>CM073561.1:4015000-6415000 GCA_037074615.1 Leucaena leucocephala | reverse complement strand
AATTACAAAAAAAGGAGCCAATCACAAGTTAAGATTCAAAGCAAGAGGATAAATATTAATTATATCTTATCTTTGATTCCTTATATTATATCATATATTATTTGAATTGATTCAAATATAATTTATCAATATCTAACATTTGAATCTAATTAAAGGATAATGATAAATATGTTATCTTTTCCTATTTTCCTATTAATTATTTTATGTCTTTTATCCTATTACTTTTTATTTGAATTGTTTATAGGATATTTGAGTTTAAAAATATTATCTCTAGAGATATTGGAAAAGATGACAGCTTGAAAGGATATTGAAGATAAATGGAGATTATCATTATCTTTTGAAGAGCCAATCAGCAAAGAGACCTATCAAACAGGATTCATTCCCAAAGGCTATATAAAGGACCCTAAGGCTCCTACATTCAACACACCAATCACCACCATCACAATCATCTTCTTCATCTCTTCCACAATTCCATCATTTTCCTTCTAAATTCTTGAGAAGAGATATAGTGGCTTGAGTTTCTGTGCTTTAGAGTTAAGAGTTGAACAATTTTATGTTTTGATCTTTTCCTTTATATAAATTTATGATTTCCAAGATTTAGGTTTTGAGATTTGTATATGTTAGACCTAGAGTTTCGATTGAGACATCTTTGTGATCAAACCCTTGTGATTTATTATTTCAATTTATGATTTGATATTCTTTATTTAATATCCTTAGTTTTCTCTTATAATTATTAATGTTGGATTCACATGTTTAGTTATAAGGTTTTCAATTGAATATCCATGTTAACAAATCATTTATTGTTTAATTTATCGCATGCTAAGTGGATCTTCACTAATTATTCTTGATACAATTGTATGCTAGATTTAGGTATAATTGTGGATTATATGATTATGACCATGACGATTGTCTGGGATTTTGAACGTCAAGAATTTAGTATATTTAATTGTTATAACTCTAATATATTATTGAACGGTGATAGCCACGCATCAATCATTGGGAACGTCCAACTTACTGGTAATCGTATCCTTTAACTCTTTTACTTTCTTGCAATTATCGCTTTAATTAAACCGAATATTCTTCTCTACCCATATTTATTCTTTAATCACTTTAATTAATCATAATCAAGCTATGCATTGACTCTGGCTTAAGATCGACCTAGGGTTAGCTCATATACACATAGGGTTAAAACTAGTAATTAATTTGAGCGCTAACAATAAGCGACATCAGTCATATGGAACCTGAGATTGACCTTTTCAGTTGATGGGTATAAGTGGAGTTAGTGGTTTTCCATTTTATACAGGAATGTCTCTAGATTAGACCTAGTGATTGTGTGTTTAAGGGGACCCAAACCAATGTTTTAGAGCTTCTGGAGAGATCCCGTGCTTGCTTGTCTTGAGGCAACTCTGCTGCTTTTACTCATGGGTGGTAGCCGCCCCATTGTCTCTTGGAGTCCTCTGCCCTTAGGGTTCATTAAGGTTAATGTCGACGGTTCATTTAACGCAAGAACAGGGACATATGCATGTGGTGGCCTTATCAGAAAGGAGAAGGGTGAGTTCTTACGTGGTTTCATGTCTTGTAGAAGTATCAGGTCAAGATTTTCTGCAAAAGCTTGGGGTATTTTGTGGGCTCTGACTTTATCTTAGGACTGGGGGTTCAAGAAGCTTCTTATGGAAAATGATTGCAATGAAGTCATTACTGTTATTAATTCGGTGGTTTCGTTTGAGCACCCAAACTATACTGTTCTTAGGGAAATTCATAATATGCCATAGAGAGAGTGGGAATGGGACGTACGGATTAGTATGTGCAGTAGGGATGCTAATATTGTAGCTGACACTATTGTTGCAAATGCTCGCAACTTGCCAGTCAATTTACTGCAAATGCTTACACTTTCCTTGCCACCTCTATCGATCAGGTATATTCTGTAGAATGAGTCGCCATTTGCTTCTGTAATAGGAAGACATCAGTAGTTTCAAGCTCTGATGTTTGTTTGCTTTCTCTATCAAAAAACAATAAAACATATTACAAATAAGTACAACTAGAAATGTAAAGGGTTACCAACAAGTTGTTAATTGAGGTAGTAAACAGTCTTACCATTATAAGGAAAAGCATACAAGTTCAAATCCCAAGAAACACATTTGTTTGGAGAGGTAAAAGCTTTTGGGAGAATTACCTAGAGGTCCCATGGAAGAGAATTTATTATAAAAAAGTCCTATGAAATTATCAAATAATTAAATAATCTTAGGGGATTCGTTGGTAATAAATTTGATTCATGCGATTACCAAATTACCCTTATACACAAATGCAAGTTACTGAAAACGCGATAACAACTTGAAATAATACAAATGACAACTTGAAGTGCACAAATGATAACTGAGAGCGTGCGATAACAACCCGTAGTTGTCATTTATGCGACATTAAGTTGTTATCCATTCCCCTTATTGTTATTTATGTCATTTAAAGTTGTTATCGTATCACAACTGAGCTATAGACTATATTAGGGTTCATTTCATGTCTATTGGAAGCATTTTGGATGGCCCAAGATTCAAGAAATCAAATTTAAACTTTAGTTTCTCAGTACTATTTATTTGGTATTTCTAGAATTTTTGTCCAACTTTAAAAATTCATAACTAATTCTAGAAAAATCAAAAATTGAGTGGTGGTTCCAAGTCCAACTAAAAGCTCTGTAATATTTATTTAAAGGAAAAATAGTTTCAGGAACCCATTCATAGTATAACAGTGCCTGTTTTGTACGGAATATTTATTATTTATTTGGTTAAAAGTTGTGTTCCAGATTTCTAACCCTAACTTTGAAAAATCACAATAAATTGTACACAAATCCAATTTAAGTGTTCTACGTATGGATTTAAACGTTGTTGTGTGTACTTTATTCATGCAAAAATTTTAAAGTCAGATTCAAACATTTAATTAATCCAAACACAGTTCTAAGGTCACTACCTCATATAAGGTCATACATATGTCATAATTAATTACATACAACAAAAGACTTCAAAATGTCATAGCATTACACTAGTCTTCCATCATTATGCACTTTCTTATTGATGGCTCAGTTCCTAGATGATTGGTCAATTGAAAAAGTGGGATTTCTGACATCAACAAAATTTTAAGAAGCATGATTATTATGGAACTAGGCATAATGCCACAATTAGGGAACTACTTCTATCTCATGCCAACTCAAACATACATCAAGTCAAGACATCATAATACAAAGAGTAGCATCATTTCAACATCTCAACATCTTTAGTTCAACTAACAATCATGACAAGTACACATAACAACCAAGACAAGTTAATATTAAGGTTGAGTAATCTTACTACCTTGATTAAGCAAATCTTAGCTCTTGTCCTTGGCTTTAATTCCTTCTCCCACAAATGTCAAACCCTATTGCAATATGATAAAGGGACACAACCATCAATATACAATCAACTAGCCAAGGTTTAAACAAAAACCCTTGAAGCCCTTATTCATTTTAATTTGATTTTAAGTGTTTTGTTTCTATTGACTTAAAAATTATTATCGTAGGTTATTCTTCCTACATAATTTTTTATTTAGAATCTAAATATGTGATTAAATTTATGAAAATCAAATCCTCTTTTGAGATTTGATCATTGGCCGAGAGGTACCTAAGGAAAACCTAAATTTCCAATTTTGATTCAAATGCTTCCAAAGTTTGTTTCTTAGGTACACAAATTTTTAGTTTAAACACATTGAAAGCATCAAAATAAACAAAATCAATTCCTAGAGCATATGTTTCAAAGTGGCCAAGAGGTCTCATCAATTTCTAATTTAAGGAAATCAAACAATCTTCATTCAATACCACTTAAATCAACCACTAATCAATGTCTTCAACATAGGTTTAACATCAAAATAATATCTTCCTAGCCCTATAATTTTAGGCCAGCATGTATCTATAGGAAACTTTTGTTTTCAACCACCTAAACTATGATTTTGTAAGGAATTGGAAGACACACAGCGGAAATTAATTTAAAAATTTTTCCATTCCTTGCCAGGATCTACCGTATGTGTTTAAGTCAAGTGGGAAGAAGTATTACCCTTAGTGTGCCTTAGCGACTTCCACTACTTTTGGTCACGACATTCACAGCTTCTTTCTGCGGCTCGTGCTCCCTTTCTGATCACAAGAAGTCGACGACTCAGGTCGGCTTCCTCTACTGGTATCCACACGAACAGCGTTCCAACCACGAACGACGTGCTAGTGTCTCTTGTCCCTCCAGGGCTTTCTCAAGAGTTCGTCCTCTCCGTCTCTATTTCGGCAGTTTCTTATCTGTAAACCTTTTGCAGAGTCCCCTTCGGCCTTTCTATGTTCTATATGTTTCTCTGTGCAAAACGCAGCTCCTAAAATCAGATATATAGGATGCTCTGCGTTTTTCTCTGTCAACCGAATTGGATTTTGGAGTTAATCTTATATTAATTCCAAAATTAATACAATATCATATATTGTATAATTTTATAAGAAACTAATTAAATAAATAATATCAAATCTGTCCCACAGATTTAATTACCCATTTATTTAATTTTAAATAAAGATGAGACTGAACTATTTTTGATTTATTCTCATAAATCAAATTTGAGATATCCTATCAATTTGAATTTCAAATTTCAAACGTGATAGAGATTTAATTTATCCTTATAAATTAAATCTTATAAATATCTCTTATATGAGATATCCTATCAATTTGAATTTTGAATTTCAAACATGATAGAGATTTAATTTATCCTTATAAATTAAATCTTATAAATATCTCTTATATGAGATATCCTATCAATTTGAATTTCGAATTTCAAACATGATAGAGATTTAATTTATCCTTATAAATTAAATCTTATAAATATCTCTTATATGAGATATCCTATCAATTTGAATTTCGAATTTCAAACATAATAGAGATTTAATTTATCCTTATAAATTAAATCTTATAAATATCTCTTATATGAGATATCCTATCAATTTGAATTTCGAATTTCAAACGTGATAGAGATTTAATTTATCCTTATAAATTAAATCTCATATATACATATAATGTATATATACGAATTTATATATATATACGAATATAAATATAAATAAATATATATACATCTATCCTGGATCATTCATTGAATCTGGACATGTCTTAGATTCAATGAATCTGGACATGTCTTAGATTCAATGAATCTGGACATGTCTTAGATTCAATGAATCTAGACATCATAGCTCATGTTGGGCTATTTTGTGTGCGACCCTGTAGGCCCATATGAAGTTGGCAGTGGGCCATTTGCTATACTAGCTCACAAGTCGCAAGCGATCTCTAACAAGACATAACGACTACCCAAATTATATGAGGGTCGATAAACGATGTAACCTTTCATACAACCATATCATGTCCCTTCTGTCACGCAATATTTTGGTCATGGATGAGGCATGGATAATGTCATTCTCCTATTCCTGACCGTTACTTTCTCGATCCCTGAGTAGTCTGACTATAAAAATGGAACTACCTTTCCATTACAGTATGGCCATATATTTCTCAGACTCACTCATCGAGGGGCCCAGTAATATCTCTCTACGAATGTGAGGGACAAATTCCATCTTGACCATTCACATTCCTCCGCATGAAAAACCACTAAGGCCGAACATAGTCTTTATGATCACTCGGTCAAAAGTGACTTTTGACTAGGTCAAAGCTGAGCGTTTTGTCATGTAGGAATCCATGATGATCTCAGGTCAAAGGGCGTATTGACATGGTTTGTCTATGAGAGAAGCTTATGATGTTACCCATGCAGTTCTCTCATAGCGGGTCGGTCCAGCACCTTGTACTCTTACATGTGCTTATGACTTTGATTTATATCTCTATACATCTTTAAAATCTTCAAAGTCATGCTGGTCTTATTTCATCTGTGCTCCCGCAGAGATGATCGACCAGGGACATTTAGGATAATATCATGAATTATCCAAGGATGATCATCATAGTAAACATGCAAATAATATGATAACTCAATTAATAAATTCATAAATCAATAATGTTCATAAGACAATGATTGGCCCCTAGGGCACGATTTCCAACAGATTTAACTACCTAAAACATCAATTAGGAGGTTAGAGACATAAATTAACATTTAATCCAAGCTTAACAAAGTGGCAAGCTCTTCCTCCTCTTGGAAAGTCAAGAATCCAATTGGCAAGAGTTTCCTTTCATGTGCCAAAATTGCTATAGTGTGTGCAGGAGGAGTGTTATTTATAGTCCATGAGCTAATTGTTTGACCTCCAAGTTTAAACTAATTACAATGCTTATTTGTCAAAATTCTATAGCTTCTTGAACTAATTTTCCCACTTAAAATAATTATAAATATAATTATAATTCAAGTCAAAATCCTCACCATTGATGGCTTAGCAAGTGGTGCAATATTGGCTAAGTAGAAAACTAGGGTAATTATATGTTATATTAGTATACTTTATACTAGAATAAATTCCTATTTCACAATTCCAATGTCTTGGGCACTTTAGGTAATTTTTATCAGTTTCATAATATATTCCTACCATATTTCTCTTTAAAAAGGTCCTTCTTTTATTACCATCATAATTTTATTGATGATAAAATAGAAAAATTAACTTAAATCCTATTAACCAAACTTTATTTGGTAATTAATTTCTAGAGTTTCTGAGTTAATAAAAGTTTCCTGTCTACTACATTACCTTATATTAATTCTAGGAAAACTCTATATATATTTTTGGAATTTATTTATCCCTTTTAGGTATTTATTTAAAAATTTCCAAATAAAATCTCTAATTAGTTTTAAATCCCTCTAAAATTTAACTAGAGGCAGTTTGGGAATAAAACCACTTGTAAAATGTCATATAATTCTCAAAGTATATTATCCTTATTTTTCTTTAATTTTGGGGCTATGAATAATTTTTAATAAATTTACCATATATTTCTAAAATTATACAATTTGCCCAGAACTTTTAGAAATTATATTTTTGCCTTAACTTTGGCTTAACTATACCAATTGTGACAACCATGTTAATAGTACTCTTCTTACCTTAAAAATTTGGGATATGACGCATCACCTTCCCCTAATTATCATTTGTACTACTTCAATATATTATAACATGCCCAAAAAATTGTCATTTGTACATAAGGATAACTTGGTAATTGCACAAATTGAATTTATTTTCCCCAAGTTCTTTGGGACTATTTAATTATTTGAGAATTTTATAAGATTGTTTTATAATAAATTCTCTTCTACAGGACCTGTGAGTAATTCTCGCA
The DNA here is from genome assembly GCA_037074615.1 of Leucaena leucocephala. NCBI lineage: Eukaryota > Viridiplantae > Streptophyta > Magnoliopsida > Fabales > Fabaceae > Leucaena > Leucaena leucocephala. The sequence goes on along the minus strand of CM073561.1, from coordinate 6,407,711 downwards.
AATTCTATTACTAATTCTGTCACTAACCAAATTCCATTCAAATTTCATTATTTTAGATTATAATATTATGACAATTTATATAATAACGTAATTAATAATATACTGATTTAAATATATTTTCAATCATAAAATAAATTGATATATTTTATGGGGTTGATGTTAATTAGGACATCATCATCATTGATCTCTTCATTAGACATTTATTAAAGATAGAAGTAGAAAGATTTCGCAAATCATTCATCAAAGATCCACTCCAGTTGAAAACTCTTGGAACACCCGAAATTGCTTAAATGTTTTGACTACTACTAGTAGGTCTTCCAGATAACTCTAGCTTTACTAATAACTAAAATAAATAAGATAAGAATATTGGCAACTGTTTTATGAAAATTAATATAGCAAAAAAATGATTGTCTCATCTATACAATATACTGAAAGATGTAATACAAGATAGAAACTTATAATTACAAATCAACTTGTATGCAAACCAAGTTAATGATGGAGAGAATTTTGAATTTTCTATTTTCTAACTATATAATGATAGAACAAGTTTGTAAAAATATAATTTGAATTTATGATCTACTTTAATAATTATAAATTTATAATATCTAAACATATTATTTATTCTTAAATAATCTTATTCATAGAAAACTATATAACATCATATGATATAATACATATGTGTGTGTTCATATATAAATTATATACTTAACTAATTTTATTTAAACCATAAAAATAAAATTTAAATATTTGATAGAAAACTATATTTATAGGAAAAATAATTTAATTTTTATAATTTAAAATTTATTTGATTTGTAATCAAATATTTTCGTAATTATAATTGAAATTATCATATAAATATAATATATAAATATTAGTGTTTCATATTAATAATGTAATTATTATATAAATATAATATATTATATATAAATAAAAAATTAATATATAAAATAAATATTATTTTACCAAATTTTTTAATAAAATGTTAATTAATAATAAAAATTTACATAAAATTAAAAATATTTAATAATATATTAAATTATATATATATATATATATATAGATATGTGTGTTTGTAGAATATAAAAAATAGTATATTTAAATATTATATATATATATATATACACTTTTGCATTTTAATATCGCATCTTCATCTCAACTCAACTGGCAAAAGCTTTGGTTCCGTGTGTACGAGGTCAAGTGTTAGCTTACTAACAAAATGCACCCAATTTATAATGTGGCGATGATGTGGATGAGGCAATGACGTGGTAACAATTAGTGAGGAATCATGGTGGCTAGTGGATGACGCATGCGATGATGTGGCAACGATTGGCGAGGAGGTGGGCCCTAGAAGGGGAAACGTGGAAGACAGTTGTTGCTATCGCCAGTAGGGACACATGGCAATAAAAATTTAAAGAAATAAAAATAAATTAGCGATAGAAAATTCCATCACTAAATTTTGTCGTTAATTTTTGAAGGAAAATTTCCTTGCTAATTCAAAATTCTGTCACTAATTTTTTGGATAACATATTCTAATTTTGTGATGGATTGATTAGCAAAGAAAATATTCCGTCACTAAAAAATTAATGATATAAATTTTTAGTCATTAATCTGTTATTAAATTCTGTCGCTAATAACATTTGGGATGGAATTTCTATCAATAAATTCTGCCACTAATTTACTATTTTTTTTATAGTGAATATCATAGCTTGATTTTTAAGGAATACCTTACCCTTACAATATAAAGAATGATTGAAGAAGAGGTTCACTCAACAAAACCCTCACAAAGAATAAAATGAGTATGATGAAGCTCTACTACTTAAATGATATATATAATAGCATTTGAAAGCTCAAGATTAATGTTGATTTTCAAATATACTTGTAGAAAATAGTTAATACTCACATTTTCTTACGATTGAAGTGAATAAAGCAAGTTTAGAGTGATACTTGTAACCTATTGAGAAATACAGTCATTAGAGACAAAAACTAGATAGTTCTTTTTTCTTACTGTTAGACTTTTTCTAAATCTCTAATATGTTAAGTGTAAAGTAAAACTTTTTTTCTTATCAGAGTTAGGTAAAACTTATAATTAGTTTTATAATATTTGTCATCATTAAAACTTATATATTAAATATATGTTATAAAGTATCATATTCAAGAATATATATAAATACTTAAATATTTCAAAAGTATTATGTCATCTTAATTTTGTCTAATTAAAATATAGCAACTCAACATATTTTAATCTTAGTTAGTTGAGGACTCATTTAAAATAATTTATATTTTATTTTATTTTTAAGAAAAATAAATCTATTAATTTGGTTCATGAGTTTTTAGTTTTTCAAATTAAAATATTTTTTTAAAAAATAAAATAAATCATGAATTTTTTATGAGTCATCAGTTCAATTGTTGTATTTTGATTAGATATAGTTAAGAGGATGTAACACTTTTTGTGGGTCTTGAAATGAACACACACATATATATATATAAGAAATACTTATATACTAACCATCCGGATGGTTCTCCTACAAGACCCACCAACTGGATGTCGTGCTCAATTGGTGTCAGAGTGACTAGAGCGACCCCTTTTGTTGAGTTTACTTATCTGTAATTTCCTCAAGCGTTAAGCTTGCCTTTTTTTATTATATATATGTATCATGTCACGCTCTCTTATTTAGTGCAGCACATGCAGGCCTTGCAATTACTTATGTTAAGAAAGAGTGATGTCGGCCATAATTTTTGAGTGAATTTGGCGCATATTTTATATATCGTATAAAATTTGATTAATTAATCACACTATGAAAATAGGGCCTATTATAAATTAATATTTTATATTAATATGTACTTACGGTGGTATCATTCAGCTCTAATCTCGTAGCTATTATTTGAACTTGATTTGAGAGGTAATTTCTTTAAAGGACAATCCTATTAATTTAGTCCTTTGATTCTCAATATAAAAGATGACTCAATGCACAAAGTTTCTATTAAGAGGGGTTTAGAAATAAATAAATATATACATCTTTACCCCAACAAGTGGATAAATTATTTCTAAAATTTAAGTCTATGACCTTTAAATTATATGACAACAATCTAATAAAATAAAATTTGTTGTGGCTGTTGCTTGATTCTCCATGATAGTGTTTTTAAAGGGTAGAATTGTCTTTTACATCATGGTCACTTGTTCAAGAAAATATTTTTATAGCTATAGTAGGGTTTATTTTTTTATTTAACCAAGTTCTTTTCTTGCCATGGTTGGGTTTCAAATTCATATGGTTAATTACTTTTATTAGAAGGTGAACTTTATAGTATACCTAGCTAGCAGGGAGCTAGCCCCATGTGACAACCAAGACATGTGGAATGGAGGGTGAATTTTCATGAGTATCACTCTAATTGACTCTTGAGGCCGGCCCTGATAGGAAGATTTAAGTAGGCTATTGTAGGCTATTGTAGGCTATTGCAACCAAGACTGTTACTTGTTTAAGTAGGCTATTGTAAATATTTCAAGTATACTTTTTGTAAATGTTGTACTCAACTACTAGTTGTTGTAGATTTTTTTGTAAATATTTCAAGTATACGTTTGATTTGACCAAGTTCTTTTTTTACTATAGTTGAGTTTCAAATTATTAGGAAATTCTTTTATACTATGGTAAACTTTTGATTAACTAATTGTCTTTTCTACCATAGTAGTTAATTAAAATTGGTTTCATATGGTTAGTTACTATTATTAGAAGGTAAACTTTATAATTTGGTATTAGTTTCAAGGTTAATTCTTGGTTGTTACATTGCATCTTAGTGGCCATAAACAGTATTCACATATAGTTTCCTTTTTTGTATTTATTCTTTTTGGTCTTCCTATGGAAGGTTGCATCTTTAGGTTAGAGGAGGATAGTGTGGACTCGATTGCGACAAAGCGACCCTGGTGGCAGTAGGCCTCCACAAGATAATAAAGCTTTGCTAAGATAGATAAATAGATGATGATTGTAGTGGTGGATGAGCGGTTGAAGAAATTTGAGGAAGACTTAACTGGGAGACAAGGATCTCACAACTAAAATGATTTGGATAATGGTTATTGGGATGCGGATATGGGAGATGCGGATGGTGAGCAAATGTCCTATGCGAGTATTAGGCCGACTGTTATATCCTACCTTGTATGGAATCATTTTAAGCAAATGTCCTATGATCACTTTCCTAAAGGAACTTGGCAAGAGAAAGAGTCCCAATTCAACGCATGAAACCAAGGTGATATGCATGAGGATGATTACATCGCTAAGTTTATTGACTTGTCGAAGTATGTTACAGAACAGGGAGGAAGCAACTTTATTTGGTTGCAACAACAGTTAATCATGCCAAGCCTGAACTGAGGTAATAGTTGGCCTTGGTTTCGATTAATTCCTTTGAGGAAATGTGCACAAAGTTTCAGGTCGCTATAATGGAACCTGTGGGGCGATAGTGGCAAGAATAAAAGAGGCCCAAGTAGGGTCTCACTTCTACAACAACACCCCTAATCCTCTTGTGATCAGACCAATATTTCTTAAGCTCATTTATATCACTTTAGAGTCATTTTGTAGAGTATTTGAGTTTTAATTGTACATCATTTGAATATATTGAGTCCTAGGTCTAACTATGATTTTGTGCTTAAAAGGGTATTTTTTATATTTAATTGTGCTTTATAATTTTAATTGATTTCTAAGATATTTGGTATTACAAATATTTTATTTTAATTGTAAGAATTTAGAGATTACGTGAAGTTGGGAGTGAATTTAGATCTTAATTGGAGGAATTTAGAGATTAATTAAAGTTGTAAACGAATTCAAAGAATGTTAGAAAACAACCTAAGGAAAAGCTATCAAAGGACCAAAAAATGACCAATGAAGGGCCCAAATTAATATCAAAAAAAGACCTAAGGGTGAAATTGTACCTTCATTAAATATGTTCCCTTTAGTGGCGATGAAGATGTTTGTTAGTTGCAACAAATATGAACAGAATATGCAAAATCACGAATTCAGCTGCGTTTTCAACCCAGATCAAAAGCCCAAGCCCAAATTCTCCCCAGACCCAATTCCTAAACCTAAAATACAGGAACCCTAGCCTCATTGGAGAGATTCCTGCACTCATTCACTCATTTTCTCTCTTCTCCACTCATTCCCATCACTTCCACCTCTCCATCTTCCATTTTCCATCTTCTTTATCTCTTTCAATCTTCATGGCCATTGTTTGAGCTTAATGGTGACAGCATCAAACTCCATGTGTGGCTAAGGAGAGCTTCTCTTGAGGAAGGATAGCAAAGGCTTAAGTTCCTAGAGTTTCAATGGAGAGTTATTTAGTTTCTCTCTATGTTTTCTATTATGTAATTTGATTTTAGATTTAGGTTGAGTCATTTTATGCATTGTGATTTGAGCCCCAATTTGGGATTGACTCCATGGATTGAGATTTATGTAATTATGGTTGATTTTGTAGCTTGATTACTTGATCCTTTTTGTATTGATATATATATATATGCTTCCATTTGATTAATTCTCCCTTTGAATTCCTTGGCGATTGATTTCTAGCATGTCTGCTGTAACAACCTAATTTTTATTCTCATAGTTAATAACAATTAAAAATATTATTTATCAATAATTTAGAAATATTATATAATTAGATTATTATGATTTAATATTTTTATTATTTTCAAAAACATAAGATATCTGAATTATTCTACTATTATATTTACTTAGAGTTTTATGATTTGATTATTATTATTAGTAGTTAAAGATTTATTAGGAATTTGATTCAGATTTAGATATAAATTTAAATTTTAAAAATATGATTTAAATTTTAAATTATCATATTTGATAGAGTTCTGATAAGAATAATAGTAATAATATAAGACGAGATTATTTAAGATACAGAAATTGGATTTAAACTTTTATACAATTCCATTTTCATATGCATATTCGTCAAATCTAAAACAATATCCAGAAAGAGAAACGAAGGAAAGCAACCCAATGCCAACAAAATGTTGCTACGGTTCGTTCTGCTATCGATGTACCCTTTCTATGTTGAATTCTTTAAATCTAACCACCTATTGCATTACATTCCGCTCGACTATTCTTCACTCCACTCAACATTCACCTCTGCTTCTTTAGGTGGATAAAGTCTCTTTCTTTCCCATACTTCATCAAATGGGAAAATTAAAGCTAGTTGCCCAACTTTGGGAGAAGGGTCTTCTTTGCCTTGGGCATTTTGAGGTTTCTTGTCTGGACTCTTCGCATCAAGAATGGGTTCAGGAAACTGGTTTAAGGCAATGACTTGCTTAGGAAAGACAAAAGGAAGTTCAAAGAAAGCAGGGGGATCTCTAGCTTAAGGGAACCAGTGTAGTGGAGTCAAGTAGTCATAGAGGGAAAAGGTTTTAATGGGGTAGAAAATGGTACTAAAAGTGAAAGCCGTGTGTTACGTGGGGTCTCACTTGAATCTATAGCAGCAACAAGAATCCAAACATCAAATCAAGCTTATAAGACTATTATTGGGGTTTTAGAGTAACTTCTGTTAAAACACCAGATTGTTTATGATTGATATTATACACGGGGCCACTTGTAATTATTCCTTACTTTGGCGAAAGGTAACCACTTTCCACTCATTATGTGTATAATGTAATAATTGTAAGTGATTTGATATATATAAATATATTATTATTGATATGACTATATTGAGAAAACTTGATTGATGATTTTTTTAAAAAATAGTCTTGTGGGATTTAAAGTTCAATTTGAAAAGTTTGAATTGATATTAGAAACATGTTATATCTTGAAATTAGAATTTGAATAAAGTTATTATTTTGAGAAAAAACCCTATTGTGATATCTATTGATATTATTGATTATTGAACTATTGATATTTTGATTATTATAATTATCTTGACAATTATGTATATGGTGATTGGGGATTAGTGATAATGATGTTATATTTCTACCACGTGGTGTAGCATCCATTGAAGCTTAATGTTTGATATTTGTCCCTCCAGTTTACTAAGGGACTTGCCTACAAGTTTATCGAGGGGTTACGGCACCCCTACTTGTTCATCGAGGGAGAATGGACACGTGGTACGGTCTTGTACTCTATGGATTTTGGTTGATTCATAACACTTTACTGGTTAGCTCTTTGAGTGGTCAGTCAATAGGTAACTAACGCTAGCCCATGTGTTATTTTATATCTATTGTACTTTGTTAACTGTCCCACTTAACATCTCTCGAGCACATATTAATATATGTATGATGAGTAGGATTGCTAGTTACTAAGATATTATTTTACCCTATTTTTATTAATATTTTTTAGGGAATAGTCTCGCGCTAGGACCTCTAGGAAGGTTTCGGAGGCTTGAATAATACTATGTCAATTGCATAGCCTTCTCCTCTTGATTTATATATGAAATAATTATATATTGCCATAATAGAGCTCATTCTTTATAGTCTGATATGATATAATTACCGTTTTTATTAAAAATATGCATATTTATAGAAAAATGTAATATTCATAATATAAAATTTATGAAAGATGGAACAATTTATATATTTTAGATAATTTGACTTATTTTGTTACTTTTCTACCATGATTACATGTCAATTAAGAAAAATCTTTTTTAACCATGGTAAAATTTTCTTTTAAATTTTAGTAAAGCTTTTTTCTAATTAATAACTATATAACTATGGTTATAAATAAATTTCCTTAATTTCAAAGAGTTAACCATGGTAAAATTTTCTTTTAAATTTTAGTAAACCTTTTTTCTATCATGGTTAACTCTTTGAAATTAAGGAAATTTATTTATAACCATAGTTATATAGTTATTAATTTATATTATGAATAAAATGGGTCTAAGTAATTATTAGCAGTTATAATTAGGAGATTTTTATGCCTATGTTGGGATGTTGATCCTTGTGAGGTTTTTGCTAAGGCCAAGCATACCTTTATAGAAGTTAGCTTCATTGAGTCGATCCTTATTACAACTTAACTCCCATTGCATTAGTTGAACTAGGATAGCCATTCTACCATTCTATCATTCCATTTTCATATGCATTCCATCATATATTAAAAAGACTAAAAATATAGTAGTTAGGATTTTTACATTATTGCATTTAAACTGATTTATGAAAAACCAAACCATTTTAGCCCTTGTAAATAGTGCATTTCATGGCATATAGGTTATTTAGGAAGCAATAAAAAGCCCCTCATGAAAAGAGAGAATGACCTAAAGTTGTGGCTTGCTACAATTCTTGGTTGAATATTTTGATTGAAAAGCCCCCAAAGGCTAAGGCACAAAAAGGTTTTATTGTCATCTGCCATAGCCAACTCAAAACTTGTAGTCATTGGTCTCAGGATATTCTTCTCTCTCTTGGTGAATGCCTCTGGAATTTAAATTTGCCACAGCTTCTTATTTGGTCATCTTAGGAGGATGCTTAGAGCAATCCTTTTTGGGTCTTGGAGGAGGAGCCCTAATCTGTACAATTTCCTAGTGCAACAAATACACACACAAACAGCACTATCAAACAATCAAGTTAAAGAAATTAATTAAAATTTAGTCCTAAGAACAATGAAAGGAATTGACTCCTGAAAACTCCCTCTCCTCTCCTCAACTTGCTAGGACAAAAATTCTGACCTAAACACTCCCAAAACAAGTTTCCTAAAACAGAGGCAACCCATGTCAGTTTCTGCAAACCCATATTCTTAACGAACTCAAGCAATGCCAACTCCCAAGATTATCCAATAGTGAGCTTAATCAAAGTGTACAATTTAAAGAAAATGCTCATCACAATCACAACTATTGGGCAACCTTGGATCCATAGATGTCATGGCCCCAAAAGAATTTATCAAAAGCCAACATTACAGAGTCCTTGAAACATTCTTGCAAATGGAAGTTAGAATTCTAAATTAAAACAACGTGAGTCTAATCTCTTCAAAATCATTGAAATATTGCACAAAAATAATCACAAGCTGTTATTATAACTCAAAATTCAACTTCCAATGTCATTTTCAACACAGACCTTCAAAAATTCACTATTCTTCAAAATTCCCCAGTACAATTTCTCTCATTAAGCAACTTCTTATCATTTTAGAGAGTTTCAGCACCACAAAGTCCTATTTATTCCCAATCTTCAATGCCCAAGCGCAAATTACCCCTTCAACCCAATCCCCAAACCAAAACCCTCAATTTCTCAAACTAACCTAACAAGACTTGATCCAAACTAACTATGTACGACACTTAAACCAGTATAAAACAAGAAAGGAATGAAGAAATACCAGAAAGAGAGAAACCAAGGTTGATTTGAACTGAAAGAGTCGATGGACTAAGTTGCTTCCAACTCAGATAGGGTGACTTAGAACTCAATAATAGCTCATAGAAATGGCAAGATTTCTCACTCAGGATGTGGAGTCGACCAAGTTTATGCAAGATTCAAAGGGAAATCATCTGGCGAAGAAGGTATGAACTCGCATGAAAGAGAGGGCACAACGACAGAAAAATACAAAAATGGGAGAGAGAAAGATAAAACGATGAGTTTAGGGATTGGGATAAGAGGAAAAAAGACAGAAATTCCCCTTGGAAGGAATGGGGGGAGAAATTTTAAGGTCAAAATGATAATTTTTTAGTTAAAATTTGAATTTATGAAAATAGGGATTCGTTTATGGTGGTGAGAATGCGCATTCGCCACAACGAATAGACATAGAGAGGAAATATCGAGCACTGGGAAAGTTCACCATTCGAGCAGACATCTTCGCCGCGGCAAAGGTACACAGAGTACCTTCAAACCAAATTCCTATTTAAAGTCTATCCATTCAATCAAGCAACCCAATGTATCTATCAAGCAATGCAAATAAGTCTTCCAACTTGGCAGTTCATCAAAAATCAACACATAGCTCAACACATCAATGGAAAGTGATGAAAGATTGGGAAAAGAGAGACAAAAATTGGAAAATTTCCCCCCTAAATCGCATGCCTTTATAATTAAAAACACTAATTGCATCATGTAACACCCATGCACAATTACACACCCCTCACACTTACTCATTATATTATCCTCAATGAAAAACATAGTCACATACTTAACACACAAAAACCCTCAATAAAAATTGAAAAGTCACATATAGAAGTTGTGAAGTCCAATTCAAGATTGAAGCACAACACATCATCTTTGTAAGAGAGAAGTAAAAGGTGAGAGTCTTAATGAGTTGAGATGGGAAAGTGAAAGAATGCAAATGAGTAAATGGGAGCTAAAAGAACCGTTAATTAGAGGCAAAAAACAGCCTACTTAAGTAAACAAAAATGGTTTATTTAATTCAAACAAAACAACTAAACAAACAAACAAACAAACTACTTCTACTAGAATTGTCCCCTCACCTACACTTATCCCAAATTAGTCACATGCATATATCATATCATGAGCAAGCATTTATATGTGAAAAGTAAATAGATAGCTGGAAATGGACAACTTGGCTTCAAGGAGGTTATGCTAGTTCTTCATATAACTTCAAAAGGTGACCGTTGGGTTGAAATTTCCTTCTGGTGAATTCCTCCTTAAGCTCCAACATGGAAAAATTATGCACCTTTGTCACTACAAACATATCATCGCAACTTTATTTAAACTTCCCATGCTTAAATTTATACCATGCTTGGAACCGCAACACTTTGTCTCTCACGTTGAATTTCTTCCTTAATATATTGGCATCATGAATGATCTTGGTCCTTGTAAAATTTTAAGCTATTGTATGCATCAAGCCTCATCTCTTCCTATTCTTGAATTTGCAACAACTTTTGTAGACCTACTTCTTCAAAATCAGCATTGCACTCCTTGATCGCCCAATATGTCTTGTGTTCAAGCTATATAGGGATATGGTAAGACTTCCTATAGACTATTCGATATGGACATGCCAATAGGAGATTTGTAAGATGTCCTATAAGACCACAATGCATCATTTAGCCTTGAACTCCAGTCTTTGTTTAAAGGCCTAACTATCTTTTCAATGACACTCTTGATTTCACGATTTGAAACTTCAACATGTCTATTGAGTAGCTTGTTGCAAAAATGGGAATCTTGATCACTAACCAATGCCCTAGGTACTCTAAATCTGCTAAAGACATGAGACTTTAGAGAAGAGGATGTTGTATATGCATCATCCTTCCTAGTAGGTATAGCCTCTACCCACCGAGAAACATAACCCACTGCTAGAAGAATATAAATAAAAACCATTGGATTGTGGAAAGGGCCCTATCAAGTCTATCCCCAAGCATAAAAAACTTCACAAAAAATGATGGGTTGTTGAGGCATCTTATGCCTTTGACTAACCCCTAAAATCTCTGGTATTTATCACATGCCTTACAGAATTCTTGAGCATCTTTAAACACCCTAGGGCAATAAAATCTTGAGTCTAAAATCTTCCAAACAGTCCTCTTACCCCCAAAATGTCCCCTACATGTCATAGAGTGACATGCTTCTAGAATTGATTAGGTTTGGTCATCAGGGACACATCTCCATAAAACTTGATTAGAACACATCTTCCATAGGTAGGTCTTGTCCTACAAGTAATAAGAGGATTCAATTTTGATTTAGCCTATCCTATAGATAAATGAGAGGGAATTAGTCCAGTGGCTAAATAATTAACTATGTTAGTAAACTAGGGGTCACTGGTTGTCAAAGCAAACAAAGAAATATCATAAAAGGAATCACAAACAAGTGAAGACTTAGGTACTCCCCTGGTTTCATCAAGTAATGTACTAAGATGACCTATTACAAGGTTAACTTTTCCTACTCTATCCTTGATCTCGGTGTCAAACTCCTATAGCAAAAGTATCCACCTAAGCAATCTTGGCTTAGATTGAGGGTTGGTGAATAGGTACATGACAAATGCATGATCTATGTAAACAATCACCTTGGAATTGATTAGATATGCTCTAAATTTATCTAAAGCAAACACAATAGCATACAATTCCTTTTCAGTGATGGTATAATTAACTTGAGCAATGTCAAGAGTCTTTGAAGCATAAGTCATTACTTTGGATTCCTTGCCTTCCTTTTGACCTAACATAGCTCTCACAGTAAAATTATAAGCATCATATGATAGTTCAAAAGTAAGTTCCTAATTGGGAGAAGTTAGGATAGGAGGAGAAACCATCGTTCCTTTGAGTTCATCAAATGCTCTTTAACAAACATTATCAAAATCAAACTCAACATCTTTTTGCAACAACTTAGATAAAGGCAAAGCAATTTTCGAAAATACTTTATAACTTTCCTATAAAATTCCACATGACCAAGAAAAGATCTCAATTCTTTTAAATTGGTGGGGTAAGGTAAAGAGGAAATCACTTCAACTTTTTATTTTATTAACATAAATTCCATTGCTAGAAATCAAATGACCAAGTACTTTCCCATGATTAACCATGAAATGTCACTTCTCATAGTTCAAACTCAAGAACTTTATCAAGATTGATTAAACATTCATAAAAAAGTTTCCATAAATAGTAAAATCATCCACAAAAATATCCATGCATTGTTCCAAAAAATTAGAGAACATAGAAATCATACATCTTTGAAAAGTTCCTAGGGTTTATTTTGATAACACTACACAAAAAGGTATTCTGTAGCGGTTATTTTATGGTGTTTATAGAGCTTATAACTGCTAGAATAGCAATTTTCTAGCAGTTGGGTAAACCGCTATAAAGTCAGGTGCTATAAAATATTTTCTAGCAGTTCTAGAGAACCACTATGAATTGTGGCTAAAACATTAGAACTTTTCTGCAGTTCAATAAAACACTAGAAAAAAATGAAGGAGAAGCCAAAGGGATGATGTTAGCAGTAGTTGATAACTGCTAGAAACTATTTAAATTTAGGAATATTCCTAGCGGTTTTGTGAACAACTAAAAGTTCCTAGTGGTTGGCAGGAAGCGAAATTTTCATGATGGCACTAGAATGCCTAACTGCTAGAAATGTAGCGCCAAAATTTGAATTTTGAAAAAAAAATCCCACATTTAAGGTCTAAAATTTGAATTTAGGTAATTTTTATGAGTTTGTTATTTTCTAGTGGTTACAAAATGGCTAGAAAGTTCATTTCTGGTGAAAAATAAAAATATGATTTGTTAATTATTATAAAACATGATATTATTAGGAAACTATTAAATAGATTATATCATATGATTATGTTGATATGTATAATTAGTAATGTATTACTTATTCTATAAAAAATATATTGTGATAAGTAATAAGTAATTAAATTATGATTGTATCATATGAGTTTAATTTAATTTGTTAATATAATTGAGTTAGAGATACAAGAATTAGAGATGAGATAGTTTGTAGTGTTGAACTTTAATTTATAAGTTGAAAAATTGGTTGGATTGGTTGAGATGAAGACAAAAAATTGAAAGAAGAAAATATAAGTATGTTAGTAAACTATAAATAAAGATATATAAAATAAATAAAGATCTACAAAATAAATAAATTATTACCATGTAAAGAAAAAAGGAGGAGGAAGAGAAGAGAAGACGGAATTTTAAGAAAAGAGATGAAGGAGAACAGAGGGAGAAAAAGAAATAGGGGAGTCAATGCATGAGGGGGTGAGGTGTTATTTTAGAGGTATGGAAAGGATTTCTATCGGCTTAGTACATTTTGTAGTAGTTTTATTGCTGAGACAATTTCTAGCAGGTCTCTGAACCACTAGAAATTCCATAAATTTAATTTTTAAAAATTGAACCAATTTTGATTTATTTTTACATATTTAATTTATGTATAAAAATAAATTATTACATAAGTGATAGAGATTATTGAATATATTATTCTTGATCATCATCTTCCATGGAAGGAGAAATTAAAAAATTATTTTTAAGATTATAAGTAAATGTATTAAGAAAAAAAGTTAGTAGCAAATAATTTAATAAAAGATATATACATGATAAAGGCTAAATTATCATCTTCTTGAGGAAAGAAGTCTTTAAAACTTGTCAGTCAAAACGGCTCACTATCATAAGTAATGTCATTATCACCCATGTCATAAAGATCCCGTGGCTTGAGGTGGACAACCATATTATAGGCCTTTATGCTTATCGTCTTGGACATAGTAAACCTAGTGTGCCTTGGAGTAAAAAATATATGGCTCTTCTTCTTCAGATTCCCCTATGAATGAGTCTAAAGAAATTAACAGAGGTGATGCCTAAATGGTTAGTTGTGGGTCCCTATGAAGTTGTTGTATTTGCCCAGGAGCACTTGAACAAAGTTACGGTAAAAAGCTGGTGACTTAGCTCAATGATGTCAACCAAGTTTACATAGTAAGTGACACCTTTAAATGCATGTCGGTGTCACTATTGCTAGTGTAACATCTCATCCTACAATCTCTAGAGTTTTGTGTGAGCAATCCTTGATCACGTGCAACTGTACAGAATTTGAACCTGTTGACATTATATGTTGTATACATTTTTGCATGTTCTAACAGACCTAAGGAAAGGGTTGAGTTCATATGTGTACGGGTAGATATCATTATGTATTTGACATGTGAACCATCCAAGGAACTCTCTGTGGAATTTCTTATCAATGTTAGTGGAACGTGTGCGCCCTCAAAACTGCTTCTTGATATAATTTTTAAACTCACTACAATAAAGTGTAATTTGTTAGAGTAGTGAGCAATAAATATAAAGTATAAAAGTTGGTGAGCGCATTATACTTACTATATGAAGGGTTCAACTTGGCTGCAATTTATCAAAATATACATGTGTGCTTGGAGTTTCTCCATGGGTGTGAGTGTAAAGAATTCACATCCTCCAACTAGTTTCTCTACAGGAGGAAATAAAGTTGACATGGAAGGGACTAGGAAGACAATAATCAATGTGAGGAGGGAGGTTAAAAGATATCTCTATATCATCATCAAAGTATCTTGAACATAAAGTTATGACCTCATATCCAAAATAAACTTCTTCTATTAACCCTTCTGGCCACACCTTATTTATAATATATGATTTTAATTTTTCTAAGTAATTGTAGGTTAATATTCCTTTAATAATTTTGAGCAATCAAAATAAAAAATGAAATTGAAAATACAGGGACAAAAAATCATTTGGTACCTCTCTATAAGGTACATCTATTGATATTGAACTACCCTCGCGACCTTTGCTTCTTGTACAAGGTGGACGGTCAAGTGTACCGTGACTATGAGAAATGATCAAAGAAATATCATCTCTAAGTGAAATTCAACATCAACATCTTGTAATTGCTACAAGACATCCCCTCTAGACAAAGTAAAAGGAGGATATCTCCTTTCTTGGTTTCCATCAAATTGAACCTGTTGTAATCTAAATCTGTGCTTGGAATTGAGGAACCGTCGATGTCCCAAGAAGCACCACTTGTGACTATTCAGAAGGGAACATGGTATAGAGTCAAAATTGCACTGAGGATAGGCCAACCTAGTATGCACATTTTAGCTAGACAAGGTTCCCAAAATGGGGAAATCACTTATCATCCACATTAAGGTTGCATGGAGGTTGAATAGTTGCTTCTCATATGAGTCGTATGTATCAACACCATCTATCTATAGCTTCATTAATTCTTGTATCAATGGCTACAAGTAAACATCTATATCATTCCCATGTGGTTTCTTACCAAGAATGATCTTGGAAAGCAAAAATGAGCTCTATTTCATGCACATCTAAGGTGGAAGATTGTATAGAATTAACATCACTATTTTGATAACTATCATTTTAATTATCAAATAAAACTAAGCTAACCAATAGTAAAATAGAGGCTAACTTAGGTCAATTCACAAGGAGCCTAAATGGATGTAGAAGTTCCTAATTAATCTAATGAGCCACAAATTAACAAGTTAAAGAGATGGTGTTTGATGAATTTTAATCTGACTACTGAAAGTAAAACCCATGCTATTATTTATGCTTTTAAGTATTTATGATGATGAGATGAATGAATGACAAGTGTGTTCCTTGGAGATTATCTTTCCTTCATTATCCACAGAATATGAGAAGTTAATAAGCTGAATTAGAATATGTTAGCTAACAACTCGCTAGCTAAATCTCAATCAAATTTCAACTCATAGATATTTAAAAGAGATTATGAATCATTCAACTTAGAGATAGCAGAATATGAATTAAATAGATACAACTATACTCTGTTATAGAATCACTTCAATTAATCACAATGATGTTCAACTCGATCACAAATGAGAATCAATCAAAGGTCAGATGCAGAAATAAGAAATCCAACTCGGTTCCCTACTTCTTTGTCATCTACTACTCTAATTGTATCAGTAATTACAGAATTAACTATATCAATTCGATACATTTAACTCTGAACTAAAAATACAATAAACTCCCTGTTCAGCTCAAGGATTCTAGCTCAGCATTATCTCTAAGAGAGCTAAACAGCTTAGCCTTGCATTGCCTTTGAACTTCAATAACAACAGAAAACACAGCAACAGTCATGGTGAAAATGATAGAAGAAGATGAAGGTGAACTACAGAATTTTCCTCTGGTTATATTGACTGGAATAGAGGAAAGTTGCATAATAGAGAATGGAAATGGAGATGAAGAATAATGGAAGGATTTTGTGAATGGAATGGAATGGATGTGGAGTTATGAATATTAGAATGAGTGGAAGCTGGAGTATGTGAAAATCATAGTGTGATCTCCTCCTGAATGTGCTGATGTGTATGTTATATAGAAGAAATGTGAGTGGTGTGACTGACAGCTGAAATAGTGTGAATGATGTGTGGAGTGCATGAGCTACTGTTGAAATGTGTGATTCAGTTCAGATGAGGTGTGTGTACGTGAGTGTGAATAGTGCTCCTCCATGTGCCAGCACATGCATGATCTCTCAGTTGCAATATGTTTCTTAATTCCTAGATCTAGCCCATATGCTATCACATGTCATCAACTCCTTTAGTCCAGCTGTCATTCTCCCTTAATCCATTCTATTAATGTATTGGCTTATGATAGAAAATTAGAATAAACAGATTATTTGTTCACTTTAAGCACTAAATTTATATCAATTAATTCTCAACTGTTCTAAATATTATTTTATTTAATAATTGCTCAATATGTTGATAAATGGGGATAAAAATTAATAATAAACTTACTGTAAACACACTAAAAATCACTACAAATATGAGTTTATCAACTCCCCCACACTTAGCTTTTGTACTCTGAGCAAAATTATGGATCAAAATTGAAATTCAAACACATGTTTAGCATATTTGGCAAAACAGATTTAGCATAAGCACTTGTAGTCATAAATCTTTTCCCTTCAATTGGCACAGTCCAAACTAATCTCATATTAATCAAAGAATCTAACTCATTCAATGAAATCATAGTAGCAACAAGGTGAGGTTTCCTAACAAGGTGTAGCATTTCATTCATTCTCTTATCAAGGTACTTTCACTCAACCATCTAGCTTAGGCTTTCCAGAGGCTTGTAACCATCCTACATCTCCACCACTGCATGCCACAAGGGTTGTGAATCAAAGGGTCTTTATTAGGTTGTAATGTTGGAAAGGCTCAGTGATGAAATGCAAATAAATGTCAATGATTAATGAAATACTGCACATGATGTGGCTTCTTTAAGCTATTTCAATACTTTTTTTTTCATAATTTGAACTCACAACTGCATAAAGTATCAAAGTCACTAAATATTTCCTTTCATACATGTTGAATATCATATCTTTTTATCTGGTCTATCTCTTCTTTCTTTTCTCTTTTCTGTACTTTTCTTTTTGCTTTTCTATTTTTGTCACTATTGAACCAGATAGCACATATATTAAAATTTAGACATCCAACAAATCGTGCAATTTATCACTTATTTCACAATTTAAGACTTACTACAGAAGCAAAAATCTTGTACAGTATTCATTAACTAAGGATGAAATGTTGAAAGAAAGTGAAGGTCTTAAAGGGGTAAGCAAAGGATTTAATTTTTATAGGGCTACTGTTTGGTAAAGAGGGTTTAGAAAGAAATGCTCTTATCATTTCCATAATTCCAATAAGCTAATGTGGTTTTGAATCAAGGATTGAGATAAGTTCTATAAATTTATCAAACTAAATGGTGTCACACAATGTAATGAGTATTTGTTGAAGGCTCAAATTCCTTCCATCTAGCTTACTCACCCTAATCCACTCACTATGACAAGATTGCATGAATATTAAACAGAATACATGAGATCAATCATTCAAGCTGCACAAGTTCCAGTAGTAAATCAATTAAACAAGTAACTCATACTTCATCAAGTTTGCCAATGTTCAAAAGTATGTGTTCAAATTCAATTTTAAATCCATGACAATAAGTTCCACTAGACCAAGCAACAATAAGATGAAATAGAAGAATTTTTCAGCACATATCAAATCCAGTCATGACAAAAGGGTCTTCAAGTCACGACTATTTTACACAGAGAAGAAATTTTTAGAAAAGAGGGAATATTGGTCGCGACACAAGTGATTTTTGGTCACGGCTCATGATCATAAAGAATAATCCTACCAAACATATAGGCTCAAGTCGTGACCTATATGTCAATCCAGTCACGACAAAGATAAGCACATATCACGACTATACATCACAGAGAAGTGAACATCAGAAAATATGAATTACTGGTCACGACAAACATGTTTATTGGTCGCGACTAATATTCACAGAGAAGGAACTTGACATTTTTGCACATATTAGTCGCGACAAGAACATCTCATGGTCAAGACCAGAATACAGAATCATAGCAATTATCTGATTTTTATTTACTAATTTCATAAACTACTCCCCCACACTTAATTTCTATATTGGCCTCAATGTGAAGAAACTAGAGAAATACATGAAAAGGCAGAAGTGATGAAGAGGACAAAGCTGAATTAGAATCCAAGATGAACTTATTAATTTTTATCTACCCCTACTGACTTGGTCTCATCCTCCACACTTAATCAACAATTTATAGTTCAAGTATATAAGTAAAACAATGTAAACCATACTATTATAAGTGGGGAAACAAAGAAGGAGACAACCTAAGTATCATGGGGGTTTGAAGTTCTCCTTGTACAGCTTGAATAATTGGCTATTAACCTAAAATATTGTACCATCTGCTCTATCCTGTCTTGTTGTTATAGCCTTTATCCATCTTAAGAGATAATCCATAGCTTGCAGAATATATGCATATCCAAAAGATAGTGGGAATTATCTTGATGATATAACTGGTGTATTATCCATCTTTTCCCCTGCAATGAAATTCTCAACATCTATTTCTTTACCTGCACTTGTCATGTTTGTATTCTTCATTCACAAGGTCAGTGACAGATAAAGAAATTTTAGATTCAAACATATCATTCTCATAATTTTAGAGCAATAATTGATGTTCCTTTTTAGCCCTTTCCTTGTATGCATCAAGTGCACTCAAGCCTAATAGTGAGAAATCTTCAAATGGATGTCTCATTACTTCATATACATTAAAAATTATGACTTCATCACCCACTCCTATTGTGATGCTCCCATTTTTCATACTTATGATGGTGTTAGCTGTTCTAAGAAATGGTCTCCCTAAAATAATAGGAAAGGTTGACTAACATATCCAAGACATAAAAGTCTATAGGTATAATCAAGTATTTGACCTTCACTAGTATGTCCTCTAGAAGTCCCTCAGGTTTCTAAGTGGTCCGATCAACAAGTTGAACTATCATGGAGGTTCCCTTAAGTGAGCCTATGTCAATGCCTAATGATGTATAAATGGATGATGGTATTACATTAATGGCTGCACCCAGATCTAACAAAGTACTAGCACACTGCAACTTACCAATGGTGATTGGAATTGTCGAACCTGGATAATCACATTTAATAGGAAGTTGTGGCTTAAGTAAAGCTGACACACTGGATCCTACTTGAGCCCTTTCATTTGGTTTGCAGATTCTTTTATTAATGCAGAGTTCTTTCTTAAATTTCATATACTTAGGTATACTTCTAATTAGATCCACCATTGGTAAATTAACTTCCAATTTCCTTAACATATTCAAAATATCTTGTTCCTATTTATCTTTCACAGCCTTCTTTGGACACATGTATGCATTAGGAAAAGGTAGGTATTTAATACTTACCTCCCTATCCTTCTGTTCTGCATCTTCATGCTCCTTTTGCTTCTAGTTCTTATTTGATTTTTGACTTGCTCTACAGGAACTAGCAACTGCTTCATGCATAACAGATGATTATGCAGTATCTGTTAGTGTAATTAGCTTATTTTCCTGCACTAGTATCTCCTTTTCTTTGCTACTTTATGATTCTGAAGGTCTTTCTCAAATCAACTCTTCAGTTACATGTCTTTTCTGCTTCTCATTTGCTTACTTTTCCTTCTTAACCTCTTCTGTATCTGCTTTCCCTACTATTTTTCCACTTCTCAAGCTTATAGCATTTGCAGGTTTAGGGTTAACAAAAGTGTTTGAAGGTAAACTTTCACCATTCTAGCCTGCACATCACTTATTGAATTGGCTAGCTATGATACATAGCCATTCATTTTTGCAGCTTTTGTTTCCTACTGTTCTATCTTATTATCCAAGGCAACAAACCTAGACTCTGTCATTGCTTGGTTGTTCTCCACAGTAGATTTCAAGTCTTTGAAGTTAGAGCAAAAATTTATGTTGATAGAGTTTATATTTGAATTCATCATATTAATACTCTTTATTATCTCAGATATTCCATCGTTCTTTGTAGTAGAAGGTACTTCTATAGCTTTAAAAGATTCAGCCACTTGCTTATCATTGTTGAATCTATTCTGCCTAAAATTCCTGTCTCCACCTCTATCCCTCCATATGAAATTAGGACGATCTCTCTATCTTTCATTATATGTGTTAGAGTATAGATTCATTTGTGGATACTGATTCTGTTTGCTTTGATAGATAGCTGATACATCTTCACAGTGTATAGGACAATTGACAGTGTGTGCATATGAGAATAACAAAGTTGATAACTAAGAGCAACAAGAGCTAGAGAATATGGACTTTGAATATGTGAATTGCCCAATTGAGCAGTTAGGTTGTTGATTTGAGCATTCATGGCAGCAACTTAAGAACATAAACTATTATAATCTTAAGAAGGCCTTGTAGAAACCTCATGGACCTGCCTAGCATCATAGCCCTCATACTGCTAGTTATTGCTTGCTATTTTCTCAATCAGGTTCTATACTTCATCTGGAGTTAAATCATCAATGGAGCCTCCAGCAGCTGCTTCCAAATTCTTTCTGCATGCGTAACACAATCTTGAATAGAAATAATACTACCCCAAATGCTCACATGGAATCTGGTGGTATGGACATCTAGCTAGGAGCTCTTGAAATCTTTCCCAAAACTCATGGAAAGATTCTTGATCATACTATTTTGCAGCAAAAATCTCCTTCCTCAATGTAGTTATCTTTGAAGCATGGAAGTATCTCTCTAGGAAAGTAGTCTTCAAGTTGTTCCAGGAATCTAATGCTTGAAGTGTATGATGTGGCAACATATAAAACTATTCCTTTGCCTTTCCTTCAAGTGTAAAATAGAATACTTTTCTTTGCAAAGTATCCATGTCAGCACTTATAAGTTTCATGGATGAGCAAACCCACTGCATAGTCTTCAAGTGCTTGAAAGGATCTTCACCTGTCAATCCATAAAATTTTAGAAGTTACTTAACAAAGGACCTTTCAACTCAAAATTAACATCCAAAGTAGGACAAGTGTGGAAAGGATCAAAGTTTGCATTAGAAGAAGTCAATTATCTTATGCTTCTACGTGCTATTCTATTGTTCATGTTATTCTCTCCATGTTGCTCATTTTGAATATTCTAATTATGAGTATGAATTTCAGCTTCATTAACATGCTCCATGACAAAATGATTATCTAATATAGCACCAGATGCACAATCAGTTTCAATTGCAATAGATTCACCAGAAGAACTAAGCTCCAGAACAGATGTAACACTAGTTTGATTTAAGATCTTAGCCTTCTAAATTTTCCTAAGTGTTCTATAGGAAAGAATTCAGAGCTTCTGTTCATGCAAATCACACTCAACAATGATGCAGAATATCAAATATGTCACAAATACAGCAATTCTAGGAATTCAGACCAAATAATCACAGTTTAAAATAGTAAGGTCGAGACTAAAAGGTCACTAAGTTGTGACTAATAAGCACAAATAATAGAGATCACGAAAAGAATGAACTTGAGATCATGACTGCTAGTCATAGAGGGAAACAAATTCTTAATAAGGATTTTGGTCGTGACCAAATGTCACTTTGGTTGTGACTAAAAAACCACATAGTAAAATGCTTAAAGTTTTCAGTTTCTGGTTGCGACCAATTGGTACTTAGGTCGTGACTAAAAATCACAGAAAGTAAATATGATTGAAATAATGATTTTTGGTTGCGACTAAGTGTCAAACTGGTTGCGACTAGAAATCACAGAGAACAAAAATGGATGAAAAATATTTTACAAAGCAGTAAGGTAGCGACTACCCTAACAAAGAGCAAAATGAGTTGAAAACAAATTTTTGGTTATGACCAAATGTACTTTTGGTCATGACTAAAGTTCATAGAGATGCTCAGAAATCAATTTTAAGCACTTTAGTCGGACTAGAAAGGCAATTGGTCGTGACTCAACAAGACAAAACACTAAATACGCAAAAAACTGAAACACCTATATACTTTTTATGATTTTTTGGCCTAGGAGATTGCTTAGGAAACCTTAACAAGTAAGGCTCCCCGGCAACTGTGCCATTTTGATAAATGTCATTTTAATTATCAAACAAAACTAAACTAATAAATAGTAAAATGGAGATTAACTTAGGTCGATTGACAAGGAGCCTAAATGGATGTAGAAGTTTCTAATTAATCTAATGAGCCACAAATTAACAAGTTAAAGAGATGATGTTTGATGAGTTTTAATCTGACTACTAAAAGTAAAACCCATGCTATATTGTTTATGCTTTTAAGTATTTATGATGATGAGATGAATGAATGACAAGTGTGTTTCCTTAGAGATTACCTTACCTTCATTATCCACATAATATGAGAAGTTAATCAACTAAATTAGAATATGTTAGCTAACAACTTGCTAGCTAAATCTCAATCAAAGTTACAACTCATAGACATTTAAAAGAGATTATGAATCATTCAACTTAGAGATAGCAGAATATGAATTAAACAGATATAACTGTACTCTATTATAGAATCACTTCAATTAATCACAATGATGTTCAACTCGATCACAAATAAGAATCAATCAAAGGTCAGATGCAGAAATAAGAAATCCAACTCGGTTCCCTACTTTTTTGTCATCTACTACTCTAATTGTATCAGTAATTACAGAATTAACTATATCAATTCGATACATTTAACTCTGAATTAAAAACACAATGAACTCCCTGTTCAGCTCAAGGATTCTAGCTCAGCATCATCTCTAAGAGAGCTAAACAACTTAGCCTTGCATTGCCATCTGAACTTCAACAGCAACAATCATGGTGAAAATGATAGAAGAAGATAAAGGTGAACTACAGAATTTTCCTCTGGTTATATTGACTAGAATAGAGGAAAGTTGCATAATAGAGAATGGAAATGGAGATGAAGAATAATGAAAGGATTTCGTGAATGGAATGGAATGGATGTGGAGTTATGAATATCAGAATGAGTGGAAGCTGGAGTGTGTGAAAATCATAGTGTGATCTCCTCCTGAATGTGCTGATGTGTATGTTATATAGAAGAAATGTGAGTGGTGTGACTGTCATCTGAAATGGTGTGAATGATGTGTGGAGTGTATGAGCTGCTACTGAAATGTGTGATTCAATTCAGATGAGGTGTGTGTGTGAACAATGCAATAAGTGCTTTGTGCATGAACAATGCTCCTCCATGTGCCAGCACATGCATGATCTCCTAGTTGCAATCTGTTCCTCAATTCCTGGATCTAGCCCATGTGCTATCACATGTCATCAACTCCTTTAGTCCAGCCATCATTCTCCCTTAATCCATCTGTTAATGTATTAGTCTGTGATAGAAAATTAGAACAAACATATTATTTGTTCACTTTAAGTACTAAATTTATATCAATTAATTCTCAATTGTTCTAAATATTATTTTATTTAATAATTGTTCAATATGTTGATAAATGGGGATAAAAATCAATAATAAACTCACTATAAACACACTAAAAAATACTACAAATATGAGTTTATCACTTAGCTTCTGAAGGGATTAAAACCATCCATTGCCATCTGGGTTATGCTCAATCACCACGGTTTCACAAGAAAGTACCTAACAATCTAATGTATTAAGAACTGCATTAAATTTTGTTCAGATAAATAATAAGTAACACATTAGAATAAATTATACCTTAGAATTTTGGGCGATTTCTTCTACTTTTTCCCCTTCCATACTGACATGTACCAAGATGTCTTACATCCCTTACAAATCTCCCTGTTTGTATCCTCTCCCCAATACAACATACAGTCATTTAGGCATGCATCTATCTTCTTGTAGTTCAAGCCAAATTTGTTAATAATATTATTTACCTCTTAAAAAGATGGAGGGAAACCATCTCCTAGTAACTATAATAGCATGGACATCGTCTTTTTAGTCATACTGCACAAGCATTTGATATGATACATCCTTAATAAGAATGACAACTTAGAATACTTTGTGCACAAAGAATAAAGAGGTTTATCGGCTTCATTGATAAGGTCAAAAAACTCCTAGGTATTTTTGTTTCAAAAAGCTTCATTCGGCTCCTTACTTTCATGAATACATAAAGCATCACGGACAACATCCTTCACAGCATTGGATTCTTCCGCTCATACTCCCATTTGTTAAATCACGAGAATTGACTTAGCAATCATATCTAGTCGTTCCCCATGTAGTTACCAAAAAACATACTCTCATGGTAATAGTTTAAATATCAAATGCTCTCTAATAGTATCTATTGAATGACACTTGTTAAAACTGTTAGGAATTGGAAGACACGCAGCGGAAATTAACTTAAAAATTTTTCCATTCCTTGCTAGGATCTACCGTATATGTTTAAGTAAAGTGGAAAGAAGCATTACCCTCAGTGTTCCTCAGCGACTTCCACAGCTTCTGGTCACGACGTTCACAGTTTCTTTCCGCGGCTTGTGCTCCCTTTCCGATCGTAAGAATTCGATGACTCAGGTCAGCTTCCTTTACTGGTATCCACACGAGCAGCGTTTCAACCACGAACGACGTGCTAGTGTCTCCTGTCCTTCCAAGGCTTTCTCAAGAATTCGTCCTCTCCGTCTCTATTTCAGTAGTTTCTTATCTGCAAACCTTTTACAGATTCCCCTTCAGCCTTTGTGTTCTATATGTTTTGAAACATAGCTCCTAAAATCAGATATATAGGATGCTATGCGTTTTCCTCTACCGAATTGGATTTTAGAGTTAATCTTATATTAATTCCGAAATTAATACAATATCATATATTGTATAATTTGATAAGAAACTAATTAAATAAATAATGTTTATATTAAATCCGTCTCACAGATTTAATTCACCTATTGATTTAACTTAAAATAAAAATAAGACTGAACTATATTTAATTTATTCTCATAAATCAAATTTGAGATATCCTATCAATTTGAATTTCAAATTCAAACGTGATATAGTTTTAATTTATTCTTATAAATTAAATCTTATAAATATCTCTTATATGAGATATCCTATCAATTTGAGTTTCAAATTCAAACGTGATAGAGATTTAATTTATCCTTATAAATTAAATCTCATATATCTCTTATATATAATGTATATATACGAATTTATATATATATGAATATAAATATAAATAAATATATACATCCACCTTGGATCATTCATTGAATCTGGACATGTCTTAGATTCAATGAATCTAGACATCATAGCTCGTGTTGGGCTATTTTGTGTACGACCCTGTAGGGCCATATGAAGTTGGCAGTGAGCCATTTGCTATACTGGCCCACAAGTTGCAAGCGGTCTTTAGCAAGACATAACGACTATCCAAATCATATGAGGATCATTAAATGATATAACCTTTTATACAACCATATCATGTCCCTTCTGTCACGCGATATTTTGGTCATGGATGAGGCATGGATAATGTTATCCTCCTATTCCTGATAGTTACTTTCTCGATCCCTAAGTAGTCTGACTATAGAAATGGAACTACCTTTCCATTACAGTATGGCCATATATTTCTCAGACTCACTCATCGAGGGGCCAGTAATATCTCTCTATGAATGTGATGGACAAATTCCATCTTGACCATTCACATTCCTCCGTATGAAAAACCACTAAGCCCGAACATAGTCTTTATGATCACTCAGTCAAAAGTGACTTTTGATTAGGTTAAAACTGAGCGTCTGTCATGTAAGAATTCATGATGATCTCAAGTCAAAGGGTATAGTGACATGGTTTGTATATGAAAGAAGCTTATGACGTAACCCATACAGCTCTCTCATAGCGGGTTGGTCCAACACCTTGTACTCTTACATGTGCCTATGACTTTGATTTATATCTCTATACATCTTCAAAGTCATACTGGTCTTATTTCATCTCTGCTCTCACATAGATGACTGACCAGGAACATTTAGGATAAGATCATGAATTATCCAAGGATGGTCATCACAGCAAACATGCAAATAATATGATAACACAATTAATAAATTCATAAATCAATAATGTTCATAAGGCAATGATTGGCCCATAGGGCACGATTTCCAACAAAAACTACAATTAGGATATGGACACTGGATCTTACCATTTACGAAGGCATTAGTAGTAGGAAAAAAAATAAATTATTTAGTTTGGCCAAATATTGAGGAATCAATTGATGCAAGTTGATCCACGACCCATCCATCGCTAGTATTTACTCATATCTCGTTAACACTTTAAAGGAAAAGCTCAAATAGAAGTTCAAATTAACTTAAGATGATGTTGTTTAGCTTTTAAAGAAGGGATCTAACTACTATATAATGGTCAAAATTTTCTAGCGGTTACAAATTGGCTAGAAATTTCCATGGTGAATATTTCTAGCAGTTTGTAACCACTAGAAAAGTTTGCCAGTTTTTGAAAATCAAATTTCCCTCTTTCCTGAACATTTCTAGCGATTGTAACTACTAGAAATGTTTACTGTGGAGGGAAAATTTTAATTTCAAATTTCATAACCAAATGGTCAAATGTTTCTATTGGTTTGTAACTACAAGGAATGTTCAGGACAGAGAAAACTTTGAATTTCAAACTTAAAAATTTGTGAGGAGGTTTCTAACGGTTAATAACCAATGGAAAAGTCAAGCTTGGAGGGGAAATTATTTTTTGAATTTTTAAACAATATTAAGTTAAAATAATAAAAGCCAATATTAACTTAAAATTAATAGTAGCATAAAATGTAGAGACATCATAAAAAATTATAATTATAATTAAAAATCTGAATAAAATAAATTGTTAAATACTAAACAATATTTTAATTTTAATTTATTCTAATTAAACAATATAAGCATCAGCAATATGGGTGAGCATCCCCATCATCCTAATAAGGCTATTGGGGCAAGCCCACTTAAGGGATATGTGGTATTTGGAGGTTTGGAGCTAGTCTCTTCACCAGGTCATGCATACCACAGTTGCTATACATAACTGGTCGAGCTAGATCTGTATCTCCTCGCCCACTTCTCACCATATCTCGTAATCCACTTCTCGGATGATCTCCTATCGCAACTAGCTATCCACTTTAGGGTCTCTAGCCCGCTTCATTCCATGCTTGCCTAAAGAGACACCACTTCAGACTAAAAGGGCCCCACCGTCTGTGAAGGCCTAACACCATTAGGGCTAGCCAACCTACTCAGTGTGGACCTAAGGTCTAGCCTGCTAACTAAAATATCCTTATTTTTATCTCTCAAAATACGTGTTTGAAAGCAATTAGATGCATGGACACTTTACTTAGGCTCAAAAATTAAAATTTTGCAAATTGGTCCTCAGGTACTGTTTACTGTGTATTTTTCTAATTCAACAATCAAACTGAAAAACCAAAACTAATTCTACAAAAATTGTATGAAGGTTGTTCAAGTATCTATTTAAATATATTTCAATTATCTTTAAGGGAAAATTATAAATTAGACATTTACTTGACCAATTCGTACAGTTAAAATTATTAAACTATATTATTCATTTGGTCAATTCTAAAACTTCCATTTTTATGACTCAATGTTAGAAATTCATATCTCCTAGCATAACATCCAATTAAGGAAAATTACCAATACTTTTAAAGCATGGGATGTGTACTACATGCTTACCAAATTTCATAGTCAGATTCAACAATTAACATGGTCAAATTTGGGCTAGAACATTACTGCTCCATAACTTACAAATTTGCCATAGTACTTTATTTCTTTAATTCTTTTTAATCATCCTAGCATGCTTGAACCATTAACTTGGCTTCTCATACATTTATAATCTCATATGAACATGCCATAATTATTTTATATAATTTTATTGCATACTTTTTCATATTACATAACATTTACATAAATGGAAAATCAAGCATGTCATGCCAGAACATGCAATTCTCCACTTTTCTTCTTCCATTCATTGCATCTTTTTCATGCATTCATCTTTTACAATGCTTGACCTATATTGGTTGGTTAAGGGAGGGGTGAGATTTGGGGAATCTCAGTAGTAAATCATATCATTAATGCGTGCAACTATATGCTTTCATGAGTTTATGCTAACATTATGACATTCATGCATGCTTCATGGTTTACTATATCATACAAATGGCCATGGTACATATGGAACTAGAACATCATTCACTCATACATGCATAACATATTCAAGTAAAGCAACCAACATGTTACATACAAGCATAGCACAAAGCTTACAATGAAAGGTAAGTTTACTACCTTGTACCATAGGCTTTCTTTTTTATTTCTACTTGCTCCCTAAGCTTCCCAACCGTGAGAACTTTCAATCAACGTCATCAAATCATCCTCTTGGATGTCTCAAGATCCTAAACATAGCCACATTGAACATACAACTCAACTCATTAGGAACAAGAACTCAATATTTGGAAGACTAGCTCACTTGAACTTAACCTCTTTCTCTTGATTCCAGAATTAGTGTTCTAGCTTTCTAAAAATATTCTCATAGGCAAATCCAACACAATTTTGCATGAGAAATCCAAATGAGCCTAGATTTATCAAACTATCACTCTTTTCCCATGAAACTTCCTTGGCCAAGAGGTTACAATTCTTGTGCCAAAATTCTACTTTTTATTTCAATGATTCCAACTTCATTTTCTTAACTTGGTTGCACATAATTTTTTTATTCTAAATCCATTGAAAGCCTTAGAATCATCAAAATCATATCCTAGGGTACAGAACCAGTCAAGGCTGTGGTAATCCTTTAGGCAACCAATTCATGAAATTCAATCAATGTAAGCTGGAACCACATGAATCCTACTCTTTTCTATCATTTACACATATATCTAACATCATACTTTTATTTCTCTAAATTTCCAGATTCAAACAGCAGTAATATCATAAGAGTTCAAGCTTCCAAATCCATTAAAATCCCTACCCAAGCTCAAGAATACATATCACATCCCAAAAAATTCCTATCTAGGATAAGAGAAGCCTTGTAAAAGGAAAAGATGGAATATGATTATAGGAATAACAAAATTGCAAAGAAAGGAAATCCTTTAGGGTTTAAGTAGAAAGCTTAAAAAGACTAAAATGAAAACTATAAAAGTCTCAAGGCATAAAGTTAAGGTAAACATGAGTTAAAGGCAAATCTACAATTTTGAAGAATTAAGGGACCTAAGGGTAATTATGATTAAAGAAGGGACATAAATGGAATTTTGGAAAAGTTCAAGGATAATAATAAAATAATGCAATCGGTGAATAGTAAATTATCCGGAGCCACAATAAATCTGAAGTCATGAGAATGTAGAGGATATTTTTCTGGTCCGTTTGACGCGTAACACAATTTCGATTTGAGAGCCCAATTAATTGATATAAATTACTGAAATAATTAAATTTTAGTATGGGTTTCTAGATAAGGTTGGGTTAGGTATCCAACAAAAGGGTATAAACCTAGACAAGAATTTAGGTAGGTTTAGGAAAAGGGACTAGTGTCAAGAAATACCTTAAAAACATGAAAAGATAAAAATGCCCCTGGTGTGCTAAAAGTAAATAAAGATGAATGGAGAATATTTTAGTCATTTAACCCAGGTCAAAAAGTCAAATATGGCTACAGTAATAGTTGACCAAGGTTAGGAATCACCCTGAAAAGATATAAAAACAAAAATACCCCTAGTGTTCTTAAAGTGAATAAAGATGAATCAATGGAATATTAGTGATTTTCTAAGGGCTAGTAATTAAATTTATACTCAGTTTAAGAATGTCAATGGTAGAAAAACTCTAAAGTTACTCTAATGTCAGAACACAAATTATGGAACCTCATAAAAATTTGGTCTATAAAACAGTGTGATTTTTGTAAAATCTGACTGGATCAGTACCAGATTAGACTAGATTTTTCACACCATCCCTCTTTCCTCATAGAATTATGCCACCTAGCATGCCATGTGTCCCTTGTGATGTTACTTGGATGATGTCACCTAGATAATGTAATAAAAGCCAAGTGGATTAATGTGAGCTCTGGAATGAACTATGCTTTCAAGAGAAAATATTGGCCTTTGACTTAACTCCCTTGCTTGGCCTATAAATAGCCCTTCCCTCCCCTTGTGGATGCTCAGATTGCTGCTATGAATGCTCAGATCAATAATTTAGCTACTCAATTGAGCAATTCACATGTTCAAAGCTCATACTCAAGATCTAGTTGATCCTAGTTGTTAGCTTTGTTATTCTCCTATGAACACTAGTGCCAATTGTCTTACATATTGTGAAAGTGTGTTAGCCATCTATTAGGGCAAACCAAATCAGTATTCACAAAGGAATCCATACTCTAATACATATAATGAAGGATGGAGAAATCATCTCAATTTCATATGGAGGGATAGAGGTAGAGACAATAATTTTAGGTAGAACAGATTCAACAATGACAAGCAAGTGGCTGAATCTTCTAGAGCTATGGAATTACCAACTACAGCAAAGGATGATGAAATATCTAAGATAATCAAGAGCATTAACGTGATGAATTCAAATATAAATTCAATAAACACAAACTTCAGCTCTAACTTCAATGACTTGAGATCTACTATGGAGAAGAACCTAGCAATGACATATTCTAAGTTTGCTGCCTTGGAGAGTAAAATAGAACACTGGAAAATAAAAGCTGCAAACATGAATAGCTGTGTATCACAGCTAGCCAATTCAATAAGTGATGTTCAAGCAAGGATCAGTGGAAATTTACCTTCAAACAATTGTTAACCCTAAATCTGTGAATGCTATAAGTTTGAGAAGTAGAAAAATAGTGGGGAAAGCATATACATAGGAGGATAATGAAGAAAATGAGCAGCCAAATAGTTCTAAAACTAAAGAGTTGATTGAAGAAAAACCTTCATTCATTATAGAATCATAAAGCAGCAAAGAGAAGGGGATGTTGCAATAGAAGCAAATATGATTAAAAATATTGCATAACCATCTGTTATAGATGAAGTAATTGCTAGTTCCAGTAGTGCAAGTCATAAATCAGACAGATACTAGAATAAGGAGCATGAAGACATAGAATAGAAGGATAGAGAGGTAAGTATGAAACACCTATATTTTCCTAATGTATACGTGTCCAAAGAAGGTTTTGAAAGATAAATAGGAACAAGATATTCTGAATCCGTTAGGGAAATTGGAAGTTAATGTGCCACTAGTAGATCTGATTAGAAGTATACCTAAGTATGTGAAATTCATGAAAGAACTCTACACTAATAAAAGAATTTGCAAGCCAAATGAAAGGGTTCGAGTAGGATCTAGTATGTCAGCTTTACTTATGCCACATCTTCCTATTAAATGTAATGATCCAGATTCCTTTACAATCCCAATCACCATTTGTAAGTTTTAGTGTGCTAGTGCTTTGTTAGATCTTGGTGCAGTATTAATGTAATGCCAACCTCTATTTATACATCATTAGGCATAGATATAGGCTCACTTAAGAAAACCTCCATGATAATTCAACTTGCTAATTGGACTACTAGAAAACCTGAAGTATTATTAGAAGATATATTAGTGAAGGTTAAAGATTGGATTATACCTACAGATTTCTATGTCTTAGATATGTCACATTAGTCAACCTCAGAGGGTCCTATTATTTTGGGGAGGTCATTCCTTATAACAACTAATACTATCATAAGCATAAAAAATAGGAGCATCAGAATGGAAGTGGGTGATGATGTCATAACTTTTAATGTCTATAAAGTAATGAGACATCCATTTAAAGATTACTCACTGTTAGGCTTAAGTGCACTTGATGCATATAAAGAAGAGGCTAAAGAGGAACATGAATTGTAGCTCTAAAATTCTGATAAAGCTGAAAGTGATATGTTTGAATATGAAATTTCTTTTTCTGTTACTAACCTGTTAAATGAAGGCTTTAGAAAGAACCAACATGATAAATGTGCAAGTAAAGATATAGTTGTTGAGAATTTTACTACAGGGATAGAAATAGATAATGCAACAGTTACATCATCAAGATCATTTGCACTATCTTTTGGATGTGCCTATTCTGCTAGCTATGAATTTTCTCTTTAGATGGGTGGAAGCTATACCAACAAGAAATGATGAAGCAGATGATATAGCATTTTAGGTCAATGGGCACTTATTGAAGCTATACAAAGAGAACTTCAAACCACTATGATGTTCAGGTTATCTCCTTCCTTGTTTCCCTAATTACAATAGTCTATTTTACACAATTTTACTTATATAATTGATCTCTTAATTGTTGATTAAGTGTGGGGGAGGAGACTAAGTATAAAGGGGTAGATAGAAATTAATTCATCTTGGATTTTGCTTTAGTTTTTTCCTCATTACGTCAGCCTTTGCATGTGTCTTATTACTTTTCCACATTGAGGATAATGTAGAAATTAAGTGTGGGGGATGATGACTGTCATTTTGATTATCAAACAAAACTAGGCTAACCAATAGTAAAATGGAGGCTAACCTAGGTCGATTCACAAGGAGTCTAGATGGATGTTAAGATGCTTAATTAATCTAATAAGCCACAAATTAACAAGTTAAAGAGATGGTGTTTAATGAGTTTTAATCTAACTACTAAAAGCAAATCCTATGCTATTGTTGATGATTTTAAGTGTTTATGATGATAAGATGAACGAATGACAAGTGTGTTCCCTTGGAGATTATCTTACCTTCATTATCCATAGAATATGAGGAGTAGATCAGTTGAATTAGAATATATTAGCTAACAACTTGCTAGCTAAATCTTAATCAAAGCTACAACTCGCAGATATTCAAAGAGATTATGAATTATGAATTATTCAACTCAGAGATAGTAGAATATGAATTAAACAAATTCACTTCAATTAATCACAACTATATTCAACTCGATCAAATATGAGAATTAATCAAATGTGAGCTATGCAGAAATAAGAAATCTAACTCGGTTTCCTATTTCTTTGTCCTCTACTACTCTAATTACATCAGTAATTACAGAGCCAACTATATCAACTCGATGCATTTAACTCTGAATTAAAAACACAATGAACTCCCTATTCAACTCAAGGATTCTGGTTCAGTATTATCTCTAAGAGAGTACAGCAGCTTAGCTTTGCATTGTCATCTGAACTTCAGTAGCAACAGAAAATACAGCAACAGTCATGGTGAGAATGATAGAAGAAGGTGAAGATGAACTATAGAACTTTCCTCTGGTTCTATTGTTAGAACAGAGGAAAGTTCCAGAAGAGAAAATAGAGAAGAAGAATAATGAAAGGATGGAGTGAATGGAACGGAATGGATGTGAAGTGATAAATGATGCAGAATAAGTGGGATCTTCGTGTATGGAATGGGCAGAAGTAGACCTCTAATATGGAATGGTGTGGAAGTATATATAGGTGTGCAAGGATGTGAAGGGTAGCTGAAATGGTATGAATGATGTGTGGAGTGCCTAAGCTGCTGCTAAAATGTGTATTTCTGTTGTGTGGGAGTGAACAGTGCCAGATGTATACGACAGTGCTGTGTGTGTGAATAGTGCTTCTCCATGTGTTAGCATATGCATGATCTCTAACTTGCAACTTGTTCCTCAATTCTTGGATCTAGCCTATATGCTATCTTATGCCATCAACTCCTTTAGTATAGCTGTCATTCTCCCTTAATGCATTGGTTTGTGATAGAAAATTAGAATAAACAGATTATTTGTTTACTTTAAGTACTAAATTTATATCAATTAATTCTCAACTGTTATGAATATTATTTTATTTAATAATTGCTCAATATATTGATAAATAGGGATAAAATTAATAATTAATTCACTTTAAACATACTATAAATCACTATAAATATGAGTTTATTAGGGGACTAGTGTGTGAAATAGGTAAATAAAATCATATAATTGCTGTGATTCTATATTCTGGTCGTGACATTGTGTTGTTCTTATCACGACTAATGTGTGCGAGTATGTCAACTTTCTTCTTTGTGAAAACTAGTTATGACCAATGCCTATTTTTGTAGCGACCAGGAGTTCATATTTTTTTATGTTTACCTGTCTGTGATGTGTAGTCATGCTATGTGCTTTTCTTTGTCACGACTGTAACTCTGAATTTTGGTTGTGACTGGATTGATACTTGGGTTGCAACCTGAGCATATATGTTTAACAAGATTACTCTCTATGATCATGAGTCACGACCAATGTCCACATGTCACGACCAATATTCCTTATTTTATGAACATTTCTTCTTTGTGTGAAACAATAATGACCAGAAGTCCTTTTCATCACAACCACAATTGACTCTCTGCTGAAAAATTCTTCTATTCATCTTATTGTTGCTTGGTCTATTGGAATTAAATGTCATGGAATCAAATTGAAATTTGAACTTATACTTTTGAACATTGGCAAGCTTGATGAAGTTTGAGTTGTTTATTTAATTGATTTACTACTAAATGTTATGCATCATGGATGATTGATCTCATGTATTTAGTTAATATTCATGCAATCTTGTCATAGTGAGTTGATTAGGGTGAGTAAGCCAGATGGAAGAATTTTGAGCCTCCAACATATACTTATTTACATTGTGTGATACTATCAGTTTGATAACTTTGCAGAACTTATCTTAATCCTTGATTCAAAACTACTTTAACTACTTGGAATTGTGAATATGATAAGGGCATGTCTTTCGAAACCCTTTTGTGTAAGGAATTGGAAGACACGCAGCGGAAATTAATTTAAAAATTTTTCATTCCTTGCCAGGATTTACCGTATGTGTTTAAGTCAAGTGGGAAGAAGTATTACCCTTAGTGTGCCTCAGCGACTTCCACAGCTTTCAGTCACGACGTTCACAGCTTCTCTCTGCGGGTCGTGCTCCCTTTCTGATTACAAGAAGTCGACGACTCAAGTCGGCTTCCTCTACTGGTATCCACACGAACAGCTTTTCAACCACGAACGACGTGCTAGCGTCTCTTGTCCCTCCAGGGCTTTCTCAAGAGTTCGTCCTTTCCGTCTCTATTTCGGCAGTTTCTTATCTGCAAACCTTTTGCAAAGTCCCCTTCGGCCTTTCTGTGTTCTATGTGTGTGTCTATCCCAAAACGTAGCTCCTAATATTAGATATATAGGATGCTCTGCGTTTTCCCTAACCGAAAAGGATTTTAGGAGTTAATCTTATATTAATTCCGAAAATAATACAATATCATATATTGTATAATTTTATAAGAAACTAATTAAATAAATAATATTAAATCCGTCCCACAAATTTAATTACCTATTTATTTAACTTTAAATAAAGATGAGACTGAACTATATTTGATTTATTCTCATAAAACAAATTTGAGATATCCTATCAATTTGAATTTTAAATTCAAACGTGATAGGGATTTAATTTATCCTTATAAATTAAATCTTATAAATATCTCTTATATGAGATATCCTATCAATTTGAATTTCGAATTCAAACGTGATAGAGATTTAATTTATCCTTATAAATTAAATCTTATAAATATCTCTTATATGA
Source organism: Leucaena leucocephala (assembly GCA_037074615.1). Classification (NCBI taxonomy): domain Eukaryota; kingdom Viridiplantae; phylum Streptophyta; class Magnoliopsida; order Fabales; family Fabaceae; genus Leucaena; species Leucaena leucocephala. The sequence goes on along the minus strand of CM073561.1, from coordinate 6,371,614 downwards.
GATATCCTATCAATTTGAATTTCGAATTCAAACGTGATAGAGATTTAATTTATCCTTATAAATTAAATATCATATATCTCATATATATTTAATATATATATATATACGAATTTATATATATACAAATATAAATATAAATATATATACACTCACCTGGATCATTCATTGAATCTGGATATGTCTTAGATTCAATAAATCTGGACATCATAGCTCGTGTTGGGCTATTTTGTGTGCGACCCTGTAGGCCCATATGAAGTTGGCAGTGGGCCATTTGCTATACTAGCCCACAAGTCGCAAGCGGTCTCTAGCAAGACATAACGACTACCCAAATCATATGAGGATCGATAAACGATGTAACCTTTTATACAACCATATCATGTCCCTTCTGTCACGCGATATTTTGGTCATGGATGAGGCATGGATAATGTCATCCTCCTATTCTTGACCGTTACTTTCTCGATCCCTGAGTAGTCTGACTATAGAAATGGAACTACCTTTTCATTACAGTATGGCCATACATTTCTCAGACTCACTCATCGAGGGGCCCAGTAATATCTCTCCACGAATGTGAGGGACAAATTCCATCTTGACCATTCACATTCCTCCGCATGAAAAACCACTAAGCCCGAACATAGTCTTTATGATCACTCGGTCAAAAGTGACTTTTGACCAGGTCAAAGCTGAGCGTTTTGTCATGTAGGAATCAATGATGATCTCAGGTCAAAGGGCATATTGACATGGTTTGTATATGAGAGAAGCTTATGACGTTACCCATGCAGTTCTCTCATAGCGGGTCGGTCCAACACCCTGTACTCTTATATGTGCTTATGACTTTGATTTATATCTCTATACATCTTTAAAGTCATACTGGTCTTATTTCATCTGTGCTCCCACATAGATGATCGACCAGGGACATTTAGGATAATATCATGAATTATCCAAGGATGGTCATCATAGTAAACATGCAAATAATATGATAACTCAATTAATAAATTCATAAATCAATAATGTTCATAAGACAATGATTGGCCCCTAGGGCACGATTTCCAACATTTTGACCATAGCAACATAAAAATTAAATCCTTTGCTTACCTCTTTGAGACCTTTACTTTCTTTAAAATTTTATCCTTGATTAATGAATGGTGTACAGTATATTTGCTACTATAGTAAGTCTTTAACTATAAAAATGTTAAAGTTGCATCATTTGTTGAATATATGAACTTCAATGTATTTGTGATTTGGTTCAATAGTTAAAAGCAAAGAAAAACACAGAAAAAGTACATAAAAAAGAGAAAAAAGATAGACCAGTTTGACAAGATGTGATGTTCAATGAAAAGAAATTAGCTTATGATTGATACTTTTTGTAGTTGGACAGTTCAAAATTATGCTTAAGGGTTGAAATAGCTTGAAGAAGTAAGATCATGTGTAGCATTTCATTAATCATTGACATGCATTTCCATTTCATCACTTAGTCTTTCCAACATTATAACCTAATAAAGACCCTTTGATTCACAACCATTATGGCATGTAGTAGTAGAGATGTAGGATGGTTATAAGCTTATGGGAAGCCTAAGCTAGATGGTTGAGTGAAATTACTTTGATAAGAGAATGAGTGAAACACTACATCTTGTGAGGAAATCTCACCCAGTTGTTTATTATGGTTTAATTGCATGAGTTTGATTCTTGATTGATATGAGATTAGTTTGGACTGTTGCCATTGAAGGAAAAAGATTGATGATTACAAGTGCTTATTCTAAATTTGTTTTGTTAATTTGGCTGAACATGTGTGTTGAATTTCAATTTTAATTCATAATTTTTCTCGGAGTGTAAAAGCTAAGTGTTAGGGAGTTGATAAATTCATATTTGTAGTGATTTTAGTGTGTTTAAAGAGAGTTTTATTATTGATTTTTATCTCCATTTATCAATATATTAAAAAATTAATTAACAATATAAAATTAGAACAGTTGGGAATTAATTAATATAATTTTAGTCATATATTGGAATATTATCTTATTAGATAAATAATTTGTATCTTTTAAATTCCCATTGTAGAAAATGTTCATTAAGCACCAAATCAATTTGTTACTGTAACTAAATTAGATAAATCAGAATGTAATGGAAAGGTGATGGGAGCATGTGCTGGAAAAGAAGCTAACAGAGTGGATAACAAAAGGAGCATTCATGTGAAAGAGACATGCTAACATTGCTGAGAAGAACAAATTTAGCTGCATATGATGGCATATGGGGATTACAGTTACATAGGATGGATCCAAGAATTAAGGAGATGATAACAGAAGCAAGTGGTGGATTCACACATGTGCTGTAACAAATTGGGCATGTGCTCATAGTTGGAGGGAGTCCAATTTAGATCTATCACATCATTCATCCACTGGAGATCTATCACACCATTCACATACTTCTCCTATTTATCTCACTATTCACGCTATCTGTAGGGAACATAGATAATTCCATAGCTCTCATTCACACATTCTCCACTAGCCACTTCATTCCATCAAGGCATTCACTCTATCACAGATACATCTCCCATACGCCATTGTACTATCTCTCTTAATCTCTATTTTCTTTCTCTTTCCATTTGTAACTTTCGTCTATTCTAGGCAATAGAACTAGAGGAAAGTTCAGTCTTTATTTTCATTTTCTCCTTCCACATTCACCATGATTGTTACTGGTTTTACTGCTGCTGTTGAAGTCTTGACAACAATGGAAGGCTAGAAGTTGCTATGCTCTCTTGGAGATGATGTTGAATTAGAATCCTTGAGCTAAAAAGGGAGTTTAGTGTGTCTTTAATCCATAGTTGATTGTATCGAGTTGATGTAATTAATTTTAGAATTATTAATTCAATTAAAGTTAGTAGATAATTAATGATTAGGGAACCTAGTTAGATTTCCTATTTTTGTATAATTGATGCTTTGATTATTTTTATCCTTGGATTGAGTTAGACATAGTTGTAGTTAATTAGAGCAACACTATAGTAGAGTACAGTTGTATTTGTTTAATTCATCTTTTTCTATCTCTTGATTTGAATTATTCTTATTTCTCTATTCAATGTGTGTGACTTGTAGCTTTGATTGAGATTTTAGCTGGTGAGTTGTTAGCTAATATATTCTAATTCAATTGATTAACTCCAAATATTATATGGATAATGAAGGTAAGGTAGTCTCCAAGGGAACATACTTATCATTGATACATCTCATCATTACAAACACCTAAAATCATAAACAATAGCATAAGATTTATATTCAGAATTTAGTCAATAGATCATCACAAATCATCTGATTAATTTGTTAATTTGTAGCTCATTAGATTAATTGGGAACTTTAGCATCCATTTAGGCTCCTTGTGAATCAACCTAGGTTAGCTTCACTTTACTATTGGTTAGTTTAGTTTGTTTGATAATTAAAATGACAGTTATCACTATCTTCTCTATCAAGTTCCATGCTTTATCAGGAGTTAAATCATCAATGGAACCCCTAGCAGTTGCATCCCAATTATTTTTGCATGCAAGCACAATTCTGAATAAAATAATGCACCAAATATTCACTTGGAACCTGGTGGTATGGACATCTAACTAGCAGCTCTTGAAATCTTTCCCAAAATTCATAAAAAGACTCTTGAGCATACTATTTTGTAGCAAAAATTTCCTTCCTCATTGTAGTAGTCTTGGAAGTAGGGAAGTATCTCTCTAAGAAAGCATTCCTCAAGTTATTCCAGGAGTCCTAGGCTTGAGGTGCATGATGTGGTAGCATATAAAACTATTCCTTTTCATTTCCTTTAAATGTAAAATGGAATACTTGTCTTTGCATAGCATCCATGTCAGCACCTACAGGTTTCATGGATGAGTAAACCCGCTTTATAATCTTCAAGTACTTGAAAGGATCCTCACCTGCCAATCCATAAAACTTTAGTAAGTTACTTAACAAATGACCTTTTAGCTCAAAATTAACATCTAAAGCATGACAAGTGTGAAAAGGATAAAAGTTTGCATTAGAAGAAGTGAGTTCTCTTATGCTCCTATGTTCCTTTCTATTATTCATGTTACTCTCTCCATGTTGCTCATTTTGATTATGAGCTTCTCCTTCATTAACATGCTCTATGACAAAATGATTATTTAAGATATCACTAAATGCAAAATTAGTCTCAGCTGCAACAAATTCACCAGAATAACTAAGCTCAACAATAGATGCAACGCTAGCTTGATTTAAGATTTTGGCTTTCCTAATTTGCCTAAGTATTCTATTGATTTTTTTATCCAAAGGAAAGAATTAGAGCTTTTGGTCATACAATTCATACTTAACAATTGTGCAAGATATCATAGATGCAGCAATTTAGAAATTGAGATCAATTAATCGCAGTACAAAACACTCAGGTCGTCACAAAAAGGTCTTTAAGTCACGATGAAAATTCACACATAGCAGATATCACGACAAAAATGAACTTCAACTTCGACTATATTAGTCATAGAGAGTAAATTTTGAAAATAAGGAATTTTGGTGAATTAATCCAAGGAGCCTAAATGGATGCTAAAGTTCCTAATTAATCCAATGAGCCACAAATTTATAAATTAATCAGATGTATTGTGAGATCAGATCTTGAATAGCTTCTGAATGTAAATCCGATGCTACTGTTTATAATTTTAGGTGTTTATAATGATGAAATGAACTAATAACAAGTGTGTTCCCTTGGAGATTACATTACCTTCATTATCCACAGAGTATGAGGAGTTAATTAGTTTAATTAGAATGTGTTAGCTAACAACTGACTAACTAAATCTTAATCAAAGCCACAACTCGCAAACGTTGAATAGAGAAATATGAATCATTTAACTCAAGAGGTAGAAGAAGAGGAATTAAATTGATACAACTATACTATGTTATAGAATTCCTCTAATTAACCACAGCCATATCCAACTAGTTCAAGGATGAAGATCAATTAAAGCTCAATTATGTAGAAATAGAAAATCCTATCATCTACTAACTCTAATTGAATCATTGATAACTGTCATTTTAATTATCAAACAAAACTAAGCTAACCAATAGTAAAGTGGAGGTTAACCTAGGTCAATTCACAAGGAACCTAAATGAATGTAGAAGTTCCTAATTAATCTAATGAGCCACAAATTAACAAGTTAAAGAGATGATGTTTAATGAGTTTCAATCTAACTACTGAAAGTAATTCTATGCTATTGTTTATGTTTTTAGTGTTTATGATGATGAAATGAATGAATGACCAGAGTGTTCCCTCAGATATTACCTTACCTTCATTATCCATAGAATATGAGGATGATATCAGTTGAATTAGAATATGTTAGCTAACAACTCGCTAGCTAAATCTCAATCAAAGTTATAACTCACTGACATTAAAAGAAATTAAGAATCATTCAACTCATATATAGTAGAATATAAATTAAACATAATCACTTCACTTGAATCTAGCAATGCTTTAGGAATAGTTATCTTGCCAATTGTACAAGGAATAAAAAATGCACTTGGATCTTTACACTTCACTAGAACTTGAGAGTTGAAGAGTGTAGAAGCTTTAGGTCCCACTTACACCAGTTCATTAGGTTCATGTCTTTCCTTGTATGTGCAACTGTCCTTCAAACAATTTGCATATTTTGATACTCTTTGTATTCTCTCCAGCATAGGCACATTCACTTTAATCTCGTTGAAAGAATTAAGCACTTCCTTGTTCTGGTCCTCTAAGGCCTTCCTCTTGCTACTCATAAATTCCCTTGGGATAGGTAGTTCTTTCATATGTATCTTTTCCTCAGCTACCCCAGAGGTTGTTTCTTGTTGCTTGAGTTCTGAATTTACTGCTGGTTGTGTTTTGTTAGTTATGTCCATTCTAAGATTCCTTAAATTAGAATCCATAACTTAAGGTAGTGCAGTTTTCTTGCTGTTAAGCTGTCCACAACCTTCTGAATTTGGGGCAGAATTGATTTGACTTTTTGTAACCTTTTCCTTCCTTAGTGGTTGTGCTTCTTTTGTATTTTTAGACTTCTCAATGCTATCATTGGAATCAGTGTCTACCTCACATTCCTCTTCACTGTTAACATCTGTAGCTTGTTCCCCAACTTGATCTTCAACTGTCAAACTTATGACATTCATAGATTTAAGGTTAACAACTGTGTTCGAAGGTATATCTCCATTGATTCTTGCCTGAACATCATTAATTGAATTGGCTAGCTGTGATATATAGCCATTCGTGTTTGCAGCTTTTGTTTCCTACTGTTCTATCTTATTATCTAAGGCAGCAAACCTAGACTCTAATTGCTTGATTGTTCTCCACAATAGATCTCAAGTCTTTAAAATTAGAGCAGAAGTTTATGTTGATGGAGTTTAATTGGAATTCATCATATTAATGATCTTCTTTATCTCAGATATTCCATCATCCTTTACAGTAGAGGGTACTTCTATAGCTCTAGAAGATTCAGTCACTTGTCTATCATTGTTGAATCTATTTTGCCCAAAATTCTTGTCTCTACGCCCATCCCTCCATCTGAAATTAGGATGATCTCTCCATCCTTCAGTATATGTGTTAGAGTATGGATTCCTTTGTGGATACTGATTCTGTTTGCCTTGATAGATAGCTGATACTCCTGCATAATGTGTAGGACAATTGGCAGTAGTGTGCATATGAGAATAGCAAAGTTGACAACTAGGAGCAACAAGAGCTTGAGAGTATGGGTTTTGAAGATGTGAATTTCCCAATTGAACAGCTAGGTTGTTGATCTGAGTATTCATGGCAGCAACTTGAGAGGATAAACAATTATAATCTTGAAAAGGCCTTGTAGATACCTCATGGACTTGCCTAGTATCACATCACCCATACTCCTGGTCATTGCTTATTATTTTCTCAATTAGGTTACATGCTTCATCTGGAGTCAAATCATCAATAGAGCCTACAGCAGCTGCATCTAAATTGTTTTTGCATGCATTGTGCAATCGTGAAGGGAAATACTGCACCAAATGCTCAGTTAGAATCTGGTGGTATGGACATCTAGCTTGCAGCTCTTGAAATTTTCCCCAAAACTCATGGAAAGATTATTGATCATACTATTTTGCAGCAAAAATCTCCTTCCTTAATGTAGCTGTCTTTAAAGTAGGAAAGTATCTCTCTAGGAAAGTAGACCTCAAGTTGTTCCAGGAATCTAATGATTGAGGTGTATGATGTGACAACATATAAAACGATTTCTTTGCCTTTCCTTCAAGTGCAAAGTGGAATACTTGCCTCTTCATAGTATCCATGTCAGCACCTACAGGTTTCATGGATGAGCAAACCCATTGCATAGTCTTCAAGTGCTTAAAAGGACCCTCACCTGCCAATCCATAAAATTTTGGTAAGTTACTTAACAAAAGACCTTTCAACTCAAATTAACATCTAAAGGAGGACAAATGTGGAAAGGATCAAAGTTTGCATGAGAAGAAGTCAATTCTCTTATGCTCCTACGTGCTCTTCTATTGTCCATGTTATTCTCTCCTTGTTGCTCATTTTGAATATTCTGGTTATGAGTATGAGTTTTGGCTTCATTAACATGCTCCATGACAAAATGATTATCTAATATAGCACCAGATGCATAGTCAATTTCAGCAATAGAATCACCCGAAGAACTAAGGCCAACAAAAGATGTAACACTAGCTTAATTTAAAATTTTAGCCTTCTTAATTTACCTAAGTGTTATATTGATTTCTCTATCCAAAGGAAAGCATTCAAAGCTTTTGTTCATGCAAATCAGGCTAAAAATGATGCAGAATATCAAATGTCACACATGCAGTAATTCCAAGAGTTCAGATCAAATAATCATAGTTTGAAACAATCAAGTCGCAACTAAAAGGTCAACGGTCGCGACTAGTAAGTACAGAGAATAGAGATCGCGACAATCAATCACATAAAGGAAAAATTCTAAATCAGGATTTTTTGTCGCGACCAAATGTTACTTTCGTTGCTTCTAAAAATCACAGACAGTAAAATGCTTACAGTTTTCAATTTCTGGTTGCAACCAATTGTCACTTAGGTCTTGACCAAAAATCACAAAAAGTAAATCTGATTGAAATGATATTTTTTGGTTGTGACTAAGTGTCAAACTGGTTGCGATTAGAAATCACGGTGAATAAAACTAGATGAAAAATATTTATGGTTGTGACCGAAAGACAAACTGGTCATGAATAAAAGTAACAGAAAGTAAAATGACTTGAAAATAAATTTTTGGTTGCAACCAAATGTGCTTCTGGTCACGACTAAAAAAGGAGTTGATCGCGACTCAACAAGACAAAACACAAATACGCAGAAAAACTGAAATACCTATATACTTTTTATGATTTTTAGGCCCAGGAGATTGCTTAGGAAACCTTAACAAGTAAGGCTCCCCAGCAACAGACTCTGTCCAGGTGTGTCCCCTTTGCAAAAGTTGTGATGCATGTTATATAGGGAAGTATGGAATGGGTGAGGTCATGTGTGGAATCATCATGTGTAGATGGTGTGCTCATGTATGTATCAACTCTTCTATGTGACAACACATGCTTTCCAACCAGCTGTGATCCCCACTTACAATCTGTTATGCTGCACATGTGCTTGTGCTGCTAAAATGTGTGATTCTGTTGTGTGGACTTGAACAATGTTTGTGAACAGCACCAGATATGCTTGAACAGTGTGCATGAACAGTGCTTTTCCATGTGCCAGCAAATGCATGAGCTGGAACTTACAATTTGTTCCTCAATTCTTGGATCTAGCCCATATGCTATCACATGTCATCAACTCCTTAAGTTCAGCTGTCATTCTCCCTTAATCTATTGATATGTGATAGAAAATTAGAATAAACAGATTATTTATTCACTTTAAGCACTAATTTGATATAATTAATTCTCAACTATTCTTAATATTATTTATTTAATAATTGCTCAATATATTGATAAATGGGGATAAAATCAATAATAAACTCACTTTAAACACACTAAAAAACACTACAAATATGAGTTTATTAAAATACTGCATCAAATGCTCAGTTAGAATCTGGTGGTATGGACATCTAGTTAGCAGCTCTTGAAAATTTCCCCAAAACTCATGGAAATATTATTGATCATACTATTTTCAGCAAAAATCTCCTTTCTTAATATAGTTATCTTTGAAGTAGGGAAGTATCTCTCTAGGAAAGCAATCCGCAAGTTGTTCCAGGAATTTAATGCTTGAGGTGTATGATGTGGCAGCATATAAAATCATTCCTTTGCCTTTCCTTCAAGTGTAAAATGGAATACTTGTCTTTGCACAGCATCCATGTCAGCACCTACTAGTTTCATGGATTAACAAACCCACTGCATGGTCTTCAAATGCTTGAAAGAATCCTCACCTGCCAATCCATAAAATTTTAGTAAGTTACTCAGTAAAGGACCTTTCAACTCAAAATTAATATCCAAAGGAGGACAAGTGTGGAAAGGATCAAAGTTTGCATGAGAAGAAGTCAATTCTCTTATGCTCCTACGTGCTCTTCTATTGTTCATGTTATTCTCTCTATGTTGTTCATTTTGAATATTCTGGTTATGAGTTTTAGCTTCATTAACATGCTCCATGACAAAATGATTATCTAATATAGCACCAGATGAATAGTCAATTTTAGCAATAGAATCACCAGAAGAACTAGACTCAACAGAAGATGTAACAGTAGCTTGATTTAAGATATTAGCCTTCTTAATTTGCCAAAATGTTCTATTGATTTCTCTATCCAAAGGAAAGAATTCAGAGCTTCTGTTCATGCAAATCACGCTCAACAATGATGCAGAATATTAAATATGTCATAAATGCAGCAATTCCAGGAATTCAGATCAAATAATCGTAGTTTAAAATAGTCATGTCGTGATTAATAAGCACAGAGAATAGATATCACGACAAAAATGAACTTCACGTCACGACTATCAGTCACAGCAAGGAGAAATTCTGAATCAGGATTTTTGGTCGCGACCAAATGTCACTTTGGTTGCGATTAAAAATCACAAACAATGAAATGCTTGAAGTTTTTAGTTTTTGGTTGCCACCAATTGTCACTTAGGTAACGACTAAAAATCACAGAAAGTAAATCTGATTGAAACAATAATTTTTGGTTGCGATTAAGTGTCAAACTGGTTACGACTAGAAATCACAGAGAATAAAACTAGAAGAAAAATATTTTTGGTTGCGACCAAAAAGCAAACTAGTCGAGACTAAAAGTAACAGAAAGCAAAATCAAATTAAAGGTTGCGACCACATGTGTTTTTGGTCGCGACTAAAGTTCATAGAGACGCTCAAAAATCAATTTTAAGCACCTTCGTCACAATTAGAAAGGCATTTGGTCGTAACTTAATAAGACAAAACACAAAATACGCAGAAAAACTGAAACACCTATATACTTTTTATGATTTTAGGCCCAGGAGATTGTTTAAGAAACCTTAACAAGTAAGGCTCCCCAGCAACGGTGCCATTTTCATAATTATCAAACAAAATTAAGCTAACCAATAGTAAAGTGATGGCTAACCTAGGTCGATTCACATGGAGTCTAAATGGAAGTTCTTAATTAATTTAATGAGCCATAAATTAACAAGTTAAAGAGATGGTATTTGATGAGTTTCAATCTAACTACTGAAAGTAAATTCTATGCTATTATTTATGTTTTTAGTGTTTATGATAATGAAATGAATGAATAACAAACGTATTCCTTCAGAGATTACCTTACCTTCATTATCCACAGAATATGAAGATTAGATAAGTTGAATTAGAATGAATATGTTAGCTAACAACTTGTTAGCTAAATCTCAATCAAAGCTACAACTCGCATCCATTAAAAATGATTAAGAATCATTCAACTCAGAGATAGTAGAATATGAATTAAACATAATCACAACTATGTTCAACTCCATCAAAGATGAGAATTAATCAAATTTGAGTTATGCAGAAATAAGAAATCCAATTTGATTTCCTACTTCTTTGTCCTCTACTACTCTAATTGCATTATTAATTACAGAATTAACTATATCAACTCGATACAATTAACTCTGAATTAAAGACACAATGAACTCCTTGTTTAGCTCAAGGATTATGGTTTAGCATCATCTCCAAGAGAGCACAGCAGCTTAGCCTTGCATTGCCATGTGAACTTCAGTAGTAACAGAAAACACAACAGTAGTCATGGTGAAAATGATAAAAGAAGATGAAGATGAACTGCATAACTTTCCTCTATTCTATTGACTAGAACAGATGATAGTTGCAGAAGAGAAATAGAGAAGGAATGAAAGGAGTATGTGTAGAGTGAAGTGGTCTAAGCATGAATATGAAATGGAATGGATGTGGAGTGAATAATGCAGAATGTGTGTGATCTGGAATATGGCAGAAGCAGACTCCTATCATATGGAATGGTGTGGATGTATATATAGGTGTTGAAGGATGTGAAGAGTAGCTGAAATAGTGTGAATGATGTGTGGAGTGCATGAGCTGCTACTGAAATGTCTGATGATTATGTTGTGTGCGTAACAATGTTTGTGAATAGTGCCAGATATGTTTGAACAGTGCATCTCCATATGCCAGCATATGCATGAGCTTTCACTTGCAATCTATTCCTCAATTCCTAGATCTAGCCCATGTGCTGTCACATGTCATCAACTCCTTAAGTCCAGCTGTCATGCTCCTTTAATCCATTGATCTGTGATAGAAAATTAGAATAAATATATTATTTGTTCACTTTAAGTACTAAATTGATATCAATTAATTCTCAACTGTTATGAATACTATTTATTTAATAATTACTTACTATATTGATAATGGGGATAAAATCAATAATAAACTCACTTTAAACATATTAAAATCACTATAAATATGAGTTTATCAACCATTAAACCAAAAGTAACTACATTAACTCAATACAATTAAATCTGAATTAAAAACACAATTGAAACTCCCTGTTACAGACCAAGGATTCTGGTTCAGAATCATCTCTAAGAGAGCACAGCAACTCTAGCCTTCCATTGCTATCAGAACTTCAATAGCAGTAGTAAGTCCAACAACAGTCATGGTGAATGTAGAAATAGAAGATGAAGATCAAAGCAAAACTTTCCTCTAGTTTTACTGCTCAGAACAGAGGAAAGTTTTAGATGAAAGAGAGAGATGAAGTGGATTTGGATAGAAGCTATGTGGAGAGGAATGAGTTGTGAATGGCGTGTGATGAATGAATGTCGTGGAATGGAAGCTCTTATATGCGTGAGTGAGTGATTTATTTTAGAGTGTGTGTGTCATGCATGAATTCAAATCTGAATTGGACTCCCTCCAGCTGTTAGCACATGCCCAATCTATTATAGCACATGTGTAAATCTCCCACTTGCTTCTATTATCAGCTCCGTAATTCTTGGATCCAGCACATGCTTCCATCTCCTTTTATCCAGTTGTCCCCTCCTTGCCATTACATTCTAATTAATCTTATCCAATTCAGTTACAATAACAAGTTGACTTAGTGCTTAATGAGCATTTCCTATAATGGGAATTTAAAAGATATAAATTATTTATCCAACAAGATAATATTATAATATATAACCAAAATTATATCAATTAATTCTCCATTATTCTAATTTCATTTTATTAATTAATTTCTCATTATGTTGGTAAATTGGAACAAAATCAATAATAAAACTCTCTTTAAACAAATTAAAATCAATATAAAAATAAGAGTTTATCACCAAGTAACATCTCTACTTGATAAAGAAATCAGAGAAGCACAAAAATATGACCAATTGGCTAAGATCTTCTGAGATAAAATGTTGAACGCAAAAACAATGAATTTTGGAACCTTTAAAAATATATTGTTGCAGTTTAGAGGCAAAACATATATCCCTAAAGCAACTGACCTAAGAGAGAAAACTCTCAATTAAGCTCACAAGAGCAAGAACATGATTCATATGGGCATCAATAAGATGTATCATGATCTTAACAGATTAATTTGGTGGCCTTGGATAAAGAAAGATGTGGTATATAGAATGTGGCAAAGTGCCTTACCTGTCACAAGGTGAAGGTTGAGCATCAGAAACTAGCAGGAAAATTGCAACCTATTGACATAGCGGAGTGGAAATGGTCTAGCATCGCATGGATTTCATAGTAGGATTACCATTAACCTTAACTAAGCATGATGCTATTTTGTTAGTGATTGATCGACTAACTAAATCAAACTATTTCTTGTCAATCAACATAAAGGATACTTGGGAGAAGTTGGCCAAACTTTACCTAAAGGAAATTGTTAGACTGCATGGTGCCCAAGTAATATAGTTTCAAATAGAAACCCTCAGTTTACATCAAATTTTTGGAGGGCTTTGTATAGAGAAATAGACACTACTCTTACATTTAGTCCAGCCTATCATCCACAGACTGACAAATAATTAGAGATGACAATCCAAACACTAGAAGACATACTTTGAGCATGTGTTTCAGATTTAAAAGGAAATTGGGATGCTCATTTAGCACAAATAGAATTTTCTTACAATAATAGTTATCATTCCAGTATTCAGAAGGCTCCTTTTGAAGCATTATATGATACGGCCATAAATGTAGATCCCCTCTGTGTTGGATAGCATTATGCGAAAGAAAAATGTATGGTCTTGATATAGTACATCAAACTTCAGCTCAAATTGATTTGACCAAGCAAAGGATGTTAACAGCTCGAAGCAAACAACAAAGTTATGCAAACAATAGAAGAAAGCCACTAGAGTTTGAGGAAGGTGGCCATGCATTCCTCAAGATCACACAAACTACAGGAGTTGGGCAATCTATCAAAGCTAAGAAGCTTAACCCAAAGTATATTGGACCATTCTAGATTTTCTCTAAAGTTGGACATGTGGCTTATAAATTGGTTTTTCCCCCGAATCTTAGTCAAATTCATGATGCGTTCCATATTTCCCAACTGAAGAAGTATATTCTAGACCTATTGCATATCATTGAGTATGATGAGGTTGAGATGCAAGAGAACCTATCTTTTAAAGTAGGACCTGAACGAATCCCTTATCAAAAGGTCAAGAAACTAAGGAACAAGCAGATCTGCTTTAAACTTGTCTGGAAAGGTTTGATAGAGAATGAAGCTACTTGAGAAACAAAAGAGTTGCAGAAAGCACATCCTTGGTTATTCAAGATAAGGTATGTTTTGAATTTTGAGAACGAAATTTATTTAAGGAGGAGAAATGTCACATCACTAAAAATTCCTATCTAGGATAAGAGTAGCCTAGTAAAAGTAAAAGATGGAATATGGTTAAAGGAAGGACTAAATTGCAAAGAAAGGAAGTCCTTTAGGGCTTAAGTAGAAAGCTTAAAAGGCTAAAATGAAAACTATAAAAGTCTCAAGGCATAAAGTTAAGGTAGACATGAGTTAAGGGCAAATGTGTAATTTTAAAGAATTAAGGGACTTAAGGGTAATTATGATTAAAGAAGGGACATAAATACAATTTTAGAAATGTTCAAATATAATAATAAAATAATGCAATAGGTGAATAGTAAATTATCAAGAGCTGCATAAATCTGAAGTCATGATAATCTACAGGAGATTTTTTTGGTCCATTTGACGCGTAACAAAATTTTGATTTGAGGTACCAATTAATTGATATGAATTACTAAAATAATTAAATTTTAATATGGGTTTCCAAATAAGGTTGGGTCAGGTATCCAACAAAAAGGTATAAACTTGGACAATAAAAGAGTATAAACTAGGACAAGAATTTAGGTAGGCCCAAGAAAGGGGACTAGTGTCACGAAATACCTTGAAAATGTGACAAGACAAAAATGCCCCCAGTATGGTAAAAGTAATAAAGACAAGTGGATGTCATTTTAGTCATTTAACACAAGTTAAAAAGTTAAAGAGGGCTACAAGAATAATTGACCAAGGTCAGAAAATACCCTGAAAGGATTAAAAAGATTAAAATACCCCTAGTATTCTTAAAGTGAATAAAGATGAATATTATCTTGTTGGATATATATTAGAATATTATTTTGTTGGATAAATATTTGTATATTTTAAATTTCTATTGTAGTAAATACTCATTAAGTACCAAGTCAACATGTTGCTGTAACTGAATTGGATAAGATTAATCATAATATAATGGCAAGGAGGGGACAATTGGACAAAAGGAGATAGAATCATGTGTTGGATCCATGAATTAAGGAGATGATAACATAAGCAAGTGGGAGATTCACATATGTGCTATAACAGATTGGGCATGTATTGATAGTATGAGGGAGTCCAATTCAGATATGAATTCACGTATGACACACCATTCTAAACTGAATTACTCACTCACACCAAATGCTCATCACTTCAGATTTGTCACACCATTTACACCCTTCTATATATCACACATTCATTCTAGCTCCATGGTCATTATTCCGTAGCATTCACACATGCCATACATAACACACACACTCTGCTTCTTTCTCCATTCCATTTAGATCACACTCTCATGCTCTCATTCCTCTCCACACAGCATTCCACCCATCATATCCACCTCCATTATCTCTCTCTCATGCCATTCATCTCTTTCTCATATGTAACTTTTCTCTATTCTAAGTAATAGAACTAGAGGAAAGTTCTGCTTACTTCTTTATCTTCTCTTTCAGCTCTTACCATGCCTACTACTGGTCTTCCTTTTGCTGTTAAAGTTGTGACAGAAATTGAAGGCTAGAGTTGCTGTGCTCTCTTAGAGATGATGCTGAACTATAATCCTTGATCTAGAACAGGGAGTTTATTGTTTCTTTAATTCAGATTTAATTGTATTGAGTTGATGTAGTTAATTCTGGTATTACTGATTCAATTATAGTTAGTAAATGATAAAGGATTAGGAAACCGAGTTAGATTTCCTATTTCTACATAATTGAGCTTTGATTGATTTTTATCCTTGAACTAGTTAGACAGAGTTGTGGTTCATTAGAGTAATTCTATAACCGCGTACAGTTGTATCTATTTAATTCATCTTCTACCTTTTGAGTTGAATAATTCATATTTCTCTATGCAATGTGTGCAAATTGTAGCTTTGATTGAGATTTAGCTGGCAAGTTATTAGCTAACACATTCTAATTCAACTAATTAACTCCAAATATTCAGTGGATAATAAAGATAAAGTAATCTCCAAGGGAACACACTTGTCATGGATACATTTTATCATCATAAACACCTAAATTCATAAATAGTAGCATAAGATTTACATTCACAATTTGTTCAAACATCTCATCTCATAGATCATTGCATTAATTTGTTAATTTATGGCTTATTGGATTAATTAGATACTTTATCATTCATTTAGACTCCTTACGAATTGACCTAGGTTAGCTTCACTTTACTATTAGTCAGTTTAGTTTCTTTTTATAATTAAAATGTCTGTTATGAAAATGACGCCATTGCAAGGGAGCCTTACTTGTTAAGGTTTCCTAAGAATTTGTTGGGCCTTAAAAATCATAAAAAGAATATAGGTATTTTAGTTTTCTACGAATCTAGTGTTTTTGTTTTGTTGTGTCGCGACTAATTGTATTTTTAGTCATGAATATACTGCAAAAAATTGATTTATGAGACTCTTTGTGAATTTTAATTGTGACCAAATATTTTATTTGGTCATGACCTGAAATCATTGTTTAACTTATTTTGCTCTATGTAACTTTTAGTCACAGCTGGAGTGCTTTTTGATAGTAACCAAAAATCTTTATCCATCAAATTTTCTTCTGTGATTTCCAGTCGCAAATAAATTGACACTTTGTCTCGACCAAAAATCAGTGTTTAATTCAGATTTACTCTATAATTTTTTGCCGTGATTGGAGTGACATTTGGTCACAACTAGAAATTCTAATTTCAAGCATTTTCTTTCTTTGAGTTTTAGTCACAATCAAAGTGACATTTGGTCGTGACAATAAATCTTGATTAAAAATTTTTGCTCTCGGTGACTAACAGTCATGACTTGAAGTTTATTTTTGTCACGATATATGCTATCTGTGATTTTTATCATGACCTAAAGGCCATTTTGTTGCGACTTGAGTGTTTTGTACTGTGATTACTTGATCTCAATTTATAAAATTACTGCATATGTGATATACTTGATATCCTACATAATTGTTGAGTGTGATTTGCATGACCAAAACCTCTGAATTCTTTCCTTTGGACAAAGAAATCAATAGAACATTTAATCAAATTAAGAAAACAAAAATCTTAAATCAAGCTAGTGTTGCATCTGTTGTTAAACTTAGTTCTATAGTAAATCTATTACAGTTCAGACTGATTTTACATCTGGTGATATCTTAGATAATCATTGTCATGGAGCATGTTAATAAGGGTGAAGCATAATCATAATCAGAATAATTCAATTGAGCAACATGAAGAGAATAACATTAATAATAGGACAACCTAGGAGCATAAGAGAACTCACTTCTTCTAATGCAAACTTTGATCCTTTTATCACTTGTCCTGCTTTAGATGTTAATTTTGAGCTGAAAGGTCATTTGTTAAGTAACTTACTAAAGTTTTATGGATTGACAGGTGAGGATCCTTTCAAGCACTTGAAGACTATGCAATGGGTTTACTTTTCCAGGAAACCTATAGGTACTGACATAGATACTGTACAGAGACAAGTATTCCATTTTACACTTGAAGGAAAGGAAAAAGAATAGTTTTATATGCTGCCACATCGTACACCACAGCCTTGGACTGTTGGAATAACTTGAGGAATAATTTCTTAGAGAGATACTTTCCTACTTCAAAGATTGCTACATTGAGAAAGGAAATGTTTGTTGCAAAATGGTTTGCTCTTGAGTCTGAGTTTTGGTAAAAGTTTCAAGAGCTACTAGCTAGATGTCCATACCACCAAATTCTAAGTGAGTATTTGGTGCAAAATTTTCATTTAGGATTGCGCATTGCATGCAGAAATAATTTGGATGCAGCTGATGGGGGTTCCATTGATGATTTAACTCCTGATGAAGCAAGGAACTTGATTGAGAAGATAGCAGACCATGACCAGCAGTATGGGGGCTATGATGCTAGGCAAGTCTATGAGATTTTTGCAAGATCTTCTCAAGATTATAATAACTTATCTTCTCAAGTTGCTGCTATGAATGCTCATATCAACAATTTAGCTGCTCAATTGATCAATTCACATGTTCAAAGCCTATATTTTGCTCCTAATTGTTAGCTTTGTTCTTTTCCAATGCATACCAGTGACAAATATCCTACACACTATGAGGATGTATCAGCCATCTATCAAGACAAATCAAACTAATATCCATAAAGGAATCCCTACTCTAACACATATAATGATGGATGGGGATATCATCCCAATTTCAGATGGAGGAATGGAGGTGGAGACATGAATTTTGGGTAAAATAGACTCAACAATGACAAGTAATTGGCTGAATCCTCTAGAGCTATGGAAGTACCTGCTACTGCAAAGAATAATGGAATATCTGAGAGAATCAAGAGCATTAATGTGATGAACTCAAATATAAACTCCATAAATACAAACTTAAGCTCTAACTTCAAAGACTTGAGATCTACAGTAGAGAGCAACCTAGCAATGCCAAATTCTAAGTTTGCTATCTTTGAGAGTAAAATAGAACAATGGGAAACAAAAGTTGTAAATATGAATGGCTATGTATCACAGCTAACCAATTTAGTAAGTGATGTTTAGGCCAAAATTGGTGAAAATTTACCTTCAAATACAGTTTTTTAACCCTAAATCTGTAAATGCTATAAGTTTAAAAAGTGGAAAGCAAGTTGGGGAGCAAGTTATAGATGTTAAAAATGAAGAGGAATGTGAGGTAGATACTAATTCCAGTAGTCCATTAAGGAATAACATCGAGAAGTCTGAAAGCAAGAAGGAAGCATACTCCTTGGGGAGAAAAATGTTACATTTGATCTTACATAAAGTCAAATCGATTCTGCACAAGATTCAGAAGGTTGTGGATAGCCAAACAATAAGGAAACTAAGCTACTTGAGGGTATGGATTCTGACTTAAGAAATTCTAGAGTGGACATAACTGAAGAAACTCAATCAGTAATAAATTCAGAGGTCAAGCGGAAAGAAACAAATTCTGGTTCAGCTAGAAAGAAATGAATATGAAGGATTTACCTGTCCCAAGGGAATTCATGAGTAGTAAGAAGAAAGCTTTAGAGGAGAAGGACAAGGAAGTACTTGAATTTTTTACCAAGATTGAAGTAAATGTGCCTATGCTGGAGAGGGTTCAAAGAGTGCCAGAATATGCAAAGTGTTTGAAGGACAGTTGCACACACAAGAAAAGATACAAACATAATGAATTGGTGCAAGTGGGACTTAAAGCTTTTGCACTTTTCAAAACTCAACTTCCAATTAAATGTCAAGATCCAGGTACAGTTTCTATTCCTTGTATAATTGGCAAGTAACTACTCCTAGACCATTATTAGATTTAGGTGTTGCTATTAATGTGATGCCAAGTTCAGGTTATCATGATCAAGGAGTCAATTTTATTAAACCAACTAGTGTGTTAGTTCAATTAGTTAATAAGAGTATTATAAATCCTAAAGGAATCTTAGAATACATTTTAGTTTAAGTTAAGAACCTTGTTTTTCTTATAGACTTATGTTTTAGATATGTAAAATGAGTCTCTTAATGATAATACTCTTATTTTAGGAATGTCATTTTTTAGGACAGTTAACACCATGATTTACATGAAAGATGGAATTATTAAAATATAATTTGGTAGGCACATAATTCAGTTTAACAAGTATAGACACCCGCATTAGGATTATTCTCTCCTAGGACATAAAATGATGATTGAATGTGTTACTTGAAAATGAGTATAATTATATTTGTGAGCTTGATAATGATGATGAAGTTAAAGAACCTTTCATTTTTTACTCCTCCACTGATTTCTCTTCTTTTTCTTCATCCAATGGTGATGTGTTATGCATTAATTCTAAATTTGATGGTTGACTTCCTACTATGAGTGATTTTTTTTCATCTTCATCTACTATTTCTTTCTTTGGAACTAACCACACTATTTCAAGTGATGAGCTATGTCCAGAAAAATTTGTGACAAATTTAACAGAATTGCAGGATAAGGATATTGCAGCAGACTTTGAGAGACAAGAAGTTAGAATTTTTGAGCTAGGGAGTTCTCAATTTAATAGTCATAATATCATGCATTCTAACCTTGTTCATAAGGGCTCCAACTTGGAATTCCTAAACATTTCATGGCTATAAAAATTAAAGGATATTATCTAACATCAACAGAATTGCCCTGCTAGAATTTTAAAGCTTAAACTGTCACAAATTGCTAAAATATGCAATCTGGGGAGTATTGATTTGAATTCTGAATTTGCTTCTGAATTGGGAATTTCTAAAGATTATTATGCACCTAACATTGATTTCCATTGCTTTTTCAAAGGTGTTTTGGGAGCACTCTTGCTTAATCAACTTATGGAACCCAAACTGAACTGCAAGGAGGAGTTACTGCTATGTGTGGTGTTGGGTTGATGCAGAACTCAAGGAACAATGCATCTAAAGTAAAGCCCAAGAAGTTAATTATATTAGTGATTCAACTTCCAAGGAATCTAAATATGTATATCTTGATGAAAACAACAAACTGCCATTTTGGAGCAAAAAAATTGAAAGGTCTCTCATGTTAATTCTTATGCATCAACAACAATTCAAGGTGAATGGCAATTGTTGAAGTTGTACAAAGAGAACTTCAAACCTCCATAATATTCAGGTTGTCTCTTTCCTTGTTCCCACTTATAATAATATGCTTTAATAAGTTTCTTATATTACTTGAGCTGTTATTTGTTTATTAAGTATGGGGGAGGAGACCAAGTCAGTAGGGTAGATGGATACTTTCATGAATTCGTCTTAGATTCTGGTTCAGTTTCTATTACTGTGCGCCTTTACCTGTGTTTAATATCTTCTTTACATTGAGGACAATGTAAAAAGTAAGTCTGGGGGAGGATGAACTTTAGTGTGTGACATGGGTGAATGAAAATAAGATAATTGATGTGATTCTGTGTATCCTAGTTGCAACCTTATGTTTTTCTTATCGTGACTATTGTGTACGGATATGTCAAGTTTCTTCTCTATAAAAGTTAGTTGCGACCAATGCCTATTTTTATTGCGACCAGGAGTTTCTCTTTTCTAAGGTTTACCTATCTGTGATGTGTAGTCGTGATCTGTGATTATCTTTGTCTTGACTGTAACTATCTGTGGATTTTGGTCATAATTGGATTGACATTTAAGTCGCGACCAGAGTATGTGTAGTTATCAAGTTTACTCTCTGTGATTATGAGTTGCGACCAGTGTCCATTTATGTCGCAACCAATATTCCTTATTTTTTGAAAATTTCTTCTCTGTGTAAAACAGTCACGACCTGATGACCTTTTTGTTTTATACTACAAGTGACACCATCATGGTGAGTTAATTAGGGTGAGTAAACCATATGGAAGAATTTTGAGACTCCAACATATGCTCATTTACATTGTGACACCATCTAGTTTGATAACTTTACAGAACTTGTCTCAATCTTTAATTCATAACTACATTAGCTTCTTGAAATTATGAATTTGATAATCGCATTTATTTCAAAACCCTTTTGACCAAATAGTAGCCTCATAAAAATTAAATATTTTGCTTACACCTTTTTAAGACCTTCATTTTCTTTTAAAATTCTATCCTTGATTAATGAATGATGTACAAGATATTTGTTGCAGCAGTAAGTCTTTAATTGTGAAATAACTGTTAAGTTGCACCACTTGTTGAATATCTTAACTTCAATGTATTTGTTATCTAGTTAAATAGTTGAAAGGAAAAAAACAACACAAAGAAAAAGTACAGAGAAAGGAAAAAAATTAAAGAAGAGAGAAAGAAGAGATAGACCAAATGACAAGATATGATATTTAACTTGCATGAAAGGAAGGTAGTTTGTGACTTGTGATTTTCTATAGTTGAACAATTGGAACTGTGATAAAATCATGTGTAGTATTTCATTAATAATTGAAATGTATTTCCATTTAATCATGTAACATTTCCAACATTACAACCTAATAAAGACCCTTTGATTCAAAATCCTTGTGGCAATTAGTGGTGGAGATGTATGATGGTTACAAGTATATGGGAAGCCTAAGTTAGATGGTTGAGTAAAATTACCTTGATAAGAGAGTGAGTGAAACACTACACCTTTTGAGAAAATCTCGATCTAATTGCTTACTATGATTTAATTGCATGAGTTAGATTTTTTGATTGATATGAGATCAGTTTGAATTGTTGTCAATTGAAGAAAAATATTTATGAATGCAAGTACTTATACTGAATCTGTTTGACCAATTTTGCTGGATATATGTGTTTGAATTTTAATTTTTATCCATAATTTTGATCTGAGTGCAAAAGCTAAGTGTGGGGGAATTGATAAACTCTTATTTGTATTAATTTTAGTGTGTTTAAAGAGAGTTTTATTATTGATTTTGTCCCCATTTACCAACATGATGAGCTATTAATTTAAAAAAATAAAATTAGAATAATAGGGAATTAATTGATATAATTTTGATTATATATTAGAATATTATGTTGTTGGATAAATAATTTATATCTTTTAAATTCCCATGTAGGAAATGCTCATTAAGCACCAAGTCAACTTGTTGTTGTAACTAAATTGGACAAGTTTAATCAGAATATAATAGCAAGGAGGGAACAACTTGACAAAAGGAGATGGAAGCATATGCTGGATCCAAGAATTAAAGAGTTGATAATAGAAGCAAGTGGGAAATTTACACATGTGACATAATAATAGATTGAGCATGTGCTTACAGTTGGAAGGAGTCCAATTCAGATATGAATTAATGCATGACACAGACTATTCTAAACTGAATCACTCACTCACACCCACAACTCATCACTTCAGATCTGTCACATCCATTCACACACTTCTCCTATATATCACACATTCATTCCAGCTCTATGGTCATCATTCCATAGCATTCACACATGACATACACAACACACACTTCTATCTCCATTACATTCAGATCACACTCTCACACTCTCACACTCTCACACTCTCATTCCTCTCCACCTAGCATTCCACACATCATATCCACCTCCATTATCTCTCTCTCATCTACCACTTTCCTCTGTTCTATGCAATAGAACTAGAGGAAAATTCTGCTTCCATCTTCATCTTCTCTTTCTGCATTTACCATGACTACTGCTGGTTTTACTGCTGTTGTTGATATGCTCTCTTGGGGATGATGCTGAACTAAAATCCTTTATTTAAAATAGGGAGTTCATTGTGTATTTAATTCATATTTAATTGTATCAAGTTGATATAGTTAATTATGGTATTACTAATTCAATTAGATTTAGTATATGATAAAGGATTAGGGAATCGAGTTGGATATTTAATTTATACATAATTGAGCTTTGATTGATTCTCATCCTTGAACTAGTTCAACATGGTTATGGTTAATTAGAGCAATTCTATAATAGTATAGTTGTATCTATTTAATTCATCTTCTTCTACCTCTTGATTTTAATAATTCATATTTCTCTATTCAATGTCTACAAGCTGTAGCTTTGATTGAGATTTAACTAGCAAGCTGTTAGCTAACACATTATAATTCAACTAATTAACTCCAAATATTATGTAGATAATGAAGGTAAGGTAATCTCTAAGAGAATACACTTATTATTGATATATTTCATCATCATAAATAACTAAATTCATAAACAGTAGCATAGGATTTACCTTCATAATTTATTCACACACCTAATCTCACAGATCATTGTATTAATTTATTAATTTGTGGCCCATTAGATTAATTAGGTACTTTACCATCCATTTAGGCTCCTTGCAATCGACATAGGTTAGCTTCACTTTACTATTGGTTAGCTTAGTTTCTTTTGATAATTAAAATGCCGATTACAAGCTAATTAAATTTATACCTAATCTAAGAATATCAATAGTAGAAAAAACCTAGACACTGACTCTCATGTTAGAACACAAATTATGGAACCTCACAAAACTTCGGTTCATAAAACAGTATAATTTTTAGAAAATTTGACTGGGCCGATACTAAATTGGATTGGATTTTTTTTTCAACCAGACCTTTTCCTTCTTAGAATTTTGCCACCTAGCATTGTGATGTCATCTAGATGATATAAGCAAAGCCAAGTGGATTAATATGAGCCCTTGGATGAACAATATTTTCAAGAAAAAATCTTGACCTTTGATTGAACTCCCTTGCTTGGCCTATAAATACCCCTCCCCTCCCCTCCCTTCCCCTCCCCTTGTGGCCGGCACTCATGGAAATAGAGGGGAAAATATTACAAAATTAAAACTCAACCAAGAATCCAATTTTCTAAATTTCCAAACTTCAAGCAACCAAGTTAACTTCCTCTTCCTATCTTTGGACTATGTTGTAGGCTAATTTCTCTTGGATTTGAATGGTTGAAACACCATTTTCTTTCCTTGAGGATGCTGGATGACATGCTATCCATGTGGGGGAAAGATGAGTTTTATGTTATACACAGCTTGGACAAGTAGAAACAAGATAGGATTACTTGATTTAAGCTTGGAAGATCAATGTGATATTGGAATTTCATTTTGTTCCCTATTCTCTCACTATAATAACCTATAGAAGGAATTGGAATTTGTTTGTTTTGATGCCTCCAATTTGTTTAAAATGGAAAATTGTGTGGGGTTAAGTAGGGAAACAAGCATTGGAAGTATTGGAATCAAAATTGAAAATTTTGGATTAAAATAAGAGAACATGTTTATGACCAGTTTTGAAGTAGGAGTATGAATTTGGTAATTCCAAGTCCATAATTGAATTTCTCATGAAATATTATGTAGGATAGGGTCATGAAATTAAATTTTAGGATTATGGAACCAAAGACCCTAAAATTAAGCTAAAGGGGGGGATTAAGTTGTCATGAGATCAAGTTAAGCTTTGAATCAAGTTTAATATGCCTTTGTGATGAATATGCTAGGGTTTAACATTTGTGGAGGAGATTTCAAGTACTCAAAAAAGGATTAAGGAAATTGCTTTAAGAGGTAGCAAGAATGCATACTTTACTTTTGATTGTGTTTGATTGTTTGGTGTGCTTGATAATGGTGTTGTTTGGTTGAGCTAAATGTTATGCCCTGATGTATGATGATGTTGTATCTCCTTGCTATATATGTCATGGCAATGTGCATGTTATAGAAGGCAATTAAGGAAATGAGATGGCTCCCTTAATATGTTATTAAGTTATACCTACAATCATGCATGAGTAAATTGTAAAGTGTGTATGCCATGATATTGGAATTTCTTTGAAATCTCATTCTTTTCCACAAACTTACCATGATAATAGGTGCAGCGTCATCCAAGAAGGAATGCATTATGGTGGAGACATGAATTTGTTATGTAATGAATATGTATGCTGGAATTATGAAACCCTATTTAATATGACTGTATAACCTCACTGGAGGGCAGTAGTTTTCACTGATGTTTCAAAGTAGTGAATGACCGAGTTAAGTTATAAAATTGTGCATCCTTATAGAGGATGTTGAGATCTTTAAATGTACAGGTAGAACATTAAAAATGGATAAGTATTCATGGAGATATGATTTTTCAAAATTTGAGCTTCAAAACTGAAACTGGACAAAGTGACCAAATGAATAGAGGTGTTTCATCGTGATGAACAAAGCTTTTGGTCACAATGAATAAACACGGAGGTGTTTAGTCGTGATAAACAAAGGATTTTATCACAATGAATGACCACAGATGTATTTAGTCATGGCAAACAAGCATTTTGGTCGCAATGAAAGAACATAGAAAGGAATCTTTGAAACATTTTATTTTCTAACTAAAAGTGGTTATAGAATGATTCAAATAGCTTCCAATTGTGAATAAATAAGGGTTAAAAATTAAGGACACGACAATACAACTACTACAAAATAAGGAGATTTAGTTATCATTTTACCTTGATTAAAGCTTGAACTTTGCTCTTATTCATCTCTCATCTATGGCTGCCATGCTTTCTCTATCCTCTCTAAATTTTGCCATAGTTTCCCTTCCATTCTTCACTAGGCCATGCACTTAGAGGAGGGAATGGGGTATTTATAATGCTTCTCTTGCTAAAATGTCCTCCAAGTTGCAATAAATTACAAGATCAAATGGATGGTCAATATTGCACCACACATCCATCTTGCATAATCAATTAATTAATAATATAAAATTAAAACAGTTGAGAATTAATTGATATAATTTTGGTTATATATTGGAATATTCTCATTAGATAAATAATTTGTATATTTTAATTTCCCATTTTAAGAGAATGTTCATTATAATTACTAAGTCAACTTGCTGCTGTAACAAAATGAGAAGGAGAATTAATTAGAATGTAATTAGATGGGTTTAACATCTGGAAGGTGGATTTAACAAAGTTGCTAACAACTTGAGCATGTTCTAGATCCAAAAATTAAGGAGCTGATAACAGAAGCAAGTGGGGGGTTCACACGTGCTGTAATAGATTGGGCATGTGCTGACAGCTAGAGAGAGTCCAATTCAGATCTAAATTTACTCATTCCACACTTCTATATATCACGCCATTCACACTGCTTTCAAAGAATCCATAAACATAACATCATCTGCATTCAATCCACATCAGATTCCACTTCTCATGCATCCATCATTTCTCTCTCACTCCACATAGATCCAGATCTATCTCTCTCCTAAAGCCATTCATCTCCATTCTCTCTCTTACATTTGCAACTTTCCTCTATTCTAAGCAATAGAACTAGAGGAAAGTTTTGTTTCTATCTCCATCTTCTCTTTCTATATTCACTATAACTACTACTGTTTTGCTGATGTTGTTAAAGTCTCAACAGAAATTGAAGGCTAGAGTTGCAGTGCTCTCTTGGAGATGATTATGAACCAGAATCCTTGATCCGAAATAAGGAGTTCATTGTGTCTTTAATTCAGATTTAATTGTATCGATTAATGTAGTTAATTCTGGTATTATTGATTCAATTAGAGTTAGTAGATGATAAAGGATCAAGGAACCAAGTTGGATTTCCTATTTCTACATAATCAACCTTTGATTGATCTTCATCTTTGAATTGGTTGTGGTTGATTAGAGCAATTATATAATAGAGTACAGTTACATCTGTTTAATTTATCTTCTATCTCTTGAGTTGAATGATTCATATTTCTCTACTCAATGTCTGTGAGTTGTAGTTTTGATTGAGACTTAGCTGGTGATTTATTAGTTAACACATTTTAATTCAACTAATTAACTCTAAATATTCTGTGGATAATGAAGGTAGGGTAATCTTCAAAGAAACACTCTTGTCATTGATACATTTCATAATCATAAACACCTAGATTCATAATCAGTAGCATAGGATTTACATTTAGAATTTGTTTAAATATCTCATCTCACATATCATTACATTAATTTATTAATTTGTGACTCATTGGATAATTAGGTACTTTAGTATCTATTTAGGCTCCTTATGAGTCTATCTACGCTAGCTTCACTTTACTATTGATTAACTTAGTTTCTTTTGATAATTAAAATGACGGTTATCAAAATGGCGCCGTTGCTGATGAGCCTTACTTGTTAAGGTTTCCTAAGTAGTTTACTAGGCCTCAAAAACTTGCAGACCTTTTTGGTACGACCTGAGCTTTTTTTAAACTACGATTACTTGATCTAAATTTCTAAAATTGCTGCATCTGTCATATAATTTATATCCTGTATAATTTTTTAGTGTGATTTGCATGACTAGAAGCTCTAAATTTTTTTCTTTGGACAAAGAAATCAATAAAACACTTAGCAAATTAAGAAAACTAAAATCTTAAATCAGATAGCATTGTTTCTGTTGTTCAGCTCAGTTCTTCTGATGAATCTACTGCAGTTGAAACTAAATTTACATTAGGTGATATCTTATACAATCATTTTGTCATGGAGTATGTTAATGAGGGTGAAGCTCATACTCATAATCACAATAATCAAAATGACCAATATGGAGAGAATAGCATGAATAATAGAAGGGCA
The DNA here is from genome assembly GCA_037074615.1 of Leucaena leucocephala. Classification (NCBI taxonomy): domain Eukaryota; kingdom Viridiplantae; phylum Streptophyta; class Magnoliopsida; order Fabales; family Fabaceae; genus Leucaena; species Leucaena leucocephala. Next base: position 6,343,571 of record CM073561.1, on the reverse strand, counting down.
CGTAGGAGCATAAAAGAACTCACTTTTCTGATGCAAACTTTGATCCTTTTCGCACTTGTTCTACTTTGGATGTTAATTTTGAGTTGAAATGTCTTTTGCTAAGTAACTTACCAATGTTTGATGGATTGGCAGGTGAGAATCCTTTCAAGCACTTGAAAACTATACAGTGAGTTTGCTCATCCATAAAACCTGTAGGTTCACATGGATGCTGTGTAGAGACAAGTATTCCATTTTATACTTGAAGGAAAGACAAAGGAATAGTTTTATATGCTGCCACATCTTACATCTTAAGCCTTGGACTCTTGGAATAACTTGAGGACTACTTTCTTAGAGAGTTTTTTTCCTACTTCCAAGACTGCTACATTGAGAAAGGAAATCTTTGCTGCAAAATAGTATGCTCAAGAGTCTTTCTATGAGTTTTGGTAAAGGTTTCAAGATCTACTGCTAGATGTCCATATCACCATATTCCACATGAGCATTTGGTGTAGTATTTTCATTTTGGGTTGCTCATTGCATGCAGAAATAATTTGGATGCAACTGCTGGGGTTCCATTGATGATTTAACTCTTGGTGAAGATGAAATTTGATTGAGAAGATAGTAAACAATGACCAGTAGTATGGAGACTATGATTCCAGGCAAGTCTATGATGTTTCTGTAAGTTCTTCTCAAGATAATAATAGCTTATCTTCTCAAGTTGCTACTATGAATGTTCATATCAATAATCTAGCTGCTCAATTGAGCAATTCACATGTTCAAAGCCCATACTCTTAAGCTCTAGTTGCTCCTACTTGTCAACTTTATTCTTCTCCAATGTAAACCAATGACAAATGTCCTACACATTGTGAATATGTATTAGCCATCTATCAAGGCAAATCAAACCAGTATCTATAAAGGAATACATACTCCAATACATATAATGAAGGATGGAGAGGTCGTCCCAATTTCAAATGGAGGGATAAAGGTGGAGACAAGAATTTTAGGTGAAATAGATTCAACAATGACAAGCAAGTGACTTAATCTTCTAGAACTATAGAAGTGCCTACTACTGTAAAGGATGATGGAATATTTGAGATAATCAATAGCATTAATGTGATAAACTCAAATATAAACTACATAAACACAAACTTCATCTCTAACTTGAAGGACTTGAGATCAACAGTGGAGAGCAATCTAATAATAAAAATTTATAAGTTTGATGCTACCTTGGAGAGTAAAATAGAATAGTGAGAAATAAAGGTTGTAAACATGAATGGCTATGTATCATAGCTAGCAAATTTAGTAAGTGATGTTCAGTCCATAATTGGTAAAAATTTACCTTCAAACACAGTTGTTAACCCCAAATCTGTGAATGCTGAGTTTGAGAAGTGAAAAAATAGTGGGGAAAGGTGATACTGCTGATGATAAGAAGGATAATGAAGCAAATGAGTAGTAGAACAGATCTAAAACTGAAGAGTTGATTGAAGAAAAACCTTTGTTCATTGTAGAATCTAAACGCAGCAAAGAGAAGGGTAAGTTACACTAGAAAAATGAGCAAACTACATTGAAGGAATGAAGAGAATGAACTAATCTCTATTAGAGTGTAAAATTCATGGAGAGTGTGTATTTATTATAGGAAATTGAATGCTGCAACTAGGAATGACCATTTTCCTTTACCATTTATTGATCAAGTATTAGAAAGACTTGCTGGAAAGGCTAATTACTATTTTCTTGATGGTTTTTCAGGTTCCAATTGCACCAGAAGACCAAGAGAAGACCACATTTACATGTCCATTTGGTACCTATACTTATAGGAGGATGCCATTCGACTTTTGCAATGCTCCTAGAACATTTCAAAGAGCTATGAAGTCCATATTCAGTAAATTCTTGGAAAATAACATGGATGTCTTCATGGATGATTTTATAGAGTATGGTAAAGATTTTGATGAATGTTTAGAGAAAGTCTTAGCAAGATACATTGAAAAAAAGCTTATACTGAATTTTGGTAAATGTCATTTTATGGTAGATAAAGGCATAGTTATATGGCATTTAATATCTAAGAATGGGATTAAGGTAGATAAAACTAAGATTGAGGTTATTTCTTCTCTTCCTTATTCCAAATCTTTAAAGGATATATGGTCATTCCTAGGACATACTGGATTCTATAGAAGATTCATTAAGGACTTAAGCAAGATTGCATCTCTGGTTTCTAAACTCATGCAAAAAGATAGAGTTTTGTTTTGATGATACTTGTAAGAGAGCATTTGACACTATTAAAGCTATGTTTATCACACGACCTATACTTGTTGAACCTAATTGGTATTTAGATTTTGAGCTTTCATGTGATGCATCAAATGAAGCTATAGGTGCATTGTTAGGACAGAAAGATGGTAAGCTATCTAAAGTCATTTCATATGCCTCTAAGACATTAGATAGTGCTCAAAAGAACTACACTACCACATAAAAAGAACTTTTCCATTATGTTTGCACTTGATAAATTCAAATCTTATCTTTTGAGTTCCAAAGTGATTATATACACTGACCATGCTACTATAAAGTTCTTGTTTAAAAAGCTACAGTCCAAGCCTCGACTCTTGAAATGGATACTGCTAATTCAAGAATTTGATGTGGAGATAAGGGATAAAATTGAAGCAAAAAATGTGGTAGCTGATCATTTAAGCATGTTGCCTAAAAATACAAGGGGAGTACTATATTCTCACATCACTTGTGATACATTTAGAGATTGTTCTGTTTATGTGATTTCTGTAATTAGACCTTGGTATTGCCATATAGTGAATTATTTTGTTACTGGTCTAATTTCACCTTCTTTATCTCTTTTTCAAGGCAAGAAGATCAAGCATAAGGCAAAATTATTCTATGAAAAATATGTAGTGATCAAGTTATAAGGTGTGTGCCAAGTGAAGTGGACATATGGAGGACATTTCAGTGTAAAGAAGACTTCAAGGAAGATCGATGTTAGTTTTTACTAGCCACAGCTATTCAAAGACTGCTATGAATTTTGTAAAGCTTGTGATAAGTGCCAATGCTTTGGTGGACTGACCAAAAGGCATGAAATACTTTAGCAACCTATGCTATTTTGTGAGATGTTTAAAGTATAGGGCATTGACTTTATGGGAACATTTCCATCATCTTTTAGATATAAATATATTCTGTTAGATGTGAACTAGGTGGAGGCTATACCAACAAGGAAAGATGATGCAGTGACAGCTTCCAAATTTCTCAAGTCACACATCTTCTCAAGGTTTGGTGTGTCAAAAGCTATAGTGAGTGATCAAGGCTCTCATTTCTGTAATAAGATTTTAGGTGGGTTATTTGCTAAGTTTGGAATCAAGTACAAGGTTTCCAAAGATTATCATCCCCAAACAAATGGTCAAACTAAAAATTTCAACAAAGTTATCAAAGGGATTCTGGAGAGGATAGTAAGACCCTCAAGTAAAGATTGGAGTGCAACATTGGATGAAGTTTTGTGGGCATACATAATAGGTTATAAGACCCCACTTGAGTTGTCCTCATACATAATGGTTTTTGGTAAAATATGTGATCTACCAATAGAAGTTGAGCACAAAGCATTTTGGGTAGTCCAAGCTTGCAACATGGATTTTGACACTACTGGAGAAGAAATGATGTTGCAGATTTAGGAATTAGAAGAAATAAGACTAGATGCATATGAGAATTATAGGATTTACAAGGAGAAAGCTAAACTTCTTCATGATAAACAGATTATGTGTAAGGAATTTCAGGTTGGAGATAAAGTTTTGAGATTTAAGGTTAAATATACTTTTAAACCTAGAAAACTTACAAGATGGGATGGTCCATATGTGGTGATTAAGATCCATGACTATGGAATAATTGAATTAATAGATGAAGCAGATGGTTATTTCAAATTAATGGCCACTTATTGAAGCTATACAAAGAGAATTTTAAATCCCTATAATATTCAGGTTGTCTTCTTCCTTGTTTCTCCACTTACAATAGTCTGCTTTACTTAGTCTTTCTTATATACTTGAGCTGTTATTTGTTGATTAAGTGTGGGGGGGAGACCAAGTCAGTAGGGGTAAATAGAAACTCTCATGAATTCATCTTAGATTCTAGTTCAGTTTTGTCCTCATTACTTCGTCCTTTGCATGTGCTTCATTATTTCTTCATATTAAGGACAATGTAGAAATTAAGTGTGGGGGATAATAAACTTTAGTGTGTGAAATGGGGGAATAAAAATAAGATAATTATGGTGATTCTATGTCTTCCGATTGTGACATTATGTTGTTCTTATTGCGACTAATGTGTGCGAATATGTCAAGTTTCTTCTATGTCAAAACTAGTCGCGATCAATGCCTATTTTTGTCCCGACCAGGAGTTCCTCTTTTATGATGTGTAGGCATGATCTCTGATTATCTTTGTCATGACTGTAACTCTGTGAATTTTGGCCGTGATTGGATTGACATTTGGGTTACGACTAGAGTATGTGTGGTTATCAAGTTTACTCTCTGTGATTATGATTCACGACCAATGTCCATTTCTGTCGCGACCAATATTCCTTATTTTCTAAAGATTTCTTCTCTGTGTAAAATAGTTGAGATGAAAAGTTTAAGAGTTGAGAAGTCACACCTGAAATAGCAGAGGTCAGATATGAAATTCCTTTAAGAACTAATGTCATATCATCATTTTTATTTGATGAGTCCTGAATTGGCACAAATGCTTGAGAAGGCTCTTTTTTCTGAAAACAATTATGCATGGTTATGTTATCTATGCATCCATATCTAAGATTAGGATTATTTCTCCATCTTTCATTATATGTGTTAGAGAAGGGGTTTCTTTTTTGGCATTGACTTGTTCATCCCTAATACATAGCTAAACATTCTCTAGATGAGCTAAACAGTTAGCAGTAATATGCATAGATAAATCATAGAGATTACAACTAGCAGCTACTAGGGTTTGACACGACTTACCTTGCTTGGTTACATTACTCATCTGTTTAGTCAATATTTTTATGTTATGGGAAAGTATGACTAGCAGCAGGTCTCATCTAGAACTCATCTCATGTACTACTCTAGCATTAGATAGATCATATTAGTCTTCATATATTTCCATTTTTCTTATTAGCTCCCATGCATCTTCAACAAACATATAATCTATATAGACTTTTGCAGCAGCATTTAGAATTTTTGTATCCTAAGGCAAGAGTTCTTTACTTAAGCATAGGTATCAAAAATTTGTTGGGAATTTGATGATTTGGACATTTGTCTATCATGTCTTAGAAGCGACTCCAGTAGTTGTAGAATGACTCCATCACATCCTGCTTAGCCCCATAAATTTCTTTTTGCATAGAGGATATTCTAGATAAAGGGCACTATTTTTCCAGGAATGTACTCTTCAAATTCTCCTATGATTGGTATGCATTGTACGAGTACCTAGGTAGTGACATGAACCGAGTCATAGCTTTTTCTTCTAAGGTGAGGTGGAAGACCTTTCATTGGACGTCATCTATATTGGCTTTGGGCGGTTGCATGCTTATGAATACCATAAAGAGGCTCTTCAAGTGAGCATAGGGTTCTTCACTTGTAGCACCATGAAGCTTGGGTAGATTGTGAAGTAAATGTCCCTTAGTTTCAAAATCAGTAGTAAAATCAGGAGGAGCATTATTAAAAGGAACAAGGTAGCATTAGAAGTAGTTAATTTCTTAATAATGTGTCTTCGAGGGGCTTCTTTATTTTGTAGGACATAGTTCCCATACCCTTCTTCATTATTAGGCCCGTCGCTTCCTCCGTTGGGTGCCCTATTGTTGTCCATGATATTTTTATAAACTTTTGTGTAGTTCTTCAATACACCATTGCTTGTAGGACTTATAGTCAAACTACCTTCAGTACTAGTTCTATCAAGTGTCTACTCTATCTTCTCAATTATCTTCTTTCTTGTCTTCAGTAATTGTTCAGGATCAATGTAAGAAGGCGGTAGTCTAGTATTCTTGCTCCTAGTAATGCAAAAGAAATACAACAAGTGTAGATAAAAGCAGAATCCACACATCTTTTCTCTTTTTAAATCCAACTTGGCATTCTTTCATCCACCATCTCCTCTTCATCTTTTTGTTCTCTTTACACATCCACTAGTGTCATCTAGCCCCATGAGTAGCAAGTGCTACCTTTTTCTTGAGGATGGATGTTGAAGGCTTGAGTTGCAATGGGTTGGTCTTATGCCTCTTTTTCTTTGTTCTGGCATTTTCTGGTACTAGGGCGACTTCCTCGATTGTTATAGTAACCTTCATCATGTGATTACTGTTAGAAATTGGAAGACACGCAGCGAAAATTAATTTAAAATTTTTTTCCATTCCTTGCCAGGATCTACCGTATGTGTTTAAGTCAAGTGGGAAGGAGCATTACCCTCAGTGTTTCTCAGCGACTTCCACAGCTTCTCTCCGCGGCTGGTGATCTCTTTCGGATACAAGAAGACGTCCACAGCTTCTCTCCGCGGTTCGTACTCTCTTTCTGATCGCAAGAAGTCGACGCCTCAGGTTGACTTCCTCTACTGGTATCCACACGAACAGCATTCTAACCACGAACGATGTGCTAGCGTCTCCTGTCCCTCTAAGGCTCTCTCAAGAATTCGTCCTCTCTGTCTCTACTTCAACAGTTTCTTATCTGCAAAACCTTTTTCACATTCCCTTCGGCCTTTTGTGTTATGTGTAGTTCAAAAAACTTAGCTCCTAAAATCAGATATATATGATGCTCTATATTTTTCTCAACCAAATTGGATTTTTGGAATTCATCTATATTAATTCTGAAATTAATACAATATCACATATTGTATAATTTGATAAGAAACTAATTAAATAAATAATGTTTGTATTAAATCTGTCCCACAGATTTAATTCACCTATTTATTTAATTTTAAATAAAGATATGATTGGACTATATTTGATTTATTCTCATAAATCAAATTTGAGATATCATGTCAATTTGAATTTCAAATTCAAACGTGATAGAGATTTAATTTATTCTTATAAATTAAATCTCTTAAATATCTCTTATATGAGATATTCTATCAATTTCAATTTCAAATTCAAACGTGATAGAGATTTAATTTATCCTTATAAATTATATCTTGTAAATATCTCTTATATGAGATATCTTATCAATTTGAATTTCAAATTCAAACATGATAGAGATTTAATTTATCCTTATAAATTAAATCCTATATATCCCTTATATATAATGTATATATACAAATTTATATATATATGAATGTAAATATAAATAAATATATACATCAACCTTGGATCATTCATTGAATCTGGACACGTCTTAGATTCAATGAATCTGGACATCATAGCTCGTGTTGGGCTATTTTGTGTGTGACCCTGTAGGCCCATATGAAGTTGGCAGTGGGCCATTTGCTATACTAGCCCATAAGTCGCAAGCGGTCTCTAGCAAGACATAACGACTACCCAAATCATATGAGGATTGATAAACTATGTAACCTTTTATACAACCATATCATGTTCCTTCTGTCACGCGATATTTTGGTCATGGATGAGGCATGGATAATGTCATCCTCCTATTCCTAACCGTTACTTTCTCAATCCCTGAGTAGTCTAACTATAGAAATGGAACTACTTTTCCATTATAGTATGGCCATACATTTCTCAGACTCACTCATCGAGGGGCCTAGTAATATCTCTCTACGAATATGAGGGACAAATTCCATCTTGACCATTCACATTCCTCGGCATGAAAAACCACTAAGCCCAAATATAGTCTTTATGATCACTCGGTCAAAAGTGACTTTTGACTAGGTCAAAGCTGAGCGTTTGTTATGTAGGAACCCATGATGGGGTCAAAGGGCATAGTGATATGGTTTGTATATGAGAGAAGCTTATGACGTAACCCATGCAGCTCTCTCATAGCGGGTCGATCCAACACCTTGTACTCTTACATGTACCTATGACTTTGATTTATATCTCTATACATATTCAAAGTCATACTGGCCTTATTTTATCTCTGCTCCCACATAGATGACCGACCAGGGATATTTAGGATATGATCATGAATTATCCAAGGATGATCATCACAATAAACATGCAAATAATATGATAACACAATTAATAAATTCATAAATCAATAATATTTATAAGACAATGATTGGCCCCTAGGGCACATTTTCCAACAATTACTTGGGCCATAGCAATACAACAAAATGCTTTCCTTAAGCTTTAGGACTATTAGAAATTAGAGGAATGCCATACTTATCAACTCCATCATGTTCATGCAATGTAGCGAGCATTCTAGATAATTCATGCAAAGTGAATGATCACTACATGAACATGGAAAGGATTATGTGAGGTATCATTATTAGCATTTCCTTTAAGAACTTTATTTTCCGTATGTGCATGCAAGAGGGGAGAAGGAGATTCAAGAAAGTTCTCATTACAAGATAAGTCAATATTAGCACTCAAGCAGGGCTCAATGTTCGCAACATATTCACTATCGTCCATAGTACAAGATGATACACATATAGTACTAGCAATACTAGGAAGAGAAACATGATCAAACATATTATTATCACATAAAGAGGTAGAGACATTGCAAATAATATCTTTATTTAAGGTACTATCATTATAATCAACTTCTTCAAGGATAGAAGCTATATTACTAAAGGGAGAATATGACTCCTATAGGGTTTGTTCTTGACTTATCTTTTATTGATGGTTGTTTGAGGCTTTATCTAAAGTTGTTACTTGCTTCTCATATGAATCTTGAGGGCATGAGGCTCTTTCTTTTCCTTCAGATTCAATCTGGGCCATATCGCTCAAAAGCTTATCTATAACGCGCTTATGTTCCTCCAATTCTTTAACCTTCCAAATACCTCTGCTTCAATAAGTAATTTGGCAATGATATATTTTTTTTCATAAATTTTATCTCCTCATCCTTGGAAATATAAAGGAATGGGGAATGTCTACTAAACTGAGATTCACCATATGCCTTGTATGGTTAGGTTGGAGGTTGGTAAGGTGGCACATATGGGGTAAATGGAGGCTTAGAGTGGGATCTATATGGTGGGAAGGATGGTTCATGATATAATTGAGGTGGCAATTGAGCCATGTATTGTTGGTTACTCATGACAAATGATCTAAGAAGCCCTAAGCTTTGTCTACAACTAGATCCAACAAGTCTCCTCCCGTTGCACCATCTTATTTTTTTTGGTCCTACTCTTTCAATTCCCTATAGAAATATAGTATGAGGTAGTCATCAGGATTTGGTGATGCAGGTACTTGTACATAATATATTAGAATCAATCCTAATATTCAACAAAATATTCATAGATGTTCTGTGTATAGTATTTTTGCTTTCTTGCTTGATTAAATTAGTATTACATTGATGATGATTATTATTAAACCAAGACATCATGTAATTTAGAGAAGAAAACAAAAAAATGTGAATAACTGATAAATTAAAAAAAATGAAAAAGTTAAAATATATAATAAAGAAAATAAGAAAAATTGACTCAAATGTCTGACTTTGGCAAAAATATGTTAGACTTAATAGGTAAAGCTTTTAAAATGTTTAGAATGTTGAAAACTCTTAGTATGAATTTTATTAGATTTTTTTTGTTTAAGTTAGAAACAATTCCAACAAAGCAATGAGGATCAAACCGAAATTTACCAAATCAAAAAATATCTAAAGACTACACACTAAGAAAATAAAGGCATAAAAAAGAAAACACATAATTAAACTAAGAGTTAAGGGAATTGACTCCCTGACAACGACGCCAAAATTTGATGTCGCCTATCGTTAGTGCTAAACTGATTTACTAAATTAATCTCTATATAGTTTATAGGTCAACCTAGGTCATATTTTTTACGTGGAGTCAATGCATGGTTTAACTCTATATTAGAATAAGTGTGATAATGAGGAGGAGTGGAAGAGAAATTGATTAATAATTTTTAGAAAGTCAAAGGGAGATAATAACCAAAATAAAATAAAATAAAAGTATAGAAGAATATTACCAATAAGATGAGTACTTTTAAGGATTAATGCATGACTATTATCGTTCAATAATATATTAGAGTTATAACAATCATATATACTAAGTCTCTATCATGCAAAATTCTAGACAATCGCTATGGTCATAATCAAACAATCCACAATTATATCTAGATCTAGCATACAATTGTACCAAGAATGAATAGTAAAAATTCACTTAGCATGTGATAAATTAAACAATAAATTATTTATCCCTTTAACATGGATATTCAACCGAACAACCTAGAAATAAACTTGTGAACCTAACATGAATAATTAGAAGAGAAAATCAAAGATATTAAATAAAGAATACCAAATAATAAATCACAAGAGTTTGATCACACATGTGACTCAACTAAGACCCTATATCCAACATAGACAGATCTCAAAACTTAAATCTAGAAAATCATAAATTTACAAAAGGGAAAAGATCAAAATATAAAATTATTCAACCCTTACTTTCAAGCACATGAACTCAAGACACTACATTTATTCTCATGAAGTTAGAAAGAAAGGGATGTAATTATGGAAAACATAAATAAGATGATTGTGATGGTGGTGATTGATGTGTTGAATGGAGGAGCCTTGGGGTCCTTTGTATATCTTTTGTCAGTAAATCCTATTGATGTGAATTTCTTTACTAATTAACTCTCTAAAAGATAATAATAATCTTCATTTATCTTCATTATCCTTATAAGCTATCATCTTTTATAATATCTCTAGAGATAATCGTTTTTAACTCAAATATTCTATAAATAATTCAAATAAAAAGTAATAGGGTAAAAGCGATAAAATAATTAATAAGAACTAGGAAAAGATAACACATTCATTTATTATCCTTTGATTAAATTCAAATGTTAGATATTGAGAAATTATATTTGAATTAATTCAAATAAAATAAAATATAACATAATATAATATAATATTAAAGGAATTAATTAATATAGTATTAATATAATATTATAAATTACCCTTCCTAATGGATATAGTATAATTTAATAATAGTTGATGTGGGTTATAGTCATTATTTATTTATTTATTTATTTTAATTTTTGAAATACATAAAAGTAAAATACCTTCATGCAAATCAATTTAATCGAGAAATAGTAAAATCAATAAAAATACAATAAAATGATATTTTTAATCATTTAATTCATATAATCAATTAAAACGTAAAATAACCATAATTACTACAGTAATGCCTATTAAATATGATAAATTCCCTAAAATAGATATAAAATAATATGATAAAATAGGGATTCATCAATGGCTCGCATTTATTTAGATTCCTTAAGGGCGTTCTAGAGCTCAAAAAATTCTTTTGTTAGCTCCATAATCTTCCTTTAGTTATAGGAAAATTTTATGAATTTTTTTGGGCCATAACTCTTCCCCTAGCTATCTCTTTTCGAATTTCCCATAAAATTTCCCTTACCAGCATTATGAGATTCTGATATTTTTGTAGCTCGCACTGCTAACCTTTTGGGAATGAGACTAGTTTTATAAACTTCTTTAGTCTCTTAACTATCTATTCCCCAATTTTACATACATTTCTTAGGCCTCCTTATGGCTTTAATAATTATATCTAAATAACTATCTCAAACTAAGTCATTATACTAAAAAGTCCATTAAAGTTACTTTAGGGGTATTTTTGTAATTTAAACTCATAAAAGGCCTCAATTCCTCATTTCCTATTTTTAGAGATTTTTTGGAGTTTTTGTTATTTTTATACTCATAATTACCCCTTTTACCTTAAAACTTCCTAAAATTATAGTTTTGCCCCTGCTCAGGCTCAACCTTATAAATTATCACTTTGAGTCCTCTACCTCAACCTTAGGTTATAAATAACCTTTTTTCTCTTTTTGAGCCCTTGAGACTCTTCTAGAGTCTCTAAATTTATTTACATATTTGCCCCCAGAAACTATCATTTTCATCTTAATCCCCGAACTTTCTCTATTTGCAATTTAGTCCTTTAAAACCCTTTGTATATTTCTAGAATTTCTACTCAAATGGGCCTAGTAGCCTATCTATTTTAGACTACTTTATGGACTTTTAGGCCTAAAAATTGAGATGAGACACTAACTCGACTATGGTGCTACAGTCGGTCGCAGCCAGCTAATAATGAGGCTGTGGGATCCAAGGCGGACCCCTATGACTATTACAGTTCCATAACAACTAAGACATGCGGGCCTGTCAAAATTAACATAAGCTAATTAATATTGAATATTTAAACTTAACTATCATAATTTAATTAATCAATATAATTAATTACATATCGTCATCTAATCAACCTCAGTTGATGAAGGAGTCCCGTCTTATGGCATGTACGGGTAAGACCACATCTCATATTTATTTACAAATTACATACACAAACACATGCATAAATTATTTAATGTACTTACTATTTCATCATAGGTAATAATGAAGCTCCTGGACCCTGCCCTATGGCACATTGTCTACTGCCTGACGCTGCCCACATTTCTCCAGGAGAGGGCTTGAACAAAATGTAATAATATTAATAAAAATTTTAAAAAACTATTATTAATGGAATAATATTAATATCATATGTATATGATGTTCGGGTGAGATCCTCAAGTAGACATAATGGGCCCAATCTTGCTCCGGGACTCTATTGGGGCATATATCCACCTTCAGCTCCTCTCCCACTATAACTTTGCCATGTAATTAAATAATTGACAAAATTTTATTCATTATATAGATTATGTACATTTAATATAGATTATATATAATCTATATTAAATTTTTCTATATATTACATAGATTCAATGTATTAAATATATATAATCTATATTAAATCTATCTAAAAATCTATATCAATATAGATTATATAGATTAATAAATTATTTAATTAATCTATATATTTATTAATCAAATAATTAATTACTTTAAATAAAAATATATCTTACTTTTATTATATCCCAAACTACATCCTTATCATGTGCTTTGACTTTCTTATAGTCCTTCACATGAATATGCAGTAGGGTCTACTGCTTACCAACTAGGTGCACATACTTGCTACCTAGTTGGCCCCTCTCCTAATCGATTGGCCCAAATCATCCAGCGGCATGAGCACATGTTTGCTGGTAATCATAGAGAGCTCTTTCACATTGAGCCTCATATTGGACCTGTTGCCTTGGGAGTTTGCAACATGTAATTTAAAAATTAATTATATATGAATTAAATATAAATAACTTTTTATATAAATAAAATAGTTACCTTTGAACTCCATATTGAAGCTTATATGGGGCATTGGAGGGCGACACGCTCATTTTGGGCCAGCTAATCCTCCTCCTCCTCTTAGGGATACTCATTCCCCTAATCCTCATCCACTTTCTCCTTGGGCTTGGTCATCATGATGAGGAGCTTAATCTTCCATGAAGTCTAAGATCCCCTCCTCATTGAGATTGTAGTCTGTTGGTATTGTTATCTGGCCCAGGACTAGTACCACCCCTATAAGTACTAGCTGTAGAAAAAGGATTCTCGATGGGTGTGTCAGGATCAACTGACTCCTTCCAAAGTCGATGATTCATCCTAATAATATCAAACAACAATTGATATAAACAATATAAATAATATCAAATACTAATGTCATAAATATAATAAATAAAATAAAAAATGACTTCAGAAAAAATTGATAGTTAAATTTATATTCTTACCTTGAAATATAGAGTACTCTAAATCTGGATTTGACTCTGATTTGTGCAAATAATTTGGCAGAGCTTCACCTCACAACTCACAAAAAGTGTGAAACTAGGGGCTGTATTGTTTATATATATGTTTGTATTTTCTAGTTGTCCTTAAAATGCTAAAAATGTAAACCCTAAGTGAACCGCCACCTGCACAAGTGTCCAGACCCCTCAGTAACCGTGGGCATTTCTAACGATTATGGGGACAACCACTAGAAATTTATTTCTACATTTCTAGCGGTTATACCTTGAACTGCTAGAAATGTCAATCATTGACCCTGCAACATATCGAAACCACTAGAAACGTTTCATAACCACTAGAAATATACATGAGTTTTATAGCAGTTTCCATAACCACTAGAAATTACGTCGACCTGCTACGTTATCTAGCGGTTGGTGTTGAACCACTAGAAATGTGGTCAAAAGGGTTAGAATTTCTAGTTGTTATAAGATAACAGCTAGAAATTCCATGAGTTTCTAAGAGTTCACCTAAATTGCTAGAAAGTAATCGCTGCCAAAACCACTTTTTTGTAGTGTAAGTATAGGTGCCAAAAGGACAAGTAAATGTAGTTTTCTCCTAATCTCTAGGATGATCTATGGGTATCTAAAAGTAACCTAAGTAATTGTCTAGAAAGCAATAGTGACTTTTCCCGGTAGTCTTTCTAGAATTTTATCAATAAAGGGTAGAGGGAAAAGATCTTTCCTAGTGGCTTCATTCAATTTCCTATAATCAATACTTACCCTACATGTATTTTGAACCCTAATTAGAGTCAACTCATTATTTTCATTTTAACCATAGTTATAACACTCTTCTTAGGTACCACATGCACGGGTAAAACCCATTCACTATCAGAGATAGCATAGATAATCCCATCTCTAAGCAATTTATCAATTTCTTTCTTTACTACATCAGATATTAAGGGGTTTAACCTTTGGCTTTTCCTAATTAGTTTGGCATTATCAATAAGTAAGATCCTGCGTACAAATGGTAAAATATATTCCCTTAATGTTAGCTAAATTCCAACTCAAAGCTTCTTTATTCTTTCTAAATACACTCAAAAGCCTAGATTCTTCATCAACACTCAAAGATTTGAAATAATCATAGGCAATTTAGAGTCAACTTGTAAGAAGGCATACTTGAGATTAAGTAAATCTTTCAATTCAAGCATAGGGGTTTAAACAATAAAGGAAATTAGTGGGGAAATTTTAGAAGAACTCCCCTTTAAAGATTCAACTTGATTACATGAGAGACTTTAATTGCTTCCCTACCAAGATCAACGGGAGTTCTATGGTTGAGTCAATTGGTAATAGACTAATAGGAGCAACAGTCTTAGGCATAGCTCCCATTAAACCTACATTGCAATCAGAAATCAAATCATTCAAAAATTGCAAAGTGTGAATGAGATAGGGTAAGTGTCACATCCTCAAATTTCCTATCTGATTAAAAGAAGTCTAGTGAAGGAAAAGGTTAGAGTATGCTAGAGGGATGACTAAATTATCAAGAAAGTCTTTTAGGGCCTAAGTAAGAAAGTTTAAAGGGACTAAAGTGTAAACTATAAAGGTTCCATGGCCTAAAGTTAATGTAGTAACAAATTAAGGGAACAAAGTGTCATTCTTGAAAAAGTCAGGGACACAAATGTAAATATAGAAATGTTCTTGAAGACCATAATTCAGTGGAAGATAGAGGGAATGATTCTAAGATGTTTGATGAGTCAGAATTTTGATCCGAGACCTCGATGAATTGATATGAATTTTTGAAAGAATTGAAGTTACAATATAAATTCTCTGGTAATGTTAGATCATATATCTAACAAATGACATAACTTTGGACATGAAGTCAAAGAGGGGTACAAGAATAGAGGACCAGGGCTAAGAAGTAACCTAGTGGAAGGTGAAAAGACGAAATTGACCCTAGTGTTATAAAAGTGAATGAAGGGCATTTTGGTCATTTCTAAGGGTTAATTAATAAAAATAATTGCCATTCCAGTAATGTTGAAGTTAGGAAGAACACAAACACTGAATCTAATGCTATAAAATAAATTATGAAACCTCATAAAAATTAGATTTAGGAAACAGTCTGTCTTTTTAGAAAATCTGATTGAATTGGTATAGGATTGGACAGGATGTTTCAAGAAGCTTTCTTCTTCCTCAAGATGGCGCCACATGGCCTAGATGATGTAAGAGGAGGAGATGATGATGTAAGAAAGCTAGGTGGTTACATCTTGGAAATTGATTAGTAAGCCGTAATCTTGGTCAACTATTGTAAGATGTAATCTTATCCATCAATCTAATATTGAAGTTGCCTATAAATACCCCTAGCCCTTGAGTGCTGGCCATGCATGAGTACCCTTGAGAAAACTTGCAAAATTTTCTCTCAAGCTAGAAGATGCAATCCAAGAGCTAATTGATCAAGCATACAAGGTAACATCTGCTCCTAAGTCCTTAATCTTATAGTTGGGAGGATGAATTGTTAGTTTAAATGATTATAAATCATTTTATTCCTCCTAATGCTTGCAGGATGAAATCTGTAGCTATGAGGGAAGGATGAATTTGATCTTAAAGAAAGGTGAAACAAGTTGAAATAGATAGGACTTAAGTGGGTCTAGCTTGTAGTTGAGTGAATTGCAAGATTTACTTGCCTATGGGTGATAAACTCATATTTGTAGTGATTTGTAGTGTGTTTAAAGTGTGTTTATTATTGATATTTTCCCCATTTATCAATATATTGAGCAGTTATTAAATAAAATAATATTCAGAACAGTTGAGAATTAATTGATATAAATTTATGCTTAAGGTGAACAAATAATTGGTTTATTCTAATTTTCTATCAGAGACCAACGCATTAAGGTAGAATGACAGCTAGACTAAAGGAGTTGATGACATGTGACAGCATATGGGCTAGAAGTTCACACCATTTCCCTCTCCATTTTCTATTATGCACTTTCCTCTATTCTAGTCAATAGAACTAGAGGAAAGTTCTACAGTTCATCTTTATCTTCTTTTATCATTTTCACGATGACTGCTGCTGTGTTTTCTATTGCTGCTGAAGTTCAGATAGCAATGTAAGGCTAAGCTGTTGTGCACTCTTGGAGATATTGCTGAATTTGAATCCTTGAGATGAATAGGGAGTTCATTGTGTCTTTAATTTATACTTAAATGTATCGAGTTGATGTAGTTAGCTCTGTAATTACTGATGCAATTAGAGTAGTAGATAACCAAAAAAATAGGGAATTAAGTTGGATTTTTTATTTCTGCATAACTCACCTTTGATTAATCCTCATATTATGTGGATAATGAAGATAAGGTAATCTCCAAGGGAATACACTTGTCATCCATTCATCTCATCATCATAAACACTAAAAATATAAACAATAATAGCATAGAATTTACTTTTATTAGTTAGATTGAAACTCATCAAACACCATCTCTTTAACTTCTTAATTTGTGGCTCATTAGGTTAATTAGATACTTCTACATCTATTTAGGCTCCTTGTGAATCGACTTAGGTTAGCCTCCACTTTACTATTGGTTAGCTTAGTTTTGTTTGATAATTAAAACTATAGTTATCAAAATGGCGTCGTTGCTAGGGAACCTTACTTGTTAAGGTTTCCTAAGCAATCTCTTGGGCCTAAAATCATAAAAAATAGATAGGTGATTCAGTTTTTCTGCGTATTTAGTATTTTGTCTTGTTGAGTTACGACCAATTTCCTTTTTAGTCATGACAAAAGTGCTTAAAATTGATTTATGAGCGTCTCTGTGAACTTTAGTCGCAACCCAAAACATATTTGGTCTCAACCTTTGATTTGATTTTGCTCTCTATAATATTTAGTCGCTACTGGACTGCTTTTTGGTCACAACTAAAAATATTTTTCATCCAGTTTTCTTCTCTATGATTTTTAGTCGCAACCAGTTTGACACTTAGTCACAACAAAAAATTATTGTTTCAATCAGATTTACTCTGTGATTTTTAGTCACGACCTAAGTGACATCAGTTGCAACCAGAAACTGAAAACTTCAAACATTTTACTATCTGTGATTTTTAGTCACTTTGGTTGCGACCAAAAATCCTAATTAAGAATTTTTCCTCTTTGTGACTGATAGTCGTGACGTGAAGTTTATTTTTGTCACAATCTCTATTCTATGTGCTTATTAGTCGCGACCTAGTGACCTTTTAGTCACGACCTGACTGTTTTAAACTGCGAATATTTGATCTGAAATCCTGGAATTGCTGTAATTGTGACATATTTGATATTATGCATCATTGTTGAGCATGATTTGAATGAACAGAAGCTCTAAATTCTTTCCTTTGGATAGAGAAATCAATAGAACACTTAGACAAATTAAGAGGGCTAAAATCTTAAATCAAGCTAGTGTTGCATCTCCTATTGAGCCTAATTCTTCTGGTGAATCTGTTGTAGCTGAGACTAATTTTGCATCTAGTGCTATATTAGATAATCATTTTGTCATTGAGCATGATAATTAAGCTAAAACTCATACTCATAATCAGAATATTCAAAATAAACAACATGAAGAGAATAACATGAATAATAGAAGAGCACGTAGGAGCATAAGAGAATTGACTTCTTCTCATGTAAACTTTGATCCTTTCCGCTCTTGTCTTGCTTTGGATGTTAATTTTGAGTTGAAAGGTCCTTTGTTAAGTAACTTACCAAAATTTCATACATTAGCAGGAGAAGATTCGTTCAAGCACTTAAAGATTATGCAGTGGGTTTGCTCATCTATGAAACCTGTAGGTGCTGACATGGATGCTGTGTAGAGATAAGTATTGTACTTTACACTTGAAGGAAAGGAAAAGGAATGGTTTTATATGCTACCACATTATACACCTCAAGCATTGGATTCCTGGAACAACTTGAGGACTGCTTTCCTAGAGAGATACTTCCCTACTTCAAGGACAGCTACATTGAGGAAGGAGATTTTTGCTGCAAAATAGTATGATCAAGAATCTTTCCATGAGTTTTGGGGAAGATTTAAAGAGCTGCTAGCTAGATGTCCATACTACCATATTCTAACTGAGCATTTGGTACAGTATTTCCATTTAAGATTGCACTATGCACACAGAAAGAATTTGGATGCAGCTGCTAGAGGCTCCATCGATAATTTAACTCTAGATGACAGCTGGACTTAAGAAGTTGATGACATGTGACAGCATATGGGCTAGATCCAAGAATTGAAGAATAGATTGCAAGTGGGAAGCTCATGCATATACTGGCACATGGAGAAGCATTGTTCACACACACACACACACACACACTGCACATAATTGTACATATGCTTAATCTGAACATAATCACACATTTTAGCAGCAACTCATACACTCCACACATCCTTCTACACCTATATATACACACCATTCCAGATAATATAGGCAGGCCCGCCTAGACACTCTGTTCCCTTCTCAATTCAGACATTCCAATTCAGATCTGCAACTCTAATTCTACCTTATTTCCACCACACCATACGCCATTCTTCTCCTTTCATTCCTTCTCCATTTCTCTCTCATTCTCCATTTCTATTTTCTATTCTGCACTTTCCTCTGTTCTAGTCAATAGAACCATAGGAAAGTTCTGCAGTTCATCTTCACTTCTTTTATCATTTTCACCATGACTGCTACTGTATTTTTTGTTGCTGCTGAAGTTCAGATAGCAATACAAGGATAAGCTGATGTGCTCTCTTAGAGATGTTAAATCTGAATCCTTGAGTTGAACAGGGAGTTCATTGTGTCTTTAATTCAGAGTTAAATGTATCAAGTTGATGTAGTTAGCTCTGTAATTACTTATGCAATTATAGTAGATGATAAAGAAGTAGGGAACCAAGTTGGCTTTCTTATTTCTGCATAACTGACCTTTGATGAATTCTCATCTTTGATCGAGTTGAACATAGTTACGATTAATTGAAGTGATTATATTTAATTCATATTCTACTATCTCTGAGTTGAATGATTATTAATCTCTTTTAATATCTACGAGTTGTAGTTTTAATTGAGATTTAGCTAGCAAGTTTTTAGTTAACATATTCTAATTCAACTGATTAACTCCTCTTATTCTATGGATAATGAAGGTAAGGTAATTTCTAAGGGAACATACTTGTCATTCATTCATCACATCATCATAAACACTAAAAACATAAATAGTAGCATATAATTTACTTTCAGTAGTTAGATTGAAACTCATCAAACACCATCTCTTTAACTTATTAATTTGTGGCTCATTAGATTAATTAGGAACTTTTACATCCATCTAGGCTCCTTATAAATTGACCTAGGTTAGCCTCCACTTACTATTGGTTAGTTTAATTTTATTTGATAATTAAAATGACAGTTTTCACCTTGCCTCTTGTGATTCCTTCTTTATGACCATGACTTCGAGGAAGGTTTGTTTGCTGATCTTGCAGGTATACAAAACTTGAGCCTAAAGAAAGCGTTTTATAGGGCGTGCCACCATCACACAAGATGCAAGCTGAATTGAAGGAGTATTTTGACTCATCATATTTCTCATCTCTAGAGATTGAGTCATACTCCTCCTCATCTTCTTCCTTATTTTCTGGAGTTCCTATTTCACCATGAACTATCAAAGTGTTAGAGGAAATAAATGCTCAAATAAGAAAGGAGGAAGAAATTAAAAGAGTTGTTGCAATGAAAAAATTAGGCATCATCCTTGGCAAGGTCAAAGATGACCAGAGGCATCTTGAGCTACTTGATTTGTTCCAAGCAAGCCCCCTGTGCTTTCTTGAGATCTCTAAATTGGTTCCATCTATTGTTTAACCACTTGATCTTAAGTTAACGCCTTTACCTGCTAATCTGAAATATGTATTTTTAGAATTGAATGAAAAATATCCGGCTATTTTCTCTAACTCTTTGTCCTCATATCAAGAAACAAGGTTGATATATGTGCTAAAAAAGAACAGGGCTGATATAGGTTGGACATTGGATAACATTCTTGGCATTAGTCCATCTGTCTGTACTCACAAGATACTTTTGAACTCTGAACCACAGAGAAGACTAAACCCCCTTATTTTGGATGTTGTGAAAAGGAAAGTTACTTAGCTACTATGTACAGGTCTTATATATTCAATATCTCACAATGAAAGGGTAAGTCCAATACATGTAGTTCCAAAGAAAAGTGAAATTATAGTTGTTAAGAATGAGAGTAATGAATTGATTCCCACTAGATTACATACTTCCTAGCCTTTTTTCATTGATTATAATAAATTGAATGAGGCCATTAGAAAAGATCATTTCCCTCTCCTTTTTATTGATCAAATACTTGAGCGTTTAGTAGAAAAATCCCAATATTATTTTGTAGATAGTTTTTTTAGGATATTTCTAGATTCCTATTGTGCTTGAAGACCAGGAAAAGACTACCTTCACTTTTCCTTTTGGGACATATGCTTACAAGAGGATGCCATTCGAGCTATCCAATGCCCGGGCACATTCTAGCCCTCTATGATGAGTATATTTTCTGATTTCCTTGAGTAGTGTATGGATGTGTTTATGGATAATTTTATGCTTTATGGCAATTCATTTGATACATTTCTAGATAGTTTAGATAAAATTCTTGCCTAATGCATTGAAAAGAATTTAGTTTTGAATTATGAGAAGAGTCATTTTATGGTTCATTAGGGAATTGTCCTAGGACACTTAATATATAGAAAAGGAATAGAAATTGATAGAGCTAAAATTGAAATAATTTCAACCTTGCCATATCCAATTAACCTGAAAGAACTTAGGTCATACTGGATTCTATAGGAGATTTGTTAAGGATTTTAGCAAAATTGCCTTGCGTTTATATAAACTCTTGCATAAGGATGTTGAGTTAGCTTTTGATGATAACTGTATACATGCTTTTAACAAACTCAAGGAAACTCTCATCTCTCCTCCTATTTTAACTGCATATAATTGAACTTCACCTTTTGAGCTTGCACGTGATGCTTCTAATGTCATTGCTTATCATGTAAGACCTTAGACACATACAGGAAAACTACACAACCACAAAGAAGGAATTATACGATATTGTTTTTGCTAAGATAAGTTTAGACAATATCTTATAAACTCCAAGGTTGTTTTTATAAATCATGCAGTAATAAGGTATCTTTTTAAGAAACCTAAATTAAAACCAAGGTTGTTGCGATGGATGCTTCTTATACAAGAATTTGATATTGAGATCAATGATTGAATAGAAGCTGAAAACCATGTAACATACCATGTAAGCAGACTCCCAAATGAAGCAAGGGGAGTGATGTTTCTGATTTGACTTGTGATGACTTCCCTTATTATGTCCTTTGTGCTTGGTTACTAAAGAGCATTGGTATGCTAAAATAGTTAATTATTTAGTCGCTGAATTAGTTCCTCCTTTTATGTCTCATTTCCAGGTACAAAAATTAAGGAGGGAAGCCTAGTATCATAAGTGAGAAACCCCACTCCTATGGAGAATGTGTAGTGACCAAATGATTAGACGTTGTGTGCCAGATGATGAGTTTAAGTCTATACTAAATTCATGCCATTCTATAGTTTGTGGAGGGCACTTTAGTACCAAGAAGACCTCTAGAAGAATCCTAGACGCCAGACTCTATTGGCCTACATTGTTCAAAGATACCTACAATATTTGTAAGGCATGTGATAAATTCCAAAGTTCTGGTGGGTTAGGTAAAAGACATGAGATGCCACAATAGCCTATGCTTTTATGTGAGATATTTGATGTATGGGCATTGACTTCATAGACTCCTTTCCCTCTTCTTATGCTTGTACTTATATTTTGCTAGTTGTCGATTACTTGTCTTGGTGGGTGGAAGCCATTCTGACGACATATAAGGATGACACTACCACAGTTTCCAAGTTTATAAAGTCTTACATTATTTGCAAGTTTGGATTACCAAGGGATAGTCAGTGATAGAGGAACTCACTTATGTAATAGGATCCTTGACAAGCTTTTTACTAAGTTTGGCATCACACATAAAGACTCCACTGCCTACCATCCACAAACTAATGGCCAAGCAGAAGTGTTAAACAAAAAGGTGAAGCACCTCTTAGAAAAGATTGTGCATCCTAATAGGAAAGATGACTAGAGCTTGCTCCTTGAGGAAGCACTTTAGGCATATAGGACTGCCTTCAAAATGCCTATAGGGATGTCTCAATACAAGATTGTCTCTAGTAAGTCATGTCATATCCCGGTAGAACTTAAACATCTAGCCTATTAGGCTATTAAAATGTGTAACATGGATGTGGAAGCCTCAAGCTTAGAAAGAAAGTTATACCTACAGGAATTAGAAGAGTTAAGGCTTGATGCCTATGAAAGCTCTCATCTTTACAAAGAAAAGGCAGATGATACATGATAAAGGCATACTTAGGATGCAGTTTAATGTTGGAGACAAAGTTTTGCAGTTCTTTGCTAGATTTAAATACACCAGTGGAAAGTTCAAAATCAAGTGGGATAACTCGTACACAGTCACCAAAATTCACAACTTTGGGATGGTCGAGTTTATTAATGATGCTATATGTGAGACTTGCTATATCAATGGACACCTCTTAAAGCTCTACCATAAGAGGCCATAGCCTCTATGAGGCTTAAGTAATCTCTTTCCTCTCTTATCCTATAACTCGTACTTGTTCTTCATTGCTTAAGATAAGTATGGGGGAGAGACCAGTTTAGTAGGATGTAGTTTGCCACATCCCAATTTTTAGGCCTATAAACCCAGAAAATAGCCTAAAATAGGTAGGCTACCAAGCTCCTTAGAGTAGAGTCCCAAAAATATACATAGGGTTTTTAGGGACTAAACTACAAATAGAGAAAGTATAGGGACTAAAGTTCAAATAGAGAAAGTACTTAAGGGAAAATATATAAATAAAGTTAGGGATTTCAGTAGAGTCTCAAGGGCTTAGAAAGATAAAAGAGGTTAATTATAGGTATAAGGTTGAGGTAGAGGTCTCAAACTAATGATTTATGAGGTTAAGCATTAGCAGTGGTAAAATAGTAATTTTAGAAAGTTTATGGCCAAAAGGGGTAACTATGACTATAAAAAAGCACAAAAAATCTAGAAAATTCCAAGAAAATGGGAAATGAGGCATAGAGGCATTTTTATGAGTGTAAATGACAAAAATACCCTGAAAGTAACTTTAATAGAGTTTTCAGTATAATGGCTCAATTTGATGTATTTATTTGGATATGATTGTTTGAGCTATAAGAAGGTTTAAGAAATGTATGTAAAAATAAGGAATAAATAGTTAAGAGACTAAAGATGCCCAAAGGTTAGCAGTGTGAGTTACAAAAATACTAGAACCTCAAAATACCAGTAAAAGGCATTTTATAGGAAATTCAAATAGAAATAGTTAAATAAAGAGTTATGGCCCAAGAAAATTCATGGAATTTTCCTATAATTAAAGAAAGATTTTGGAACAGACAGAAGAATTTTCTAAACTCCAGAAAGTTGTGAAGAAATTTAAACAAATGTGAGCCAAGTAAAGTAGAGACAAGTGACATAATCCAATTTGTCAAGAGAAATCAAGAACCAAGATCAATCTTACCTTCCTTATTCCCTTGAGATTTTACCACATAGCCTTGTTGATGTCATGTAGATGATGCAAAGAGGAGGAAAAGATGATGCAAGATGGTTGTGTGGTGCAGTCTTAACCATCCATTTGATCTTGTAATTTTAGGCAACTTCGAGGGCATTTATCATGTGAAGCATTTATCATGTGCAGTCTTAACCACATAGCCTTGTTCACAGAAATATGAGTGCAAGGAAGGGGAAATATTGCAGATATTTAGAGAGAGAGAAAGAGGAGGCAGCCACAAATGAGATAGAAACAAGAGCAATATTCAAGCTTTAATCAAGGTAAAATAACCATTCTAGCTCTTAATTTTGTAGTAGTTGTATTCTTGAGTTTGGTAGGAATTTTAATGGATTTGGAAGCTTGAAATCTTGTGGTATTTCTGTTGGCTTAAATCTGAAAATTTTGAGAGATAAGTATGATGATAGATATATGTTTAAAGGATAGAAAATAGTAGGATTCAAATGGTTCTAGTTTGTAGTTGATTGAATTTTATGACTTAGTTGTTTTGAGGGTGCCACGGCCTTGACTAGTTTTGTACCCTAGAATGTGATTTTGATAATTCTAAGGCTTTCAATGGATTTAGAATGGAAAGAGTTATATGGAACCAAGTTGAGAAAGTGAAATTGGAAGCATTGAAATCAAAAGTGAAATTTTTGCATCAGGTAAGGTAACCTCTTGGCCAAGGATATTTGAATTTGATAAATCCAAGCTCATATTTGGATTCCTCATGAAAAATTGTGTAGGATTAGCCTATGAGAATATTTTTAGAAAGGTATAACACTAATCCTAAAATTAAGATAAAGATATTAAGTTCAAGTGAGCTAGTCTTTCACATTGTGTGAGTTTTGGTCCTGAGTTGTATGAACAAAGTGACTGTGTTTAGGACCTTGAGAGTGGAAATCAAGAAGAAAGCTTATGGTTCAAGGTAGGGAACTTACCCTTTATGCGCTTGATGTGATATGCTTATATGTTGATATGTTTAAGTGGATAGAATGTTGTGGCATAATAATTGTTGCTGGAAATGCTATTTATAATATGATTTCCATGGTCATATATTTTTATACAAAGCATAAAGCATGAGGGCATGTCACTAACTAGCATAAGTTTAAGTAAAATCACATATCATGCATTAATATACATCTTGTATATGTATGTGGTAATGTTTGCTATTGAGATTTTCATGAATCTCACCCCTTCCTTAACAAACCAATATAGGTTAAGCACGATAGAAGATGTATGCATGAAGAAGAGCCAAAGAATTGAAGATGAAAAGTAGAGAATCACATGTCTAACATGAAATGCTTATTCTCCCATTTATGTAATGAAATTATATAGAACAATTTTTAAATGAGTATAAGATTATATGAGAAACTAAGATAATGGTTTATGCATTATGGAATAATCAAAGAGAATTAAATAAAGTTGTAAGGCAATTTTGTCCGTTTTGGAGCAGTTTTGTTCTAGCCTTAGTTTGACTAAGTAAATAGTTAAATTTGACCACAAACTTTGGTAAGCATGTAGTAAATATCCCAAACTTTAAAACCATGGGTTGTTTGCCTTAATTGGATATGTACACTAGGAGATATAAAATTCCAAATTTGAGGCATAAAAACTGGAAGTTCTATAATTGAATAAATAAATAGTAAAGTTCAATGAATTAACTGGAAATAAAGACTTGAATTACCTCCATATGATTTTTCAAAGTTGTACTGCAAAATCTGAAAAAATACATGGTAAAATAGTACTATTTATAAAATTTTAATTTTTAGGCCTTAGTAAAACTTCAGCACGTCTAATAACTTCCAAACGCATACTTTGAGATGTACAAGTAGGAAGTTTCATAGTTTTTTGTTTTCATTTTTAGTTTCTGCATTTTACATAATTCCTAGATTAGGTTGCATTTTTCAGATTTCTTAGTTTTATGATAGTTTTTACAAATCCTATCTATCTTAGCCTCCTTTTTTCCTCTTGATTTGAGATAGAGTTTTGCGTTGAGGACAATGCAAAATTTTAAGTGTGGGGGAGAGAATTATTTTTGCTTGTGCCTATTCTTGCCAAAAAATACCTACTTTTCAAAAATTTTCTACACTTATGTTTTTAAACACTCTTATTTTAAATTAAAATATCATCTCAATTACACTGATACATGTATGAATCTTTCAAATCTATTGTTGATTATGATAGTTCAGTTAGTCACTATTCTGAGAGTTATCCTAGAAACAGGTAATGTAATATATTCAGAACAGTTTAAGTCTTCAATGAGGCTTTGTGAACAAGAATGAAGAGAGATAGCCCTATTGGAAGGATTTTTGGCTTTAAATTCCTAAATTAAGTGAGTACCTCATATATTAGTTACTCTTTAGAACTTGTCTTAATTCTCTTATCTGCTGTCTAATTCATGTGCAACTCTTTTAAATGATTGAGGCCATCATATTCTAAATCCCTTTATCCCAAACACAATCCATTATCATATTATTCATATCTTATTTTTATTAAAATCTTATCAGCTATAGTAATTTAAAATTTAAACTATATTATCATTATAGTATAAATGCATATATTATTATATGTATATTTAATCAAAGATATAGGTATATTATTATTATCTTTATCAAAATTATATTAGGTATTATAATTGAAAATTTAAACCATATTGTCAAAATAAAAATTGTATATCTAAATCTGAATTCAAATTCTAATAAATTTCTAACTAATAATAATAATCAAATCATAATATTTTAAATAATATAAAAATAGGATAATCTATATCATATTTTATTAAAAATAATAAAAATACTAAACTATAATAATTTAATTAGATAATATTTTTAAATTATTGAAAAATAATATTTTTAATTTTACTTAAATATAAGGATAAAAATTGGGATATTACATTGAACACATTGTATTTGTTGATTATCACTTGTGTGCTCAATAATAACTGTCATTTTAATTATCAAACAAACTAAGGTAACCAATAGTAGAGTGAAGCTAACCTAGGTTAATTCACAAAGAACCTAAATAGTGCTAAAGTTCCTAATTAATCTAATGTGCCACAAATTAACAAATTAATCAGGTGATTTGTGTTATGAACTATTGACTAAATTCTTAATGTAAATCATATGCTATTATTTATGATTTTAGGTGTTTGTAATGATCAAATATATCAATGACAAGTGTGTTCCCTTAGAGATTACCTTACCTTTATTATCTACAGAATATTTGTAGTTAATTAGTTGAATTAGAATATGTTAGTTAACAACTCACCAGCTAAAATCTCAATCAAAGCTACAAATCGCAGATATTGAATAGAGAAATAAGAATCATTCAACTCAAGAGATAGAAGAAGATAAATTAAACATATACAATTGTACTCTATTTTAGAATTGCTCTAATTAACTACAACCGTATCCAACTCAGTCCAAGGATAAAATCAATCAAAGCATCAATTATGCATATAGGAAATCTAACTTAGTTCACTAATCATTAATCATGCACTTACTCTAATTGAATCAATAATTCCATAATCACCTACATCAACTCGATACAATTAAATCTGGATTAAAGACACAATAAACTTCCTGTTTAGCTTAATGATTATAGTTCAGCATTATCTCTAAGAGGGCATAGCAACTCTAGCCTTCTATTACTGTTAAGACTTTAATAGCAGCAGTAAAACTAGCAATAGTCATGGTGAATTAGAAGGTGAAGATGAAGATGGAAGCTAAACTTTTCTCTAATTCTATTGCCTAGAACAGAGGAAATGGCATGTGGAATGGAATGAGTTTTGGATAGAATGGAGTGTTGGAGAGTAGTGTGAAAGATAGAACGTAGATGTGTAGGATATGAAGGAAAATATGATCTAGAATGATGTGTAGATGTGTCTGTTATATAGAAGTGGTCTGATTGACTTCAGATTTGCATTGGATTTAATGTCAGCTGGAAATAATGCGTGATGCAAGGTGTGATATCTCTATGACAGCATGTGCATGAATATGTTAGCTTTCCCCTCCATGTGATTTATGTTGCAATACATGTGTGATCCCCACTTGCTTCTGTTTCAGTTCCTTAATTGTAGGATATGCTTAATCTGTTTACTTCTTCCCTCCAGCACATGCTTCAATATCCTTGTGTCCAGCTGTCAATTATAATAATTTATGTTTCATTCTCACAGCAGCGATTTGTCTTGGTAATTAATGAGCATTTTCCTAAAATGGGAAATTGAAAGAAACATATTATTTATCTAATTAATCACTAAAATCACATTAATTCCCAACTGTTTCAATTTAATTTTATTAATTAATTGCTCATCATATTAATAAATGGGGATAAATCAATAATAACACTCTTTTTAAACACACTAAAATCATTACAATATGTGTTTATCAACTCCCTCACACTTAGCTTTTGCACTCTGAGCAAAATTATAGATCAAAATTGAAATTCAAACACACATGTTTAGCAAATTTGGCAACAGATTTATCATAAGTACTTGCAATCAGCAATCATTTCCCTTCAATTGGCAACAGTCCAAACCAATCTTACATCAATCAAAGAATCTAACTCATGCAATTAAATCATAGTGAGGAACTGGGTGAGATTTTCTCACAAGGTGTAGTGTAAGATCATTAATTAAGAGCTCAATTATCCCTACTGACTTGGTCTCCTCCTCCAAACTTAATTAATAATTAAGAGCTCAATTATATAAGTAAAATTGTGTAAAACAGACTATTGTAAGTGGGGAAACAAGGAAGGAGACAACCTGAGCATCATGGGAGTTTAAAGTTCTCTTTGTATAGCTTCAATAAGTGGCCATTGACTTGAAATGATATGCCATCTACTTCAGAATCCACATCTAGCAGATATAGGCATAGTTAACAGATAGTGGAAATGGTCATGTTGATTAACTATTGTATTATCCAGGTTTGTCCTTGCCATGAAATTCTGTTGATGTTGGATAAAGTTCTTTAATTCTTGTAGCCTTGAAATGTCTAAAAATTCCAAATTGAAGCCCTCATGAACAAGGTTAGAATGCAGGATATTATTATTGAATTGAAAACTCCCCAGCTCAAAGATTCCAACTCCTAAAGTCTGCTGCATTATTATCTCTTAAAGTCTGCTGCATTATCCTTGTCATGTAACTCTATTAAATCTGCCATAGACCTTTCTAGAAGTTGTTCATCACTTGAAACAATGTGGTTAATTCCAATGGAAGAAATAGTAAATGAAGAATAATCCTCGCACTTATTTTCAAGTGATGCATCAATCATGTTAAGTCCAGAGAAAGAATAATCCTAATGTGGGTGTCTATATATGTTAAACTGAATTATGTGCCCACTAAATTCTATTTTAATAATTCCATCTTTCATACAAATCATGGTATTAACTATCCTCAAGAATGGCTTTCCTAGAATAAGAATACTATCATCAAAAGATTCATTTGACAAATCCAAAACATAAAAGTCCACTAGAAAAACAAGTTCTTTAACTTGAACTAAAATGTCTTATAAAATTCCCTTAGGATTTATAATTCTCTATCAGTGGCTTTCCTAGAATAAGAATACTATCATCAAAAGATTCATTTGATAAATCCAAAACATAAAAGTCCACTAGAAAAACAAGTTCTTTAACTTGAACTAAAATGTCTTATAAAATTCCCTTAGGATTTATGATTCTCTTATCACCTAATTGAGCTAATACACTAGTTGGTTTAACTATATTCACTCCTAAGGCATGGTAAATTGAACTTGGCATCACATTAATAACAGCACCTAAATCTAATAATGCTCTAGGAATAGTTATCTTGCCAATTGTATAAGAAATAGAAAATATACTTGGATCTTGACATTTTACTGGAAGATGAGGGTCGAAAAGTGCAAAAGCTTTAGGTCCCACTTGCCCTAGTTCATTAGGTTTGTATCTTTCCTTGTGTGTGCAACTATCCTTTAAACAGTTTGCATATTCTAACACTCTTTGAGCTCTCTCCAGTAGAGGCAAATTTACTTCAATCTTGCTAAAAATATCAATTGCTTCCTTGTTATGCTCCTCTAAGGCTTTCTTCTTTCTACTCATGATTCCCTTGGGATAGGTAAATCCTTAAGATTCACCTCTTTCTCAGCTAAACCAGAAGTTATTTCTTGCTGCTTGAGCTCTGAATTTACTAGTGATCGTGTTTCTTAAATCAGGATCTATAGTCTCAAGTAGCTCAGTTTCCTTACTATTTGGCCGTCCACAACTTTCTAAATCTTGTGCAGAATCAATTTGACTTTGTGTAACATTTTTCTCCTAAAGGAGTTGTGCTTCTTTCTTGCATTCAGACTGCTAGAATCAGTGTTACCTCACATTCCTCTTTACTTTTAGCATAAACTTATCAAACTTATAGCATTAACAGATTTGGGGTTAACAATTGCATTTGAAGCTAGATTTTCACTAATTCTTGCCTAAACATCACTTATTGAATTAGCTAGTTGTGATACATAACCATTCATGTTAGAAGCTTTTGTTTCTCACTGTTCTATTTTACTCTCCAAGGTAGCAAACTTAGAATCTGCCATTGCTAAGTTATTATCCACAGTAGATCCCAGGTCCTTAAAGTTAGAGCTGAAATTTGTATTTATGGAGCTTATATTTGCATTCGTCACATTAATGCTCTTGATTATCTCAGATATTCTATTATGCTTCATAGCAATAGGTACTTTTATAGCTCTAGAAGATTCAACCACTTGTCATTGTTGAATCTGTTCTGTCCAAATTTCTGTCTCCACCTCTATCTTTTCAAGTGAAATTGGGATGATCTCTCTATCCTTCATATGTGTTAGAGTATGGATTCCTTTGTAGATACTAATTTGGTTCCCCTTGATAGATGGCTGATACAACTTCACAGTGTGTAGGATAATTCATACTGATGTGCATTGGAGAATAACAAAGATGACAACTAGGAGCAACAAGAGCTTGAGAGTATGGGCTTTAAACATGTAAATTGCTTAGTTGAGCAGCTAGATTGTTGAACTAAGCATTCATAGTAGCAACTTGAGAAGATAAGCTATTATAATCTTGAGAAGACCTTGCAGAAACCTCATGGACTTGCCTAGCATCATAGCCCCCATACTGCTAGTCATTGCTTGGTATCTTCTCAATCAAGTTTCATATTTCATCTAGGGTTAAATCATCAATGGGAACCTAACAGCTACATCCAAATTCTTTCTACATGATAGCACAATCCTAAATGAAAATACTGCATCAAATGCTCACTTGGAATATGATGGTATAGACATCTAGCTAGTAGTTCTTTAAAAATTCTCCAAAACTCATAGAAAGACTCTTAATCATACTATTTTGCAGCAAAAATCTCTTTTCTTAATGTAGCAGTTTTGGAAGTAAGGAAGTATCTCTTTAAGAAAGCAATCCTCAAGTTATTCCAAGAGTCCAAGGCTTGAGGTGTATCATGTGACAGCATATAAAACCATTCCTTTGTCTTTTCTTCAAGAGTAAAATGGAATGCATATCTCTGCATAGCATCCATGTCAACACCTATAGGTTTCATGGATGAGTAAACCCATGCATAGTCTTCACCTGCCAATCCTCACCTGCCAATCTATAAAACTTTGGCAAGTTACTTAACAAAGGACCTTTCAACTCAAAATTAACATCCAAAGAAGGACAAGTACGGAAAGGATCAAAGTTTGTATTAGAAGAAGTTTCTATTACTACAAACTCTTCTATTATTCATGTTATTATGTTATTATCTCCTTGTTGCTTATTTTGATTAATCTGATTATGAGTATGAGCTTTCCCTCATTAACTTATTTCATGACAAAATGATTATCTAAGATATCACATTATACAAATTCAGTTTTAGCTGCAATAGATTCACTAGAAGAACTAAACTCAACAACAGATGCAACACTAGCTTGATTTAAGATTTTAGTTTTCCTAATTTGTCTAAGTGTTCTATTGACTTCTTTGTCCAAAGG
This sequence comes from Leucaena leucocephala, assembly GCA_037074615.1. Classification (NCBI taxonomy): domain Eukaryota; kingdom Viridiplantae; phylum Streptophyta; class Magnoliopsida; order Fabales; family Fabaceae; genus Leucaena; species Leucaena leucocephala. The sequence goes on along the minus strand of CM073561.1, from coordinate 6,311,314 downwards.
AAATAATTTAGAGCTTCTGGTCATGCAAATCAAACTCAACAAGTATGTAGGATATCGAGTATAGTACAGATACAGCAATTTTAGAAATTGAGATTAAGTAATTACAGTTTAAAGGTTGCGACTAACAATCACATATAACAAAGATCATGAAAAAATGAACTTCACGTCGCAACTGTTAGTCACAAAGAGCAAAATTTTTTAATCAAGATTTTTAGTCATGACCAAATATCACTTTGGTTAAGACTAAAAATCACAGAAAGCAAATGCTTGAAATTTGCACCTTTTAGTTGCAACCAAATGTCACTCTAGTCGCGACTAAAAATCACAGAGAGTAAATCTTATTTAAACACTAATTTTTGGTCAGGACTAGATGTCAATTTGGTTGTGACTAGAAATCTCAGAGAATAAAATTTGATGAAAAAGAATTTTGGTTGTGACCACAAAGCACTCCAGTTGCGACTAAAAGTTACAAAGAGCAAATCTGAGTTAAAAAATGATTTTAGGTTGCGACCAAAGGTGTATCTGGTCGCAACTAAAAATTCATATAGACTCTCAAATTAATTTAAGCACTTTGGTCACCACTGTAAAGGCAAATTTGCATAAAAAAACTAAAACACCTATATGCTTTTTATGTTTTTGAGGTCTAGGAGATTGTTTAGGAAACCTTAACAAGTAAGGTTCCTCGACAACGACATTATTTTGATAACTATCATTTTAATTCAAACAAACTAAGCTGAGCAATAGTAGAGTGAAGCTAACCTAGGTCGATTCACAAGGAGCCTAAATGGATGCTAAAGTTCCTAATTAATCTAATAACCCACAAATTATCAAATTAATCAGATAATTTGTGATATGAAATATTGACTAAATTTTGAATATAAATCCTATACTATTGTTTATGATTTTAGGTGTTTGTATTAATGATAAGTGTGTTATTGCCTTGCATATTACCTTACCTTCATTATCTATAGAATATTTAGAGTTAATTAGTTGAATTAGAATATGTTACCTTATAACTTGCCAGTTAAAATCTCAATCAGAGCTACAACTCGCAGACATTGAATAGAGAAATAAGAATAATTTAATTTAAGAGATAGAAGAAGATAATTACATAGATACAATTATACACTGTTATAGAATTCCTCTAATTAACCACAACTGTGTTTAACTCGGTCTAAAGATGAGAATCAATCCAAGCATCAATTATGCAGAAATAGGAAATCTAACTCGGTTCCCTAATCATTAATCATATACTAACTCTAATTGAATAAATAATTTCATAATTAACTACATCAACTCAATACTTCAAATATGGATTAAAGACACAAGAAACTCCCTGTTCAGCTCAAGAATTCTAGTTCAACATTATCTCCAAGAGAGCACAGCAACTTATAGCCTTATATTGCTGTCAAGACTTCAACAACAGTAGTAAAACTAGCAGCATCCATGATAAATGTAGAAGGAAAAGATGAAGATGAAGACTGAACTTTTGTCTAGTTCTATTGCATAGAACACAGAGATAGAGAGGAGGGAGAGTGTAGATGGCGTGAAGAAGAAGAGTGAAGTGGAATAGGATGTGATGTGTGAGCTGGGACCAAAGTGGAAAATATGATATGGAATGATGATCATATGCCTGCGTGAGTGTGTGATATATAAAATTGTGGAATGAGTATCTATGGAGTGAGTAGCAGCTGGAATGAATATGGGATGCATGTGTGTTATCTGCATGACAGCATGTGCTTGAGTCTGTTAGCTTTCCCCTCCATTTGATTTATATTGTAGCACATGTGTGATCCCCACTTGCTTCTATTTTAGTTTCTAAATTTCAGCACATGCGTAATCTATTTACTTCTTCTCTCCAGCACATGCTTAAATATCCTTGTGTTTAGCTACCAATTATAATCATTTCTGTTTCATTCTCATAGCAGCAAGTTGTCTTGCTAATTAATGAGCATTTTCCTGAAATGGAAATTAAAATATACAACATATTTGTTTAATGAGATAATATTCCAATATATGACAAAAATTATATCAATTAATTCCCAACTGTTCCAATTTTATATTTTTTTATTAATTGCTCAACATATTGATAAATGGGGATAAAAATCAATAATAAAACTCTATTTAAACACACTAAAATCAATACAAATATGAGTTTATCAATTCTCCCACACTTAGTTTATCAATACAAATCTGATTTTATTTACCCATTTCACACACTACTGCCCCACACTTAATTTCTACATTGTCCTCAATGTGAAGAAGTAATAAAGTATATGCAAAGGCAGAAGTAACGAGGACAAAATTGGACTATAATATAAGATGAATTTATTATTTTCTATTTACCCCTACTAACTTGGTCTCCTCCCCTACACTTAATCAACAATTAACAGCTCAAGTATATAAGTAAAATTGTGTAAAACAGAGTTTTGTAAGTGGGGAAACAAGGAAGGAGACCACCTAAGTATCATAGGGGTTTGAAGTTCTCTTTGTACAACTTCAATAAGTGGCCATTGACCTGAAATACTGTATCATCTGCTTCATCCTTTCTTATTGGTATAGCCTCTACCCATCTTAAGAGATAATCCACAGCTAACAAAATATAGGCATAGCTAACATATAGTGAAAATGGTCTTTTTGATATAACTGTTGTATTATCCAAGTTTGTCCTTGGTATAAAATTCTTTTGATGTTGGATAATATCCTTCAATATTTGTATCTCTGAAATATCTAAAAGTTCCAAAGCCCTCATGAACAGGGTTAGAATTCTGGATATTATATCTATTGAATTGAAAATTCGCTAGCTAAGAGATTCCAGCTCCTTGTCCTGAAACTTTGTTAAATCAGCCACAGATCTTTTTGGATATTGTTCATCACTTGAAATAGTGTGGTTAGCTCCAATGGAAGAAATAGTATATGAAAATGAAGAAAAATCACCCATAATGGGAAGCCAGTCATCAACTTTAGAATTAATGCATAACACATCATTATTGGATGAAGAAAAAGAAGAGAGATCAGTGGAGGAGTAAGAAATAGAAGGTTCTTCAACTTTATCATCATTATCAAGCTCATGAATATCATCACACTTAATTTCAAGTGATGCATCAATCATGTTAAGTCCTAAGAGAGAATAATCCTGATGTGGGTGTCTATATATGTTAAACTGAATTATGTGCCCATCAAATTATATTTTAATAATTCTATCTTTCATACAAATTATGGTATTAGCTATCCTTAAGAATGGCCTTCTTAGAATAAGAATACTATCGTCAAGAGATTCATTTAACATATCCAAAATATAAGTCCCCATACTACTGGTCATTACTTGCTATCTTCTCAATCAAGTGTCATGCTTCATCTGGAGTTAAATCATCAATGGAAACCCAGCAACTGCATCCAAATTCTTTCTGCATGTATAGCTTCTGCATGTATAGCAGAATCTTGAATAAAAATACTACATCAAATGCTCACTTGGAATTTGATGGTATGGATATCTAGCTAGCAGCCCTTGAAACATTTCCCAAAACTCATAGAAAGACTCTTGATCATACTGTTTTGTAGTAAAAATCTCCTTTATCAATGTAGCAGTTTTGAAAGTAGGGAACTATCTCTTTAATAAAGCAGTCTGCAAGTTATTCAAGGAGTATAAGGCTTGAGGTGTATAATGTGGTAGCATATAAAACTATTCATTTGCCTTTCCTTCAAGTATAAAATAGAATACTTGTCTCTGTACAGCATCCATGCCAGCACCTATAGGTTTCATGGATGAGTAAACCCACTGCATAGTCTTCAAATGCTTGAAAGGATCCTCACATTCTAATCCATACAACTTTGGTAAGTTACCTAACAAAGAACCTTTCAACTCAAAATTAACAACCAAAGAAGGACAAATGCAAAAAGGATCAAAGTTTGCGTTAGAAGAAGTGAGTTTTCTTATGCTTTTATGTGCTCTTCTATTATTCATGTTATTCTATTCATGTTGCTCATTTTGATTATGAGTATGAGCTTCTCCCTCATTAACTTGCTCCATGACAAAATGATTATCTAAGATATCACCTAATACAAATTTAGTTTCAGCTACAATAGATTCATCAGAAGAGCTAAGCTCAACAATAGATGCAACACTAGCTTGATTTAAGATTTTAGCTTTCTTAATTTACATAAATGTTCTATTGATTTTTATCCTAATGAAAGAATTCAGAGCTTCTGGTCATGCAAATCACACCCAATAATGATACAGGATATCAAGTATATCTCAGATGCAGTAATTTTAGAAATTCAGATTAACAATCGTAGTTTAAAATGCTCAGGTTGTGACTAAAAGTCTCTAGGTTGTGACTAAGAATCACAGAGAATAGATATCATAACAAAAATAAACTTCACGTCACGACAGTTAGTCACAGAGAGCAAAATTTTTTAATCAAGATTTTTGGTCGCGACCAAATGTCACTTTGGTGGAAACAAAAAATCACAAAGTTATTTCTTGAAATCAGGAGTCTCTAGTTGTGACCAAATATCACTGATAAACTCATATTTGTAGTGATTTTTAATGTATTTATAGTGAGTTTTATTATTGATTTTATCCCCATTTACTAATATGAAAAGCAATTAATTGGTAAAATTAAAATGGAGTAAGTGAAAATTAATTGATTTGATTTTAGTGATTAATTGGATAAAAAATCCATTAAATTTCCATTTTTGCAGTGACCAATCAACATATTAAATCAATTAAAAGCTGGATATTGAAGCATGTGCTGTAACAGAACATAATTCCATACATCTGGCATTGTTGAAGCACAAGCACCTTATCTGAACAGAATCACTCAGTTAACAATAGAGCAAGTGGGCTAACAAAATCACATGCTGGAAGGAGTTAATAACAAAAGCAAGTGGGCCAACAGCTGTCTAAAATGCATGTGCTGGCACATCAGAATAGATCCCAGTCTTTCACATACCTCACACATGCACACAGTACATGATAGCTCAACTGATTGACACTTCTATATATCAATTACGCATAGTTTATAGGATCTGGACATACTCATTCTGATAATTCATAACTGCACTCATTCCACTTCACCTTCTATTACATTTAGCTCACACCTTCACACAAATCGTTACTCTCCTTCTCTATCTGTAGATCCATTCTCACTCTCTCTCTTTCCATTCTCCATTTCTATTATGCAACTTTCCTCTGTTCTAGTCAATAGAACTAAAGGAAAGTTCTGCAGTTCATCTTCATCTCTTATATCATTTTCACCATGACTGCTGCTGTGTTTTCTGCTGCTGCTGAAGTTCAAATGGCAATGCAAGGCTAAGCTGTTGTGCTCTCTTGGAGATGATGCTGAACCAGAATCCTTGAGCTAAATAGGGAGTTCATTGTATTTTTAATTTAGAGTTAAATGTATCGAGTTGATGTAGTTAATTCTATAATTACTCATGCAATTAGGGTAGTAGATGAGAAAGAAGTAGGGAACCCAGTTGGATTTCTTATTTATGCATAACTGACCTTTGATTGATTCTCATCTTTGATTGAGTTGAACATAGTTATGATTAATTTAAGTGATTATATAATAGAGTACAATTGTATATGTTTAATTCATATTATGCTATTTCTAAGTTCAATGATTCATAATCTCTTTTAATGTCTGCGAGTTGTAGTTTTGATTGAGATTTAGCTAGATAGTTGTTACCTAACATATTCTAATTCAGCTGATTAACTTCTCATATTCTATGGATAATGAAGGTAAGGTAATCTCTAAGGGAACACACTTATCATTCATTCATCTCATCATCATAAATATTTAAAAGCATAAATAATAACATAAGTTTTACTTTAGTAGTTAGATTAAAACTCATCAAACACCATCTCTTTAACTTGTTAATTTGTGGCTCATTAGACTAATTATGAACTTCTACATCCACTTTGTCTCCTTGTGAACTGACCTAAGTTAGCCTCCACTTTACTATTGGTTAGCTTAGTTTTATTTGATAATTAAAATGACAGTTATCAAAATGGTACCGTTGCCGGAGAGCCTTACTTTTTAAGGTTTCCAAAGCAATCTTCTGGGCCTAAAAATCATGAAAAGTAAATAATTGTTTTAGTTTTTCTGCGTATTTAGTGTTTTATATTTTTGGGTCATGACCAATTGCCTTTCTAGTTGTGACTAAAGGGCTTAAAATTGATTTTTAAGCATCTCTGTGAACTTTAGTCACGACCAGAAGCACATTTGATCACAACTAAACATTTGTTTTCAACTCATTTTGCTCTCTGTTACTGTTAGTCGTGACCTTACTGCTTGGTGGTCATAACGAAAAATATTTTTCATTCAGTTTTCTTCCCTATGATTTATTGTCGCACCCAATTTGTCACTTAGTCATGACTAAAACTTAGTGTTTCAATCAGATTTACTCTCTGTGATTATTAGTCGTGACCTGAGTGACAATTGGTTGCAACCAAAAACTGCAAATTTCAGGGATTTACTCTTTGAGATTGACAGTCGCGACCTTAAGTTTATTTTGTCACGATCTCTATTCTCTATGCTTAATAGTCGTGACCTGGTGACCTTTAAGTTATGACCTGACTATTTTGAACAGTGATTACTTCATCTGAATTCCTGGAATTGCTGTAACTATGACATATTTGATATTCTGCATCATTGTTGAGCGTCATTTGCATGAACAGAAGCTCTGAATTCTTTCCTTTGGACATAGAAATCAATAAAACACTTAGGCAAATTAAGAAGGCTAAGATCTTAAATCAAACTAGTGTTGCATCTTTTGTTGAGCTTAGTTATTCTGGTGAATCTGTTGCAGCTAAAATTGATTGTGCATCTGGTGCAATATTAGATAATCATTTTATCATGGAACATGTTAATGAAGCTGAAACTCATACTCATAATCAGAATATTCAAAATGAGCAACATGGAGAGAATAACATAAATAATAGAAGAGCACGTAGGAGCATAAGAGATTGACTTCTTCTAATGCAAACTTTGATCCTTTCAGCACTTGTCCTGCTTTAGATGTTAATTTTGAGTTGAAAGGTTTTTTGTTAAGTAACTTACCAAAATTTTATAAATTGGCAGGTGAAGATCCTTTAGATCCAAACTATGCAATGGGTTTGCTCATCCATGAAACCTGTAGGTACTAACATAGACGCTGTGCAAATACAAGTATTCCACTTTACACTTGAAGGAAAGACAAAGGAATGGTTTTATATGCTACCACATCATACACCTTAAGCATTAGAATCCTGGAATAACTTGAGGACTTCTTTCCTAGAGAGATACTTCCCACTTCAAAGACAGCTACATTGAGGAAGGAGATTTTTGCTGTAAAACAGTACGATTAAGAATCTTTCTATGAGTTTTAGGGAAGATTTCAAGAGCTGCTAGCTAGATGTCCATACCACCAGATTCCAAGTGAGCATTTGGTGAAGTATTTCCATTCAAGATTGCACTATGCACTATGGATGCTAGCTAGAGGCTCCATTGATAATTTAACTCTAGATAAAGCATGGAATCTGATTGAGAAAATAACAAGCAATGACCAGAGTATGGGGGCTATGATGCTAGGCAAGTCCATAAGGTTTTTGCAAGGCCTTCTTAAGATTATAATAGTTTATCTTCTCAAGTTGCTGCCATGAATACTTAGATCAACAACCTAGCTGCTCAATTGGGCAATTCACATGTTCAAAGCCCATACTCTCAAGCTCTTGTTGCTCATAGTTGTCAACTTTGATATTCTCCTATGCACACCACTGTCAATTGTCCTACACACTGTGAAGATGTATAACCTATCTATCAAGGCAAACAAAATCAATATCTACAAAGGAATCCATGTTGGAAATCGTGCCCTATGGGCCAATCATTGTCTTATGAACATTATTGATTTATGAATTTATTAATTGAGTTATCATATTATTTGCATGTTTACTATGATGACCATCCTTGGATAATTCATGATATTATCCTAAATGTCCCTGGTCGATCATCTATGTGGGAGCACAGATGAAATAAGACCAGTATGACTTTGAAGATGTATAGAGATATAAATCAAAGTCATAAGCACATGTAAGAGTACAGGGTGTTGGACGGACCCGCTATGAGAGAACTGCATGGGTAATGATTCTTTCCACTTGACTTAAACACATACGGCAGATCCTGGCAAGGAATGGAAAATTTTTAAAGTTTATTTCCGCTGCGTGTCTTCTAATTCCTTACAGTGGTATCAGAGCCATGCCGTTTTGTGTTTAAGTTAGGCTTGATTTGTGATTTATATGATATATGTTAGTAGTAGCCGATCATATAATAAGCATTGTATGTGTGACATATATGGAATCCATGTTGTGTATGACATAAAAGGAATCTAAAAGGAAATTGAAATCGGTGGTGATACTTTTTGATTTGATCAATTCGCATAGATGGGGTCAGAAAACCGAATTCGAATTTGTGATTATTTGTGAAAACCGAATTCAGATTCGTGATTATTTATGAAACAAAAAAAAAAAATTCTTCCGGGGCGCTGCCCCAGAGACCCCGCCGTAGCTACCTGTTCGTAGCGCAACATAACCGTAACATATGTTACTTTGTGAATGTTTTAGATTTGAAACATTAATTGCCCTTCGATTAGATCTGAATATTGATTCTTGAATGTTTGGGTATGGTGAACAATATGGCTCTAGATTGCAAGTGTTGTAAATTTTAAATACGGCCTGCGTGTCGTGCCTTCCTCTAGCTAGCAGCTACATTGAGGAAGGAGATTTTTGCTGTAAAACAGTACGATTAAGAATCTTTCTATGAGTTTTAGGGAAGATTTCAAGAGCTGCTAGCTAGATGTCCATACCACCAGATTCCAAGTGAGCATTTGGTGAAGTATTTCCATTCAAGATTGCACTATGCACTATGGATGCTAGCTAGAGGCTCCATTGATAATTTAACTCTAGATAAAGCATGGAATCTGATTGAGAAAATAACAAGCAATGACCAGAGTATGGGGGCTATGATGCTAGGCAAGTCCATAAGGTTTTTGCAAGGCCTTCTTAAGATTATAATAGTTTATCTTCTCAAGTTGCTGCCATGAATACTTAGATCAACAACCTAGCTGCTCAATTGGGCAATTCACATGTTCAAAGCCCATACTCTCAAGCTCTTGTTGCTCATAGTTGTCAACTTTGATATTCTCCTATGCACACCACTGTCAATTGTCCTCCACACTGTGAAGATGTATAACCTATCTATCAAGGCAAACAAAATCAATATCTACAAAGGAATCCATGTTGGAAATCGTGCCCTATGGGCCAATCATTGTCTTATGAACATTATTGATTTATGAATTTATTAATTGAGTTATCATATTATTTGCATGTTTACTATGATGACCATCCTTGGATAATTCATGATATTATCCTAAATGTCCCTGGTCGATCATCTATGTGGGAGCACAGATGAAATAAGACCAGTATGACTTTGAAGATGTATAGAGATATAAATCAAAGTCATAAGCACATGTAAGAGTACAGGGTGTTGGACCGACCCGCTATGAGAGAACTGCATGGGTAATGATTCTTTCCACTTGACTTAAACACATACGGCAGATCCTGGCAAGGAATGGAAAATTTTTAAAGTTTATTTCCGCTGCGTGTCTTCTAATTCCTTACAGTGGTATCAGAGCCATGCCGTTTTGTGTTTAAGTTAGGCTTGATTTGTGATTTATATGATATATGTTAGTAGTAGCCGATCATATAATAAGCGTTGTATGTGTGACATATATGGAATCCATGTTGTGTATGACATAAAAGGAATCTAAAAGGAAATTGAAATCGGTGGTGATACTTTTTGATTTGATCAATTCGCATAGATGGGGTCAGAAAACCGAATTCGAATTTGTGATTATTTGTGAAAACCGAATTCAGATTCGTGATTATTTATGAAACAAAAAAAAAAAAATTCTTCCGGGGCGCTGCCCCAGAGACCCCGCCGTAGCTACCTGTTCGTAGCGCAACATAACCGTAACATATGTTACTTTGTGAATGTTTTAGATTTGAAACATTAATTGCCCTTCGATTAGATCTGAATATTGATTCTTGAATGTTTGGGTATGGTGAACAATATGGCTCTAGATTGCAAGTGTTGTAAATTTTAAATACGGCCTGCGTGTCGTGCCTTCCTCTAGCTAGCAGCTACATTGAGGAAGGAGATTTTTGCTGTAAAACAGTACGATTAAGAATCTTTCTATGAGTTTTAGGGAAGATTTCAAGAGCTGCTAGCTAGATGTCCATACCACCAGATTCCAAGTGAGCATTTGGTGAAGTATTTCCATTCAAGATTGCACTATGCACTATGGATGCTAGCTAGAGGCTCCATTGATAATTTAACTCTAGATAAAGCATGGAATCTGATTGAGAAAATAACAAGCAATGACCAGAGTATGGGGGCTATGATGCTAGGCAAGTCCATAAGGTTTTTGCAAGGCCTTCTTAAGATTATAATAGTTTATCTTCTCAAGTTGCTGCCATGAATACTTAGATCAACAACCTAGCTGCTCAATTGGGCAATTCATATGTTCAAAGCCCATACTCTCAAGCTCTTGTTGCTCATAGTTGTCAACTTTGATATTCTCCTATGCACACCACTGTCAATTGTCCTACACACTGTGAAGATGTATAACCTATCTATCAAGGCAAACAAAATCAATATCTACAAAGGAATCCATGTTAGAAATCGTGCCCTATGGGCCAATCATTGTCTTATGAACATTATTGATTTATGAATTTATTAATTGAGTTATCATATTATTTGCATGTTTACTATGATGACCATCCTTGGATAATTCATGATATTATCCTAAATGTCCCTGGTCGATCATCTATGTGGGAGCACAGATGAAATAAGACCAGTATGACTTTGAAGATGTATAGAGATATAAATCAAAGTCATAAGCACATGTAAGAGTACAGGGTGTTGGACGGACCCGCTATGAGAGAACTGCATGGGTAATGATTCTTTCCACTTGACTTAAACACATACGGCAGATCCTGGCAAGGAATGGAAAATTTTTAAAGTTTATTTCCGCTGCGTGTCTTCTAATTCCTTACAGTGGTATCAGAGCCATGCCGTTTTGTGTTTAAGTTAGGCTTGATTTGTGATTTATATGATATATGTTAGTAGTAGCCGATCATATAATAAGCGTTGTATGTGTGACATATATGGAATCCATGTTGTGTATGACATAAAAGGAATCTAAAAGGAAATTGAAATCGGTGGTGATGCTTTTTGATTTGATCAATTCGCATAGATGGGGTCAGAAAACCGAATTCGAATTTGTGATTATTTGTGAAAACCGAATTCAGATTCGTGATTATTTATGAAACAAAAAAAAAAAAAACATTCTTCCGGGGCGCTGCCCCAGAGACCCCGCCGTAGCTACCTGTTCGTAGCGCAACATAACCGTAACATATGTTACTTTGTGAATGTTTTAGATTTGAAACATTAATTGCCCTTCGATTAGATCTGAATATTGATTCTTAAATGTTTGGGTATGGTGAACAATATGGCTCTAGATTGCAAGTGTTGTAAATTTTAAATACGGCCTGCGTGTCGTGCCTTCCTCTATATACTCTCAATGTACCTTCTCCTCTCATCTCACTCCCCTCGAATATTAAAAGAGGTTTCTATATGTAATTTCTCTTTTCTTACTAGAGAGCTCCTCTCATTGGCTTGAGGGGACTTAGGATAGGTGAGCTGTATTGTATCACGTTTAGATTATGCATATTATGATTATATCAGCGCATGCATATTACTTGTATGAGATACGAACTGAGAAACATGCGTTTTATAAACCAGATAGTTAAATTAGGCCCTCTAAGAGAAATCTTAAGTCATAATGCTGTCAATTTATGAACACTTATCAAAACCTTGATCGCTCAATTGTGGACTCCACCAAAGTGGGTGCTTTTGAGTTATCTTGGGGAGATAAGCAAAGAGTAATGGTGCTACTCTCATAGGTTCATTATTGTTTGACTTAATTGAGATTAACAAAACGGTTTTGGATCTCAAGGCATTAGATGGGATTAGAACATGCCAGATCATATGATGATAGGATCCCATGAATATCTAAGAGTTACATTTGATGTAATTGGTAAAGGTGTTACCTACCTAAATAACTTAATTTAAGCGTCCTGCCAAAGCGGACTTAAGTTTGAGCCAAATGTGGATCTTAGCCCACTAACTATTGCATTGAGGGTTGTTTATTTAGTGGGAGATTACTAATTACATTGCATATTTTAATTGTAGAATCATGACGACTAGTAATACTGCTACATTATCGCTGCGATCTGTCCTTGAGAAGGACAAACTTAATGGGACAAACTTTCTTGACTGGTTTAGGAACTTGAGAATTGTTCTCAAGCAGGAAAGAAAGGCGCATGTCCTAGATCAACCCATTCCTGAGGAGCCAGCCGCCAATGCTCCTAGAGCTCAGAGAGATGCTTACACGAAGCATAAGGAAGACTCTGTCGATGTGGGATGCTTAATGCTAGCCACCATGGTTCCAGAGCTCCAAAGAGATCTCAAACACATGGAGGCTTATGAGATGATTGTGCATCTCAAGGAAATGTTCCAGCAACAGGCAAGGCAAGAGAGGTATGAGACCACTAAGGCCTTACATTCCTGCAAGATGGCTGAAGGTGCATCAGTTAGTACTCATGTCTTAAAGATGAAAGGGTACATTGATCACCTTGAGAGGCTTGGATTTCCCATGAGCCAGGAGTTAGCTACGGATTTGATCTTGAACTCACTCCCGGAAAGTTATGACCAGTTTGTCATGAACTACAACATGAACAACATGGAGAAATCTATTTCTGAACTGCATGGGATGCTTAAAACTGCTGAGCCGAGTCTTAAGAAGAAACCCAGTAGTGTTTTGATGGTTCAGAAAGGAAAGGGTATGAAAAAGAAAGGCAAAGGCAAGGGGAAGGGTCATGGGTCATCAGGTAAGACCAAAGAGTCAGGCAAGCCTGAAACCAAGCCTGCACCAAAGAAGGCAAAGCCTCCAAAGGAAGGAGTCTGCGTCTTCTGCAATGAACCGGGTCATTGGAAGAGGAATTGCAAACTCTACCTCGAAGATCTGAAAAAGAACAAGAAGGATAGCGGGGCTATCGCTTCAGGTATTTATGTTATAGACATTCATCTTTCTACTTCCACCTCATGGGTATTAGATACTGCATGTGGTTCTCATATTTGTACAAATGTGCAGGGACTAAAGGACAGTAGGAAGCTGAAAAAGGGCGAGGTTGACCTACGAGTTGGAAACAGAGCAAGGGTTGCTGCGTTAGCTGTAGTCACTTATGAATTAGTTCTGCCCACTGGGCTTTTGTTAGTTTTGAACAATTGCTATTATGTTCCTGCTTTAAGTAGTAACATTATTTCACTTTCTTATTTGGATAATGAAGGTTTCACTTCCATTGCTGGGAATAGTAGATGTTCTATTTATCGTAATGATGTTTTATATGCTCATGGTGATTTGCATGTTGATCATTACATATTAAATTTGGAACAACCCAATCATGGAAATATCTATAACATAACCACCAAAAGGGTCAAACCAAACGATTTGAATCCCACATACCTCTGGCACTGTCGTCTGGGCCACATAAATGAGAAACGCATTTCCAAACTCCATCAAGATGGATTTCTAAACTCATTTGATTTTGAATCATATGACACTTGCGAGTCTTGCTTGTTAGGAAAGATGACAAAGTCACCTTTCACTGGGCACAGTGAGAGGGCCACTGATTTATTGGGCCTCATACATACAGATGTGTGTGGACCGATGAACACAAATGCCAGAGGAGGTTATTCGTACTTCATAACATTCATAGATGATTTCAGCAGATATGGGTACATCTATCTAATGAAACATAAATTTGAATCTTTTGAAAAGTTCAAGATATTTCAAAATGAAGTACAAAACCAGCTTGGCAAAACAATTAAAGCCCTTCGATCTGATCGGGGTGGTGAATATTTGAGCCAAGAGTTCATAGATCATCTTAGGAGTTGTGGGATACTCTCACAATTGACTCCTCCAGGGACACCACAATGGAATGGCGTTTCTGAACGGAGAAATCGAATACTATTAGATATGGTTCGATCCATGATGAGTCGAACAGATCTTCCGCCCTCCTTTTGGGGCCATGCCCTAGAGACAGCTGCGTTCACACTCAATCGTGTTCCATCTAAGGCAATCGAAAAGACTCCGTATGAGATATGGACTGGGAGGACGCCTAGTTTGTCTTTCCTCAAGATTTGGGGATGCGAGGTCTATGTTAACCAGCAAGCCTCAGACAAATTAGCGCCCAAATCCTCAAAATGTCTTTTTGTGGGATATCCTAAGGAAACCAAGGGATATTACGTCTACAACCCTGCTGATAACAAAGTGTTTGTTGTCAGAAATGGTATCTTTCTTGAACGAGAATTTATCTCTAAAAGAACCAGTGGGAGTAAGGTACAACTCGAAGAAGTTCGAGAGCTACAAGACACCACAGAACTGCAGATGGAAAATAGAGAAGACTCACAACAAGTTGTTGAGACTCCTCAAGTCACGCAAGGTCCACGAAAGTCTAATAGGACACGACTTCAGCCTCAGAGATATGGATTTCTGATTTCTGATAGTCGTGATGTGTTGTTCATTGAGCAAAATGAGCCGACTACCTATCGAGAAGCTATAGTGGGACCAAACTCCGAAAAATGGCTTAGTGCCATGAAGTCTGAGATGCAATCCATGTACGACAATCAGGTTTGGACCTTAGTCGACCCGCCTGAAGGTGTAAAAACCGTCGGGTGCAAGTGGGTTTTCAAAGAGAAAACTGACATGGATGGCAATGTAAATGTCTTCAAGGCACGACTGGTTGCAAAAGGTTTTACTCAAACTCATGGTGTGGACTATGATGAGACCTTTTCCCCAGTAGCAATGGCCAAATCAATCAGAATCCTCTTTGCTATTGCAGCATATTATGACTATGAAATATGGCAGATGGACGTCAAGACAGCCTTCCTTAATGGAAAGCTCCTTGAGGATGTGTACATGACACAACTTGAAGGGTTTGTGCATTCCGAGGACTCTGGTAAAGTGTGCAAGCTTCAAAGATCCATTTATGGACTAAAGCAAGCCTCTCGGAGTTGGAATCATCGTTTTGATGAAGTAATCAAAGAGTTTGGATTTCTTCAAAACATTGATGAACCTTGTGTGTACAAGAAGGTTAGTGGGAGCACAGTTGTGTTTTTGGTACTCTATGTCGATGACATCCTACTTATTGGGAATGACATTCCTACCTTACAGATTGTCAAGTCTTGGTTAGGAAAGTCTTTCTCGATGAAAGACTTGGGTGAAGCCACCTACATCCTAGGAATCAGGATCTATAGAGATAGATCTAAAAGACTTCTAGGACTCAGTCAGAGTATATACATAGACAAAATACTGCATAGGTTCAGTATGCATGAATCAAAGAGGGGTTTCATACCCATGTCTCATGGTACTCACCTCAGCAAAGATCTGTGTCCTAGTACATCTGATCAGCGAGGTCGCATGAGTAAGGTTCCATATGCCTCGGCCATAGGATCTATCATGTACGCCATGTTATGTACTCGACCGGATGTCTCGTTTGCCTTAAGTATGACTAGCAGATACCAACAGGACCCTGGTGAGGGCCATTGGACTGCTATCAAGAATATCCTTAAGTACTTAAGAAGGACTAAGGACTTATTCTTGGTCTATGGTGGATTGGATGATGAGCTCTGTGTAACTGGTTACACAGATGCGAGTTTCCAAACTGACCAGGACGACCAAAAATCGCAGTCTGGATACATATTCCTCCTCAATAATGGAGCAGTAAGCTGGAAGAGCTCTAAGCAGGGCACTGTAGCAGATTCTGCAACGGAAGCTGAGTATATAGCAGCATCTGATGCAGCTAAGGAAGCCGTTTGGATCAGGAAGTTCATCACAGAACTAGGGGTGATACCTACCATCTCAGATCCAATAACTTTGCTCTGTGACAATAGCGATGCTATTGCACAGGCCAAAGAGCCTAGGTCACATCAAAGGACCAAGCATATACTCAGGCGATTTCATCTCATCAGAGAAATCAACGATAGAGGTGATATAAAAATATGTAAAGTAGCAGGAGTAGATAATGTTGCTGATCCTCTAACAAAGCCGCTTGTGCAGGCAAAGCATGAGCGTCATGTTAGGTCAATGGGAATTAGTCAAATTAATGATTGTACCTAGTGCAAGTGGGAGGTTGTTGGAAATCATGCCCTAGGGGCCAATCATTATCTTATGAACATTATTGATTTATGAATTTATTAATTGAGTTATCATATTATTTGCATGTTTACTATGATGACCATCCTTGGATAATTCATGATATTATCCTAAATGTCCCTGGTCGATCATCTATGTGGGAGCACAGATGAAATAAGACCAGTATGACTTTGAAGATGTATAGAGATATAAATCAAAGTCATAAGCACATGTAAGAGTACAGGGTATTGGACCGACCCGCTATGAGAGAACTGCATGGGTAATGATTCTTTCCACTTGACTTAAACACATACGGCAGATCCTGGCAAGGAATGAAAAATTTTTAAAGTTTATTTCCGCTGCGTGTCTTCTAATTCCTTACAATCCATACTCCAACGCATATAATGAAGAATGGAGAGATCATCCTTATTTTAGATGGAGGGATAGAGGTGGAGACAGGAATTTTGGGTAGAATAGATTCAACAATGATAAGTAAGTGGTTAAATCTTCTAGAGCTATAGAATTACCTACTGCTGCAAAGAACAATGGAATATATGAGATAATGAAGAGCATTAATATGATGAATTCAAATAAAAATTCCATCAACACAAATTTTTCCTCTAACTTCATAGACTTAAGATCTACTGTGGAGAACAACTAAGCAATGACAGAATCCAAATTTGCTTAATTGAAAAGTAAAATAGAATAATGGGAGACAAAAGCAGCAAACATGAATGGCTATAGATCACAGCTAACAAACTTAGTGAATGATATCCAGGCCATAATTGGGGGAATTTACCTTCAAACACAGTTAACCCAAAATCTGTAAATGCTATATAAGCTTGAGAAGTGAGAAAATAGTAGTGAAAGCAAATATAGAGGAAGATAAAAAGGATAAAGAAGCAATTGAGCAGCAAAATAGATCTGGAGCTGAAGAATTAATTGGAAAAAAACCTTCACTCATACTCGAATCAGAAAAGTAGCAAAGAGGAGGACATGTTACAGCAGAATAATGAGCAAACTACATTGAAGGATGCTGAACAACCATATGTTATACATGAGATAGTTGCTAGTTCTAGTAGTGCAAGTCAGAAATCCAACAAGAACCAGAATCAAAAGGAGCATGAAGATGCAGGACAGAAGGACAGAGAGGTAAGTATTAAACACCTACCTTTTCCTAATGCATACATGTGTCCAAATAAGGTTTTGAAAGATAAACAGGAACAAGATATTCTGAATTTGTTAGGTAAACTAGAAGTTAATGTGCCACTTGTAGATCTGATTAGAAGCATACCCAACTATGGAAAATTTATGAAAGAACTCTACGCTAATAAAAGAATCTGTAAACCAAATGAAACTGTTCAAGTAGGATCTAGTGTGTTAGCTTTATTTAAGCCACAACTTCCTATTAAATGTGATGATCCAGGTTCCTTTACAATCCCAATCACTATAGGTAAGTTTCAGTGTACTAGTGCTCTGTTAGATCTTGATGCAACCATCAATATAATGCCAACTTCTATTTATACATCATTAGGAATAAGCATAGGCTCACTTAAGGAAATATCAATGATAGTACAACTTGCTGATCGAACCACTAGGAAACCTGAGGGACTATTAGAGGATATATTGGTTAAGGTCAAATACTTGATTATACCTATAGATTTTTATGTCTTGGATATATCACGAGTCAAATTCAGAAGGACCTATTATTTTAGGTAAGCCATTCCTTAGAACAGCAAACACTATGATAAGTATGAAAGTGGGATCATCACAATAGAAATGGGTGATAGTGTCATAACTTTTAATGTCTACAAAGCAATGAGACATCCATTTGAAGATTATTCACTGTTAGGCTTAAGTACAATTGATGCATACATTGAAGAGGCTAAAGAGGAACATGAAAAGCATATGCTGAAATCTGATAAAGCTGAATGTGAATTGCTTGAATCTGAAATTTCTTCTTTTGCTGTATTTTCTTTGGATAGTAGTAGTGATGTGTCAAGTATTAACTATATCTCAGTTGATAGCTTACTTTTCACCCTACAATCTTTTTCCTTATATGTTACTAACTCTTTGAATGAAGGATTTGGAGAGAAATAACAGGATAAAATTATAGGAGAAATCATAGTTGCTGGAACTCTCATTACAGGGACAAAACTAAATAACACAGAACCTATGAGGACATAATTGATAAAGCATGTTACAACTTTGGAAACTAAGAAATTGGTTCTATCAATTGACTAACCACCTGAATTGGAGCTCAAACCACTTCCTAGTAACCTTAAATGTGTTTTTAGCTGGAAATAATACATTACATGTTATAATTGCTAACTCACTTTCTCTTTTTGAGGAAGAAAAGCTGATTTTAGTTTTAGAAACACATAAGAGAGCAATAGGCTAGGTTCTAGCTGATATACCTGGTATATATGCATCTGTATGCACACATAAAATTATGTTGAAGGAAGGAGCCAAACCTATTAAATAGCAACAAAGAAGGTTAAACCCCTTGATATCTTATATGGTCAAGAAAGAGGTAACTAAGCTGTTAAATACTGGCATTATTTACCCAATTTTAGACAGTGAATGGGTAAATCCAGTTCTTGTGGTGCCCAAGAAAAGTGGAATAACTGTGGTAAGGAATAAAAAGAATGAACTGATCCCTACAAGAGTGCAGAATTCATCGAGAGCATGTATTGATTACAAGAAATTGAATTATGTAACTAGGAAGGACCATTTTTCTTTACTATTCATAGATCAAATGCTGGAAAGACTTGTTGGAAAAGTCCATTACTATTTTCTTGATGGTTTTTTAAGATATTTTTAGGTTCCAATTACACCGGAGGATATTTGAATTATGCAATGCTCCTAGAACATTTCAAAGAGCTCTGATGTCTATATTCAATGAATTCTTGGAAAACAACATGGAGGTATTCATGGATGATTTTATAGTGTATGGTAAGGATTTTGATGAGCGTTTATAAAGTTTAGAGGAAGTCTTAGCAAGATGCATTGAGAAAAGTGTGTGCTGAATTTTGAAAAATGTCACTTCATGGTAGATAAAGGAATAGTTCTAGGGCATTTAATATCTAAGAATGGGATTGAAGTAGATAAAGCTAAGATTGAGGTTATTCCTTCTCTTCCTTATCCCAAATCTTTAAAGGAACTAAGGTCATTTCTAAGACATGCTGGATTCTATTAAAGGTTCATTAAGGACTTTAAGTAAATTGCATCTCCACTTTCTAAACTCATGCAAAAAGATAGAGTTCTATTTTGATGATACTTGCAAGAGAGCTTTTGACACTATTAAAGCTATGCCTATCACACCACCTATACTCAATGCACCTACTTGACATTTAGACTTTGAACTTTCATGTGATACATCAAATAAAGTTGTAGGTACAATGGTAGGATAGAAAGATGGTAACTACCATAGAAAAAGAACTCTTTGCCATTGTGTTTGCACTAGAGAAATTCAAATTTTATCTTTTAAGTTCTAAAGTGATTATATACACTAATAATGCTGTTGTCAAGTTCTTATTTAAAAAGCCATAGTCGAAACCTAGACTCTTGAGGTGGATGTTGCTAATCTAAGAATTTGATATAGAATAAGATAAAATTGGAGTAAAAAATATGGTAGCTGATCATTTAAGTAGATTGCCTAAAAATACAAGGGAGTATTAGATTCTGACATTACTTGTGAGACATTTAGATATTGTTTTGTGTTATTTTTGTAATTACACCTTGGTATTATCACATAGTGAATTATATTGTTACTGGTCTAATTTTACCTTCTTTATCTCATTTATAGGGCCAAAAGATCAAGCATGAGGTGAAATTTTACATTTGGGAACCACCATTCTATGGAAAATAAACATTGATCAAGTGATAAAATGTGTGCCAAGTGAAAAAGTGGACAACATTCTTACAGCCTATCATTATTCTATTTATGGATGACATTTCAGTGCAAACAAGACTTCAAGGAAGATCCTTAATGCTGGGTTTTACTGGTCACAACTATTCAAATACTACTATGAATTCTACAAAGCTTGTGATAGGTGCCAACGCTTTAGTGGACTAACTAAAAGGCATGAAATATCTTAGCAGCCTATGCTATTTTGTGAGGGGTTTGAAGTATGAGGCATTGACTTCATGGGACTATTTCTATGATCTTTTGGATATACATATATTCTGCTAACTGTAGACTATCTTTCAAGATGGGTGGAGGCTATACTAATAAGGAAAGATGGTGCAATGACAGTTTTCAAATTTCTCAAGTCATACATCTTCGCAAGGTTTGGTGTGCCAAGATCTGTAGTGAGTGATCAAGGCTCTTATTTCTGTAATAAGATTTTAGGTGGTTTATTTGTCAATCTTGGGATCAAGCACAAGGTTTCACAGCTTATCATCCCAAAACAAATGGTCAAGCTAAAAATTCCAACAAAGCTATCAAGAGGATTCTAGAGAGGATACGAAGACATCAAGGAAAGATTGGAGTACAAGGTTAGATGAAGCTTTGTGGCCATACAGAATAGCTCATAAGACCCAACTTGAGATACCCTCATACAGAATGGTCTATGGTAAAACATGTTATCTACCAGTAGAAGTTGAGCACAAAGCATTATGGGCAGTCAAAGCTTGCAACATGGATTTTAACATTGCTGGAGAAGAAAGAATGTTACAGATTCAGGAATTAGAAGAAATAAGGCTAGATGCCTATGAGAATTATAGGATATATAAAGAAAGAGCCAAGTTTCTTCATAATAAATATATTCTGTGTAAGAAATTTCATGTTAGAGATAAGGTTTTAAGATTTAAGGCTAGATATGCTTTCAAATCTGGAAAACTTACTGCAATATAGGATGATCCATATGTGGTGATTGATCCATGACTATGGAAAAATTCAATTGATGGTACAGTATTTCAGGTCAATGGCCACTTATTGAAACTATACAAAGAGAACTTCAAACCCCCCATAATACTTAGGTTGTCTCCTTCAATTGATTGGGTATCTCACTTACTATAGTATGTTTTACACAATTTTACTTACATGGTTGAGTTGTTAATTGTTAATTAAGTGTGGGGAAGGAGACTAAGTTAGTAGGGGTAGATAAAAACTAATAAGTTCATCTTGTTTTTTGGTTCAGTTTTGTCTTCATTACTTTTGCCTTTGCATGTGTTTGATTACTTTTTCACATTGAGGACCATATAGAAATTAAGTGTGGGGGAATAGTGTGTGAAATGGGTAAATAAAATCATATAATTGTTATGATTCTATATTTAGGTTGCGACCTTGTGTTATTTTTGTCGTGACTAATATGTACGATTATGTCAAGTTCATTCTCTGTGAAAACTAGTCGCGACCAATTCTCATTTTTGTCGTGACCATGAGTCTGATGTTTACCGGTCTATGATATGTAGTCATGATATGTGCTTATCTTTGTCACAATTGTAAGTCTATATGAATTTTGGTCGTGATTGGAATGACACTTGGGTCGTGACATAAGCATGTGTTTTTAACAAGATTACTCTCTATGATTATGAGTCGCGACCAGTGTTCACGTATGTCATGACCAATATTCCTTGTTTTCTAAAAATTTCTTCTCTATGTAATACAGTCGTGACCTAAAGTCATATTTGTCGCGAGCATAAATTAATCCTTTGCTGAAAAATTCTTCTGTTTCATTTGATTGTTGCTTGGTTTAATGAAACTTACTGTCATGGATTTAAAATTGAATTTTGAGCATATACTTTTGAACATTGGCAAGCTTGATGAAGTATGAGTTACTTGTTTTATTGATTGATTACTGAAAATTATGTAGCATGAATGATTGATCTCATGTATTTAGTTAATATTCATGCAATCTTGTCATAGTGAGTTGATTAGGGTGAGTAAACAAGATGGAAGGATTTTGAGCCTCAAACATATATTAATTTACATTGTTTGATAACTTTACAGAACTTGTTTTAATCCTTGATTCAAAAGCACATTAGCTTTTGGGAATAGTGAATATGATAAGGGCATTTCTTTCAAAACCCTTTTGACTAAATAATAGCCACATAAAAATCAAATTCTTTGCTTATA
The DNA here is from genome assembly GCA_037074615.1 of Leucaena leucocephala. Taxonomy (NCBI): domain Eukaryota; kingdom Viridiplantae; phylum Streptophyta; class Magnoliopsida; order Fabales; family Fabaceae; genus Leucaena; species Leucaena leucocephala. The sequence goes on along the minus strand of CM073561.1, from coordinate 6,288,933 downwards.
CCCCTTTGAGACCTTCACTTTCTTTTAAATTCTATCATTGATTAATGAATATTGTACAAGATATTTGTTGCTGCAGTAAGTCTTGAATTGTGAAATAACTGATAAGTTGCATCACTTGTTGGATATCTAAACTTTAATGTATTTGCTATCTGGTTCAATAGTTAAAGGAAAGAAAATCACAAAGAAAGAGTACAGAGAAAAGAAAAGAAAGAAGAAAGAAAAGAGAAAAAAAGATAGACCAGTTGACAAGATGTGATATTCAACTTGAATGAAAGGAAGTTAGCTTATGACTAATACTTTCTGCAGTTGTAAAGTTCAAATTGTGATTAAATGTTGAAATAGCTTGAAGAAGTAAGATCATGTGCAGTATTTCATTAATCATTGACATGCATTTTCATTTTATCACTTAGCCTTTCCAACAATACAACATAATAAAGACCCTTTGATTCGCAACCCTTGTGGTATGCAGTGGTGGAGATGTAGGATGATTACAAGCCTATAGGAAGCCTAAGCTAGATGGTTGAGTGAAATTACCTTGATAAGAGAATGAGTGAAACACTACATCTTGTGTGGAAATCTTACCCAGTTGCTTACTATGGTTTAATTGCATGAGTTAAATTTTTTATTGATATAAGATTAGTTTGGATTGCTGCCAATTGAAAGGAAAAAATTGATGATTGTAAGTGCTTATTCTAAATCTCTTTTGCCAAATTTACTGAACATGAGTGTTTGAATTTGAATTTTAATCCATAATTTTGCTTAGAGTGCAAAAGTTAAGTGTGGGAGAATTGATAAATTCATATTTTATTGATTTTAGTGTATTTAAAGATAGTTTTATTATTAATTTTTATCTCTATTTATCAATATATTGAGTAATTACTAAATAAAATAAAAATTGAACAAGTGAAAATTAATTGACATGATTTTAGTGATTAATTGGATAAATGATCAATTTTCCATTACAGGAATGTAGTAACAGATTATGTGGAGGTTAATCAATAACTGGACAAGAGAAGCATGTGATGGATTGAACAAGTGTGCCAACAAAATCACATGTTGGAAGGGAGGCTCTCATTCATGCACATGCTAAGGAAATACAATGCAGATCTGAATCCATGCAGAACATACTTAACATATTGACAGCTGGAAGGAGCTAATAACAAAAGTAAGTGGGGAATGTACACATGTGCTATAACAGATTGGTCATATGCTGACAGCTAGATGGAGTCCAATTCAGATCTGAAGTCACTCATTCCACACTTCTATATATATTCACATCATCTGCACATGTGAGGGGGACACGCATGACAAACTCTGATCCATATCTCTCACTCACACATCATTTTTTTCACACAGCTACCATCATTCCATTCTCCACTTCATCTTACTCCACCTCTCCCATTCTCTCTCTCCATTCACACCATTGCACCCCTCTCTATCTCTATTTTCATTCTCTTTCCATCTACAACTTTCCACTGTTCTAGGCAATAGAACCAGAGGAAAGTTATGCTTCCATCTTCAACTTCTCCTTCTGCATTTGTATTCACCATGATTGCTGCTGGTTTGACTCCTACTATTGAAGTTTTGACAACAATGGAAGGCTAAAATTGCTATGCTCTCTTGGAGATAATGCTGAACCATAATCCTTGAGCTAAACAAGTAGTTTATTATGTCTTTAATCCAGATTTGATTGTATCGAGTTGATATAGTTAATTCTAAAATTATTGATTCAATTAGAGTTAGTATATAATTAATGATTCAATCAAATCTAGAATCGAGTTGGATTTTGTATTTCTACATAATTGATGCTTTGATTAATTTTTATCCTTAGACTGAGTTGGACATGGCTGTAGTTAATTAGAGCAACTCTAAAACAGAGTATAATTATATCTGTTTAATTCATCTTCTTTTATATCTTGAGTTGAATGATTCTTATTTCTCTATTCAATGTTTGTAAATTATAGCTTTGATTGAGATTTTAGCTAGCGAGTTGTTAGCTAACATATTCTAATGCAATTGATTAACTCCAAATATTCTATAGATAATGAATATAAGGTAGTCTCCAAGGGGACACACTTGTCTTTGATACATCTCATTATTATAAACACCTAAAATCATAAATAATAGCATAGGATTTATATTCAAAATTTAATCTATAGCTCATATAACAAATTATCTGATTAATTTCTTAATTTAGGGCTCATTAGATTAATTAGGAACTTTAACATCCATATGTCAGTGAATCGACCTAGGTTAGCTTCACTTTATTATTAATTAGCTTAGTTTTCTTTGATAATTAAAATAACAGTTATCACTTATTTGGGCCTAAATAATTATTTTTGGGTTTAAAATGTTTATTCTTTTTTTATTATTGTATTTATGCAAAAATTTGTAATTAGTTGGCAGATTTGAGTTTTAAGTTTATAAGTTACTTGCATTTAAGTACTTATTATTTTATTTAAGTTAGTATTTACTATTTCGAGTTCTTAGGATATTTGAGTTCCTAGGTTACATTTCATACTTTTTAGGTTATATTTGAAATGTTTTTCTTCAAATACATTGTATGAATCATTTTAGAATCAGAGCTTCATATCTAAACTTCGCTCATATCTTTATGTTTTTTCACCATTTTCGCTCATTTGTTTTGTGCCTTTTTTTGTGTTTGTTCATCTTCTTTGTTTCTATCTGTCAATATAAACTTTGTCTTGCTCTACAAGTTTTCCTTTATGTTTTTTGTATTTCGTAGGTCATTTCATAGTTCAAAATCCCTTCTTTTTGTTTGTTTTAGAATCACTTCAATTCAAGTTTTCTATAGAGTTATAGCTATTTCAAAAATAACATGTTTTTGGTAATGAAGGTGAATTTGAATATGAATCGGAAGAGACCTGGCAAAAATATTTTGAGAGAAATAGAGCATATGGGAACCTTGGTAGCATAAATAGGAGGAACAATGGGGAGAGGTCTGTAGCAACTTAGAGAGAAATGAAGACTCTAATGAGGAGGAGATTTATTCCCAATCTACAGAGAACTTTACCAAAAATTGTAGACCCTTACACAAGGTTCTAGAAGTAATGGATGGGTATATGGAATTAGCTTTTATAAGAGCTAATGTGCAAGAAGATAGTGACACCACAATGGCTTAGTTTCTAAATGGGCTGAACAAAGATATAGCTGGTAAAGTGGAATGGCATCATTATGTGGAGTTAGGATGAATGAACGAGCAATGGGAAAATATTTTCCATATTCTTTGCCTCATTAAGTATGTAGTATGATAATTGTTATGGGAGTGTTACACATGTTGCAAGGACTACATTGGTTGAGAAATTGAATTTGACTACTCTTGGACATCCTAGACCATCAAGCTATAATTGTTGAATGAATATGGAGAAATTAAACTTGATAAGCAAGTTTTAATTTCTTTCTCAATTCAAAAATATTGTGATGAATTATTGTGTGATATTACTATGCATGCTGGACATATACTGTTGGGATGACCTTAGGAGTTTGATAGAAAAGTGAAGAAGGAAAGGTTTACAAATAGATATCCTTTCGTAATAAACAACATACCCATTACTCTTTGTATCATTGATGCCAAAGCAAGTGTATAAAGATCAACTTAAGATGAAAAAAGTGATAGATAAAAATGAGAGTGATCTAAAAATGAGAAAAATGAGAGAAAGAAATCAAAAAAAGAATGAAGAGAGAAAAAATGATAACCGCCGTTTTAATTATTAAACAAGAAATTAAGATAACCAATAGTAGAGTGAAGCTAACTTAAGTTGATTTACAAGGAGCCTAAATGAATGCTAAAGTTCCTAACTAATATAATGAACCATAGATTAACAAATTAATCAGATGAAGTGTGAGATGAGATCTTGAATAACTTTTGAATGTAAATCCTATACTATTGTTTATGATTTTAGGTGTTATGATGATAAAATAAATCAATGATAAGTGTGTTGGAAATTATCTTAGTTGAATTAGAATGTGTTAGCTAATAACTCCCCAGCTAAAATATAAATCAAACCTACAACTCGGAGATATTGAATAGAGAAATATAAATAATTCAACTCAAGAGGTAGAAAAAGATGAATTAAACATATACAACTATAATCTGTTATAGAATTGCTCTAATTAAACCACAATCATGCCTAACTAGTTCAAGGATGAAGATTAACTAAAGCTTAATTATGTAGAAATAGAAAATCCAACTTGGTTTCCTAATCGTTAATCATCTACTAACTCTAATTGAATAAGTAATATCAGAATTAACTACATCAACTCGATACAATTATATTTGAATTAAAGACACAATTGAAACTCCCTATTTTAGATCAAGGATCTGGTTCAACATCATCTCTAAGAGAGAACAATAACTCTAGCCTTCCATTGCTATCAGAACTTTAATAGCAGTAGTAAATCCAACAACAGTCATGGTGAAATGTAGAAAGAGAAGATGAAGATGGAAGTGGAATGTTCCTCTGGTTCTCTTACCCCGAATAGAGCAAGAGTGCATATGAAGAAAGAATGGAGATGGAGAGAGACTGGAGATGGATGGTGTGAGGATCTGTGATAAATGAATGAGTATGTCTGATATGGAATGAATTATTGTTCGTAAGTGAAAGCTGTCAAATGATGTTGATGTGTGCAGATGACATGAATGTTGGAATGTGGAATGAGTTGATGATATATAGCGTGTGCAGTAGAATGGATCCAGAAGTGAGTCAATGTGTGATCCGTGTGGGAGCAATATGGAATATGTGAATCAAGTCTGATGCCTCCCTCCAGCATGTGACTTCCAACAGAAAATAGAATTATGATTCTCCCTCCAGCTGTTAGCAAGTGCTTCAATCTGTTAGCAACTCCCCTCCAGTACATGCTTAAACCTCCTTTTGTCTGACTGTCAATTTAGTTCATTCTCACTAACCTTCACCTAATCTGTTAGTTGGTTACTACATTGACCTATAATGGAAATTTCAAATAAATAGTATTTATCCAATTAATCACTAGAATCATACCAATTAATTTCTACTTGTTCCAATTTTATTTTATTTATTAATTGCTCAACATATTGATAATTAGGGGAAAAAATTAATAATAAAACTATCTTTAAACATACTAAAATCAGTACAAATAAGAGTTTATCAATTCCCCCACTCAGCTTTAGCACTCCAAGTAAAATTATGGATTAAAATTGAAATTCAAACACACATGTTCAGCAAAATTGGCCACAACAGATTTAGCATAAGTACTTACAACCATCAGTCTTTTCCTTCAATTGGCAACATTCTATACTAATCTTATGAGGTATAGTGTTTCACTCACTCTTTTTATTATGTTGTAATGTTGGAAAGGCTAAATGATGAAATAAAAATGCTTATCAATAATTAATGAAATATACTGCACATGATCTTATTTCTTCAAGCTATTTCAATTTTTAATCACAGTTCCAATTGTGCAATTGCAGAAAATCACAATTCACAAACTAACTTCCTTTCATCCAAGTTGAATATCACAACTTGTCATCTGATCCATCTCTTCTTTCTCTTTTCTTTCTTTTTTTTCTTTGTGTTGTTTTTTCCTTTCAACTATTAAACCAGATAACAAATACATGAAGTTCATATATTCAACAAGTGGTGTAACTTAATAGTTATTTCACAATTAAAGACTTATTGCAACAACAAATATCTTGTATAATATTCATTAGTCAAGGATAGAATTTTAAAAGAAAGTAAAGGTCTCAAAGGGTTTAAGCAAATGATTTAATATTTATATGGCTATTGTTTGGTCAAAAGTGTTTTGAAAGAAATGCCCTTATCATATTTACAATTTCAAAAAGCTAATGTGGTTTTGAATTAACTATTGAGATAAGTTCTGCAAAGTTACCAATAATTCATGATTCTAAAGCTAATAATTCATTATGCACAATTTCCGATAGTAAATCAACGAAACAAGCAACTCACACTATATCAAGTTTGCCAATGTTCAAAAGTGTATATTCAAAATTCAGTTTTGATTCCATGATAGTCAATTGCAAAAGACCAAGTAACAATCAGAATGAGATAGAAGAATTTTTTTCAGCAAAAGGTCACTTTTAGTCGCGACAAAAAGGACATTAGTTTGCGATTGTTTTACACAGAGAAGAAATCTTCAGAAAATAAGGAATATTGGTCGCGACCAAAATGGACACTAGTCACAACTCATAATCACAAAGAATAAACTTGATAACCACTCATGCTCTAGTCGTTATCCAGATGTCAATCCAGTCAACTAAAATTCACAGAGTTAACTTTGTGACGACTACACATCATAGATAGGTAAACTCTAGAAAATATGAACTCCTGATCACGACAAAAATAGGCAATGGTCGCAACTAATTTTCACAGAGAAGAAATTTGATAAAATCACACACATTTGTCGTGACAAGAATATAAGGTTGTAACCAAAAGACATAGAATCACAGCAATTATCCGATTTTTATTTACCTATTTCACATACCAAAATTCATCCTTCCCCATACGTATTTTCTACATTGTCCTCAATGTGAAGAACTAACGAAATACATGCAAAGGTAGAAGTAGTGAGGCCAAAACTTAACCAGAATCTAAGATGAATTCATGGAAGTATCTATCTACCCTACTAACTTGGTCTCCTACCCCATACTTAATCGACAAATAATGACTCAAGTAATATAAGAGAAACTAATTAAATCAGACTATTGTAAGTAGGAAACAAGGAAGAAGATAACCTAAATACGATGGGGGTTTGAAGTTCTCTTTAGCAAATGGCCATCCACCTTGAATTGTTTGAGATGCATAAGAAATAATAGGAGAGACCTTACAAATTTTCTGCTCCAAAATGACAATTTGTTGTTTTAAGCAAGAAATGCATATTTCATACTCCCTGGAAATTGTTTGAGTTCAATCTATGGTGGTTGAATCACTGATAGAATTAACTTCTTAGACTCAACTCCAGATGCATTGTTCTCTAGTTTTTGTACCAAATCAGCACCATACTCAGCAGCAACTCTGTGGATGTTGGATAATATCCTTCAATTTCTGTAGCCCTGAGATGTCTAAAAATTCTGAGTTAGAGCTCCTATGAACAGGGTTAGAAGACAAGATATTATAACTATTTAATTGAGAACTTCCTAGCTTTGAAATTCTAGTTTCTTGTCCCTCAATGTCTGCTGTAATATTCTTATCTTGTAAGTCTGTTGAATCTGTGACAAACCTTCCTAGACATTGTTTATCACTTGAAAAAGTGTGGTTAGTTCCAAAGGAAGAAATAGTATATGAAGATGAAAAAATACCCATAACGGGAAGCCAGCCATCAATCTTAAAATTAATGTATAATAAATCACCATTGGATGAAGAAAAATAAGAGAAATTAGTGGAGGAGTAAGAAATAGAAGGTTCTTCAACTTCATCATCATTATCAAGCTTACTAATATGATCACACTCATTTTCAAGTAACACATCAATCATGTTAAGTCCTAGGAGAGAATAATCCTGATGTTGATATTTATACATGTTAAACTGAATTATATACCCACTAAATTTCATTTGAATAATTCTATCTTTCATGAAAATCATGGTGTCAGCTGTTCTCAAGAATGACCTTCCTAGAATAAGAGTACTATCATTAAGAGACTCATTTGACATATCCAAAATATAAAAATCAACAGAAAAAACAATGTCCTTAACTTGAGCTAAAATGTCTTCTAAGATTCCCTTAGGATTTATAATACTCTTATCAGCCAATTAAGCTATCACACTAGTTGGGTTAATCAAATTCACTCCTAGATCATGATAAACTGAATTTGGCATCACATTAATAGTAACACCTAAATCTAATAATGCTCTAAGAACAATCATCTTGTCAATTGTACTAGGAATATAAAATGTACCTGGATCTTGACACTTCACTGGAAGTTGAGCATTGAAAAGTGCATAAGCTTTAGGTCCCACTTGCACCAGTTCATTAGGTTTGTAACTTTTTTTTTGTGTGCAACTGTCCTTCAAACACTTTGCATATTCTGTTACTCTTTGAACCCTCTCCAGCATAGGCACATTTACTTCAATCTTGTTGAAAAAATCAATTACTTCCTTGTCCTGCTCCTCTAAGGCTTTTTACTACTCATGAATTCCCTTGGAACTGGTAAATCCTTCATATACAGTTCTTTCTGAGTTGAATCAGAATTTGTTGCTTTCTACTTGAGCTCTAAATTTGTTGCTGATTGGAGTTCTTTAGTTGTGTCTACTATATTCTTAACTCATAATCTATAGCCTTAAGTAGCTCAATTTTTGTGCTGTTTGGCTGTTCACAACCTTTTGAATTTTGTGTAGAATTGATTTGACTTTCTCTAAGATTCAATATAACCTTTTACTTACCAAGAAGTTGTGCTTCATTCTTGTTTTCAGACTTCTCGATGCTATTCCTCATTAGACTGTTGGAATCAGTGTCTATCTCACATTCTTCTTCATTTTTAGCATCTGTAACTTGCTTTCCACTTTTTAAACTTATAGCATTCACGGATTTAGGTTTAACAACTATATTTGAAGGCAGATTTCCATCAATTATGGCCTAAACATCATTTATTGAATTGGCTAGCTGTGATACATAGACATTCATGTTTGTAGCTTTTGTTTTCCATTGTTCTATTTTACTCTTCAAGGCAGCAAACTTAGAATTTTTCACTGCTAGGTTGCTCTCCACTATAGATCGCAAGTCCTTGATGTTAGAGCTGAAATTTGTATTTGTGGAGTTTATATTTGAATTCATCACATTAATGCTCTTGATTATGTCAGAAATTCCATCATCCTTTGCAGAAGTTGGTACTTCTATAGCTCTAAAAGATTCAGCTAATTGCTTATCATTGTTTAATCTATTTTGCCTAAAATTCCTATCTTCACCTCATCCCTCCATCTGAAATTGGGATGATCTCTCTATCCTTCATTATGTGTTGGAGCATAGATTCTTTTATGGATACTAGTTTTGTTTGCCTTGATAAATGGCATATACATCTTGACATTGTGTAGGAAAATTGACATTGGTATGCATAGGAGAAGAACAAAGTTGACAACTAGGAGTAACTAGAGCTTGAGAATATGGGCTTTGAACATGTGAATTGCTCAATTGAGAAGCTAAATTGTTAATATGAGCATTCATAGTAGCAACTTGAGAAAATAAGCTAGTATAATATTGAGAAGACCTTGCAGAAACCTCATGGACTTGCCTAGCATCATAGCCCCCATCCTGTTGATCATTATTTGCTATCTTCTCAATCAAATTCCAAGCTTCATCAGGAGTTAAATTATCAATGGAACCTTCAACAGCTACATCCAAATTATTTATGCATCAATGCACAATATTGAATGAGAATACTGCACCAAATGCTCACTTGAAATCTAGTGGTATGTAATCTAGCTAGCAGCTCTTGAAACCTTCCTTAAAACTCATAGAAAACTCTTGAGCATAGTGTTTTGCTGTAAAGATTTCCTTTTTCAATGTAGCAGTTTTGGAAGTAGGGAAGTATCTCACTAAGAAATCATTCCTCAAGTTATTCCAAAAGTCTAAGGCTTGAGGTATATGATGTGGCAGCATATGAAAGCATTCCTTTGCCTTTCCTTCAAGTGTAAATTGGAATATTTGTCTCTACACAGCATCCATGTCAGCTCATCCGTGTTAGCACCTACAGGTTTCATAGATGAGCAAACCTACTACATAGTCTTCAAGTGGTTGAAATGATCCTCACCTGCCAATCCATAAAACTTTAGTAAGTTACTTAGAAAGGACCTTTTAGTTCAAAATTAACATCCAAAGTAGGACAAGTGTGAAAAGGGTCAAAGTTTATATTAGAAGAAGTTAGTTCTCTTATGCTTATGTGTTCCCTTCTATTATTCATGTTATTCTCTTCATGTAGCTCATTTTGATTATTCTGATTATGAGTATGAGCTCCACCCTTATTAACATGTTCCATGATAAAATGATTATATAAGATATCACCAAATGCAAATTCAGTTTTAGCTGTAATAGATTTACCAGAATAACTAAGCTCAACAACAGATGCAACACTAGCTTGATTTAAGATTTTAGTTTTATTAATTTGCCTAAGTGTTCTATTGATTTCTTTGTCCAAAGAAAAAACTTTAGAGCTTCAGGCTATGTAAATTGCACTCAACAATTATGAAAAAATTCAAGTATATCACAAATACAGTAATTTCAGAAATTGAGATCAAATAATCACAGTATAAAACACTCAGGTCAAAATGTAACATGACTTTAGTCACAACTAATAATCACAGAGAGAAGAGATCGTGACAAAAATGAACTTCAGGTCGCGACTGCTAGTCACAAAGAGCAAAATGCTTGAAATTAGAAGCTTTTTGTTGTGACTAAATGTCATTTTAGTCGTGACTAAAAATCATAGAGAGTAAATCTGAATTAAATACTGATTTTTGGTTGTGACTAAGTGTCAATTTGGTTGCAACTGAAAATCATGAAGATGACTTGATAATAAAATTTGGTTGCGACCAAAAAGCGCTCTAGTAATGACTAAAAGTTATAGAGAGCAAATCTAAGTTAAAAACTAATTTCATGTTGTGACCAAATAAGTATCTGGTAGCGGCTAAAAATCATATAGGCTATCAGAAATCAATTTTTGCACTATAGTCACGAATAAATAGGAAATTGGTCATGACTAAAAAAGATAAAACACTAGATTTGCAGAAAAATTAAAACACCTATATTCTTTTTATGTTTTGAAGGCCTAGAAGATTGCTTAGGAAACCTTAACAAGGCTCCCCGGCAACAACGCCATTTTGATAATAACCATTGTTTTAATTATCAAACAAGAAACTAGGCTAACCAATAATAGAGTGAATCTAATTTAGGTCAATTCACAATGAGCCTAAATGGATGCTAAAGTTCCTAACTAATCCAATGAGTCATAAATTAACAAATTAATTAGATGAATTGTGAGATGAGATCTTGAATAACTTCTGAATGTAAATCCTATGCTATTGTTTATGATTTTAGATGTTTATAATGATGAAATGAATCAATGACAAGTGGATTGGAGATTACCTTACCTTTATTATCCAAGAGTATGAGGAGTTAAGTAGTTAAATTAGAGTGTATTAGTTAAAAACTCGCCAGCTAAATCTCAATTAAAACTACAACTCAGAGATATTGAATAAAGAAATATGAATCATTTAACTCAAGAGGTAGAAGAAGATGAGTTAAATAGATACAACTATACTATATTATAGAATTGCTCTAATTGACCACAACTATACCCAACTAGTTCAAGGATGAAGATCAATTAAAGCTTAATTATGTAGAAATAGGAAATTCAACTCAGTTCCCTAATCATTAATTATCTACTAACTCTAAATGAATTAGTAATACTAGGATTAACTATATCAACTCGATGAAATTAAATCTGAATTTAAAGACACAATTGAAACTCCCTATTTTAGATCAATAATTCTTGTTCAGCATCATCTCCAAGAGAGAATAGCAACTCTAGCCTTCCATTACTGTCAGAACTTCAATAGTACCAGTAAGTCCAGTAGTAGTCATGGTGAATGTAGAAAGAGATGATGAAAATGGAAGCGGAATGTTCCTCTAGTTCTCCTGCCCATAACAGAGCAAGAGTGCAGATGAAGAGAGAATGGAGATGGATGGCATGAGGATCTGTGATGAATGAATGAGTCTGTCTGATATGGAATGAGTTATTGTTCATAAGTGAAAGCTTAAGTCCTTATGTCCTTATGCTGTTCCAGTAGTTTTGATTCCAAAGAAAGATGGAAGATAGAGGATGCACATTAATTGCAGAGCTGTAAATAATATCACTATAAAAGTATCACCATCCCATTCCTAGACTAGATTATATGCTTGATGAATTGCATGGTTCCATTGTCTTTTCTAAAATTAATTTGAAATCTGGATACCATCAAATTAGAATGAGGGAAAGGGATGAGTGGAAAATTGCTTTCAACAAAACATGGTTTGTATCAGTTGTTAGTCATGCCATTTGCATTAACTAATGCACCTAGCACTTGCATGAGATTAATGAATCATGTTTTGAATGCTTTCATTGGGAAATTTGTAGTTTATTTTGATGACATTATAATATATAGCAAGAATCTTGATGAGCATTTAAACCATTTACATTATGTGATTGATGTTTTGAGAAAGGAAAATTGTTTGTAAATCTGAAAAAGTGTGATTTTCGCATCGATAAAATTGTTTTTCTTGTTTTGTGGTGAGTGCTAAAGGAAAAGATAAGAACTATAAAAGAATGGCCAACACCTAAAAGCATATATGAGGTAAGAAGGTTTTATGGTTTGGCTATCTTTTTTATAGGAGCTTTGGGAAAGATTTAAGCACACTTGCTGCACCACTCACTAAGGTTATTAAAAAAATCTGTGGTTTTAAATGGGATAAAGCACAAGATGATGCAGTAAATGAACTTAAGGATAAATTGTGTATTCACCTGTATTAGTTTTGCCTGATGTTAATAAAACTTTTGAAATTGAATGTGATTCATCTAGAGTTGGAATAGGAGCTGTTTTAATGTAAGAAAGAAAACCAATTGCTTATTTAAGGGAAAAGCTAAATAGAGCAGCCTTGGAATATCCAACATATGACAAGGAGCTTTATGCACTCAAAATAGCTTTGGAGAATTGGCAACACTACCTTTAGGCTAAGCAATTTGTGATTCACACTGTTCATCAATCTTTGAAGCGCATAAAGGGTCTAGGTAAACTTAACAAAAGACATGAAGGTGGCTGGACTTTATTGAGACATTTTCATATATCATTAAAAACAAGAAAGGTAAGGAAAATGTGGTGGCTAATGCATTGTCAAGAAGGAGTTGTATTCTTACTTCTTTAAATACTAGAGATTGCTTGGTTTTGAATATATCAAGGAAAACATTTGACAAGTGTAATACAATTGATGGCTACTTGCTTAAAGAAAATAGATTGGGTGTGCTCAATAGGCTTTGCATGAATTGCTTGTGAGAGAAGCACACGAGGGAGGATTCATGGGACAATTTGGTATGAAGAAGACTTTAATCCCACGATTTGGTGTGAGAGAATCCACTAGAGAAAATCCCACGAATCCACAACTAATCAAAATATACGCACCCCAAGAACACTAAACAGAGGTCTGGTGATGCACTTGAACCCTTGAATACAAAAGAATAAGGACCCAAAGTGTAGAAAGATGCCACAAGGTGTATAAATCCTTTATAAGTCTATTAGTTCTATAAAAATCCTAGAGAGAATCCACTCTCAAGAAACAAAGTGCAGAAATACAATTTTTAATCAATAATCAAATCTGATTCCAAAATAAGTCATACAATATTTTTCAAGAGATCATTTCAAATGTGACCTAAAAAGCATAAATGAAACCTAGGAACTCAAACTAGTAAATAAAATAACAAGGAGTTAATGCAAGTAATTTGGAAATCTAAAAGTCAAGTCTACTAACTAATAATTAATTTTCACACAAATACAATAATAAAAATAGAATAAGCATTTTAAGCCTAAAAAGTGATTATTTAGGCTCAAATGAGTCTTTCCATGTGTACTACTTGATCCAAGGCCTTTAAATTAATGTCTCCAAGCCCAAAATAGGTTCAGCAGCTTCATTTTTAGTACAAATGAAATTAATGACGTCCTTAGTACTTTTAATCTGATTTCTTGCTCCAATTGTCATTTTCTTTGTCAATGTCTCTTGTACTAACCCATTCAATGCTTCCTTAATTCTTTAAACTCTTGATCTTGTGATTGGTCCAGTTGGAATATGCAAATATTAAGTCTTTTATCTCATGCCTTCGAGACTATAGGTTTTTATGTAAACTTTCATGTAACTGTGGCATTCTTTGAGAAAGTTCTGTCTGGGTTACTACTGGTGATTTCATTTGTGCATTATTGCTTAGCTATTCCTTATGATTCAAGTGTTAACTTGAATATGTGTGTCATGCTAGACAAGAACATACAAATCGATACTAAGACTTGCAAAATCAGGTTTACTGAGTTCAGTTGCCAATATGGAAATTTCTTGTATGTACATTGGGAATTGTCTAGCTGGTAAAGCAACAGAAAAGGCTTATAAGACTATGGCTGAATAACCATTGCGATTAATCCATTCTAATATGTAGTTTAATGAGTATGAGGATTAGACAAGGATTTAATTCACGATGCAGTCATGTATATCTAATTTCACATAAGTTTGAAGCACGAGTGCTTTAGACATTACATGAGTAGGGTTGAAAATCAAATTGATAGGATAATTGTGGTCCACGAATTGACCATGAGGGTCAACTACGCAACCATAAGGGTTAGTGGCAAGGGGTGTGCAACGAGTAGGACGGACCGGCCCGATGGTCACCCGTAGCCTGCCCGTGAAATGTTAAATGGGCATGGGCTGCCCATGCCATACCCCAGCCTATTTGAGCCCATTTTAAACGGGCTGGGCTGAACCCGTTTGGGTTAGAACGGGCATAGGCAGCCCATTTAGCAAAAGTAAAAAAAATTCCCTATTTAAACTCATTTGAAATTCAAATAATAATGAGAATAAAACAATAGTGCACACATGATATTATTGTTCATCCAAAAATTACAACAGAAAACATAATCATAACTTAAAGTTTATAACCACACAATCCACAATGTACACATAATTGATAATATGATTATTCAATTGGATTATGATCATGCATCATCTTCATCGGATTCACTTGTGATGGTTGTAGACGAAGTTGCTTCTACCTTTACAAAACAAATTTTAAAGTATATTAGTATGTAATAAAAAGATAAAACAATACACGATGAAAATGCTATTTAAATTACCAGTAACAAGACTTAATGACTACTTAAAATTATCAACATCAAACTCCTGCAATTTAGGTAGAGTCATACGTAGCCAATTTTGAGCACATATGAGTCCTTTAGCCATTTTTGAGGATAAAGATCTCCTAAAAGTATTGATGACTCGACCTCCGGTACTAAAAGTTGATTCAGAAGACACTGTAGATATTAGAGCAGCCAACAAATCACGGGCAATAAGGCTTAGAACTTTATACTTGCAATAATGCACTTTCCACCATGCCAAATGGTCAAATTTTGATTTACAATAGTCAAGTAAATCAGCTTGAAGATATTCATCCACCTCTGAAAGTTGTTCAACCCTTTTAGTCACAGTATTTGCATTGGCTAAAAACTTCTTAAAAGTAGGATCAATGGCAGACAATGATATTTCAAGGTCAACCTCTAGAATTACCATATTCCCAATGCAAGCATTGGCATCGACTTGCTCTAATGATGGCTCAGACTGAGATGTAGAGTCTTCCTTGCTAGAAGGATTGAAGTTACTTGCATATTGATCCTGTAATCGATACAAGACATCCATAATCTACTTTAACTTTGCTTCACGCTTTATCAGGTCAAGAAAAATTATTTCAAAAGCAACTTGGACATATGTCAGCTTGTATCGAGTGTCTAATATCACTACTATAACCAAAAATGGATTCAATTTCTCCAAATTCTCCCAATATTTATCATACTTTGTTAGCATCCTTCTAGTCATGTAACCCAATAAAGAATATGAACTATTTATACTTGTGGAAAGGTTTGATTGAATAGCGACTATATGTTGAAAACAATAATTAGTTGTCACATAATTTGATCCAGAAAATTTTAGAGTCATATGGAGTAGAACAACTTCAAAAACACGAGAAATTCCTTCGCAATACCCCAATCATATGCAGTAGGAGGTTGTATTGAAGGGGTAATAGTTGTATTAATGACATCATCATCATCATGAACATCAACACCCCAACCCCAATTATCATGTTGCCTTGAATCAAGTCTAATTTGCTTCTTGAAATAATCCTTGCAATCTACATCTTCTTCATCCATCCTAGTGAAGACTTTGATGAATTTAACTACACTGTCCAGCATAAGATATGTTGAATTCCACCAATAACAATAACATAAACAAAGCATGAGTATTAAGCTAGCTATCAAGTTGACAAGTATTACGTAAATTAAATATTGACACTAGAACAATTACTTAGTTGGACAATCTAAACACAATAAGCTCTTCAAATCAATTCTCTCTTTTGTCAACCAACTCTTTAAATTTGCATTGTCTTCCTAGGGAAGATCTAACAAATTTAATCGCATGCCGCATGAGCTCAATGGACTTGTTCCTTTCTTTTAGTCCTTTAGAAATAACTAGATTTAAAATGTGAGCAGCACACTGTATTTACAAGAACTCTCCTTCAAGTACTAGACCATTCCAACTCCTCAAACATTTTTTCAAATAAGCAACAGCAATATCATTGGAAGAAGCATTGTCAACTGTAATGGTAAAGACTTTGTCAATGTTCCACTTTAATAAATAATCCTCAATTTGCTTGCCAATTGTATCCCCTCTGTGGTTCTCAATCGCACAAAAATTCAAGATTCTTTTACGTAAACTCCAACTATCATCAATCCAATGAGCAGTCAAACACATGAAGTTTGAGTTTTGAACTAAAGTCCAATAATCTATAGTAAGGGACACACGGACTTTGGATCGTTTAAAATATTTTCTCAAATTTTTTGCTTCTTCTATATACAACTTGTAGCAATTCCTAGCAACTGTCCATCATGAGGGGATTTGAAATCTAGGTTGAAGCTCTTGCAATAGTTCTTGAAAACCCTCCCCTTCCATAATTGTAAAAGCCATTTCATCCTTAATGATAAATCTTGCAAGTGCTTTTCTGCATCGATCTTGATTGAACACATGTGTTTGGCCAGAACTAGAAAAAAAACTCTGTGTCAAACTGTTTGCTCTGTTCGGATTTTGTAGGCACCGTGCCAAATGTCGCCAAAGTTGGTTTGTCCCATGTAAAGTAGGATGACTTGCATAATCTACACCACAATAGTTACACTTTGCCCAGTATTTACCTTTAGTTTCACTTAGTGGCATCCTAGTAAAATGTTTCCATACATAAGATGTTTGCCTCCTCTTTTTTCTTCCTTGTGCTTGAGTTGTGCCTTCCTTATTTGGTGATGTGGCAGTAGCTTCAGTTTCATTCACCTCTTCAATAGCTTTATCCATCATTATGATTGGAGATTGTTCTAAGCTTCATCTCTATGAACAAGTTAGGATCAAGAGTTACTTCCAAATAAAAGTCCAGTTCAGACTTTTCCAATGATTGAGTGTCTTTGCTCTTGCATTGAAGATAATACTACATCGTATAAATAAATAAAGTATTAGTAAAGCATGAATCAAATTTTAAGACATATAGTAAATGAAGAGTTGCAAATTTACCCCAAAAGATGTGTGTTTAAATAACTATACTTTCTAGCACCAGTACCCAGATGAAGAGGAGGTTGAACTATTGGCACATCTTGAGTAACATTAGTAGAGTTAGCAGAACCAGTAGCACCTTAAGAACCATAGTGGATTGAAGTTGATGATGATCCCACATTCAAACTTTTCTTTTTATACTCATCAAAAATATAATATAACTTATTCCTAATATATTCAATCTTTTCATTATGATGTATGGGATCAAGTTGAGAATAAGAAAACCTTAGCAAGCATTCATCTGTGGATCAAGAATGATTGCAATTGCAAGGATGACACTATAAGCACTCCAATATTTGTCAAACTTAGCAAGCATTTGGTGAGTCATTTCTCGAAGCACAAGATCATCATTATGCACATATTCCTTTAGCAATAACTCTATCTTTGATATTTGAATGAAGTACATATTAGAAGTTGGATATGATGACCCAGACATCAACTCTGTTATTGCTGCAAATGGAGACAAGAAGCTGCAGATCTCTTTTGCTCTTGACCATTCTTCATTTGTTAATACATGAGGAAAGTTATCATCATGGATAGCTAATTTTGCAAAGGCACGTTGATATGTAATTGCACTTTCAAGCATGGCATGGGTTGAATTCCATCTAGTTGCCATATCGTGCCTTAAACCCATAGAAGTCTTAATACCAACTTGGTTAACATATTTCTTGAAATTAATTACCCTTGCCTCTGATGCCCTTACATATCTAATACTTCTCCTGATCTTTTGCACATCAACACTTACTACCTTCAACCCCTCTTGAACTATAAGATTCAAGATGTGAGCACATCTCATATGGAAAAACTCACCATTGCATATCAAGGGATCATTCAAATTAGCATGTCTTTCAAAATATTTTGCATATTATCATTTGCTGCAGCATTATCCACAGTAATAGAAAACACTTTTCTTTCAATCCCCCAGTCCTCCACAATTTTATTCAACTTGTTAGCCAATACTGATCCAGAGTGTGGAGGTTGCAAGTGTATGAAAGCAAGTATTTTGCTACTGAGACTCCATTTGTCATCAGTAAAATGACCAGTCATGGAAATATATCCCTCACCAGTTATTGCAGTCCAACAATCAGTAGTTAAACATATCCTACCAGGACTATTTCCTATTTGATTTTTTCACAATTTCCTTTTGTTTAAGATAGAGGTTCCAAACATCTACCGCAGTAATCTTCCTAGATATAAACTTACAATCTGGATTCAAAAATTGACATATTTCCCTAACCCCTTCATATTCAACATAAGAATAGGGAAAATCATGTAAAACAATACTCTTAGCTAGAATTTCTCAAAATATAGTACTACCAAAGTGTCTACTTCTCTAGCATCATAGTACCAATGTCTCAAAATTTTGGGATTAACCGACATGATTCCACATGATGCCAAAGCATTGAAGTGCCATATTGCTTACCCCTCACTACAAAAGCTTTTCCACAACCATTACATGTAGCTTTTTCTTTCCCATCTTATTTTCCAATTCAAGTAAAATGTCTCCAAACATCATATGTGCCTTTCTTTAGCCTTCTTTGCAACATTATCATCCACAGAAGGTTCTTCATTACTAGATTTTTTTTTCATTTGCCCCATCAGTTTGCATTTGAGGTTGAATTTGAATCTCATTTTGAACATTATTATCATACATCTAAAAAAGATAACAATAAAAGAACAATTCAGAAACCAGAGCCAGAATGTGGGGTGTTGTCCCAAATAGAACAAATTTCAAACAGAACTAGAAACACCTAAGCCCCAACAGATCAAATTTCAAACAAATTTCATTTGCTTCAATATTAACATACCTTGAAGTAGAGCTGCAGAGTTGAGAAGGTGAGCCCTGCTGACTACTGAGGAGACAAGGAGGAGGAGGCGATAAGGGTTGAGGGCTGAGCTGCTGAGTTGAGGAGGCGACGGCTGAGCCTATGAGGAGGGGAGGCGACGGTGAGAACTGAGGGCTGAGGATAGGGAGCTCAGTGAGGACGGCGAGGACTGAGGGCTGATAAGGAGAGGAAGCACTCTGAACTGTCTAAAAGTGAAATCTGAAACTGAAGGTTGAAGGAAGTCGTGGAGCTGGTGCAGAAGAAGTCAAGAAGAGTAAAGTGAAAGTTGAAAACAAATTTTAATAAAATATTAAATTATTAAAAAAAGGGCTAACTCGCCGGCTCGGTTACAGGTTAGGCGGGTACGGGTCAAAAAGGGCTAACCCGCTGGTTCAGTTACGAGTTAGGCGGGTGCGGGTCTTTTGGGTTACCATTTAACCAACCCAATCCACCAGTTTTGGGGGTCTAACCCAAATTCCCAGCTCTAACTCACATCCATAAGACCTGTTGGCAAATAATAAATTCTTCAAAATTGACGTTATGTGCTATGAGTATAATTGAACAAATTGGGTTTAGATATTGTGAGTGTGTAGACTTAAATATGTACGTTAATGGTAAAATCAAAATGACATACACTCTTATAGTATAATAGTAACACTCTAGCATGTGATTCATACTACATGTGCTAAAGAACTGCAAAAGGGAAGCAAGTTAATAGATGCTTGCTTCATTACTGTGTGAGTCTCAGTAAGGTACAATCCTTTCATTTATGTCCTTTAACTTTGACAATATCATAGAGGTATACTTCATCTCCTGCACTTTAGCATATATCTTATGGTCATGCTAGATATGATCTAAAGGTATTATGCTAGAAAAGGGGTTAATTTATATCAAAATGATATGTGGGTGAAAGGAAGATTTCCTAAATATACACACCTATGCTGGTCTTTGTGACCTCTCCCTTATGATTTTATTTTGTTAATTTCATAAGTGTGGATACCATGCATATGAGGAGGCTATCTAAGTCTTATAATGACTCAGCAAGGATTAGATTAGCCATGAGACAAGTGTATATGGGTAAATCTATGACACCGAGGCACTATAATAGAATCGAGCTGCACTATAGGGTTGTCTTGTGCTAGTCCCTATAAAAGGGATTTCTAATATAAACAACCAATTGAAGACATCATGCCCACGCAATCACTGTAAAGTGCCTAGTATTAAAAAAGGAAGAGAAATGGACTGGACCCATAATATATAATCCATCGAGTATGTGTGGGAGATGTTGGAATCTTCCCAATCCCTCCTTAATGGATTAGGTCCTAAGTCAATAGAAGTGGGGCTTTAAATGAAAATGACGTAATCACTAGTACGTGGATCATGGTATAAGGGACATGAGGGAGTGAATTTTTGTAAGCAATCAATAACTCCAAGATAGATTCTCCTCTCTTCTCTATCTGTTCTTTTTCTCCTCTTGGGTTATTTGTTATGTAATATAGTCAAAGTCCAAATTGGTGCTCCAATTTTATGTGGGTACTTTGATAAGTCAATCGGATTCTAGGTACGGCTAAAATCCTTAAATAAAGATAAACATATCTTCCCTAGTTTTCATCAATGTAATATTTCAACTATATACAACTAAAAAAACCTAACCAAAATATCAAGCATCAAGAAGGTTATTCATTATTAAGTTAGCCAAATCATCCCTCATTGAATCGATGTCAACCTAGTCATATCTCGTTTTAATATTGAGATGCTGCAAATAATACCTGGTCATTCTAAACAACCACCTCCTTCTATGTTTTTTGGCGAGATGGAGGTTTGCTTGGTAGAATGACTCCAATAGGGTCTGATGCAGTAGCCTCTTGTGCAGCTTGTAACTGCTGGTCCATCAAGTCCTTTCAATAATGTGTAACCCCCTCAAGACTGTAATGCAGGTACTTGTTTTACTTTGCTAATTCCTTGTTCTTCTTGCTCTTCCATAAAAAAGAAGTTGATTGAACAGTGTTAATTTAATAATTAAAAAAATAAATTGCTCTTCCCCTATATAACTAAATTTATATATGCCTCAAACCTGATAAGTAGGCTCTGCTCGCAGTGCAAGAAACTTCTTCCACACTTCGTCATTGATGCTTAAGAAGCAGATACTTGGATGGACGTCATCATACTTGCCTAATGAAGGTGTTCCCTTGCAAGTCTGAATTTGAATTGTCACCACCGGTCACCATATTGCTTCCAGATACGCTTATGCATGGCTTGTGTGGTGGGAATATCAAAAAGCATATGCAATAAAGTACAAAATGTATATAACAGTTATAATTAGAAAGATTACTAAAATACATAAAATAAAGATAGAATTAGAAAACTACCAGAATATCCTCCCAAATCTACTCCTTCATGTATTTGGTATCAATTTCCAAGTGTCATACTCTATGCTAGCCTTATTATGTACCACTTGGCCCACGTAACTATTGAACTTAGACACATTATCACCAAATGCCTTATTATGTCTATTAAAGTCCACCGACAACTTTCTGGGTTGCAAATTTGATTTGCCATACCCAATGAGGTCATACGGGTCAGGCTCTACCTCTTTTATTTCCTAAAGTGGTAGAGGTGCCCTACTGATCATAACCATGTTAACCAAAACCAGAACAATACATGTCCTATTCACAAAAACGTAAAAATATCATATTAACAATAAATAAAAACTGGAACAAATGTAAGAATCAGCTTATCAAAAAATAAAAATTGGAATAAATGTAAGAATTGCATCAACAATAAATAAAAATTGGAATAAATGTAAAAAAATTCAATAATTTATGTACTAATTGGCATCCTTCCAAATTCTTTTACAATGATCATCCTTAATGGCATATTCGTCATCTACCAAATCAACTTTAGTTGTTTTAGGTTGATAAACTGAGAAAGGCGGTGTTTTAGAGCGCACGATGGATAGTTTCTTATTTACTGGATCGGTAACATAAAACACTTATATTGCTTGACTTGCTAAAATGAATTACTCATCTTTATATCTAGCTTAACTCAAACAAATCTAAATTGCGCATCTACTTGCATGGCATTAGTAGTAACCCTCTTACATTTGAAGACGGGAATTTTAAACTCAGTGTAACTAACATCTTTCAATTACTCCATAATATGACCTGGGCACCTTTGTTGGGTTTTCATCTTTTGAATTGGCAAAACATATCACTTCAGCTACAACCACCATACCATGGTTCTGTATAGTACATTTATCTCTTAGGCTTTTGTATAAAAAGAATAAATATTTATGTCATACCCTCCTAACACACAACCTCAAAAAGAGTATCAGTAGCTAGCATTCGTATTATCTCTAAAGGATTGTCGTCCTTTAACACTTCTTGTGCTCATTAGATAGTTGCATATCGCTCTTGGGCATTGGAAATTGTGCCCTTGGGGCCAATCATTATCTTATGAATATTATTGATTTATAAATTGATTAATTATGTTATCATATTATTTGTATGTTTACTGTGATGACCATCCTTGGATAATTCATGATCTTATCCTAAATGTCCATGGTCGGTTATCTATGCGGGACTAGAAATGAAATAAGACCAGTATGACTTTAAAGATATATAGAGATATAAATCAAAGTCATAGGCACATGTAAGAGTGCAAGGTGTTGGACTGACCCGCTATGAGAGAGTTGCATGGGTTATGTCATAAGCTTCTCTCATATACAAACCATGTCACTATGCCCTTTGACCTGAGATCATCATGGATTCCTACATGACAAACGCTCAGCTTTGACCTAGTCAAAAGTCACTTTTGACCGAGTGATCATAAAGACTATGTTCGGGCTTAGTAGTTTTTCATGCGGAGGAATATGAATGGTCAAGATGGAATTTGTCCCTCACATTCGTAGAGAGATATTACTGAGAAATGTATGGCCATACTGTAATGGAAATGTAGTTCCATTTCTATAGTCAGACTACTCAGGGATCAAGAAAGTAACGGTCAGGAATAGGATGATGACATTATCCATGCCTCATCCATGATCAAAATATCGCGTGACATAAGGGACATGATATGGTTGTATAAAAGGTTACATCGTTTAACGATCCTCATATGATTTGGGTAGTCGTTATGTCTTGCTAGAGACCGCTTGCGACTTGTGGGCCAGTATAGCAAATGGCCCACTGCCAACTTCAAATGGGCCTACAGGGTCGCACATAAAATAGCCCAACACGAGCTATGATGTTCAGATTCATTGAATCTAAGACATGTCCAGATTCAATGAATGATCCAGGGTGGATGTATATATTTATTTATATTTATATTCATATATATATAAATTCGTATATATACATTATATATAAGAGATATATGAGTTTAATTTATAAGGATAAATTAAATCTCTATCACGTTTGAATTTGAAATTCAAATTGATAGGATATCTCAAATTTGATTTATGAGAATAAATCAAATATAGTTCAGTCTTATCTTTATTTTAAGTTAAATAAATAGGTGAATTAAATCTGTGGGACGAATTTAATATAAATATTATTTATTTAATTAGTTTCTTATCAAATTATACAATATATGATATTTTATTAATTTTAGAATTAATATAAGATTAACTCCAAAATCTAATTCGGTAGAGGAAAACGCATAGCATCCCATATATCTGATTTTAGGAGCTACATTTTGAAAGACATAGAACACAGAAAGGCCGAAGGGGAATCTGTAAAAGGTTTACAGATAAGAAACTGCCGAAAGAGAGATGGAGATGACGAATTCTTGAGAAAGCCCTGGAAGGACAGGAGACGCTAGCACGTCGTTCGTGGTTAGAACGCTGTTCGTGTGGATACCAGTAGAGGAAGCTGACCTGAGTCGTCGACTTCTTGCTATCGGAAAGGGAGCACGAGCCGCGGAGAGAAGCTGTGAATGTCATGACCAGAAGCTGTGGAAGTCGCTGAGAAACACTGAAGGTAATGCTTCTTCCCACTTGACTTAAACATATATGGTAGATCCTCGTAAGGAATGGAAAAAATTTTAAGTTAATTTCCGTTGCGTGTCTTCCAATTCCTTACATTGGGTTCTTGTTCCTGAGCATATCCTTATAAGGATCCAAGTAAGCTAGAACTTCATCTTTAGTATTCAACATTTGAAGATGTGCTTGCATCACCACTTTCATGAGACATGGGCTTCACTTTGGTACCCAGTGTTTCCCTGCCTTTTCTCCCCTGATTATGTTGAGGTTGAGGAAGTCTAACTACCTTGACCCCAACAACATATGTATTACAAAACTCAACTTCCTCCTTAGCTACATATCTCTCAACAATTGATGACTTCTGTCGATAAGGATTATTATAATACCCTTTAAGGATTTTCATATATCTCTTAAAACAGTACATCTACCTTAAATACATAAGCCACAAAGTCTAATCTCTCATACCAGGTGATCTATCAATTGGACCATAATGTCAACAAATGTTGGTGGCAAGTGCATCTATAATTTGGAAAGGATAATAATACCTCAAAAATTATTTTTCATAGTGCCTCTAATAGACATTGGTAATAATTATTGCATCAATATGTGGCTTCCAAAAATTAGAAGAATACTATTGTGGAACCTTAATGCCATGCAAACACTTACATGTGATTTTTTCATCCTTGGACAATGTGTGTACCACAAGTTTCAAAAAATTCTCTTACTATACTTTTTTTTGTTATGGATATAGGTGTGCTTTTATTCCCATTTCAGCCAAGTCTCATAGTATTCACCCTATCCTTACTCTTTCTAGGAATATTGCAGAAGCATGCTAACAAGGTTTTTACTCACGTTTTTCTACACATGCATGACATCTAGACTATGTCTCACTTTATGACTTCAATATGGGAAATAAAAAAAGATAGATCTCTTCATCTATGCATTCCTTTCCCTTACCCCTTTCTTAT
Organism: Leucaena leucocephala; assembly: GCA_037074615.1. Taxonomy (NCBI): domain Eukaryota; kingdom Viridiplantae; phylum Streptophyta; class Magnoliopsida; order Fabales; family Fabaceae; genus Leucaena; species Leucaena leucocephala. The sequence continues at coordinate 6,263,785 of CM073561.1, read as the reverse complement.
TATTTTTACTGAAGATGACATTAACCCCTGCACCAGTTGATAAACGCCTTCTCTAGTTAAAGGTATTGGAGTCATTTGATTATCCTTTAAGCCATTGAATACATTCTTCATGTGAGAAAGGTATACCTTCTTCCTTCCATGCTTGAGTTTCACGTAATACCTTCTGCCCATATGTGACACACTGTATGCCCCTTAACTCTGTATCCTGCCAAGTTTCCATATACCGAGAAGTCATTTATCATAGTGAAGATCATGGTGCCTAGTTTGGAAGTCTCTTGTATATATTTGTCAAACACATCAACACCTTCCTCCCACGATTTCTTCAAATCTTTAATCAGAGATGCCAAGTACACATCGATATTGTAGAGAAATGTGGAAAGGACATGGACCCAATATCACGAAACATGTCTAGAATTCTATCCTCAAAGCTATCAATCACAACTTCCTTAATTTCAAACAAAGGAGTCCTTCTAATTGCACCATGCCATATCTAATTTGTATACCTTAGATTTATCCCATCATATACAAGATGCTCTGTTATATCAAGAATGCTCAACCAGTTAATGTTTAAACACTTTACAAAAGGACTAAAATACAACCCATCCCTTTTCTTATGGTCATTCATCTTAACAAATTTAAGAAATCTTTCAACCTCATCCTCATATTCCTTACTAATTCTCCTAGCTTTCATCCAACTAAGATCCATTCTACATCATCATTTAAAATAATTTAAAATAATACTTGTCAAATTAATTGAAAATGCCTTTTTAATTGTATAAATATTTCAGAAGAGTTTCCCCTTATATAAACAATCCCAAATAACAAACAAAAGAAGCCACTAACTAGCAATATCATCAACTAACTAACAAATTAATTTCAATAGTCTCAATTCCACAATACCAAAGGACTCCTTTTAAATTAAAAGTTCTTAGTGCAAAATGATAACTCAAATAAAGTCAATTACCAATGAAACTTGATAAGTAAACTTCTCGTTAACCAAAACTTTTAACTTCATTTATAACTTTTTAAAATAATACTTACACTGCTAAAATACCAAATATATATCTCAAAAATAAAAAATAATATTGTATAAAAAAATAATCTCACAACCAAACTTCTATTACTATTTCAATGATACCCATAACTAATAAACAAGCTATTCAAGCCAATGAGCAACAAAAGGTTCAAATCACAATAGTTTGTAAGACAAAAATCGCATATAACAATAATCTAGATATAGGAAACACTATACCAACCAAAATAAATCTTCAAACTAAGAAAACACAACCCATATCATCTATTAATTCTTAAATACAACAAAATATTGAAAAATAATAAAAAAACGGAGGGACAATGAGGAGAATAGAACTTATGATGAATCACACTCGAACAACAGAGAAGACAATGAGCACAATGGAGGGAGTGGTGGTGCTAGAAAATGGAGGGAAATAGTCAAAGAAAGTGTTTTTAACAGTGGTTTCCATATAACCACCATTAAAAATCCTATAATTTTTGTACATAACCCATTTTTCTTAAAAACTGCCATGAAAAGTTTTTAATAGCATTTTATTTACAAAATTGTCACCATGTTATTTTTAGCTGCAGTTTACATTTAACCACCATGAATAGGCACCGTTAAAGATGTTTTATGTAGTAGCGTACTTTTATGCCCATACAAATTAAACAATCATAAAACGTGAAACTCTCTCATGCACAAAAGTTGAAATAATCATAAAATTTGTAAATGATAACTTTCAAAACCTAGGTCTCCTTTGCTCACAAAAATTAAATAACTACAAATTTGCAAACCACATGTATGTTCATAGAAATTAAACAACTACAAAATTTTAAAACTACTTATATATGTATATAGATTAAACAACCACATAGTTTATAAACAACTTACAACTTTCAAAATCTAGGTTTTCCCACTTCAAAAAAAACTAGGTCCCTTCACCCTTTATATATTCCCTTTTAATGCCCAAACAGATATTAAATACACAAAATTTACAACCCATGCATGCACAACTTTTAAACCGAGTGCCTTTTCATTTGTGTCCCAACAAATACCAGGTCACCCATCTATACATAGAATTTTTAAATGAGCAAACAGATTAAACAGCCATTAAATTTGCAAATTAATTTTATGCATACATAGATTAAACAACCACAAAATTTAATAATCAATTTATTCACAAAGATTAATTAAACAACTGCTAACATGTGTCTCCTCGCTGCCCCTTTTTTGTACACAGAGATTAAACAACCACAAAATACAATACTCACTTTATGACGCAAATTAAACAACTGCTTTCAAAACCTGCGTCTCCTTATTTGCCTCCCCTCCAAAAAGGGGAAATTCCTAGCCCACCTCACCTTTCATATAGCATTTTATGTGCCCACGATTACTAAACAATGAAAAAACTTAACAATCCACAACTTCCAAAGTACGATTTTGTCATATAACTCTTCTCCCAAGTTTAGAGATGTTATTCATAGAATTTTGGATCATGAAGAAGAAGGTAAACTCAAGACGAAAGGATGAAAATGATTTCTATAGATCATAACAATGGAATACCAAATTAAGTTATGTAAATTACTTGACAATTATTAGAAAAATATTTGCTGACATAGACTTAATAGTTACCAATATGGCATGTACAAAGAAGGCTACTTATGCAACTGATACATCCCTATTTTATTATATTATTTCACATCAATTTTAGATATTTTATCTCATTTATTAGGAATTATTGTAGTCCTTGTTATCATTTTGTGCTTAAAGTGATCATATGAATTAAGTGATAAAACTTTCCTTTTCTTATGTTTTTTATTGACCTTATTATTTCTCTTAATTAAATTGATTTGCAAGAAGGTATTTTGTTTTCATGTATTTCAAAAATTAAAAAAATAAATAAATGATGATCTAGACCCAAATTAACTACTGCAAGATGACATTGAACTGATTTCTATGACGAAGTGCAATTGAGGAATTGCCAAATTGAAGAAGAAAATTAAAAATTATAATTAGAGAAAATCAAAATACTCTTATTAATATAATATTAATATCGTATTGTATTATATTATATTAGTTCATTCCTTTAATATAACATTATATTAATTCAATTTCATTCAAATTAATTTAAGCTAATTCATCATTATCCTAATTAAACTCTTCATCAAACATTTGAATTTAAATTGAAGATAAAGGATAATGCAAAAGGACTAAAGGTGTCATCTCTCTTATTATTTATTTTATCTCTTTTATCCTTTTGCTTGAATTTGAATTTGTGAAGGATAATTGAAGATCATGCTAACACCTTAATGTGGGAGGAAGGCATAACTCAAAGGAGTTTGGATAAAAGAAGATATTCAAAGGATAAAGCCATAATCTTTCATTGCCTAATCAAATGAGTTCAACCTCAACAAGGACTCTTCCAAGGCACACAACAAAGCCTATAAAAAGGGATCCAAGGCACCTCACAACAATCACCAAACCACTTTTCTGTTTTGATGTTTTCCTTTATGTAATTTTATGATTTCTTATGTTTAGGATTTGAAAGTTGTATACTGATGAGGACCTTCATCACTACGTCTTGGGGTACCAATTAACAATTTAATTTCAAGGGATCAGTAAAGCTCAACCTCGAGTTGTATCACTTTTGGAAGCCTTTATTGGAATTCTAGTCTAACTAAATGCAATTGACAAGGGTAAATGGGGGGGTTTAGTTCAAAACAATATGAAATGCATGAATGGTAAATGATCCTAGCTACTTGTTTTGGTATTTTTGTTTATAAATGAAATGGATATAAAATCAATGAATCATAGTTATCTCCTGGAAATGTGTTTCAAGCAATTATAGTTCACAAAAGATGTTAGGAGTTTAGTTGAAAACCATTTTCTTAAATAGTTTGAAAACCTTACAAATTGAGGTGAATTAAATTTCAAATGAAACCCTTGACCCAAAGGCTCATAATAAAATTAAGCACTCTCTTCAATGTGCAGATATGAGATAAATGAAATGGCAATAGGCAACTTGAACATAAATTCCAATTATGCCAGTCAGGGGTACCTTTATTCTCAATCAACATTAATTAACAAACCCCAACATTCATATGAACAAAGGTAGCATATTCCAATACAAAACTATTACCATAACATAAAACCTCAATAATCCAATCCATAACAGTAACTAAACCAAGTCAACATCATATTTCTACAAACAATCAACTGGAAACTGAAATATAATGAAAAAGCTATGGAATGGATAAAAGAAACTCCCTAATGATGCTCAAGAACTCAAGCCAAGCTCCCAATCCTAAGAGTTGGACCTTCTAACTCTTCATAGCAACACTCCAAGCTCCAACTAGTAGCCACAAAGCTTTCCCCATGAAGGAATTAGAAGTAAAGAGATGAAATATGATGAAGAAAGTGCAAAAATGGAGATGAAATGGGTTAGGAATGGAGGAACGTAGGGATAAAAGAGATGGAGATATATGGGAATTGAAGGAATTTGAGATTATGGTTAAGTTTTTTGGCTATATAGAGTGAATGAGGCTATACAACAAGATGACTCTTCAAATTTCAAGGATCCTTTGCATATTTCAACTGGATCAATCACAAGAGAAGGAGCTAAAAGAATTAAGGAAGTATTGAATGGGTTAGTGCAAGAGGCATTGACAAAGCAAATAGCAATTAGAGCAACAAATCAAATTAAAATTGCTGAGAATGTTATTAATTTTATTTGTGCCCAAAATTTAATCAATATAACAGTAGCTCTAGTAAGAGTTGACACTTTCAAATCATAATGTAACTCAAGCACATGTAATTTCAACTTTTGCTCATAATCCACATATATAAAAGAATATGTATCACCCGAATCAAATAATGCAAAAAACTCATGCCCATGAAGAAGAATAATACCTCGAATCAAGTGATAAACTCATATTTGTAATGATTTGTAGTGTGTTTAAAGTGAGTTTATTATTGATATTATCCCCATTTATCAATATATTGAACAGTTATTAAATAAAATAATATTCAAAACAGTTGAGAATTAGTTGATATAAATTTAATGCTTAAAGTGAACAAATAATATGTTATTCTAATTTTCTATTACAGACCAATACATTAAGAGAAAATGACAGCTGGACTAAAGGAGTTGATGACATGTGATAGCATATGGGCTAGATCCAGGAATTGAGGAACATATTGCAAGTTGGAGATCATGTATATGTTGGCACATGGAGAAGCACTGTTCACGCGCATCTGGCACTGTTCACACTCACACAACATAATCACCTATTCCAACAGCAGCTCATGCACTCCACATATCATTCACACCATTTCAACTACCCTTCACATCCTTCCACGCCTATATATACATCCACACCATTCCATATGTGGGGTTTTTCTTCTGCCATATTCTAGCTTCCACTCATTCTGATAATTCATCACTCCACATCCATCCCATTCCAGACACGCCATTTCCTTTCATTTCCATTTCCTTATCCATTTTCTATTCTGCACTTTCCTCTGTTTTAGTCAATAGAACCAAAGGAAAGTTCTATAATTCTTTTTCTATCATTTTCACCATGACTATTGCCGTGTGTTTTCTGTTGTTGCTGGAGTTCAGATAACAATGCAAGGCTAAGCTGCTATGCTCTCTTGGAGATGATGCTGAACTAGAATCCTTGAGCTGAATAGAGAGTTCATCGTGTCTCTAATTCAGAGTTAATTGTATCGAGTTGATGTAGTTAATTATGTAATTAATGATGCAATTAGAGTAGTAGAGGATAAAGCAGTAGGGAATTGAGTTGGATTTCTTATTTCTGCATAACTATCCTTTGATTGATTTGAATATTTGATCAAGTTGAACATAGTTGTGATTAATTGAAGTGATTCTGTTTAATTCATATTCTACTATCTCTGAGTTGAATGACTCTTAATCTCTTTTAATGTCTGTGAGTTGTAGTTTTGATTGAGATTTAGCTAGCGAGTTGTTAGCTAACATATTCTAATTCAACTGATCTAATCCTCATATTCTATGGATAATGAAGGTAAGGTAATCTCCAAGAGAACACACTTGTCATTCATTCATCTCATCATCACAAACACTAAAAACATAAACAAGAGCATAGAATTTACTTTCAGTAGTTAAATTAGAACTCATCAAATACCATTTCTTTAATTTGTTAATCTGTGACTCATTAGATTAATTAGGCATCTTAACATCCATCTAGGCTTCTTGTAAATTGACCTAGGTTAGCCTCCACTTACTATTGGTTAGTTTTGTTTTGTTTGATAATTAAAATGACAGTTATCAAAATAGCGCCGTTGCCGGGAGCCTTACTTGTTAAGGTTTTCTAAGCAATCTCCTGGGCCTAAAAATCATAAAAAGTATATAGGTGTTTCAGTCTTTTTGCGTATTTTGTATTTTGTCTTATTGAGTCACAACTAATTGTCTTTTTAGTTGCAACGAAAGTGCTTAAAATTAATTTCTGAGCATCTCTATGAACTTTAGTCGCGACCAGAAATAAATTTGGTTGCATCCTTTGATTTGATTTTACTCTATGTTACATTTAGTCCCTGACCAGTCTGCTTTTTGGTCGCAACCAAAAATATTTTTCATCCAGTTTTTTTTTTCTATGATTTCTAGTCGCAACCAATTTAACACTTAGTCACAACCAGAAATTGAAAACTTCAAGCATTTGCTCTCTGTGGATTTTAGTCGCCACCAAAGTGACATTTGATTGAGACCAAAAATCCTGATTCAGAATTTTTCCTCGCTATGACTGATTATCATGAATTGAAGTTCATTTTTGTCGCGATCTCTATTTCGGTGATTACTAGTAGTGACCTGGTGAACTTTTAGTCACCACCTGATTGTTTTAAACTGCAATTATTTAATCTGAATTCTTGGAGTTGCTGCATCTGTGACATATTTGATATTCTGCATCATGGTTGAGCATATTTGCATGAACAGAAGCTTTGGAGTCTTTCTTTTGGATAGAGAAATCAATATAACACTTAGGCAAATTAAGAAGGCTAAGATCTTAAATCAAACTAGTGTTGCATCTGTTTTTGAGCTTAGTTATTCTAGTGAATCTGTTGCAGCTAAAATTGATTGTGCATCTGGTGCAATATTAGATAATCATTTTGTCATGGAACATGTTAATGAAGCTGAAACTCATACTCATAATCAGAATATTCAAAATGAGCAACATGGAGAGAATAACATGAACAATAGAAGAGCACGTAAGAGCATAAGAGAATTAACTTATTCTCATGCAAACTTTGATCCTTCTTGCATTTGTCCTATTTTGGATGTTAATTTTGAGTTGAAAGGTTCTCTGTTACTAAAATTTTATGGATTGGCAGGTGAAGATCCTTTCAAACAGTTGAAGACTATGCAGTGGGTTTGCTCATCCATGAAACCTGTAGGTGCTGACATGGATGCTGTGCAGAGACAAATATTCCACTTTACTCTTGAAGGAAAGGCAAAGAAATAGTTTTATATGATGCCACATCATACAACTCAAATATTGGATTCTTGGAACAACTTGAGGACTGCTTTCCTAGAGAAATACTTCCCTACTTCAAAGACAGCTATATTAAAGAAGGAGATTTTTGCTGCAGAATAGTATGATCAAGAATTTTCTCGAGTTTTAGGGAAGATTTCAAGAGCTGCTAGTTAGATGTCCATACCACCATATTCTAACTGAGCATTTGGTGTAGTATTTCCATTCAGGATTGCACTATGCATGCAAAAAGAATTTGGATGCAGTTGTTGGAGGCTCCATTGATGATTTAACTCCAGATGAAACATGGAACCTGATTGAGAAAATAACAAGCAATAACCAGCAGTATGGGGGCTATGATGCTAGGCAAGTCCATGAGGTCTGTGCAAGGCCTTTATCCTCCCAAGTTGCTGCCATGAATGCTCAGATCAACAACCTAACTACTCAATTGGACAATTAACATGTTCAAAGCCCATACTCTCAAGCCTTGTTGCTCCTAATGGTCAACTTTGCTATTCTACTATGCATACCACTATCAATTGTCTTACACACTATAAAGATGTATCAGCTATCTATTAAGGAAAATCAAACCAGTATCCACAAAGGAATCCATACTCTAACACATATAATGAAGGATGGAGAGGTCATCCTAATTTTAGATGGAGGGATGGAGGTGGAGACAAGAATTATGGGCAGAACAGATTCAACAATGACAGACAAGTGGCTGACTTTTCTAAAGCTATAGAAGTACCTTCTGCTGCAAAGGATGATAGAATATCTGAGATAATGAAGAGCATTAATATGATGAATTCAAATATAAACTCCATCAACACAAACTTCTACTCTAACTTCAAGGACTTGAGATCTACTGTGGAGAACAATCAAGCAATAACAGAGTCCAAGCTTGATGCCTTGGATAATAAGATGGAACAGTGGGAAATAAAATATGCAAATATGGATTGCTATGTATCACACTAGCCAATTCAATTATGATTTTCAGGCAAGAATCAGTGGAGATATACCTTCAAATACAGTTGTTAACCCCAAATCTATGAATGTTATAAGTTTGACAGTTGAGGAACAAGCTACAGATGTTAACAGTGAAGAGGAATGTGAGGTAGACAACTGCTTCCAATTATAGCATTGAGAAGTTTGAGAATACAGAAGAAGCACAACCACTGGGAAAGGAAAAGGGTACAAAAGTCAAATCAATTCTATCCCAAATTTAGAAGGTTGTGGACAGCTAAATAGCAAGGAAACTATGCTGCCTGAAGCTATGGATTATGATTTAAGGAATCCTAGAGTGGACATAACTGAAGAAACACAACTAGCAGTAAATTCAGAGCTCAAGCAGCAAGAAACAACCTCTAGTATAGTTGAGGAAAAGGTGCATCTAAAGGAACTACCTATTCCAAGGGAAATCATGAGTAGCAAGAAAAAGGCCTTAGAGGAGTAGAACAAGGAAGTGCTTAATTCTTTTAAAAAACTTGAAGTAAATGTGCCTATACTAGAGAGAATTCAAAGAGTGTCAGATTATGCAAAATATTTGAAGGACAGTTGCACATACAAGGAAAGACATGAACCTAATGAACTAGTGTAAGTTGGACCTAAATCTTCTGCACTCTTCAACTCTCAACTTCCAGTGAAGTGTAAAGATCCAGGTGCATTTTCTATTCTTTGTACAATTAGCAAGATAACTATTCCTAAAGTATTGCTAGATTCAGGTGCTGCTATCAATGTTTTGTCATGTTCTATTTATCATGCCTTAGGAGTAAATCTGATCAAATCAACTAGGGTGTTAGCTCAATTGGATGATAAGAGAATTATTAATCCTAAGAGAATTTTAAAAAGCATTTTAGTTCAAGTTAAGGAACTTGTTTTTCCTGTGGACTTTTATGTTTTGGATGTCAAATAAATCTCTTGGTGATAGTATTCTTATTCTAGGAAGGCCAGTCTTGAAAATAGCTAACACCATATTTTCATGAAAGATTGAATTATTAAAATAGAATTTGATGGGCACATAATTCAGTTCAGCATGTATAGACACCTACATCAGGATCATTCTCTCCTAGGACTTGACATGATTAGTGCATCACTTGAAAATGAGTGTGATAATATTCATGAGCTTGAAACTGATGAAGTTGAAGAATCTTCTTTTTCTTCATCCAATGGTGATGTGTTATGCATTAATTCTAAAATTGATGGCTAGTTTACTACTATGGGTGATTTTTATTTATCTTCATCTAATATTTTTTCTATTGGAACTAACCTCATTGTTTCAAGTGTTGAACAATATCTAGGAAGGTTTGTAGTAGATTTAACAGAGTTATAGGACAAGAATTATGCAGCATATTTTGAGAGAGAAGGAATTGGAACCTCTGAGCTAGGGAGTTTTCAATTCAATAATTATATACTGTATTCTAACCTTATTTATGAGAGTTTCAAATTAGAATTTTTAGACATTTCAGGACTGCAACAATTGAAGGATATGGTGAATAATAGAATTACTTGGCAAGGACAAAAGTGAATAATGCATCAGTTATATCAACAAGACCATTCCCACTATCTTTTGGATATGCATATATTCTGCAAGCTGTAAACTATCTTTTAAGATGAAACAGCATCCCAGGTTAATAGCCAAGTATTCAAGCTATACAAGGAGAACTTCAAGGCCCTATGATACTCAAGTTGTCTCCTTCCTTACAATAGTCTGGTTTACATTGTTTTACTTATATATTTGAGCTATAAATTGTTGATTAAGTGTGGGGAAGGAGACTAAGTCAGTAAGGGTAGATAAAAATTAATAAGTTCATTTTGGATTCTAAATCAGCTTTGTCCTCTTTATTACTTCGGCCTTTGCATGTGTTTCTCTACTTCTTCACATTGAGGACAATATAGAAATTAAGTGTGGGGGAGTAGTTTGTGAAATTAGTAAGTAAAATCAGATAATTGCTGTGATTCTACATTCTGGTCTCGACCTTGAGATGTAATTGTCGCGACTAAATTAAGCAAAAATGTCAAGTTTCTTCTCTGTGAAAATTAGTCACGACCAATTAATATGTTTGTCGTGACCAGTAATTCTTATTTTTTGATGCTTACTTGTCTGTGATATTTTAGTCGTGTTCTATGCTTATCTTTATCGCGACTATAATTCTCTGTGAATTTTGGTCATGACTGGATGGGCACTTGGTTGCGACCTGAGCTTGTGTGTTTGTTAGGATTACTCTGTGATTATGAGTCGTGACCAGTGTACATGTTAGTCACGACCTATATTCCTTATTTTCTAAAAATTTCTTCTCTGAGTAAAACAGTTGCGACTTGAAGACCTTTTTGTCATGACTAGACTTGAACTTTTGTTGAAAAATTCTCTTGTTTCATCTGATTGTTGCTTGGTCTGATTGAACTTACTGTCATGGATTTAAAATTGAATTTTAAACATATACTTTTGAACATTGGCAAGCTTGATGAAGTATGAGTTGCTTGTTTCATTGATTTACTACTGGAAATTGTGTAGCATGAATGATTGATCTCATGTATTCTGTTTGAAATTCATGCAATCTTGTCATAATGAGTTGATTAGGGTGAGTAAGCCAGATGGAAGGATCCTTGAGCCTCCAACATATACTCATTTACATTGTATGACACCATCTAGTTTAGTAACTTTACAGAACTTGTCTCAATCGTTGGTTCAAACCACATTTGCTTCTTGGAATTGTGAATATGATAAGGGCATTTCTTTCAAAACCCTTTTGCCCAAACAGTAGCCACATAAAATATTAAATCATTTGCTTAACCCCTTTGAGACCTTCACTTTCTTTTAAAAATTTTCATCCTTGGTAAATGAATGATGTATAAGGTACGTACTGTTATGAAATAATTGATAAATTGTACCACTTGTTGGATATTTTAACTTCAATGTATTTGTTATCTAGTTCAATAGTGAAAGAAAAGGAAAGCAGAAAGAAAATGTACAGAAAAGAGAAAAAGAAAGAAAGAAGAGATAGACTAGAAAGAACAAAAGTAATATTCAACTTGAATGAAAGGAAAATATTTGGTACTCTCTACAGTTGCAAGTTCAGATTAGATTGGAGAATTAAGATCATATGCAGTATTTTATTAATCATTGACATTTATTTATATTTCATCACTTAGCCTCTCTAATATTACAATATAATAAAGACCATTTGATTCATAACCCTTGTAGCAGTTAGTAGTGGAGATATAGGATAGTTGAGTGAAATTACCTTGATAAGAGAATGAGTGAAACACTACACCTTGTGAGGAAATCCCAACCTAGTTGCTTTGCTATGATTTCATTGCATGATTTGGATTCTTTGATTGATATGAGATTAGTTTGGACTGCTGCCAATTGAAAGGAAAAGATTGATGCCTACAAGTGCTTATGCTGAATCTCTTGCCAAATATGCTAAACATGTGTGTTTGAATTTCAATTTCGATCCATAATTTTGTTTAGAGTGCAAAAGCTAAGTGTGAGGGCAGTTGATAAACTCATATTTGTAGTGTGTTTAAAGTGAGTTTATTATTGATATTATCCCCATTTATTAATATATTGAGCAGTTATTAAATAAAATAATATTCAAAACAGTTGAGAATTAATTGATATAAATTTAGTGATTAAAGTGAACAAATAATCTATTTATCCTAATTTTCTATTACAGACCAATGCATTAAGGGAGAATGACAGCGGGACTAAATGAGTTGATGACATGTGACAGCACATGGGCTAGATCCAGGAATTGAGAAAGAGATTACAAGTGGGAGATCATGCATATGCTGGCACATGGAGACCACTGTTCACACACATCTAGCACTGTTCACGCGCACATACAATAGAATCACATATTCCAGCAGCAGCTTGTGCACTCTACATATCATTCACACCATTTCAAATACCCTTCACATCCGTCCACACCTATTTATACATCCACACCATTCCATATAAGGGGAGTATGCTTTTGCCATATTCTAGGTTCCACTCAATCTGATCATTCATCATTCCACATCCATCCTATTCCAGACATGCCATTTCCTTTTATTTTTCATTTCCCTCTCCATTTTCTATTCTGCACTTTCCTCTGTTCTAGTCAATAGAACCAGAGGAAAGTTTTGTAGTTTATCTTCATCTTCTTCTTGTTGGAAATTGTACCCTAGGGGTCAATCATTATCTTATGAACATTGTTGATTTATAAATTTATTAATTGTGTTATCATATTATTTGCATGTTTACTGTGATGACCATCCTTGGATAACTCATGATCTTATCCTAAATGTCCCTGGTCGATCATCTATACGGGAGTAAAGATGAAATAAGACTAGTATGACTTTGAAGATGTATAGAGATATAAATCAAAGTCATAGGCACATGTAAGAGTATAAGGTGTTGGACCGACCCGCTATGAGAGAGCTGCATAGGTTAAGTCATAAGCTTCTCTCATATACAAACCATGTTACTATGCCCTTTGACTTGAGATCATCATGGATTCCTACATGACAAACGCTCAACTTTGACCTAGTCAAAAGTCACTTTTGACTGAGTGATCATAAAGACTATGTTCGGGCTTAGTGGTTTTCCGTGTAGAGGAATGTGAATGGTCAAGATGGAATTTGTACCTCACATTCGTAGAGAGATATTACTGGGGCCCTCGATGAGTGATTCTGAGAAATGTATGGCCATACTGTAATGGAAAGGTAATTCAATTTCTATAGTCAAACTACTCAGGGATCGAGAAAGTAACGGTCAGGAATAAGAGGATGACATTCTCCATGCCTCATCCATGACCAAAAAAATCGTGTGACCAAAGGGACATGATATGGTTGTATAAAAGGTTACATCGTTCATCGATCCTCATATGATTTGGGTAGTCGTGAGGTCTTGCTAAAGACCGCTTGCGACTTGTGAGTCAGTATAGTAAATGGCCCACTGCCAATTTCATATGGGCCTACAGGGTCGCACACAAAATAGCCCAACACGAGCTATGATATCCAGATTCATTGAATCTAAGACATGTCCAGATTCAATGAATGATCCAGGGTAGATGTATATATTTATTTATATTTATATTCATATATATATAAATTCGTATATATATTATATATAAGAGATATTTATAAGATTTATTTATAAGGGTAAATTAAATCTCTATCATGTTTGAATTTGAATTTCAAATTGATATGATATCTCATATAAGAGATATTTACAAGATTTAATTTATAAGGATAAAATTAAATCTCTATCACGTTTAAATTTGAAATTCAAATTGATATGATATCTCAAATTTAATTTATGATAATAAACCAAATGTAATTCAGTCTTATCTTTATTTTAAATTAAATAAATAGGTAAATTAAATCTGTGAGACGGATTTAATACAAACACTATTTATTTAATTAGTTTCTTATTAAATTATACAATATATGATATTGTATTAATTTTAGAATTAATATAAAATTAATTCCAAAAATCCAAGTCTGTGGGAACACGCATAGCATCAGATATATCTGATATTTAGGAGCTACCATTGGGACAGAAAAAAAAGGGGTGAACGGGAATCCGCAAAAAGGTTTGTAGATAAGACACTGCCAAAATAAAGACGGAGAAGATGAATTATTGAGTAAGCCCTGGAGGGACAGGAGGTACTAGTACGTCGTTCGTGGTTGGAACGTTGTTCGTGTGGATATCAGTAGAGAAAGCCGATCTGAGTCGTCGACTTCTTCGATCGAAAAGAGATCACGAGCCGCGGAGAGAAGCTGTTGACGTCGCAACCAGAAGCTAAGAAAGTCGCGACTGAATACTGAGGGTAATACTTCTTTCCACTTGACTTAAACACATACGGTAGATCCTAGCAGGGAATGAAAAAATTTTTAAGTTAATTTCTGTTGCATGTCTTCCAATTCCTTACAGTGGTATCAGAGCCATGCTGTTTTGTGTTTAAGTTAGGCTTGATTGTTGATTTATATGATATGTGTTAGTCGTAGCCGATCATATGATAACATGCGTTTTATGTGTGACATATAAGGAATCCGTTTTATGTATGACATATAAGGAATTTGAAAAGGAATTGAAATCGGTGGTGCATACATTTTAATTTGATCAATTAATATTGATGGAGTCTAAGAAAAATGAATTCAGATTCGTGATTATTTATGAAGCAAAAAAAATTCTCGGGCCGCTGCCCCAGACCACGCCCGCTAACTGACTAGCCGGACTATCGCCCACCAACTGGCTAGCGGGACCGCCGTGGCTACCTATTCATAGCGTAACATAACCGTAACATATACTATTTTGTGAATATTTTAGTTTTGAAATATTAATTGCCCTTCAATTAAATCTGAATATTGATTATTGATTGTTTGGGTATGGTGAACAATATGGCTCTAGATTGCAAGTGTTGTAATTTTTAAATATGGCCTGCGTGTCGTGCCTTCCTCTATATACTCTTAATGTACCTTCTTTTCTCATCTCACTCCCCTCGAATGTTAAAAGAGGTTTCTATATGTAATTTCCCTTTTCTTACTAGAGAGCTCCTCTCATTGGCTTGAGTGGACTTAGGATAGGTGAGCCATATTGTATCACGTTTACATTATGCATCTTATGATTATATCAGCACATGCATATTACTTGTATGAGATACAAACTAAGAAACATGCATTCTTATAAACTAGATAGTTAAATTAAGCCCTCTAAATGAAATCTTAAGTCATAATACCGTCAATTTATGAACACTTATCAAAACCTCGATCGCTCAATTGTGGACTCCGCCAAAGTGGGTGCATTTGAGTTATCTTGGGGAGATAACTAAGAGTAATGGTTATACTTTCACATATTTATTATTGTTTGACTTAATTGAGATTAACAAAATAATTTTAGGTCTCAAGGCATTAGATGGGATTAAAAACATGCCAGATCATATGATGATAGAATCCCATGAACATCTAAGAGTTACATTTGATGTAATTGGTAAAGGTGTTACCTACCTAAATAACTTAATTTAAGCGTCTTGCCAAAGCGGACTTAAGTTTGAGCCAAATATGGATCTTAGCCCACTAACTATTGCATTGAGGGTTGTTTATTTAGTGGGAGATTACTAATTCAATTGCATATTTTAATTGTAGAGTCATGACGACTAGTAATACTGCTACATTATCGCTGCGATCTATCCTTGAGAAGGACAAACTCAATGGGACAAACTTTCTTGACTGGTTTAGGAACTTGAGAATTGTTCTCAAGCAGGAAAGAAAGGCGCATGTCCTAGATCAACCCATTCCTGAGGAGCCAGCGGCCAATGCTCCTAGAGCTCAGAGAGATGCTTACACGAAGCATAAGGAAGACTCTGTCGATGTGGGATGCTTGATGCTAGCCACCATGGTTCCGGAGCTCCAAGGAGATCTAGAACACATGGAGGCTTATGAGATAATTGTGCATCTCAAGGAAATGTTCCAGCAACAGGCAAGGCAAGAGAGGTATGAGACCACTAAGACCTTATATTCCTACAAGATGGCTGAAGGTGCATCAGTCAGTACTCATGTCTTAAAGATGAAAGGGTACATTGATCACCTTGAGAGGCTTGGATTTCCCATGAACCAGGAGTTAGCTACAGATTGGGTCTTGAACTCACTCCCGGAAAATTATGACCAGTTTGTCATGAACTACACCATGAACAACATGGAGAAATCTATTTCTAAACTACATGGGATGCTTAAAACTGCTGAGCTGAGTCTTAAGAAGAAACCCAGTACTATTTTGATGGTTCAGAAAGGAAAAGGTATGAAAAAGAAAGGCAAAGGCAAGGGGAAGGGTCATAGCTCATCAGGTAAGATCAAAGAGTCAGGCAAGCCCGAAACCAAGCTTGCACTAAAGAAGGCAAAGCCTCCATAGGAAGGAGTCTGCTTCTTCTGCAATGAACCTGGTCATTGGAAGAGGAATTGCAAACTCTACCTCGAAGATCTGAATAAGAACAAGAAGGATAGTGGGGCTATCACTTCAGGTATTTATGTTATAGACATTCATCTTTCTACTTCCACCACATGGGTATTAGATACTGCATGTGGTTCTCACATTTGTACAAATGTGCAGGGACTAAAGGACAGTAGGAAGCTGAAAAAGGGCGAAGTTGACCTACAAGTTGGAAACAGAGCAAGGGTTGTTGTGTTAGCTGTAGGCACTTATGAATTAGTTCTGCCCACTGGGCTTTTGTTAGTTTTGAACAATTGCTATTATATTCCTGCTTTAAGTAGTAACATAGTTTCACTTTCTTATTTGGATAAGGAAAGTTTCACTTTCATTGCTGGGAATAGTAGATGTTCTATTTATCGTAATGATGTTTTCTATGCTCACGGTGATTTGCATGTTGATCATTACATATTAAATTTGGAATAACTCAATCATGGAAATATCTATAACATAACCACCAAAAGGGTCAAACTAAACGATTTGAATCCGACATACCTCTGGCACTGTCGTCTAGGCCACATAAATGAGAAACGCATTTCCAAACTCCATCAAGATGGATTTCTCAACTCATTTAATTTTGAATCATATGACACTTGTGAGTCTTGCTTGTTAGGAAAGATGACAAAGTCACCTTTCATTGGGCACAGTGAGAGGGCCACTGATTTATTAGACCTCATACATACAGATGTGTGTGGACCAATGAACACAAATGCTAGAGGAGGTTATCCGTACTTCATAACATTCATAGATGATTTTAGCATATATGGGCACATCTATCTGATAAAGCATAAATCTGAATCTTCTGAAATATTTAAAATATTTCAAAATGAAGTACAAAACTAGCTTGGCAAAACAATTAAAGCCCTTCGATCTGATTGGGGTGGTGAATATTTGAGCCAACAGTTCATTGATCATCTTAGGAGTTGTGGGATAGTCTCACAATTGACTCCTCCAGGGACACCACAATGGAATGACATTTCTGAACGGAGGAATCAAACACTATTAGATATGGTTCGATCTATGATGAGTCAAACAGATCTTCCACCCTCCTTTTGGGGCCATGCCCTAGAGACAGCTGCGTTCACACTCAATCGTGTTCCATCTAAGGAAATTGAAAAGACTCCGTATGAAATATGGACTGGGAGGACACCTAGTTTGTCTTTCCTCAAGATTTGGGGATGCGAGGTCTATGTTAAGCAACAAGCCTCAGACAAATTAGCGCCCAAATCCTCAAAGTACCTTTTTGTGGGATATCCTAAGGAAACTAAAGGATACTATGTCTATAACCCTGCTAATAACAAAGTATTTGTTGTCAGAAATGGTATCTTTCTCGAATGAGAATTTATCTCTAAAAGAACCAGTGGGAGAAAGGTACACCTCAAAGAAGTTCGAGAGCCACAAGATACCACAAAACTGCAGATGGAAAATAAAGAAGACTCACAACAAGTTGTTGAGACTCCTCAAGTCACACAAGGTCCACGGAAGTCTAATAGGACACGACTTCAGCCTCAGAGGTGTGGATTTCTGATTTCTGACAGTTGTGATGTGTTGCTCATTGAGCATAATGAGCCGACTACCTATTGAGAAGCTATAGTGGGACCAAACTCTGAAAAATGGCTTAATGCCATGAAGTCTGAGATGCAATCCATGTACGACAATCAGGTTTGGACCTTAGTCGACCCACCTAAAGGTGTAAAAACTGTCGGGTGCAAGTGGATTTTTAAAGAGAAAACTGACATGGATGGGAATGTAAATGTCTTCAAGGCACAACTGGTTGCAAAAGGATTTACTCAAACTCATGGTGTGGACTATGATGAGACCTTTTCCCCAGTTGCAATGGCCAAATCAATCAAAATTCTCTTTGCCATAGCAGCATATTATGACTATAAAATATGGTAGATGGATGTCAAGACAACCTTCCTTAATAGAAAGCTCCTTGAGGATGTGTACATGACACAACCTGAAGGGTTTGTGCGTTCCAAGGACTCTGGTAAAGTGTGCAAGCTTCAAAGGTCCATTTATGGACTGGAGCAAGCCTCTCAGAGTTGGAATCATCGTTTTGATGAAGTAGTCAAAGAGTTTAGATTTCTTCAAAATATTGATGAACCTTGTGTGTACAAGAAGGTTAGTGGGAGCACAGTTGTGTTTTTGGTACTCTATGTCGATGACATCCTACTTATTGAAAATGACATTCCTACCTTGCAAATTGTCAAGTCTTGGTTAGGAAAGGCTTTCTTGATTAAAGACTTGGGTGAAGTCACCTACATCCTAGGAATCAGGATCTATAGAGATAGATCTAAAAGACTTCTAGGACTCAGTCAGAGTACATACATAGACAAAATACTGCATAGGTTCAGTATGCACGAATCAAAGAGGGGTTTCATACCCATGTCTCATGGTATTCACCTCAACAAAGATCTGTGTCCTAGTACATTTGATCAACGAGGTCGTATAAATAAAGTTTCATATGCCTCGGCCATAGGATCTATCATGTACGCCATGTTATGTACTCGACCAGATGTCTCGTTTGCCTTAAGTATGACTATCAGATATCAACAGGACCCTGGTGAAGGCCATTGGACTGCTGTCAAGAATATCCTTAAGTACTTAAGAAGGACTAAGGACTTATTTTTGGTCTATGGTGGATTGGATGACGAACTCTGTGTAACTAGTTACACAGATACGAGTTTCCAAACTGATCAGGACAACCAAAAATCACAGTCTGGATATATATTCCTCCTCAATAATAGAGCAGTAAACTGGAAAAGCTCTAAGCAGGGCACTGTAGCAGATTCTGCAATGAAAGCTGAGTATATAGCAGCATCTGATGCAGCTAAGGAAGCCATTTGGATCAGGAAGTTCATCACGAAACTAGGGGTGATACCTACCATCTCATATCTAATAACTTTGCTCTGTGACAATAGCGGTACTATTGCATAGGCCAAAGAGCCTAGGTCACATCAAAGGACTAAGCATATACTCAGTCGATTTCATCTCATCAGAGAAATCACTAATAAATGGGAATTAGTCAAATTAATGATTGTATATAGTGCAAGTAGGAGGTTGTTAGAAATTGTGCCTTAGGGGTCAATCATTATCTTATGAACATTGTTGATTTATGAATTTATTAATTATGTTATCATATTATTTGCATGTTTACTGTGATGACCATCCTTGGATAACTCATGATCTTATCCTAAATGTCCCTGGTCAGTCATCTATGCGGGAGCAGAGATAAAATAAGACCAGTATGACTTTGAAGATGTATAGAGATATAAATCAAAGGCATAAGCACATGTAAGAGTACAAGGTGTTGGACCGACCCGCTATGAGATAGCTGCATGGGTTAAGTCATAAGCTTCTCTCATATACAAACCATGTCACTATGCCCTTTGACCTAAGATCATCATGGATTCCTACATAACAAATGCTCAGCTTTGACCTAGTCAAAAGTCACTTTTGACCGAGTGATCATAAAGACTATGTTCGGGCTTAGTGGTTTTCCGTGCGGAGGAATGTGATTGGTCAAGATGGAATTTGTCCCTCACATTCGTAGAGAGATATTACTGGGCCCCTCAATGAGTGAGTCTGAGAAATGTATGACTATACTGTAATGGAAAGGTAGTTCTATTTCTATAGTCAGACTACTCAGGGATCGAGAAAGTAACGGTTAGGAATAGGAGGATGACATTCTCCATGCCTCATCCATGACCAAAATATCGTGTGACAAAAGGGACATGATATGGTTGTATAAAAGGTTACATCATTCATCGATCCTCATATGATTTGAGTAGTCGTGATGTCTTGTTAGAGACTGCTTGTGACTTGTGAGTCAGTATAGTAAATAACTCACTGCCAACTTCATATGGGCCTACAGGGTCGCACACAAAATAGCCCAACACAAGCTATGATGTCCAGATTCATTGAATTTAAGACATGTCCAGATTCAATGAATGATTCAGGGTGGATGTATATATTTATTTATATTCGTATATATATAAATTCGTATATATATATATATATATATATTATATAAGAGATATTTATAAGATTTAATTTATAAGGATAAATTAAACCTATATCACGTTTGAATTTGAAATTCAAATTGATATGATATCTCATATAAGAGATATTTACAAGATTTAATTTATAAGGATAAAATTAAATCTCTATCACGTTTGAATTTGAAATTCAAATTGATATGATATCTCAAATTTGATTTATGAGAATAAATCAAATGTAATTCAGTCTTATCTTTATTTTAAATTAAATAAATGGTTGAATTAAATCTGTGGGATAGATTTAATACAAACACTATTTATTTAATTAGTTTCTTATCAAATTATATAATATATGATGTTGTATTAATTTCAGAATTAATATAAGATTAATTCCAAAAATCCAAGTCTGTGGGAACACGCATAGCATCTGATATATCTGATATTTAAGAGCTACCGTTAGGATAGAAAAAAAGGGGTGAACGGGAATCCGCAAAAAGGTTTGCAGATAAGAAACTGCCGAAATAGAGACAGAGAAGACAAATTCTTGAGTAAACCCTGGAGGGACAGGAGGCGCTAGCACATCGTTCGTGGTTGGAACGCTATTCGTATGGATACTAGTAGAGGAAGTCGACCTGAGTCGTCGACTTCTTGCGATCGAAAAGAGATCACGAGCCACAGAGAGAAGCTGTGGATGTCACAACCAGAAGCTGAGAAAGTCACGACTGAATACTGAGGGTAATACTTCTTTCCACTTGACTTAAACACATACGGTAGATCCTGGAAGGGAATGGAAAAATTTTTAAGTTAATTTCTGCTACGTGTCTTCCAATTCCTTACACTTTTATCATTTTCACCATTACTATATCTATATTTTCTGTTGCTACTGAAGTTCAAATAACAATGCAATGCTAAGCTGTTGTGCTCTCTTGGAGATGATGCTGAACCATAATCCTTGAGCTAAACAGGGAGTTCATTGTGTCTCTAATTCAGAGTTAATTGTATCGAGTTGATATAGTTAATTCTGTAATTAATTATGCAATTTGAGTAGTAGAGGACAAAGAAGTAGGAAACTGAGTTAGATTTCTTATTTCTGCATAACTATCCTTTGATTGATTTGTATCTTTGATTAAGTTGAACATAGTTGTGATTAATTGAAGTGATTCTGTTTAATTCAGATTCTACTATCTTTGAGTTGAATGATTCTTAATCTCTTTTATTGTCTGCGAGTTTTAGCTTTGATTGATATTTAGCTAGCGAGTTGGTAGCTAACATATTCTAATCCAACTGATCTAATCTTCATATTTTGTGGATAATGAAGGTAAAGTAATCTCTAAGGGAACACACTTGTCATTCATTTATCTCATCATCATAAACACTAAAAACACAAATAATAGTATAGAATTTACTTTCAGTAGTTAGATTGGAACTCATCAAACACCATCTCTTTAAATTGTTAATGTGTGGCTCATTAGATTAATTAGGCATCTTAACATCCATCTAGGCTCCTTGTGAATCGACCTAAGTTAGCCTCTACTTACTATTGGTTAGCTTAGTTTTATTTAATAATTAAAACGACAATTATCATCAAGTTAGAAGACACTATGACATCCTTTTAGATCATCATATATACACATGGCTTGGAATAATGAGGTGACCATTCGAAGGTGTGATGAGTCCATATTATTAACTCATTTCTAGTGTTAATTTGAGAGGTATTTACATGATTTTCCAACCATTTTGCATATAATTCAACTATAAATCATGAATTGGGTTTTCTCTTTGTGGTTTACAAAATTAAGGATAAAATATCTAAATTTCACTTATCTTCTATTTGCCTTGAAGAAATTGATATTACAAAGTGTTTTATTTATGTGTGTAGGCATAAGAAGAATCATTCAAACTCAAAGAGGAAGCATCCAAAGACCCAAAAAGACCCAAGAGGAAGAAGATGGGACCAAAGGCAAAGGCTAGAAGGGTAGAGCTTCAAAAGAAAATTCTATGTTGCCAATTAGGGTAAGAACATTCCCTATCTCAGTTTTCCCAGGCGCTAAAGGCAAGACCGAACCTATTTTTAGAGCTACAAAGTCATATCTCTTTGTCTTATCTCAACTTCCTTCACACCCACCCATCAAACCATCACCTTTGCGCCAAATTCCACCATTCCAAGCCAATGTCCACTGATTAAATCCTTCTAGATCCATTATTCTATCACCTTTTCATCATCCACATGGCTGTACCTTTTGACTTCGATTGCAACAAGGTTTTAGCCACGAGTGGCTAAGTTAAATTATTCTAGACTTTTCTAATCTCACAATTTAGGTTTTCTAGATTTAGGAATCTATTAGAGGCTTAGGAATTCTGATTGGAGTAGCTTGAGTTTAGAACACTTGATTTGAATTTGATGATGTAATTATTGGTTATATATATATATTTCATATCTGATTCCTTGTGTTAGTTTGATTGCTAATGATAGTTAGTGGTTGATTTCATTGCTTGGAGTTAATGAGATTGCACTTTAAGGGAGCATTTACATAATCTAATTTAATTGCAAGTTAAATGATTTTCTTAAGATTATTGTGTTAGAATGGCTGTTTCACCCAAGAGAGGGTGAATTGGGTGATATTGGAAATTTTAAACTTAGATTTTAAAACAAAGATTGAGTTTCAAAAAATATCACCAATGAGAGAAAAGAAGATGCATACAGACAAGTTATACTGGTTCAGACTAACACTTAGCCTACATCCAGTTCTCAAAGGTTCTCTAATTGTTCTACTATTCTCCAAGATTCACAGGATCCTGGTGCCTTAGTACAAGAGATTGCTTCTCTCTCACACCCCCTTACTTTTTCATAAGGTTATTGTCCCACTCTTGAGCTATAAAGAAGGAAAGATTTCTAACTCTCTCTGGAAGAGTGATAATAATAAACAATAAAGATCACACACTTATGTTTCTCTCACAAAGAATGAAACATGATTTGTTTAGAGAATGAGAAATAAAGTAAAACTGAGTAGCATGAACATAGTAATTAATGATGTAATAACATTGTTCATTCATGTTTGTTGTGCTTCATCATGCATCTTTTTTTCAGCATTTTCTTTGGCTTCTTTTATAGTTGAGTCATTTAATATCGTTAGATAGCACGTTTGGCTACTAACGCAACGCTTTCTGACAGATTTTGATTTTTGATGGATTTCTTTATTTGCTATTATTTCTACTTGCAATTGATATAGAAATATATTTCATAAAAGATATATAAAGTGCAAATATCAATTGATTCATAATATTTTGGATTGAAACGTCAAAGTCTAGTTTAAAAATCCTTTTGAAGATCAATTAAATTTGTCAAAGTGATTATCGAAAAGATGTCTTATCAAAAAGAGTTTTGATAAATATCAAATATTTTGTATTGAAATAGATACACTCTTATAAAATAACACTTCGATAAACCAGGCTTTTTGAAATATCTTTCAAAACAATATTCTTTTGATATCAGATGCTTGGTTTACACTTATCAAAATATTCATTGAGAGAACTCTTTCCAAACTTAAATAATATAGTCAATTTATCGAAGTATTCTTCGATAAATAGTCTTATTAAATAATTTATCAATAAAATAAATGTCTGAATAACAGACTTTAAAACTTTCTTTGATGTTTAATCTTTTATCAAACTATATAATATATTTAGAAACAAGATTTCATAAGATCATTCTTTAAATCTTTAACAGTTTCATAAACTGAATTTTCTCTTATTTGTTAAAGTGTTTATCGAAGTGCTTATTTATAAATATCAAATATTTTGTATTGAAGTAGATACACTCTTATAGAATAATACATCGATAAACAAGCCATTTTGAAATATCTTTCAACAAAATATTCTTTTAATAACAGATGCTTGGTTTACACTTATCAAAATATTCATTGAGAGAACTCTTTCCAAACATAAATAATATAGTCAATTTATCAAAGTATTCTTCGATAAATAGTCTTATTGAATAATTTATCAATAAAATAAATGTCTGAATAACAGACTTTCAAACTTTCTTTGATGTTTAATCTTTTATCAAACTATATAATATATTTGGAAACAAGATTTCATAAGATCATTCTTTAAATCTTTAACAGTTTCATAAACTGAATTTTCTCTTATTTGTTAAAGTGTTTATCGAAGTGCTTATTGATAAATATCAAATATTTTGTGTTGAAATAGATACACTCTTAAAGAATAACACTTCAATAAACCAGCCTTTTTGAAATGTCATTCAAAAAAATATTCTTTTGATAACAGACGCTTGGTTTAGACTTATCAAAATATTCAATAAGAGAACTCTTTCCAAACATAAATAATATAGTCAATTTATCGAAGTATTCTTCGATAAATAATCTTATTGAATAATTTATCAATAAATATCTGAATAACAGACTTTCAAACATCCTTTGATGTTTAATCTTTTATCAAACTATATAATATATTTAGAAACAAGATTTCATAAGATCATTGTTCAAATCTTCGACAGTTCCATAAACTAAATTTTCTCTTATTTGTTAAACTGTTTATCGAAGTGCTTACTCATCAATATCAAATATTTTGTATTGAAATAGATACACTCTTATAGAATAATACTTCGATAAACCAGCCTTTTTAAAATGTCTTTCAACAAAATATTCTTTTGATAACAGACGCTTGGTTTAGACTTATCAAAATATTCATTGAGAGAACTCTTTCCAAACATAAATAATATAGTCAATTTATCGAAGTATTCTTCGATAAATAGTCTTATTGAATAATTTATCAATAAATGTCTGAATAACAGGCTTTCAAACTTCCTTTGATGTTTAATCTTTATCAAACTATATAATATATTTAGAAACAAGATTTCATAAGATCATTCTTTAAATCTTCAACAGTTCCATAAACTGAATTTTCTCTTATTTGTTAAACTGTTTATCGAAGTGCTTACTCATCAATATCAAATATTTTGTATTGAAATAGATACACACTTATAGAATAATACTTCGATAAACCAGCCTTTTTGAAATGTCTTTCAACAAAATATTCTTTTGATAGCAGACGCTTGGTTTAGACTTATCAAAATATTCATTGAGAGAACTCTTTCCAAACATAAATAATATAGTCAATTTATCGAAGTATTCTTCGATAAATAGTCTTATTGAATAATTTATCAATCAATGTCTGAATAACAGGCTTTCAAACTTCCTTTGATGTTTAATCTTTATCAAACTATATAATATATTTAGAAACAAGATTTCATAAGATCTTTCTTTAAATCTTCAACAGTTCCATAAACTGAATTTTCTCTTATTTGTTAAACTGTTTATCGAAGTGCTTACTCATCAATATCAAATATTTTGTATTGAAATAGATACACTCTTATAGAATATTACTTTGATAAACCAGCCTTTTTGAAATGTCTTTCAACAAAATATTCTTTTGATAACAGACGCTTGTTTAGACTTATCAAAATATTCATTGAGAGAACTCTTTCCAAACATAAATAATATAGTCAATTTATCGAAGTATTCTTTGATAAATATTCTTATTGAATAATTTATCAATAAATGTCTGAATATCAGACTTTCAAACATCCTTTGAAGTTTAATCATTTATCAAACTATATAATATATTTAGAAACAAGATTTCATAAGATCATTCTTTAAATCTTCAACAGGTCCATAAACTGAATTTTCTCTTATTTGTTAAAGTGTTTATCGAAGTGCTTATTGATAAATATCAAATATTTTGTGTTGAAATAGATACACTCTTAAAGAATAATACTTCGATAAACCAGCCTTTTTGAAATGTCATTCAAAAAAATATTCTTTTGATAACAGACGCTTGGTTTAGACTTATCAAAATATTCATTCAGAGAACTCTTTCCAAACATAAATAATATAGTCAATTTATCGAAGTATTCTTCGATAAATAATCTTATTGAATAATTTATCAATAAATATCTGAATAACAGACTTTCAAACATCCTTTGATATTTAATCTTTTATCAAACTATATAATATATTTAGAAACAAGATTTCATAAGATCATTGTTCAAATCTTCGACAGTTCCATAAACTGAATTTTCTCTTATTTGTTAAACTATTTATCGAAGTGCTTACTCATCAATATCAAATATTTTGTATTGAAATAGATACACTCTTATAGAATAATACTTCGATAAACCAGCTTTTTTGAAATGTCTTTCAACAAAATATTCTTTTGATAACAGACACTTGGTTTAGACTTATCAAAATATTCATTGAGAGAACTCTTTCCAAACATAAATAATATAGTCAATTTATCGAAGTATTCTTCGATAAATAGTCTTATTGAATAATTTATCAATAAATGTCTGAATAACAGGCTTTCAAACTTCCTTTGATGTTTAATCTTTTATCAAACTATATAATATATTTAGAAACAAGATTTCATAAGATCATTCTTTAAATCTTCAACAGTTCCATAAACTGAATTTTCTCTTATTAGTTAAACTGTTTATCGAAGTGCTTACTCATCAATATCAAATATTTTGTATTGAAATAGATACACTCTTATAGAATAATACTTCGATAAACCAGCCTTTTTGAAACGTCTTTCAACAAAATATTCTTTTGATAACAGACGCTTGGTTTAGACTTATCAAAATATAGTCAATTTATCGAAATATTCTTCGATAAATAGTCTTATTGGCTAATTTATCAATAAATAAATGTCTGAATAACAGACTTTCAAACTTTCTTTGATGTTTAATCTTTTATCAAACTATATAATATATTTGGAAACAAGATTTGATAAGATCATTCTTTAAATCTTTAACAGTTTCATAAACTGAATTTTCTCTTATTTGTTAAAGTGTTTATCGAAGGGCTTATTGATCAATATTAAATATTTTGTATTGAAATAGATACACTCTTATAGAATAAAACTTCGATAAACCAGCCTTTTTGAAACGTCTTAAAACAAAATATTCTTTTGATACCAGACGCTTGGTTTAGACTTATCAAAATATTCATTGAGAGAACTCTTTCCAAACATAAATAATATAGTCAATTTATCGAAGTATTCTTTGATAAATAGTCTTATTGAATAATTTATCAATAAATGTCTGAATAACAGACTTTCAAACATCCTTTGATGTTTAATCATTTATCAAACTATATAATATATTTAGAAACAAGATTTCATAAGTTCATAATTTAAATCTTTAATAGTTTCATAAACTAAATTTTCTCTTATTTGTTAAAGTGTTTATCGAAGTATTTATTGATCAATATCAAATATTTTGTATTGAAATAGATACACTCTTATAGAATATTACTTCGATAAACCAGTCTTTTTGAAATGTCTTTCAAAAAAATATTCTTTTGATAGCAGACGCTTTGTTTAGACTTATCAAAATATTCATTGAGAGAACTCTTTCCAAACTTAAATAATATAGTCAATTTATCGAAGTATTCTTCGATAAATAGTCTTATTGAATAATTTATCAATAAATGTCTAAATAACAGACTTTCAAACTTTCTTTAATGTTTAATCTTTTATCAAACTATATAATATATTTGGAAACAAGATTTCATAAGATCATTCTTTAAATCTTTAACAGTTTCATAAACTGAATTTTCTCTTATTTGTTAAACTATTTATCGAAGTGCTTATTGATCAATATCAAATATTTTTGTATTGAAATAGATACACTCTTATAGAATAATACTTCGATAAACCAGCCTTTTTCAAATGTCTTTCAACAAAATATTCTTTTGATAACAGCCGCTTGGTTTAGACTTATCAAAACATTTATTGAGAGAACTCTTTCCAAACTTAATTAATATAGTCAATTTATCGAAATATTCTTCGATAAATAGTCTTATTGGATAATTTATCAATAAATAAATGTCTGAATAACAGACTTTCAAACTTTCTTTGATGTTTAATCTTTTATCAAACTATATAATATATTTGGAAACAAGATTTCATAAGATCATTCTTTAAATCTTTAACAGTTTCATAAACTGAATTTTCTCTTATTTGTTAAAGTGTTTATCGAAGGGCTTATTGATCAATATCAAATATTTTGTATTGAAATAGATACACTCTTATAGAATAAAACTTCGATAAACCAGCCTTTTTGAAACGTCTTAATACAAAATATTCTTTTGATAACAGACGCTTGGTTTAGACTTATCAAAATATTCATTGAGAGAACTCTTTCCAAACTTAAATAATATAGTCAATTTATCAAAGTATTCTTCGATAAATAGTCTTATTGAGTAATTTATTAATAAATGTCTGAATAACAGACTTTCAAACTTTCTTTGATGTTTAATCTTTTATCAAACTATATAATATATTTGGAAACAAGATTTCATAAGATCATTCTTTAAATCTTTAACAGTTTCATAAACTAAATTTTCTCTTCTTTGTTAAAGTGTTTATCGAAGTGCTTATTGATCAATATCAAATATTTTGTATTGAAATAGATACACTCTTATAGAATAATACTTCGATAAACTAGCCTTTTTGAAATCTCTTTCAACAAAATATTCTTTTGATAACAGATGCTTGGTTTAGTCGTATCAAAATATTCATTGAGAGAACTCTTTCCAAACTTAAATAATATAGTCAATTTATCGAAATATTCTTCGATAAATAGTCTTATTGGATAATTTATCAATAAATAAATGTCTGAATAACAGACTTTCAAACTTTCTTTGATGTTTAATCTTTTATCAAACTATATAATATATTTGGAAACAAGATTTCGTAACATCATTCTTTAAATCTTTAACAGTTTCATAAACTGAATTTTCTCTTATTTGTTAAAGTGTTTATCGAAGTGTTTATTGATAAATGTTTCAATAAATATAAAAAGAGTTCACAAAATTTTAGAAACTAAGTTTTAACTTATGTCTTTATGGAAGTATTTATGGATAAAAATGCATTTTTTGATTAATACTTTGACAAATGAAGCTTGAAAGAGACTTCATAACAATTTATCCTTATTTATTGAATAGTTTATAAGTAAATGTGAAATATCCTTACTTTTATCCCTTTGAGTACACGTTCAGAAGCTATTAGATGTCACATCCCAAATTTTGAGATTAGAAATCCAAGGAGTAAGCCCCTTTGAGTAGAAGTCATAAAAATGCGAGAGGAAAGATAAATGATTTTTAGGGATTAAACTACAAATTGGAAAAGTTTTAGGGTCTGAAGTACAAATAAAGTTAAAAACTCCAGCTAAGTCTCAAGGGAAAAGAATGAGCAAAGAAGTTAGTTAGAATTAGGGCAAAATCTTAATTTAAGAAAGTTTTGGGCCAATATAGATAATTATAAAAAAATATATGAAAATTCTAGAAAATTCCTAAAAAAATGGAAAATTAGATATTAATCTCTATTTGAGGTGATAAATGATGAAATTACCCCTAAAGTAATTTTCAAGGAATTTTTGGATATTTGGTTAATTGTGGGGCTATTTAACTAGTTTAATAATTTGAGTTATATAGAGACCTCAAAAAATTAAGGAAATATAGGGGTTACATACTTTGGGAATTATAGAACATTTTACAAGTATTTTTATTCCCAAAATACCACTAGTTAAATTTTAGAGGAATTTAAAGATAAATTAAGCTAATTAGGGATTTTATTTGAAAAAAATTCCAAATAAATATATAAAGGGGTAAATAAATTTTAAAAAAATTTATAGGGTTTCCCTGGAATTAATATAATATAATGTAGTAGATATAAGTATTTTATTAACTCATACACTCTAGACATTAATTCTTGAGTAAAATTTTTATAAAAGGAACTAAATTGATCTTTATATTTTAGCATCAAGAAAATGATTATGGTAATAAATGAGGGACATATTCGAACAAGAAAAAATTTAATAATATATTATGGAACTGATAAAAATTAATTACTATACCTATGACACTGGAATTGTGAAATAGGAATTTATTTCGGCAAAAAGTGTACTGATATAACATGCCATCTTCCTAGCTTTCTACTTAAGCAAGATGGCACCTCTTTCCTAGCTAGGGATGATGAAAGTATTGACTTGAATTATAATTTAATTTATGTTTATTTTTTATAGGAAAAATTAGTGGAATAAACCATGACATCTTGACACCTAAGTATGGTAATTAAGATGAACTTGGAGGATAAACATTTAGCTTGTGGTCCATAAATAACACTCTTCCTCCTCACACTATAGCAAGAAGAAAATGAGCTAGCTACTTTGATCATTAAGCTTGGATTAAAGGTTAGTTTGTGTCTCTAATCTCCTAATTAACGTTTTAGCTAGTTAAACATGGTTTAGGTGGTTGGAAAATCAAGAATTCTTTATGGATGCAAGCTGGCTAAAATGTATAAGACCTAGAAAGATATGAGTTTGATGTTAAACCTAGGTTAAAGTTGATGTTGATGCTTCTAATATGTTTAAAATAAAAAATAGTACAAGGTAAACCTAAGAAACAAGCTTTGAAAGTATTAGAACCAAAATTCAAAATTTAGGTATTTCTTGCATACCTCACGGCCAATGACAGTTTACAAGGGAGGAGTTTGATTTTCCTAAATTAAAGCTCATATTTGGATTATACATGAAAAGTTGTGTATGAATGAGCTAAGAGAATAATTTTTAAGTTGATAGAAACAAAACCTTAAAAATCAAGTTAAAGACTAAAGCTCATTTGGGTTTAAGGGATTTTTGTTTAAACCATAGTTACTAAAAAGTATATTAATGGTTGTTCTCCCTTTTGTCATATTGGATTAGGGTTTGATATTTGTGGGATAAGGAATTAAAGACAAGAATAAGAGCTAAAGTCTTACTTGATCAAGGTAGCAAGACTGCTCAACTTTAATATTAAATTGTCTTGATTGTTACATGTGTATTTGACATGATTATTGGTTGAACTAAAGATGATGATATGATACTACTCTTTATATTGTGATGTCTTAACTTGATGAATGATTGAGTTGGCATGAGATAAAGTGGTTCCCTAATTGTGACGTTATGCTTAGTTTCTAATAATCTTGCTTGTTGATATTTTTGTTGAAGTAACTTACTATTTGGATTTATTTTAAATCTCACTCCTCCAATTGATCAATTATTTATGGACTAAATCAACAAAAGGCAAGGGCACTATGATGGAAGATTAGTGTATATATGTACCATTATGATAACTAATGTTGTATGTAATTATTTATGACAATATGTATGACTTATATGAGGTAATGAATTTGAGCAATATTTTGATCAAGTTAATGTTTGAATCTTACCTTGAAATATTGCAAGCTTAAATTTCACACAATAATCTTTAAATACATAGGTAGAACACCTAAAATGGAGCTTTGTACAATTTATGGTGATTTTTCAAAGTTAGGGTTGAAAAACTGGAACATAGTTTTTGACCAAATGAACAGTAAAAATTGTAAGGAATTAGAAGACACGCAGCGGAAATAAACTTTAAAATTTTTCATTCCTTGCCAGGATCTGCCGTATGTGTTTAAGTCAAGTGGAAAGAATCATTACCCTTAGTGTTGCTCAGCGAATTTCACAGCTTCTCTACGTGGGTGGTGATCTCTTTCTAATCGCAAGAAATCGACGCCTCAGGTCGGCTTCCTCTACTGGTATCCACACGAACAGCGTTCTAACCACGAACGACGTGCTAGCGTCTCCTGTCCCTCCAAGGCTTTCACAAGTCTCCGTCTCTATTTCGGCAGTTTCTTGTCTGCAAACCTTTTGCAGATTCCGTTCGGCCTTTTGTGTTTTGTATTATTTTCAAACGTAGCTCTTCCAATCAGATATAGAGGATGCTATGCGTTTTTCCACTTAACCTAATTGGATTTTGGAGTTAATCTTATATTAATTCCGAATTGATACAGTATCATATATTGTATAATTTTATAAGAAACTAATTAAATAAAATAATATTAAATCCGTCCCACAGATTTAATTACCTATTTATTTAACTTTAAATAAAGATGAGACTGAGTTATATTTGATTTATTCCCATAAATCAAATTTGAGATATCCTATCAATTTGAATTTCGAATTTCAAACGTGATAGAGATTTAATTTATCCTTATAAATTAAATCTTATAAATATCTCTTATATGAGATATCCTATCAATTTGAATTTCGAATTCAAACGTGATAGGGATTTAATTTATCCTTATAAATTAAATCTCATATATCTCATATATATAATATATATATATACGAATTTATATATATACGAATATAAATATAAATAAATATATATACATTCACCTGGATCTTTCATTGAATCTGGACATGTCTTAGATTCAATGAATCTGGACATCATAGCTCGTGTTGGGCTATTTTGTGTGCGACCCTGTAGGCCCATATGAAGTTGGCAGTGGGCCATTTGCTATACTAGCCCACAAGTCGCAAGCGGTCTCTAGCAAGACATAACAACTACCCAAATCATATGAGGATCGATAAACGATGTAACCTTTTATACAACCATATCATGTCCCTTCTGTCACGCGATATTTTGGTCATGGATGAGGCATGGATAATGTCATCCTCCTATTCCCGACCGTTACTTTCTCAATCCCTGAGTAGTCTGACTATAGAAATAGAACTACCTTTCCATTACAGTATGGCCATACATTTCTCAGATTCACTCATCGAGGGGCCCAGTAATATCTCTCCACGAATGTGAGGGACAAATTCCATCTTGACCATTCACATTCCTCCGCATGAAAAACCACTAAGCCCGAACATAGTCTTTATGATCACTCGGTCAAAAGTGACTTTTGACTAGGTCAAAACTGAGCGTTTTGTCATGTAGGAATCCATGATGATCTCAGGTCAAAGGGCGTATTGACATGGTTTGTATATGAGAGAAGCTTATGACGTTACCCATGCAGTTCTCTCATAGCGGGTCGGTCCAACACCCTGTACTCTTACATGTGCTTATGACTTTGATTTATATCTCTATACATCTTCAAAGTCATACTGATCTTATTTCATCTGTGCTCCCACATAGATGATCGACCAAGGACATTTAGGATAATATCATGAATTATCCAAGGATGGTCATCATAGTAAACATGCAAATAATATGATAACTCAATTAATAAATTCATAAATCAATAATGTTCATAAGACAATGATTGGCCCCTAGGGCACAATTTCCAACAAAAATTCCACGTCAATCTCGCATTGTTCTATAATGAATGAGTTCCTAAAACTATTTCTTCCTTAAAGAAATATAAAAGATATTTCAGTATAATTTGGAAGCATTTAATTTCAATTTTTATAGAATTAGTTATAAATTTTTAAAGTTGGCATAATTTCTAAAAGGACCAAATAAAACAGTAACCTGATAAACTAAAAATTTTAGATTGGTTCTTGAATATTGAGTCTTCCAGAATGGTTTCAATGGATATAAATGAATTCTAATATGGTCTAAAACTAAGGTATGACATGCATAAGCTTTACTTAGGCCTACAAATTTTAAAAAAAGTTGCAAATTGGTCCCTTGCTATTGTTTACTATGTATTTTTCTATATTTGGCACTTTAACTTTGAAAAATTATAATTAATTCTAAGATAATTATTTGGAGATTATCCAAATTTCTATTTAAAGATATTTCAATGCTTGTTAAAGGAAAAATATCAAACAGGACATTTACTTGACCAATTCATACAGTTTATTCATTGAACATTATTGTTCATTGGTTAATTATGGAACTTCCAGATTCTCTGCCTCAAATTTAGAAATCCATATGTCCTAATACACACATCCAATTGAGGTATAATACCCATTCTTTTAAATCTTGGGATGTATAATACACACTCACTAAATTTCATGATTAGATTTAACCATTAACATGGTCAAACCAGGGTTGGAACATTCCTATTCCTGAACGTACAAATTTGCCTTACTAACTCCTTCCTTTAATTCTCTTTAATTATTCCAACATACCTAAACCATTATCTTGGACTCTTATATATTCTTTTACTCATATGACATGCCATAACATAATTTGGCATATTACATAACATTTATATAATTGGAGAATCAATCATTTTATGCTAGAACATGCAATTCTCTGCTTCCTCTACAATTCTTTGACCATCTTCATTCATGCATAATAACATTACCTTGTACAATAAGCGTTCTTGTTGATTTCCACTTGCTCCCTAAACTTCCCAACCATGAGGACTTTCATTCAACCTCATCAAATCATCCTCTTAGATGTCTCAAGGTCCTTCCTTTAAGCTTGATCCTGTCTCTTGCTTCTTCTTCCTCCACGACCCCTTCTCTTTCTCTTTCATCCCTAAATTTCTCCATAGTTTCCCTTCTTTTTCTCACTTGGCTGACATCTTGAAGAAGGGGAGGAGTATTTATACTAATTCACTTACCAAAATGTCATCCAAGTTGTACGGAATTTCAAGAACACATGCTTGGCCTATATTGATCCACATGACCTTCTTG
This sequence comes from Leucaena leucocephala, assembly GCA_037074615.1. Classification (NCBI taxonomy): domain Eukaryota; kingdom Viridiplantae; phylum Streptophyta; class Magnoliopsida; order Fabales; family Fabaceae; genus Leucaena; species Leucaena leucocephala. Next base: position 6,228,810 of record CM073561.1, on the reverse strand, counting down.
CATAATCTTCTCCTCCTCTTACATCATCTTCATGGCATCATCCTTCATTTTCCTTGAATCACATGCTAGGTGGCAAAATCTTGAAGGAAGAAGAGAGAAGATTAAATTTGGCCCTTATATCAAACTAAGTTTCTTCCAATTTACTTGGCTCACATTTGTTTGAATTTTTGAATAGCCTTCTGGAGGTCAAAAAAATTTTCAGCCTACCCCATAATCTTTCTTTAATTATAGATAAATTTCATGAATTTTCTTGGGCCATAACTCTTCCTTTAGCTATTTCTTTTTGAATTTCTCGTAAAATGCCTCTTATTGGCATTCTGAACTTCTATTATTTTGGCAGCTCACACTGCTAACTCTTTGGAAATGAGACTAATTTTATAAAATTTTTTAGTCTCTTAACTATTTATTTCCTATTTTATGTATGTTTTTTAGGTCTCCTCATGGCTCAAATAATTATTCCCAGATAAATAATACATCAAATTGAGCCATTACATTGAAAATTCCATTAAAGTTACTTTAGGGGTATTTTAGTCATTTATGTTCATAAAAAGGCCTCTATGCCTCATTTTCCGTTTGCTTGAATTTTTTTTCCTAGCATTTTCGGGCTTTTTATCCATACTTACCTCGTTTTGACCCAGAACTTTCTGAAATTATAGTTTTACCCCTGCTCAAGCTCAACTTCATAAATAATCACTTTGGGGCCTCTACCTCAATTTAGGCCTATAACTAACCTCTTTTCTCTTTCTGAGCCCTTGATACTCTATGGAGTTTCTAACTTTATTTACATATTGCCCCAGAAACTTTCTCTATTTGCACCTTAATCCCTGGACTTCCTCTTTTACAATTTACTTCCTGGGCTTCTAGGCCTAAAAATTGGGATGCGATATTTCTCTCCTCTTAAAAAATATTATACTCAAAATTTTAAGGTTAGACCTTTACTCACGCTTTCTAAGAGGTCATATGAGGAGAATATCCCTTACTTTTCCTTATCTTTTATTCTATCTTGCTGGAACTTTGTGCATTTCTGCTGAATTTTCCTAGCATTTGCACCATTTCACATCACTTTTTAGGGGTCACCCATCCTTGGATTACTCTTGTCTGAGCACTGTGAACTAAAAAGTACTAATGGGAATCTTAGACACTGATGTCAACAGGCTCAGACTCTAGTACTTTACTATCTTATACCGTTATTGCGTTTATTTGTTGTGTCTTTTCTCTTACATTCTCATCTTTAACCTCATATTAGGGATATGTTCGTCAATACTCAGTTTGTCTTTGTATCACAAGGGGTTCTTATTATGTTTGGAGCTAGCTTAAATGCTTCTTGTCCAAGACTTATGGCTCTAACTCTAGTTTTCCTTTGTTAATTAGAAGAGAATTGAGCTCAGTATAATCAATGATAAGGTTATTTGGAAGAAAGTCATGGGTACTCTCTCTATAGTAGTTAACCAACTTGAGAGATTTCTTCATCTTGTCCCTAATCATCGTCTTCTCAAAGAGATACTATACTCTTACTCTTGTAGCTTAGCAACTTTTCTTAGGCAAGGTCTACTGCAGCCTTAGGATCTATTGTGATCTACCGTAAGCCTCTTCAACCTGGGAATTTTATCTCTCTGAGTCATGTATGTTTCGGTAGTTTCACCCAAGAGGGGGTTAATTGGGTGACTTTTACAAATTTACAACTTAAATTAAATCAGAGATAAGTAAAGAATGATTTCACTGAAAGAAGCTAAAGGAAGAAAATAACACAGCAGATTTATAAAAGAATGATTTCACTGAAAGAAGCTGAAGGGAGAAAATAACACAACAGATTTATACTAATTCAGTCCAACCACTTAGCCTATGTTCAATCTTTAGATTCCCTCCGAGTATTTCACTATTCTTTCAAGATTATCTAGGCTCTTGGCACCTCAGTACATCAACCGTCAATTTCTCTCTCACTTCCCTTACTACCCATAAGGTGATAACCCACTCAAGAGACATACTCTTCAGTATTTCAATGAATGAATAAAGATTTAGATATCTCTCTTAACTAGAGTGATTGTGTTAAAAACTGAAGTACAAAATATCTCAATCTCTTACAAGAAAATTTCTCTATTCACATAATGCAAAATAGAGCATAATAGAGTATATCAAAAGGTAAGAGTAAAAGCTTGAATGAATGCATTATGATCGCGGTTATTGAGCTTCTTAACCCCATCATTCAATTCATCTTCTATTTATAGTTGAGCTATTCAAACATCCGTTGGACACATTGAATGTTATCATTGAAGAGACAAAGCTTTTAGTTGTTGTTGATGATAGTTGGTAGTTGCATTTAATGCTCTTATAAAATATTTTGCTTTTTACCATAACTTGCCGTTTGATGTTCTCTTTGTATATAAATGATCTAGAAAGTCATTGCATAAGTGAAATACAAAGTTTAATCAACTAATGATGAATACACATTTATTGATATTAAAACATTTGATTCATTCAAAGTCTAGTTTAGAAATATTTTTGAAGGTTAGTTGGATTTATCGAAGTGTTTATTGAAAAGATGCCTAATTGAAAAGGACTTCAAAATAAATTTTAAACATGTTGCATTGAACAATTTTAATTCTTTTCGAATAGAACTTCAAAAAACAAGGTTATCGAATAGTTCTTCAAAAAATATCTTTTCATGACGAAGTTATGAAACTTTTTAAAATATTTCACATGAGCCAATTTATCGAAGAGCTATTTGATAAAGATACTCGAATAGCTTATTAATAAGAGTTTGAAAAACAATGAATCGGCTTTCTTTCTTTGATGTATAATCTCATGCAGTTTTTCATAAAATCATTTGAAAAATAGATAATTCAAGTAAGGTTATTAATATCAACAATAAATCATCAAAATAGTTTATCAGATCAACATTATTATCAGAACTTTTCTCTATTTATTGAAGTATTCTTTGATAAACTGCCTTATCGATTAACTCTTTGATAAAAGACTTGAAATATACTTATAGACAAATCTCTCTATTTATTGAATACCTTATTGATAAATACCCTTATTGACAAGTTCTTTTGAAATTAGAGAGAAACTATACAATTGACTTCATTTATCGATAAGTACCTTTATCGATTAATGCTTTAATAAATACCTTTTGAAAGATAAGTTTGGCAGCCTTACTGATAAATGACTTTAAGTCTTTATCAATAAATTCCTTCATCGAACAATACTTCGATAAGTTCCTTTTAATACTATTTTTATAAACTGAGTCTATGATTCATCATCAAAGGCTTCTTTAATAAATATCCTTACCAAATAAGTCTTCAAAACAAATTTCAGTTTTAAAACAGTGAGTCAGACTTTTTATAAGCGAAGTTTATATTCATTTATCAAAGACTTATCGAATAAGGCTTTAAAATATTGCAAATCAGCTTTTCTTAATACATTTTCTTTCTTACTTATCGATAAGCTTATCAAAAAATAAGCTAAATTAAAACTGTTCTTAAAAATCATTTATCATCAAAATGTTGGAGTCTAACATTTTCCCCCTTTTGATGATGGCAAAAAACAATTAACAAAGACATAATGAACTGAATCATAAACTAATCATTAGAATAATTAAAATTAGAGATAGTGTCAATAAGCATTCAAATAATAAAAAATATAATAGCAAGCACAGATTTCATTCGATTGAAGAGCAATGTTAGTACAGGAAATTTCAAAAACATAGATTCAAAGACCATAAACAATGTCAGTTCCCTTCTCACCCTTTTTGTCATCAATCAAAAAGAGAATCAAAAGAGGAATATTGCTAGGCTCAGTGGTTGGTGGAGGGATTTTCTCATAAGTGGATGGAGGAGTTGGTTCAACAGTTGATGGGGATTGGGTTAGGGGCAAGTGGAGATAAAATTAGAATTGATTAAGTAGCCAATATAGCAGAAGTCTAAGTAGTGGTATGAGGGGTGGCCAGAAGATATTCTACTAAGAATAAAGTACTGGAAATTGCAATCATGTTCTTCAACTCAGTGACTTATTGTCTTAAGGCCCTGATGGCTTGCCTCTGCAGATCAATGATACATTTGAGAGAGATGACTTAAACAATGGTGATTTTATTTCCTTTGGCAATTTCAGAAACAATCTTGTTCTCGAAAGATTGTTCAAATTCATTGAGCAACTCTGCAATTTTATGAACTGTAGCTTGTGTGCTCTCTTGAACCCGTGCCAGCAAACTCTCTTAAAAGCTCTTCAGTTCGTGTTAGACCTTAAACTGCTGTCTCAGCAAAGAAGAAAAATGAGCAAGACCTGTTGGAGATTGTTCTTCTTGCTGCCATGAAGTGGTCATTGTTCTGAGCTCTCTTGCCACCAGCAGGCAAGGGTAGAGAAATTCTCATATGATGAATTTGTTCAGCCCCAAACTTCAGTATTTTTACCTCTTTCTCTTCCATATCCAAATAAGTTATATTATTGCGTTGAAGGAAGAAAGACACCAATTGGGGATAGGGAATTAGATTGGCCTTTGACTTATCAAAATAAAAGTTCCTAATATAGATCAAAGTCTTAATGTTTATCTTCTCACCACTTATAATCCGAGCCAACAGTAAGTAATCCTCTTGAGTGAGATAGGTAAAGCTTCCTGACTTTATTCACCACGCTCCTTGAGTAAATGCAGTGAATTATCCTATGATAATCACATATTTCCTTTAGCACAAACTTCATATCTCCTATGAAGTGTCATTGAGAATGAGAATTTGGTAAATGTTCTTCAGAGACAATGCAGGACTTTTCTCATGGTCAGTAGTCTTGAGTGGGAAGTTAATTATATCCTGATCGAGCTTAATCTCTCTTTCTCTCAAATAAGCTCACTCCTATCATTAGCCTCATCAACTATCCTTATGTTACAATAGAACTTCTGACAACTTTTGGACTGTATGAGAGATTGATTCCTAACCAATTCTCATAATACTTCATCAGGTTGGAGAGGCCTAGTTGTCTTGTCATTATAATTCATATAGTCTAAGTGCACATAGACTACTGGACAAAACTCTGCAAATTCTTCCTTGAATTTTCCCTTATCCCCTTTGTTTAGATCCCTGGTGAATAAAGCAAGAGAAGTAGGGGTAGTAGTAGGAGTAGGTATGAAGGTAAGAATACAGGTAGGAGAGGTAAGATCTGAATTACCTTGTGGAGAATCATCTCTGCCTCTCCTTGCTGTTTGCTTAACTCTTTGGCCAGTGGTAGTAATAGTAAAGGTTAATAGAGAACATATGTTATAGCAGTATGAATGGCCTAATGGAGGTTGTCATCTGAATGGGTGTTCTTTGATCAGTTTCCTTAGACACAATAGATAACATTGTCTCTTTTCCTTAGATGCTTGCCAAACACTTTTTCTTATTTTTGGGGCTTGGTTGAGATGTCTCTATGCTTTGTTATGGTGGTGTAGCTTTCTCCTTTAGAGTAACTTTATCTTTTCTCACCTTTAGCTTATATTTGGACTTAGAGGAAGTTGCTTTATGCTTCCCTTTTCCATTATCTAGCTCATCTTTAGTGTTTTTCATTCTTGCCATTATTTATTGGAAAATAGAGAAATATCGAGGAGAAAACGGTGAAAATTTTAAAATTTATGGAGAGAAATGGGCTGGGACATTAGGAGGAAGTTTCGGAATGACTAAAGAGATGAATTGAAGATTAGAAAGCAGTTATTGAATTTTAGTTTTAGAGAAATTGACAATTTTTTGAATAGGGATTCAATGAACTGACATAGTAATGGTCTGCTTTTGCTTTATAATTGATGATTTATCAATAAACACTTCGATAAGACCCTTGTCTGAAGTGTTTATTGATAAATATCAATTTAACAGTCAAAAATTACTTTACCAAATCAACTTATTTATCGAAAGACTTTTTGATAATTGCCCTTATCGCAGAGTTGTTCAATAAATATCAGTATTTTGACACTACAAATACATTTTATTTATCAAATAGCTTTTCAATAAGTAGCCTTATCGAAGTGTTCGATAAATATCAGTACTTAACATTATAAACTACTTTACCATATCAGTTCATTTATTGAATAACATTTTAATAATTTGCCTTATTGAAGAGGTATTTGATAAATGGCGCACTAAAGACATAAGCATCTTTTATTGACTTCATCTCTTATTGAAGAACTTTTCTATAAATGTCTTTATCAAAATGCTTTTCGATAAGACCCAATTTATTGAAGAAGAAAACGATAGAAAACTTTGCTTTACCTCATATAAATCGAGCCTTTATTGATAAAAGTATTTATGATAAATGATTAAATAAATCTTACCATTCAGCTCTATGTAGAAGTTCAATTTTTTAAAAGGTCTTATCGATAGACCCTTTATTGATAACTTCTTTGGAAAATTTCTAGCTTCTTTCTTCAGTTCATTCTTCCATTTATCGAAGTCTTCTTCGAATAACCCTCTTATCGAAGACCTAATCGATTAATTATCAGTAACTTTCCTGCAAACAAAATTCTAAATACTCTAATGATTTAGTTAATCAGCAAAACATGAAATATGAATTAAAGAAAAAAGACTAAGTTTAGAATTTTTTTTATAGCTCATTAGGATTCCCAATTCCCAATTCTCTTTTGATATAATTAGATTACTCCTTTGCTAGAGGCTTTGTGAAAATGTTAGCTAGTTGTAGATGAGTTGGAATGAACTCTACTCTGACATCTTTCTTTTACGCATGGTCTCTAATGAAATGATGCCTTATGTTATGTGCTTGGTTCTTGTGTTATCACAGAGAATTAGTATTTCCTTGAACAGAATCCCCAGATCTTGTAGTTGTTGCTTTAACCATAATAATTGTGCACAGCAACTTCCCAAAGCTACATATTGAACTTCAATTGATGATATTGCAACAATGTATTATTTCTTGTTGAACCAACAAACAAGACAATAACAAAAAAATTGACATTCTCCACTGGTGCTCTTTTTATCAGTTTTGTAACCAGCGTGATCTGAATCAAGTAGGTGACTAAGAATTCTTTACGTCCTTTAGGAAACCAATTCTAAGGTTAATAGTTCCAGAAAGATATCTAAATATTTTTTTCACAGCTTTAGCATGCGATTCCTTGGTACAGCTTGATATCTTGCACACATGGCTACGTTGTACTGAATGGCTGGTCTACTTACTATCAAATATAGTATAGACCCAATCATATCTCAATATCTTCTGATGTCAAATTCCTTTCCATCCTCATCCACATCCATTTAAATGGTTGAACTCATAGGCGTGGCCATACGTTTGGCTTGATTCACCTCAAATTTCTTTAGGAGTTACTTTGTCTGTGAGATGAATATGCCATTCTTCTATTTGATTTGCAACATGAGAATGAAGTTGAGTTCACCCATCATTAACATTTCAAATTTTCCCTGCATCATCTTGGCAAATTCTTGACAAAGATCTTCGTTTGTAGCACAAAAAATTATATCATCTACGTAAATTTGAGCTACTAAAAGACCTTGTTTATTTCTTCTCTTTTAATGAAAAGAGTTTCATATACTTTCCTCATTCAAAACTTTGTTTAAAAGAAAACTACTTAGTCGTTCATACTATGCTATTGGAGCTTGTTTCAAACCATATAAAGGTTTTTTTTTCAATTTATAAGCATGATCAGGATGTTTAAAACTTTTCAAACCAAGGGGTTGCTCAACATAAAATTCTTTCATAATAAATCATTTTAGAAAAATCATTTCTTTCTTCCTAATTATAGCCTTTTGCAACTAATCTAACTTTGTTTCCGATGATCATCGTAGAATCATCAAGCTTATTCTTGAATACCCATTTAGTGCCTATAACTGGATGATCAGTAGGCTTAGGTACCAAGTTGCAAACTTGATTAAGTTCAAATTAGTTCAGCTCTTCCCACATAGCTTTTATCTATAATGTATCTGATAGAGCTTCATCAACGTTAGTGGGTTCAATGTTTGACATGAATGCTGCAAATCATACTTCATTGAACACTTGTTTCTGGTTTTTGTCCCTTCATTGACTTCACTAATAACCTGGTTTAAAGGATGATCCTTAATGATGCCAAGCTTGGGTTAACTATCATCTTCTTGAGAAAATGTTTCATAAGGTTTATCAAAATCTAATGATGCTTGATTTTAGTTAAGATTCATATTTTCAAATTTTTGAATAATTTAGCATTATCTTTAGAAGAGAGTTTCAAAATCAACTATGTTTCAGTAAAAAAAAGTGTATTGACTCTTCTATAGTAAAATATCTTTTATTGAAAATACTATAAGCTTTACTATAATTTAAATAACCTAAGAATATACCCTCATCAGATTTAGAATCGAATTTAGCCAGGTTGTCTTTGTTGTTATGGATGAAATATTTGCTTCCAAAGATCCTCAAATAAGCTTTGTTTGGCTCTCTTCCTTTGTACCGCTTGTAGGGTGTCTTCTCAAGAAAACTTCTGATATAGGCTCTGTTTGATATAGCATGCAGTGATCATTGCCTCTTCCCATAAGACTTGAGAAATCCCTATGCGGTGCTCATTGCCTCTTCCCATAAGACTTGAGAAATCCCTATGCCGTGCTCATTGCCTCTTCCTATAAGACTTGAGAAATCCCTTTCTTGTTGAGCATGGCTCTGGCCATGTTAGTGAGGACTTTGTTCTTCTTTTATACAACTCCATTTTGTTGAGGTATACGTGGAGCCGAGAAGTTGTGATTGATTATGTGCTCTTCACAGAAGCTGACAAATTCATGGATCTCAAATTCTCCTCAATGATCAGTCCTGATAAACACAATAGAGATATACTTCTCATTTTGGACTTTTTTGGCAAAAAAATGAATGCTTCGAATGTTTCATCTTTAGAAGAAAGAAACAAAGTCTAAGTAAATATACAATAGTCATAGACTTCACAAGAGTATACAAGTTTCCTCCAAAACTTTTGACTCTTACTAGACCAATCAAATCCATATAAAGCATTTGAAGTGGTATTGCAGTAGAGACTATCTTCTTTGATATAAAAGAAGACTTTGTGTTTTGCCCTTTAGTAGGTATCACAAAAAACATCATTTTTAAACTTGATTTTGAGTAAACTAACTCCTCAATCTTTTCTAATTAACTTCAAAACTTGATTCATATTAACATGAGCTAATCTTTTATGCTAAATCCAGTATTTATCAGGTTTTACCAAAAAATAATTTTTAGATGGATTTGAATTATTAGAAATAGTATAGCAGTTACCATCCCTGTGAGTGGCAAGTCTTTCTTGTTGATGATTATGTAAGGAATTGAAAGACACGCAGCGGAAATTATCTTAAAAATTTTTCATTCCCTGCCAGGATCTACCGTATGTGTTTAAGTCAAGTGGGAAGAAGCATTACCCTCAGTGTGTCTCAGCGACTTCCACAGCTTTCGGTCACGACGTTCACAGCTTCTCTCTGCGCCTCGTGCTCCCTTTCTGATCACAAGAAGTCGACGACTCAGGTCGGCTTCCTCTACTGGTATCCACACGAACAGCTTTTCAACTACGAACGACGTGCTAGCGTCTCTTGTCCCTCCAGGGCTTTCTCAAGAGTTCGTCATCTCCGTCTCTATTTCAGCAGTTTCTTATCTGTAAACCTTTTGCCGAGTCCTCTTCAGCCTTTCTGTGTTCTATGTGTGTGTCTCTTCAAAAACGTAGCTCCTAATATTAGATATATAGGATGCTCTGCGTTTTCCCTAACCGAAAAGGATTTTAGGAGTTAATCTTATATTAATTCTGAAAATAATACAATATCATATATTGTATAATTTTATAAGAAACAAATTAAATAAATAATATTAAATCCGTCCCACAGATTTAATTACCTATTTATTTAACTTTAAATAAAGATGAGACTGAACTATATTTGATTTATTCTCATAAAACAAATTTGAGATATCCTATCAATTTGAATTTCAAATTCAAACATGATAGGGATTTAATTTATCCTTAAAATTAAATCTTATAAATATCTCTTATATGAGATATCCTATCAATTGAATTTCGAATTCAAACGTGATAGAGATTTAATTTATCCTTATAAATTAAATCTTATAAATATCTCTTATATGAGATATCCTATCAATTTGAATTTCGAATTCAAATGTGATAGAGATTTAATTTATCCTTATAAATTAAATCTTATAAATATCTCTTATATGAGATATCCTATCAATTTAAATTTCGAATTCAAACGTGATAGAGATTTAATTTATCCTTATAAATTAAATCTCATATATCTCATATATATATATATAATATATATATATACGAATTTATATATATACGAATATAAATATAAATAAATATATATACATTCACCTGGATCATTCATTGAATCTGGACATGTCTTAGATTCAATGAATCTGGACATCATAGCTCGTGTTGGGCTATTTTGTGTGCGACCCTGTAGGCCCATATGAAGTTGGCAGTGGGCCATTTGCTATACTAGCCCACAAGTCGCAAGCGGTCTCTAGCAAGACATAACGACTACCCAAATCATATGAGGATCGATAAACGATGTAACCTTTTATACAACTATATCATGTCCCTTCTGTCACGCGATATTTTGGTCATGGATGAGGCATGGATAATGTCATCCTCCTATTCCCGACCGTTACTTTCTCGATCCCTGAGTAGTCTGACTATAGAAATGGAACTACCTTTCCATTACAGTATGGCCATACATTTGTCAGACTCACTCATCGAGGGGCCCAGTAATATCTCTCCACGAATGTGAGGGACAAATTCCATCTTGACCATTCACATTCCTCCGCATGAAAAACCATTAAGCCCGAACATAGTCTTTATGATCACTCGGTCAAAAGTGACTTTTGACTAGGTCAAATCTGAGCGTTTTGTCATGTAGGAATCCATGATGATCTCAGGTCAAAGGGCATGTTGACATGGTTTGTATATGAGAGAAGCTTATGACGTTACCCATGCAGTTCTCTCATAGCGGGTCGGTCCAACACCCTGTACTCTTACATGTGCTTATGACTTTGATTTATATCTCTATACATCTTCAAAGTCATACTGGTCTTATTTCATCTGTGCTCCACATAGATGATCGACCAGGGACATTTAGGATAATATCATGAATTATCCAAGGATGGTCATCATAATAAACATGCAAATAATATGATAACTCAATTAATAAATTCATAAATCAATAATGTTCATAAGACAATGATTGGCCCCTAGGGCACGATTTCCAACAACCTCCCACTTGCACTAGGTACAATCATTAATTTGACTAATTCCCATTGACCTAACATGACGCTCATGCTTTGCCTGCACAAGCGGCTTTGTTAGAGGATCAGCAACATTATCTTCTCCTGCTACTTTACATATTTTTATATCACCTCTATCGTTGATTTCTCTGATGAGATGAAATCGCCTGAGTATATGCTTGGTCCTTTGATGTGACCTAGGCTCTTTGGCCTGTGCAATAGCACCGCTATTGTCACAGAGCAAAGTTATTGGATCTGAGATGGTAGGTATCACCCCTAGTTCTGTGATGAACTTCCTGATCCAAACGGCTTCCTTAGCTGCATCAGATGCTGCTATATACTCAGCTTCTGTTGCAGAATCTGCTACAGTGCCCTGCTTATAGCTCTTCCAGCTTACTGCTCCATTATTGAGGAGGAATATGTATCCAGACTGTGATTTTTGGTCGTCCTGATCAGTTTGGAAACTCGCATCTGTGTAACCAGTTACACAGAGCTCATCATCCAATCCACCATAGACCAAGAATAAGTCCTTAGTCCTTCTTAAGTACTTAAGGATATTCTTGACAATAGTCCAATGGCCCTCACTAGGGTCCTTTTGGTATCTGCTAGTCATACTTAAGGCAAACGAGACATCCGGTCGAGTACATAACATGGCGTACATGATAGATCCTATGGCCGAGGCATATGGAACCTTACTCATGCGACCTCGCTGATCAGATGTACTAGGACACAGATCTTTGCTGAGGTGAGTACCATGAGACATGGGTATGAAACCCCTCTTTGATTCATGCATACTGAACCTATACAGTATTTTGTCTATGTATGTACTCTAACTGAGTCCTAGAAGTCTTTTAGATCTATCTCTATAGATCCTGATTCCTAGGATGTAGGTGGCTTCACCCAAGTCTTTCATCGAAAAAGACTTTCCTAACCAAGACTTGACAATCTGCAAGGTAGGAATGTCATTCCCAATAAGTAGGATGTCATCGACATAGAGTACCAAAAACACAACTGTGCTCCCACTAACCTTCTTGTACACACAAGGTTCATCAATGTTTTAAAGAAATCCAAACTCTTTGATTACTTCATTCAAACGATGATTCCAACTCCGAGAGGCTTGCTTTAGTCCATAAATGGACTTTTGAAGCTTGTACACTTTACCAGAGTCCTCGGAACGTACAAACCCTTCAGGTTGTGTAATGTACACATCCTCAAGGAGCTTTCCATTAAGGAAGGCTGTCTTGACGTCCATCTGCCATATTTCATAGTCATAATATGCTGCAATAGCAAAGAGGATTCTGATTGATTTGGCCATTGCTACTGGGGAAAAGGTCTCATCATAGTCCACACCATGAGTTTGAGTAAAACCTTTTGTAACCAGTCGTGCCTTGAAGACATTTACATTGCCGTCCATGTCAGTTTTCTCTTTGAAAACCCACTTGCACCCGACGGTTTTTACACCTTCAGGCGGGTCGACTAAGGTCCAAACCTGATTGTCGTACATGGATTGCATCTCAGACTTCATGGCACTAAGCCATTTTTCGGAGTTTGGTCCCACTATAGCTTCTCGATAGGTAGTCGGCTCATTATGCTCAATGAACAACACATCACGACTATCAGAAATCAGAAATCCATATCTCTGAGGCTGAAGTCGTATCCTATTAGATTTACGTGAACCTTGCGTGACTTGAGGAGTCTCAACAACTTGTTGTGAGTCTTCTCTAATTTCCATCTGCAGTTTTGTGGTGTCTTGTAGCTCTCGAACTTCTTCGAGTTGTACCTTACTCCCACTGGTTCTTTTAGAGATAAATTCTCGTTCAAAAAAGATACCATTTCTGACAACAAACACTTTGTTATCAGCAGGGTTGTAGACATAATATCCCTTGGTTTCCTTAGGATATCCCACAAAAAGGCACTTTAAGGATTTGGGCACTAATTTGTCTGAGGCTTGTTGCTTAACATAGACCTCGCATCCCCAAATCTTGAGGAAAGACAAACTAGGCGTCCTCCCAGTCCATATCTCATACGGAGTCTTTTCGATTGCCTTAGATGGAACACGATTGAGTGTGAATGCAGCTGTCTCTAGGGCATGGCCCCAAAAGGAGGGCGGAAGATCTGTTAGACTCATCATGGATCGAACCATATCTAATAGTGTTCGATTCCTCCGTTCAGAAATGCCATTCCATTGTGGTGTCCCTGGAGGAGTCAATTGTGAGAGTATCCCACAACTCCTAAGATGATCTATGAACTCTTGGCTCAAATATTCACCACCCTGATCAGATCGAAGGGCTTTAATTGTTTTGCCAAGCTGGTTTTGTACTTCATTTTGAAATACTTTGAACTTTTCAAAAGATTTAGATTTATGTTTCATCAGATAGATGTACCCATATCTGCTGAAATCATCTATAAATGTTATGAAGTACGAATAACCTCCTCTGGCATTTGTGTTCATCGGTCCACACACATCTGTATGTATGAGGCCCAATAAATCAGTGGCCCTCTCACTGTGCCCAGTGAAAGGTGACTTTGTCATCTTTCCTAACAAGCAAGACTCGCAAGTGTCATATGATTCAAAATCAAATGAGTTTAGAAATCCATCTTGATGGAGTTTGGAAATGCGTTTCTCATTTATGTGGCCCAGACGACAGTGCCAGAGGTATGTGGGATTCAAATCGTTTGGTTTGACCCTTTTGGCGGTTATGTTATAGATATTTCCATGATTGGGTTGCTCCAAATTTAATATGTAATGATCAACATGCAAATCACCATGAGCATAGAAAACATCATTACGATAAATAGAACATCTACTATTCCCAGCAATGGAAGTGAAACCTTCCTTATCCAAATAAGAAAGTGAAACAATGTTACTACTTAAAGCAGGAACATAATAGCAATTGTTCAAAACTAACAAAAGCCCAGTGGGCAAAACTAATTCATAAGTGCCTACAGCTAACGCAGCAACCCTTGCTCTGTTTCCAACTCGTATGTCAACCTCGCCCTTTTTCAGCTTCCTACTGTCCTTTAGTCCCTGCACATTTGTACAAATATGAGAACCACATGCAGTATCTAATACCTATGAGGTGGAAGTAGAAAGATGAATGTCTATAACATAAATACCTGAAGCGATAGCCCCGCTATCCTTCTTGTTCTTTTTCAGATCTTCGAGGTAGAGTTTGCAATTCCTCTTCCAATGACCCGGTTCATTGCAGAAGAAGCAGACTCCTTCCTTCGGAGGCTTTGCCTTCTTTGGTGCAGGCTTGGTTTCAGGCTTGCCTGACTCTTTGGTGTTACCTGATGAGCCATGACCCTTCCCCTTGCCTTTGCCTTTCTTTTTCGTACCCTTTCCTTTCTGAACCATCAAAACACTACTGGGTTTCTTCTTAAGACTCGGCTCAGCAGTTTTAAGCATCCCATGCAGTTCAGAAATAGATTTCTCCATGTTGTTCATGTTGTAGTTCATGACAAACTGGTCATAACTTTCCGGGAGTGAGTTCAAGATCAAATCCGTAGCTAACTCCTGGCTCATGGGAAATCCAAGCCTCTCAAGGTGATCAATGTACCCCTTCATCTTTAAGACATGAGTACTGACTGATGCACCTTCAGCCATCTTGCAGGAATATAAGGCCTTAGTGGTCTCATACCTCTCTTGCCTTGCCTGTTGCTGGAACATTTCCTTGAGATGCACAATCATCTCATAAGCCTCCATATGTTCGAGATCTCTTTGGAGCTCTGGAACCATGGTGGCTAGCATTAAGCATCCCACATCGACAAAGTCTTCCTTATGCTTCGTGTAAGCATCTCTCTGAGCTCTAGGAGCATTGGCGGCTAGCTCCTCAGGAATGGGTTGATCTAGGACATGCGCCTTTCTTTCCTGCTTGAGAACAATTCTCAAGTTCCTAAACCAGTCAAGAAAGTTTGTCCCATTGAGTTTGTCCTTCTCAAGGACAGATCGCAGCGATAATGTAGCAGTATTACTAGTCGTCATGATTCTACAATTAAAATATGCAATTCAATTAGCAATCTCCCACTAAATAAACAACCCTCAATGCAATAGTTAGTGGGCTAAGATCCATATTTGGCTCAAACTTAAGTCCGCTTTAGCAGGACGCTTAAATTAAGTTATTTAGGTAGGTAACACCTTTACCAATTACATCAAATGTAACTCTTAGATGTTTATGGGATTCTATCATCATATGATCTGTCATGTTTTTAATCCCATCTAATGCCTTGAGACCCAAAACCGTTTTGTTAATCTCAATTAAGTCAAACAATAATAAACATGTGAGAGTAGCACTATTACTCTTGCTTATCTCCCCAAGATAACTCAAAAGCACCCACTTTGGTGGAGTCCACAATTGAGTGATCAAGGTTTTGACAAGTGTTCATAAATTGACAGCATTATGACTTAAGATTTCTTTTAGAGGGCCTAATTTAACTATCTGGTTTATAAAACGCATGTTTCTCAGTTCATATCTCATACAAGTAATATGCATGCGCTGATATAATCATAATATGCATAATCTAAACGTGATACAATATGGCTCACCTATCCTAAGTCCCCTCAAGCCAATGAGAGGAGCTCTCTAGTAAGAAAAGAGAAATTACATATAGACACCTCTTTTAACATTCGAGGGGAGTGAGATGAGAGGAGAAGGTACATTAAGAGTATATAGAGGAAGGCACGACACGCAGGCCGTATTTAAAAATTACAACACTTGCAATCTAGAGCCATATTGTTCATCATACCCAAACATTCAAGAATCAATATTCAGATCTAATCGAAGGGCAATTAATGTTTCAAATCTAAAACATTCACAAAGTAACATATGTTACGGTTATGTTGCGCTACAAACAGGTAGCTACGGCAGTCCCGCTAACTGGTTAGCGGGCGGCTGTCCCGCTAGCTGGTTAGCGGGCGGGGTCTCTGGGGCAGCGCCCCGGAAGAAATTTTTTTTGTTTTTGTTTCATAAATAATCACGAATCTGAATTCGGTTTTCTTAGGCCCCATTTATGCGAATTGATCAAATCAAAAAGCATCACCACCGATTTCAATTTCCTTTTAGATTCCTTTTATGTCATACACAACACGGATTCCATATATGTCATACATACAATGCTTATTATATGATCGGCTACTACTAACATATATCATATAAATCAACAATCAAGCCTAACTTAAACACAAAACGGCATGGCTCTGATACCACTGTAAGGAATTGGAAGACACGCAGCGGAAATTAATTTAAAAATTTTTCATTCCTTGCCAGGATCTACTGTATGTGTTTAAGTCAAGTGGGAAGAAGTATTACCCTTAGTGTGCCTCAGCGACTTCCACAGCTTTCAGTCACGACGTTCACAGCTTCTCTCTGCGCCTCGTGCTCCCTTTATGATCACAAGAAGTCGACGACTTAGGTCGGCTTCCTCTACTGGTATCCACATGAACAGCTTTTCAACCACGAACGACGTGCTAGCGTCTCTTGTCCCTCCAGGGCTTTCTCAAGAGTTCGTCCTCTCCGTCTCTATTTCAGCAGTTTCTTATCTGCAAACCTTTTGCCGAGTCCCCTTCGGCCTTTCTGTGTTCTATGTGTGTGTCTCTTCAAAAACGTAGCTCCTAATATTAGATATATAGGATGCTCTGCGTTTTCCCTAACCGAAAAGGATTTTAGGAGTTAATCTTATATTAATTCCGAAAATAATACAATATCATATATTGTATAATTTTATAAGAAACTAATTAAATAAATAATATTAAATCCGTCCCACAGATTTAATTACCTATTTATTTAACTTTAAATAAAGATGAGACTGAACTATATTTGATTTATTCTCATAAAACAAATTTGAGATATCCTATCAATTTGAATTTTAAATTCAAACATGATAGGGATTTAATTTATCCTTAAAATTAAATCTTATAAATATCTCTTATATGAGATATCCTATCAATTTGAATTTCGAATTCAAACGTGATAGAGATTTAATTTATCCTTATAAATTAAATCTTATAAATATCTCTTATATGAGATATCCTATCAATTTGAATTTCAAATTCAAACGTGATAGAGATTTAAGTTATCCTTATAAATTAAATCTTATAAATATCTCTTATATGAGATATCCTATCAATTTGAATTTCGAATTCAAATGTGATAGAGATTTAATTTATCCTTATAAATTAAATCTCATATATCTCATATATATATAATATATATATATACGAATTTATATATATACGAATATAAATATAAATAAATATATATACATTCACCTGGATCATTCATTGAATCTGGACATGTCTTAGATTCAATGAATCTGGACATCATAGCTCGTGTTGGGCTATTTTGTGTGCGACCCTATAGGCCCATATGAAGTTGGCAGTGGGCCATTTGCTATACTAGCCCACAAGTCGCAAGTGGTCTCTAGCAAGACATAACGACTACCCAAATCATATGAGGATCGATAAACGATGTAACCTTTTATACAACTATATCATGTCCCTTCTGTCACGCGATATTTTGGTCATGGATGAGGCATGGATAACGTCATCCTCCTATTCCCGACCGTTACTTTCTCGATCCCTGAGTAGTCTGACTATAGAAATGGAACTACCTTTCCATTACAGTATGGCCATACATTTGTCAGACTCACTCATCGAGGGGCCCAGTAATATCTCTCCACGAATGTGAGGGACAAATTCCATCTTGACCATTCACATTCCTCCGCATGAAAAACCACTAAGCCCGAACATAGTCTTTATGATCACTCGGTCAAAAGTGACTTTTGACTAAGTCAAAGCTGAACGTTTTGTCATGTAGGAATCCATGATGATCTCAGGTCAAAGGGCATGTTGACATGGTTTGCATATGAGAGAAGCTTATGACGTAACCCATGCAGTTCTCTCATAGCGGGTCGGTCCAACACCCTGTACTCTTACATGTGCTTATGACTTTGATTTATATCTCTATACATCTTCAAAGTCATACTGGTCTTATTTCATCTGTGCTCCCACATAGATGATCGACCAGGGACATTTAGGATAATATCATGAATTATCCAAGGATGGTCATCATAGTAAACATGCAAATAATATGATAACTCAATTAATAAATTCATAAATCAATAATGTTCATAAGACAATGATTGGCCCCTAAGGCACAATTTCCAACAGATTATGAATTTTTGATAAACTCATATTTGTATTGATTTTAGTGTGTTTAAAGAGAGTTTTAAATTGATTTTTATCCCCATTTATCAATATATTGAGCAATTAATAAATAAAATTAAAATGAAAAAAAGTAAAAATTAATTAGATAAATAATCAATTAAATTTCTATTATAGGAATGCAGTAACATATTAGTTGAATGTTAATTGATAGCTGGACAAGAGAAGCAAGTGCTGGATTGAACAAGTGGGCTAATATAATCACATCCTGGAAGGGAAGCTCTCATTCAAGCACATGCTAAGGAAATACAATGCAGATCTGAATCCATGTAGAACAGACATAAAATATTGACAGCTGGAAGGAGCTAATAACAGAAGCAAGTGGGGAATGAACACATGTGCTATAATATATTGGCCATGTGCTGATAGCTAGAGGGGTCCAATTCAAATCTGAAGTCACTCGTTCCACACTTCTATATATATTTACATCATCTGCACAAATGGTGGCATACGCATAAGAGATTCTGATCCCATATTCCACTCCACTCCACACATATTCACATCATTCACACATCCCATACGCCACACAACACACATATTCAGCTTCTACCCATTCCATCCAGATCATAGATCCATCTCCCATACGCCATTCTCTATTTTTCTCTCTCTTTCCATCTGTAACTTTCCTCTGTTCTAGGCCATAGAACTAGAGGAAAGTTTAGTCTTCATTTTCATCTTCTCTTTCTAAATTCACCATGATTGATGCTGGTTTTACTGCTGTTGTTGAAGTCTTGATAGCAATGGAAGGCTAGAATTGCTGTGCTCTCTTGGAGATGATGCTGAACCAGAATCCTTAAGCTGAACAGGGAGTTTATTGTATCTTTAACCCATATTTGATTGTATCAAGTTGATGTAGTTAATTCTAGAATTATTGATTTAATTAGAGTTAGTAAATGATTAATGATTAGGGAACAGAGTTGGATTTCCTATTTCTTCATAATTGATGCTTCGATTGATTTTCATCCTTGGATCAAGTTAGACATAGTTATAGTTAATTAGAGCAATTATAAAATAGAGTACAATTGTATCTATTTAATTCATCTTCTTCTCTCTCTTAAGTTGAATTATTTTATTTCTCTACTCAATGTTTGCAAGTTGTAGCTTTGGTTGAGATTTTAGTTAGCAGGTTATTAGCTAACACATTCTAATTTAACTAATTAACTCCAAATATTATGTGGATAATGAAGGTAAGGTAATCTCCAAGGGAACACATTTGTCATTGATTCATTTCATCATCACAAATACCTAAAATCATAAACAATAGGATAGGATTTATATTCAGTATTTGTTCAAACATCTCATCTCACAGATCATTGCATTAATTTGTTAATTTGTGGCTCATTAGATTAATTAGAAACGTTAGCATCCATTTAGGCTCCTTGTGAATCGATTTAGGTTAGTTTCACTTTACTATTGGTTAGCTTTATTTGTTTGATAATTAAAATAATAGTTATCAAAATGGTGTCGTTACTAGGGAGCCTTACTTATTAAGGTTTCCTAAGCAATCTCCTGGGCCTCAAAAACTTAAAAAGTAGATAGGTGTTTTAGTTTTTTTTTATGAATTTAGTATTTCGTCTTGTTAAGGCATGACCATTTGCCTTTCTAGTTGCACCCAAAGTGCTTAAATTAATTTCTGAGGGTCTCTGTGAATTTTAGTCATGACCAGACACACCTGTGGTCGCAAGCTGAAATTAGTTTTTAACTTAGATTTGCTCACTATAACTTTTAGTCACTACTGGAGTGCTCTTTGGTCGCCACCAAAAATCATTTTCATCAAGTTTTCTTCTCTGTGATTTTTAGTCATGACCGAAGTGACAATTGGTCTCAAAGAGAAACTCCTGATTTCAAGAAATAGCTCTATAATTTTTAGTCACAATCAAAGTAATATTTGGTCATGACCAAAAATCCTTATTAAAAAATTTTACTCTCTATAATTAACAGTCATGACGTGAAATTTATTTTTGTCATGATATCTATTCTCTATGAGTGTTGGTCACGACCTACAGACCTTTTAGTCATGATCGGAGTGTTTTAAATTGCTATTACTTGATCTAAATTTCTAAAATTACTACATCTATGATATACTTGACATCCTGCATACTTGTTGAGTGTGATTTGCATAGCCATAAGCTCTAAATTCTTTCTTTTAGATAAAGAAATCAATAGAACACTTAGAAAAATTCAGTAAACTAAAATATTAAATCAAGTTAGTATTGCATTTGTTGTTGAACTTAGTTCTTCAAGTGAATCGATTGTAGCTGAAACTAAATTTGCATCAAATGATATCTTAGATAATCATTTTGTCATGGAGAAATTTAATGAGGGAGAAGCTCATACTCATAATCAGAATAATCAAAATGAGCAACATGGAGAGAATAACATGAATAATAGAAGAGTACTTAGGAGCATAAGAGAACTCATTTATTCTAATGCAAACTTTGATCCTTTGCACTTGTCCTACGTTGGATATTAATTTTGAGTTGAAAGGTCATTTGTTAAGTAACTTACCAAAGTTGTATAGATTAGCAGGTGAGGATCCTTTCAAGCATTTGAACACTATTAAGTGAGTTTGCTCATCCATGAAACCAACACATGTATGCTGTGTAGAGACAAGTATTCCACTTTACACTTGAAGAAAAGGCAAATGAATGATTTTATATGCTGCCATATCATACACCTCAAGCCTTAGACTCCTGGAATAACTTGAGGACTGCTTTCTTAGAGAGATATTTCCCAACTTCCAAAACTGCTACATTGAAAAAGGAGATTTTTGTGACAAAATAGTATGACCAAGAGTCTTTATATGAGTTTTAGGGAATGTTTCAAGAGCTACTAGTTAGATATTCATACTACTAGATTTCGAGTGAGCATTTGGTGTAGTATTTTCATTCAAGATTGCGTTATGCATGCAGAAGAATTTGGATACAGCTGTTGTGGGTTCCATTGATAATTTAACTCCAGATGAAGCATGGAACTTGATTGAGAAGATAGCAAGCAATGACCAGCAGTATGGGGGCTATGATACTAGGCAAGCCCATGAGGTTTCTGCAAAGTATTCTCAAGATCATAATAGCTTATCTTCTCAAATTGCTACTATGAATGCTCATGTCAACAATCTAGCTACTCAATTGAGCAATTCACATGTTCAAGGCCCATACTCTCAAGCTCTTATTTTGTTATTCTCCTATGCACACCATTGTCAATTGTCCTACCATTATGAAGATGTATCAACCATCTATCAAGGAAAACTAAATCAATATCTAGAAAGGAATCTATACTCTAACACATATAATGAAAGATGGAGAGATCATCCCAATTTTAGATGGAGGGATGGAGGTGTAGGCAGGAATTTTGCGCAGAACATATTCAACAATGATAGACAAGTGGTTAAATCTTCTAGAGCTATAGAATTACCTACTACTACAAAAGATGATGGTATATCTGAGATAGTCAAGAGTATTAATGTGATGAATGCAAATATAAACTTTATCAACACAAATTTTAACTCTAACTTCAAGGACATGAGATCTACTGTGGAGAACAACCTAGCAATGATAGATTCTAAGTTTGCTACCTTGGAGAATAAAATAGAATAGTGGGAAACTAAAGCTTCTAACATGAATGGCTATGTATCACAACTAGCAAATTCAATAAGTGATGTTCAGGCAATAATAAATGGAAATCTACCTTCAAATACAATTGTTAACCTCAAATCTATGAATGTTATAAGTTTGATAAGTGAAAAGCAAGTTAGGGAACAAGTTACATATGCTAAAAGTGAAGAGAAATGTGAGGTAGACATTGATTCTAGTAGTCTAATGGTAAATAATATTGAGAAGTCTGAAAGTAAGAAAGAGGCACAACTCCTTGGGGAGAAAAGGTTACAAAAAGTCAAATCAATTCTACACAAGATTCAGAAGGTTGTGGACAGCCAAACAGCAAGGAAACTGAGCTACTTGAGGCATGGATCCTAATTTAAGAAATCATAAAGTAGACACAACTGAAGAAACATAATTTGCAGTAAATTCAGAGCTCAAGCAATAAAAAATAACTTCTAGTTTAGCTAAGAAAGAAGTGAATATGAAGGATTTATCTCTCCCAAGGGAATTTATGAGTAGCAAGAAGAAAACCTTAGAGGAGCAGAATTCAGTAAAATTGAAGTAAATGTGCCTATGCTAGAGAGAGTTCAAAGAGTGTTAGAATATGCAAAGTGTTTGAAGGACACTTTCACACACAAGGAAAGATATAAATCTAATGAACTAGTACAATTGGGACCTAAAGCTTCCGCACTTTTCAACTCTCAACTTCCAATAAAGTGTCAAGATCCAGGTGCATTTTATATTCTTTATACAATTGGTAAGATAAATGTTCCTAGAGTATTATTAAAATTAGGTGCTGCATGTGATGCCAAGTTTCATTTATCATACCTTAAGAGTGAATCTGATTAAACCAACTAGTGTGTTAGGTCAATTGGCTAATAAGAGAATTATAAATCATAAAGGAATTTTAGAAGACATTTTAGTTCAAGTTAAGGAACTTATTTTTCCTGTGGACTTTTATGTTTAGGATATGTCAATGAATCTCTTGATGATCGTACTATTATTCTAGGAAGGTCATTCTTGAGGATAACTAACACCATGATTTGCATGAAATATAGAGTTATTAAAATGGAATTTAGTTAGCACATAATTTAGTTTAACATGTAAAAACACCCACATCAGGATTATTCTCTCCTAGGACTTAACATGATTGATGCATCACTTGAAAATAAGTGTGATGATATTCATGAGCTTGATAATGATGATGAAGTTGAAGAACCTTCCATTTCTTACTCCTCCATTGATCTCTCTCTTTTTTTTTCTTTATCCAATGGTGATGTGTTATGCATTAATTCTAAAGTTGATAGTTGGCTTCCCACTATGGGTTATTTTTCTTCATCTTCATCTACTATTTCTTCTTTTGGAACTAACCATATTGTTTCAAGTGATGAACAACCTTTAGAAATATCTGTGGCAGATTTAACAGAGTTGCAAGACAAGGATAATGCAGTAGACTTTGAGAGACAAGAAGCTGGAATCTATAAGCTAGGGAGTTTTCAATTCAATAGTTATAATATCCTGCATTCTAACCATGTTCATAGGACTTTAACTGAGAATTTTTAGATATTTCAGGGCTACAAAAATTGAAGAATTTTATCCAACATCAATAGAAGTTCATTGCAAGGACAGACCTGGATAATACAACAGTTACATCAACTGGACCATTTCCACCATCTTTTGGATATACATATATTCTGCTAGCTATGGATTATCTTTCACTATGGGTGGAGGCTATACCAACAAGGAAAGATGATGCAGTGACAGTTTTTAAATTTCTCAAGTCACACATCTTCTCAAGGTTTGGGGTGCCAAGAGCTATAATGAGTGATCAAGGCTTTCATTTCTGTAATAAGATTTTAGGTGTTTTATTTACTAAACTTGGGATCAAGCACAAGGTTCAACAGGTTATCATCCCCAAACAAATGGTCAAACTGAAAATTGTAACAAATCTATCAAGAGGATTATGAAGAGGATAGTAACAGCATTAAGAAAATATTGGAGTGTAAGGTTAAATGAAGCTTTGTGGGCATACATAATAGCTCATAAAGAACCCACTTGAGATGTCCCCATACAGAATGAGCATAAAGCATTCTAGGCAGTCAAAGCTTATAACATGGATTTTGACACCTGCTGGAGAAGAAAGAATGTTGCAGATTCAAGAATTGGAAGAAATAAGGCTAGATGCCTTTGAGAATTCTAGGATTTATCAAGAAAGAGACAAGTTTCTTCATGATCAATAGATTCTACATAAGGAATTTCAAGTTAGAGATAAGGTTTTAAGATTCAAGGCTAGATATACTTTCAAACTTAGAAAACTTGCTGCAAGATGGGATGGTCCATATGTGGTGACCAAGATCCATGACTATGGAACAATTGAATTGATGGATGAAGCAAATGGTACAGCATTTCAGGTCAATGTCCACTTATTGAAGCTGTACAAAGAGAACTTCAAACCACTATGATGCTCAGGTTGTCTCCTTCCTTGTTTCCCCACTTACATAGTTTGTTTTACACAATTTTACTTATATACTTGAGCTGTTAATTGTTGATTAAGTGTGAGGGAGGAGACCAAGTCAGTAGGGGTAGATAGAAACTAATAAATTTATCTTGGGTTATGGTTCAATTTTGTCCTCTTCATTACTTCAGCCTTTGCAAGTGTTTCTTACTTCTTCACATTGAGGATAATGTAGAAATTAAGTGTGGGGTAATAGTGTGTGAAATGAGCAAATAAAATCAGATAATTGTTGTGATTCTGTATTCTAGTCATGACCTTGTATTATTCTTAGCCTGACTAATGTGTGTGAATATGTCAAATTTATTCTCTGTAAAAATTAGTCGCGACTAATGCTTATTGTTGTCGTTACCATGAGTTCATTTATTCTGATATTTACCTATCTGTGATGTGTAGCCATGATATGTGCTTATCTTTGTCGCGACTATAACTCTAAATTTTGGTTGTGACTGGATTGGCACTTGGATCACGACTTGAGCATGTGTTCTTAACATGATTACTCTTTGTGATTATGAGTCGTGACTAGTGTTCATGTATGTTGTGACTAATATTCCTTTTTTTTTAAATTTCTTCTTTGTGTAATACATTCGCGACTTAAATTCCTCTTTTTCGCAACCATAAATTAATTCTTTGCTAAAAAATTCTTCTGTTTCATATGATTGTTGCTTGGTTTAATGGAACTTACTATCATGGATTTAAAATTGAATTTTGAACATATATACTTTTGAACATTGGCAAGTTTGATGAAGTATGAGTTGCTTGTTTTATTGATTGATTACTGGAAATTGTGTAGCATGAATGATTGATCTCATGTATCTAGTTAATATTCATGCAATCTTATCATAGTGAGTTGATTAGGGTAAGTAAGCCAGATTGAAGGATTTTAAGCCTCCAACAAATACTCATTTATATTGTGTGACACCATCTAGTTTGGTAACTTTGCAAAACTTGTCTAAATCCTTGATTTAAAACCACATTAATTTCTTGGAATTGTGAAAGTGATAAGGGAATTTCTTTCAAAATCCTTTTGACCAAATAGTAGCCACATAAAATTTAAATCCTTTGCTTACCCCATTGAGATCTTCACTTTATTTTAAAATTTTATGATTGTGATTAATGAATTCTGTTCAGGATATTTAATACTATAGTAAGTCTTTAATTATGAAATAAATGTTAAAGTTGCACCAGTTGTTAAGTATCTAAACTTCAATGTATTTGTTATCTGGTTCAATAGTTAAAAGAAAATAAAAGCACAAAGAAAAAAAGTACAGAAAGTAAAAAAGAGAAAGAAGAAAGAAAAGAGAAAAAAATAGACCAGTTGACAAGATGTGATATTCAATAGAAGTTAACTATAACTGATACTTTCTATAGTTGCACAGTTCAAATTGTGATTAAATGTTGAAGTAGCTTGAAGAAGTAAGATCATGTGCAGTATTTCATTAATCATTGACATACATTTCCATTTCATCACTTAGCCCTTCCAACATTACAACCTAATAAAGACCATTTGATTCATAACCCTTGTGGCATGCAGTGGTAGAGATGTAGGATGGTTACAAGCTGTGGGAAGCCTAAGTTAGATGGTTGAGTGAAATTATCTTGATAAGAGAATAAGTGAAACACTAACACCTTGTGAGAAAATCTCAACTTAGTTGCTTACTATGATTTAATTCCATGAGTTAGATTCTTTTATTGATATGAGATTAGTTTGGATTGTTGCTAATTAAAGGGAAAATATCGCAAGTGCTTATTCTAAATCTGTTTTGCCAAATTTGCTAAACATGAGTGTTGAATTTCAATTTTAATCCATAATTTTGCTCGGAGTACAAAAGCTAAAGTGTAGGGGAATTGATAAACTCATATTTGTATTGATTTTAGTATGTTTAAATAGAGTTTTATTATTAATTTTTATCCCCATTTATTAATATAATGAGCAATTAATAAATAAAAAATGGAACAAGTGAAAATTAATTGATATGATTTTAGAGATTAATTGGATAAATAATCAATTAAATTTCTATTATAGGAATCTAGCAACAGATTAGGTGGAGGTTAATTGAGAACTGGACAAGAGAAGCAAGTGCTAGATTGAACAAGTGGGCTAACAAAATCGCATGTTGGAAGGGAGGCTCTCATTCATGCACATGCTAAGGAAATACAATGCAGATATGAATCCATGCATAACAGACTTAATATATAGACAGATGGAAGGAGCTAATAACAAAAGCAAGTGGGGAATGTACACATTTGCTGTAACAGATTGGCCATGTGCTGATAGCTAGAGGGAGTCCAATTTAGATCTGAAATCACTTATTCCACACTTCTATATATATTTACATTATCTGCACATATGGGGGCATATGCATAAGAGACTCTGATCCCATATTCCACTCCACTCCACACACATATTCAGCTTCTGCCCATTCCATCCAGATCACAGATCCATCTCCCATATGCCATTCTCTATTTCTCTCTCTTTCCATCTGCAACTTTCCTTTGTTCTAGGCAATAGAACTAGAGGAAAGTTTAGTCTTCATTTTCATCTTCTCCTTCTAAATTTACCATGATTTCTGCTAGTTTTACTGCTGTTGTTGAAGTCTTGATAGCAACAAAAGGCTAGAATTGTTGTGCTCTCTTGGAGATGATGTTGAACCATAATCCTTAAGCTGAATAGGGAGTTTATTGTGTCTTTAATCCAAATTTGATTGTATCCAGTTGATGTAGTTAATTCTAAAATTATTGATTCAATTAGAGTTAGTAAATGATTAATGATTAAGGAACCGAGTTAGATTTTCTATTTCTACATAATTGATGCTTCGATTGATTTTTATCCTTGGACCGAGTTAAACATAGTTGTAGTTAATTAGAGCAATTCTAAAATAGAGTGAAGTTTTATCTGTTTAATTCATCTTCTTCTATATTTTAAGTTGAATTATTCTTATTTCTCTACTAATGTTTGCGAGTTGTAGCTTTGGTTGAGATTTTAGTTGTCAGGTTGCTAGATAACACATTCTAATTCAACTAATTAACTCCAAATATTATATGGATAATGAAGGCAAGGTAATCTCTAAGGGAACACACATTGATTCATTTTATCATTACAAACACCTAAAATCATAAACAGTAGCCTAGGATTTATATTAAGAAGTTATTCAATATGTCATCTCACATATATTGCATTAATTTGTTAATCTGTGGCTCATTAGATTAATTAGGAAATTTAGCATCCATTTAGGCTCATTGTCAATCGACCTAGGTTAACTTCACTCTACTATTGCTTAGCTTAGTTTGTTTGATAATTAAAATGACAGTTATCAATTCTTCATAATCCATCTTTGTCTACACTTTTACTGACACTCAGTAGGTTATGAAATAATCCATCTACATAGTAGACATCTTCAATTCTCATATTGTCACATCCTTACTTTTCACCTCAATTATACTTCATTAGAAGTAATTGGAACCAATTACATGATCCAAAAGATTTGCTCTCGGGTACTGTTCACTGTTACTGTTCATTTGGTAATTCCAGAACATGTATCCTACTTTGAAAATTCATAATTAATTGTAGAAAAATCAAAATAATGTGATTCCAATTTCTAATGAAATATATTTCATAAGTATTTGAGAAAAAAAATATGAAATTGAGGTTATGAATTTCATAAATTTCATAAATATTTCATAAATTTCACACGAAATCAGTTTCTTGGTTAAAAATCACTGTTCATTTGGTAAAATCTGGAAGTTCCAGTTTCTTTGCCTTAACTTTAAAAATTCATTTCTATTTGGTTACTTATCCAAATAAACTGTCTTACCTATGGATTTGAAGGTCTAGACGTCCTCTTTAAGCTTATAAAATTTTATAGAAAAACTCATTCATTTAATATATGAAAACATTGCATGAACATCACTGCCTCTCAGCACTCGTTTTATCTCAATTCCAGATATTACTTCCAACTTTGAAAAATCATAACAATTCGGATACTTATCCAAATGATGCATTCTTTGTGTTCATTTAAAGCTCTGTATCTTAAATTTTATCATGCTAAATTTCAAACTAAAACTCGCTGATTTAGACATCATAATCATCATCACATCACCACTTCCTCAGAACAAGTTTATGAAAACATACCCCATGCATACTAGCATATCATCACATAGTGTCATGTAAGTCATATAACTTATTATACAAACTTATTCATCAACATTTACTCTCTTCCCTTGAGAGGATCCAGCACCTAAAACATAGTTATGCATGTGGAAGGAATGAGATTTTATGAAAATCCCAATAGCAAGTTACACAAACTATATTATAATGCATGAATAATTGGATGCTTAACATGTTATCATGAGATGGGAGCTACTTCATAATGGTACATAAGCAAACTCTAACATGCATATTGTCATGACATAACTTGCTAGGAGTTGCAATCATTCATACTTCATCATAACATGATGATATAAGCTCAAACTCAACCAAACACCATAATCAACAAGCAAGCAAAATAATTAAACAAACATGAGTTATATAGTTAGGTATCCTTGCTACCTCTTAGCTATCTTGGTCAAGACCTTCTTGAAGTGCTTTCCTTCCTTCACAAATGTCAAAACCTAGCCATTACAACATAATATCAAGTTACAACTCAACTTAAAACCAAATTCAAGACTAGATTTTCACTAGCTCCCTTTCTTTCTCTAATTTATGTTTCCTACTTCCACCTTTTCAAAATAAATTCCCATGGTTCATTTCCACATAATTTTTCATGTAGAATCCAAATATGAATCAGAATTTCCAAAATTAAAACATACCAATTGCTACAGTACCAAACCAAAATGGATGTCCCTTTTTCCAAAAATTCACATTTTGATTCCAATGCTTCCAATACTTGTTCTCCTACTTTATCCCCACACAATTTTCCATTTTAAACTCATTGGAAGCATCAAAATTATGAAATTCCATTATATCAACAGTGCCATGTACAGTACCAGCAAGAACACAAAACCCTAAATCCAAACATACTTGAATTCCCAAGCTTATACCACTTGATTCTACCTTATTTAAGCTTGTCTAACTATCCATAACATGAAAATCATATTTTAACCATATATGAGCAGCACTTCCAGCAGCAACCATAAGGGAAATATAGCATGAAAACCCCTTAAAACCATGAGCTAACTTGCTAGAACAAAGCTCAAGATCAAGGGAGATGATTACCTTGCATTTTACTTCACTTTGGTTGCTTCTCTCTTGGTTGAATGGAAATTTTGCAAGAGTTTCCCTATGGTTCACCATGCATACTGAAGTGATCTGAATAGGGGGTATTTAGAGAGAATTTTGGGTTGAAATGGATGGCCAAGATTGATTTGGTTACTATTTGATCTAAAGGCTCACATTTAATCTTGGATTTAACTTTTTCTAAAAAGAATAATTATGACATCATGTGGGGACAGCTCATGGGACACCTAAGAGGGTTAGGTGGCGTGCTTCCATGTAAAGAAGGTTCTGGAAAAATTCCAGTCCAATCCGGTACCGATCGGAGCAATTTCCCAACAACTGGACTATTTTCTATTCTGAATTTTTTTTATAATATACCAGGATATGTAATGTCCTAGAAATCAATATCTAGGCTTCTCATACCATTGAAAATGATATATTAATATTTATCTGTCATCCATCCCTTGGGAAATGACCAAAAACCCTTGGTGTCCTTTCTTGCATTGTACTAACCCTAAGGGCAAAATCGTCATTTCACACCTCTTTATACTCCCTCAGGGTGTATATGGGCTCTAAATAATCCTCTTTATACTATATGACATGTTTTTAGCCTGTCTAGAGTGACCAAAATGACCTTCATCTACTACTGGTACAGTATGGGCATTTTCATAATTTTGTACTTTTCCTGGACTGCTATGGTCTCTGGCCCAATTAACTATCTAGTCACCTTAATGGGCTCATGATGGCGCCATTTGGGCCTTATTATGGGCTTATTGTTTGTATTGCCTTTATGGCCCAATTTACAATACAACTCTCCCGATCCTATTTATCAGGTATTTTATTTCACTGTAAAATCCCGTATAGTTTCTATTGGATTCCTTTTCTTACTCTCTCAATTTTATAAATTCATATATTAAATATATGAATTTTCTATAAGGTCTTATCTAATTCTGAGATCTGAAAAATACTGAAATAATTCCTTCCCACTTCAGAAATTTATATCAATTAATCGGGACCTCAAATCAAAATTTTATGTTGCGTTAAACTGAACGGAATATTTTTGTCTATTTACTGGTAAAATTTGGTCTGATATGATTCCAGCATTTTTAGCCTGTTTTGGCTCAACTTTTCTATATTTACATTTAGGTCCCTTAACTTTTGAATAATTGCACTTTAGTCCCTGAACTTTTCATTAATTGCATTTAGGTCCCTCCTTTTATTTCTACTTCAACTTTTTGTCTTCAAACTTTTCAATTTGTATTTTGGTCCCTATTCTTTCCTTAGTTATTAATCCTTCCCTTTCTTTTCGCAATCTGATACAGTTTATTCCAAGAATCTTATATCCATTGCAGATAAACTGTACAGGTATATCAGGTTAAAAAATTGGGGATATGACATTTCTCTCCCCCTTAAAATAAATTTTGTCCTCAAAATTTACATTACATATACATTAAAGAAATAGTTCAGGGTATATTTCTCTCATCCTTTCCTCTGCTTCCCAGGTAGCTTCACTCTCTGTTAATCCCTTCTAGACCACCTTAATTAGAGGGATCTGCTTATTTCACAACTGCTTGACCTTTTTATCTACAATCTGTACTGGTCTAACTTCATAAGTCAGGTCATCTCGCAGTGCAATATCATCCTGCTCAATCACATGTAATGGATCCGGAACATACTTCTTTAACTGGGAAACATAGAACACATCATGAATCTTGCTGAGATGCGGAAGAAGAGCTAATTTGTAAGCCACTGATTCTACTCTTGAGAGGATCTGAAATGGCCCAATGTATCTAGGGTGCAGCTTCTTCACTTTGATCGATCGTCCGACTCCTGTCGTAAGAGTCAACTTAAGGAATACATGCTCTTCTTCTTCAAACTCCAACGGCTTCCTTCTAACATCAGCATAACTCTTTTGTCTGCTTTGAGCCGTTAATAGCCTTTTTCTGATCTTATCTATCTGTACTGCTGTCTGGTCTACTATATCAGGACCAAACATCCTCCTTTTGCTCAACTCCACCCAACATAAGGGAGATATACACTTCTGTCCATACAACACTTCAAATGGAGCCATCTGAATGCTAGCCTGATAACTATTATTATAGGCAAATTCTATCAACGGCAGATGGACATCCCAACTCCCTTTGAAATTCAAGACACAAGCTCTCAACATATCCTCGAGCGTCTGGATCATTCTCTCAAATTGACCATCTATCTTAGGATGGTAGGCTGTACTAAATCTGAGAGTAGTGTCCATTTCTTTATGTAGAGCTCGCCAAAAGTTTAATGTAAACCAAGGATCTCTGTCAGAAATGATACTACTGGGAATACCATGTAGTCTAATAATCTCTTTTACATAGAGTTTTGCCAGCTTCTCCAGAGAATCCTTTTTATTGATTGCCAGGAAATGAGCCAACTTCATTAATCGGTCAATTACCACCCATATAGCATCATGCTTAGTAGGAGTCATGGCCAGTCCTTCAACAAAATCCATGGCAATGCTGTCCCATTTCTACTCGGGTATCTCTAGTCGTTGTAATTTCCCTGCTGGCTGTTGATGCTCAACTTTCACCTTTTGACATGTCAAACATTTGGACACATAATTTACAACATCTTTCTTAAATCCAAGCCACCAAATTAAACTCTTCACATCATGATACATCTTGGTCATACCTAGATGTACTATTTACTTGCTTTTATGTGCCTCCTCTAGGATCTTCTCTCTCAATCCCATTGCATTGGGAATATATGGTCATCCCCTAAATTGTAGTAATCCATCTTGGGACACATCAAAGTTTTTAGTTTCCCCTCTTTCCAGCTTACCTTTGAAAATCTCAGCGAGCCTATCCTACTCCTGAGCCTCTTTTATCTTATCCTCAATGAAAGCTTTAATTTGCGTTCCTCCATAAGAACTTTCTAATGTCTGCATTTGATACAGAGGACTCTAATCTCATACATCTTCTATCAGTTCTAGCTCTTTGATCATAAGACTAGCAACCTGCACCACCTTTCTGCTCAAGACATCGGCCACTACATTAGCTTTTCCTGGATGGTATTTGATCTGGAAATCATAATTCTTCAGAAATTCCATCCATCTCTGTTGCCTCATGTTTAATTCTTCCTGATCTTGCAGGTACTTTAGGCTTTTATGATCACAGTACAGTTTTATGGTAGCTCCATACAAGTAGTGCCTCCATATCTTGAGAGCATAAACTACCGCTGCAAGCTCCAGATCATGAGTGGGATAATTCTCTTCATGTGGCTTTTACTGCTGAGAAGCATAGGCTACCACTCGTCCCTGCTGCATTAACATAGATCCCAACCCCTGCTTGCTAGTATCAGTGTAGACTACATAAGTCTGAGTTGGGTTTGGAATAATCAGCGCAGGAGTCGTGGTTAATCTCTACTTTAGTTCATGAAAATTGGCCTCACACTTCTCATCCCACTTGAATTGCTGATTCTTTCTGGTCAGCTTGGTTAATGGTAGAGCAATTCAAGAAAAGTCCTTAATAAATCTTTTATAATACCCTGCTAAGCCCAGAAAACTTTTGATCTCTGTCACTGTCCTTGGCTATTCCTAGCTTAGCACTGCTTCAACTTTGCTAGGATCTACAGCTACCCCTTCGTGGGATATGACATGATCGAGAAATTTAACTTCTTGCAGTCAAAACTCACATTTGCTAAGCTTAGCATAGAGTCGTTTCTCTTTAAGAGTACTAAGAACAATCCTTAAATGCTCTTCATGCTCTACAACAGATTTGAAGTACACTAAGATATCATTAATGAAGACTACCACAAACTAATCTAGATAAGGCCTAAAGATTCTGTTAATGTAATCCATGAAAATTGCAGGCACATTCGTCAGACCAAAGGGCATCACTAAGAATTCGAAATGTCCATAGCAAGTCTTGAATGCAGTCTTTGAAATAGCATTTGCTTTGATTCTGAGTTGGTGGTAACCTGATCTCAGATCAATCTTAGAGAATAAGCTTGCTCCAACCAACTGGTCTAGCAAATCATCAATTCGGGAAAGAGGGTACTTATTCTTAACAGTAATCTTATTCAACTCCCGATAGTTAATGCACAATCTGAGACTACCATCATTCTTCTTGACGAATAACACTGGAGCACCCCACGGAGAAATACTGGGTCAGATGAAACCCTTCTATAATAGCTCCTCTATCTGCTTCTTAAGTTCAATCATCTCATTCAAAGCCATGCGATATGGGGCTTTGGATATTGGTCCAGTTCCAGGTACGATGTCGATTGCAAACTCCACTTCTTGTTCTGGAGACAATCCTTGAATCTCCTTTGGAAAGACTTTGGGAAATTCTTTGACCACTGGAATCGCTTCAATTCCTTCTTCCACTTCTGCTTGGACAAAAAAGAAAACCATGTATCCCTGACATCCTTTTTGTAGACATCTATCTGCCTGAGCCTCCGTTAGGAAATTTAGTTTCACTTATGGATTCACATTTGTAGTTTGTGGACAAAGAACTAGAGTTTTGTTCTTACAATCCAGCATTACATTATTGGCAGACAACCAATTCAATCCAATTATGACATCAAATTCATGAAATGGCATGCATATTAGGTCAAGAGTAGTGCAAAAATATTCATATCGAATGACACTATTTAGGCAGACATCTGATGTAACTACTTTAGCATTTGTAGGGGTTGTGACACATATGGCATAATGTACCTTACTAATTGTAAGGCCCCAAACGTTTAGCACATTCATAAGGAACAAGGGAATGACTTGCACCCGAATCAAATATAGCAATCATAGCATGATTATTGAAGTAGATGATACCTTGGATCATCTCGGGTGATCTCTGTACCTCTTCCCTTGTCATTGCAAACACTTGCCTTTGAGTGCACGGACTTTGATCATCAGCTGCTTGAGTATAATTCCTGGAGAAATGTCCAGGCTTCCCACATGTGTAACAGACATTCTGCCTCATCAAGCATAGTTTATCTCCATGGTTCTTCCCGTATTTGTCACATATTCTAGACCTCTGATCTCTATTATTTGTGTTACCCTTGTAATTCCCTCTGCTAGGCTTTCGGTTCTGCTGCCACTGCCTTTTGCTTTTCTTGTTATAGCCACTGCCACTGGCTGCATTTCTATTCTGGTTAGGTCTCTCAGGAGCAGCAGTCTCTCTGCTCACCGGTTTCATTAGCATCAAGTGATTTAGGCTGTTCTCCATAATTCTGTAGGCCTCTACTGCTTTATTGAATTGATGATACTGTTAGGGGGTTATCTTATCCTTAAGAGTAGTATTTAACGCCCTGATCATCCGCTCTGTCATCCATCATTCATCATCCACCTGTCGCAGGTAAGTGGAATACTGGGAAAGACTGATGAACTTTGCTAAGTATTCATCATAGGATTCTTTTTCTCCTTGTCTCAGCACAAGGAATTTTGCTTCTCGTTCATCCCGCACTGACTGGGGAAAATATTTATCATAAAACTATTCAAGGAACACTTCCTATATGATAGGAATGTGCCTTGCCTATAATACTAGCTTTGTATTCTTCCACCATCTGCCGGTATCTCTCTCTAACTGGTAGATTGCCATCTGTGCTTTACTCTCAGACGGACAACCCAGTACCTTGAAGATCTTCTCTAGTCTGCTGATCCAATCCTCCACTTTCTGTATATCAAATGTTCCCTCGAACATTGGAGGACTATGCGTACAGAACTTAGTCATCCACTGTTGAATGCCAGTAGGATCTATTGTCTGTCTTGGTTGTTCTGTTTTCTGTTGAACTATCTCTGGTTCTATATTAGCCGTACCAGCAGATTCTGGTTGTCGTAGGTTCTCTACCGCTTCTGCTACAGCCGCCGCTATGGCAGCATCTCTTTCCTATTCACTCCTTGCTTGAGCGGCTCTTACTTCCTCAATCAACTTCTGTTGCTGTTCCAGTCATTCTAGAATCAATTGGTTAATGTGTCCGATATTTTGGGCTTCACCCGAAGAACTAGCTCTTCTTGTTCTTACCATTTTGTTTTACTATCGTAAAAGAAAATAGGAAAGGAATACTATAATTAACATATCTTATATTTCATTCAAAACATAGCATACATCAAGTTTAACATCATCACATAAACTTTTCTTAACATACACACATATAGGTACTATGTTATTACTAGTCATGAGTACATAGATTACAGCAAAATTCGTACATACATCTATTACATTATATTTCCTCATAGTGGATCCTAATAAACTCCCCTATCATATAGATCCAATCATGGATATCCTCAAAGGGTTCCTCTTCAAAGTACTATAACCCTATTGCTGTAAGGGGCAAAATATCATCCATGATGTTACCCTAAGTTTCTAGGCTAAGGGTATCTGGATCATATGCTCGATAAGCCTCTCTTACTCTTGCTATGAAATCTTTGTAAATTCTATAGTCTTGATCCACATCTCTAATCAACATTCTTCCTATCTCATATAGCTGCTTCACAAGTTTCATAGCTTTCCTGAAATGTTCTTCAACCATATCCTCCCCAAGGGTTAATTCAATTATTTAATGGTTACCCAGATATATCTGTACCGTTAACTTTTTGGTTCCACTTGGACCTGGAATATCTGTAGCGTCTAGTCTCTGACTAGGTCCAAGTATATTAGCTACATGACTAGGTTCAGGCACATTAGCTATATGGATGGGTCTAGGTACATCAATTGGTTTAGGTACCTGACTTGTTCCAGGAACATCTACCTCATCTGCCTTCCTAGGCACAGGGTCTGTTGCACCCCCAACATAAGAGTAACCCGCATCAGATTGTTCCTCTTGAGGGTCTATCATCTCTCTATCATCTAGCTGACCTGCATCCCTTTCTAGTACAATATTCATAGGTGGGTTGGGTTAGGTTCCTCAAGTTCATCCTCTTCTGATGGTACATCCTCATATGATATTTCCTCTTCATCATCATCATCCTCATCCATCTCATTTGATCCCACAGAAGAGTTATCTAACCTGCCCAATTCTGATTCACTACTAGAATCCCGGATATTGATCACTGGGGGAAGACCAAACTCTGGATCATGTATGAAAGTATCTATCTCTTCTGAGTTCCACCCTGATCTATCAGAACTATAGACTGTGGGTCTAGGGTCCCCCTGGTTCACTGTAGTCTCTGATGTTCTAGACTCAATCATTGGTATCCTGTAATAATTAACTTAAGGTCAATTATGCAGATGTTCACTTATGTACCAGTCTATAAATAATCTAATCAGAGTATTTCCTAAGCCAGAATCCTTTGCTCTAATACCAAAATGGCACATCCATACTTTTAACCTCAATTATACTCCATTAGAAGTGATTGGAACCAATTACATGATCATTTGCTTTGAAAACATCCATCTCCAAAAGATTTGCTCTCGGGTACTGTTCACTATTACTGTTCATTTGGTAATTCTAGAACATGTATCCTACTTTGAAAATTCATAATTAATTGTAAAAAATTCAAAATAATGTGGTTCCAATTTTTAATGAAATCTATTTCATAAATATTTGAGGAAAAAAATATGAAATTGAGGTTATCTTGTCACATGAAATCAATTTATTGGTTAAAAATCATTGTTCATTTGGTAAAATCTGGAAGTTCCAGTTTCTTTGCCTTAACTTTAAAAAATCATTTCTCTTTGGTTAATTATCCAAATAAACTGTGTTACCTATGGATTTGAAGGTCTATAAGTCCTCTTTAAGCTCATAAAATTTTATAGAAAAACTCGTTCATTTGATATATGAAATCATTGCGTGAACATCATTCCTCTCAGCACTCGTTTTATATAATTCCAGATCTTACTTCCAACTTTGGAAAATCATAACAATTCGGATACTTATCCAAATGAGGAGTTCTTGGTGTTTATTTAAATCTATGTATCTTAAATTTTATCATGCCAAATTTCAAACTAAAACTCACTGATTTAGGCATCATAATCATTGTCACATCACCACTTCCTCAGAACAGGTTTATGAAAGCATACACCATGCATACTAGCATATCATCCCATAGTGTCATGTAAGTCATGTAACTTATTATACAAACTTATTCATCAATATTTACTCTCTTCCTTTGAGAGGATCCAGCACCTAAAACATAGTTATGCATGTGGAAGGAATGAGATTTCATGGAAATCCCAATAGCAAGTTACACAAACTATATTATAATGCATGAATAATTGGATGCTTAACATATTATCATGAGATGGGAGCTACTTCATAATGGTACATAAACAAACTCTAACATGCATATTGTCATGACATAACTTGCAAAGAGTTACAATCATTCATACTTCATCATAACATGATGATATAAGTTCAAGCTCAACCAAACACCATAATCAACAAGCAAGCAAAATAATTAAACAAACATGAGTTATAGTTATGTATCCTTGCTACCTCTTAGTTATCTTGGTCAAGACTTTCTTGAAGTGATGTCCTTCCTTCACAAATGTCAAAACCTATCCATTACAACATAATATCAAGTTACAACTCAACTTGAAATCAAATTCAAGACTAGGTTTTCACTAGCTCCCTTTTTTTCTCTAACTTATGTTTCCTACTTCCACCTTTCCAAAATAAATTCTCATGGCTCATTTCCACATAATTTTTCATGTATAATCCAAATATGAAATTAGAATTTCTAAAATCAAAACATGCCAATTGTTACAGTACCAAACCTAAATGGATGGCCCTTTTTCCAAAAATTCACATTTTGATTCCAATACTTCAAATACTTGTTCTCCTACTTTATCCCCACACAATTTTCCATTTTAAACTCATTGGAAGCATCAAAATCATGAAATTCCATCATATGAATAGTACCACGTATAGTATCAGCAAGAACACAAAACCCTAAATCCAAACATACTTGAATTCCCAAGCTTATACCACTTGATTCTAGCTTGTTTAAGATTGTCTAACTATCCATAACATAAAACTCATATTTTAACCATATATGAGAAGCATTTCCAGCAGCAACCATAAGGGAAATATAGCATGAAAACCCCTTAAAGCTATGAGCTAACTTGCTAGAACAAAGCTCAAGATCAAGGGAGATGATTACCTTGCTTGTTACTTCACTTTGGTTGCTTCTTTCTTGGTTGAATGGAAATTTTGCAAGAGTTTCCCTATGGTTCACCATGCTTGCCGAAGTGATCTGAATAGGGGGTATTTATAGAGAATTTTGGGTTGAAATGGATGGCCAAGATTGATTTGGTTACATTTGATCTAAAGACTCACATTTAATCTTGGATTTAACTTTTTCTAAAAAGAATAATTATGACATCATGTGGGACAGCTCATGGGACACTTAAGAGGGTTAGGTGGCATGCTTCCCATGTAAAGAAGGTTCTGGAAAAATTCCAGTCCAATCTGATACTGATCGGAGCAGTTTCACAACAATCGGACTGTTTTCTGTTCTGAATTTTTTTTATAATATACCAGGATATGTATTATATCCTGGAAATCAATATCTAGGGTTCTCAGTCCTTGAATATTTATCTGTCATCCATCCCTTGAGAAATGACCAAAATACCCTTGGTATCCTTTCCTGCACTGTACTAACCCTAAAGGCAAAATTGTCATTTCACACCTCTTTATACTGCCTAAGGGTGTATATGGGCTCTAAATAATCCTCTTTATACTATATGACACATTTTTAGCCTGTCTAGAGTGACCAAAATGACCTTCATACACTACTGGTACAGTATGGGCATCTAGGGGCATTTTCATAATTTTACACTTTTCCTGAACTGCTCTGGTCTCTGGCCCACTTAACTGTCCAGTCACCTTAATGGGTTCATGATGGTGCCATTTAGGCCTTATTATGGGCTTATTGCCTGTATTGCCTTTATAGCCCAATTTATAATACAACTCTTCCGATCCTATTTATCGGTTATTTTATTTCATTGTAAAATCCCGTATAGTTTCTATACGATTCATTTTCTGACTCTCTCAATTTTATAAATTCATATATTAATTATATGAATTTTCTAAAATGTCTCATCTGATTCTGGGATCTGAAAAATACTGTAATAATTACTTCCCACTTCAGAAATTTATATTAATTAATCGGGACCTCAAATCAAAATTCTATGTTGCGTTAAACTGACCAGAATATTTTTGTCTATCTACTGGTAAAATTTGGGTTTGATCTGATTCCGGGCATTTTTAGTCTGTTTTGGCTCAATTTTTCCATATTTATATTTAGGTCCCTTAACTTTTGAATAATTACACTTTAGTCCCTGAACTTTTCATTAATTGCATTTTGGTCCCTCCTTTTATTTCTACTTCAACTTTTTGTCTTCAAACTTTTCAATTTGCATTTTGGTCCCTATTCTTTCCTTAGTTATTAATCCTTCCCTTTCTTTTTGCAATCTAATACAGTTTATTCCAAGAATCTTTATATCCATTGCAGATAAACTGTACAGGTACATCAGGTCAGAAAATTGGGGATATGACACATCATCTTTGTTTCCAATTTCACTTATTCTGGCTATCATTCTAGACTGATTTATGTCAAACTGACTTTTCCTCCTTTAGCATCTGCTATTAATATACCACTTAATTGTCTCGGATGCTTTGAGACACACATATGAAAAAAAATCATAAGGTTTTAGGTACACCCATATCTGCTTCAGGATAGTAGTTCATCATAAGTGGGTTCGAGATTAATTACCTCATCAGCTTTAGGATCTTCTTGTTGAGCAATAAGACATATGTTAGCTACTTCTTCTTAATCACTACCTTTATCATCTGATGAAGAACTATTTTCCCATATAGATGTGACCAAAGTCTTTCTCCTTTAATATCTGTCTTTCTTCCTTTCTTTGTCCTTCTTATCAATATGACAAGGCTTGCACTCAGTAAATAATTTGATCCCTTGCTTCATATGTTGAAGGGAAATTTCTTTTTGTTTAAAATTTTCTTCCAGCTTTATTCTTTCTCATCTTCTAGCTCGTCTTCTTCATCTTCACTCTCCTGAGCTTTGAGAGCAATTCCTTTGTGATTCTTTTCTTTCAAATCTTTCTTGTACTTCTGGGTTCTCTTAAACTCTGATAAACTTTCAAAAAGTGTAGCAAGTGATCACATTGATTCTCCTTTATATTCTTCAATGTTTATCACTTTTGGATCTCACTCTTTGGTAAGACCATCGAGAATCTTCATCACTTGATCTTCTTGGTTGTATCTCTTACCAAGTGCGATTGCGTGATTCATCAAATGGGAGAATCTAACTTCTATATCTCTAATGCTTTCTCCTGGTTTCATTTGGAATAACTCGAACTAGGTGGTCAAAGTATTAATTCTACTTTGCTTTACTCCAGATATTCCTTTGTGAGCAATCTCTAATACTACTCATATATTTTTGCGATCTCCAATCTAGACACTCTGAAGTACTATTTTTGACTTAGAGAACACAAGTTAGTATATTCACCATGTTATAATTCAGCACGATATATTTTTTATCATCATTATCAACTCACTCAGAGTTTTTGGAATCCTCTGACAATCTACTATCTTTATCAAAATGTAGTTCCCTTCTTGGATCACGTCCCATAGCTCGTACTAGGAAGTCTTTATGAATGTCTTCATTCTCATCTTTTAGACTGAGAAATTTTATCTGTTGAATCCTAATGGCTTCGTTGTAGATCTCCCTTAAGGTAGAATGCTATCACCAAATCTTGCTATAGATATGCTCTTGAGACTGTTAAGTCTTTTTTCAAGAGACCTACTCTAATACCAACTATTAGTTTCAGCGGTTTCACATGAGCTCTCTTGACTTTTAAAATTTTAAAACTTAAATTAAATCAAAGATATAAGTAAAGAATGATTTCACAGCATGAAGCTGAAGGGATTTATACTGGTTATTCCTAACCACTTGGCCTACGTCCAGTCTTTGGATTCCCTTTGAGTATTTAACTATTCTTCTAAGATTATCTGGGCTCTTCCAAGATTATCAGCATATTTAAGTAAAGAATGAGATTCTCTTTTACTCCCCCTGACTGTCTGTAAGGTGATAACCTACTCAAAAGACCTATTACCTGTAAGCTGATAACCCACTCAAGAGACCTACTCTTGAGTATCTCAATGAATGAATAAAGATTTATAGATCTTTCTTGACTAGGATGATTGTATTAAACACTAAAGTACAAAATATCTCATAATCTCTCTAACAAGAAAATTCCTTTTTTCACAGAATGTGAAATATAGTATATCAGAATGTAAGGGTAAAAGCTTGAATAAGGCTTCAAAAACTACCTTTCACAAATCAACTTTTCTTATCACATTTTCTTTCTTACTTGTTGAGGAGCTTATCGATCAATACATTTATAAAAAATAAGCTAAATTAAATTAGTTCTTGAAAATCATTTATCACCTCACAACATTAGAGTCTACACATGTTAGGATTTAACTGTGATCCTAAGGCTCCTCATTTTATCTACTACGATCCCTTACTGAGCCATGTCAAGAAATGACTATGATCGTTTAGAATTTAGTGTGATTTTGTTGTATTGTATCTAGGTCTCTAGGAGACTTCAAACAAAAGGATTAAGTTGTACTGATAATTCCCCAAGACTGTTCCCATAAACCAATATCATTCTCTTATGCCTCAATCAATTGTCTGATCTACCTATCTATTGCTTTAGGTGCCTAAGCCAACATGCCATGGGAGTTCTCTTACTCCTCTAGCTTCTCTTACTATTTCTAGCTGCTTGTAAATGTTACAGGGAGACGACTTACTCAACTTCTCTTTTCTTTGCTTAACTTAGTAGGAGCATTACTCTAACATGCATAATGCCTAGACAACATATTGTAAGAAGTTGCTGATAAACTCTTATTTGTATTAATTTTAGTGTGTTTAGTAAAGAGATTTTTATTATTGATTTTTGTCCCCATTTATCAATATGATGAGCAATTAATTAATAATATATAATTGGAACAGTTGAGAATTAATTGATATAATTTTGGTCATATATTAGAATATTATCTCATTAGATAAATAATTTGTATCTTTTTATTTCTCATTTCAGGAAAATATTTATTAATCACCAAGTCAACTTGCTGCTATAACAAAATGAGAAGGATAATAAGTTAGGATGTAATTAGATGGATTTAACAGCTAGAAGGTGGATTTAGTAGAGTTGATAACATATTATAGCATGTGCTAGATCCAAGAATTAAGGAGCTGATAACATAAGCAAGTGGGAGATTCACACATGTGCTGTAACAGATTGGGCATATGATAACAGTTGGAGGGAGTCCACTTATGTCACACTAATCATCCACTTTAGATCTGTCACACCATTCACATACTTCTCCTATATATCACACATTCATCAAGCTTCATGGAACACGCCATACATAAGACATCACAGTTCCACATAGACTCAATCATGCATCCCCACTCTCTCACTCTATCCATATCACATCTCTCTCCTGACTCCATACACAATACTTACACCATGTCTCATGTTCTCTCTCTGATTCCACCTCAGATCCCATCACATACACTTCACACATAACTTCACGCATCCATCAGCTATCTATTTATTGCACATCTCTCTCCAACTCCATTCTCTCTCTATCTATAACTTTCCTTTGTTCTAAGCAATAGAAACAGAGGAAAGTTCTGTTTCTATCTTCATCTTCTCCTTCTACATGTGCCATAACTACTTATTTGTTTACTACTGCTGTTGAGGTCTTAATAGCAATGGAAGGCTAAATACATTGTGCTCTCTTGGAGATGATGCTGAACTAAAATCCTTGATCTGAAATAGGGAGTTCATTGTGTCTTTAATTCAAATTTAATTGTATAGAGTTGTAGTTAATTCTAGTATTACTTATGCAATTAGAGTTAGTAGATGATTAATGATTAGGGAACCGAGTTAGATTTCTTATTTCTACATAATTGAGCTTTGATTGATTCTCATCCTTGAACTAATTAGACATATCTATGGTTAAATAGAGCAATTTTATAATAGAGTACAGTTGCATCTATTTAATTAATCTTTTATCTCTTGAGTTAAATGATTCATATTTCTCTATCAAATATTCTGTGAGTTGTTAGATAAGACATTCTAATTCAACTAATTAACTCTAAATATTATATGGATAATGAAGGTAAGGTATCTCCAAGGGAATGCACTTGTCATTGATTCATCTCATCATCATAAATACCTAAAATCATAAATAGTAGCCTAGGATTTATATTCATAAGTTATTCAATATCTCATCTCACATATCATTGCATTAATTTGTTAATTTGTGGTTCATTAGATTAATTAGGTACTTTAGCATCCATTTAGGCTCCTTGAGAATTGACCTAGGTTAGCTTCGCTCTACTATTGGTTAGCTTAGTTTCTTTTAGTAATTAAAATAATGATTATCAAAATGGCACCGTTACCAGGGAGTCTTACTTGTTAAGGTTTCCTAAACAATTTGTTGGGCCTTAAAAACTTAAAAAGAATATAGGTATTTCAGTTTTTCTATGACTATAGTGTTTTGCCTTGTTTCGTCGTGACTAGATTGCAAAAAATTGATTTTTGAGAGTATGTGTGAATTTTAGTCTTAAGTTAAAATTGATTTTTAACTCTTTTTGCTATTAGTTGTGACCGGAGTGCTTTTTGGTCTCAACAAAAACTCTTTATTCATCAA
This sequence comes from Leucaena leucocephala, assembly GCA_037074615.1. Classification (NCBI taxonomy): domain Eukaryota; kingdom Viridiplantae; phylum Streptophyta; class Magnoliopsida; order Fabales; family Fabaceae; genus Leucaena; species Leucaena leucocephala. The sequence goes on along the minus strand of CM073561.1, from coordinate 6,184,363 downwards.
GTTTTCTCCTATATGATTTTTAGTTGTAACCAAATTGACATTTAGTCACAACCACAAATCAATGTTTAATTCAGATATGGATTAAAGACACAATAAACTCCCTGTCAGTTCAAGGATTATGGTTCAGCATTATCTCCAAGAGAGCACAACAACTCTAGCTTTCTATTACTATCAAGACTTCAATAGCAGCAGTAAAACTAGTAGAAGTCATGATGAATATGGAAGGAGAAGATGAAAATGAAGACTGGACTTTCCTCTTATTCTATTGCTTAGAACAGAGGAAAGTTGCAAATGAAAGAGAGAGAGAAAATAGAGATGGAGAAGGATTATGCAATAGCATGAATGATGGAAGCTATGGTACAGTCAATGAATGAGATGTATAGGAGCTGAAGGAAAATGTGATATGGAATGATCTAATGCATAAGGTGTGTGTGAGTGATGGTCTCTGTTCAGTGGTCTATATACTGTGTGAAAGATATAAGAAAGGTGGCACAATCGATATGAGGTGAGGTGTGAGATTTGTGATGTGTGTTTAGAAGTGTGATTCACGTGCTTAGTGCATGAATGGTACTGTCAGATCTGAAGTGATGTGCTATTGGTGTGAGTGAGGGATTCAATTCAGAGTGTCTATATGTTGTCATGCGTGATTAAACTCCTCTTCAGTGCCACCACATGAGTACACAATCTATTAGCTCACTTATTTATGTTATGCTGCACATGTATTGAATCTCTCACTTGTTTATGTTATTAGCTCCTTCCAACATGTGATTTTGTTAGCCCACTTATTCAATCCAGCATATGCTTCTCTTGTCCAGCTGTCGATTGCCCTCCATCTAATTTGTTGATTAGTTACTATATTCCTGTAATGAAAATTTAATATATTATTTATACAATTAATCACTAAAATCATATCAATTAATTTCCACTTTTTCTATTTTTATTTTATTTATTAATTGCTCAATATATTGATAAATAGGGATAAAATCAATAATAAAACTCTCTTTAAACACACTAGAATCAATACAAATATGAGTTTATCAATGACCAGAAGCTCTGAACTCTTTCCTTTAGACAAAGAAATCAATAGAACATTTAGGTAAATTAAGAAAACTAAAATCTTAAATTAAGCTAGTGTTGCATATGTTGTTGAGTTTAGTTCTTTTGGTGAATCTATTGCAGCTAAAATTGAATTTGCATCAGGTGACATCTTAGAAAATTATTTTGTCAAGGAGAATTTTAATGAGGAAAAATCTCATACGCATAATCAGAATAATCAAAATGAGCAACATGGAGAGAATCACATGAATAATAAAAGGGCACATAGGAGCATAAGAGAACCTGCTTCTTCTAATGCAAACTTTGATCCTTTTCAAACTTGTCCAGCTTTGATGTTAATTTTGAATTGAATAGTCATTTGTTTTGTAACTTACTAAAGTTTTATGGATTGGCAGGAGAGGTTTCTTTCAAGCACTTGAAGGTTATGCAGTGGGTTTGCTCATCCATGAAACCTATATGTGTTAATATGATTGCTGTGTAGAAACAAGTATTCTATTTTACAGCTGAAGGCAAATGAATTGTTTTATATGCCGCCACATCATACACCTGCATGCTGCAAGGGTTGTGAATCAAATAGTCTTTATTAGGTTGTAATATTGGAAAGGCTAAGTGATGAAATAGAAATGCATGTCAATGATTAATGAAATACTGCACATGATCTTCCTTCTTCAAACTATTTCAACACTTTATCATAATTTGAACTGTGCAACTGTAGAATGTATTAGCATAAGCTAACTTCCTTTCATTGAACATCACATCTTGTCAACTGGTCTATCTTTTTTTCTCTTTTCTTTCTTCTTTCTCTTTTTTATATACTTTTTCTTTTCTTTTAACTATTGAACCAGATAACAAATACATTAAAGTTCAGATATTCAACAAGCAGTACAACTTTAACATTTATTTTACAGTTAAAGACTTACTATAGCAGCAAATATCATGTACAAGATTTATTAATCAAGGATAAATTTTAAAAGAAAGTGAAGGTCTGAAAGTGGTAAGCAAAGGATTTAATATTTATGTGGCTATTGTTTGGTCAAAAGGGTTTTGAAAGAAAATCTCTTATTATATCACAATTCCAAGAAGCTAATGTGGTTTTGAATCAAAGATTGAGACAAGTTCTACAAAGTTACTAAATTAGATAGTGTCATAATGTAAATGAGTATATGTTGGAGGCTCAAAATTCTTACATCTGACTTACTCACCCTAAGCAACTCACTATGACAAGATTGTATGAATATTGACTAAATATGTGAAATCAATCATTCATGATGCACAATATCTAGTAATAAATCAATAAAACAAGCAACCACACTTCATCAAGTTTGCCAATGTTCAAAAGTATAAGATCAAATTTCAATTTGATTCCATGACATTTAATTCCAATAAACCAAGTAACCATCAGAATGAGAAAGAGTTTTTTCAAAAGAGGATCAAGTCTAGTCGTGACAAAAAGGACTTTGGTCATGACTGTATTACACAGAGAAGAAATTTTCAAGAATCAAGGAATATTGATCATGACTCATAAACACATAGAGTAATTTCAATAACCATACATGCTCTAGTCGCGACCCAAGTGTTAATCTAGTCATGACCAAAATTCATAGAGTTATAGTCACGATAAAAATAAGAACATATCACAACTACACATCATAGACAGATAAACATTAGAAATATGAACTCATGGTCGCTATAAAAATAAGAACTGGTGGTGAATAATTTTCACAGAGAAGAAACTTGACATATTCACACACATCGCGACAAGAACATAAGGTCACAACCAGAATACAGAATCACAATAGTTATCTGATTTTATTTACCCATTTCACATATTAAAGTTCATACTCCCCCACACTTAATTTCTATATTGTCCTCAATGTGAAAAAGTAATTAAGCACATGAAAGGCAGAAGAAGTAATGAGAACAAAACTGAACTGGAATCTAAGATAAATTTATTAGTTTCTATCTACCTCTACTGACTTGGTCTCCTCCCCCACACTTAATCAACAAATAACACAGCTCAAGTATGTAAGTAAATAGATTAAAGAATACTATTGTAAGTGGGGAAACAAGGAAGGAGACAACCTAAGTATTATGGGGGTTTGAAGTTCTCTTTGTACAGCTTCAATAAATGGCTATTGACCTAAAATGATGTCCATATGCTTCATCCATTAATTCAGTTGTTCCATAATCATGGATCTTGGTCACCACATATGGTCCATCCCATCTTGCAACAAGTTTTTTTTATGTTTGAAAGCATATCTAGCATTAAATCTCAAAACCTTATCTCTAACATGAAATTCCTTATGCTGAATCTATTTATCATAAAGAAAATTGGCTCTTTCTTTATAAATCCTAGAATTCTCATAGGTATCTAGCCTTATTTCTTCCAATTCCTAAATCTACAACATTCTTTATTCTCCAGCAGTGTCAAAATCCATGTTACAAGCTTTGACTGCCCAAAATACTTTGCGCTCAACTTCTATTGGTAGATGACATGTTTTACCATAGACCATTCTATATGGGGACATCTCAAGTGGGGTCTTATGAGCTATTCTGTATGGCTACAAAGCTTCATCTAACCTTGCACTCTAATCTTTCCTTGAGGGTCTTACTATCTTCTCCAAAATCCTCTTGATAGCTTTGTTGAAATTTTTAGCTTGACCATTTGTTTGGGGATGATAATCTATTGAAATCTTGTGCTTGATCCCAATCTTAATAAATAACCTAGCTAAAATCTTACTACATAAATTAGAGCCTTAATCACTCACTATAGCTCTTGGCACACCAAACCTTGAGAAGATGTGTGACTTGAGAAATTTAAAAACTGTCACTGTATCATCTTTCCTTGTTAGTATAGCCTCCATCCATCTTAAAAGATAGTCCACAGTTAGTAGAATATATGTATGTCCTAAAGATAGTAGAAATGATCCCATGAAGTCAATGCCCCATACTTCAAACACCTCACAAACACAGCATAGGTTGCTAAGGCATTTTATGCCATTTGGTCAGTCTACAAAATAGCGTTGGCACCTATAACAAGCTTTGTAGAATTCATAGCAATCTCTGAATAGTTGTGGCCAGTAAAAACTAGCATCAAGGATCTTCCTTGAAGTCTTCTTTATACTGAAATGTCCTCTACAAATAGAAAAATGACAAGCTATAAGAATGCTGTCCACTTCTGCACTTGGTACACATCTTATAACTTGATCACTACATATTTTCCACAAAATGGGTTGTTACCAAATGTAAAATTTTGCCTCATGCTTGATCTTCTGGCCCTAAAAATGAGATAAAGATGGTGAAAGTAGACCAATAACAATATAATTCACTCGATGGCAATATCAAGGTGTAATTATAGAAATCATAGAAATAGAACAATCTCTAAATTTATCACAAGTGATGTCAGAATCTAATACTCCCATTGTATTTTCAGGCAACTGACTTAAATGATTAGCTATCACATTTTCTACTCCAACTTTATCCCATCTCCATATCAAATTCTTGAATTAGTAGCATCTAACTCAAAAGTCGAGGCTTGGACTGTGGTTTTTTAAACAAGAACTTGATAGTAGCATGGTCAGTGTATATAGTCACTTTAGAACTCAAAAGATAAGATATGAATTTGTCCAATACAAACACAATGGCAAAAAGTTCTTTTTCTGTGGTAGTGTAATTCTTTTGAGCATTTTCAAATGTCTTAGAGGCATATGAAATGACTTTAGTCAGCTTACCATTGTTTGTCCTAACATTGCATCTACAGCTTCAATTGAAGCATCACATGAAAGCTAAAAATCTAGATTCCAATTAGGTGCATCAAGTATAGGTGGTGTGATAATTATAGCTTTAATAGTGTCAAATGCTCTCTTGTAAGTATCATCAAAATAGAACTCTATATCTTTTTTGCATGAGTTTAGAAAGTGGAGATGCAATCTTGCTAAAGTCCTTAATGAACCTTCTATAGAATCCAGCATGTCCTAAGAATGACCTTAGTTCCTTTAAAGATTTGGGATAAGGAAGAGAAGAAATGACCTTAATCTTAGCTTTATCCTACCTCAATCCCATTCTTAGATATAAAATATCCTAGAACTATGCCTTTATCTACCATGAAGTGACATTTCTCAAAATTCAGCACAAGCTTTTTCTCAATGCATCTTGCTAAGACTTTCTCTAAACTTTCTAAACATTCATCACAGTCCTTACCATACACTATAAAATCATCCATGAATAACTCCATGTTGGTTTCCAAGAATTCACTGAATATGGATATCATAACTCTTTGAAATGTTCTAGGAGTATTGCACAAGCCTAATGGCATCCTCCTATAAGCATAGGTACTAAATGGACATGTGAAGGTGGTCTTCCGGTGTAATTGGAACCTAGAAAACTTTCAAGAAAACAATGCCCATGAAGTCTTTCCAATATTTGATCAATAAATAGTAAAGAAAAATGGTCCTTCCTAGTTGTATAATTCAATTTCCTGTAATCAATACGTACTCTCTATGAGTTCTGCACTCTAGTAGGGATTAGTTCATTTTTCATTCCTTACCACAGTTATACCACTTTTCTTAGGCACAACATGAATTAGACTTATCCATTCACTGTCTGAAATAGGGTAAATAATGCCAGCATTCAACAGTTTAGTTACCTCTTTCTTGGCCACATCAGAAATCAAGGGGTTTAACCTTCTTTATTGCTGTTTAATAGGCATTGCAGAATTTTATGTGTGCATACGGATGCATCTATACCAGGTTTATCAGTTAGAGCTCAACCTATTGCTCTCTTATGTGTTTTTAAAACTAAAATCTGATTTTCTTTCTTAGAAATAGAAAGTGACTTAGCAATTATAACAGGTAATGTATCATTTTCAGTTAAAAACACATATTTAAGGTTACTAGGAAGTGGTTTGAGTTCCAACTTAGGTGGCTGGATAATTGATGGAACCAATTTCTTAGTCTCGAAAGCTCCAACAGGCTTCACCAATTCTGACTTCATAGGTTCTATGTTGTCCAGTTCTGTCCCTGTAATGAGATTTCTAACAACTATGTTTTCTCCTGTAATTTTATCCTATTATTTCTCTCCAAATCCTTCATTCAAAAGGTCAGTAATATGATTAATACTTGACACATCACTACTACCATCCAAAGAAAATTCAGAAGAAGAGATTTTAGATTCAAATAATTCACATTCAGCCTTATCATAATCTTGCAGCAGCAACAATTCATGTTCCTCTTTAGCTTTTTCAATGTATGCATCAATTGTACTTAAACCTAACAGTGAGTAATCTTCAAACAAATGTCTCATTGCTTTATAAACATTAAAAGTTATGGCATTATCATCTACTTCCGTGTGATGCTACCATTTTTCATGCTTATCACAGTGTTGACTGTTCTAAGGAATGGCCTACCGAAGATAATAGGTCCCTTTGAATTTGATTCATGTGACATATCTAAGACATAAAAATCTACAGGTATAATCAAGTCTTTTGACCTTCACTAATATGTCCTCTAGTAATCCCTCCGGTTTCCTAATAGTCCAATCAGCAAATTGTACTATCATTGATGTTTCCTTAAGTGAGCCTATTCTTATGCCTAATAATGTATAAATGGAATTTGGCATTACATTGATGGCTGCACCAAGATCTAATAGAGCACTAACACACTAAAACTTACCAATGGTGATTGGGACTGTATTAATTGTGTTATCATATTATTTGCATGTTTACTGTGATGACCATCCTTGGATAATTCATGATCTTATCCTAAATGTCCCTGGTCGGTCATCTGTGCGGGAGCAGAGATGAAATAAGACCAGTATGACTTTGAAGATGTATAGAGATATAAATCAAAGTCATATATGCACATGTAAGAATACAAGGTGTTGGACCGACCCGCTATGAGAGAGTTGATAGGTTATGTCATAATCTTCTCTCATATACAAACCATGTCACTATGCCCTTTGACCTGAGATCATCATGAATTCCTACATGACAAACGCTCAGCTTTGGCCTAGTCAAAAGTCACTTTTGACCTAGTGATCATAAAAACTATGTTCGGGCTTAGTGGTTTTTCATGCGGAGGAATGTAAATGGTCAAGATAGAATTTGTCCCTCACATTCGTAGAGAGATATTACTGGGCCCATCGATGAGTGAGTCTGAGAAATGTATGGCCATACTGTAATGGAAAGGTAGTTCCATTTCTATAGTCAGACTACTCAGGGATCGAGAAAGTAACGGTCAGGAATAGGAGGATGACATTATCCATGCCTCATCCATGACCAAAATATCGCGTGACAGAAGGGACATGATATGGTTGTATAAAAGGTTACATCGTTTATCGATTCTCATATGATTTGGGTAGTCGTTATGTCTTACTAGAGACCACTTGTGACTTGTGGGCCAGTATAGCAAATGGCCCACTGCCAACTTCATATGGGCCTACAGGGTCGCACATAAAATAGCCCAACACGAGCTATGATGTCCAGATTCATTGAATCTAAGACATATCTAGATTCAATGAATGATCCAGAGTTAATGTATATATTTATTTATATTTATATTCGTATATATATTATATATAAGGGATATATAGGATTTAATTTATAAGGATAAATTAAATCTCTATCACGTTTGAATTTGAAATTCAAATTGATAGGATATCTCATATAAGAGATATTTACAAGATTTAATTTATAAGGATAAATTAAATCTCTATCACGTTTGAATTTGAAATTCAAATTGATAGGATATCTCATATAAGAGATATTTACAAGATTTAATTTATAAGGATAAATTAAATCTCTATCACGTTTGAATTTGAAATTCAAATTGATAGGATATCTCAAATTTGATTTATGAGAATAAATCAAATACAGTCCAATCTTATCTTTATTTAAATTAAATAAATAGGTGAATTAAATCTGTGGGACGGATTTAATATAAACATTATTTATTTAATTAGTTTCTTACCAAATTATACAATATGTGATATTGTATTCGGAATTAATATAGATTAATTCCAAAATCCAATTCGGTTGAGAAAAACGCAGAGCATCCTATATATCCAATTTTAGGAGCTACGTTTTGAATACAACACATAACACAAAAGGGCCAAATGGAATCTGCAAAAGGTTTGCAGATAAGAAACTGCTGAAGTAGAGACGGAGAGGACGAACTCTTGAGAAAGCCTTGGAGGGACAGGAGACGCTAGCACGTCGTTCGTGGTTGGAACGCTGTTCGTGTGGATACCAGTAGAGGAAGACAACCTGAGGAGTCGACTTCTTGCGATCAAAAAGAGAGCACGAGCCGCGGAGAGAAGCTGTGGACGTCTCCTTACGATCAGAAAGAGATCACTAGCCGCGGAGAGAAGCTGTGGAAGTCGCTGAGAAACACTGAGGGTAATGCTTCTTCCCACTTGACTTAAACACATACGGTAGATCCTGGCAAGGAATGGAAAAAATTTTAAATTAATTTCCGCTGCGTGTCTTCCAATTCCTTACATGTAATACTTTGGTTTGAATTATTAGATGTTCAACTCCAATCACATAACTAAAATTTTTATATTGAGAATTGATACAAATTAAGAATAATTTTGCTGAAATGGCCCTAAAAATTGCACAGATATAAAACCAATTTAACAATATATATATTGTTTCGTACAATAAAATTACCAAAGGAAATAGCTAACTGCGTGGTTGATAGCAGTGTAATTAAAGGCTTGTTTGGATTAGCTTTTGGAGAATAGATTTTGAAAAGAATAGATTCTAGAGAATAGATTTTGGGAAGAATATATTTTGAAAATAGAGATGTTTGGATAATTAGTAGTAGAATCACTTTTTATATTGATAAATTACTAAAAAGTGTATGATTTAATTAAAGTATGACAGAGGAGAGATGGTAGAGAAGAAATATCAGAGAGAGTAGAGAAGAAATATGAGAGAGGAGAGAGTGTAGAGAAAATAGGATATATGGTGAAGAAGAGAGATGAGAAAGGAGAGAGGAGAGAGTATTGGATATTTATTTATATTATAACCTATTTATATATTAATTAGGATAATTAATAAATATTTTTTATTGTGACCCGTATTTATTGCGGCCAGTTCAAAGTGGGTTATTGACTCAGTTTATTTAAAATTAATTTTCTGATGGTGGAAATTAACAATTCATCTTTGTGAAATTTCTTTTCTGAGTCCAGAGCGAAACTCTAATCTTAACTCGCTTTTGAAGGTTCCCCACTGGTGACGATTGAAAATAAGTTGTCATCGTTGTGCCTAATCACCAGTTAGAAGAACCTATTATTTATCTGATAGTGTTATTTGTTTGACAAGTATTAAATTGGGATCTCAGTTCTCCTCAAATCAATTAAACTAATGGCGAGAGGTAACTTTAAATCTTCCGTTGCATCTCATATAGGTTTATATTTGAATATGATATAATTTGAATTGATTATATTGCTTTTGAGATGTTTATTTTCTAATAGAGAGAGTATAAGAAAAAATAGAGATAATATAATAATTAGATAGTTTATAAACTCTTTTATTATTCTAAAAATTATTTTTAGTAGCTTATTCAAAACTATAATTTTAGTTAAAATTAATTTTAAATAAAAATAATTATTTATTTTAAATTTTTTTAAATTAAAATTTTGTTTAAAATTAATTTTTAAAAGCGGATGCGAAATAGGCGTGCGAATCACTGCAGAAGTGGGGTTTCAATTTTTTTCTTCACCATGCGAAATTACCAAACTGCCCCTCTGTTTATTTAATTCAGAAATACACTTCCTTCCTACATTTCTTTTCAGCCAGCCGCGAGGGAGAGCAGAGGAAATCCTTCAGAAGCTTCGCGACGAGTTTCTGCCGGGCTGCTGTAGCTGAGCTGCTGTCACCGGTGACTGTAGCTGTCGTGGTACGCCGCTGTCGACCGTGTTGTCGCCGTCGTTGGGTCCTTCCTCACTGAGCAGATCTGGTTTGTGGAAGCTTTTTGAGCGCCTGCACAGTGGTGTCGGGTTCTGTTGCACTTCCGTCGTCCAGGCTACTGCCGACATTGTCGTCGCATGGCGTGCTTCTGCTGCTGTTGTAAGTTGCCGGGATGTTACACTTCTGCCGTGTTGCCGTCGTCTTGAGCGATCGATCACTGTAGCAGCTACAGTCCCAGCTAGCCTTCTCTCTCTCCCCGCAATCTGGTTATACTACCTGAAGTGCTTTCAAACTAAGGAGCCATTTAAGGCCAAATGGACCAAGCTCAACCTATCATGTTAAACTACATGTGGTTAATAATTTCAGGAAGAAGGATACAGATGATTGGCACAACTATCACTAACTACGCACACAAAGTTTGTAAAAATCAATTATGCAAGCCCATCAAGTAAAAGATTCTCATGTTTCAAAAGTAAGAAACACTTTGGTAAGGCAATTCTACTCACATTCTCCATGCTGAGACATACATAATATTCTCTATTTTAGTAGACTTGACATAATGTTCTCTATTTTAGTAGACTTGAATATTGGTTAGAAAAATATAAAACATGAAGATAATAACCCCTAGGTGCATATTATCTTACTCTCTTAACCAAGTCCATATCCATATTCACATAATAGGAATAATCACTAAGCTCTGTAAAGAGTAAATTATCACACATTTCATTCAGTAAGCCGCAATGATTAGCTCAAGGTTCAAGGGTTTGGAAATTTTAAGGTTTAAGAATTGATATAGAGGGGTGTGAGACAAGGGCAGATTGAATGTGGTAATTCATCAAAACGCAGCACATAATATATATATTGTTCAAATTAGTTTACACTCTAAAAAGTGTAGTTAATCACCGATATGAAAACTTGAAAACTTAATTGCAATTGTTTGACTATGTAATATGAGAATGGGACCACAAGATTGTAGAGTCATTGAAAAATGGGGAAAAAAGACTACAACATTAGTCTTCTTCAAAATATGAAGTCAACTTGAAATGATTTTTCAATATCTCCAAAAAAAAGAGAGTATGGTCAAGGTCCAACTTGAAGCCATTATTTTATGACTAACTTGATAACCTTAGCAGCAAGTTGAGAGAAATAGGAAGAAAACTAAAACCATATAATATATTGAAAAATTTGTTTGAAAAGACTCGTCTCATATCTTAATGGCAAACAAATCATGATCTTTAGCTGCATAAACTTCGTTATTAAAACCACATGCCAAAATGTGTGTAGGTTTTAATTTCTATTTCTAATGAGTGATCCATTGTTGAAATGTAAATATGAACTCGATAATAATGGATTGAGTAGCAAATAAAATAAAAGAGCCTGATTATACTCTACAGATAATTTATTAATATCAACTGCCTCTTCTTTCTTTTTTGGTTTAGTAATATTGTTGTCCCATATAAAAGCTTCCCAATGAGTTGGTTCCCTTTATATAGGCTAAGATTATTATATATCTATCTTGCCACCAAACTAATCATATGTTAAAAAATCAAAGTTAGAAGTACAGATGCATGAGGATGGAAGATGTCTACCTTATAAATGGACTTTGTCACAACTTGCTTAGTGTCAGTCAAAGTGAAAACAAGGACAACTGGGTGATCTTCGACTTTGAAGAATGCCTAATTTGTCAGAAAGAAAGATCTTAACACTGAACAAAGATGAATTAAAAGCAAAACTCAAAGCACCAAAGGACAATAACTATTATACTTTTTCAGTCAATTCAAATCTCTCTGAAAATTGTTTTGTGGGAAAAACTGGTGAAAGTTGGTTATAGCATAAAAATTAGCTTATGTAAATATAAATCAAGTTTCTAAACTGATTAGAAAAAAATTTAGTAATTAGTTTGCCTAAAATAAATTTTGAAAATAGTTTTGTTTGTGATGCTTGCCAATGAAAAAAGTAAACAAAGTCATCTTTTAAATCAAAGAAAGTAGTATCAAATGAAAGATTACTTTAAATGCTTCATATGGATTTGATTGGTCTAGTAAGAGTAAAAAGTTATGGAGGAAACTTGTATGCTCTTGTGATAGGCGATGACTATTCTAGATTTAGTGGACTTTGTTTCTTCCTTCAAAATCTGAAACATTTGATGCCTTCATTGTTTTTACCAAGAAAGTCTAAAATGAGAAAGGTATTTATTTCTATTGTGTCTATCAGGACTGATCATGTAGGAGAGTTCAAGAATTATAAATTTGCAACCTTCTGTGAAGAACACGGGATTGATCACAACTTCTTGACTCCACAGACACATCAATAGAATGGAGAGTGGTGGAAAGCAAAATCAGAGTCCTCACTGATATTGCAAGAGCAATGTTGAATAAAAAGGGTATCTCAAGTATTCTGTGCTGAGGCTTTGAGCACTGCTTGCTACATCTTAAATAGAGCCTGTGTTAGAAGCATATTTGATAAGACACCCACGAGCCGTACAAATGGAGAAAACTAAATATTGTTCATTTGAGGATCTTTGGCAGCAAGTGCTTCATTTACAACAACAATAAAGATAACCTTAATAAATTTGATCAGACATATGATGAGGGTATATTTGTGGGGTACTCTAACCAATAAAGCTTATAAAGTTTTTAATAAAAGAACTTTTACAATTGAAGAATCAATTCATGTTGTTTTTGTTGAAGTTGAAACATTTTGAGGATGATGCTGAGATTATTCAAAAGTTTAAAAATTTGAATATTAACGAAAAGTCAGCATCACCTTATTATGAAATGATTTGTGAAAATATTTCTCAAAATAATAATGATCAACCTAAAGCTTGGCATCATATAAAGGATAATTCTTTAAACTAGGTTATGGTTGAAGTCAATAAAGGGGTTAGAACTTGAAGGTAAGTGTTCAATGAAGTGAGTTTTGTTGCATTTATCTCAAACATTAAACCAACCAATGTTGATGAGGCTCTATCAAATACGTTTTGGATAGAAGTCATGTGGGAATAACTAAATCAATTTGAGAGAAATCAAGTTTGAGACTTGGTATCCAGACCTACAGATCATCATATTAAAGGCACCAAATGGGTATTTAAGAAGAAGCTTGAGGAATCTGCAATCATCATTAGAAATAAATCTAGATTAGGTGCAAAAGGCTATAATCAAGAAGAGGATATTAATTATGAGGAAACATATGCTCTAGTCGTAAGGTTGAAAGCTATACGATTTATATTAACCTTTGCTTACATTAAAGATTTCAAACTTTATCAAACAGATGTGAAAAGTGCTTTTCTAAATGGTTTTATCATGGAAGAAGTTTATATTAAACAACCACGTCGTTTTGAAAGTTTTAATCATCCATAATATATTTACAAACTTGAAAAGGCTTTATATTGTTTGAAGTAAGCTTCAAGATTTTGGTATGAACGGCTAAGCAATTTTTTGTTAAACAAAAATTTTGAAAAAGACAAAGTAGACACTATACTCTTATTAAAAGAAATAAAAATAATTTTTTGGTAGTTTAAATTTATGTAGATGATATTATTTTTAGAGCTACTAACAATGATCTTTGTGAAGAGTTTGCTAAGATAATGCATGGTGAATTTGAAATGTCAATGATGAGTGAATTCAACTTCTTCCTTATACTATAGATCAAATAGAAAAAGAATGGCATTTTCATATCTCAGACTAAGTATTTGAAGGAGCTACTAAATAAGTTTGAGATGGAAAAAGCCAAGAGTATATCATCCCCAATGAGCTTAACCATCTAGCTAGATGCAGATGAAAAGGGAGTCACAAGTAGACTAGATATACAATACAATGTTAGCTTGTGTATAAGATATCAAGTTACAGTTAAGGAATCACACGCCAAAGCAGTCAAAAGAATTTTTAGATATCTTTATGTAAATACAACCTTGCAATATGGTTTACAAAATAAGGTGAAGAGTTTCTGGTGGCCTACTTAGATTTAGATCATGCGGGATGCAAAACTGATAGGACTGTCATTCCTTGGGGATTGTCTTGTTTCTTGGTTTAGTAAGAAATAATATTTCCTCAACTAAAGCTGAGTATATAGCAGTGGGAAGTTATTGTGTATAAGTTTTATGGTTGAAGCAACAACTAAAAGACCTAGGAATTCATCTGAAGGAGATACCAATTCTCTACAATAACACCAGTACTATTAAATTATCCAAGAATCCGGTACTCCACTCTAGATCAAAGCACATTGGCATAAGACATCATTTCATTAGAGATCATATGCAGAAGAAAAATGTCAGTGTAAAGTTCATTCCCACATATCTGCAACTTGTTAATATCTTCACCAAACCATTGACAAAAGATCAGTTCACATACATCAGAAGAGAATAGGGAATGGTGAATCCTAAAGAATTGTAAAGTTTTCTTTAATTCCAAATTTTTTTATTTTATTTCCAATTTAATGTTTTAAACATTAACTAACTTAAGCATCAAAGTATTTATAAATTTGTTTTACAAGAAAGTTGAAATTTTTTGATAAATTCTTCAATAAGAAGGCTTATCGAAGAAGACTTCAAAGAAAATGGGGATTCCTACAGAAATAAATGGTAAAACTTATCGAAATTCTTATTGATAAATGTATTTATCGATAATATCTTCAATAAATAAAAGGTAAAAGTTGAATGTTTATGTTATAAATGCATTGAATTTTATTGATAAACTACTCGATAAAGTTATTTATCAACAGTTATTCGATAAATTGTTGACTATGTTAAAACTATTTTTGTGAAATTTATTGAATATTTCTTCGATAATAAGACTTATCAAAGTATTCTTCAAATAGAATGTAAGTGTTTATAATTAAAATTTATCGAACATCTTATCAATAAACTAATCGATAAAAAACTTATTTTGCAAAATGTACTGTGATGTTTATCAATAAATTCTTTGATAAAAGTACTTATCCAAGAATTCTTCGATAAATCTTGTATAATTTCTTTAAAAAATGAAGTTATATATCAAACAAAGCATCAATAAGGTGCTTATTAAAGAGCTATATAAATTTTTAGTTGTTATTTAAATATTTATTAATAAACATTTTAAACAAGGTACTTACCGAAAACCTTATCGATAAATTATCAGTTATTTATGAAAAATATGACCATTATTGCTCAGTTCATTGAAAGCTTCCTAAAAAAATCTCTCTTTCTCTCAACCCAGAAAATCATAATTGCTTCCATAACTTCCCACTACAATTAATCACTTTTGTAACGATTCCTCCAATATTCAAAAATCAATTTCTCTTCAAAACCCTCACATTTACTCATTCCTCTTCATTTCTTATCACTATTCATTTTCTCTGTTTCTTATTTTTCTCAATAAACAATGGCAAGAACTAAGGTTTCAAAGGTTGGTCTAGAGAAATGTAAGGGAAAATAGAAGGCCAGTTCATCTAAGCCAAAGTAGAAGTCTAAGTCAAAGATGGCCAAAGACGAAAGTACTCCTACTACTATATAGAGTCCACAAACTCAAGAACAATCTCCTAGTCCAATTAGGCAAAGCACCAGACAAGCCTTGAAGAGAAAAAGGCACCAGTTGGCCATGGTATCTGAGGAATTAGACCACACAGACATTGATGACAATCTTGAGCATGTTGTCCAGAAGGTACACTACTGGGGTCTCATCAGGCCAGGGGTAAAACAACAGCAAAGAGGAGAACTAAGTCTCCTTAAGGTACATCAGGATCTCTCTCTCTATCTCTCTCTGAATCTACTTCTTCCAACCCTCCTCAAACCAACCCTCTTCCTTTCAAAACTTACCAACCTAGCCTTGCTTTCTGGCAATTTAGATAAGGGGTAGACAAGGGCAAGTTACAAGCTGAGTATGTATATAGATTTTTGCCTAGTAGTTGTGGTTGATTTAGATTACCTTAAATACAATGATAAGACCTAACTTGATCTATCTAACCCACTGAAACACTACCAAAACTGGATAGGAATTGACCTTCCCTACTGCCTTGAGATTGTTAAAAGGTTTTATTGCAATATGAGGAT
Source organism: Leucaena leucocephala (assembly GCA_037074615.1). NCBI lineage: Eukaryota > Viridiplantae > Streptophyta > Magnoliopsida > Fabales > Fabaceae > Leucaena > Leucaena leucocephala. Next base: position 6,168,371 of record CM073561.1, on the reverse strand, counting down.
CTTTAATAAAGCTAGGGAGGATGGTGAACTGATAAGTAGTTATATGCTACTGAATTAAGGGGAGATAAGTTAAGTTAGACTCCAAAATTATAAACCTTTTAAATACCATAGACTTTGAGTCTAAACCTTAGCCATCCATGAAAGAGGTCTATAGTATGCTGATGCTGAAGGATAATTTTTCTGGGGATCTAAAGTTTATCTTGAAATATATGTGTGATTATCATAGGATAATCCACATTATCTATTCGAGGAGTATGGTAAATAATTGTGGGAGCTTCACCTACTTGACCTAGGAAGATTATGTATTGTTGGCTAAGATTATTAGTGAGGAGAAGATCAATATAAGAGCTTTAATCTATGGTGAGATGAGGAGCTTCTTCTACACTAAGTCCAGAGCCACCCTAACTCCTTATCCTCAGCTAGTATCTTTCTTCCTTCACTACAACAATATTGATTACTTGGAGAAAGGTGAGAAGAAAGTAAATATCCGAAGGTTTGGAGCATAGTAGATTCACAGGATTAGAATCTCTCTCCCACTGCTGGAAGAAAGAAGTCACAAAAGGAAAAAAGGGAAATAACCAATATAGGATGAGGCTCAGTTGTCTGTTGTTTCCACTATACCTACAGCTAATCTTTTGCCTAAAATGCACTCCATACAGTAATTCAGCAGGAGATAAGAAGTTTTGAGGAAAAGATCTAGCTCCAGATTCAAGAAGGTGGTCAAAATACTGTGCATAGCATTGTACAGATGTTAAATGAGTTTGGAGCCAATTTAGAAAACAAGCTGGTCTTAGAAATGGGTCAGAGGCATGATACTACCAATGTAAAGATTCAATCTCTTAAGGAGAATGTTGAAACCCAGAGGTCTGCCATTAGGATTTTAATAACAGAATTTATGGAATTAAAGAACAAGATGGCTCCTACCAACACCATCTTCAATGAGGATGACCTTCTGTACACCCCTAGATCCCAAATACAGCTTTCTAATGCTCAGACTAATCTTCCTCATACTCCAATTAAATTGTCTGAGTCTCTTGCCATTACACAAACTACTCCTCCTTCTTCCTCTGAAACTTATATTACATCCATTATTCCTCACACTTCCTCTCAAACTTTTGGCTACACTACTATCCCTTCTATTCAAAGCTCTCACCCAATCCTTCCTGCAATAATTGAGGAAGTTCCTCCCTCATATTCCTCTAGTCAACATTCTCCACCACACAAGAACTCACCATTGATCCTCCTCCTCCATCTGAAACCACTCCTCCTTCTCAACCAACTCTACCAACTAAACAAGCTGACCCTACTACTGAGCAACCTACCCAATTGACCCTCAATCCTCCTCCCAAGACTCTAATTTTATATATATGATAAAAAGGGGGAATGGTGAGATGAACTAAAGTAGTAGTTAGTAATGTTTTATCATTTTGTTTGTTATGACTTGATTGATTAATGAGAGTACTTCACTTGTTTGCTTCTATCATTTTCTATCTACTTCTGACATTTCTTTGGTTTTTGATGCTTTGTCTTATCTAAATTTCTTTGATTGCTCCAATCTTTATCAGTTCATCAATTAAGTTTTCTCATCATCAAAAAGGGAGAGAAATGTTAGACTTCAATATTTTGATGATGACAATTGATAAAATTATGAAAAAGAGTTTTTGGAACTTAATTGAATCTAAAATAGCGTTATCGATAAGAGGTTTACTTGACAAGCCCTTTGATAAATGAGAAAGAACTTTGTGAAAAAATTGTTTTATGAAGTATCTTTACTGAAGACCTATTCGATAAGCTAGCTTATCAATAAGACATTCAATAAATAAATTATTAAGAAACCCTGAGTCTCTATTTTAAAACCATTTCTCTTCAAAAACTTATTTAATAAGGCCAGCCTTCGATAAAATTTGAAAATAACAGTGTATTTTATGAAAGTATTTATCCAAGTATCTATGGATAAGAGTGTTGCTCAATAAATACTTCAAACAAAAATAGTTTGTGAAAATATTCTTGAAGAGAATTTATCAAAATCTTAATTGATAAATGTGTTTATCAATAAAGCCTATAAATGAAGTAAATCAAATGATTTTCCTGTTTGAAGAACTTATCAATTTATCTATAAGCTATTTGATAAATATGATGTTAATTTTTTAAAGACTCAATTTATCAAAGTACTATTCGATAAGGGTATTTATTGAATAATACTTTGATAAGTATGAGAAAATTTTACTTACAGGCTCGTTGACTTTAGACTTAAAGTACTTGAAAATTTTGAGTAAATTATCGATAAGTTATTCGATAAGACTATTCTTCGAATAATACTTTGATAAATTAGATACATTAAATTTAAATCAAATCTGTTTCAGTTATAATATTTATTGATAAACTATTCTAATAGGCCATTTATCAATAAGATATACAATTGTTCATTGAAGTATTGCATTCAAGTTTTTTCAAAGTCCTCTTCGATAAACCATCTTATTGCTAAACTCTTTGATATTACTAACATATTTTCAAAAGATTTTTAGAACCGGATTTTAACATATCAGATTAAACTTACTATAATTATTCCTATATATTTCTTATATTTGTCTATTACACTCAACGTCTGTCAAGTATGTTTACATTATAGACACTTCAAATGGAGAAGTTAAGGCTAAAAGCAAATTGTCAGAAAATATATTTGATGCTACTACCTATTGCCATCAACATCTAATGGTTTGGTCTCTGCTTCACTCAAAGCCTTCACGTGTCTAACGGATAACTTATGAGTTGAAGCTAAATACAAGGCAAATTGAATGCTAGAAGAAGTTCAACAACCTACAAAGAGCATTTATTTGCATTCATTTTTTTTCTCTGAGGGTTCAATGTTTATACTTTGTTATAATCTATTTTCACTTAACGTAATAGAATTTTTTTTGAGAGAAAAATTATTGCATTTCAGTGATTATTATATCTTCTCCGAGAGAGAGAGAGAGTTTGTAATTTCTCATTTTTATTTTTGAGTTGCTCAAGAGTGTGTGACTCTTGAGTAAAGTGTAACCTTACAGGTTGTAAGGGGGAGTGAGAGGGGATTCTCATATTGAATATACTAAGGTGCCAAGAGCTTGAGTAATCTTGGAAGATATAGTATAAAAATTTCAAGGGAACTAAGGACTGGATGTAGGACAAGTGGTTAGGTTGAACTAGGATAAATCGATGGTGTCAATTCTTCCTTCTACTACTCTTGGTGATATCATTCTTAACTTATCTATTTCAATTCCAAAGGTTTTTAAACTTTTAAATATTACCCAATTCACCCCATCTTAGGTGTAAGCAAGGTTATGTTATTCCCATATCATATAACATGTGATTAGATAATTTAACTTAGTAGATGATAAAGTGCATATCTCTTGCTATTGAGATTTCTTTGAAATCTCATTCCTTCCATGATTTTATCATTGATATGGGGCTGAGACATCCAAAGGAAAGAAGGGCCTAAAAGTGGACAATTAAACATGCAATGTTATGTAATTATGACGTTACACTTTATAGTGAAGTATTATGAACAATGGCATGTACCCCTAATGAGGCAGTGATATTGTAACTGTATTTTGAATAGATTACTAGACAAATTTTAACATGATATTTGGCGTGTAAATAGTTAAGATAATGATCTTTAAATGAACATCAAGATCACCTAATTTGATTAAGTATATAATTTAATATGATTTTTTAAAGTTCAAACCCAAGATCTGAAAAACTGGAAGTTGACTAAATGAACCGTGATTTTTAACAAATTAAAACTATATCGATTGGTCCAGTAGAACTCCATATTTATATTTGTCCCTTAAAGATCATTAAAAGAGCTTTAGATAGAAATTTGAACCACCTCATTCAATTTTTCTAAAATTAGTTATGAATTTTTAAAGTGTGGTCAAAAGTCTAGAATTTATCATATGAATAGTACACAAACAGAAATCTTTGATATGTACACGGATTTCTTTGTAGGATTTAGGCATTTCTTCTGTCTATTATTTTGTTTAACATGAACTTATTTTTTTATGGGAAAATAAAAAAAAAATCAACGTCTATATAATGTGTATTGAATTATTAGTGAAATTGGATTTATTTCATTATCCTTGTTATAATGTTATTGCAAGAGAGGTTAAAGAATAGTAAAACTTAGACTTTTGTTTGGTATACCATGTATTGAATTATTAAATGAAATTGGATTTATTTAAGTCGATATAATCGTTGCTAGAGGATGACCCAACATTTGCTATTATCTGTCCTTTGTTTCCTCTGGTTTTTTTTGCCCCTTGGTTATGATTTCTCTGCTCTACATGGTTTTTTAGTGGTTGCTTGTTCTGATTATTGCATTAGTGGAATAAAATAGTTTGAGTATGGGGTAATGACTACAATGGATTACGTAATGAATAGATTTAGTTGGATAATGCCTACAATGGATTAGGTAATTACTAGATTGATTTGGGTAACGCATACAATATAGATTAGGTAGTGACTAGATTGATTTGGGTAATGTGTATGTTTACAATTATTATTTGTTAGACAGATTGGTTAATGACTCAAAAGTTGGTGAGAATGACTATTATTTGTTAGAAATGTAGTAAATGTATGTACTTTGCAGGAGAACAAAAATGTCAACGAAAGAAGGTCTATCAAAACCAGTTTGGAGCGGGTTAGTTGTGTTCACAAGGGAGTTCCTTAAGAAGTATAAGAATATGGACGAATTGCAGAATGCAGGTATATGTACCTATTTCTTACTATAGCTATTACTTCATACTTTGTTTGGATAATTGTTGTTAAAATGGTTGCTGTTAATGTTTGCAGCGAGGTTGCTTTCACGACATTATAGAATTGGTTAAGCCAAAGATAATAGGGAAGAAGCCAAAGTCTGAAATCATATACCCTATTATGGCAAAACAAAACAACTTGTTAGGGTGACAGAAATTTTCGTTTAAATGTGTTGCGTGGGTGTTGATTGAAACAACTGTAGCGTTTTATCCCATCATATGTACAGGAAAGACTGGCGTCTATATCATGCTATGGTTAATCATCCTAACAACAAACGAGGACATTCAACGTAGCAATTGGAGGAAAGAAAACAAGAAGGGAACAAGCAAACTAGGGCATTCAACGTAGTAGAGAAAATGCCCCTACAATTTTATTAAGTACATGTTCTAACATGATACATGTTATTATTATTGTCAGGAATTGGAAGACACGCAGCGGAAATTAATTTAAAAAAATTTCTATTCCTTGTCAGGATCTACCGTATGTGTTTAAGTCAAGTGGGAAGAAGTATTACCCTTAGTGTGCCTCAGCGACTTCCACAACTTTCGGTCACGACGTTCACAGCTTCTCTCTGCGGCTCGTGCTCCCTTTCTGATCACAAGAAGTCGACGACTCAGGTCAGCTTCCTCTACTGGTATCCACACGAACAGCATTCCAACCACGAACGACATGCTAGCGTCTTTTGTCCCTCCAGGGCTTTCTCAAGAGTTCATCCTCTCCGTCTCTATTTCGACAGTTTCTTATCTGCAAACCTTTTGCAGAGTCCCCTTCGGCCTTTCTGTGTTCTATATGTTTCTCTGTGCAAAACGCAGCTCCTAAAATCAGATATATAGGATGCTATGCGTTTTTCTCTGTCAACCGAATTGGATTTTGGAGTTAATCTTATATTAATTTCAAAATTAATACAATATCATATGTTGTATAATTTTATAAGAAACTAATTAAATAAATAATATCAAATCCGTTCCACAGATTTAATTACCCATTTATTTAATTTTAAATAAAGATGAGACTGAACTATATTTGATTTATTCTCATAAATCAAATTTGAGATATCCTATCAATTTGAATTTCGAATTTCAAACGTGATAGAGATTTAATTTATCCTTATAAATTAAATCTTATAAATATCTCTTATATGAGATATCCTATCAATTTGAATTTCAAATTTCAAACTTGATAGAGATTTAATTTATCCTTATAAATTAAATCTTATAAATATCTCTTATATGAGATATCCTATCAATTTGAATTTTGAATTTCAAACGTGATAGAGATTTAATTTATCCTTATAAATTAAATCTCATATATACATATAATGTATATATACGAATTTATATATATATATATATGAATATAAATATAAATAAATATATATACATCTATCCTGGATCATTCATTGAATCTGGACATGTCTTAGATTCAATGAATCTGGACATCATAGCTCGTGTTGGGCTATTTTGTGTGCGACCCTGTAGGCCCATATGAAGTTGGCAGTGGGCCATTTGCTATACTAGCCCACAAGTCACAAGCGGTCTCTAACAAGACATAATGACTACCCAAATCATATGAGGATCGATAAACGATGTAACCTTTTATACAACCATATCATGTCCCTTCTGTCACGCGATATTTTGGTCATGGATGAGGCATGGATAATGTCATCCTCCTATTCCTGACCGTTACTTTCTCGATCCCTGAGTAGTCTGACTATAGAAATGGAACTACCTTTCCATTACAGTATGGCCATACATTTCTCAGACTCACTCATTGAGGGGCCCAGTAATATCTCTCTACGAATGTGAGGGACAAATTCCATCTTGACCATTCACATTCCTCCGCATGAAAAACCACTAAGGCCGAACATAGTCTTTATGATCACTCGGTCAAAGTAACTTTTGACTAGGTCAAAGCTGAGCGTTTTGTCATGTAGGAATCCATGATGATCTCAGGTCAAAGGGTGTATTGACATGGTTTGTATATGAGAGAAGCTTATGACGTTACCCATGCAATTCTCTCATAGCGGGTCGGTCCAGCACCTTATATTCTTACATGTGCTTATGACTTTGATTTATATCTCTATACATCTTCAAAGTCATACTGGTCTTATTTCATCTGTGCTCCCGCATAGATGATCGACCAGGGACATTTAGGATAATATCATGAATTATCCAAGGATGGTCATCATAGTAAACATGCAAATAATATGATAACTCAATTAATAAATTCATAAATCAATAATGTTCATAAGACAATGATTAGCCCCTAGGGCATGATTTCCAACAACCTCCCACTTGCACTAGGTACAATCATTAATTTGACTAATTCCCATTGACCTGACATGACGCTCATGCTTTGCCTGCACAAGCGGCTTTGTTAGAGGATCAGCAACATTATCTTCTCCTGCTACTTTGCATATTTTTATATCACCTCTATCATTGATTTCTCTGATGAGATGAAATCGCCTAAATATATGCTTGGTCCTTTGATGTGACCTAGGCTCTTTGGCCTGTGCAATAGCACCGCTATTGTCACAGAGCAAAGTTATTGGATCTGAGATGGTAGGTATCACCCCTAGTTCTGTGATGAACTTCCTGATCCAAACGGCTTCCTTAGCTGTATCAGATGCTGCTATATACTCATCTTTTGTCGCAGAATCTGCTACAGTGCCCTGCTTAGAGCTCTTCCAGCTTATTGCACCATTATTGAGGAGGAATATATATCCAGACTGCAATTTTTGGTCGTCCTGGTCAGTTTGGAAATTGGCATCTGTGTAACCAGTTACACAGAGTTCGTCATCCAATCCACCATAGACCAAGAATAAGTCCTTAGTCCTTCTGAAGTACTTAAGGATATTCTTGACAGCAGTCCAATGGCCCTCACCAGGGTCCTGTTGATATCTGCTAGTCATACTCAAGGCAAACGAGACATCCAGACGAGTACATAACATGGCGTACATGATAGATCCTATGGCCGAGGCATATGGAACTTTACTCATGCGACCTCGCTGATCAGATGTACTAGGACATAGATCTTTACTGAGGTAAATACCATGAGACATGGGTATGAAACCCCTCTTTGATTCGTGCATACTGAACCTATGCAGTATTTTATCTATATATGTACTCTGACTGAGTCCTAGAAGTCTTTTAGATCTATCTCTATAGATCCTGATTCCTAGGATGTAGGTGGCTTCACCCAAGTCTTTCATCGAGAAAGACTTTCCTAACCAAGACTTGACAATCTGCAAGGTATGAATGTCATTCCCAATAAGTAGGATATCATCGACATAGAGTACCAAAAACACAACTGTTCTCCCACTAACCTTCTTGTACACACAAGGTTCATCAATATTTTGAAGAAATCCAAACTCTTTGACTACTTCATCAAAACGTTGATTCCAACTCCGAGAGGCTTGCTTCAGTCCATAAATGGACCTTTGAAGCTTGCACACTTTGCCAGAGTCCTCGGAACGCATAAACCCTTAAGGTTGTGTCATGTACACATCCTCAAGGAGCTTTCCATTAAGGAAGGCTGTCTTGACGTCCATCTGCCATATTTCATAGTCATAATATGCTGCTATGGCAAAGAGGATTCTGATTGATTTGGCCATTGCAACTGGGGAAAAGGTCTCATCATAGTCCACACCATGAGTTTGAGTAAATCCTTTTGCAACCAGTCGTGCCTTGAAGACATTTACATTACCATCCATGTCAGTTTTCTCCTTAAAAATCCACTTGCACCCGACGATTTTTACACCTTCAGGCTGGTCGACTAAGGTCCAAACCTTATTGTCGTACATGGATTGCATTTCAGACTTCATGGCATTAAGCCACTTTTCAGAGTCTAGTCCCACTATAGCTTCTTGATAGATAGTTGGCTCATTATGCTCAATGAGCAACACATCACGACTGTCAGAAATCAGAAATCCATATCTCTGAGGTTGAAGTCGTGTCCTATTAGACTTCCGTGGACCTTGCGTGACTTGAGGAGTCTCAACAACTTGTTGTGAGTCTTCTCTATTTTCAATCTGCAGTTCTGTGGTGTCTTGTGGCTCTCGAACTTCTTCGAGGTGTACCTTACTCCCACTGGTTCTTTTAGAGATAAATTCTCATTCGAGAAAGATACCATTTCTGACAACAAACACTTTGTTATCAGCAGGGTTGTAGACGTAATATCCCTTGGTTTCCTTAGGATATCCCACAAAAAGGCACTTTGAGGATTTGGGCGCTAATTTGTCTGAGGCTTGTTGCTTAACATAGACCTCGCATCCCCAAATCTTGAGGAAAGACAAACTAGGCATCCTCCCAGTCCATATCTCATACGGAGTGTTTTCAATTGCCTTAGATGGAACACGATTGAGTGTGAACGCAGCTGTCTCTAGGGCATGGCCCCAAAAGGAGGGCGGAAGATCTGTTCGACTCATCATGGATCGAACCATATCTAATAGTGTTCGATTCCTCCATTCAGAAACGCCATTCCATTGTGGTGTCCCTGGAGGAGTCAATTGTGAGACTATCCCACAACTCCTGAGATGATCTATGAACTCTTGGCTCAAATATTCACCACCCCGATCAGATCGAAGTGCTTTAATTGTTTTGCCAAGCTGGTTTTGTACTTCATTTTGAAATATCTTAAACTTTTCAAAAGATTCAGATTTATGTTTCATCAGATAGATGTACCCATATCTGCCGAAATCATCTATGAATGTTATGAAGTACGAATAGCCTCCTCTAGCATTTGTGTTCATCGGTCCACATACATCTGTATGTATAAGGCCCAATAAATCAGTGGCCCTCTCACTGTGCCCAGTGAAGGGTGACTTTGTCATCTTTCCTAACAAGGAAGACTCGCAAGTGTCATATGATTCAAAATCAAATGAGTTTAGAAATCCATCTTGATAGAGTTTGGAAATGCGTTTCTCATTTATGTGGCCCAGACGACAGTGCCAGAGGTATGTGGGATTCAAATCATTTGGTTTGACCCTTTTGGCGGTTATGTTATAGATATTTCCATAATTGGGTTGTTCCAAATTTAATATGTAATGACCAACATGAAAATTACTATGAGCATAGAAAACATCATTACGATAAATAGAACATCTACTATTCCCAGCAATGGAAGTGAAACCTTCCTTATCCAAATAAGAAAGTGAAACAATGTTACTACTTAAAGCAGGAACATAATAGCAATTGTTCAAAACTAACAAAAGCCCAGTGGGCAGAACTAATTCATAAGTGCCTACAGCTAACGCAGCAACCCTTGCTCTGTTTCCAACTCGTAGGTCAACCTCACCCTTTTTCAGCTTCCTACTATCCTTTAGTCCCTGCACATTTGTACAAATGTGAGAACCACACGCAGTATCTAATACCCATGAGGTGGAAGTAGAAAGATGAATGTCTATAACATAAATACCTGAAGCGATAGCCCCGCTATCCTTCTTGTTCGTTTTCAGATATTCGAGGTAGAGTTTGCAATTCCTCTTCCAATGACCGGGTTCATTGCAGAAGAAGCAGACTCCTTCCTTCGGAGGCTTTGCCTTCTTTGGTGTAGGCTTGGTTTCAGGCTTGCCTGACTCTTTGGTCTTACCTGATGAGCCATGACCCTTCCCCTTGCCTTTACCTTTCTTTTTAGTACCCTTTCCTTTCTGAACCATCAAAACACTACTGGGCTTCTTCTTAAGACTTGGCTCAGCAGTTTTAAGCATCCCATGCAGTTCAGAAATAGATTTCTCCATGTTGTTCATGTTGTAGTTCATGACAAACTGATCATAACTTTCCGGGAGTGAGTTCAAGATCAAATCCGTAGCTAACTCCTGGCTCATGGGAAATCCAAGCCTCTCAAGGTGATCAATGTACCCTTTCATCTTTAAGACATGAGTACTGACTGATGCACCTTCAGCCATCTTACAGGAATGTAAGGCCTTAGTGGTCTCATACCTCTCTTGCCTTGCCTGTTGCTGGAACATTTCCTTGAGATGCACAATTATCTCATAAGCTTCCATGTGTTCCAGATCTCTTTGGAGCTCCAGAACCATGGTGGCTAGCATCAAGCATCCCACATCGACAGAGTCTTCCTTATACTTCGTGTAAGCATCTCTCTGAGCTCTAGGAGCATTGGCGGCTGGCTCCTCAGGAATGGGTTGATCTAGGACATGCGCCTTTCTTTCCTGCTTGAGAACAATTCTCAAGTTCCTAAACTAGTCAAGAAAGTTTGTCCCATTGAGTTTGTCCTTCTCAAGGACAGATCGCAGCGATAATGTAGTAGTATTACTAGTCGTCATGATTCTACAATTAAAATATGCAATGTAATTAGTAATCTCCCACTAAATAAACAACCCTCAATGCAATAGTTAGTGGGCTAAGATCCATATTTGGCTCAAATTTAAGTCCGCTTTGGCAGGACGCTTAAATTAAGTTATTTAGGTAGGTAACACCTTTACCAATTACATCAAATGTAACTCTTAGATGTTCATGGGATCCTATCATCATATGATCTGGCATGTTCTAATCCCATCTAATGCCTTGAGATCCAAAACCGTTTTGTTAATCTCAATTAAGTCAAACAATAATGAACATATGAGAGTAGCACCATTACTCTTTGCTTATCTCCCCAAGATGACTCAAAAGCACCCACTTTGGCGGAGTCCACAATTGAGTGATCGAGGTTTTGACAAGTGTTCATAAATTGATGGCATTATGACTTAAGATTTCATTTAGAGGGCTTAATTTAACTGTTTAGTTTATGAGAATGCATGCTTCTCAGTTTGTATCTCATACAATTAATATGCATGTGCTGATATAATCATAAGATGCATAATTTAAACGTGATACAATATGGCTCACCTATCCTAAGTCCCCTCAAGCCAATGAGAGGAGCTCTCTAGTAAGAAAAGGGAAATTACATATAGAAACCTCTTTTAACATTCGAGGGGAGTGAGATGAGAAGAGAAGGTACATTGAGAGTAAATATATAGGAAGGCACGACACGCAGGCCGTATTTAAAAAATTACAACACTTGTAATCTAGAGCCATATTGTTCACCATACCCAAGCATTCAAGAATCAACATTCAGATTTAATTGCAGGGCAATTGATGTTTTAAATCTTAAAACATTCACAAAATAGCATATTCTACGGTTATATTACGCTACGAACAGGTAGCCACGGCGGTCCCGCTAGCCAGTTAGCGGGCGGCGGTCCTACCAGCCGGTTAGCGGGCGGGGTCTGGGGCAGCGCCCATAGAAAAAAAATTTTGCTATGTAAATAATCACGAATCTACATTCGGTTTTCTTGGACCCCTTCTATGTTAATTGATCAAATCAAAACATATCACCACCGATTTCAGTTCCCTTTTAGATTCCTTATATGTCATACATAAGACGGATTCCTTATATGTCACACATGAAACGCATATTATATGATCGGCTATGACTAACACATATCATATGAATCAACAATCAAGCCTAACTTAAACACAAAACGGCATGGCTCTGATACCACTGTCAGGAATTGGAAGACACGCAGCGGAAATTAATTTAAAAATTTTTCCATTCCTTGCCAGGATCTACCGTATGTGTTTAAGTCAAGTGGAAAGAAGTATTACCCTTAGTGTGCCTCAGCGACTTCCACAGCTTTCGGTCACGACGTTCACATCTTCTCTCTGCGGCTCGTGCTCCCTTTCTGATCACAAGAAGTCGACGACTCAGGTCAGCTTCCTCTACTGGTATCCACACGAACAACGTTCCAACCACGAATGACGTGCTAGCGTCTTTTGTCCCTCCAGGGCTTTCTCAAGAGTTCGTCCTCTCCGTCTCTATTTCGGCAGTTTCTTATTTGCAAACCTTTTGTAGAGTCCCCTTCGGCCTTTCTGTGTTCTATATGTTTCTCTGTACAAAACGCAGCTCCTAAAATCAGATATATAGGATGCTATGCGTTTTTCTCTGTCAACCGAATTGGATTTTGGAGTTAATCTTATATTAATTCCAAAATTAATACAATATCATATATTGTATAATTTTATAAGAAACTAATTAAATAAATAATATCAAATCCGTCCCACAGATTTAATTACCCATTTATTTAATTTTAAATAAAGATGAGACTGAACTATATTTGATTTATTCTCATAAATCAAATTTGAGATATCCTATCAATTTGAATTTCGAATTTCAAACGTGATAGAGATTTAATTTATCCTTATAAATTAAATCTTATAAATATCTCTTATATGAGATATCCTATCAATTTGAATTTCAAATTTCAAACATGATAGAGATTTAATTTATCATTATAAATTAAATCTTATAAATATCTCTTATATGAGATATCCTATCAATTTGAATTTCGAATTTTAAACGTGATAGAGATTTAATTTATCCTTATAAATTAAATCTCATATATACATATAATGTATATATATGAATTTATATATATATATATATATATGAATATAAATATAAATAAATATATATACATCTATCCTGGATCATTCATTGAATCTGGACATGTCTTAGATTCAATGAATCTGGACATCATAGCTCGTGTTGGGCTATTTTGTGTGCGACCCTGTAGGCCCATATGAAGTTGGAAGTGGGCCATTTGCTATACTAGCCCACAAGTCACAAGCGGTCTCTAACAAGACATAACGACTACCCAAATCATATGAGGATCGATAAATGATGTAACCTTTTATACAACCATATCATGTCCCTTCTGTCACGCGATATTTTGGTCATGGATGAGGCATGGATAATGTCATCCTCCTATTCCTGACCGTTACTTTCTCGATCCCTGAGTAGTCTGACTATAGAAATGGAACTACCTTTCCATTATAGTATGGTCATACATTTCTCAGACTCACTCATCGAGGGGCACAGTAATATCTCTCTACGAATGTGAGGGACAAATTCCATCTTGACCATTCACATTCCTCCGCATGAAAAACCACTTAGGCCGAACATAGTCTTTATGATCACTCGGTCAAAAGTGACTTTTGACTAGGTCAAAGCTGAGCGTTTTGTCATGTAGGAATCCATGATGATCTCAGGTCAAAGGGCGTATTGACATGGTTTGTATATAAGAGAAGCTTATGACGTTACCCATGCAGTTCTCTTATAGCGGGTCGGTCCAATACCTTGTACTCTTACATGTGCTTATGACTTTGATTTATATCTCTATACATCTTCAAAGTCATACTGGTCTTATTTCATCTGTGCTCCCGCATAGATGATCGACCAGGGACATTTAGGATAATATCATGAATTATCCAAGGATGGTCATCATAGTAAACATGCAAATAATATGATAACTCAATTAATAAATTCATAAATCAATAATGTTCATAAGACAATGATTGGCCCCTAGGGCACGATTTCCAACAATTATTTCCATTGCAAACTTGATTACCTATAAGTAAATGATATATATTATTCTGATAGCATACTTCATTACCTATAAGTGATTACCTACAACTAATTTGGAATCCATTATAACAACTAATTTGGCCATTGAGTAAAAGTAGTCATTATTAACTAAAATGAGGACAAGTCATTATTTCGAGCATTATTAACTATATTACCCACAATGGACTAGGAGTTACCGACAATAAAGTAGAAATTACCAAGTCATTATTTCGAGTCCAAAAATAAGATATAATATCACGAAAATCAGTAGGCATTATTAACTACAATGATATATGTATTACCCACATTGAATTAGGTTTTGCCCACAATGGAGTAGAGTTTACCAAGTCATTATTTCGAGCCTTATTAACTACAATGATATAAGTATTATCCACAAAAGACTAGGCATTACCTGCAATAGAGTAGATACTACCAAGTCATTATTTTGAATCCAAAAATTAAATATACTATCACAAAAACCAGTAGGCATTATTTACTACAATAATATAGTATTACCCACAAAGAACTAGGAGTTACCCACAATGGAGTAGAGTTTACCAAGTAATTATTTCAAGCATTATTAACTACAATGATATAGGTATAAGCAATGGAATAGGCGTTACCCACAATAGAATAGAGATTACCAAGTAATTATTTCGAGTATTATTAACTACAATGATATAGGCATTACCCATAATGGACTACATTACACACAATGGAGTTCATGATAGTAACTGAATTGCAACTTCCTAGTAGCCATTAACCAAAAACCAGCATCTACATGATAGTAATTGAATTACAAATGTTCAATGACAAGTCCACATTAAGATGATGCTTCCACTTAATGTTCCCTTGTCAATGACATCAACCAACTTGCTGTGAATTGTCTATACAGTACTTACAAAAAAATAACATTAGTTTACACATTAACCAAGAAGCAACATTCCCACTAACCTAAGACCAACATGGCCATTAACCAAAAACCATCATAGCCAATACACTAAGCCATTTACATGTGTTCAACATTGTGCTTTTCACCCAACATTTGTTATTGACTATATAGTACTTACAAAAATAAAATAGACACATATACCGCACCAAGTCTTCCACAAAATTTGCTATCACATGTTGTACATCCAAATTCAACAAGGATTTAGGGCCCGTTTGGTTCAGCTTCTAGAGAAAAAGTGATTTAAAAGTTATTATGGAGAATAATTTATGGAGAAGAGCTTTTGGAAGAAAAGTAATTTTGAAGAAAAAAGTGTTTAGATGGTTATTACCAAAAAGGGCATAAAGTCATATGATGAATTTTCTTTTCTTTTTTTTCCTTTTGTTGTTGTTGACAATATCCCTTTTCCTTGATTGAGTGGTAGGGTAGCCATCCCCATCATGATTGCAAGAACCTAGCAAATAGCCATATTAATCTACCTCCATGTTCCTTTAACCCCAAATCACACCTCTTAACTACTTCATCTTCTCCATTTCTCTCTCTGCAACTCCTCTCTCATCTCTAATGGCTGAAATTGAAGACCAAACCAGTCAACAAAATCCCACATGGCTGGAACTCTTGGGACACAATGACTCGGAAGGTTTGCTTCAACCTTTGTAACCTCATTATCTGTTCTAGTGACCTCATTTAGCCCACTTACGGTGCCTTCAACAACGACCCCAACTCTCCTTTCTGCAGTTCCAGCCACTACGGCAAGAAGTCCTTCTTCCGAAAGGTCATGTTTGATTGGCCTGATGACTATAATGTCATGTCATTTCTTTACGCCACCGCTACAGTCAGTGTTCTAGAGGATTTTCTTCTCAAGTCCATGTCAAGGGAGTCCTGGGACCATGAGTGTAAGAGGATCGGCTTCATCGTCATGACCTCTGATGAGGTCACTGCTGCCTTAAAATCGACATCGTCTAGTTTGTGATAACTCAAAATTACGAGTGGATCAATGTCCTGGGGGTTAAAACTCTCTTTTCTAAAGCTCTATTAAACCCTCGAAGAACTCCAAATCACTGCTGGAAATTATGGTTCTTCTTCTAGCAATGACAACAACGAACATGAAAATATCCCAAAAGTGATGAGGGGGTTGGCTAGTGATGAGAGTGAAGAAGGACGGCTGGCATAGAGAGGAGAGACAGTGTCAGAAAAAGATGGGGGCAAAATTGTCATTTCATAGCCAAAAACCCTTTTTCCCACCTAGAAGCTATTCCCACAAACTTATTTTAAAACATGATCTTGAACTATGGTTTAGTCTAGAAGCTCTTATGGACATGTAATGGTTGTTTCTTTTATATTTAGGTCAAACCATGCACTTTTCAAACCATGGTTTGTATCCTAACCAAACAAGCACTTAGATTTTTATAGTCCTCCTTATGTGTCAAGTTTGATGACATTAATGCAGGGGTATATTTTTTTTTGTTTTGGAATTGTTATTCAACCCTTGTAGTCCTAGGAAGTCCAAGAGGTCGACTTGTTATTAGAGGTTGTAGGAAGATTTGTCCAGATATATTCTCCATCCTATAGTCATTTGGCTTCGATGTGTCTATTGTGACCATCGGAATCATGCACCTAGCATAAATCTTTTACTAAGATGAAATTTTGTAACATTCTTCTCCATCTACATGAAAATAACAAAATAATTCCTTTGTAGAAGTAGGGTCAACCTCACAATTTATTATGCATGCTGAAACCATTCTTTGTCTGTTAACAACTTCAATTTAAATAAAGAAATAAATAGAACCCATTCTCTGTTTGTTAACAACTTCAATTTAGGATTTACACTTTCACATTAGGTATTTGTTAGAATGGTAGTTTCACCTAAGAGGGGGGTGAATTGGGCGATATTAAAATTTTAAAAATTTAAACGAAAGCACAAAGATTGAGTATAGAAAGATTTCACCAAGAAAAGCAGATAAAGGAGAATTGCACACAGTCAATTTATATAGGTTTAGTCGAACCACTTGGCTTATGTCCAGCTCAAAGAATTTTTCTGAGTATTTTACTAATCTCCAAGATTCTCCAAGCTCTTGGTACCAAATATCTCTCACTCCCTTTACTTCCCGTAAGGTTATAATCCCACTCAAGAGTCCCACTCTTGAGTACCTTAGATAATATGAAATTTCAAGCTTTCTCTTTAGTAGAGTAATTATGATAATCAGTAAAGATTATAATCTCTAAGTTTCTCTCTCAAAGAAAAATTACTCTATTCAGATAATGAAAAATAGGGTAAAACATAGTAATGAATGCTCAATCAATTCTGTTTGATCGTGTTTGGTGAGCTTCTACAGTATTTACTCCAGCTTCTTTTATAGTTAAGTTGTTCAAAAATCCATTAGACTCATTTATGTAGTCATTGAAGAAATAGAGTCGTTGGTTGCTTATAGTTGAAGCATTTAATACATCTAACAAATTTTGCTTTTTGATGAATCACTTCATTTGTCCCATCCCAATTTTTTCCTATATGAATAAGATTGATAAATTGTGAAAAAGTTTAGGAAGGGATTTTGACATTGAACGGAAGAAAAGATAATAGCTAGAGAGGTTTGAGTTATGAAAGAAAAGGAAATATAAGAATAAGAAAGAAAGGGACTAAATTGTAAAGTAGAAAAGTTTTAAGGAAGAAAGAAAATGCTATAAGGACTTGTTTGAAAAGTTAAAAAGTTTTCAGGCAAAAGTGTAATTAGAAGGAAATTGAGCCTAAAATGGTCCAAAATTACTTGAGAGTATTTCAGTCCCAAATTTTATCAGTAAATAGAAACAATTATTATGATCACAACCGTGTGTGTTAAAATTTTGATTTGAGATCCCAAAAAATTTATATTAATTTTTCAAGTTCTAAAAATTAAGGAAATTTGTTACAAGACCTTATGAACCTTAGAATTAGATGAAATTTTACAAAAAAACTCTTATATTAATTATAAAAATTTATGAAACTGGCAAAACTCAAAAAGAGCTCTATACAATTTATAATAGAATTTAAGGTGAATTAGGACACCCGGTAAAGCATATAAGGGGAGTTTCTTGGGATTCATGACAATTGAAGACTTAGGCTTAGACTGGACAGGTTGGCATTCCAGGAGGCACAAAAATGTGTCCCAATGATTCTAGAAGGCCCAAGTACATTAAAATAATATTTTAATAATTTTTAGTAAATTATATTTACCCGGATTAAGTTATAATTAGAAAATTCATTTGATAGAGTGTTTTTTATTAGTATTCTTTCATAAAGTGTTCCCTAGACAAATAATCCAATTGAAACACATGAAAATTATTGGATTAAAGGACGGTCTAATAATTTAGAGATATTACTCAATACAGTATAAGATTGGATAGAACTGGACAGAATAACTGTGGAATATCCCAGAGCTTTCTGGAAGCTCTGAGGTGGTGTTTGAGATGTCCTAGGGCCCACCAAAGATGCCATATGTTGGCTTTTCAAGGAGGGAGATTTTTAACCACACAATTAGGAATAAAATAATAAAAGAAAAGTGTTAAACTATGATTAAGAAATTAATCAATCAATCAAAGACAATATTAGGCCATTGTAATAATTAGCAACCACCAAGGGTATATTAGTCCCAAGAACCCTAAAATTTGCTATAAATACTCCTTCCCTTTGTAAAACTGTGAAGCCATATGAATAAAAGGGGAAACTCTTATGGTTTGAAAACTCAAGCAATTCAAGAGAAATTTAAGGTACCCAAAGATCAAGCAAGCTAAGAATCAAGGTAAATAATCTATCCTAACTTATATTACTTCAATTTAGGAGATTGAATATAGGGATTTAATGGTTGAATTTTGAGATTATCCACAAGTAAATGTTGGCTAAAACCCTAGGATAAAGGGCAAAGAAGAAAATCAAGTTAGTACTATGTAATTGTAACCCAGATAAGCTTAGATCAGTGGTTATTGCTTGAATTAATTATGTAATCCTTAAAATCTCACATAGTGAAACCTTTCTGTCAAGGGCAGTACTAGACAGGGGAAATGAGTTTTGATAATTTTGATACTTCCATTGAGTCTAGAAGATAAAATTGCGTAGGTTTGAGCTAAGAAATAGGAGTAGAAAGCATTAAAATCAAAAGTAAAACTTTTGGAAAATTGTTGTACCCTATTCGGTTACTGTCCAGACTTTAGGAGGAATTGAAATTTTACAATTCTTAGTAGATATTTGGATTCCTTCGGCAAAATTGTGTGGGATATAGTCAATGTACAAATTCATTCAAAGGTTAAAGCAATTAACCAAAAATAAAGAAAGTTAGGGATTTATTGGTTTCAAAGAATAAAACTAAGTTATTGAGTTAGGTTCAAAACTGGACTAGGATGGATTGTAACAAGTGCATTACTATGCTATGATTAGGCTTTGACATTGGTGAAAGAGGAGACAAAAAGGAAATGAAGGAAAAGCTCAAAGGAGAGCTATTCAAAGGTAGTAAACTTATCTAACTAATATGCTTGCTTGCTTAGATGATTTATGTGAGAGTTACTTACTTTGATTATGTGAAGTATGTATGATTAAGTGATACTCTATTTCTTTTTATGGTATGACCATATGTTATAATTATGGAAACATGTAGGTATATAAAGATATCATTATACAAGCATAATCATTAAGTGCACACATGTTAAAATCTTCATTGAGTTGCATACAATGTTTGGTTCTGTTTGTTACTGAGATTTTTCAAAAATTTCACCCCTTTCCATTATACAAAAATCATAGCAGGACCCTCTCATGGAAGCAATGAAGCTGAATAAAGATGTTATGATGCATGAATGGCTTGTTGTATTTGTGACTTTTATGAAAAAATGCAATGTGTATTAAAGTACAAGGTTCAGTTCTAGTGACATTTTGTGGAAGCTTATGAAAAATAGTTAACTTCTAAATAAATGTATCATAATTTACATTATGTTAGTAGATATGTTAAGATTTGTTTTGATATATAGTATGCCTTATTTGGACGTCTCTATAAGAAGAAAAAATTTTCCAAAGTCAAAGGACCAAATCTAGAAACTAGGGAAAACTTACTAAATGAATAGTGATTTTCCATGCTAAAACTATATTAATTAGCTAATGATTTGGTCAAACTCATATTTTTCCCTTAAATAGTCTTAAGTTACGTTCAAGTAGCAACTTGAACCACTTTGTTTTAATTTTTCTAGAATTAGTTATAATTTTTTGGAGTTAGATTGCTTGTTTGAAACTTACCAAATGAATAGTAATCCAGAGTGTTTAGTCGCGACAAATAATAGCTTTGGTTGAGACGATTAAACATAGAGACATTTAGTCGTGATGAATTGAAGCTCTGGTTGCAATAAATGAATACATAAAGGAATATATGGTTCAAACAGCTTCTAGATGATGCAATATGATTTCAATATCCTTATAAATGGTTCCAAATGCTACCTTTTATTCTAAGGCATATGTAAATGAGGTGTTGCATCGTTTGATCTTGTTTTTACCTACAATTGATCTGGAAATATGTTATATAAAAGATATAGAAACTGTTTAAGCATATCTCAATTCATACCATTTTTGATTGAAATATCAAAGTTTGGTTTAAAAATATTTTCGACAATCAGTTGAATTTATCAAAGTGTTTATCGAAAAGAGGTTCGATAAATATCAAACATTTTGCATTGAAACATATTCACTCTAATCAAATAATACTTCGATAACCAACCTTATTGAAATGTTTTTCATAAAATATCCTTTTATTAATAAGTCTTAGTTCAGACTTACTGAAATACTCATCGAGAAAACTCTTGCAAACTTTTATCCAAAATACCCAATTGATCAAAATTTCTTTCAATAAATAAGTTTATCGATAAATGCTTAAATAACAATAAACAAACTTTCAAACTTACTTTAATTTTTAATGTTATCTCAAATGTTATGTAACATATTTCAAACAATATTTTATAAGATCATTTTCTAAAGAACTCCATAAGGTCATTAGTTCACAAACTTCAAAAATATTTATCAGTTTTAGTTTCGGAACTTTGGTTTAAAACTGAATTTTTCTCTATCAAAGTATTTATCGATAAACTTCCTTATCGATCAATACTTCGATAAACGAAGCTTGAAATACACTTCATAATATATTTTGTCCTTATTTATCGAAGAGTTTATCGATAAATACTTCAATAACTAACTTCTTTTGAAAAACAAACTTCACAATTTTCTGAAACTTTCTATAAATGCCTTTATTGAAGTTCTTATCGAAAAATGTCTTTATCGATCAATCTTTCAATAAATCCAAATTTCATAAGATTTAACAAACTAAGTTTTCCCCTTGCTTTTATTGAAGTCTTTATCGATAAATACATTTATCGATCAATGATTCGATAAATTTCTTTTGTAAAATAGTTTTCACAATAGATTGTTATTTTTATTTATCGAATAGCTTATTGATAAATACTCTTATTTATACACTTACCGAAAAATAAGTTATTTGATAAACACCCTTATTTATAATCAGCCAAATTTCTAGAAATTCTTTAAAATTATTTCTAGTGGTATTTTTGTTATTTTAACCTCAAATGGGACTTAATGCAATATTTTCTATTTTCTGAGATTTTTCTAAAAATTTTCCATAATTACCCCTATTGACCTGAAACTTTTCTAAATTTATAATTTTGCCCTTAGTTGGTCTTAACCTCATAAATCTATCTCGTTCAAACCTCTAACATAATCTTTGCCATAAAATTATTTTTTTTTCTCATTCTTGACCTTGAGACTTCATTGAAGTCTTTATTTACACCTCCCCCCCCCCCCCTCGGTAAACTTTCTCAATTGGTAACTATTAGTCTTCCTTTTACACTTATGCTCAAAGAAGCACGATAGCTACTCCTTGGACTTCTAAGCTCAAAATTCGGAATGTTATAGAGCAAAGGCAAAAGCAAAAAACAACTGAAAGATGAGGACGCACTAGAGAAAGAAGTACAAATAAAATGGTGAAGGCAGGAGAGACCAAAGCAATTAAAATTAAGGAGGGCAGCTGCTTGTGGAATAATTTTTCCTCTCAAAATCTGTGGGGGGATGTAGTGAATCTCACCCCTTATTTTCCCTACTTATCCTTCCTTCCAATTTCCCCTCACCAGCCAAATAAGAGAAAAGTCATCTTTCATCCTATTGTTTCTCCCACTTCTCTTATTTTACACTTTTTTCTCCCATACAAACAAGGGTTAAGTAATAAATTCACAAAATGGACACGGAAACAAACCCTTGCATGTGGAGCCATGGAGGTGCCGTGTTGAAGCTTGAACTTGGAACCTAGGGAGAGGGGACTTTGGAATCCCTACAAAAGAGAATGTGACTTGACTCTCACAAACATGAGTGGTGGCTAAAACTAGGGTCCACAGTTTATATTATTTTACGTTCCATATTTCATCCTAGATTTTTTTTTAAATAAAAAAATTAGATCCTAGTTAAATAAAAAAATTGGATCCTAGTTATAGATTTTACGTTCCGTTCTAGCCAACTTATGGATCTCCCTTCTTGCGCTAGCGAAGTCGACTGTAGGAAATTTGTTTTTTTACAAGAGTCGACTTTAGGAGATAGTGAGTGAGTGAAGAGTTCTGTTCTAGTTTTCTACTACTCAAGTTTTTTCTTGTTATTTTCAGACGTGGAGCAATCATAATCCTATATATTTGTATGCTGCCGTTACTTTAACTTACTAGGACGAAATCGTTCAATCATCAAACTTTAGGGATTAAGTAGAGACGAGTCAAACTATGACTAAGTTACAAACTTGTTAAAATTATAATGATTAAATAATTTTTTTTATTATTCCTAAGTATCATTTTTTAGTCTACATTACTTTTTTCTTTTTTAAATAAAACAAATTTGGATCGACCCAACTCACCTGTTCTTGGCCCGTTCTAGTGTCCAGCCCGATTTTCATAACCTTAATGAATCTTTATTCAATTGTACTAAAATATGAGATGCAAATGCAACCACCTTGTCCAGCCATAGAATCCCATCTCATAAACACATTACACAACATCATAAGCATCATGCAAGTCTTCCATTAACTTATATTATTATTTTATGAAACAGGTTTATTTGAGAAGTATTTACATACAGAAACAACATAATCACAGTTGTGTGAAAGCTGCAATTTCCAAGGGCCAGAAGGGATGGACTTCTATTACCCTTTACATCTTTGACCAGATGCGGCTCAAGCTAGCTTGAATTGATCCATGTGGCTCATCCGTTGGTAAATATACATCATTATCAAACTGCAAAAACATCATTACTGCTTCAAAAATTTGAGATACTAATTGCAAAGTAAATACACCAAATAATGTTACCCAAAAAAAGAAGAAAGAAAAGGAAAAGGAAAAGAAAACACATCAAAATGACTGATACTAGTATAGACAACCAACACCACATGTTGGTAAGGACATTCAAAATAGTGACTGATAAGATGATGAGTTGGAATTAATATAATAAGATGATAAGTTGAAATTAATATACTCCTCCGATCTTTAATATGGGACCTAATTGAAAAGTTGATCTTAGTTATAAATATAAAACATATTTCCTATATTTATCATTTTTTTCTAAATTATCCCTATTGATACTTCTTCAATAATAATCAAATAAGAATGGGAGAGAGGAAGTTAAAGAAGATGATTAGGGTGTTTTAAGAAAAATATGACAACAACAATAACAAGAAGCCTTATCCCATTAAATGGGGTTGGCTACATGGATCATACGACGTCATTGTGCTCTATCGAAAACTAAATCCTTAGATAGGTTATTGACCAGGAGATCCCGTTCAATGACCTTTTAACCTGTGTCCATACTATTTGATCCACCCTCTTCACCGGCGCATCCCTTGGCCTTCTTTGTACGTGTCCAAACCACCTAAGACGGTTCTCTACCATTTTCTCTTCAATAGGTGCCACTCCAACTCTCCCTCGTATATGTTCATTACAAATCTTATCTTTTCTTGTATGCCCACACATCCATCTCAGCATCCTTATCTCAGCTACCCCAACTTTATGCTCTTGCTGTTCTTTTAAAGCCCAGCATTCACTTCCATAAAGTATTGCTGGTCTTATAGCAGTCCGATAAAACTTTCTTTTTACTTTATCTGGTACTTTCCGATCACATATAATCCCAGTAGCTTTTCTCCATTTAAACCACCCGGCCTGAATTCTATGATTAACATCCTCCAAAATTTCACCGTCCTTCTGTATCATTGATCCCAAATATTTGAACTTATCTATTTGTGGAATAACTTGATTTCCCAATCTGACCTCCAAATTACTTCTAACTTGTCTCTTATCAAAATTACAATGCATATATTCAGTCTTACTTCTACTCAGACGAAAACCCTTCGACTCTAAAGTACTTCTCCATAACTCAAGTTTGAAATTAATCTTTTAAGAAAAATATGACATATTAACTCATTTGAATAATTTTTTTAATTTAATCAAATTAGTTAAATAGATTCTATATTAAATACCAGAGGAGTATTTGTGAAGAAAAGGAAAATATAACAGGCAAACTTGTTCAATTAGATATAGCGTTTAACAAGCAGCTTCTTCAGTTCTTAATGATTTATTCATGTTTCTTTGAAACACACTGCCCCATTGGGTTCATAAGATGAAAAGCCCTTTACTTCCTAACATATTTTAGGAAAATATTTCATCTCCAGCAAAGGCTGAATGTAACTTCAACTCGAGATAATGCTGGGTATAGGAGGCGGGCCAGCTATATGTACTTATGTGCGCGTGGCTGTAGTTTACACTAATTCTAATCTAAATAAGTCATAGACAAAATGCCAGAAGATAGTCAAGCTATACAAATCTCGTGATTGGGCATAATCTGAAGCTCCAATGAATACCTAGAGGAAAAATACGAAAATCCTAGTTTTTCTATAACCTTGAAGATCTCATTCATTGTACCATATTTGATTTCCAGCCATGATTATGTTTCTTCAACAACTTTAGCAAGCATTTAGAAGAAAAAGAATTGGTCACACCTTTACAATTTGATTGTCCTTGCTTGAGAGGTTGACAGGCAAGAAATGAAGATTTGGCATGTTCAGTTGGATTGAAGATATGTCAGGAAATCTGAAACATTAATAAATCAGTAGTTAATCCCAACATACTCATGATAAGCAACTAACTAACAACGAGATGCATGTTGTGTTTTGAAACCCAGGAGAGAACAGATTTTTTAGGAGGAAGCGGAGATAGAAAGATAAGAAACTACACTGCACTTGAACAAACACACGCGCACACACAAAAGAAGCAGAGACCTGTCCAGCGTGGCCTTTCCCATTTGATACAGAGTGCTTTGAACAGAGGGGCTGTAGACTCCCTCTTTTGGTGGGCCAAAGAAAGTGTCCATTAGAACTTTTTTGACACCCAGATACTTCTCAGTAAAGTAAAGTGGCTTCTGAGGGATTCTATGTACAGAATCATAGGAATACCTGCAAACCATTCAGTTGAAAAGCATGACTTCGTATATTCCATGTCAAAGCGAAAAGCATCAATAATAGTGTGATATAACTTATAATAGAAATTATTTATTACAAATTTTCTTGTTAGTGCATATTTTAATTTTATCTCAGATATTTTAAGAATTGTGGACTTGAAGGTCTAGTTCGTTTTCTTCTCTGTAAAAGAAACGTGGCTTTTGAGGGATGTCATGTAGATATTTATCTGAATACCTGTTGTTCAAGAGCGATGCACTAAAAGCCCAATTCTCATGGGCTGTGCGAGGTAAACTCTAGCCCAATAAGTGTTCAGCACTTCCTGAAGATTGAGATGATTTTTTTTCTTAAAATATTATTTGTTTTTATTTGAAATATTTTAGGATAGAATCTGGTTTTATCTTATCTGAATTAATTAATAAGATTAACCCTAGATTACTTAACTAGAGGAGGCAGGCTTGTTGCCTTCACTTTACGCTTTATATATGTAGCTGTCTATGAGAATAAAAGTATCACACTGAATGAAAATTTTGTTCAGGCAAAAATAGTAGAGTGATTTAACTTAGAACATCAATGATTTATAACAATTTTTGTTGGTGAGGATCTTAACTTTATTTCTCTTAGAAATTTTAAGAATTTGCGCCTGAAGGTCTATTTTCTTTTCTTATTGTTAGGAAGGGATAACTATCTTAATGCATCAAAATTACTTAGGTTTTGTCCTTTACTCATTAGTTATTTTTTTAAGGCATTATTGCATACAGAACAAAGAATTTGAAAGTAAATAAATAATTAAACCATACCTCAATAATGCTATATTACTTATGTTGCTAGATTCTTATTTTCAGGGTGGCAATAACTTGTATAAAGCATATTTATCTATCAAGGCATTATTACTTGTAGCAAAATGTTCACGGAGAAAAGAAAATCTTTACCTCCACAGGACCGTAACTTCTGTTGCTAGCATCCTTTCCCGTGTTTCTGGAAGAGCTGTGTACTTGTCCCTTATAAACCCCTCAAAACCAGACTGCTCACAACAAACTCAAAATCAGTAGTCAAGGGGAAATCCACATCAGCAAACTCTACCTATCTATAATAGCAAAAACCATTATTTTTTATAATTTAGTAACAAGAAAGTCTCTTGAAGGGATAGGATAAACTTGAACAGCAAAATAAGACAAATTAGGTGTACTTGTATTTATTTAACATCTTCATGCAAACAGACTCAGCACTATCCAAAAGAGCAATATTGGAGAGATTTAGATCTCTTATACATGGCTAATATGAATGTTTAACTCATAAATATTAGACAAGCCCAGAAAATCCTTCAATACCAGAAGTCAATTGTAGTGCACCAGACTTTTTAACTACTATAATAATAGTATGAGATATCTAAATCATATTTAAGCAGTACAATAAGCTTACCTTGGTGGTCTTCAGCACAGACAGTCCTTCAATACCAGAGGTCAATTGTAGTGCACCGGACTTTTTAACTATCGCCTCAGTTGTATGCTTTTCAGATCCAAGTTTGAAACCTCACATAAATAAAACAAAGGAATAATACAGATTTATATCAATAAACATTTCTGGAACTTACAATGGTTGCTTTACCAAAGCTAACAATTAAGTAGTGACCATGATATATGCCACCAAGCACTATGTGAGGAAAGGGTAGAGAAATATATTCAATCAGTAAATGATACATATGTTCTTTTACAATGGGCAATACTATTTATGAGCCTAGAGCTAAGGAGAATTTACAACAGTATCCCTAGGAGCCAGCTTATTTCCAATGAACCCAAAATAGAAAATGAAAAGAAAAAATCAGGAATTCCACTCTATGTAGTTTGTGCATAGTAGAATTCAGTATCCAAAATATTTTTTCTCAATTGATATTCTCTCTTTTCCTTGAAATAAATAATTCAATATCCAGAAATGGACTTTAGAAAATGTAATTCTAAGATGATTTTTTGAATGGTCTGATTCCATTGCTACAACTCTATCTATGTTTCAATTGAGAAGCACAGCACCTATCATGCAAGTGGATACCACATCTTATACATTATCAACTGTTCCTATATGATTCTGGTGGAGAATATAAAGTGTAGTTGAATACTAGGGCGTTATAAAATCACATTTTAAGTTGTTCGAAGAACTATTATGCAGGCAATCATAAAGCCTTACATCTTTTGTAGTAGAAGCCATTTAAAAAGTATTGATAGCTCTTTAACTTTTATAAACGGTCTTAGTAAGAAAAAGAAACTTTGATATCAATTTCTTTTCACCAACAAATACAAAGTTACATCACTAGCAAAAGTGAAATAAAAAACAAACAAGGACAGAATGGTTCCCAAATCCCCACAATGAAGCAAAATCTAGTAGAAACTTCTAACAGAAATAACATTGCAGAAACACTGACCATGTTTATGAGGTTGAGCATCCACATAAACACGCTCCCATGGTTTTTCCACAATCTTCACAATAGCAGTAGTAACCTACAAAGCCAAGATAGCTGTTCACTCCCCAAAGTAATGACAAACTTTATGAAGATTATAAAAAGGGAAAATACAAACAAAGATTTTAGAAGAGATTAGAGCATAGTGTATAATGGGAAAGTGATGGAAAAAGAATGGGGCATAACACAATCGTATAAGTTGTCAATTTTAGCAATCTATGATTTTCATTCAAAAACATAGGCATCGAGTGGCAAAACATGAAAGAAAAGACAATTTCGAGATTGATATTAGATTGTCAATCACCAACCTGACTGTAAAATGATGTGAAGTGCTTAGCAAGTACAATAGCAAAGTCCTCCACAGAGAGTAGTTCAGAGCATTCCTTTGCCTTTGCATATACCTGATTAGTGATAACAACAGTTTTTCAGTCTCAAAGGTGAACCGAATTAGACCTGAAGATTAGAGAATATAAGATATGAACATATATCCTGGTAAATATAACGTGAAATTTAGAATGTGTATACCACCACCTGCAAATTGATTTTATGCTTCATGATTTCATTTTCACAAAAGATATCCCAAATAAGAAAGTAGGATGCTAACTTGGGTACATAACCCAGCTCTCCAAAAGGCCCAACTTAAAACTACAATGTCCACATTATCATCACTATGTTAAATCCAGAATACTATGCTCTCAATATTGCAATGTCTTTGACATCTCAAACTGTTGGATATAATTATAATATTTTTCTGTTTTTATTTTATATCTTTTCTGTTAGTGTATAATTAATTTTTTATTTGACTATTAGATATTTTGTTTCGTAGAATCATTGACTCTAGAATAAGTCTCACTGCCCTGGGTAAAAACGTATAAACGAAGCTGCTCTTTGAATATGCACACAAACTTCCGCCAAAGGGGTGAAAATAACAGAGAAATAGAATAAAATATCATCCGCATGTTATAGACAGGCATCTTTAAAGTGATTAAGCTAATTGAATTCTCCTAGGGAGATGAAGATCTCTCTGAAACAGGATATATTTGAAAGTAACCTAAACAAATACAATCAGATCCATCAACTTTTAGATCTTCCATCTACTTGCTAAAGTCGAATCATATTGCAGGGTAGAAACCAACGGGGATCAAGGTTATCAAATAATGAAAGAAGAGAATTAATGCCAGGTAGCATAAGAATTGACTCTGGTTGCAGTGATTTAGTTTATCAGCTACTTAAAAGCCAAACATAACCAGACTCAATGAATCTGAGATCCAAAGTGAAGAAAAAACATTCAGAATCTTAGATCTAACGCCTTTCCTGTACCAAAAAAATTATGACCAGATTACAACACAAGTAATGAAACTATCAGCCATATTTACTGTCTTTAAGAAATCAATAGTAGAACCGGTAAAAAACGGTAGAAAACACGGTATAAAAATCGCAAAAATACATGCATATATGAACAATTTTTCAAATCCAAAGCACACAGAATTCTCTCGAGAAAAGTAGAACGAGATAGAAAGAACCATACGGTGTTCTTCATGGTGTCTGTGGCGACGATGTCTGAATTGTCATCTTGGATATAGGCGGAGACGCAATCGGAGAAGAAGCTGACACTGACACTCCACTCCACCATGAAATGGCGTCCATCCTTATCCTTCCACACACGAGCCACTCTCACCCTCTCCTTTCCATGCCTCTGCTCGAAGTTGAATCCGTTTACTTCTTTTGCCATCTTCGCGATTGAGACTGACGACTCCGATTCTAATCACCGCAGTTTCTGTTCTATTTTATAACGAGAAGATTCCGCAATAGAAAATTGGTAGGATCGTTTTCGCGTTATGCGTCGTCTTTCTGCGATTCTGCGGGCGCGTTACATCAGAATTCGGACTACTTTACATACCTCTTTTAGCATTTTTTGGTTGTGTCACGATAAGGTTAAAGTATTGTTTATTTTATAAGTGTGTTTAAGGGGTTGTTTGATTAGGGGGTTTAGGAGGGGAAAATGTGTTTGATTAGGAAAAATAAAGTGGAGGGGATAGGAGATTTTTTATCTTTTTATGGTTCTCTCCCCTCCAAAAGTAGGAGTTTTTAGAGGGGAGAAATTTTTTTTTATTTTTATGACTAAATTGCCCTTGATATTTATTTAATATTCCAATTGTACCCTTAAAACTTTTTTTTTATTTTTCTCACACCTAATTTTTTTTAATTGTTAAAATTTAATAAACATAATAAATTATTTATATATTATATTAAAATATATAATAATTATATAATTAATAAGAAATAATATTAAAATTTTATCATATTTTTTAATTTTTTTAATTTTATTATATATATAAATGAGATAAAAAATTTAAGATTTATAAATTAAAAAAATAATAATTTTGATATGAATATTATAAATAAAGAGTAAATAAATTTAAATAAAGAGATAAGGGTATATTTATCAATTTCTAATTAACTCTACTCCCCTCCCCTCCCCTTCTGAATTAAACAAAACATATCACTAATTAACATTCCCTACCTTTCCCTACTCTCCCTTAAATTAATCTAACCTACCATCCACTCAGCTGAACCAAACAGCTTAAATATTTTCTTAACTTTTTAATACTCGTAGCACTAAACATCCTAACATAACTTTTAACATAGTTTTACTTTTAAAATATATTTTTAAGTAACAATAGACATATTTGAATAAACTTTTAGAAAAGAATTTATGGAAAAAAATATTTTTAGATAGCTTTTGATAAAAGGCATATATAGAGAAGAGTTTATAGAAAAAAATAATTCTAAATAAATGAGTATTTAGATCGTTATTATCATAAAGACTTTTATTATTGGTAAATTATCAGAAATAATATGATTTTTATAAAAAAAAACATTCCATTTTCCCTTTTCTCTTTTCATGTCTGTCACCGCTTTCCATCCCAATATCTTTGCATTTGCTTCACGAGGATAAACTCTACAATGTCCAGACCTCCACCAGCCATAGAAGCATCTCCCGAACCTCCATGAGCAGCGACAATAGCTAATCTACAGCAAAAAATAGAGACGAGGAGGAGAGAGAAGGTGACTAGAGAAGACGCACGCAGAGAGAAGAAGAGAGAGAAGAGGAAGAAGAGAAGAGAATGCCAAAAAATATAGGAGTAAAATAGTAATTGGGTAGTCTATAAACTCTTTTATTATTCCAAAAGCTATTCCTAATAGCTTATCCAAAACTATAGTTTGATCCAGAAGTTTTTTTGGATAAATACGACTATTTGTTTTGAAAGTTTTCCAAAGCAAGGTTTAGGCCAAAAGTCTTTTTAAAATCACAGTTTCTGGTAAATATAAACAAGCCCAATGACTCTATGAGCATTAGAGCTGGTAAATACATAAAAAAGGGGGGCAACTTTTTTTTAATTATTAATATTATTATTTATTTTATTCAAATATTATTTTGAATACTCCCATTATCGAATACTAGTAAATATGATTACTTATTTGTTGATTTTTTATAAAAACATAAGAATTTTTAATAGTGTAACATTAGCAATTTTTTTATTATACTAATATAACATTATAATTTTTTTATCAGTATTCTAAAAGTTTAGAAATAATTTTTAAAAATATTAAAAAAATGTAGCGGGCTATCTAGCCTGTAGGCGCTTTCCCAGGTCTAATGAGTATCTTAAATTATTTTATCTTTTTCTCTTTAATTTTCTCCTTTATTATTTTTTTGGTGTTAAAATTATATAAATTTTTTATGTTTTCTATTTTCTCACATACTTTTCTTTCTTAAGGGATTTGGGCTTAACTGAGATATATATCAGTTTCTCTCGTAGCCATGTGATAACCTAGTCACTCTAATGGACTTAGTTATTCAAACACAGCAAATAAACTATAGGAAATAAGAGAGAAAGGGGAGATAAGAGAAATAATGTTTTGATATATCAAAAAGAGACACTGGTAATCTCAATAATAATAATGGAGATTATCCGAAAGATACTCCCTTATTTCTCTATCAGTCCCATATCAGTATCATGCGATTATCCCGTTCAAAATTCAAAATTTGAACAAAAAGGAAAATCTTTTTAGATAATAATACAGACTTTTGATTATTATCTCCTAAGCCCTAGATTATATGGGTTTAGGCCCAATCCACTAAGGGTGGATCTGAGCCCAAATTCTAACATCTATCACTCACACTTGGTGGATTGAATACCTTAGACCTAGTCTCTTTCTCTTTTTTCTTTTATACTAAGTGTATTTTCGTGACCGCGTGGACATCTCTGCTTAGCCGTCTATACTAGAAATCTCTTTTATATGACTAACGATAAGGTAACCTCCTCATGTAGCTTAAATTCAATAATATGCGTAAGATGTCCTAAATTTACCATTATATACATTTTTATGGTCAATCTAATCCTTCTCAAATCAATACTTGACTCAAATTGCTTTTTTCGTAAGACTAATGTCCACAGTTATGAAAAAGAAATATCATAAGGGACATATCACAAACACTAGCACACATGTGTATATTTAGGTAATCTTCCTTTCGCCCATATATCACTTTGATAAGGATTAACCACTTTTCTAGCGTAATTTGTTAGATCGTATCTATCATTATCGCAGAATATATCTAAATTAATCGTCATTGAGACATACCTCCATGATATTGTCGAAGTCAAAGGACACCAATGGAAGGATTATTGCTTC
This sequence comes from Leucaena leucocephala, assembly GCA_037074615.1. Lineage (NCBI taxonomy): Eukaryota > Viridiplantae > Streptophyta > Magnoliopsida > Fabales > Fabaceae > Leucaena > Leucaena leucocephala. The sequence goes on along the minus strand of CM073561.1, from coordinate 6,135,577 downwards.
CTTAGGCTCACATAGCAATAAAATAGGAATCTTTCACTTTTGTCCCTTTCACAGTTCTTCTAGCAATATGGTATGAATCACATATTACAGTGTTACTCTTATACTATAAGAACGTACGTCAATTTGGATTTATCATCAATACCATACAAACTTAAGTCTATATACTCTTATTATCTAGATTCAACTCTACTCATCTCATATGACATTGACGTTGAATGATTTGCTATCTGGCTACAGGCATTATGGAAGTGGGTTTCCATAGTTTGATCTAATTCATGTATATGGACCTCATCTCTACTTGCTATACTTTATTCGAGGTGACATATAGTTTGTGTTTCTTCTCTACTATATCAGCACTCTTTTTAGCTTTACTAGTGACCACAAATATCTTATCTTTACACACTCCACCTGAGTGTCAAAGGCGGTTGCTTGTGTGTCAGAGCCTACCTTTCTAACCTATACGATATACTGGATATTATATACTTTATGTCAATATGCTTGGTCTTACTATGATACTTAGGGTCTTTAGTGTAGGCTATAGTTACAGTATTATCACAATGCATTAACACCATATTGATACTCTTATTTCTAAATCCAAGGTATTCTATGAATCTTTTCAGCCACAAAGCCTCTTGCACTGCTGCAGTGCATGCCACAAAATCAACTTCTATAAAGTGTAAAGCTATGCATGTTTGCTTCTTGCTACTCTAACATATGGCTCTATTGTTAAGCAAGAAGGTATAACTCGAAGTCGATCTACGCTCTTCCTCATCTCTACCTACATCGACATCAGAGTACCCTATCATATCCTAATTTTTTTAGCCATAGAAGCCCAGAAAAGTAGCCTAAAATAAATAGGTTAAGAGGCCCCTTTGAGCAAAAGTCCCAAAAAAAATACGGAGAGTTTTTAGGGACTAAACTATAAATAATGAAAGTATAGGGTCTTAGATGTAAATATGAAAAGTCTATGGGTCAAGTGTGTAAAAATTCAAGGGAAATAAAAAAAAGGACCTAAATGAAGTTTTGAGATTTTAGGTACTAAACTGAAATTTTAGTAATTTGTAGTAAATGACTAAAGTGAAATTTGGCAAATTTAGGGACTAAAGTGTATTTTGTCAAATTCATGGACAAAATTGTGATTATGATAAAATTGAGCTAGAAATAACCCAGAACTACGCAAAAATATTACAGTCTCAAATTTTACCAATAAATAGGGAATCGTAGTTAGGCTAGTTATATTTTCAGAATTTTGATTTATGATCCCAAATAATTAATAATTTTTTAAAGTCTGGAAGTTAGTACAGGACCTTCTAGATCTCATAATCATATAAAATTTTACAAAAAAAATTATAATTAATATAAGAATGTATGAAGCAGACATAACTCAAAAAGGAGTTTTGTAAAGTTTATAATAGAATTTAAGGTAAAATAAAATACCCGATAAATCTGTTTTAGAAAGTTTATTGGGAATTGAGTTAATAAAGGAGATTGGACATGGTCAAAGGCCCGCCCTAATAATGTGCTCTAATAGTTATGGGCGCTAGTGTTTAGAAAAACTCTAAAAAGTACAAAATGACAAAAATACCCATATGTTATAATATTGAACAAGAGATGAATTGAGGGTATTTTGGTCATTTGGTTACTATAAAAAGGTTAAAGAGAGACACAGGAGTACTTGACCAGAGTTATAAAATATTTTGATGAAGTGTAAAACAACAATTATGCCCATAGGGTTAATTTAGTGCAAAATTAAGAACTAAGGGCATGTTGGTCATTTTTTAGGAATAGTAATTAAGTTTAGACCCAGTCCAAGAATGTCAATGGTAGAAAAAATCCAGATATTGGATTTAAGGTCAGAAAATATATTATAAAATTTTAGAAAAATTATATTCATAAAATAGTCTGATTTTTAAGAAATTAGATTGAGCCGGTACTATATTAGATTAAAATTTCTCTAATAAGGTTTTTGCCCTAAATTGCACCAAACAAGGCCCTAAATGATGTCATAAAGTGGCTTGGTGGGTAAGAAAAGTTTTTAAGAGCAAATATAGACTATTGGATCAAATAGTGAAAGATTAAATCCTAGCCATTCATTCACCTATAAAAAATCTATAAATACCCCCTCCCATTTAGCAGTAGCACGTGAAGCAAGGGAACTAAGGGGAAATGCTGCCAAAATACACCTAGACACAAGAGGAAGAGGAAAACAAAGGGACCAAGGAAGCTAGGAATTAAGAAAACTAGGTAAGTGCTTTGATCAAGCTTTTAATCTTGTGTTCTAGGATGATTTATCTTGAGTTAAATAGCTAGAAAACAATGGAATTTTCCCTCTTCCATGGCTGATTGAAGTGGAGAAATTGATGCTAGAACAAGGTAAAATAAAAAGGATCAAGCTAGAAATTAAGTAGTTTAAGCTTATAGAAACCATGAAATCTTGAAATTTCATGATTTTGATGCTTCCAATGAATTTAAAATAAAACATTGTGTAGGATAAGGTAGAAATAAGTATTAGAAGAATTTGAATCAAAACTGTAATTTTTATAGATGCTATATGTTATTTCAGTTTCTGTCTATTTCATGGGAAGGAGTTTGATTTTTTATAAATCTAAAATCATTTTTGGATTTCTCATGAAAAATCATGTGGGATTGACCGATGGGAATAATTTTTAGAAAGATGGATAGAAATCCCTAAAGTTAAAGTAAAGAGTTAAGAGTTCAATAATATGTGATGTTAGTTGTGTTACTTGTGTTCATGGTCCTAATGAGTTATGTGATGAATATGGATAGTTTAGTACCTTGAGACTTCTAAGAGGATATTGGGAAGTGGTTGACTAAAAGACTTCATGGTTGGGAGGCTAGGGAGCAAGTGCAAGATCAAGAGAGAAAGCTTAAGTATAGGTAGTGAACTTACCCTTCTTGTATGCTTGATATACATACTTGTGTGTTGATATGTTTATGTTATGTGATGATGATATATGATATGTATGAATGATATATGCTTTGCCTTTATGAGTTTATGTTCATGCATGATAGTATTAGGCATGGAGCATGATAGTATGTAAATGGAAGTTAAAGAAAAATAAAGGAAACATGTCATGCACTTGCATTCATTTTGTATTCATTAAATGGTATCATTTGTTATTGAGATTTTTTCAAAAATCTCACCCTCCTATAACCAACCAATATAGGTCAACAATGATAGAAATTTTATGTTTGAAGGAGAGCTAAAGAATGGAAGAAGAAAAATAGAGAAAATATATGCTCTAGCATGAGTTGTATGCTTTGCCAATTATATTCATGATATGTAATATGCTAATATATATGCAATGAAAAATGTATGAAATATTATATGCAATGGAAAATGTATGAAATATTTATATCATGATATCATGATGTTTATGAATGTTGGATGAATTTATGAGAATTAAAAGAAGAAAGTGAAATGGTAAAAATGGTCCTAAAACAGTTTTGTTGTGGCTTCAATTTGACCTAGCAAATGAAGGAATTAAGTCACGAAATTTTAAGAACTTGTAGTACACATCTAGAACTTCAAATAAATAGGTAACATGACTCATTTTGACGTGTATACTAAGAGAAATGATTTTCTAAAGTTAAAAGACAGAATCTGAAACTTCCAAGATTTACTATATGAATAGTAAGTTTTGAAGATTTAATTGGATTAAATGGACCAATAAATGTTCAATTTCATTTTTTTCATTAAATAGAAATTGAAGAGATTTCATTAGAACTTTGAAACATCTCCATACAATTTTTTTAGAATTAGTTATGATTTTCAAAGTTTGATTGTTAATATGGAATTTACCAAATGAACAGTACCTGATAGTTAAATTTAAATATTTTAATTTTTGAGCCAAAGTAGTGCTTTCGTTAGTTAAATACGCTTCCGAATATATACTCTGAGGGGTTAAAAGTAGGATACGACATATCCCACTAGTCATAGATAGCTTCTTTCATAACATAGTGCATAATCAACTATGCCCTACAAGTATCTCTAGATCATTTTCACTATCTTCTAGTGTTTCTCATAGGGGTTGGACTGGAACCTACTTACTAACCCTATTGTATAACAGATATTTGGTCCTGTACACATCATTGCTATATTAGATTACCAACAGCACTGGCATATGGAACTCTTTCAATCTTATTCTTATCTGACTTAGTTTTGGGACACATATCAGGCTCAAGGCTACTCTGGTAGCCATAGGGACATCCATAGGACTACAGTCTTTCATATTGAATTGCTCAAGTATCTTTTTGATATAACTTTCTTGTGAAAGATAAAGGATTCTTCTTGAGCGATCTCTTTGGATCTTAACTCCAAGTGTGTATTCTACTTCACCCATGTCTTTCATCTAAAAGTTTGATTAGAGTCATTCTTTAATAGCTACTATCGAATCTAGACTATTTTTTGCCAATATTATATCATTTACACATAAGGATAATATAACAAAAATTATCCTCAAACCACTTAATGTAGATGCAATAGTCTTCCTCTATCATCTAGAAGTTATATGAAGTTATTTCTTTATGAAATCTCAAATACCACTGTCTGGATGATTACTTCAATCCATAAATAGATATTTTGAGTTTATAGACCTTGTTGTCCATTCCTTTCTCAATGAAACCTAATAGTTGTTGCATATTGATTTCTTACCATATCACATTTAAAAATACATATTTTACATCTATCTGATGTAATTCCATATCTAAACTATTTACTATTACAGAATAAGTCTTACAGAATTGACGTGCACAATAGGTGAGAAGGTATCTGCATAATCTATCCTTTCTTGTTGTATTTATCCCTTTGCGACTAATCGAGCCTTATATTTGTCAATTGATATATCTATTTTCTCTTAATTTTAAGAATTCACTTGTTCCAAATGGCTTTACGCTCTTTTGGCATATCAACTAACTCCCAGACTTAGTTCTTTTTCATTGAGTCCATTTCTTCTTTCACTCCTCCTTAGCAGGACCTGATAAGGCCTTTTGTAGAGAACGGGGTTCATCATCCCCTTCACAAGTAACTAGGAACGGTTCTCTTCTATTTAGAAGTGTTTCTTAAGAACACTTTCCCTATTACTCCTTCTAAGGGAAGTTGTCTGCTTATCTTTCTTCTTTTATTTTGATATTTGTGTTAACCTTTATTAGCTCCCACTCAGATTAACATACATATATGTTTCTAGTCTATCAATTTGTTATGCACTATCTTGTTCTTATTCCTCATAAAGAGAGACAGTGTGGCCAATACCTCCTCTATGAGAAAATTCAATCTCAATGAATGTAACATCTCGTGATTCTATTTCAGTTATTGTTTCATCTTCATTTTTACCTATGAAAATGTATCATTTTGATTGTTTAGAGTACCTTATAAAGATATACATCTTTCCTCTATGACCTAACTTCCCATACTTATAGGAATCATCATGGATACACTACTAACCCCCATGGTCTAAGGATATTTAAATCCAACTTGCGTTTTGCTATAATAAATATGGCAAGAAGTAACTGATTTTGAGGGCACAGGGTTAAGTATGAAGGTTGCTATCAATAAAGCATCACCCTGATATGAAATTGGCATGTTCTCTTGAGTCGTCATAGACCTAACCATATTTAAAAGAGTTATGTTTCTTCTTTCGACAACTCCATTTTGTTGTGGAGTGCCAATGATAGTTAGTTTCCTAATTATCCCCTTTTCTTCACAGAGCTATTTGAATTGATAGACAAATATTCACGACCTCTATTAGTGAGTAACGCTCTAATTTTATTATCTATTTGATTCTCTATCCCATCAATATGTCACTTGAAACACTCAAGGGCCTCATACTTATATGAGATCAAATAGACACAATCATATCTTGAAAAGTAGTCAATAAAGGTAACAAAATACTAAACTCTGTGCCTTGCCCTTACATTCATTAGACGATAAATGTCAAAATGGATTAATTGCAATAGACTCTCAGCTCGTCTCCTTGCTTAAATGCTTTCTTATTGCCTTGCCAGCTATACAGTTTTCACATAAGGACATTTTTATACTTGCAATGGAACCTAGCAATCCTTCTTTTGCTAGTTTAATCATGTTATTTCGATTAATATGTCCTAGTCTAGTGTGCCAGGCATTCATATCAATAATATTGGAAGAAATAGCAAAGCATTCATTAACACTAGGACCACCAACAATATCTAAAACAAAGAACTTTTTGAATATGAAAGCTAAACAATAAGAGACAAAAAAATGTCTGTAACTTTATCATAGAAGTTCACTTTAAACCCAAACTCTGAAAGGCATAACACAGACACCAAGTTCCACTAGATGTCATGAGCATGAAGCACATCATGGAGTATCAAGGTCTTTCCATTATGCAAAGTTAATTTTTGGGTGCCAATACTTCTAACCTTGATTCTCGCATTGTTCCCTATATAAAGCCATTGCAACTGACGGTACTCCATGAAAGATTATCAATCATTGGTTACATGGTATGTAGAGCCTAAATCCATAACCCAAGAAGAAGAAATTGTTTATGTTAGGAAAACAATACTAGAAATATACTATTCATGTGAATCCATATAATTCACTAATACATTTTTGCTTTTAGCCTGTTTACAATAGTTACGTGTGAAATAGCCTATCTTTTGGCAGGCAAAGACTTAAACTTCTTTAGGTCCATTTTATATTTTTTTTTCCTTTTTGGCCCTTCTTCTTGAATTATTTCTTACCCTTTTGAAATTGAGGACCGTCCTTCTCCTTTTCTTTTAGAACTTCTTGCATTTCTTGAAATAGGGCTTTGAATGGGAAGTACCAGCATCCTCAATCAAATAGGCATGTCCAGAGGTCCTATAAGCCTCCAGACATTTATCTTCTAGCTCCAAATTCCTAGATATATCGTTAAAAGTAATGATGTTTTTATTATGGGTTAACTTTGATATAATCCCAATTAGTATGGAGCAATCTAATCACAACCTGTACTTGCTATTTATCAGAAAAAGTATCACCAATTTCCTTTAGTACTCTAGTCATGTTGGTCATCTCTCTCAAATGTTATTTCATAAGAGTGTCTGGTATAAGCTTATAAGTGTTGAACTTAGTTGTCAACCTCATAAGTTTAGTGGTAGAAACATCACCAACTTTATCCTTCAGTACAATCCACACAGCTTGGGCTATTTTGTGCGTCTCAAATTTACATATGATGTTTGTTAAGATTATTGCCCAATAATAAAAGAGAAAAAGAGAAGATAGAAGAGATTCTTGAGAAATAGAGAAATTAGAGAGAGAGAACAAGAAATAGATAACAAACTATCCGTATCACATCCTAGTCTGAATACAATAAGACATTAGAGAAAGAGAACTAAGAGGAAACATGGGGGAATAGAAGATGAGAAACAAAGAACAAACTGGCATTAATCCGTATCACATCTTAGTCTGAATACAATAGCTGTTTAAGGGTCTTATTTATAGGCTACGACCTTTCTCAAGTCATCTAATATTTAACTGCTATACACTAATTACCACAGTAACTAATCATGACGGCTACCACAGTAAATAACATTTGAACATTATTATTCTTATATATCAATACCCCTCCCAAAGAGATCCTTGCTCTCAAGGATCAAGCAAGATCAAAAAATACAAATCTAAAAGCAAAATTTAGGCTTTCAATTCTAACAAAAACTTCTACTAGTCAGGGAAGAAGTCTCTGTGACTTGGACCCAAAAGTTGATTCCTTCATATTATATTTAGTCCTGTGACATTTCACACTTCACTTTTTTCTTTTCTTCTTACTTAGAGAGCAAACCCTCCCAAAAGCATTGTAATTAATTCTCCTTTAAACCATTCTAGCATCAGAATTATTGTTGAACAGAAGTTTAGAAATGAGGCCTAATTATGAAATAACCCATAATTAATGACACCCAAAGGAATTGTAAAACCCAATTGCAATGTTATTGGGTTTTTCTCTTTGCTGCCATCTTCAAAGCCCATACATCCATCTTGTATTATTAAATCTAATGGACTTCCATAGTACTTTTGCCCCTTAAAGATAATGGTAGCCAACTGTAAACCAATACATGAAGGAATAGCAATTGTAACAGGTTGAATAGTGGTGGAAATAAGGAAATTGGGAAAAATATCACTCTACACTTTACTAACTGGGACCCAATATTACTTCGTGTATGTTTCCCAACCTCACACATGTCTCCATGGTATGAAAGAGCTTATAACTCTTCAGCAAGGTTAAAGATTGAAGACCCATTAATATCACAGGTGATTTTCGCACCTTCCTAAACTCCTAAGTATCAAAAATCAAAGATAAAAATAGAGATGGCACCAAAAGTCACTAGTCTAGAACCCCCATAATCACCAAAGGGCACTTCCACATGGTTTCTAGTTAATACGTGGCGATGCTTGATAGAAGTGAAGAAACTGAGCCTATACTCGATGAAATAGAGCTTGTAATAGGAGTAATGGTTTTTGAAACTCCTCTAGATGACATTCTCATACTTTTTAGCTCTTGTAGACTATGTAAATAGAAGTGAGTCCATGCATTATCACCCCAACTATTTTTGATGACAGCTTCATAATTCTCTAGGTCTTGAAGTTGAAGGTCAAACTGCTTTCAATATCAATAAAAGAGTGTTGGCCTGCCTTAAAATCATTGTTGCATCCTTCTTGAGTTAGCAACACCTCTTGCATGGAAATATCTTACATTTTCTTAGCTTCTTTTTGTATTGTGACACATTCTTGGGTGTCCTCCAAACAAGACCCATTATCTTTTTAAGCAAAGATGAGTTCTTGGGTCTCTGGGATTTTCCTTAGGGTTTGTTCTTGATTGTATGACCATCTTTTTCTTACTCTACCACAGCAAAGAAATCTCTTGTACCCTGGCCATGTGTCGTGCTTTAAGCATAGTCCTTGCATTAAATAATTAAACGAAGTTGACGATTTCCTCCTTAAAAGCTGAGACATAGGCCTTAACTATATATGCTTCAAGCAAGGTGAGTGTAGACGAAATTGAGTCAAACTTTGTGTTAAAATCTACTAATGACCCTTGTTGAATAAGGTGGGTGACAAACCCAAGGTAGTTCTATTCACCAACGTATTTGTCATGATCCTCATCTCTGTGCTCATTGTTTTTAGCCTGAATGTCTAAAGCTAATGCTTGAAAGTTGCGACCCATACTTTATAAACACTTGGACTCTTTCGATTGTTCCTAGCTTCTATTTTATAGCTTGTAATCTTTCTTCCATGCTTGCTTCCATGTTTTTGAAGTTTTCTTGTGATCAAGTTTCTATCATATAAATTATGATGGTCTAAGGAGGAAATTCTCTGATACCAATGTTGGGATTATTGCCCAAGAATGAAAGAGAAAGACAGAAGACAAGATATTCTTAAGAATAGGGACATTAGAGAGAGAGAATAGAAAGGGAAGATGAAGGAATAGAAGACGAGAAACAAAGAACAAACTAGCATTATTTTGTATCACATCTTAGTCTGAATACAATAGCTGTTTAAGAGTCTTATTTATAGGCTATGACCCTTCTCAAGTCATCTAATCATCTAACTGTTATACACTAATTACTACAGTAAATAATCATAATAGCTACCATAGTAACTAATATTTGAACATTATTATTCTTATATATCAATATGTTGGGATTATTGCCTAATAATGAGAGAGAAAGAGAAGATAGAAGAGATTCTTGAGAAATAGAGACATTAGAGTGAGAGAGAACATAAAGGGAAGAGGAGGGAATAGAAGACGAGAAATGGATAATAAATTGGCATTAATCCGTATCATATCTTAGTCTGAATACAATAGCTGCTTAAGGGTCTTATTTATAGGCTACGACCCCTCTCAAGTCATCTAATCATCTAACTGCTATACACTAATTACCACAGTAACTAATCATAACGTCTACCATAGTAACTAACATCTGAACATTATTATTCTTATAATGTCATCTTCCATGGCACTAAGAAGTCTGATTCTAGTTATATTATTATTATTCTTCTTCCAAGCCTAGTAAGCCTCTTGGTCTCTCCTAAACTAGACCAAATTCCCAACTTAAAGTTTAACCATAGTAGTTATCAAAGGTTCAACCATTTATCCCCGTTAAGTTTTTCAATTTATTTAGTTTAGTAATATAGTTATTGGTTGCTATTTTTAGTTCTTAGGCAAATATAGGTTATCTTCTGAAGAGAATCGTACTATAGAACATTTTAGTGACATGGCACAGTGAAGTATACAATGTTGTGTACTTATGTTATTCTTGATTAGAAAATAATGACACTACAAGATCCATGATCAGGAGCATACGTTTATACCTCCCATCACTAGATACTATCAACAATCTTTATTTACTATAAAGAATTGTATACAATAGTTGCATCCAGTAGATATTTTGTAACTTTATATGAATGTTATATTTTATGAACTTCTAATTCATATTACTATATTTGAGGATCTATATTTGATAATAATAATGCATTCCATGTATTTCTCTTTTCTAGCTACTCAAGTTCTCTCCCCTTCATATTGGAAAAACTTTGTCAAACAATAATCAACTAATAATGTAGTGTAAGTCTCCTAAATTAATTTGTTTCCTTTAGAAACATTCATGTGTTTCATTTAAAGACAAACAAGAAGGAAATTCTTACCCAACATTTATCCTAACTTTCTTTAAATATACATCTATATACATGGTAGTAGATCAACAGAAATAAACATTGCATATTTTAAAAAATATATAGCTCATGACCAAAAGCTAATTTAATTGGGAGAATTTTGTTGGCTTGATATGTATTGTAATATATCAAATCAAATAAGCCAACACTAAAATAAAAATCTTATTATCATAAGCATTGTTCAGCTACTCATGGAGGCGTTAATAAATAATGTTGTTGATATATAATCTTACTAGCATCAGAGAATATTTTTAGGAACACATTCTAGAAATTGTGCACTCAACATAATGATTTATTTAAATAATGTTGCAAACTCATAATAATCATATATATAACCATCTTATATATTTATTGAAATTCATCTTTCTGAATGGGCCCATATATATGAAATTCATATATTTCTAGAAATGTAAATACACATTTTATAAATCATAACTAATAAGATTCTCATGATCCTTTTATTTGAGAACAAGCATCACGTTAATTCTTATATTGGCTATTCATGAAGAATCTTCTAGTTCTTCAATGGATATTAATACATAATTTTTAATAATTTGTTACATCATCTATACGATTCAAGATGATCAAGTAAGTCATGCCAATAGTAAATATATTTGGATAAGTAAACTTCTGGTTTATTATAACTAACAATAAATTTAATTTTCATAACATATGACTAATTTACAACCTCAATATGACATTTATTTTTTTTAAGATCAATTGGACTTATATGAAGATTTGAGTAGAATTTCATCCAATATTAGCTCACACTTGTATTCCAACAATCTCCCCCTCAAGTGTGAGTCTTATCAAAATATTTTCTTTTTTCATGTATTTCACTAGAAAGTCTAGATGCTTCCTACTTTATATAAATCATGGATATAATGTAGATCTATGGGTCATAATTTTTATTATCAATCACCCTATAAGAAAAATATGTATTAGTTCTTCATGAACTATTTCAATTTTTTTGTCACATAAGTTCTCCAGGAACTATCATATATTCTTACATCACTACATAATTTTAGTATCAATTAATAACATACTTCCACATATTCAAAGTACTATAATTATTTATGATGTTTAGGGGTACAGTAGAATAAGATCCAACGCATCATCAACATTATCATACAAAATAATAAATGATTATTATATTTATATGTTTCTTTCAAATTGTCTCAACTATTTTAGCATCCATAAATTTAACTACTATTGATCAATGTTGAGTATTTAATATAAATAACTTCAGAGATTACCAATCCCATATCAAGTAAATCAATAGCCAATAACTTACAGAATACACACCATTTTTCATATTTGTTTGTATCAATAATCACTTTAATCATAAAAAAAGACAATAAAAATTACCTTTAACCAATGATAATTCATCTAAGATCCTCGCATAAGTAATGTTACATCAATATTAACTATATCCAACGGGATTCAAAATATGCCGCTAACCAAAAATAATTGCTAGAACTTGAATGTTAAGATTAGAAAGTAATAACTCTTAAGATTAGAATCCATAAAATAATAAATTCTCATTCAAATGTAACATAAATATATGAATTTTCTTTTTCTCTCAAATGTCATAAGACCAAATTTAATTCCAATATATATGCCCAATAATTCATCACTTCAAAAATAAAGGTTGAAAACACCTCTCTTGAGATTAGAATAGAATATAATAATAGGTATAAGTATATAATTGGATTCAAATCAATCCAATATTTATCAAACTCATCAAACCCAAAAATATAGAAGATCATTTAAATATAACTTTAATTTTAAGAATAAAGTACAAACTGCAATATCATTTTAAACTTTTCAACATTATTCAAGATACTATTTATCACTTGTTTACAACATTCAAAGTTTGTCATGTGGATGAATTTTACATATTGTATGAATGCTTAATTTTTCTTTCTTAACAAGAAATTAGTTAGAGTAAAAAAAGTCAAAAACTTATAACAAAATTTATCATCAATAAATAACAATAAATTCAAAGTAATATTGAATAACATTGTACAAATAAATGAACATAATATGTATCATATATCATCACATAAATGGTACAATATATTCATATCACAATATGATCAGTAATTACCTTTTAATTAATTTGATATATCATTCCTAGATTTTTTTAAAGTTTCATATGTCTTTGACATAATAGATGACACAAAAATGGCTAGAACAAGTGAAATAGATTCAGTCACCTTGAACCAAAATGTTAGGAGAAAACTATAGCGTCAACAATATCAAGTGTCACACAATTGGTCTATTTGGTTTTGTACAATTCTTGAAACACTTATAAATATCACAATGTCAATCAAATACTTCAACTAATATATAATCACAATAAATCTAAACAATAATAATAGAAATTAAGAATTAAACATCATGTAGCCTTTTAGGCTTAATTTATTACCTTTGGCTTGCCTTCTAGACTAATGATTATTCATTTTGACATTTTTTAAACAACTTATTGCATTGGGAATATAATCACTTTTAATATTGTCTATAAAATCCCTTGGTCCTTTTGGTGTCATCACCAATTTTAACATTTAATTTCAATAAATTGATGCAAATTTGTCTATATGACTTCCAGTCACATTTTAACATTTATTTTTTATCATATGAATTCTTGTCATACTATAACATTTTTGTTTCTTTGTTTATATAACTTCTAGTTATATTGTAAAATATTTGCTCATGGAATTATCACCCTCATAGTTATATTTTATTGCTTTTAATATCACATCAACAATTTTTCTAGATATCAATATTCAGGACTATAGCAAAAATCTTTCAAAGCTATAAACTCTTTTGTATAATTAAATATTTCAGTCATTAGCCTTCAGGCCTTAATATTTGTAAACATTATATCATTAAATTGCCACAATATTTTAGTTTGTCATGCCATCCATAAGAACCACAAGATATTCTTCTATTAAAGAACTATTATCAAAAGTGATATGACTTTAGGTCATTTAATCACACAAGTATTATGGTTGCTGGCCATTTAATAACACGAAATTATAATATCAAAATATAAAAAGAATAAATAAATATACTAAAATATAAATAGGGGTGGAATGCTGGAATATAAATCAATATCATGCTATATATACACATTAATTAATATAAAGTAATTCGTGCATAATAAAATGAAACTGCAAACTGTAGAGATAATATGTATGCACATACTATAGATAATATATAGTATAAATACTAATGCCCATAGCTTAATATATAGATGCAATCATATAATAACTATGTAAGACAAAACAATGACAAAGATAATGAGAACTACAAAATAAATAACATGCTACTAGCAAATATATAGAAAATTAAAATTGTACATGATAATTAAATAAGGGAAGACTAATATAGAATATCATTATCTATAACATAAGAATACATAAATTTGTAAGAAGTTCATACCTTAACTTTTCATAGTAAACTCATGTTGATAACATGTTATAGAAATAAAGGAAATTGCTAGAGAGATTTGTGATGAGAAAAATGAGAAGGGTAAGAGAAAATTAGAGAGAAAGAGGGGGTGAATATTATTCTATTCTTTCAAGCTTACAATCAATTGGTACATGTATACTATTTATGGGCCACAAGTCCTTAAATTCTAGCTAAGAGTTACACAAAGAATAAATCTACATAATTGTGGCACATATAACATTTGAAGGTTATGCGTATTAATCATAAAAACTCATAAGAAACCATTCATTTATAAGTTACATAGCTTTAGTGCAGAACTCCAAAAGACAACTTAAGAAGTTATGGACATCCACACTTAATATTGCAATATTCATAACAATATTTCTTTAATTAAAATTTTTGAGTATTTTTTGATGAATTTAATAGTGTTATTTGTTTCCTTAAGATGGATAAAAATAGTAGTGCCTTATAGAATAATTAGTAATGGCCAAAAGGAGTGGTTCCATAGATAGATAGCGTGTGTGTTTGGATAGACTTTTAGAAAAGGGCTTATAGAAAAAAAGAGCTTTTAGGTAGCTTTTGAAAAAGGACTTTTGGAGAAGAGCTTATGAAAAAGAAAAGTGGTTCTGGATAAATGAGTGTTTGAATAGTTATTACCAAAAGGACTTTTATAGCTGAAAAATTACCAGAAATGGTATAATTTTATTAAAAATAGGAAAGATAAGAGAGGGTAAAAAAGAGAGAGGAAAGGGGAGAGAGGAGAGAGGAGAGAGGAGAGAGGAGAGAGAGTGAATATAGAGGATAGATGAGAGAGAAGAGTGAATAAAGAAGAGAGAGGAGAGAGGAGATATTGTGGAAATGACAGAAGAGAGAGGAGAGAGGGTGTAAGAAAAAGTAAGAGTAAAATAGTAATTAAGTAGTTCATAAGCTCTTTTACTATTTTAAAAGCTATTCCTACTAGCTTATATGAAATTATAGTTTAGTCCAAAAGCCCTTTTGGATAAATATGGATATTTGTTTTAAAATTTTCCTAAACTAAGGTTAGCCAAAAGCCCTTTTAAAACCATAGTTTAGGGGTTTCTCAAACAGACCCATTAATGTCTTTAGTTGGACAAAGACACACTAGAGATAGTGACATCCTAAGACTAGCAAGGAAAAAGACTTTATGGCCCAAAATAATTAGGGATGCAATTTTTTAAGGTACCGACAAAATGGAGAGACAGAAGCTTTAAACAAGTCAGCAACAACTTGCTATCTCTCTCTGATCATCAGAATGAAAATACAAAATAGTAAAAATTGTTGGGATCATGACCACATCAACCTAGCCAAATCTGAGCCCATGACCATCTGCTCCACAGTGGACATCTGCCAAGACCAACTAGCACGTAGCCTAAACTAGGGGACGAAGAGGTTGATTCGAAGAAGGCTCCTGAGGATCGCAATTACCCAATGTCCTCAAGATTCTCGACGAGGATCCCCTCCCGGGGGCGATGACAATGACCACATCGCCCTAAGGGATATCGATAAAAAGGGTAGAATAGGCTTAGTGAAGGGGATGAATGAAATTCAAAATACTATAAACAAAACATATTCTTTATCAATAATAATCAAAGCTCTTCTTCCTCCTCTTCTCATTATTTCTTTTGTTTATTACCTTTATTATCCATATTATTCCAGTTGCTTATTATTAGATAATGTTAGTGACTCATCTGACAAAAAGTTGCACAACAGTTTGGCATCATTTATGGGTCCTAACAAGGATACTAATGATCCTATCCTATCTATTATTTTGTATGTTTTCCTATCACTCTTGATGGTCAATGGCAAGGAAAACCTACACGAGCAATTTGTAGAGATATTGTAGCGATATTATAGGATATGTAATATCCTGTAATTAGTACGTAATATTCTGTATTCAGTATAGAGGATACGATATGATATTATAACATTAATGACTAGGGTTACCTATTGTATATAAATAGCCCTCAGCACATCAATAATATTCAAGCATTCTACAAATTCTTTCTCTCTGAATCAATATGGTATAAGAGCTTTAAAGTTTAGGTGCACGTCTGGCTATTTTTGGCGTCAGTTTCCTGCTGTTCTTTGGTCTCTGTTTCTAACAGCACTGTTTACCGCCACTGCGCCACACTTTCTGACGTCAGGCGGCGTCAGTTTCCTACTGTTCTTTGGTCTCTATTTCTGACAGCACTGTTCATCGCCGCTGAGCCACACTTTCTGACGTCAGGCCATGACACGCGCCGGCCAGGGATAGTCGCACAGTCCCGATCGGTGTTTCCCCAAAATTTTGTGGCCGTCTGAGCAGCGTATGAGCGTCACGCGCCACTGTCAGTTTCGCTAGAAATTTCACGCTCTGGCGCGTGAGGCCATCTCCGGTGACCTTTTCTAATGGCGATTCACTCCTTTGGGCTCGACTCATCTTCCTTAGCATACCCATGAAGTTTTGTGCCCTGGTTTTGACTATCATATATTGGGTCTTCCGTCTCTAATCCGTATTTTCTGGCAGCAGATTTGTTCTTTCCGATTCCAGATCAGTTTGTTCATTGTGGTGATTTTATTTGACCCCTGGAGTGGTCTTTCTCTACTGGTTTGAACACATTTGTTCTTACAAGGCTCCCAGTGAAGCAACGGTAATCCAGTTCTTTTGGCTAATCATTGTTTGGTTAATTTTATTAACACTAATATGTTTTGGATGGCTGCAACTAAGATTACGGAATACAAGTTAACCTGGAAAAATTACCTAGATTGGAGTAAATCTATTCGTATTTACTTCCGAAGTATTGAGAAGAAAGATCACTTGACCGATGACCTTCTGGAAGAGAAAGATCCCTCTCGCAAGTCATGGTTAAGGGATGATGCACAGCTTCTCTTACAAATTTGTAATTCTATTGACAGTGAGATCATGAAGGTTCTATTTCAAATGTAGCCCGTTCTCTTCTATTTCAAATGAAGGTTACTAAATAGTTTTGGGCCGATGCGATCTCCACTGCGTGTTTTCTTATTAATCGCATGCCTTCCTCTGTTCTTGATGGTCACATTCCCTACACTACTCTCTTCCCTTCCAAACCTTTGTTTCCTATTGCCCCTAAGATTTTTGGATGCGTGTGTTTTGTTCAAGATGTGCGTCCGAGTGTCTCTAAATTGGATCCTAAGTCTCTGAAGTGTGTCTTCCTTGGCTACTATCGTGTTCAAAAAGCTTATAGGTGTAAGGAATTGGAAGACACGCAGTGGAAATTAATTTAAAATTTTTTCCATTCCTTGCCAGGATCTACCGTATGTGTTTAAGTCAAGTGGGAAAAAGCATTACCCTCAGTGTTTCTCAGCGACTTCCACAGCTTCTCTCCGCGACTGGTTATCTCTTTCTGATCGCAAGAAGACATCCACAGCTTCTCTCCGCTGTTCGTGCTCTCTTTCTGATCACAAGAAGTTGACGCCTCAGGTCGACTTCCTCTACTGGTATCCACACGAACAGTGTTCCAATTACGAATGACGTGCTAGCGTCTCCTGTCCCTCCAAGGCTTTCTCAAGAATTCGTAGTCTCCGTCTCTACTTCAGCAGTTTCTTATCTGCAAACCTTTTTGCATATTCCCTTCGGCCTTTTATGTTATGTGTTGTTATTCAAAATGTAGCTCCTGAAATCAGATATATAGGATGCTCTGCGTTTTCTCAACTGAATTAGATTTTTAGAATTAATCTATATTAATTCTGAAATTAATACAATATCACATATTGTATAATTTGATAAGAAACTAATTAAATAAATAATGTTTGTATTAAATCCGTCCCACAGATTTAATTCACCTATTTATTTAATTTAAAATAAAGATAAGACTGGACTATATTTGATTTATTCTCATAAATCAAATTTGAGATATCATGTCAATTTGAATTTCAAATTCAAACGTGATAGAGATTTAATTTATCCTTATAAATTAAATCTTATAAATATCTCTTATATGAGATATCCTATCAATTTGAATTTCAAATTCAAACTTGATAGAGATTTAATTTATCCTTATAAATTAAATCCTATATATATCCCTTATATATAATGTATATATACGATTATATATATATATATACGAATATAAATATAAATAAATATATACATCAACCTTGGATCATTCATTGAATCTGGATACGTCTTAGATTCAATGAATATGGACATCATAGCTCGTGTTGGGCTATTTTGTGTGCGACCCTGTAGGCCCATATGAAGTTGGCAGTGGGCCATTTGCTATACTGGCCTACAAGTCGCAAGCGGTCTCTAGCAAGACATAATGACTACCCAAATCATATGAGGATCGATAAACGATGTAACCTTTTATACAACCATATCATGACCCTTCTATCACGCGATATTTTGGTCATGGATGAGGCATGGATAATGTCATCCTCCTATTCCTGACCGTTACTTTCTAGATCCCTGAGTAGTCTGACTATAGAAATAGAACTACTTTTCCATTACAGTATGGCCATACATTTCTCATACTCACTCATCGAGGGGCCCAGTAATATCTCTCTACGAATGTGAGGGACAAATTCCATCTTGACCATTCATATTCCTCCGCATGAAAAACCACTAAGCCTGAACATAGTCTTTATGATCACTCGGTCAAAAGTGACTTTTGAGTAGGTCAAAGCTGAGCGTTTGTCATGTAGGAATCCATGATGATCTCAGGTCAAAGGGCATAGTGACATAGTTTGTATATGAGAGAAGCTTATGACGTAACCCATGCAGCTCTCTCATAGCGGGTCGGTCCAACACCTTGTACTCTTACATGTGCCTATAACTTTGATTTATATCTCTATACATCTTCAAAGTCATACTGTCCTTATTTCATCTCTGCTCCCACATAGATGACCGACCAGGGACATTTAGGATAAGATAATGAATTATCCAAGGATAGTCATCACAATAAACATGCAAATAATATGATAACACAATTAATAAATTCATAAATCAATAATGTTCATAAGACAATGATTGGCCCCTAGGGCACATTTTCCAACAATAGGTGTTTCTTTCCGTCTCTTAATCATTACATGGTCTCTGTTGATGTTACTTTTCAGGAATCTATTCCTTATTTTGCTTCTACCACTTCAGCTCATGTTCCTTTACCTGTGGAGGAGGATACTCTTATGGTATACTCTATTCTTCCCTTACTATCACCGGCCCCAGCTACCGTACTGGCGCCTGGTTAACCACCTTTGTCTCGGGTTTATACCAGACATTTGAAGGACACAATTACTGCTGATACGCCAGATTCTACCCTGCCATTATCTACTTCTTCATCAGATTGTGCGACGAGTATTCCTCCTTCTGAGTCTGATTCGATCCCTACCTCTGAGACCCCTCCTATTCTTGATCCAGCTCCAAATCCCTCCCTTGATCTGCCCATTGTTCTTCGCAAAGGTAAAAGCACTTGTACCTATCCTATTTCTTCATTTGTTTCATATGACCACCTCTCCTCTTCTTCTCGTGCTTTCGTTGCCTCTTTAGACACTATTTCTGTCCCTCAATCCCTTTCTGAGGCCTTGTCCCACCTGGGTTGGCGTACTGCTATGGAAGAGGAGATGGCGGCCCTTGATCGTGCAAGTACGTGATCCTTAGTTGATTTATCGGCAGGAAAGAAAGCCATTGGATGTAAATTGGTGTTAACCCCTAAAACTAAGGCTAATGGCACTCTTGAACGTCTTAAAGCTCGTCTTGTTGCTAAAGGTTATGCTCAGAAGTATGGCATTGACTATTCTGAGACTTTTTCTCCCGTGGCCAAGCTCTCCTCTTTCGGCTCTTTATCTCTCTGGCTGCTACTTATGGTTGGGATCTCTCTCAGTTGGATATCAAAAATGCCTTCTTACATGGTGATCTTCTTGAAGAAGTGTATATAGAGCAACCACCTGGGTTTGTTGCTCAGGGGGAGCATGGTAAAGTGTGTTATCTTAAGAGATCTTTATACGGGTTGAAGCAAAGCCCTCGGGTATGGTTTGACAGATTTAGTACTATCATGAAAGACTTTGGCTTGTGTCAGAGTAAGAGTGATCATTCAGTATTCTATCAGAGAACAAGTGCTGGCATAATCCTACTGGTTGTGTATGTCGATGACATTGTGATTACAGGGAGCAATACCTCGGGGATTTCATCACTCAAATCCTTCCTTAACTCCCATTTTTAGACGAAGGATCTGGGTTCATTAAAGTACTTCTTGGGAATTGAAGTTATGAGGAGCAGGAAGGGCATCTTATTGACTCAGAGAAAATATGTTCTTGATATGCTTAAAAAAACTGGTAAACTTGGAGCTGCCTCGACTAGCTTTCCTATAGTTTAATCCGCTGCTTGATGCTGATGGTAATATACAATATGAAAATCCCGTTGAAGTTGCTAAGAGCAAGTTGTTCGAGAACCCAGAGAGGTACAGAAGATTAATTTGAAAATTAAATTATCTTACAGTTACCCGCCCTAATATCACTTATCCAGTGAGTGTTCTTAGCCAATTTATGGTCTCTCCAACTATCCGACAGTAGGAAGCCTTATAACATGTGTTACATTATTTGAAGGGATCTCCAGGTCGTGGGATATTATACAAGAGTCATGGCTATATAGATATTGAGTGCTTTTGTGATGCTGATCATGGTGGATCAAAGGCCACAAGACGGTCTACTACCGGCTACTGTGTCTTCGTCAGAGGAAATTTGGTACTTGGAGAAGCAAGAAATAAAATGTAGTGTCACGGTCGAGTGCAGAAGCGGAATACATGGCCATGGCACAATCTGTATGTGAGATAGTCTGGATATATCAGTTAATTAAGGAAGTGAGCCTTAAAACCTCATTACCAGCAACGCTGTGGTGTGACAATAAAGCGTCCCTACACATAGCTTATAATTCGGTATTCCATGAATGCACGAAACATATTGAGATCGACTGTCATTTTATTCGGGACAAACTCAAGGAAAATTTTATCCCTACAAGACATGTCCGATCCAGTGATCAACTAGGCGACCTCCTCACCAAAGCTCTTAATGGGGCTCAGATTGAATATCTTTATAACAAGTTGTGTATGATTGATATCTATACTCCAACTTGAGGGGGAGTGTAGAGATATTGTAGCGATATTATAGGATATGTAATATCCTGTAATTAGTACGTATTCTGTATTTAGTATAGAGGATACGATATGATATTATAGCATTAATGACTAGGGTTACCTATTGTATATAAATATCCCTCAACACATCAATAATATTCAAGCATTCTACAAATCCTTTATCTCTGAATCAACATAATTCTAGTAATTAACTATTTTAGTACAGCAACCAACGTAGCAGTTAACAGCCCAATCAGAACTACCAGAGGAACAAGCTGAACGATTGAAGCACCTCGAAGAGGAAAAAAAGGCTATGTGACAAGAGAACCTAAAACTAATGAATGCAAATGAGGACACAGATGAGCCACCAAATGATATTGGTGAAGACACATTACGCAATCCCAGAGAGTGTTGTGGCCTTTATCGGCAAGTGGGAAAGGAAGTTCTAGGAATTAGAGATTATGATACATCTCATCTCCTGAGTTCTTACCTTTCAATAGCTTCATCGACTCACCATTCATAGATGTGATCACCCTCATCAAGATGCCTAAGAAGTTCATGTTCCCTAATGTGCGCCTCTATGACGGATCGATGGACCCCAACAAGCAAATGGTACAATACAAATAGAGGATGTCCATAGCTGCCATACCATGTAACATGCAAGAAGATTGTATGTGTGAAGGCTTCAGATCCAACTTGGTGGACCCTGCATTGAAGTGGTACACCAACATGCCGACAAGGTCGATAGGGTCATTTGTAAAACTGAACGAAGTAGTTTGAGCTTAGGAAATCATGTAATCTTGACACCCTTTCTATCACAGTTCATGTAACTGGGTAGGAGTTAGAATTGTATGATTTTGATGCTTTCAATGGTTTTAAAATAAAAAATTGTGTGGGATAAAGTAGAGAAACAAGTATTAGAAACATTGGAATTAAAATAAGAATTTTTAGAATTTATGAAGGTGTTTTACGGTTCTGGACAGATTTCATAGGAGGAGTTAGATTTTCATAATTCTAAGATCATATTTGGATTACTTGGACAAAATTATGTAGGATTGATCTAAGGAAATAATTATTATAAAGCTAAACTACTAACTCCAAGAATCAAGTTAAGAGTTAGGGGTTTTAAGGAAGTTAGTGTGCAATGTTTATGCAATGGCTCTAATGAGTTGAGTACATAATGTAATTGTGTTTAGGGCCATGATATGTCAAATAAAATAAGTTAAAGAGGATAAGCAAGCAACCAATGTTTGGTTGGAAGCTTAGGGAGCAAGTGCAAGAACAAGAGAAAAGCTTATGTTTAAGGTAATTGACTTACCTCTTTATGTGCTTAACGTTATATGCTTATGTATTGACATGTATATGATGATTGAATGATGTTATGACATGATAAAGGATGTTGAATATGTTATGATGGCATGCCACTAATTAAAGAAAGTTCAATGAAATTACATATCATGCATTTGTAAGGAATTGGAAGACACGCAGCGGAAATTAATTTAAAAATTTTTCCATTCCTTGCCAGGATCTACCGTATGTGTTTAAGTCAAGTGGGAAGAAGTATTACCCCTAGTGTGCCTCAGCGACTTCCACAGCTTTCGGTCACGACGTTCACAGCTTCTCTCTGTGGCTCGTGCTCCCTTTCTGATCACAAGAAGTCGACGACTCAGGTCGGCTTCCTCTACTGGTATCCACACGAACAACGTTCCAACCACAAACGACGTGCTAGCGTCTCTTGTCCCTCCAGGGCTTTCTCAAGAGTTCGTCCTCTCCGTCTCTATTTCGACAGTTTCTTATCTGCAAACCTTTTGCAGAGTCCCCTTCGGCCTTTCTATGTTCTATATGTTTCTCTCTGTGCAAAACGCAGCTCCTAAAATCAGATATATAGGATGCTATGCGTTTTTCTCTGTCAACCGAATTGGATTTTGGAGTTAATCTTATATTAATTCCAAAATTAATACAATATCATATATTGTATAATTTTATAAGAAACTAATTAAATAAATAATATCAAATCCGTCCCACAGATTTAATTACCCATTTATTTAATTTTAAATAAAGATGAGACTGAACTATTTTTGATTTATTCTCATAAATCAAATTTGAGATATCCTATCAATTTGAATTTCGAATTTCAAACGTGATAGAGATTTAATTTATCCTTATAAATTAAATCTTATAAATATCTCTTATATGAGATATCCTATCAATTTGAATTTCGAATTTCAAACATGATAGAGATTTAATTTATCCTTATAAATTAAATCTTATAAATATCTCTTATATGAGATATCCTATCAATTTGAATTTCGAATTTCAAACATGATAGAGATTTAATTTATCCTTATAAATTAAATCTTATAAATATCTCTTATATGAGATATTCTATCAATTTGAATTTCGAATTTCAAACATGATAGAGATTTAATTTATCCTTATAAATTAAATCTTATAAATATCTCTTATATGAGATATCCTATCAATTTAAATTTTGAATTTCAAACGTGATAGAGATTTAATTTATCCTTATAAATTAAATCTCATATATACATATAATGTATATATATGAATTTATATATATATACGAATATAAATATAAATAAATATATATACATCTATCCTGGATCATTCATTGAATCTGGACATGTCTTAGATTCAATGAATCTGGACATCATAGCTCGTGTTGGGTTATTTTGTGTGCGACCCTGTAGGCCCATATGAAGTTGGCAGTGGGCCATTTGCTATACTAGCCCACAAGTCACAAGCGGTCTCTAGCAAGACATAACGACTACCCAAATCATATGAGGATCGATAAACGATGTAACCTTTTATACAACTATATCATGTCCCTTCTGTCACGCGATATTTTGGTCATGGATGAGGCATGGATAATGTCATCCTCCTATTCCTGACCGTTACTTTCTCGATCCCTGAGTAGTCTGACTATAGAAATGGAACTACCTTTCCATTACAGTATGGCCATACATTTCTCAGACTCACTCATCGAGGGGCCCAGTAATATCTCTCTACGAATGTGAGGGACAAATTCCATCTTGACCATTCACATTCCTCCGCATGAAAAACCACTAAGGCCGAACATAGTCTTTATGATCACTCGGTCAAAAGTGACTTTTGACTAGGTCAAAGCTGAGCGTTTTGTCATGTAGGAATCCATGATGATCTCAGGTCAAAGGGCGTATTGACATGGTTTGTATATGAGAGAAGCTTATGACGTTACCCATGCAGTTCTCTCATAGCGGGTCGGTCCAGCACCTTGTACTCTTACATGTGCTTATGACTTTGATTTATATCTCTATACATCTTCAAAGTCATACTGGTCTTATTTCATCTGTGCTCCCGCATAGATGATCGACTAGGGACATTTAGGATAATATCATGAATTATCCAAGGATGATCATCATAGTAAACATACAAATAATATGATAACTCAATTAATAAATTCATAAATCAATAATATTCATAAGACAATGATTGGCCCCCAGGGCACGATTTCCAACAACCTCCCACTTGCACTAGGTACAATCATTAATTTGACTAATTCCCATTGACCTGACATGACGCTCATGCTTTGCCTGCATAAGCGGCTTTGTTAGAGGATCAGCAACAGTATCTTCTCCTGCTACTTTGCATATTTTTATATCACCTCTATCATTGATTTCTCTGATGAGATGAAATCGCCTGAGTATATGCTTGGTCCTTTGATGTGACCTAGGCTCTTTGGCCTGTGCAATAGCACCGCTATTGTCACAGAGCAAAGTTATTGGATCTGAGATGGTAGGTATCACCCCTAGTTCTGTGATGAACTTCCTGATCCAAACGGCTTCCTTAGCTGCATCAGATGCTGCTACATACTCAGCTTCTGTCACAGAATCTGCTACAGTGCCCTGCTTAGAGCTCTTCCAGCTTACTGCTCCATTATTGAGGAGGAATATATATCCAGACTGCGATTTTTGGTCATCCTGGTCAGTTTGAAAACTGGCATCTGTGTAACCAGTTACACAGAGTTCGTCATCCAATCCACCATAGACCAAGAATAAGTCCTTAGTCCTTCTTAAGTACTTAAGGATATTCTTGACAGCAGTCCAATGGCCCTCACCAGGATCCTGTTGATATCTGCTAGTCATACTCAAGGCAAATGAGACATCCAGACGAGTACATAACATGGTGTACATGATAGATCCTATGGCCGAGGCATATGGAACTTTACTCATGCGACCTCGCTGATCAGATGTACTAGGACATAGATCTTTGCTGAGGTGAATACCATGAGACATGGGTATGAAACCCCTCTTTGATTCGTGCATATTGAACCTATGCAGTATTTTATCTATGTATGTACTCTGACTGAGTCCTAGAAGTCTTTTAGATCTATCTCTATAGATCCTGATTCCTAGGATGTAGGTGGCTTCACCCAAGTCTTTCATCGAGAAAGACTTTCCTAACCAAGACTTGACAATCTGCAAGGTAGGAATGTCATTCCCAATAAGTAGGATGTCATCGACATAGAGTACCAAAAACACAACTGTGCTCCCACTAACCTTCTTGTACACACAAGGTTCATCAATATTTTGAAGAAATCCAAACTCTTTGACTACTTCATCAAAACGTTGATTCCAACTCCGAGAGGCTTGCTTCAGTCCATAAATGGACCTTTGAAGCTTGCACACTTTGCCAGAGTCCTCGGAACGCACAAACCCTTCAGGTTGTGTCATGTACACATCCTCAAGGAACTTTCCATTAAGAAAGGCTGTCTTGACGTCCATCTACCATATTTCATAGTCATAATATGCTGCTATGGCAAAGAGGATTCTGATTGATTTGGCCATGGCAACTGGGGAAAAGGTCTCATTATAGTCCACACCATGAGTTTGAGTAAATCCTTTTGCAACCAGTCGTGCCTTGAAGACATTTACATTGCCATCCATGTCAGTTTTCTCCTTAAAAACCTACTTGCACCCGACAGTTTTTACACCTTCAGGCGGGTCGACTAAGGTCCAAACCTTATTGTCGTACATGGATTGCATTTCAGACTTCATGGCATTAAGCCACTTCTCAGAGTTTGGTCCCACTATAGCTTCTCGATAGGTAGTCGGCTCATTATGCTCAATGAGCAACACTTCACGACTATCAGAAATCCATATCTCTGAGGCTGAAGTCGTGTCCTATTAGATTTACGTGGACCTTGCGTGACTTGAGGAGTCTCAACAACTTGTTGTGAGTCTTCTCTATTTTCCATCTGCAGTTCTATGGTGTCTTGTGGCTCTCGAACTTCTTCGAGATATACCTTACTTCCACTGGTTCTTTTAGAGATAAATTCTCTTTCGAGAAAGATACCATTTCTGACAACAAACACTTTGTTATCAGCAGGGTTGTAGACGTAATATCCCTTGGTTTCCTTAGGATATCCCACAAAAAGGCACTTTGAGGATTTGGGCGCTAATTTGTCTGAGGTTTGTTGCTTAACATAGACCTCGCATCCCCAAATCTTGAGGAAAGACAAACTAGGCGTCCTCCCAGTCCATATCTCATACGGAGTCTTTTCAATTGCCTTTGATGGAACACGATTGAGTGTGAACCCAACTGTCTCTAGGGCATGGCCCCAAAAGGAGGGCGGAAGATCTGTTTGACTCATCATGGATGGAACCATATCTAATAGTGTTTGATTCCTCCGTTCAGAAACGCCATTCCATTGTGGTGTCCCTGGAGGAGTCAATTGTGAGACTATCCCACAACTCCTAAGATGATCTATGAACTCTTGGCTCAAATATTCACCACCCCGATCAGATCGAAGGGCTTTAATTGTTTTGCCAAGCTAGTTTTGTACTTCATTTTGAAATATTTTGAACTTTTCAAAAGATTCAGATTTATGTTTCATCAGATAGATATACCCATATCTGCTGAAATCATCTATAAATGTTATGAAGTACGAATAACCTCCTCTGGCATTTGTGTTCATCGGTCCACACACATCTGTATGTATGAGGCCCAATAAATCAGTGACCCTCTCACTGTGCCCAGTGAAAGGTGACTTTGTCATCTTTCCTAACAAGCAAGACTCGCAAGTGTCATATGATTCAAAATCAAATGAGTTTAGAAATCCATCTTGATGGAGTTTGGAAATACGTTTCTCATTTATGTGGCCCAGACGACAGTGCCAGAGGTATGTGGGATTCAAATTGTTCCGTTTGACCCTTTTGGCGGTTATGTTATAGATATTTCCATGATTGGGTTGTTCCAAATTTAATATGTAATGATCAACATGCAAATCACCATGAGCATAGAAAACATCACTACGATAAATAGAACATCTACTATTCCCAGCAATGGAAGTGAAACCTTCCTTATCCAAATAAGAAAGTGAAACAATGTTACTACTTAAAGCAGGAACATAATAGCAATTGTTCAAAACTAACAAAAGCCCAGTGGGCAGAACTAATTCATAAGTGCCTACAGCTAACACAGCAACCCTTGCTCTGTTTCCAACTCGTAGGTCAACCTCGCCCTTTTTCAGCTTCCTACTGTCCTTTAGTCCCTGCACATTTGTACAAATGTGAGAACCACATGCAGTATCTAATACCCATGAGGTGGAAGTAGAAAGATGAATGTCTATAACATAAATACCTGAAGCGATAGCCCCGCTATCCTTCTTGTTCTTTTTCAGATCTTCGAGGTAGAGTTTGCAATTCCTCTTCCAATGACCGGGTTCATTGCAGAAGAAGTAGATTCCTTCCTTCAGAGGCTTTGCCTTCTTTGGTGTAGGCTTGGTTTCCGGCTTGCCTGACTCTTTGGTCTTACCTGATGAGCCATGACCCTTCCCCTTGTCTTTGCCTTTCTTTTTAGTACCCTTTCCTTTCTGAACCATCAAAACACTACTGGGCTTCTTCTTAAGACTTGGCTCAGCAGTTTTAAGCATCCCATGCAGTTCAGAAATAGATTTCTCCATGTTGTTCATGTTGTAGTTCATGACAAACTGGTCATAACTTTCCGGGAGTGAGTTCAAGATCAAATCCGTAGCTAACTCCTGGCTTATGGGAAATCCAAGCCTCTCAAGGTAATCAATGTACCCTTTCATCTTTAAGACATGAGTACTGACTGATGCACCTTCAGCCATCTTGCAGGAATGTAAGGCCTTAGTGGTCTCATACCTCTCTTACCTTGCCTGTTGCTGGAACATTTCCTTGAGATGCACAATCATCTCATAAGCTTCCATGTGTTCTAGATCTCTTTAGAGCTCCAGAACCATGGTGGCTAGCATCAAGTATCCCACATCGACAGAGTCTTCCTTATGCTTCATGTAAGCATCTCTCTGAGCTCTAGGAACATTGGCGGCTGGCTCCTTAGGAATGGGTTGATCTAGGACATGCGCCTTTCTTTCCTGCTTGAGAACAATTCTCAAGTTCCTAAACCAGTCAAGAAAGTTTATCCCATTGAGTTTGACCTTCTCAAGGACAGATCGCATCGATAATATAGCAGTATTACTAGTCGTCATGATTCTACAATTAAAATATGCAATGTAATTAGTAATCTCCCACTAAATAAACAACCCTCAATGCAATAGTTAGTGGGCTAAGATCCATATTTGGCTCAAACTTAAGTCCGCTTTGGCAGGACGCTTAAATTAAGTTATTTAGGTAGGTAACACCTTTACCAATTACATCAAATGTAACTCTTAGATGTTCATGGGATCCTATCATCATATGATCTGGCATGTTCTAATCCCATCTAATGCCTTGAGATCCAAAACCGTTTTGTTAATCTCAATTAAGTCAAACAATAATGAACATATGAGAGTAGCACCATTACTCTTTGCTTATCTCCCCAAGATGACTCAAAAGCACCCACTTTGGCGGAGTCCACAATTGAGCGATCGAGGTTTTGACAAGTGTTCATAAATTGACGGCATGATGACTTAAGATTTCATTTAGAGGGCTTAATTTAACTGTTTAGTTTATGAGAATGCATGCTTCTCAGTTTGTATCTCATACAATTAATATGCATGTGCTGATATAATCATAAGGTGCATAATTTAAACGTGATACAATATGGCTCACCTATCCTAAGTCCCCTCAAGCCAATGAGAGGAGCTCTCTAGTAAGAAAAGGGAAATTACATATAGAAACCTCTTTTAACATTCGAGGGGAGTAAGATGAGAAGAGAAGGTACATTGAGAGTAAATATATAGGAAGGCACGACACGCAGGGCGTATTTAAAAATTACAACACTTGTAATCTAGAGCCATATTGTTCACCATACCCAAGCATTCAAGAATCAATATTCAGATTTAATTGTAAGGCAATTGATGTTTCAAATCTTAAAACATTCACAAAATAGCATATTCTATGGTCATATTAAGCTACGAACAGGTAGCCACGGCGGTTCCGCTATGTCATAACATATCACCACCTACATCCTATGTAAATAATCACGAATCTGCATTCGGTTTTCTTGGACCCCTTCTATGTTAATTGATCAAATCAAAACATATCACCACCGATTTCAGTTCCCTTTTAGATTCCTTATATGTCATACATAAGACGGATTCCTTATATGTCATACATGAAATGCATATTATATGATCAGTTATGACTAACACATATCATATGAATCAACAATCAAGCCTAACTTAAACACAAAACGGCATGGCTCTGATACCACTGTAAGGAATTGGAAGACACGCAGCGGAAATTAATTTAAAAATTTTTCCATTCCTTGCCAGGATCTACCGTATGTGTTTAAGTCAAGTGGGAAGAAGTATTACCCTTAGTGTGCCTCAGCGACTTCCACAGCTTTTGGTCACGACGTTCACAGCTTCTCTCTGCGGCTCGTGCTCCCTTTCTGATCACAAGAAGTCGACGACTCAGGTCGGCTTCCTCTACTGGTATCCACACGAACAGCGTTCTAACCACGAACGACGTGCTAGCGTCTCTTGTCCCTCCAGGGCTTTCTCAAGAGTTCGTCCTCTCCATCTCTATTTCGGCAGTTTCTTATCTGCAAACCTTTTGCAGAGTCCCCTTCAGCCTTTCTATGTTCTATATGTTTCTCTCTGTGCAAAACGCAGCTCCTAAAATCAGATATATAGGATGCTATACATTTTTCTCTGTCAACCGAATTGGATTTTGGAGTTAATCTTATATTAATTCCAAAATTAATACAATATCATATATTGTATAATTTTATAAGAAACTAATTAAATAAATAATATCAAAACCGTCCCACAGATTTAATTACCCATTTATTTAATTTTAAATAAAGATGAGACTGAACTATTTTTGATTTATTCTCATAAATCAAATTTGAGATATCCTATCAATTTGAATTTCGAATTTCAAACGTGATAGAGATTTAATTTATCCTTATAAATTAAATCTTATAAATATCTCTTATATGAGATATCCTATCAATTTGAATTTCGAATTTCAAACATGATAGGGATTTAATTTATCCTTATAAATTAAATCTTATAAATATCTCTTATATGAGATATCCTATCAATTTGAATTTCGAATTTCAAACATGATAGAGATTTAATTTATCCTTATAAATTAAATCTTATAAATATCTCTTATATGAGATATCCTATCAATTTGAATTTCGAATTTCAAACATGATAGAGATTTAATTTATCCTTATAAATTAAATCTTATAAATATCTCTTATATGAGATATCCTATCAATTTGAATTTCGAATTTCAAACGTGATAGAGATTTAATTTATCCTTATAAATTAAATCTCATATATACATATAATGTATATATACGAATTTATATATATATACGAATATAAATATAAATAAATATATATACATCTACCTTGGATCATTCATTGAATCTGGACATGTCTTAGATTCAATGAATCTGGACATCATAGCTCGTGTTGGGCTATTTTGTGTGCGACCCTGTAGGCCCATATGAAGTTGGCAGTGGACCATTTGCTATACTAGCCCACAAGTCGCAAGCGGTCTCTAGCAAGACATAACGACTACCCAAATCATATGAGGATCGATAAACGATGTAACCTTTTATACAACTATATCATGTCCCTTCTGTCACGCGATATTTTGGTCATGGATGAGGCATGGATAATGTCATCCTCCTATTCCTGACCGTTACTTTCTCGATCCCTAAGTAGTCTGACTATAGAAATGGAACTACCTTTCCATTACAGTATGGCCATACATTTCTCAGACTCACTCATCGAGGGGCCCAGTAATATCTCTCTACGAATGTGAGGGACAAATTCCATCTTGACCATTCACATTCCTCCGCATGAAAAACTACTAAGGCCGAACATAGTCTTTATAATCACTCGGTCAAAAGTGACTTTTGACTAGGTCAAAGCTGAGCGTTTTGTCATGTAGGAATCCATGATGATCTCAGGTCAAAGGGCGTATTGACATGGTTTGTATATGAGAGAAGCTTATGACGTTACCCATGCAGTTCTCTCATAGCGGGTCGGTCCAAAACCTTGTACTCTTACATGTGCTTATGACTTTGATTTATATCTCTATACATCTTCAAAGTCATACTGGTCTTATTTCATCTATGCTCCCGCATAGATGATCGACTAGGGACATTTAGGATAATATCATGAATTATCCAAGGATGATCATCATAGTAAACATGCAAATAATATGATAACTCAATTAATAAATTCATAAATCAATAATGTTCATAAGACAATGATTGGCCCCTAGGGCACGATTTCCAACAGCATTAGCATCCATCTTGCATATGTAAGTGGTAATATTTGCTATTGAAATTCCCCAGAATCTCACCCTCTAATAACCAACCATAATAGGTTATTTATGATGGAAGAATCATGCTTGACACATGAGTTAAGGAATGGAAGAGAAAAAGTAGACAAGTAATGGCATGTAATATATGCTATCTTTTTATGTAATGTTATGTAATATGCCATTATATGTAAAGAAAAATGTATAAAATAATTGTGGTATAACCCCATGATGTATATGAATGTATGAGAGGCTAAAGAGATGGTTTATGCATATTGCAACAATTATTGAAAATTAAAAAAAGGAAATTGAGATAGTAAAAATGTAGGTCTTATAGTAGTTTTGTTGTGGCTTTAGTTTGACCTAGCAAATGAAGGAATTAATTCACAAAATTTTATGAGAAATTAGTACACATCCAGAGATTTAAATTCATTGGTAATATGCCTCATTTGGATATATACATCAAGATAAATGAATTTCTAAATTTAGAAGAAAGAATCTAGAATTTCTAAAATTTGCCATATAAACAGTAAAAAGTAACAATTTAACTGTATTGATTGGCAAGGTAAAAATCCAAATTTATATTTTCCCCTAATATCTATGAAATATATTCAAGTAAAAATTTGGATAATCTTTATACGATTTTTCTACAATTAGTTATGAATTTTTAAAGTTAAACTGTCAATATGGAAATAACCTAATGAACAGTACTGGAGAAGTAAGTTTTAAAATTTTAATTTTTAGGCTAAAGTAATGCTTTTGCTAGTTAAATACATTTCTAAATATATACTTTGAGAAGTTAAAAGTATAATATTTTATTTGGTATCAGAGTAAAAGGTTCTAGCATTAGTACAAAATAAAGTTTTAGTACAAAATAGAGGTTTTGGTACAAGATAAACTTGCTCTGATTAGAAAACAGAGTATGTAGCATATTACCTAAGGCCCAATTGAGAATGAGGTTAGTGATGGATAACTTGTTCATAGTCCAACTAAGATTATGGATTAGAGATAAATACTCTAGGGAAATTGAACATTGAGGTTTAATAAGAGATAGCTTCTCGCCTGATAGTGATCCTTGAGGATAGGGAAAACTTAAAAGTATGAATGGCATAGATATGTGAGCTAAACCCTTCCTCAGTTAGTTAAAAGGAAGCAGCTAACTTAGTTATGCATTATAGTGAGGCCAAGGACACAGAAGTCTTACAGGCGATAAGAGATATTATGATAGAATGAAACTAAGTATGACTAGCACTAGTAAAGGGAAGGATAGCTACAAATTAAGAGACTCCCCTGTCTCATAAAGAGTAATATTTGGAAGTTAGATAAAGTAGTTAAGGGATGAGTCTATACCCTGGTAGGAGGGTAAAGTGAAAATCTAAGTTAAATGGATAGTTATCTCAGGTTCTTGACTAAATGATCAAGATCTGACAAATAATATGACAAAGAAAATAATGCTTTAAATTTTACCTAGTTAATTGTTTAATTGTAGTGTACGTATAATGGATGGTTGAGCAATTTATGTGATGATATGGCTTATATTACCATAAGTTATAATGAACAGTTGCATCTTCTTACAGTTGTCCAATGATGACATGCATGTTAGAGTATGCTTAAATGATTGCATCTCCTTTCACATTATGCATATTAGAGTATGCTATGATGAATGAATGCTCCCCTTTCGTATTACATGCAAGGTAGAGTATATAAATGATAAAGTTATATTGCTCCCATACCATACGACATGCAATTAGATAATTTAACTTGGTAATGATGAAACAATAGAAAAAGTGGTAAATGAGATAGTTGTTGGAAATCGTGCCCTAGGGGCCAATCATTGTCTTATGAACATTATTGATTTATGAATTTATTAATTGAGTTATCATATTATTTGCATGTTTACTATGATGACCATCCTTGAATAATTCATGATATTATCCTAAATGTCCCTGGTCGATCATCTATGTGGGAGCACAGATGAAATAAGACCAGTATGACTTTGAAGATGTATAGAGATATAAATCAAAGTCATAAGCACATGTAAGAGTACATGGTGTTGGACCGACCCGCTATGAGAGAACTGCATGGGTAATGTCATAAGCTTCTCTCATCTACAAACTATGTCAATATGCCCTTTGACCTGAGATCATCATGGATTCCTACATGACAAAATGCTCAGCTTTGACCTAGTCAAAAGTCACTTTTGACCGAGTGATCATAAAGACTATGTTCGGGCTTAGTGGTTTTTCATGCGGAGGAATGTGAATGGTCAAGATGGAATTTGTCCCTCACATTCGTGGAGAGATATTACTGGGCCCCTCGATGAGTGAGTCTGAGAAATGTATGGCCATACTGTAATGGAAAGGTAGTTCCATTTCTATAGTCAGACTACTCAGGGATCGAGAAAGTAACGGTCAGGAATAGGAGGATGACATTATCCATGCCTCATCCATGACCAAAATATCGCGTGACAGAAGGGACATGATATGGTTGTATAAAAGGTTACATCGTTTATCGATCCTCATATGATTTGGGTAGTTGTTATGTCTTGCTAGAGACCGCTTGCGACTTGTGGGCTAGTATAGCAAATGGCCCACTGCCAACTTCATATGGGCCTACAGGGTCGCACACAAAATAGCCCAACACGAGCTATGATGTCCAGATTCATTGAATCTAAGACATGTCCAGATTCAATGAAAGATCCAGGTGAATGTATATATATTTATTTATATTTATATTCGTATATATATAAATTCGTATATATATATATTATATATATGAGATATATGAGATTTAATTTATAAGGATAAATTAAATCCCTATCACGTTTGAATTCGAAATTCAAATTGATAGGATATCTCATATAAGAGATATTTATAAGATTTAATTTATAAGGATAAATTAAATCTCTATCACGTTTGAAATTCGAAATTCAAATTGATAGGATATCTCATATAAGAGATATTTATAAGATTTAATATATAAGGATAAATTAAATCTCTATCACGTTTGAAATTCGAAATTCAAATTGATAGGATATCTCATATAAGAGATATTTATAAGATTTAATTTATAAGGATAAATTAAATCTCTATCACGTTTGAAATTCGAAATTTAAATTGATAGGATATCTCAAATTTGATTTATGAGAATAAATCAAAAATAGTTCAGTCTCATCTTTATTTAAAATTAAATAAATGGGTAATTAAATCTGTGGGACGGATTTGATATTATTTTATTTAATTAGTTTCTTATAAAATCATAAAATATATGGTATTGTATTATTTTGGAATTAATATAAGATTAACTCCAAAATCCAATTCGGTTGACAGAGAAAAGCGCATAGCATCCTATATATCTGATTTTAGGAGCTGCGTTTTAAAGAGAGATACACACATAGAACAAACAAAGGCCGAAGGGGACTCTGCAAAAGGTTTGCAGATAAGAAACTGCCGAAATAGAGACGGAGAGGACGAACTCTTGAGAAAGCCCTGGAGGGACAAGAGACGCTAGCACGTCGTTCGTGGTTGAAAAGCTGTTCGTGTGGATACCAGTAGAGGAAGCTGACCTGAGTCGTCGACTTCTTGTGATCAGAAAGGGAGCACGAGCCGCAGAGCGAAGCTATGAATGTCGTGACCGAAAGCTGTGGAAGTCGCTGAGGCACATTAAGGGTAACACTTCTTCCCACTTGACTTAAACACATACGGTAGATCCTGGCAAGGAATGGAAAAATTTTTAAATTAATTTTCGCTGCGTGTCTTCCAATTCCTTACAATAGTTAGCCAGTTAATCCCCAAAAGTTTAGAATGAATATAGCCTAATTAAGGTAAGATGGCCTGACATGATAGCTATTTCATATTCCTAAATTAATAAATAGGTTCTTTGAGATAGTAAGCTAAAGATAAATAACCTCAATAATTTCTCGAAGATTAATAGAAAGAGATGATAAGAGATAGATAATGAGATAGATAGTTATGAGAAACTAATATGATGAGAGACAAATATATTCCCGATAGTGTTAATAGCTACTCAATTTTGGGGTTAGGTTGAGAGGCTCATGAGTAAGGAATACGATGTATAATTTTTCTTAAGAATTGGGAACTAGTCCTTCGAATTAGAGTTGATATTGCTCCAAATAGAGCAAGATACCTTATCAATGTAAAATGGGGGTGCAGTTAAGATGGAGTTGACGCTTCTTTGACACAAGAATATGTCCTCCATTAAGAACAAAGAGAATACAACTGAGATAAGGCAAGCATAGTTGACTTTACCTAATAAAAGTATGATTGGCCAAGAAAAAAGTTTAGGGATAGAGCTTAACAAGGTATTAAGCATGTAAGAAAGAATATACTAGTACAAGTCCTCTCCCTCTAAGTTTATGAACAAGAAGATGATTTTATAGCTAACTCTGTAACAGATAGAGAGGCTCTCTTTTGTAAAGATAAGATGTTTAAATGTTATGTTACAAATGAAAAAGCAAGTAAGAGCTTTTACTCCTTGCATGAAATGTCAAACATTATGTTATGTTTGTAAAATATGCTAAAGCTCTAAGTATTAGAGATGTGCATATTAAGAAAATGAATGCTTGAGCTCCGATGTTAGAGCTTTCCATTAATAAGTAGGTATATAGTCCTGTAACATATTGGACAGGCATTATATATGTTATAATTGTTATAGATGATGAGAGTAGCTAAAAGAGTGAGAAATTCTAATATAATTGATTAAAATATAGTATGAGGCCTAAGTTAAACCTAAAACGATAGATAAGTTATTGGCTAGAGAATTGCTAAGGTATACAAAAATGGTACTAGTATATAAGAATGAATTATAGTCGTTCAATGCATTAAGATGTAGCAACCAGATACTATAGAGACAATGAGAATGAAGATATAACATCCTCCTTTTCTTATGTCTTAGAGACCATTCAGTAGCATTTGGAACCACTTCTAGGGCCATTGAAGTCAAATCATACAATCTGGAATTTTACTCCCAGCGAGTACTGTTCACTGTGTAAATTCCAGCGGAGTGACCTGACTTTGAAAAATCATAACTAATTCTAGAAAAATCTAAATAGAGTGGTTCAAATTGCTAAACGAAGCTAACATAATAATATTTCAGGGAAAAATGACTCGTTGACCACTCCTTGACCAGGTCAACGTTGGACAATGTTCCAAAAACACTGTTCATCCAGCGTCCTGTCCCTGATTCCAGCATTCTGGTCCCAACTTTGATAAATCATATCTTTATGTGTAGACATCCAAATGAGACGTTCTATATATCAAATCAAAGCTTGGCATGTCTACTATTTATTGGAAAAATATCATACATTTATTCGATCATTTACTAGCTATAATTACAGCTTAAATGTCACTGACTCCATCACAAGTTACTGTTCATAGTGACAATTTCCAGCAATTGTACATACATGAATCACATATCAATCATGCTAAGCAATTAATATTTCTTCATGCATCTTTATCTCCTCCATCTTGAGAAGACCTGATGTAATTGGATTGATATGGAAGGGGTGAGATTTCTGGGGAAATCTCAGTAGCAAACAGCACTAAACAATGCATGCATTAATGTGAATACTTGTGCTTGCTTGTGAAAGTGTTAACATTGCATAATGTGCATGCTTCCATGTTACATATGAAATACAATTGACCAAAGTAATCATAGAAACAGAGCTTCATACATAAGCACATGTTCAACACAATTCAATAAAGCCATAGCACATCAAGTATAACATTCAATGCATACAAGTTTAGGATTAGTTCACTACCTGACATGTAGCTTTCCTTCTAGCTCTTAGCCTTTGCTCTAAGGTTCATTCTTTCCATAGGTTAGAGCCTATACATAACATAATAATATCTTCATTATTCCTCTATTAGTATAGCTCTATTTAACTCATGCATAGCTAGGGGTAATATCTGTAATATCCTTAATCTTCTGTACTGGTTCCTATGTACAGATTAAACGGAATATATGAGCTCTGTTTCAGGAAAAACATGTGTACCTTTATGTAAAGAAAAGGATTAAATTGCAAAAGAAAGGAAATTAAGGGACCTAAATGCAATTATGGAAAGTTTAAAGTTAGGAATGAAAGGTAGACAAAAATATGGGGTCTTAAAGTGTAATTTTAGCCAAATTAAGGGACTTAATTATAAAGAAGGAAAAGTTCCTTGGGGCTAAAGTATAATTAAAGAAAATAGGCCAGAAGTGGTTTGCACTGCCCGACAGCATTTCAGTCCCAGATTCTACCAGAAGGTAGGGCAGGTGACGCCGGGTAACCAAGCCTAATACCGGAATTTTTGAAGACTCCAGATAGCCAGAAATGGACTGATCGTCCAAAAGTTATAAAAATTTATACCGGATACCCTAGATTTCAAATATAAGTGGGAAAATACAGGATGATGCGCCTTTATGGGCGGATGTCGGGAAACTGACAGGATACCGATAGGAGGTCTGTAGGAAAAGTTATTCACAAAATAAAAAATTCCAGACGGAGTGTGAGGCCTCCGGGGATCCGGGTAGGAGATTTATCGGTATTTTTAAAGAGGCTGAATGCGATCGGATGACTTCGGTCAGATGACCGTTATAACCCCTAAGGATGCCTGAACACAGTAGGACACTATATCTGGGAAAAAGAGCCGGTGTCCGGAAAAGGTATATACTCGGTAAATAATAGTTAAAATATTCAATGAATTGTGTTAAAGGAAGATTCCTCGTAATGCGTGCCATACAGGTAATGGACCCAGGAAGCCCGAAAATGGCGCCATTAGAGGCCCAATAAGACTCTTGGACTGATAGGTGGGCCAGTGTCCAGCAGAACCCCGGAAAAGTGCGAAATTACGAAAATGCCCCTATGTTGTACAAAAAGGGCAGCAGATGAATATAGGGTATTCTGGTCATTTTGGACAGACCCAGAGGTCAAGACATGTCTAAATAAGGTTGACTAGAGCCAGTATAAGCTTTGACCGGGTCCAAAAAGGTGTGAAATGATGATTTTGCCCTTAGGGATTAAAATAGGACAAGATAGGGCACCAAGGGCATTTTGGTCATTTCACAGGGGATCTGTAATTGAGTCTGGACCCAGTATTAAAAATTTAATGATATAAAGGGTCTAGATACTAAATGTGAGGTCAGTAGACATAAAAAGGATCTTCAGAAACATCAGATTCAGAAAACGGCACGTTTTTCGAGGCGATGGACCGGGCCGGTACCAGATTGGACCGAAAAGCTTCCAGAACCTCCAAATTTCGTCACATGAAGAATATGGGTGGTGAGGTGTCCTATGAGGTGTCCCATGAGGTGTCCAGGGTGATGCAGTAAAAAGAATTAAAGAAAATAGGAAATTCCAGGAAAAACCAGGACCACATGTTCATATGGCTTCAAAATTACAAGAATGCCATCCATTAAAGCTATAAATACCCCCTTCCCCTCCCATTTTATGCATCCCACGTTTTTGGCAAGAAAAGAGAGAGAAAGAAGAGAGAGAAGGAGAAAGAAAGAAAGGAAGGAAGTT
Organism: Leucaena leucocephala; assembly: GCA_037074615.1. NCBI lineage: Eukaryota > Viridiplantae > Streptophyta > Magnoliopsida > Fabales > Fabaceae > Leucaena > Leucaena leucocephala. Next base: position 6,096,037 of record CM073561.1, on the reverse strand, counting down.
CTGGTGGAGTTGGAAGTAGTAAGGAAGTTCTGAAGCTCTGCTTTTGAGGTAATAGCTAATCCTAACTCTTATGTAATGTCTTTGTGATGTGTTGTTTTGTTTGGTTGATTGTTGTCCTATATGTTATGATTGAAGCTCTATTCCAATGCTATGATCATATGTTATTGAATATGGAAGCATGCAGCATACTTATCTATACACAGTCACAAGCAAGCACCGTCACTTTGCATTACATATTTTGTTATGATTGTTGTTACTGGGATTCTTTTGAATCTCATTCCCAAACATAACATTACATGGGAGGTTCTATCAAAATAAAATTTGGAAATCTTAAGAGACGCCGGTAGGCTGCCGAAATTCTGACAATGAAGACGGAACAAAGAAAGGAACTGATACGTACTGTGTACGTAGTGCTGTCTAAGGAGGCTAGAAGTGAGTGGACCCAGCAGGTTCATCCAGTCTTTCCTGGGTACTACGTAGAATGGTAGTTCGCATAAGGGAATTACCGAATCGGTACAACATCAGTTACTTTCTAAAGAAGAATTGCAGCAGTTATGCTGCCGATTTTTAGACAGAAAAGGATGTAATACAATATGAGGGAGTTAATCATGCACTAATATATAACAGTTGATTATTTATTAATTGTTATCTGGCCTGTATGACTGATATGTGTTGGCTGTATGCTTGAGTATGTAAAGACTAAATGCTGAAAATAGGCTCAGTGAACAGTAACTCGTGAAGACCCATTCATGTTTGATAAATCATTAAAAATAGTAAATGATTGAATTAATGTACGAAATATTTAGAGTAAAAAGTAGACATACTAAGATTTAATTTGATATATAGAATGTCTAATTTGGATGTATACACGAAAAGATATAAATTGTTAAAGTTGGGACCAGAATGCTGGATTCAGGAGAAAGTCATTGGATGAACAGTAAGATTGAAACGTTGACCCACGTGAAATTTGTCAAGGATTGGTCAACCAATGATTTTTCCCTGAAATATATTTGAGTTAGCTTCATGTAGCAATTTGAACCACTTCATTTCGATTTTTATAGAATTAGTTATAAATTTTCAAAATCAGGTCACTCATCTGGAATTTGCCACAGTGAACAGTACTCGATATGAATAAAATTCCAGATTAAGTGTTTATACTTCAATGACCCTGAAAGTGGTTTAAGTGCTACTGAATGGTCCCTAAGATGTATAAATATATGGATGTGACATTTTGGTATCAGAGCAAAGGATTCTGGCTTAAGAAATGCTCTGAATAGATGATTTATAGAAAGATATATCATGATAAAGCCGTCATAATTGACACTAAGTAGTGTTTGCAGGATGGCTAGACATAGATTTGGGTCTGAAACTACGGTAAACCAATGGGAATTAAGACCAGAGGTCTCTAGTTCAGATAGTTCAGAAGAAGAGATAGTAAGCAATGATTCTGACCTCTGGACACCTCCAGTACCTGGTGATTCTGAGGAGGATAGTTCCTCGATAGGATCAAACTTTCCAATTGATGATCAGGAAGTGATGATAACAGAAGGCCCTATTCCTGCCATTTCCATATGTGCGGTACCCTTGAATATAACAGACAGTTCAGGGTCCAGCCAAGTACGTGTTCAGAGTAATGCGCCAGGTTCCAGTAGGCCCGAAGTGACTCTGGTAGAAATGTATTTGGGAGGTTTAATCGTAAGAATGGTCCCAGGGAGGAACCTGAGTAGAGAGCAACTTGAGAGCTCGGTAGCATTAGCCCGACAACTATACGAGTTGAGGAAGACCCTGTTTGAAAACATAGATCAAGATTATTCGGTCTACCAGGAGTTTATCACAAGGGTGAAAGCCATATATCAAGCCTGGGATTCAAATGTGTTAACCATGGGGTTTTGGCTAGAAATTATGAATGACGTATTGCCGAAGACTCCTACCTGGAGATCGGAGTTGGACCAGTATTTTGATAGAGAATCATATTGTACCATATCCGACTGGATTTACCTAGTAGAAGAATACATTAGAATAAAGTTTAAGAAAATTAGAGTATAAAAGACTAGAATGGTACTGTGATATGTACATATATTCTGTATGTATATTATGTGTGAAATGAAATTTATTGTATTTTCTTCTGTTTTTAAGTATAACAAAATGGTACGAACAAGGAGAACTATTCTAGCTGAGGAACCCCGAGAGGCTGGAAACCTTAATCAAATGATTCTAGAACGATTAGAACAGCAACAAAAGATGATAGAAGAAATGAGAGCTGCTCAAGCACGAAATGAACAAGACAGAGATGCTGCCATAACCGCGGCAGTAGCAGCAGCTGTAAATAATTTAAGACCGCCAGAGCCTTCAGGAGTAACTAGTAGAGAACCTGAAGAAGTACCACAGCAGGCAGAACAGCCCCAGAGAAGGGTTGAATCAAGGGAGGAGGCAGTTGGCATCCAACAATGGATGGTGCGATTTTGCAAACACAATCCTCCCATATTCGAAGGGACATTTGAAGTACATGTAGCAGAAAATTGGGTCAGCAGATTAGAGAAGATCTTTAAGGTCCTCGACTGCCCGACTGAAACCAAGGCCCAAATGGCCATCTATCAATTGGAAAAGGATGCGGATAGATGGTGGAAGAATACAGAATTACTTCTCCAAGCAAGAGATATTCCAGTTACCTGGGAAGTATTTCTTGAGTAATTTTATGAGAAATATTTCCCTCAATCTGTCAGAGATGAAAGAGAGGCTGAATTCCTTGTGCTAAGGCAAGGAGAAAAAGAAGCTTTTGATGAATATTTGGCCAAGTTCATCCGGCTATCTCAATATTCAACTTACCTACGCCAAGTGGATGACGAACGCTGGATGACAGAAAGAATGATTCGAGGGCTGAATTCTATGTTAAAGGAGAAGTTAACTCCCTAACAATACAGCCAGTTCAATAAGGCTGTGGAAGCATGTCGAATCGTTGATAACAGCAGGAATCATAGAATGCTGTCCAGATCTGGGAGTAAAGATCAAGCGACTCCTGATAAGGCCGGACGGAATCAAGAAGCGGCCAGTGGGAGCGGCTATAAGAAAAGAAAGCGCCCGTGGCAGACCAAGAGGCCTAATAGGGGAAATTTTCACGGAAGATCCAATAACAGGGATCCGAAGGCCCCAGTATGTGAAAAGTGTGGAAAGAATCATGGTGACAGACCATGTTTGATGGGCCAGAATGTATGCTACACCTACGAAAAGCCCGGACATTTTTCCAGAGAATGTCCTCAAGCTATAACTGATCCAAGGCCAAGGACGGCGGGACGAGTGTTTGCACTCACTAGAGAGGATGCTCAGCGATCATCTGAGATGATCCAAGGTACAATCCATCTCAATGATCATGTTGTGACTGCCCTATTTGATTCGGGTGCAAGTCATTCCTTTATATCTTATGAATGTGCTAAATGCCTAGGCCTTCTGATAAGCAAGTTATGTTATGATATACAGGTGAAAACCCCCACCAACGCTAGGGTGATCACATCTGATGCCTGTCTAAATAGTGTGGTGCGTTATGAGCACTGTAGTACCACCCTGGACCTAATCTGTATGCCTTTCCAGGAGATTGAAGTCATACTCGGTTTAAATTGGTTATCCTCCAATAATGTGATGTTGGACTGCAGAAACAAGACCCTAGTTCTTGGTCCAAAGATCACTGATCGGAGCTTAGAAGTACAACTGAACTTCGTGACAGAGGCTCAGGCAGAAAAATGTCTACGGAAAGGATGTCAGGGATATGTGGTATTCTTTTCTATTCAAACAGAAGTGGAGGAAGGCATCGAGGAGGTTCCTGTAGTCAATGAATTTCCTGAAGTCTTTCCAAATGAGATTCAGGGATTGCCTTCGGAGCGTGAAGTGGAGTTTGCGATCGACATTGTACCTGGAGCTGGACCAGTATCAAAAGCCCCATACAGGATGGCTCCCAACGAAATGATGGAACTGAAGAAGCAAATTGAGGAGCTATTGGAGAAAGGTTTTATACGACCCAGTGTATCGCCATGGGGTGCTCCAGTACTGTTCGTCAAGAAGAAAGATGGTAGCTTAAGGCTGTGCATTGACTACAGGGAATTAAATAAGCTTACAGTTAAGAACAAGTATCCTCTTCCCAGAATTGATGACTTGCTAGATCAATTGGCAGGAGCGAGCTTATTCTCCAAGATTGACTTGAGATCTGGCTACCATCAACTAAGGGTCAAGCCAGATGATATTCCAAAGATGGCGTTCAGAACGCGCTACGGACATTTTGAATTTTTGGTGATGCCTTTTGGACTAACCAATGCACCTGCTATTTTCATGGACTATATGAACCAGATTTTCAGGCCTTATCTAGATCAGTTCGTTGTGGTCTTTATTGATGATATTCTGGTGTACTCCAAATCTCCAGAGGAGCATGAAAGGCATTTGAGGATTGTTCTTGGTATCCTTAAAGAGAAGAAGCTCTATGCTAAGCTGAGTAAGTGCGAGTTTTGGCTTTCAGAAGTCAAATTTCTCGGTCATGTCATATCCCGAGACGGGGTAGCTGTAGATCCTAGCAAAGTTGAAGCAGTTTTGAGCTGGGAACAGCCAAGGACAGTGACAGAGATTAGAAGTTTTCTCGGCCTAGCAGGGTACTACAGACGATTCATTCAAGACTTTTCTCGAATTACCTTACCACTTACCAAGCTGACCAGAAAGAATCAGCAGTTTAAGTGGGATGAGAAGTGCGAGGCTAGCTTCCAGCAGTTGAAGCAGAGATTAACGACTACTCCCGTGCTGATTATTCCAGACCCAACTTAGACTTATGTAATCTACACTGATGCTAGCAAGCAGGGTCTGGGATGTGTGCTTATGCAGCAAGGTCGAGTAGTAGCCTACGCCTCTCGGCAGTTAAAGCCACATGAAGAGAATTATCCCACTCATGATCTGGAGCTTGCGGCGGTGGTCTATGCCCTGAAGATATGGAGGCACTATTTATACGGAGCAACGATAGAGTTGTTTTGCGACCACAAAAGCCTGAAGTATCTACAGGATCAAAAAGAGCTGAACATGAGGCAGCGGCGATGGATGGAATTGTTAAAAGATTATGACTTCCAGATTAAATACCATCCAGGAAAAGCCAATGTGGTAGCTGATGCCCTGAGTAGAAAGGTGGTGCAGGTTGCATACATGATGATCAAGGAATTGGAACTGATAGAAGATATGCGCGACTGGAGCCCTCTATATCAAATGCAACTGACGGAGAATCCTTTTGGAGGAGTTCATGTCAGAACTTGCATAGAAGATGAGATCAAAGAGGCTCAGGAGCAGGATAAGCTCGCAGCAATATTCAAAGACAAGCTGGAGAAAGGGAAGACAAGGGATTTTGAGATGTCCCCAGACGGATTGCTACAGTTTAGGGGAAAACCCTATATCCCAAATGTTGGGGGATTAAGGGAAAGAATTCTGGAGGAAGCACATAAAAGCCGATATACGGTACATCCAGGTATGACCAAAATGTACCATGATGTTAAAAGATTATTCTGGTGGCCTGGACTGAAGAAAGATGTTGTAGCTTACGTATCTAAGTGCTTAACCTGCCAGAAAGTGAAAGTTGAACATCAAAAACCAGCAGGAACGTTGCAGCCTTTAGATATTCCTGAGTGGAAATGGGATGGGATTGCCATGGACTTTGTGGAAGGACTACCCTTGACACCAAGTAGACATGATGCGGTTTGGGTAGTAATCGATCGACTGACAAAGTCAGCATATTTCCTGGCAATCAATAAGAGAGATTCTCTAGAAAAGCTGGCAAAGCTGTATATAAAGGAGATCGTTAGGCTCCATGGTATCCTAAGCAGCATTGTGTCTGATAGAGATCCACGATTTACTTCAAATTTCTGGAGGGCTCTACAGGAAGAAATGGGCACTACTCTCAGATTCAGTACAGCTTATCATCCTCAGACAGATGGTCAATCTGAAAGAACAATACAGACGTTAGAGGATATGCTGAGAGCATGTGTCCTAGATTTCAAAGGCAGCTGGGATATCCATTTACCCCTTATAGAGTTTGCATATAACAATGGTTATCAGGCCAGTATACAGATGGCACCTTTTGAAGCACTCTATGGACGAAAATGTAGATCCCCCTTATGCTGGCTAGAGTTGAGCGAGAGAAGAATGCTTGGTCTGGATATAGTGGATCAAACTGCAGAACAAGTTGCGGTAATTAGAAAACGATTGTTGACGGCTCAAAGCAGACAGAAGAGCTATGCAGATGTCAGAAGAAAGCCGTTGGAATTTGAAGAAGGAGAACATGTATTCCTTAAGTTAACTCCAACCACAGGAGCCGGACGATCAATTAAGGTGAAGAAGTTGCATCCAAGATACATCGGGCCATTCCAGATTCTCTCAAAGATAGGAGCAGTAGCCTACAAGTTAGCTCTTCCTCCGAATCTCAGCCAGATACATGATGTGTTCCATGTTTCCCAATTAAAGAAGTATATTCCAGATCCATCTCATGTGATAGAGCAAGATGAGGTTACACTGCGAGATGACTTGACCTATGAGGTTGGACCGGTGCGAATTGCTGATAGAAAAGTCAAGCAGTTGCGGAATAAGCAGATTCCTTTAGTTAAAGTGATCTGGAAAGGTTTGACTGAACAAGAGGCTACATGGGAAACAGAAGAAAAGATGAGAGAAAAGTACCCTGAATTATTGGTATAGGATAGATGTAATGTAAATTTCGGGGACGAAATTTATTTTTTAGGGGGAGAGAAATGTAATATCCTTAATCTTCTGTACTGGTTCCTATGTACAGATTAAACGGAATATATGAGCTCTGTTTCAGGAAAAACATGTGTACCTTTATGTAAAGAAAAGGATTAAATTGCAAAAGAAAGGAAATTAAGGGACCTAAATGCAATTATGGAAAGTTTAAAGTTAGGAATGAAAGGTAGACAAAAATATGGGGTCTTAAAGTGTAATTTTAGCCAAATTAAGGGACTTAATTATAAAGAAGGAAAAGTTCCCTGGGGCTAAAGTATAATTAAAGAAAATAGGCCAGAAGTGGTTTGCACTGCCCGACAGCATTTCAGTCCCAGATTCTACCAGAAGGTAGGGCAGGTGACGCCGGGTAACCAAGCCTAATACCGGAATTTTTGAAGACTCCAGATAGCCAGAAATGGACTGATCGTCCAAAAGTTATAAAAATTTATACCGGATACCCTAGATTTCAAATATAAGTGGGAAAATACAGGATGATGCGCCTTTATGGGCAGATGTCGGGAAACTGACAGGATACCGATAGGAGGTCTGTAGGAAAAGTTATTCACAAAATAAAAAATTCCAGACGGAGTGTGAGGCCTCCGGGGATCCGGGTAGGAGATTTATCGGTATTTTTAAAGAGGCTGAATGCGATCGGATGACTTCGGTCAGATGACCGTTATAACCCCCAAGGATGCCTGAACACAGTAGGACACTATATCTGGAAAAAAGAGCCGGTGTCCGGAAAAGGTATATACTCGGTAAATAATAGTTAAAATATTCAATGAATTGTGTTAAAGGAAGATTCCTCGTAATGCGTGCCATACAGGTAATGGACCCAGGAAGCCCGAAAATGGCGCCATTAGAGGCCCAATAAGACTCTTGGACTGATAGGTGGGCCAGTGTCCAGCAGAACCCCGAAAAAGTGCGAAATTACGAAAATGCCCCTATGTTGTACAAAAAGGGCAGCAGATGAATATAGGGTATTCTGGTCATTTTGGACAGACCCAGAGGTCAAGACATGTCTAAATAAGGTTGACTAGAGCCAGTATAAGCTTTGACCGGGTCCAGAAAGGTGTGAAATGACGATTTTGCCCTTAGGGATTAAAATAGGACAAGATAGGGCACCAAGGGCATTTTGGTCATTTCGTAGGGGATCTGTAATTGAGTCTGGACCCAGTATTAAAAAGTTAATGATATAAAGGGTCTAGATACTAAATGTGAGGTCAGTAGACATAAAAAGGATCTTCAGAAACATCAGATTCAGAAAACGGCACGTTTTTCGAGGCGATGGACCGGGCCAGTACCAGATTGGACCGGAAAGCTTCCAGAACCTCCAAATTTCGTCACATGAAGAATATGGGTGGTGAGGTGTCCTATGAGGTGTCCCATGAGGTGTCCAGGGTGATGCAGTAAAAAGAATTAAAGAAAATAGAAAATTCCAGGAAAAACCAGGACCACATGTTCAGATGGCTTCAAAATTACAAGAATGCCATCCATTAAAGCTATAAATACCCCCTTCCCCTCCCATTTTATGCATCCCACATTTTTGGCAAGAAAAGAGAGAGAAAGAAGAGAGAGAAGGAGAAAGAAAGAAAGAAAGGAAGGAAGGAAGTTCTGGTGGAGTTGGAAGTAGTAAGGAAGTTCTGAAGCTCTGCTTTTGAGGTAATAACTAATCCTAGCTCTTATGTAATGTCTTTGTGATGTGTTGTTTTGTTTGGTTGATTGTTGTCCTATATGTTATGCTTGAAGCTCTATTCCAATGCTATGATCATATGTTATTGAATATGGAAACATGCAGCATACTTATCTATACACAGTCACAAGCAAGCACCGTCACTTTGCATTACATATTTTGTTATGATTGTTGTTACTGGGATTCTTTTGAATCTCATTCCCAAACATAACATTACAGGGGAGGTTCTGTCAAAATAAAATTTGGAAATCTTAAGAGACGCCAGTAGGCTGCCGAAATTCTGACAACGAAGACGGAACAAAGAAAGGAACTGATACGTACTGTGTACGTAGTGCTATCTAAGGAGGCTGGAAGTGAGTGGACCCAGCAGGTTCATCCAGTCTTTCCTGGGTACTATGTAGAATGGTAGTTCGCATAAGGGAATTACCGAATCGGTACAACATCAGTTACTTTCTAAAGAAGAATTGCAGCAGTTATGCTGCCGGTTTTTAGACAGAAAAGGATGTAATACAATATGAGGGAGTTAATCATGCACTAATATATAACATTTGATTATTTATTAATTGTTATCTGGCCTGTATGACTGATATGTGTTGGCTGTATGCTTGAGTATGTAAAGACTAAATGCTGAAAATAGGCTCAGTGAACAGTAACTCGTGAAGACCCATTCATGTTTGATAAATCATTAAAAATAGTAAATGATTGAATTAATGTATGAAATTTTTAGAGTAAAAAGTAGACATACTAAGATTTAATTTGATATATAGAATGTCTAATTTGGATGTATACACGAAAAGATATAAATTGTTAAAGTTGGGACCAGAATGCTGGATTCAGGAGAAAGTCATTGGATGAACAGTAAGATTGAAACGTTGACCCACGTGAAATTTGTCAAGGATTGGTCAACCAATGATTTTTCCCTGAAATATATTTGAGTTAGCTTCATGTAGCAATTTGAACCACTTCATTTCGATTTTTATAGAATTAGTTATAAATTTTCAAAATCAGGTCACTCATCTGGAATTTGCCACAGTGAACAGTACTCGATATGAATAAAATTCCAGATTAAGTGTTTAGACTTCAATGACCCTGAAAGTGGTTTAAGTGCTACTGAATGGTCCCTAAGATGTATAAATATAAGGATGTGACAATATCCTTACTCCGACATTCCTCTAACTTTCTTTCTATCTATAGCTAACTTTATTAATAGAGATATTTCTTTATTCTAACCATTAAGAGCAATTATCTACTTTATTAGAGCAGGGACTAGATAACTTTCTTACCTCATTCCTAAGCTTTGCCTAGTCCCTCGGCTCCTCAGACTGCTCCTGACTCCACCAGAACTCCTCCCTTTCTTGCTTTCTTCCTCTCTTCCTCTCTTTCTCTCTTCTTTCTCTTCCTTTTCTTGCTAGATCCGTGGTGTGCCTTGAAATGGGAGAGGAATGGCCTATTTATAGGTGAGAGGAGGTGGAATGAATGGTCCAGATTGATTCACGATGAATGGCTCAGATTGCTTGCTTCCTCAAGAAGCTTTGCCTGCATCATCATGATGACATCACCCTCCTTGATGACTTACCACTCATGACATCACCTAGTACACCTCAAGGGACACCTCAAGGGTATATGTGGCGAAATGTGGGGCCATTGGGATACCTCACCAGCTGACTCAACCTTTCCAGAGAGTTCCAGAGTCTTTCCCTGAATGGACGGCCGAGATCGTGCCACGTGTCCTCTTGCTTTTTTCTCCTTTTTCTATAATCATGCCATGTGTCCTTTGCTTTTCCTCTTTTACTGCAATCATACCATGTGGCATCTTGTGGGCCCCATCTATGTCATCTCATGATTCCAGATCACTTTACCTAGTTCTATCTTGGACTGGGTAACTTTACTTTATTGAAAAAGCACTAAAACATTATTTTAATGCCTCTTTGGCCCACATTACTCTTGGGCTACGTTTTTGGGCCTTTAAATATCATCTTGGGTTTCTAGCCAAGCCTAAGCACTCTGGTGGCTCGGTTCCCAAGGAACATCCTTAGCAAATTACCATAATACCCTTAGTTCCTTTTTAATCCAAAATCTATAGGCTCAATTCCTGAGAAATTCCCCCAAAATCTATTTATTGGGTCTTTTAATCCACTGTAAATTCTGTAGTAAATTTTACAGAACTCCTTTTTGAGCTCTGTCAGTTTCAGAAATTCTTATATTAATTATAGGAATTTACTGCCACATTTCATCTTATTCTAAGGTCTAGAGAATACTGTATTAATTTTTCTTCTCTTCAAAAATTAATATAAATCTGTCGAGATCTCATATCAAAACTCTGTGGTGTATCAAACTGATCATCATAATTTTCTCTATTTATTGAGACCTCTGCTCAATAGGGTCTGGTAGCATCCCTTTTTCAGGCTATATATTGGGCTTTAAGGCCTAAAAATTGGGATATGATAGAAGACACCAACCACGTCGAAGTTTATCAGCTAGAGGATTGATACAAGATACATCTAAGACAACTAGTACGCGATACACTAACATATGAATAATTAGTTTAAGGAATGTTCAGAAATAGATCATTCATTCAACAATCTGAAGTAGATTTACATTATGGAAGACTTTATCAAGATAGTTTTTTTCAAACGAAAGTAGTAAAGACTAGACCGAGGCTTGTCTAGAGACCTACCTAGCATACAGTTTAAGGGAAAAGACATAATGATGAATAGATGGAAAGTTTATGTTTCCAAAATGGAGGAATTTCATCATAGTGGAACCAATGACTCAGTGGACCTAGAATAAAATAATATCCAATTATGTAAGCACAAATTACCTATAGTTAAAGGAACATTCAAAGATCTCCAAAATATTAAAATATCCCTCTTAATGGAAGGTGTAGTTAGTCATTTACAAATTCGGTAAAAATGTTAAGAAATAGTAAAGGAGGCATAAGTTGCCCTACTGGAAAAGAATAACCCAGTCAACTGGAAAGTATAACTTAAACAGTTTTATGAAAAGTATTTACTTCAATCAAATAAAGAAGAGCATAAGGCTAAGTTTAAGTGATAAGACAGAGTGAGAAAAGAGATCCTTTGGTAGATACTTAGACAAGTTCATCCACATGAATGATGAGAGATGTACAACTGAGCAGGTGACTTACGAACTAAATTTTGTGTTGTAAGAAAGGATTCTTCCCAAGCTATTACAAAAGTTTAATGGAGTGGTAAGGGCATGCAATATTTTATAAAGAAATTTATAATGCCCAAAAAAAATGTAAAAGTTAGAGGTTAAGAAAAGGTAATGAATTAAAAAATTCAATTATACAATCAGTACCTAAGGGATACGAGATATGTGGTAAAGACCATAGATATAAGATTTGTTTAATAGGTTGAGAAAGTTGCCACAGATATGGCAATTCAGGACATGTTTCCAAAGAATGTTTACATAATACAGCAGGTAAGAATCCCTAGATAAATAAAAGAGTTTTACCCTGATTAAAGAAGAGTTAAGGAAGTCTCATGAGATAAATTAAGAGATAGTATGGATTAATGATCGCTAAGCATATGCCATATGTGACTCAGGTGTTTGTCATTCGTTTATAATGATGACTATAAAGGGAAATTGGATCTTCCTGTTTGCATTCTACCATATGATGAATGTGTTCCTATTCCCACTGGCTTAAGGGTGGTAGTACCCTATGCAGTTTAAATAGTCATGGCTAGCATGCATACTGTCAAGCTACTCTAGACGTGATATATGTGTATTTACATGTTAAAGATGGATGAGATAATTAGTACTTTAATGATTAAAGTTAGGATTAGAATGAGGGCTTGAGGTAAGATAATGATAATTTATTAGAACAAAGGAGATGGTAGAATATGTTGATTATACTTATATAGATAAATGATATTGGCATACCTATAGACATATAATTACAATACTCAGGATGTGTCTTTCAGTAATGATGAGATATATGAATGATGAGCTATGAACATGACATAGATGATATGGAACAAAATGAGATATAGTTATAAAAATGATGATGTAGCTCTGAGAGAGCAGTGTCTATGTAATGAAAGTAAATGCTCTTGCAATAGAGCTAGATTGCTCTTGTGATAGAGTCAGATTGCTCTTGAGATAGAGTTAGTATAAGTAAATAGACAGTGCAGCTCATGTGAATGCCATGTTCCTCAGATGAGTTGAGAAATTCTTCAGCAGCTCTGCACATAAACATAATAAGAAAGATGAGATGTATATTTTATATCAGTAAGTGCATGGTAGAGCCTATGTAGCTCTCTGCACTATTGCACATATTGAAGTCATGATTTGAAATGAAGGATAAGAATGATATGAGAAATTCCTGGGTAAAAGAGGAAATGAGTAAAGTCTTAATAAAAAAAGAATATTGTTTAAAAGAAAAAGTTTTGGGGAAATTATCAGTTGAGTTACCAACTGAGTGGAAGTGGCTGACCTTGTAACTTAGTTCATTGGTTTTAGGTCTCTAAAGAATAATGACAATACAACATAATCGTAATAGATTCCAGAGGAGCATAGTTAGATCCTAGCATGGCTTATATAGAGTTTTAGGGTCATAGTTAGATCTTGAAAAGATTTACGATATATCACAATAGATCCCAATAGTTGTAGTAAACCTAGCCTCAAGAAAGGAATGAGCCATGGAGTTATAAGTACAGTGTAGTATTTCTCTGGGAAGACGATTACCAAGGACAAGGTTAAGGTAGGAAAACCTTATGAGTTGATTGGCTCATATAGAGAGAGTACCCACAACATTTTTTTAGATTATTTTATTATGTGGATTGAACTCAGAATCCTTTTACACAAAGAAGGAATTATAGTCAATAGAGTTAAAATTTTCAGTTCTTAGTACAAGGTATTAATAAGTACATAAGGAGCATACCTAAGAAAAAGAAGAGTACCCCACATGAAATAAGAAGAGATCAAGTCTAAGCAAATAAGTTCCTAAGATGAAAATAAAGAGAATAAAAGCCAGATAGACCTAAGAAAGACAATATGAGAAAGGTCTAAGATAGGGAAGTATCAGGGTAGGAGCCTGTTATCACCAATGCTTCATATTTTTATCAGCACTTTTCGATTAAGCGTCCTCATGCCAGAATAGCCCAATGATGGGTGACCCCTTAGGAAGTGATAAAAAATGTTGCAATGCCACACATGTTTGGCATAGATTCACAAAGTATGTAAGATGATAAGAAAAGAAGAAAAGTTATGAAAAGTAAGAGAGTATAAACCCTTATGTTAGATCCAAAGAGAGGATCTAAAAGGAAAGATTAAAATTACAACTTTGTTTCAGGAGAAAAAAAGGCAAAAGAGCAATATTCTCCCGAGAGGCTGGCAAAGTTGTAAGTCATAGAGAATGTTAGGCTTATGATATCTCAAGATATAGAAAGAGAAACCTATAACAAGCTAAGAAGTATGATGACAAACAGAAACCTCATAATTTCATCAAATTTCTGAAGGGTTATTTATGAAACAAATGGACACTATTCACAAGACCAGTATGGTGAGTCATCCATAAATAGATGAATAAATGACCAATGATAAAAAAAAGAATAGAAAGAAGCAAATTTTGACTCTAATTGAGTGAACTAGAAGAGGAGTATGATAACACAAGAAGGATGTAAAGCTCTGATGATACTAAGAAAACTCTGTCAGATGCTAAGATAAGAGACGTAATTACGTAAAAGTACCACCGAACCTTAGTAATTAAATAGAGAAGGATATAAGAGAGATATATCCATAATGATTTGACTAAGGTACAGGTTAAATTTTAATGACAAAATTTATTTAAAGGGGAGGAAATGTCACATCCTGCTTTTCATTATCTATATACAATTAATTTTCCCTATATATAGAAAACTAATAGAGGAAAGAGGTAAGGAAATGACTTGATGATGAGAAAAAATAAAAGCTAATGATTAAGATAAGTTTTAAGCCAAAGAAATAGAGAATTGATAAAGTTATAAAGAAAAATAGGCTAAATTGCAATTTAGTGAAAGTTTAGGGACTAAGTTGCAATTAATGGAAGTTTCAAAGACAATGGTCATTTTGAAAAAAGAAAAGGATTAAAATAAAAATTTTAAAAGTTCTATGGTAGAAAATGGAAGTAGACATAAGCTTTGAGCCATTAAGTGTAATTATAAAAAGTTTGAGAGACTTAAATGCAATTTGTCAAAAGTTCAGGGGCAAAATAGTAATTATAGAAAGTTGAGCTGAAAAAGGCATAAAACTACCCAAAAATAGTTCAGTCCAAATGTTACTAGTAAATAGAAAAAATTATTTTTATCAGTTTAATGCAACACGAAATTTTAATTTGAGGTCCTAATGAATTGGTATGAATTTTAGAAGTTTGGAAAAATTAGTGCAGTATCTTCCAAACCTCATAATCAAATGAAATTTTACAGTAAATTATTATATTCAATATAAAAATTTATAAAACTGACAGAACTCAAAAAGGATTTATGTAAAATTTATAATAGAATTTATAGTGAAATAACACACCCGATAAATACTATTGGGTGGGTATTATTGGGAATTATGCCATAAAGGCATTAAACCCATTTAAAGGCCTAATTTGGTGTCACACAGGCCTAGTAAGATACTTGAATAGTCATATGGGCCAAAGTCCACAGAAACCCTACAAAAATACAAAATTATGAAAATGCCTCGGTGTTATAATATTGAACAAGAGATTAATAAAGGGCATTTTTGTAATTTGGATAGGGTCAAAATGCCAAAGCAGGTACAAGAATGATTAGACATAGTCAGTATATACCCTGACAAGGTATAAAGAATTGTAAAATAATAATTATGCCCTTATGGTTAATATACTGACAAATAGGAACCAATGACATTTCAGTCATTTTCTAAGGGATGGTAAGCAGATAAATACCCACTCCAACAATTTTAATAGTAGAAAAAATCAGGTACTAGATTTAAGGTCATAAAATATATTATGGAATTTCAGAAAAATTATAGTTATTAAACAGTCTAGTTTTTTTAAAATTTGACTGGGCCCATACCATATTCGACTAAAATTTTTCTAATAAGATTCTATCCCTAAATTTTGCCAAACAAGGCCATAAATGATGTCATGGATGATGCATAAAGTGGCTACTTGGGCAAGCTTGGTGGAAGATTGAATATGGACCATTAGATCAAATAGTAACCAAAGTAATCTTAGTTATCCATTTCAATCTAAAATTTTCTATAAATACCCCACCTATTTCAGCAATACTTGGCTTGGAAGACCATGGGGAGGTGCTGCCAAAATGGATTTCAAGCAAGAAGAAGAGGCAAATCAAGTAGCTAAACAAGCAAAGATCTAAGATAACTTCTTCCTCCTAACTTTGTCTTATGTTGTAGGAAGATTTCTCTTGGATTTGGATGGTTGAAACATCATTTTTCTCTCTATCTATTGGACATGATATGAAATTAAAGGGGAAATATGAATTTTAAGTCATAGAATGTTTAGACAAGCTTAAACAAGTTAGAATTTTATGTAATTTGAGCTTAGGAAATCATGTAATCTTAGAATTGTAATCTTGACACCCTTTTTGTCACTGTTCATGCTCCTGGGTAGGATTTATAATTTTATGATTTTAATGCTTCCAATTGTCTTAAAATAAAAATAAAATTGTGGGATAAAGTAGAGAAACAAGTATTGTAAGCATTGGAATTAAAATGAGAATTTTTGAAATTTATGAAGGTGATGTATGGATCTAGACAGATTTCATAGGAGGAGTTTGATTTTCATAATTCCAAGATAATATTTGGATTTTCATAATTCTAAGGAAATAATTATTACAAACCTAAACTGCTAACTCCAATAATTAAGTTAAGAGTTAGGGGTTTTAAGGAAGTTAGTGTGCAATTATGCAATGGCTCTAATATGTTGTATACACAATGTAATTGTGTTTAGGGCATGATATGTCAAACAAAATAAGTTAAGAGGATGAGCAAGCAACCAATGTTTGGTTGGAAACTTAGGGCGCAAGTGCAAGAACAAGAGAAAAACTTGTGTTTAAGGTAGTAGACTTACCTCTTTATGTACTTGATGTGGTATGCTTATGTGTTACCATGTATATGATGATTTAATTATGTTATGATATGATAAATGATATTGAATATGTTATTAATAACATGTTTCCCATGGCCATACAGTTTTATATAAAGCATGATGATGTGTCACTAATTAAAGAAAATTCAATGAAATTACATATCATGCATTAGCATCTATCTTGCATATGTAAGTGGTAATATTTGCTACTAAGATTTCCCAAAATATCACCCTCCAATAACCAACCATAATAGGTTATTTATGATGGAAGAATCATACTTGATACATGAGCCAAGGAATGCAATAGAAGAAGTAGACAAGTAATGGCATGTCATATAAGTTATCTTTTTTATGTAATATGCCATTATATGTAAAGACAAATATATGAAATAATTATTGCATAAGACCATGATGTATATGAATGTATGAGAGGCCAAATAGATGGTTTATGGATGCTGGAACAATTATTGAGAATTAACTAAAGGAAACTGAAATGGTAAAAATATAGGTCTTAAGCAGTTTTGTTGTGGCTTCAGTTTGACCTAACAAATGAAGAAATTAATCCACAAAATTACACATCCAAAGCTTTAAATTTATAGGTGATACGCCTCATTTGGATGTGTATATCAAGAGAAATAAATTTCTAAATTTACGAGAAAGAATATGGAATTTCCAGAATTTGCCATATGAATAATAAAAAGTAACAATTTAATTGTATTGATTGGTAAGGTAAATATCCAAATTTATATTTTTTCATTAAATAGCTATGAAAGAGATTCAATTAGAAATTTGGATCACCTTCATATGATTTTTCTACAATTAATTATGAATTTTTAAAGTTAGACTATCAATCTAGAAATTACCAAATGAACAGTACTCGAAAAGTAAGTTTTAAAATTTTAATTTTTGGGCCAACGTAATGCTTCTACTAGTTAATATGCTTCCGAATATGTACTCTGAGAGGTTAAAAATAGGATGTTTCACAATCTCTCCATGCGACCATCCTACTAGCATGCGAGGTAGCCTGTTGGATCTTACCTTCACTCTCAATGCAACCAAACTTGGGACTTCGTAACTTTTGTCTCACATCTCTCCCATCTCTCCTTCCTCTAAACAAAATAAAGATGCCCATTAGACGGAGGAAATGTTAAAGTGTTCATGAAGATGGGGACAAGAGGAAGAATGCTTACCTTCTTCACCCACTACACCATGAAATCCCTTTCTACTGCCGGAAGCTTTAACAACCTGTCAATGTTATCTCCCGCACCCAAATTACTGCCTTAACTCTCAACACAACCAAATGCAATGTTCATTATGACAAATTAAAGCTTAGGATGTATAATTTCATTCTATAAAATTTCATACATTTATCTAATCTTTTACTATTTTTCCTCGGCAGATACAAATTACTGCCAGAATCTAAGCATAATCAATTAATCTTTACATATTATAAGTCATAATATCAAATACAAATCATTCATGCTATCCATTTTCTATCTCCTCTCCATGTATCTTCATCTTCTTCATCACATGAATTTCGTACTGGGATGGTTGTGACATGGGAAAAGGGTGAGATTTTGGGGAAAATCTCAGTAGCAAATAGAGATAAACAATGCATGCATTAATGCTTAGTCTTTATGCTTACTTGTGATTATGTTAATATAATGTAATGTGCATTTCATGTATCATATGAAATGCAAATCTCCAAAGCAATCATAGAAATAAAGCTTCAGACAAGTATACATGTGTAAAACCAATCAACAAAGCAAAGCCACAACTATACATAACATTCAATACATACAAGTTTAGGTTAGTTTTACTACCTCTTTGTTGCTTTTGTTTAACATTTTCCTTCTTTCCTTTTAGTCTTCTCTTCCATAAATATCAAGGTCTAACATAGCATAATAATAAACTCATTATAATCTATTTCTATCCAATTCTAAATTTGGTCTCAACTTTATAAATTGATAACCCCATCTTTCTTTGCTTTTGGGTTAATTGCTTTACCCTTTGAATTAATTTTTGCCTTGACCATATCACACAAAAATTTTCCCAAGGAATCTAAATATGGAGTCACAATTAACAAATTCTAACTCCTCCTTGGTGTACTAGATAGAACAGAAACATGGCAGCAAGGGTTCTTTTTGAAAATTTTCACTTTTGATTTTTAATGTTTCCAACTCTTGTCCCTTGGCTCAATCCTATACAATTTTGCCTTCTGGACTCAATAGAAGCATCAAAATCAACTCCACTGTCCTCAGCTTAATGGCCCTCTTGGTATGGAAGTCAAAAGTTTCACAATTAATTCAAAGTATAATCATCAATCTAAGATCAACTAAGCTTTAATTTCATTCTTCTAACTTCAATTTCATCTTCCCCTTTATTCTTAACTTTTAGCCAGCAAGTATAACTTGAGGAATCTCATTTTTCTTCCATTTAAATCCTAAGTTCAAGCCTCTAAATTAAAAGAATATAAGTTATGATAGATTACATGCCTTAATTCCTAACTAGCTTGAACTTTGGTACCTTGGACTACTCTGGGATTGCTTGAGGTTCCATTTGAGTAAAGTTTCCCCAATGCTTCTTATGTGTGGCATCATATGAAGGGGAAGGGGTATTTATAGGCTCAACTTAAGGGAATAAAATGGTAAGAACAATTTGAGGTGGAAGGCCAAGATTTTATCTTAGATAAAACTTGCCCATCAAGAAAGAGATGACATTATCATCAAAGGGACACCTCATATGCTATGTGGCACCATTGTGGGTCCCTCTAGGACACCTCATATGGTGACTCAATACTTCTGGAAAACTCCAGTATCTTATCTGTAAGGAATGGCTTATATCACGCAACGTGTGTTTACTTTATCAAGTTCTATAGCCAAGATTGTTTTGGAATATTTTAACATTTCTTCTCCTCCAAGTTATGTTAATTGTGATATCTTGGTGGGTCCCATGAGGGCATCTCATGATGCCACCTTATGCTCTAGATAACTCCAAAGTTCTCAATTATATTATGTCCAAATCCGTACAATCTTGTATTGTATAAAGGGATTTCTCCTGAATTATTAGACTATCATTTAGTCCAATAATTTTTATATATTCCAGTCATATTACTTATCTGGGGAACACTATCTAAAAATTTACTGATAAAAATCTCTTTATCCGATCAATTTCCTAGGTATAACCTCAACTGAGTAATTAAATTTTACTAAAAATTACTAAAATATTATTTTAATTGTACTTGGTCCAACATAAATTGGTCAACATGTTCTTGGGCTTCTTGGGATACCATCTTGGATCTTTGATCAAACCCAACTCCTCTGATAGCTCAATTCTTAAGAAACTTTCCCTAAAATCTTTATCGGGTATCCTAATTTATCACAATTCTATTATAAATTTGGAGCGTGTTCGATCCCTGGGAAGTACCATTTTGTTGTGGTTCTAATTGCGGCGCTTGAAGAGGCATCCTGGATTTACGTCTAAGGGTAATAGATGGCTCACCCTGCCCGACATTGGTATCGCCTAAGAGGAAGGGAGATTTCGCCCTGCCCTTGAATCATGGGTGAGCCCAACCCCTTTCTAAAAAATTTTGTAACAAAAAAAACTCTATTATAAATTCTATAGGACTCCTTTTTTAGTTCTGTCAGTTCCATAAATTCTTATAATTAATATAAGAATTTTCTATAAAATTTTATCTAATTCTGAGGTCCATAAGGTCTTATAAATACTCAGTATAATTTCTAAAACTTTAACAATTAATATCAAATTTTTAGGACCTCAAATCAAAATTCTAATGCACAAAGTTGTGATAAGAATAAATTTCTCTATTTCCTGGTAAAATTTGGGGCTGAAATGCTTTTAGGCAGTTTTTGGCTATTTTCGACTCAATTTCTTCATAATTATAATTTTATCCCTAAATTTGGTAAAATACACTTTAGTCCTCCGTATTTAACCAAATTCTATTTTAGTACCTTAATATACTTTTTGAAATTTCAATTTGATGCCTAAAATTTCAAAAATTAAATTGAAATTTCAAAAAATCCCTTTTTTCTACTTCCCTTTAAATTTTTATTTAATTTTTATTCAAATAATAGTTTCGACATTTTTCCTTTTAATTAGACTCAATCCTTCTTTAAACCTATGGATTTCTCATATATAACTCTACAATCTATTTTTAATATTTTCTTGCCTATATATGTCTTATATATATAAAAAAAAATTAGGATGTGATACCCTATCATGGGAAGGACGCACTCCCACTTGCCAATCTAGATGCATGCCCAACGGCTCAAATCTGTTCGCAATCAACGGCATAGATCCCCACATGAGGAGCGACATGGTGTCATTCACTCCACGACTACCCTACCAACCCAAATGCAGTAATTCTTTGGGCCAACTCTATTGGGCCCAGAGAATGGGGACTTAATGTTAGGACCATGACAACGTCAGCCCAACTCAATACCAAGCTCATGACCGCTTGCTCCATAGTGGACATCTACCAGGTCTAACTAGAACGTAGCCCAAACTATGCTGATGAGGAGGTTGACGCAATGAAGGCCCATGGGGATCACGAGAGGACGTTAGCCCCAATGTCTTCGGGATTCTCAATGAGGATCCTGGAGGAGCAATGACGACGACCCCATTAATTATAGAAGGGATAGAATAGGCTTAGTGAATGGGATCGATGAAATTTGAACCATTGTAAACAAAGCATAATCTTTATCGATAATATTCTAAGCTCTTCTTCTTCCTCTTGTTATTTCTTTTATTTATTTTCTTTATTATTCATATTATTCCCGTTACTTAACGTTACACGTTAGTGACCCATCTGACGAAAATTGCATCAATACAAATGCAATCTGAGTAGATTCGTACGAAGATGAAAATGTGGATGGGAATTTAAACTTTTTTTACACTTTGAGATAACGATCTTCTTATATATATTACAATGAAAAATTATATAAAATAAGCTGATATGAACAATTTAATAATGAGATAAACCTGATAATATAAATAATGAGATAAAAATTTTAATATATAATTATTTATTAAATTTGATATAGAAATATATTAAATTTTTATTATTAGTTTTTATAACAAAATATTTTTGAATATTTTAATAAAAGTAGTAAAATAATCTATTTTAATTCCTTTATTTTGTAAATACATTTGATTTTCTCAATTTGTAAAAATATTTCATTTGTAAAATATTCCTCATTTTTATTTTTAAACGAGGGAAAATTATTTATTTTAATTTTTTATATTCGTAAAACATATAATCTTGATTTAGAGTACTGCGAGACATTAAATAGAATACTTTTTTTAAATATAGATTTGAACATTGGATTCAACCCATTGATAGCTACTTTGTTTTGTGATAACATGTTAATAGCTATTTTGTTTCTCCAACAATATTCGTACAAGCGAGGATGTAAGGCCCAAAGTGTGTTCACTATGTTTTCCTTTCTAGGCTCATGTGGTACACTTCTTTTTTATAAAATAATAACTTATAGTAATTAAAAAAAACCTTAAGATAAAGCAAGAGGGCCTAGAACATAGTCAGTTCAGTAACAAATATAAAAAAACACACGCACACATAGATAAATAAAAGCTCAGAAAAGAAAGCAGGCAACATAAATCATAGAGGCACAATAAGACGTAAAGCAAAGATAGCAACAAGCTAAAATCACAAAAAGTCAACCATCATTTATAGATTCAGTTAATAAAAGGTGAGATATACTACTATTTAAAGTATATTTGATCTTTAAAGAATATTATTTTATTATAATTCTAATTATGACGTTTGAAGAGATATCATAATTTTTAATTGTCTAGATTTATATTTAAGAGTAATCGATAACTCGCTTTATTTAATATTAGTATCACTTAAGAAAAAGAGAAATTTTATCCTATCTTTAAATTATAGATAAGTCTAAATTATTTTTAAAAATTTATATACTAAAAAAATATCACAAAAAGTCACGTGCATGATAAAAAGAAGGCTTTGTTGGGCGTCGATATACTTGGAGCCCTTGACGCTTTGACCTTTCATGCTTCACGTGTGGCGATTGGTGATGTCCATAGAAGCTATAGCGAAGCAGATGGGAATAGTTTTTAGCATAAAAGGACTTGTATACCTATTTTTTTGACAAGTAGTTGGGAGTAGTATTATAATATCTTAATTTTTATTTTTATATTTAAATATAATTAATATATAATTTATCAATAACTAAAGATTTACAATAGATTAAACATATAATTTAAAGTTTAAAAATATATAAAATTAAAAAAAAGAGAGAAAATTAAATGATTAATTGTTGGGAATTTTATTATAAAGGATTAAAAAAATTATATGAGTTTAAAGATGAATAGATAATCAATGATCATCTTAAATTATTGATGATATGAGATATAGGTAGATAGAAAGAATATATCTATAATGATATACATGTATATCTTTGATTAAATATATATATATAATAATATATGTATTTATACTATAATAATATAGTATAAATATATATAAGAAAAAATATTGTTTAAATTTTAAATTACCATATCTGATAAAATTTTGAGAAAGAAAATAGTAATAATATTAAAAAATAATAAGATCATTAGATAATATTAGAATTTTAAATCTTATAAATTATATATAAGCACCATAAGCTCAGTCCTTAACTTCTATTGTCATATAGTTTCTTGCTTCACTCCCATCAGACTGTCATTAAGGTTTTGGAGTAACTTTTTGTTAAAACATCATATTGTTTATGATTAATGTTGTTGCTTTGGACTATTTATACTATAATGGGGCCATTGGACTATTCCATACTTTGGCGAGAGGTAACTATTTTTTACTCGTTAAGTGTACTAATGTGATGTGTTGTAAGTGATTTGATATATATATATATTGATCTTAATATGATTATATTGAGAAAATTTTATTGATGATTTTTATTAAAAATAGTCTTATCGGACTTAAAGTTTAATTTGAAAGGTTTAAATTAAGATTTGAAACTTGTTTTATCTTGAGATTGAAATATAAAGAAAGTTATTATTTTAAGAAAAACTATATCGTAATATTTATTGATCTTATTTATTATCAACTTATTGAGATTTTTATTAATATGATTATCTTGAGAAATATACATTGAGGATTGGTGATGAGGGATTTGTATTTCTACCACGTAGTATAACCTCCATTGGAGCTCGATGGTTGGTTTTTATCCCATCTGTTTATCGAGGGACTTGCCCCACCTATTTATCAAGAGGCTGTGACACCCCCACCTGTTTACTGAGGGGGAATAAACCCATAATTTGGTCATGTGCTTTATGGATATTAGCCTATTCATAACATTTGGCTGGTTAGCTTTTTGAGTAACCAGGTATATGGTAGTTATATCTAGTCTATAGGTTCGGTCGGCGAGGATAAGGCAGTTCGGTTGGATTGATGGGAAAAATTTGGGTTGATCATCCATTTGATTTTATTATGATAATATATTATTTTCTATATATTATACTTTATTATATGTCCCACTTGACATCTCATGAGCACATATTAGTATGCATGATAAGTATAATTGATGGTTATTGAGATATTTATCTCACTCTATTTTTATTAATATTTTTCAGGTGATAGTCTCATCTTAGGACCCTAGGAAAAACTCTATAGGTTTGATTAAAGCTATATCAATTATATAGCATTCTCCTTTGAACATATGTGTTCATTAAGCATACTTTAATATTATATAATATATTATTTAGATTTGATTTTGGGAGTTCATCTTGGGATAATATTCTAAATATCCATGATAAATTATTCTAAATTATTAATTATTTCTTCAATTTTATTAAAATTACATATACTCTTAAATTATTTTTATATATACTCTTTAATCTAATTTTTAATATCTTTAAGAATATGTCATAAAAGGTTCTATAATTACCGTTTTATTAATTAATATATATGTTTATAGAAAAGTATAATATTTATATTATAAAGTCAAGTCTACTATAATATCTATCTAGTTATAATATATAATTTATAAAAGATTGAGAAATTTATAAGTCTTAAATAATTGGACTCATTTTATTTTTTTTCTATCATAATTATTTAAATTTAAAAAATAAACTTTTTATAATCATGTAGAGTTTCTTTTGTATTTTAGTAAAATTTTTATATATTATAGTTATCTCTTTAGAAATTAAAAAAAATATTTATAATACTATTTTTATTTATATTATATATAAAATATATCTAAATAATTAATAGTGTTTATATTTTAAGAGGATTTTATTTTATTTAAACGGTATTGTAGGGAGGGAGGTATTGGTCCACGGCTACCAGATCAACGATAAAGATTGGAGAGAGAAGTTCTTCTTTGTGGATTCCGCCTCCCTAATTGAGGATGGTCCAGTCATTCGGACTAAGTGGAACCTTGATGGTATGTCATCTTTTATAGTTTCTATGTTTTCACGTGTCAACGTTGATTAATGCTCATGTCAATTTATGTGCAGACATTATCTCAGGTAAAGGAGAGGTTGAGGAGCAGACGTTATCTCATGTCAATTTAATGCTCATGTTTTTAAGTTTGTATCTTTTATGCTTCCTTTTCATGGGTCTTAGCCCTGTCCTCTGACACGTACGTCTGTTGCTCTTTTAGCTTGTACATAAGAAGGAGACATGGGAGGCAAGATAGGTATTACAAGGTTTTGATCTTTGACACGTTGACGATGGTGTTGAGTCGATCGAGAAGTCCCCTGTATACGTTTGAGGGGTGATCGCCTGGGGGGTCAAGCACAAGTACTGGTCATGCTGAGTGGTTGCTTGGGAGGGCATGTGGAAAGAAGTGCAAAGTGGTCGAGTTGGAGATTCCCCCTCAGCGCCTCCATCAAGATGGACGATGACCAGTTATGCCTTCACTCCGCAACCTTCTACTACTGCCCAAAGATGCGACTAAGCTAGAGGCCATAGGGCTTGACAGGTACTTGGTGACATGTGTGATAATTGTTGTAGGTGAGTCCTTGTTTTTGTTATGTCATGGTGTGTTTCCTGTCAAGTCACTGACCTATAATCGCCTCTTTTCATATAGGGTTTTCAGGCGAGTCTATACTTGGAGAAAAAGGCCTCTTGAATGGCTCTGTGTATCACTGGGAATGAAGGTTTTTGGGTGTACTTGAGATGTTTTCCTTTCCACTTAAATACCCACATGCAACTGAAGCACCTTGTATGGACTCTGGTATGTTTCACAACAAATACACCAATGAAGGATGAGCACCGAGAAGCACCAACAACAAGCAAAAGGAGAATGGAGGAGGAGAAAAAGAAGAGTACTTTCTTTTTCTTGTTTGCAGAGGAAAAATATACACCCACGAGAAAGTTGGTTTTAAAACTGATCATCACACCGTTTGTTGTCCTATACGTGTGTGATGTCATGGGGGGAGTGGGATAACTGCAACTCCTACTCCCTCATTTTCCTCGCTTCAAAATGTAAATCGTTCCCTCCATTTATTTCTTAAATTTAGGCCCGATCCACCATGGGTAGATTAGCCCATTTCCCAACATCTCCCATTCACACATGGTGGATTAGTTATTGTGGTTCCAATATCATTTTCTTCCTTCTTTCATACTAGGTGCTTTGCCGTGACCACATGGGTATGACGTCTTCTTCCGGGTGTTCGTACTAGAAATCCCTTTTTCAGAGACCAGCACAAAACAATCCTTTAGTGCAGCTCGATCAAATAAGTTATAGTTCCTTGAATGTCCTAGATTTGCCCATATACACTTTTCTTATGGTTAATTTAATCCCTCTTGAGTCAGCATATAACTCAGATAACCTCCACTTATGCATAGTATCCACACTTATAAAATTAATAAAATAATATCACAAAGAACCAGTGACAGACACTAGCATAGATGTGTATATTCTGCAATCTTTCTTTTGCCCATATATTATTTTGATATGAATCAACCGCTTTCCTATCATAATACATTTGGTTTATATATAATTTGACCATAGGACATATACTAAAGTAGCAATTGATGAAACATACCTCCATAATACTGTCAAAGTCAAATGACATTAATGAAAGGATTATACCTTTTTGGAACTCATACAACAATGAAGTAAGGATTGGTTCACTTGCTTTCCATTTGCAGTTCTTTAGCACATGTGGTATGAATCACATGTTACGGTGTTCCTCTTGTCCTTAAAGAGTGTACGTCATTTTGATTATATCAATCACACCGTACAGACTTAAGTCTAGACACTCATAGTATGACATAATATGACATAATATGACATCAATTTTGAAGAATTTGTTATATGGTAATAGGTTTTATGGATGTAGGTATCCATTGTTCGATCCATACCCTTACTCATGGATCTCATCTCGACTTACTGCACTTTCTAAGCTAAGGCGACATTTATTGTGTTTATTCTCTACCATATCAATACTCTTGCTGCTTTACTGGTGAACACATGTCTCATCTTTGAATGCTTCTATAGCATCAAAGGCGGATGCTCATGTGAGAGAGCTATCCTTTTCAACTTATACGACATAGTAGACATTGTATACTTTTACCCAGATATATAAGTAATAATAAATGACATGATATCATTAATAAAAAATAAAAGTATTACATATAGTCTATAACTTTACATCTTTTGTATGCTAATGGCTTTTACATGTTTCTCGAATATTTCTTTGCGTATTGGCTTGGTCAGGGAGTCTGCAACCATACATTTGGTTGAAATGTACTATACAGTTACAATTTTCTGTGCTATATAATCCCTCACAAAGTTATACTTTATATCAATGTGTTTAGTCTTGCTATGATACTTAGGGTCTTTAGTGTAGGCTATAGATGCAGTATTGTCACAGTGTATCAACACTGGATTAGTACTCTTGTTCCCAAATCCCAGGTGTTCGATAAATCTCTTTAGCCAAACAGCCTCTTGCGCTGCTGTAGTGCATGCCACAAACTCAGCTTCCATAGAGTATAAAGCAATGCACGTCTACTTCTTGCTACTCCAACATATGGCACCATTGTTAAGCAAGGTGTATCCTGAAGTCGATCTTTGTTCTTCTTTATCACCACCTACATCAGCATCAGAATATCCGATTAGGCGCAGATCGCTTCTTTGATAACATAACACATAGTCAGTTATGCCCTTTAAGTATCTCAAGATCATTTTCACTACTTTCTAGTGTTTCTCACTAGGGTTGGACTAGAATATGCTAACCAGCCGTACGGCATAACAAATATCTAGTCTTGTACACATTATTGAATATATCAGGTTACCAACAGCATTGGAATATGGAACTCTTTCCATTTGCTTTTTATCTAATTTAGTTTTGGGACACATGTCATAACTCAAGGCCACTCTAGTGGCCATAGGGATATCCATGGGTTTGCATTCACTCATATTGAATCGCTCAAGTATCTTCTTGATATAATTCTCTTGTGAAAGAGTGAGGATTCTCTTGAAACGATTCCTTCTAATCTTGACTCTAAGTATGTATTCTGCTTCACCCATGTCTTTTATCTTGAAATTTGATGAAAGCCATTCTTTAATAACTATCACTGAGTTAAGACTATTTCTGGCTAAGAGTATATCGTCTACGTATAAGGATAATATCACAAAGTTACCCTCAAACTGCTTAACGTAGAAACAGTGGTCTTCCTCTATCATCTAGAAGTTATATGAGGTTATCACTTTGTGAAACCTCAAGTATTACTGCCTAGATGACTGTTTTAATCCATAAATTGATCTTTTGAGTTTACACTTCTTGTGTTCAAACCCTTTTTCAATGAAATCTATTGGTTGTTCCATATAGATTTCTTCATCTAGATCACCATTCAGGAATACGGTTTTTACATCCATATGATATAACTCTAAGTTTAAACTGTTTACTATTGCCAGAATAAGTCTTATTGAATTGAAGGGCACAACAGATGAAAAAGTATCCTCATAATCTATACCTTCCTGTTATGTATATCCCTTTACAACCAATTGAGCTTTGAATTTATCAATTGATCCATCCACCTTTCTCTTAATTTTGAGAACCCACTTGTTCCCAATGACTTTACTCCCTTTTGGCAGATCAACCAATTCCCAAACTTAATTTTTCATCATTGAGTCAATTTTCTCTTTCATTGCTTTCTTCTATTCCTCCTTCACAGGACTTGCTAAGGCCGCATGAATAGTATGGGTTTCATCATCCCCTTCTGGAGTAACTAGGAGTGCTTCACCTTCTATTTGAAAGCGTCTCTTTAGAACGCTTTCCCTATTACTCTTTTTGGTAGGAGCAACTTGCTTATCTTTCCTCATTTGTCTCAGTCTTTGTGTTGACTGTTTTTGGCTTCCACTCATATTGACATACCTAGACGATTATGGTTTGTCAATTTGTTCGGCATTGTCCTATTCCTGAGTCTCATAAAGAGATACAGTGCAGTCAACATCTCCCCTACTGGGAAACTCTGTCTCAATAAATACAGCTTCTTTTGATTCTATTTTAGTCATTGTTATATCTTCAATTTCACTTATGAATGCATATACTTTTGAGGGTTCAGAGTACCTTATAAAAATATATTTCTTCCTTCTAGAACCTAGTTTCCCATGTCTATGAGAATTGTCATGGATATATGCCGTCGAGCCCCAAGGTCTAAGGATGATTATATCTGGCTGACGTTTAGTCCATAACTCGTAGGGTGTGGAAGCGACTGATTTTAAGGGCACACGGTTAAGTATGAAGGTTGCAGTCAATAAATCATGACCCCAATGTGAAATTGGAAGGTTTGCCTAAGCCATCATAGACCTAACCATGTTTAGAAGAGTTCTGTTTCTTTGATTTTTTTACTTCATTCATGTATCGTCTAAAGCACTCTAGTGCCTTGGACTTATGTGAAATCAAATAGACATGACCATATCATGAAAAATCATCAATGAAGGTAATGAAATACCAAGCTCCGTGTCTCACCCTCACACTTATTAGACTGTAAATATCATAATGGATTAATTATAACGGGTTTTTAGCTCATATTCCCTTATCGAATGGTTTTCTGGTAGCCTTACCAGCTAGACAACTTTTGCATAATGACATATCCATGTTAGGGATCACCCCCAACAAGCCTTCTTTAGCCAGTTTAATCATTCTATTTTGATTAATATGTCCTAGTTTAGCATGCCAAATATTCATGTCAGGATTATTCGAAGTAATAGCAAAGCAATCATGAATATTAAAATCACTAGCAAGATCCAAAATAAAGAACTTTTGAAATCAGAAAGCTGAACCATAAAATATTGAATTGCTACAAATGTCTGCAACTTTACCATAAAAGTATACATTAAACCCAAAGTCTAATAAACAAATTACAGAAATTAAACTCTGTCAGATATCAAGAGTATGAAGCACATCATGCAGCATCAAGGTCTTTCCACGACACAAAACAAGTGTACAGTGCCAATACCTCAAACCTCGATCCTTGCATTATTGCTAACGAAAAGCCACTTGCTTTGAAATGGCAACCAGCGATATTCCACGAAAGATCCTCGATCTTGACTTATGTGTTTGTGGAGCCTGAGTCAATAATCCAAGAAAAAGAAATAGGTTATGGCAGAAAAACAGTGCTAAAAACAAATGAGACATGTGAATTCACATAATTCATTGTTACCTTTCCGCTCTCAGCCTGTTTAGAACAGTCACGTGCGAAATGTCCCATATTATGGCAGGCAAAGCATTTGAACTTCTTTAGGTCTAGCTTTTTCTTGCCTCCTTTCTTTCCCTTTTTCTTGACTGTTGCTTGCCCTTCTTAGATGGGGGACCACCTTTCTTCCCATTTTTTTAAAATTTCTTGCCCTTTTTGAATTCAGGCTTTAATTGGGAAGGTCTAAAACCTTTGGTCAAATAGGCTTGTCTAGTAGCCTTATAAGCCTCCAGACGTTCATCCTCTAGCTCCAAATACTTAGTTACATCATTGAAAGTAATGATATTTTTATTATGGGTCATATTGACTTTCATGTGCTCCTAACTGGCAGGGAGCGACTTGATGACAGCCTGCACTTGCTATTCGTTAGATAGATTATGTCTAGCTTCCTTCAGTTCACGAATTATTGTGGATATCTCTTGTAGATGTTACCTTATAGGATTATTTGGTTTTAGCTTATAGGTATAGAATTTAATCATCAACCTTCTAAGCTTAGTCATGGATACTCCCCCAAACTTATTCTTTAAGGCAATCCATATTGCTTGTGCCGTTCTGTGTCTCAAACTCACACATTAAATCATCAGCCATTGCACTCAGCAGGGTGATTCTTGCGATGTTATTGTTCATTTTCTAGGACAAGTATGCTTCTTGGTCTCTCCTGTGCTGGGTTATATTTTCAGCCTCAGGCTCTGCCATTGCTATTGTTAATGCTTAATTGCATCCTGTTCTTCTAGAATATATTGGACCTTTCATGCCAAATATCCCAGTTGTCCCCATTGAGTTTTTCTTCCTTGTTCAATTCAGCAAGAATGTTCTTTGATGCCATTGTTCAATATCAGTTATGTGACAAACCTTTTCCACATTAATTTATTGAACCATAGAACATTTAAGTGAATTTACATGTATATATAGCACATGTAAAGAATATAATGTCACATACTGTTATCATTTTTTATCAGAAAATAATAATATCTAAACCCATGATTAGGATAATACGTTTATACCTCCCATCACACAATCACTAGTAATGCCATCATTTCCTATAAAAAATTAATATAAGCATTATTCTCATCAAATAGTGCTTTTTAGAATACTCATAATCTAAAAAAGCTCCCACTTATAAAAAGGTATACATGAATTACAACTAAGATAAAGAAATGAAATGAAATATATTTTTCTTGCATATAAGGCATATAATAAATGACAAGTATTTACAAAGAAAGAGTAATAAAGGATGTCCTTAACAAAGTAAAGCAATAGAAATCAAAATATAAATATACATTATTTGATATGAGCTTTACAATATTCTAACATCGCTTTTCTTAACTTCTTAAGCTCACAAAGCGGCTTTTTAAGGTTATATACAAATTCTATTGTTCTAAGCCAATATTTCTTGCTTATGTGTCTTGGTTTGGGCTTGCCTCTAACTCTTGTTGCTCTTATATATTCCATTATGACTTTCAAGTAGAATTCAATATTCTTCTTATCTGTCAAATATTTAATGTAATTGCTAATCACGCCATTAACTCCTTTTATGTTTGTTAATTTGACTGCATCTCTTTCAGCTATGTTCCTGGCCAAAGTAGGGGTTGGATGTTGGTTCACTTATTCTCGATCCTCAACTTGAGATTCACCATTAAGAGTAGACACCATCTTGGAGTTTAAATTTGAAGACACCATTAAAGGCTGTAGAGAAAGTGGTTTGATGGGGAATAAAGTTTCTGAGCACGGTCTAGAATCATTTATTTCTTCTGGTTATTCTTGTGGAACATCCTCCATCAACTCCTCTAAGTCTTATTCAAAAAGTTCATCAAGATCTTGTTCTGGATCCTCCTTAAGTTTCCCCTCGGGATCCTCTTGAAGGTTTTCCTCTAGGTTATTGACCTCATCCAAGAATGCGATGTCATCATTTAAAGTATATCCCAGAGATTTAGTACTAGATAAAGTTATTTTCACCTAAATAATAAAAAATATTAATTATCATAATTTTTTAGAATTTTAAACACTAAAAAACACTAAAAAATATACTGAATATTCATATATATGTCCAGAATTACCCCCAAAATTAGGCAAATTATATATCAAAATAAAGATCTTGATTTTAGAAACAAACCATACCTTAATTGGAAGTCCCACGCTCCCTCACGTGCCCCAAGAATAAAAAATTCAAAAAAAAATAAAAAAACATAATGAAATCCACTCTCAACTGCACACGTCAGTCTGGTGCTGCCACGTGTTAGCCACAAGAATTTCCCTTTTTCTTAAATAATTTTAATTTTTTAACTCAATTTTTTTTTGTTAAGTAGGTTCGGGTTAGATCCACTAATTTGACCCGACCCATTACCCCCACTTCCAGAACAAATAAATAAAAAAAAAACGTTTTCCTTGTTTTTTTTTGGATTGGGCTTCTGTCAGCACAAATTTTTTTTGGTTATAGGATTGGGCTGGACGTAGCCCAATCCGATGAACAATGCTAGCAAGTTTTTCTTTTCTTTTCCTTCAGGCATCAAAATGATGCCATTTTGGGTTATCCCTGACCTCCAGCCGAGTCGCACAGACTCGACTGGAAAACGGGTAGGGTCTGTCAGACCCGACGCGATTTTTGCTTGTAACTTCTCCGTCCGACATCCGATTTCAGCATTCTTGGTGTCATTTTCTTCATTTTTCCATGCTCTACGTAATGGGAGTAATTGCAAGGCCTAACAACTCTATTTTATAATGACCCAATTTCAAAATAAAAGTTCTTTGTTTTAGTTAATATTGAATATGCTTTTGTTCATGGTTTAAATGCATGCTCTATGCATATTATCACTAAATAAACACTCTAGAACATAAATAAAGTATACAAAATAGTGAATAACTAGAAAAAAAAATCACAGAGAAATATACGAAAGCAGAAGACCTGGCTCATGATACCACTGAAGGTTTTTTGGTGTACCTGAGATGGTTTCCTTTCCACTTAGATACCCACATGAAACCGGAGTACCTTGTATCAACTCTGGTATGTTTCATAGCAAATGTACCAATGAATGATGAGCACCGAGAAGCACCGACAGTAAGCGTTAGGAAGACATTGGTTAAATGAATGTAGGGAAATTAAAGTTGATAATCAAGTTCTAATTTCTTTCTCAATTCAAAAATATTGTGATGAATTATTGTGTGATGTTGTTCCTATGTATACTGGACATATACTGTTAGAAAGACATTGGGAGTTTGATAGAAAAGTAAAGAAGGATGGGTTTATAAATAGATATTGTTTTGTAATGAACAATAGACCCATTACTCTTGTATCAGTAACTCTAAAGCAAGTGTATGAGGATCAACTCAAGTTGAAGAAAGAGAGGTAAAAATGAGAGTGATATGAAAAATGAGAAAAATAAGAGATACAAAAAGAAATGAGATTGAAAAGGAGAGAAAAGTTAAAAGCTCAAGAAAAGGAATGTAGAAAAAGAATGAAGAGATTTGAAGAAAAAAATGAGTTTTTATGTAAAGGAAAGTGAAACAAAGCGTGTTTTCTTGGCTGAACAACAACTATTTCTCCTTGTTTACAAGGAATATAAAACATCCTTACTTTCATACGTATTAGGGACCATTCAGTAGCATTTAAAACTACTTATAAGACCTTGGAAATCCATTAGCTAAATCTGAAATTTTACTCTTCTTGAATTACTGTTCATATGGTATTCCAGATTAGACAACGAATTTCAAAAACTCATAATTAATTCTAGAAAAATTTAAATGAAGTGTTTTAAAAAGATAAGTGAAGATAACATCTTAAAATTTAAGGAAAAAATAATCTCTAGACCAAATACTTAGTCAATTAATATAGTTTAATTGTCAAATATTACTGTTCATTTGGTCAAAAATCTAAAAATAGATTATGGTTCCTTACTTTGGAAAATTCGTACAGACATCAAAATAAGATTTTCTTAGTGTCAAAATAAAGCTTGAAAATGTTAACTAAATGTCTATAAAAGTTTATATATTTATTTCATCATTTACTATTTTTCATTACATCATGAGCATTGTGGCTCAAACATGTCATATAACATCATTACTTGCAACAATTTATACATTCATCATATAACATTTACATTATCCAATCCCTAAGTTCTCTTCATGCTTCTTTATCCTTTTTCATCATTAATAAACCTGTGGGATTGGGATTACATGAAGGGGTGATATTTCTGGGGAAATTTCAGTAGCAAACGGTACTAAACAATGCATGCATTAATGTAAATACTTGTGCTTACTTGTGAAAGTATTAACATTGTGTAATGTTTATGCTTCCATGTAACATATGAAATAAT
Organism: Leucaena leucocephala; assembly: GCA_037074615.1. Classification (NCBI taxonomy): domain Eukaryota; kingdom Viridiplantae; phylum Streptophyta; class Magnoliopsida; order Fabales; family Fabaceae; genus Leucaena; species Leucaena leucocephala. Next base: position 6,061,496 of record CM073561.1, on the reverse strand, counting down.
ATTGGCCAAAGTAATCATAGAAATAGAGCTTCAATCATAAACACATATGCAACACAATTCAACCAAGACATAGCACAACCAGCATAATATTCAATACATATAAGTTTAGGATAAGTTTACTACCTCATATACTTGACTTTCTTTCACTTTAACTTTGCTTTGCCTCTTTCTTCTTACTTCTTCTTGATGTGTGGCTGCATATTTGGAATCCACAATTAAATCCTAATATCACATAATCATCCATCCATTACAATATAACTTTTTCTTGAATATTGAGCTCATTTAACTACATTAACTTTTCTTAATCTTAACTAATGGACTTGCCATTTGAATCAATTGATATCTTGACTTTACCCTACACAATTTCATATTTTAAATCCATTTATAAGCTTAGAATCATGAAAATTTAGCTCCTATACATTATTCTGGACATATTTGAAAAATATGCATAATTCTTCTAAAAATTCTCATTTTGATTCCAATGCTTCCCATACTTGTTTCTCTACTTTATCCCACACAACTTTTTATTTTAAAACTATTGTAATAATCAAAATTATGAAATACTAATCACTGTTCATGTGAGTGAACAATACATAGAAGAACTTTAAAAACTACAACTTGGAATTCCAATGCTTTCAAGGTTTAAAACCTATCCAATCCTACACAAACTTATCATATGAATTCAATGGAAGCATTAGATCATTGAAATTCCATCTCCTTCTATAATGAACAGTGCAAACCGAAAGGTTTCAACCATGGCAAAGTCAAGAATATCAACTTGATTCAACAACTAATCACCTAACTAGCTTATTTAAGCTTCAATCACATAACTCTAACTTTAATTTCTTCTTTCTCCTTTTATCTAAGGTTTTGGACAGCACATACACCTTAGAGAAAACTCAACTTCCTTTGAAAACCCCAAGTTCAAGCCCCAAAATCAAAGGAAAATAAGTTAGGATATATCAATTACCTTAATCTCTAGCTAGCTTGAACTTTGGTACCTTGAATCTTCTTTTTCTTGGCTTGACTCTTTATTTGAGCAGCAACTCCCCAAGGGTTCCAAGGGCCATGATTTTGTGCAGAAAAATAGGGGTATTTATAGAAAATTTCCATAGAAAATGAATGGCCAAGATCACTTTGTGCACTATTTGATCTAATGGCTCATATTTGATCTTGGATTAGCTTGCCCTAGAAGCCAATGAGATGAAATCATCCATGACATCATCAAAGGATACCTCAAAGCTCATGTGACAAAATTACAAAGGGAGGAAGCATCTGAAAAAATTTAAGTCCAATCCGATATCAATTCAGTCCGATTTTCCTAAAACTATACTATTTTCTGAATCTAATTTTTTGAGATTCCATAATATGCTTTCTGACCTTAAATCCAGTATCCAAATTCTTCCTATCATTGAAATTATTGTACTGGGTCTAAACTTAATTACAGATCCCTTGGCAGATTACTAAAACGCCATTGGTTCTTTATTTACTTTAATACTGCAAGGGCATTATTGTCTTTTCACACATCATCGGAGTATTCCTTGATCATGATCAACTATTATGAGAACTCACTTTGACTATCTAACCTTAGTCAAATGACCAAAATACCCTTCATCTAACTCTGACTCAATGACACAATATAGTGACATACTTAGTGGCATTGTTGTAATTTTATATTTTTCTGAGTCTTTATTAGCCCTAACCCACATACTTATCTAAAAATATTAATGGGCCTATAAGATGTCATTTTGGGCCCTCTACATGGTTTACTACCTTCATGGGCTAAACTCCCTAGAAATTCCCCCGAAACATATTTATTGGGTGTTTTATCTACTATAAATTCCATAATAAATTCTATAGAACTCCTTTTTTAGCTCTGTCAATTTCATAAATTCTTATATTAATTATAGGAATTTAGTACCAAATGTCATATGATTTGGAGGTCTAGAGGATATTATATTAATTTTCTTTCCTTTTAAAATTAATATAAATTTTTCGGGATATCAAATCAAAATTCTGTGTTGCGTCAAACTGATTAGAATAATTTTCTCTATTTACTGGGAAAATTTGGAACTAATCTAATTCTGGACATTTTTTTGCTCAACTTTTAATAATTATCATTTTGCCCTTGAACTTTTGAAAATGACACTTTAAGCCCTCAACTTTCCATAATTACATTTAATAGCACAAAGCTTTTGTCTATTTCACACTTTGCACCATAGAACTTTTAAACTTTTCATTTTAGTCTCTCATCTTTATACCTTTGTCTAACTATGATTTTTTCTTTCTATTCTTTATCACAATCATTTCTAAACCTCTTTCCACTATCAATATTATACAGATAGGGAAAAATTAGGATGTGACAGAATCCTTTTTGAACACTAATGACATTGACTCTTCTTTTCCAAGTATTTTTGGTTCTTTGTTGTAGGAATTTGAAAATGTATTTCTTGAAGAAATTCCACCCAGGTTATCACCATTAGAGAAATTAAACATCAAATTGATTTTATTTCAGGAGTAACAAATCCTAATAGGCCAACCTATAGAAGTAATCCAGAAGAAACGAAGGAGCTTCAAAGGCAAGTGGAATAGCTCATGACAAAGGGATATGTTAGGGAAAGCTTAGTCCTTGTGTTGTTATAGTACTTTTGGTTCCAAAGAGAGATAGAACATGGAGGATGTGCATTGATTGTAGAGCTGTAAATAATATCACTGAAGGAAACCAATTGCTTATTTTAGTGAAAAGTTAAATGGAGCAGCCTTGAAATATCCAACATATGACAAGGAGCTTTATGCACTCAAAAGAACATTAGAGAATTGTCAACACTACCTTTGGCCTAAGCAATTTGTGATTCATATTGATAATCAATCTTTGAAATACATAAAGGGTCAAGGTAAACTGAACAAAAGACATGCAAGGTGGCTAGAATTTATTGAGACATTTCCATATGTCATCAAATACAAGAAATGTATGCAAAATCTGGTGCTTGATGCATCGTCAAGAAGGTATACTCTTTATATTTCTCTAAATACTAGATTACTTGGTTTTTAATATATCAAGGAGTTGTATGCCAATGATCCTAATTTTGCTAAAATATTTATTGCTTGTGAAAAGAAAGCATTGTACAAGTGTTATAGAATTGATGGCTACTTGTTTAAAGAAAATAGATTGTGTGTACCTCAATGTTCTTTGTGGGACTTGCTTGTGAGAGAAGTACATGGGGAGGATTAATGGGATACTTTGGTGTGAAGAAGACTTTGGATGTTTTCCATGAACATTTCTTTTGGTATAAAATGAAACGTGAAGTGGAAAGAATATATTCTAAATGCATAACATGTAAAAAGGCTAAGTCTAGAGTCTTGCCACATGGTTTGTATACCCTATTACCTGTGCCTATTGAACATTGGGTAGATATTTCAGTAGACTTTATTTTGGATTTGTCTAGGTCAAAAAGAGGGATATGTTCAATATTTGTGGTTGTCAACTCTAAAATGGCACATTTCATTGCATTTCATAAAATTGATGAGGTCACATATGTTTTTTATTTGTTCTTTAAAGAAATTGTGAGTGAGATTCATGGTGTTCCTAAAAGCATTATTTCTGATAGGGATACAAAGTTTGAGTCATTTTTAGAGAGTTTTATGGGGAAAAGCTTAGTACTAAATTGTTATTTTCTACTCATGCCATTGATAACTGTCATTTTAATTATCAAACAAAACTAAGCTAACTAATAGTAAGTGGAGGCTAACCTAGGTCGATTCACAAGGAGCCTAAATAGATGTAGAAGTTCATAATTAATCTAATGAGCCACAAATTAACAATTTAAAGAGATGGTGTTTGATGAGTTTTAATCTAACTATTGAAAGTAAATTCTATGCTATTGTTTATGTTTTTAGTGTTTATGATAATGAGATGAATGAATGACAAGCGTATTCCCTTGGAGATTATCTTACCTTCATTATCTACAGAATATGAGGATTAGATCAGTTGAATTAGAATATGTTAGCTAACAACTCGCTAGCTAAATCTCAATCAAAGCTAAAACTCGCAGACATTAAAGGAGATTATGAATCATTTAACTCAGAGATAGTAGAATACGAATTAAACATAATCACTTCAATTAATCACAACTATGTTTAACTCGATCGAAGATGAGAATTAACCAAAGTGAGTTATGCAGAATTAAGAAATCCAACTCAATTCCCTACTTCTTTGTCATCTACTACTCTAATTGTATTAGTAATTATAGAGCTAACTACATAAACTCAATATATTTAACTCTGAATTAAAAACACAATGAACTCCCTATTTAGCTTAAGGATTCTGGTTTAGCATCATCTCTAAAAGAGCACAGCAGCTTAGCCTTGCATTGCTATCTAAACTTCAGCATCAACTCCCTATGAAGATGAACTGCAGAACTTTCCTTTGGTTCTATTGACTAGAACAAAGGAAAGTTGTAGAATAGAAAATAGAAATGGAGATAGAGAAGAGAGCAAATGGCATGAAGGTTTGTGGAAAATGGACTAGAATAATGAGTGCGTGCAAATCTAATATGGAATGGTGTATGAATGGATATGTGAATGGGGAAGAAACAGAATGAGAAACTATGCGTGAAGTTACCAGTCCCCTCTGGTATGATATGTGATGGTGTGTATATATAGGTGTGGAAGGAGGTGAATGATAGCTAAAATGGTGTGAATGATGTGTGGAGTGCATGAGCTGCTGCTAAAATGTGTGAATATGTTGTATGTGCGTGAATAGTTCCAGATGTGTGCGTGAACAGTACTTCTCCATGTGCCAGCATATGCATGAGCTTCCCACTTGTAATCTGTTCCTTAATTCCTGGATCTAGCCCATGTGCTATCACATGTCATCAACTCCTTTAGTCTAGCTGTCATTCTCCTTTAATGTATTAGTTTGTGATAGAAAATTAGAATAAACAGATTATTTATTCACTTTAAGCATTAAATTTATATCAATTTATTCTCAACTGTTTTGAATATTATTTATTTAATAATTGCTCAATTTATTGATAACAGGGGATAAAAATCAGTAATAAACTCACTTTAAGCACACTAACAATTATTACAAATATGAGTTTATCAGTCATCCTTAAACTGATGGATAAACTAAAGTTGTTAATAGAACTCTGACTCAATTGCTTAGAAATGTGATTCGAAAGTATTTAAAAAATTGGGAAGATTGCTTGCCATTCATTGAATTTGTTTATAATAGGAATGTGCTTCATATACCATTATTCTCCTTTTGAGATTGTGTATGGTTTTAATCCACTAACTCCTTTGGATTTATTATTGTTACCTATTGATGAGAAAGCAAGTCTAGATGGGAAAAAGAAGGCTAAAATAGTTAATCAACTTCATGAAAAAATAGAACAACAAATTGAAAAGGAGAAGGCTAACAAAGGAGAAGGTGTATTCTTTTTTAACCTGGTGATTGGGTGTGAGTGCAAATGAGGAAAGAAAGATTTGTAGCTCAAAGAAAGTCTAAATTAGCTCCAAGAGGAGATGATCCCTTTCAAGTTCTTGAAAGAATTAATGATAATGCTAACAAAATTGATTTACCTGGTGAGTATAATGTTAGTGCTACTTTCAGTTAGCTAATTTCTTTCCTTTTGATATAGGTGATGATGATTCGAGGACGAATCCTTTTGAGGAAAGAGAAAATGATGCGATACAGCAGGATGACTTTTTAACTTCTAAGAATCATTTACTGAGGATGCATTGAATGGGTTAGTACAAAAGGCATTAACAAAGCAAATGACAATTGGAGCAACAAATTAGATTAAAAATGCTGAGGACATCATTAATTTTATTTGTGCTAAAAATAGAGCTGCTGAACCTATTTTAGGTTTGGAGACATTAATTTATGGGCCTTGGACCAAGTAGGGGAAGACTTATTTGGGCCTAAATAATCACTATTTTGGGTTTAAAATGTTGATTTTATTTTTATTATTGTATTTGTACAAAAATTATTTATTAGTTGACAGACTTGACTTTTAAATTTCTAAGTTACTTGCATTAAGTCCTTGTTATTTTATTTACTATTTTGAGTTCCTTTAATGTTTTTTATGTCAGATTTGAAATGATATCTTCAAAGGCAATATTTGACTCACTTTTAGAATCTATTTAGATTCTTGATTGAAAGTTGTATTTCTGCACTTTGTTTCTTGAGAGTGGATTCTCTCTACGGTTCTTCATGGAACTAACAGACTTATCAAGACTTGATCAACCTGTGGCATCTTTTAACATTTTGGGGGTCCTTCTTCTATGTTAAAGAGTTAAAGAGGATCACCAGACCTCTATTTAGCATTCTTAGGGGTACGTATATTTGGATTGGTTGTGAGTTCATGGGATTTTCTCTACTCAGTTTGCACCAATCAAGCACCTGGTGCTGCCTTATGTTATATTTTTTTGTCCAACCTAGAGCTTATCGATCAAAGTTCTTATCAATAAATGCTATTATCATAAATAATTAATTTAAAATACTATTTGAAATCATTTATCAATTGTCATAATCAAAACTTGGAGTCTAATACTAAACACATCTATATTGATCATACAATTAATTAGGACCACTAACTCACTCAATGTGGAAGACTAGCTCACTTTGCTTAACCTTGTTCTCTTAATTTTAGGGTTAGTGTTCTTACTTTTTATAAATTATTCTCATAAGCCAATCCTACACAATTTTACATGAGAAATTGAAATATGAGCTTGGATTTATCAAACTCATACTCCTTCCTCATGTTCTGCACTTGGCTGAGAGTTATTCATCATTGGTGCCAAAATGTTACTTTTGATTCCAATACTTCCAACTTCACTTCCTCAACTTAATTCCAATGCTTACCGGCCATAGACTAGGGGGTATTTATATGTAACTTGAAGATTAGATCAATGTCTAATATGCATGATATAATGGATGGCCATGATTGCATCTTACAAATCTAGGGTATAGATTTAACCACCTAGTTTCCTTACATCATCAACTCCTTCTCATGAAATCATCATGCATAGGTGGCACCATCTCATAGAAGAAGGCTTCTTGGAAAATCCTATCCAATCCTATACTAGCTGGTCAGATTTTGCAATAACCAGACTATTTCTTGAATCTAATTTTTTTTTTAGATTTCATAATTTTTCTTCTGGCATTAATTCAGTGCCTATATTCTTCCTACCTTTAACATTATTGCATTGGGTAAAGATTTTATTACTTGACCCTTGAAAATGACCAAAATGCATGCCCCTCACTTTATAACATTAGGGACTTTTTTGTCTTTTCACACTCACCAAGATATTTCTCAACCCTCGTCCTTTATTCCTATAACCTTCTTTGACTATCTTATCTAACATTACCCAAGACCTTTTACTATAAATTTAATTCCTTCAAAAATTAATATCAATTAATTGGGGCCTCAAATCAAAATTATGATTCCCACCAAATAGCTCAGAAAAATCCCCTCTATCTTCTCCCGACTTTAGATTTATTGGGTCTCCAAGTATCCTTGACTTTCTCAAGAATGACACTTGTGTCCCTTAATTCTTTCAAATTATACTTTAGTTCCCTTAACTTATCACTACATTAAATTTATTCCATGGAACCTTTATACTTTACACTTTAGTTCCTTTAACTTTCTTTCCTTATAAAAGTCCTTCCTTCCTCATTCCTCTTTATGTGCCCTAGAAATTCTTCTAGAGCATCTAACTTTATTTATATACTTATCCTAGGAGCTATCACTATTTACACTTTAGTACCTATACTTTCCCTATTGCAAATTTTAAATTTTGGGCCAATCTGCAAAATTTTGGAGACTCTTCTAGATTGCCAATCTGAAAAATGAACAATGAACTGTACCTAAGGATCAAATTGTAAATTTTTAAATTTTGGGCCTAAGTGATGCTTTCTTTAATCAAAATCGCTTTTGAATGCGTACTCTGAGGGGTAAAAGTGATGACATTACAATAATCATATCCAATCCTGTATCGGCTCAGTCAGATTTTTCAAAAATCAGACTGTTTCTTGAATCTGATTTTTCTAAGGTTTCATAATTTATCTTCTGGAACTAGATTTAATGTCTTGTTCTTCCTAACTTTAAAATTACTGGATTGATATTAATTTACCCTTAGAAATGGCTAAATGCCCTTCACTCACTTTTAGAACACTGGAGAATTTTTGTCTTTTCACATTTTATCATGGTATGTCTTAGCCTTGGTCCTCTATTCCTATAACTCTCTTTGACTTCCTATCCAGGGTTATATCATTTGTTAGATATCTAACATTACCCTGAGAATTTCTACTGTAACTTTAATTCTTCAAAACTTATATCAATTCATCGGGGTCTAGTATCAAAATTTTAATGGCAGTCAAATGGCTCAAAAAAATCTCCTCTATCTTCTGCTGAATTTTGATTTCCAGAAACATTTCCATATTTACATTTGTGTCCTTGAGTTTTTAAAAAATGACACTTATGTCCCTTAATTCTTCAAAAAATGCTCCCTTAACTTATCACTACATTAACTTTGATCCAAGAAACCTTTATAGTTTAAACTTTGGTCCCTTTAAATTTTTTACTTAAGGTCCTAAAGGACTTTCTTAAGGGCCTTTGGAGCTCAAAAAATTCTTATGTCTACTCCAAAAGGCCCTAAAGGACTTTCTTAAAGTCTTACTTGATCAAAGTAGTAAGACTACTCAACTTACTATTAACTTATCTTGATTGTTATGTGTATTCGATATGACTGTTGGTTGAACTAAAGATGATGATATGATCGTATTCTTTGTATTGTGATGTCTTAACTTGATGCATGATTGAGTTGGATGGGGTAAAGTGGTTTCCTAATTGTGGCATTAAGCTTAGTGATAACTTTTATTTTAATTATCAAACAAAACTAAGCTAACCAATAGTAGAATGGAGGCTAACCTAGGTCGATTCACAATGAGCCTAAATGGATATAGAAGCTCCTAAATAATCTAATGAGCCACAAATTAACAAGTTAAAGAGATAGTGTTTGATGAGTTTTAATCTAACTACTAAAAGCAAATCCTTTGCTTTTGTTTACGCTTTTAAGTGTTTATGATGATGGAATGTATGAATAACAGCAAGTGTGTTCCCTTGGATATTACCTTACCTTCATTATCCATAGAATATGAGGAGTAGATCAATTGCATTAGAATATGTTAGCTAACAACTCGCTAGGTAAATCTCAATCAAAGCTACAACTTATAGACATTAAAAGAGATTATGAATCATTTAACTCAGAGATAGTAGAATATGAATTAAATAGATTCATTTCAATTAATTACAACTATGTTCAACTCGATCAAAGGTGTGAATTAATCAAAGGTGAGTTATGCATAAATAAGAAATTCAACTCGGTTCCCTACTTCTTTGTCAACTACTACTCTAATTGTATCAGTAATACAGAATTAACTGCATTAGCGTTGCATTGCTATCTCCCTATTCAGCCCAAGGATTCTGGTTCAACATCATCTCCAAGAGAGCACAGCAGTTTAGCATTGCATTGCTATCTGAACTTCAGCAACAACAAAAAACACAGCAGCAGTCATGGTGAAAATGATAGAAGAAGATGAAGATGAAGATGAATTGCAGAACTTTCCTCTAGTTCTATTGCTTAGAACAAAGGAAAGTTGTAGAAGAGAAAATGAAAATGGAGAGAGAAATAGAGAAGGAATGACATGAATGGAATGGAATAGATGTAGAGTGTGTGAATGGAGAAGGGAATAGAATGTACTCAGCTCCTCTGAACTGTACATCCAGCTTTCCCTCAGGCTTATTTGATATGTGATGGTATGTATATATAGGTGTGAAAGGATGTAAAGGATAGCTGAAATGGTATGAATGATGTCACATCCTTATTTTTAACCTCAATTATACTCCATTAGAAGTGATTGGAACCAATTACATGATCATTTGCTTTGAAAACATCCATTTCCAAAAGATTTGCTCTCTGGTACTGTTCACTGTTACTGTTTATTTGGTGAACATGTACCCTATTTTGAAAAATTATAATTAATTGTAGAAAAATCAAAATAATGTGGTTCCAATTTATAATGGAAGCTCTTTCATAAATATTTGAGGAAAAAAATATGAAATTGAGGTTATTTTCTTCACACGAAATCAGTTTATTGGATAAAAATTACTGTTCATTTGGTAAAATCTGGAAGTTCCAGTTTCTTTGCCTTAACTTTAAAAATTCATTTCTCTTTGGTTACTTATACAAATGAACTGTGTTACCTATGGAATTAAATATCTAGACTTCCTCTCTAAGCTCACCAAATTTCATAGAAAAATTCGTTCATTTGATATATGAAACCATTGCGTGAACATCACTGCCTCTCAGCCCTCATTTTATCTCAATTCCAGGTCTTACTGCCCACTTTGGAAAATCATAATAATTCGGATACTTATCCAAATGAGGCGTTCTTGGTGTCCATTTAAATCTCTGTATCTTAAGTTTAATCATACCAAGTTTCAGACTAAAACTCATTGATTTAGGCATCATAAACATCATCACATCAACACAACCTCAAAACAGAATTACATAATCATACACTATTCAACCGTACATGCTATCATATGCTTCCATAAAGTCAAATATCTCATGTGACCTATTATACAACCTCATTCATCCATGTTAACCCTTTTTCCATGTGAAGTTCCAACACCTATGACAAGATTATGCATATGGAAGGAATGAGATTTCATAGAAATCCCAACAGCAAGTTACACAAACTATAATATCATGCATGAATAATTGAATACTTAACATGTTATCATGTGATGGGAGCTACTTCATAATAGTACATAAGAAAACTCTAACATGAATATTGTCATGACATAACTTTCAAGGAGTTGCAATCATTCATACTTCATCATATCATGATAACATAAGCTCAAGCTCAACCAAACACAAAAATCAACAAGCAAGCAAAACAATTAAACAAATATGAGTTATAAGGTAGGTATCCTTGCTACCTCTTAGCTATCTTGGTCAAAACCTTCTTGAAGTTCTTTCCTTTCTTCACAAATGTCAAAACCTAGCCATTACAACATAATATAAAGTTACAACTCAACTTGAAACCAAATCCAATACTAGGTTTTCACTAGCTCCATTTCTTTCTCTACTTTATGTTTTTTACTTCCATCTTTCCAAAATAAATTCCCATGGTTCATTTCCACATAATTTTTCATTTAGAATCCAAATATTAAATCATAATTTTCAAAATCAAAACACTTCAGTTGCTACAGTACCAAACCGAACTGTTCCAAAAATTCACATTTTGATTCCAATGCTTCCAATACTTGTTCTCCTACTTTATTCCCACACAATTTTCCATTTTAAACTCATTGGAAGCGTCAACATTATGAAATTCCATCATATAAACAGTACCATATATAGTACCAGCAAGAACACAAAACCCTAAATCCAAACATACTTGAATTCCCAAGCTTATACTACTTGATTCTAGCTTGTTTAAACTTGTCTAAACTATCCATAACATAAAACTCATATTTTAACCATATATGAGCAGCACTTCCAGCAGAAAACATAAGAGAAATATAGCATGAAAACCACTTAAAATCATGAGCTAACTTGCTAGAACAAAGCTCAAGATCAAGGGAGATGATTACCTTACTTCTTGCTTTAAGTTGTGTGCTTCTTTCTTGGTTGAGTGAAAATTTTGCAAGAGTTTCCCTATGGTTCTCAAGGCTGCTGCACATGGTCTGAAATGAGGGGGAATTTATAGAGAAATTTGGGTTGAAATGGATGGCCAAGATTGATTTGGTTACTATTTGATCTAAAGGCTCACATTTAATCTTGGATTTAACTTTTTCTAAAAAGAATAATTATGACATCATGTGGGACAGCTCATGGGATACCTAAGAGGGTTAGGTGGCATGCTGACCATGTAAAGAAGGTTCTGGAAAAATTCCAGTCTAATCCAGTACCGATTGGAGCAGTTTCACAACAACCGGACTATTTTTTGTTCCAAATTTTTTTATAATATACCAAGATATGTATTATGTCTTGGAAATCAATATCTAGGCTTCTCATACCATTGAAAATGACATACTGAATATTTATCTGCTATCCATCCCTTGGGAAATGACCAAAATACCCTTGGTGTCCTTTCTTACACTATATTGACCCTAAGGGCATAATCGTCATTTTACCCCTCTTTATACTGCCTCAGGGTGTATCTGGGCTCAACTAATCATATTTATACCATGTACCACTTTTGTAGCCTATCCCAGGTGACCAAAATACCCTTCATCCATCTCTGGTACAATCTGGGCATCTAGGGACATTTTCGTAATTTTGCACTTTTTCTGTACATTGGCCCCTTCTATTGATGGACTGGTACCCTGAGCTTTGGGCCCTTCTTGGCATCATCATGGACCTATATATGAGGTTATCTGATCTCATTCTATCCAGGCTTACATACCGATAAGTTCCATTATCGGATCACGGGTGTTATCAAACTCCCGTCAAAATTCACTAATATGTGAATAACTTTTTATACAGAACTTCTTCCAGAGTTCTGTCAGATTCATAACATCTGACACTATAGGGCACACTTTCCTGTAATTCTTCTTACATATATCTGATGTCCATAGAATCTGATAAAAATTCAGATAAATTTTATACTATCAAATAATTTTCTACTGTCTGGAACCTTAATAAAATTTCTGTATCATGCCAGATTACCCAGCATGACTTCCTCTATTTACTGATGGAATGTGGGACTGAAATACTTACAGGCAGCTCTAAGCCTTTTTTGGCTGAACTTTTTTATAATTATATTTATGTCCCTGACTTTTTGCTTAATTACATTTAGGTCCCTAAACTTTTGGAAATTACCACTTTTGGCCCAATATTTATTTCTACTTTAACTTTTGGCCTTTAACCTTTTCCAAGTTGGGTTTAGGTCCTTTTCTTTCTTTAAAACTTATCTAACCTTTATTTTCTCGTCTGATCTTCGTCATAATCCTTTCTAAGCCTCTTTCCATTATCAGTACTATACAGATAGGGAAAATTTAGGATATGACAAATGATGTGTGGAATACATGAGCTAATGCTAAAATGTGATTATGTTTAGATGAAGTGTGTGTACATGAACAGTGCCAAATGTGTGGAATTCTGTTCTATTATAGCACATGCTTGATCTCCCACTTGCAATATGTTATTAGATCTGGATCCAGTACATGTTCCATGTGATTCTGCAGCTCTTGGATCTAGCACATGCTTACATATCCAATTGTCAATTGGTCTAATATGCTGATTGATCACTACAAAGTGGAAATTTAATAGATTATTTATCAAATTAATCAGTAAAATCAAACCAATTAATTTCTCCTTACTCTATTTAATTTTATTAATTAATTGCTCATCACATTGATAAATGGGGATAAATTCAATAATAAAATTCACTTAAAACACACTAAAAATTACTATAAATATGAGTTTATCAACTCCTCCATACTTAGCTTTTGTACTCCTAGCAAAATTATGGATCAAATTGAAATTCAAACACACATGTTCAGCATATTTGGCAAAATAGATTCAGCATGAGCACTTGCAATCCTCAATCTTTTCCTTTCAATTGGCAGCAGTCCAAACTAATCTCATATCAATCAAAGAACCTAACTCATGCAATGAAATCATAGTAAGTAGCAAGGTGAGATTTACTCACAAGGTGTAGTGTTTCACTCATTCTCTTATCAAAGTAATTTCACTCAACCATCTAGCTTAGGCTTCCCATAGGCTTGTAACCATCCTACATCTCTACCACTAACTGCTACAAGGATTATGAATCAAAGGGTCTTTATTAGGTTGTAATGTTGGAAGGCTAAGTGATGAAATGGAAATACATGTCAATGATTAATGAAATACTGCATATTATCTTAATTCTCCAATCTAATATGAACTTACAACTACAGAGAATACCGCAAATCACCAAATATTTTCCTTTCATTCAAGTTGAATATTACTTTTGTTCTTTATGGTCTATCTCTTCTTTCTTTTTCTCTTTTATGTACTTTTCTTTTTACTTTTCTTTTCTCTCACTATTGAACCAGATAGCAAATACATTAAAGTTCAAATATCCAAAAAGTGGTACACTTTATCAGTTATTTCACAATAGTAAGTACCCTGTACAGCATTCAATAATCAAGGATAGAATTTTAAAAGAAAGTGAAGGTCTCAAAATAAGCAAAGGATTTAATTTTTTTTATGTAGCTACTATTTGGGCAAAAGGGTTTTGAAAGAATTGCCCTTATCATATTCATAATTCAAGAAGCTAATGTGGTTTTGAATCAAAGATTGAGACAAGTTCTGCAAAGTTACCAAATTAGATAGTGTCACACAATGTAATGAATATCTGTTTAAGGCTCAAAGATCCTTCTATCTAGCTTACTTACCTTAATCAACTCACAATGACAAGATTGGATCAATATTAAACAAAATACATGAGATCAATCATTCATGCTACACAATTTCCAGTAGTCAATTAATAAAACTAGCAACTCATACTTCATCAAGCTTGCAATGTTCAAAAATATGTGTTCAAAATTTAATTTTAAGTCTATGACAGTAAGTTCAATTAAACCAAGCAACAATCAGATGAAACAAGAGAATTTTCAGCAGAAGTTCAAGTCCAGTCGAGACAAAAGGGTCTTCAGGTCATGACTCTTTTACACAGAGAAGAAAGTTTAGAAAATAGGGAATATTGGTCACGACTAACATGCACATTGGTCATGACACATGATCACAGAGAGTAATTCTGTCAAACACATAAGCTCAGGTTGCGACCAAGTGTCCATCCAGTCACAACTAAAATTCACAGAGTTATAGTCGCAGTAAAGATAAGCACATATCATGACTAAAATATAGCAGACAGGTAATAATCAGAAAGTAAGAATTACTGGTCGCGACAAACATGTTCATGGTCATGGCTAGAAACTTGACATTTTTTCACATATTAGTTATGACAATAACATCTCAAAGTTACGACCAGAATACAAAATCACAGCAATTATCTTATTTTACTTACCCATTTCACAAACTACTCCCCCACACTTAATTTCTACATTGTCCTCAATATGAAGAAGTAAAGAAACATATATAAAGGCCGAAGTAATGAAGAGGACAAAGCTGAATTAGAATCCAAGATGAACTTATTAATTTCTATCTACCCCTACTGACTTGGTTTCCTCCCCCATACTTAATCAACATTTTACAGGTCAAGTATATAAGTAAAATAATGTAAAATAGACTATTGTAAGTAGGGAAACAAGGAAGGAGACAACCTGAGTATCATGGTGGTTTAAAATTCTCCTTGTACAGATTGAATAATTGGCTATTAACCTGGAATATTGTACCATCCACTTCATCCTTTCTTGTTGACATGGCCTTTATCCATCCTATGAGATAATCCACAGCTTGCAGAATATATACATAACCAAAAGACAATAGAAATGGCCTTGATAATGTAACTACTGCATTATCCATTATTTTCCTTACAGTGAAATGCTCAATAACTCTGTCTTTACCTGTACAATTGTCATGTATGTTCTCTTCATTCAAAAGGTTAGTGACAGACAAAGAAATCTCATATTCAAGCATATCATTTTTAGAATTTTAGAGTAACAATTGATGTTCCTCTTTAGCCTCTTCCTTATATGCATCAAGTGCACTCAATCCTAACAATGAGTAATCTTCAAATGGATGTCTCATTACTTCATAGACATTAAAAGTTATGACATCATCACCCACTTCTATTGTAATGCTTATATTCTTCATGCTTATGACAGTGTTAGCTGTTTTAATCTTCGTGCTTATGATAGTGTTAGATGTTCTAAGGAATGGCCTCCCTAAAATAATAAGACCGTCTAAGGTTGACTTCTATGACATGTCCAAGAAAGAAATCTGCATGTATAATCAAGTATTTGACCTTTACTAGTATGTCTTTTAGAAGTCCCTTAGGTTTCCTAGTGGTCTGATCAGCAAGTTCAACTATCATAGAGGTCCCCTTAAGTGAGCATATATTAATGCCTAATGATGTATAAATGGAGGTTGGCATTACATTAATAGCTACACCAAGATCTAACAAAGCATTAGCACACTAAAACTTACTAATGGTGATTGGGATTGTAAAGGAACTTGGATCATCACATTTAATAGGAAGTTGTGCCTTAAACAAAGCTGACAAACTAGATCCTACTTGAACCCTTTCATTTGGTTTGCAGATTCTTTTATTAATGCAGAGTTCTTTCATAAATTTTATATACTTAGGTATACTTCTAATCACATCTACCAGTGGCACATTAACTTCTAATTTCCCTAATAGATTCAAAATATCTTGTTCCTATTTATCTTTTAAAACATTCTTTGGACACATGTATACATTAGGAAAATATAGGTGTTTAATACTTACCTCTCTATCCTTCTATTTTGCATCTTCATGCTCCTTCTTATTCTAATTTTTGTTTGATTTCTGAGTTACACTGCTGGAAGTAGTAACTGTTTCCATCATAACAGATAATTATGAAACCTCCTTCAATGTAGTTTGCTCATTCTTCTGTAACATGTCTTTTTCTTTGCTACTCTCTGATTCAAGTATGGGTGAAGGTTTTTCTCCAATCACTTCTTCAGCTCCAGATATGTTCTACTGCTCAATTACTTCCTTATCCTTTTTATCCTATTTTGTATATGCTTTCCCTACTATTTTCCACTTTTCAGGTTTATAGCATTTATAGATTTTGGGTTAACAACTGTGTTTGAAGGTAAATTCTCCCCAATTCTGGCTTAGACATAATTCACTGAATTTGTTACCTGTGATACCTAACCATTCATGTTTGCTGTTTTTGTCTCCCATTGCTCTATTCTATTACCCAAGGCTAACTTGGACTCTATCATTACTTGATTATTCCCTCCAGTAGATCTCAAGCCCTTAAAGTTAGAGTAGAAGTTTGTATTGATAGAGTGTATATTTGAATTCATCATATTAATGTTTTTCATTATCTCAGATTTTCCATAATCCTTTGTAGCAGTAGGTACTTCTATAACTCTAGAAGATTCAGTCACTTGTCTATCATTATTGAATTTATTTTGCCCAAAATTCATGTCTCCACCTCCATCCCTCCTTATGAAATTAGGATGATCTCTCCATCCTTCATTATATGTGTTAAAGTATGGATTCCTTTATGGATACTGGTTTGGTTTGTCTTGATATATAGCTGATATACCTATATAATGTGTAGGACAATTGACAGTGGTATGCATAGGAGAATAATAAAGTTGACAACTAGGAGCAACAAGAGCTTGAGAGTATGGGCTTTGAACATGTGAATTTCCCAATTGAGCAGCTAGGTTATTGATCTGAGCATTCATGGCAGCAACTTGGGAGGATAAACAATTATAATCTTGAGAAGGCCTTACAGATACCTCATGGACTTGCCTAGTATCATAGCCCCCATATTGCTGGTCATTGCTTGCTATTTTCTCAATTAGGTTCCATGCTTCATCTAGAGTTAACCATCAATGGAGCCTCTAGTAGCTGAATCCAAATTCTTTCTACATGCATAGTGCAATCCTGAATAGAAATACTGCACCAAAGGCTCACTTAGAATCTGGTGGTATAGACATCTAGTTAACAACTCTTGAAATCTTTCCCAAAACTCATGGAAAGATTCTTAATCATACTATTTTTGTAACAAAAATCTCCTTCCTCAATGTAGCTATCTTTGAAGTAGGGAAGTAGCTCTATAGGAAAGTAGCCTTCAAGTTGTTCTAAGAATCTAATGCTTGAGGTGTATGATATGACAACATATAAAAACATTCCTTTGCCTTTCCTTCAAGTGTAAAGTAGAATACTTGTCTTTGCATAGCATCCATGTCAGCACCTGCAGATTTCATGGATGAGCAAACCCATTATATAGTCTTTAATTGCTTGAAAGGATCTTCATGTGCCAATCCACAAAATTTTGTTAAGTTGCTTAACAAAGGACCTTTCAACTCAAAATTAACATCCAAAGCAGAATAAGTGAGGAAATGATCAAAGTTTGCATGAGAAGAAGTTAATTCTCTTATGCTCTTACGTGCTCTTCTATTGTTCATGTTATTCTCTTCATGTTGCTCATTTTGAATATTCTGATTATGAGTATGAGTTTTAACTTCATTATCATACTCCATGACAAAATGATTATCTAATATATCACCAGATGCAAATTCAGTCTTAGCTACAATAGATTCACTAGAATAACTAAGCTCAACAGAAGATGCAACACTAGCTTGATTTAAGATTTTATTCTGTTTAAGTTACCTAAGTGTTCTATCGATTTCTCTATCCAAAGGAAAGAATTCAGAGCTTCTAGTCATGTAAATCAAACTTAACAATAATGCAGAATATCAAATATGTCACAGATGCAACAATTTTAGAAATTCAGATCAAGTAATCACAGTTTAAAACAGTCAAGTCGCGACTATCATTCACAGAGAGAAAAAAATTCTGAATTAGGATTTTTGGTCATGACCAAATATCCCTTTGGTTACGACTAAAAATCACAGAGAGCAAAATACTTTAAGTTTTCAGTTTCTAGTTGCGACCAATTGTCACTTAGGTCGCGACTAAAAATCATAAAGAGTACATCTGATTGAAGCAACGATTTTTGGTTGCGACTAGAAATCACAGAGAAGAAAATTGAATGAAAAATATTTTTGGTTACGACCACAAGACAAACTGGTCGAGACTAAAGGTAACATAGAACAAAATAAGTTGAAAACAAATTTTTGGTTGCGACCAAATGTTATTCTGGTCGAGACTAAAGTTCACAGAAATGCTCATAAATCAATTTTAAGCACTTTTGTAACAACTAGAAAGGCATTTAGTCACAACTCAATAAGACAAAACACTAAATACATAGGAAAACTGAAACAATAAGAAAACTGAAACACATATATACTTTTTATGATTTTTAGGCCTAGTAGATTGATAATGACGCCATTTTGATAACTGTCATTTTAATTATCAAATAAAACTAAGCTAACTAATAGTAGAATGGAGGCTAACCTAGTTCAATTCACAATGAGCCTAAATGGATGTAGAAGTTCCTAATTAATCTAATGAACCACAAATTAACAAGTTAAAGAGATGGTGTTTGATGAGTTTTAATCTAACTACTAAAAGCAAATCCTTTGCTATTGTTTATGCTTTTAAGTGTTTATGATGATAAGATGAATGAATAACAAGTGTGTTCTATTGGAGATTACCTTACCTTCATTATCCATAGAATATGAGGAGTAGATCAGTTGAATTAGAATATGTTAGCTAACAACTCGCTAGCTAAATCTCAATCAAAGCTACAACTCGCAGACATTAAAAAAGATTATGAATCATTCAACTCAGAGATAGTAGAATATGAATTAAACAGATTCATTTTAATTAATCAGAACTATGTTCAACTCGATCAAAGATGAGAATTAATCGAAGGTGAGTCATGCATAAATAAGAAATTCAACTCGGTTCCCTACTTCTTTGTCATTTACTACTCTAATTGCATCAGTAAATACAGAATTAACTACAATAACTCAATACATTTAACTATGAATTAAAGACACGATGATCTCCCTATTCAGCCCAAGGATTCTAGTTCAGCTGACTCTAAGAAACCATAACTGCTTAGCCTTGTATTGCCATCTAATCTTCAGTAGTAACAGAAAACATAGTAGTAGTCATGGTGAAAATGATAGAAGAAAATGAAGATGAGCTGCAGAACTTTACTCTGATTCTATTTACTAGAATAGAGGAAAGTTCCAGAAGAGAAAATGAAGATGGAAAGAGAAATAGAGAAGGAATGACATGAATGGAATAGAATGGATGTGAAGTACGTGAATGGAGAAGGGAACAACATGACATGAATCTGATTCTATGTACTCAACTCCTCTAAATTGTGCGTCCAACTCTCCCCCCAGGTGTATCTGATATGATATATGATGGTGTGTATATATAGGTATGGAAGGATGTGAAGGGTAGTTGAAATAGTATGAATGATGTGTGGAATGCATGAGCTGTTGTTGAAATGTGTGATTCTGTTCAGATAAGGTGTGTGTGCATGAACAATGTTGTGTGCGTGAACGTGCCAGATGTGTGCGTGAACAATACTAGATGTGTGCGTGAACAGTGCCAGATGTGTGGAATTATATTTTGTTACATCACATGCTTGATCTCCCAAGTGCAATCTGTTATCAGATTTGGATCCAACACATGTTCCATGTGATTATGTAGCTCTTGGATCTAGCACATGCTTACATATACAGCTGTCAATTGGTCTAACATGCTTATTGGTCATTGCAAAGTAGAAATTTAATAAATTATTTATCAAATTAATCACTAAAATCAAACCAATTAATTTCTACTTGCTCCATTTAATTTTATTAATTAATTACTCATCATATTGGTAAATAGGAATATCAATAATAGAACTCACTTAAAACACACTAAAAATCACTACAAATATGAGTTTATCAATTAGTTTCATAATAATCTTGCTTATTGATATTTTTGTTGAAGCAACTTGCTGTTAGGATTTCTTTGAAATCTCACTCCTCCAATTAATCAATTATTTAGGGACTGAACCAACAAGAGGCAAATGCACTATGATTGAAGATTAGTGTATATATGTCATGGCATTATGTTACCTAATGTTGTACGTAATTATTCATGACAACATGTATGATTTATATGAGGCAGTGACTTTTGAGTAGTGTTTTGATCAAGTTAATGTTTGAATTTGACCTTCAAATTTTGCATACTTAAAGTACACACGATAAGCTTAAAATTCATAGGTATAAAACTTGAATTGAATCTATGTACAATTTATGGCAATTTTTTAAAGTTAGGGTTGAAAATCTGGAGCACAGTTTTTGACCAAATGAACATAGAACATCCAAATCAATCTGGCACTATTTTGCAATGAATGAGTTCCTGAAACTATTTTTACCTTAAAGAAATATAAAAGATATTTTAGTAGAACTTAGAAACATTAAATTTTAATTTTTCTAGAATTAGTTATGAATTTTTAAAGTTGGGCATAATTTTGGGAATTACCAAATGAATAGTAACCTGAGAAACCAAAAATTTTAGATTTGGTTTCTTGAATATAGGCCCCTCCATAATGGTTGCAATAGATATAAATAAACCATAATATGGTCTAGAATTAAGGTATGACACTATTGTATCCAAGCAAAGGTTCTGCCATAGGATAATAGTGTTTTGCTCTATTTAAGATTGTTGGATTTATGTGTCAATTATGGATAAATTGACATATGAATTGAGATTTACAAAGAAAACACTTAAAGAGCATTTTCACGGAGGGGTTCATAATCATATGTGAACCAAGGGTTGGGAGGCAATGCACTACCTTTTATTGATCCAAACCCAATACCTGAGATAGAGGAAGATCTGGAAATATATTTATGGTTTAATGACCAATAACACGATATGTCTTCAGTGGGATCTAACAAGGTTGATGTGGAGGTTGTGGATCTAGTTGATGATGGTGATAGTGCTAATAGTGCTAACCCGAGGATTCTAGATCTAGCTATACCTAGATTGATAAGATACAAATTGTATATAGTTTCTTTGACATTTTTAAGCGTTTTGTGACACTTTCACCATTCATTTTATGCCTGTAATGTGCTTCTATATAATACATGATTGTGCATGGCAATGTGCTTATTAAAGGGTAAAATAGTTAATTAGCTCTTCTAAACTATATATATTTTGTTATTTAATTAGCTTAGTCTTTACAATGAGTTTTGATTTTTATTTGTAAAGGTTTTGAAAGAGACTCAAAGACCCAAAGTGGACCAGAGAAGAAAGCACAAGACAAAGAGAACCTAAATTGAGAAAGTAAACTTCTGTGATATTTAGTCATGACCTCAAAGTCCACTGGTTGCGGCCTACTTTTCTTTTGGGAGGTTCTCTGTGTTCACAGGTCGTGACCTAAATATGGATATGGTTGAGACTAGAGTAGATAGTTAGTGAAGATGTGCATTTTTATTTATGTTACTATGCAATTAAGGCAGGGGCAGGTTGGATATTTTGCCATATTTGGCTAGGTTGAAGTTACTCTCATCCTCTCAACAAACTTCAATCAAATCTTCTATTTCTCTTGATCTTTTCATAAATTCCTCCATTTCTACACTGATTAATCCATCTCTACCATATTTGTCTTCACCTTTCTCTAATATTTTTCTACACATGTCATAGCACCAACTCTGGACAAAAATTATAGCACAATAAGAGCTATGAGAAGCTAGATTTTTAGCCTCTTCATGATGGATAACACAGCTTGAGGCCACAGACTACAATGGGGAGTTATCCTATCTTAGTTTGCACTTATTGCATGTTTTGAGATTTCTATATTTAGGAATTTGATAATATGTATAAGGATTGAATATCGATTGATTATTCTCATATTGTATACTTGTAATTGATTTGGATGATGTGATTATCAATTTTCATATATATTTCAGTTTGATTTCTGTTTAATTAGTTGATTATTAGTGATTGTTAGTAGTTAATTCAATCAATTAGAGTCTTTATCTATCGATTGGTAGTTTATAGAGGGTTTTTTTTATTATCTAATTCAATCTATACACTAAGTGGTTCTGAATAGTGCATTTAAGGGTTTTAATTTAACTTTGATAAAAGGGAGTTTGAACTCAGTAATGAACTGTACTTGATCGATTGATTAAGTTTTTTTTTATAAGACTTAGTGTTTTCATCACTCATTCCAAATCAAGAGTAAGGATAGCTATGTTTTCATCATCAAGAGTATTTCCTATCATATTTCTTTTACAATCCAAACCATTTTCACACTAATAAAAATTTTTAAAAAATAGTTACTTTTACTGGACTTTATTTCTATTACACCAATATTTGAACTAAACCAAGAACCCATGCTTTTTACTCATGTTTTCAATGTTATTGTTCACCAATTGTTAGGATTCCACTTGAAAGGCTCCTTGAGAAGAACGATAGGGTTATGCCTTATACGAAATTATTGTGTTCAATCTTTATTTTGAAAGCTAGGATCACAACAATTTTAAGACTTTTCAACTAGACCCAATACATAGTTACCTAGGGTTAAATCTAAATTTAATAAGTATGATGACTTATTAGAAGAGTTTAAGTTTAGAGCCTGGCATATAAAGAAGCATGAGATCAGGAACTTACTGTCTACTTATATTTTCTTCAAGATGTTAGAGTACTACATTATGTAGTTAATTGGGAATCTCAAACTCTAGACGAGATAACCTGGAATTAGTACTCAATAAAGTGCTTCCATAAACTCCTGAATGGTTACAAGAGATTACTCATTTATAGCAATTTGGAATACAATATTTTCAAACTTTGGTTATAGATTTAAAAGCTTTTGTAATCTATACTTTTATGTAAAAAGCTTAGCAAGAAATGATTAGGGAACTTTTTATATGTATATTATTTAAGTAGTTGGTTTTCTAATATTGGTAAAATGTAGACTTTTGTTGCTGCTAAATATGTATGTACATAAAAGTATAAAATGTTATGCATATAACCATAGCATTATATGATAAACTTTGCTGCTTCTGATGTACAAGTCGATACATATAAATGAAATATAAGTTAAGTAGTATAATCTCTTGTTTCTTTTTATAATTCAGAAAAGAAATTAATATGGTGAGAACACGAAGAAACATGTCACCTAAGGAACATAGACTAGAGGAACATAGGGTACCTCTTGATCCTTTTCAGTTGATTCTAGAAAGGCTAGAACAACAACAAAAAGCTTTAGAGGAGGTGAGGGCCACTCAAGACCACCATAACAAGAAAGGGATGCCATAATAGCGGTAGAAGTTGTAGCAATAGTTATGAATCTAAGACAATCAGAGGTACTTGAGCCTCAGCCAACTCTAGAGCCCGTCCAACTACAGGGATAGGTAGGACCCTTAGTAAACCTTCAGAACATCTAATAGCAGATTACTTGTTTATACAAACACAATCCACCAACATATGATGGAGCATTCTATGTCCAAGCAGTTGAAGACTGGATCAATTGATTGGAAAAAATCTTCAAAGTTTCATATTACCCTTCATAATGTAAAGCCTAGATGGAAATCTATAAGCTAGAAAAAGATGATGATTGGTGGTAGAGAAACATGAAACTCTTGCTACAAGCCATAGATGTTCTAGTCAGTTGGGAAGTATTTCTCAAATAGTTTTATGAGAGATATTTTCTATGATCTATTAGAGATTAGAGGAAGCAGAGTTCTTAACCTTCAAGTAGTAGGACAAAGAATCTTTTGATAAGTACCTGCTAAAGTTTATTTGCTACTTCTATTAGTCTACCTATCTATGTTATAGGAACAAGGAGAAGTTGATAACAAAGAAAATGTTAGTGGTTTGAAGCAGACCTTGAGAGAGAAGATAGCTCCTCGATAATTCGAGGAGTTTAATAAAGCAGTCAAGGCCTGTAGAATTATAGAGAATAGTCTGAATCATTATGACCTATCCAAGCCAACCCCTAAGATGGAGAAAGCTATAGGGAGAGCAATTCAGGACACAGGCCCTTCTAACAACAATAATAACAAGAGGAAAAAGTCATAGAACAATAAGAGGGCTAAGAAGGGTAAAATTCCAGAAGGGGTAAAACCAGTAGAGGTCGAAGGAGTATGTGATATGTGGAAAGAATCACAGGAACAAGCCGTGCTTGGCTGGGTAGAATGTATGATATACATGTGGCAAGTTGAGACATTACGCAGAGGAGTACCCACAGAATACTGATAATCCTAGGCGTTAAACTTAAGGATGAGTGGTTCCTATCACACAAGAGGAAGCCCATAAATTGCCTCATATGATACAATGTTTGATTAGCATTAACAATCACCTTGTGAATGCCATGTTCAATTCATGTACAAGTAATTCATTTATATCATATAGCTGTGCTAAGCGACTAAGCCTGGTTATTGATGCTCTGCTATCGTATCCTTACTTTTAACCTCAATTATACTTATTGAAAAGTCATTGGAACCAATTACATAGACTTTTGCCTTAAAAACATTCATTTCCAAAAGAATTGCTCTCAAGTACTGTTCACTTACTGTTCATTTGGTAATTCCAGACATTTACCCAATTTTGAAAATTCATAATTAAATGTAGAAAAATTGAAATAGGGTGATTTAATTTCTAATGAAAGCTCTTCCATTGAAATTTGAGAAAAAAATATAAAACTGAGGTTCCATCATCCCAATGAAATCAGTTTATTCGTTGAAAAATATTGTTCATTTGGTAAAATCTGGAATTCCAGTTGCTTTGCCTTAACTTCACAAATTCATTTCTCTTTCATTACTTATCCAAATGAACTGTGTTACCTATGGTTTTAAAGATCTAGACGTGCTCCTTAAGCTCAAAATAGTTCACAGAAAAATTAGTTCATTTACTATACAAAATTCACGTCTGAAGGTCACTCCCTCCAGTTGCTTACCTTCTCTTGATTCCAGATTTTAACTTCAAATTAGAAAAATCATAACAATTCAAATACTTGTCCAATTGAGGCGTTCTTAGTGTTCATTTAAATCCCTGTATCTTAGCTATTATCTTGCCAAATTTTAGATTCAAACTCATGAGTTAACGCATCATAATAATCATCACAAAGTCACAGCCTCAGAACAACACTACCTGAACATACATCATGCATACTACCATATTCTTTCATAGTGTCATGTAAGTAATGTAACTTATTCTACAAATTCATCTATCTATGTTTATCCTTTTCCCTTGTGAAGTTCCAGCACCTATGACATGGTTATGCATATGGAAAGAATGAGATTTTATGGAAATCCCAATAGCAAGTTACACAAACTATAATATCATGCATGATTAATTGGATGCTTAACATGTTATCATGAGATGGGAGCTACTTTATAATGGTACATAAGCAAACTCTAACATGCATATTGTCATGACATAAGTTGCAAGGATTTGCAATCATTCATACTTCATCATAAACATGATGACATAATCTCAAGCTTAACCAAACACCATAATCAACAAGCAAACATACAATCAAGCTTACATGAAACTATAGTTAGGTATTCTTGCTACCTCTTAGCTATCCTTGTTAAGGTCTTCTTGAGGTAATTTCCTTCCTTCACAAATGTCAAAACCTAGCCATTACAAAGTAATATCAAGTTATAACTCAACTTGAAAACAAATCCAAGACTAGGTTTTCACTAACTTCCATTCTTTCTCTATTTTATGTTTCATACTTTCATCTTTCCAAAATAAATTCTCACGGTAGATTTCAATATAATTTTTCATGTAGAATCCAAATATGAAACTAGAATTTCCAAAATCAAAACATCTCAAAAGCTGCTGTTCAAACTGAAGCAAACCCCCTTGTTTTCCAAAATTCACATTTTGATTCCAATGCTTCCAATACTTGTTTTCCTACTTTATCCCCACACAAATTTCCATTTTAAACTCATTGGAAGCATCAAAATCATAAAATTCCAACATATTAACAGTGTCACGCATAGTACCAGCCAACAACACAAAACCTTAATTCCAAACATACTTGAATTTCTAAGCTTATATCACTTGATTCTAGCTTATTTAAGATTGTCTAAACTATCCATAACATAAAACTCATATTCTAACCATATATGGACAGCACCTCCAGCAGCAACTTCAAGAGAAATATGGCACAAAAACCCCTTAAAATTAAGAGCTAACTTGCTAGAATAAAGCTCAAGATCAAGGGAGATGATTACCTTGCTTTTTGCTTCAAGTTGTGTGCTTTTTTCTTGGTTGAATGGAAATTTTGCAAGAGTTTATACTATGGTTCTGAGGGCTGCCGAATAAGGTCTGAGTTGAGGGGTATTTATAGATGAGCTTGAGTGGAAATAGATGTCCAATATTGATTTGGTTACTATTTGATCTAATGGTCCATATTCATTCTTAATCTTGGCTGGCCCTAGAAGCCATGCTTTTGAAGCCATGCATGACATCATTTAGGGGCATGTTTGGCTGGAAAAATTTAAATATATTGATAGGAAAAATTTCAGTCCAGTTCCTAATTTTTTTAATATTCTAGGATATGTAGTCTCCTAGAAACTAGTATCTAGTTTCCTCATACCATTAACATTGTTAGACTAAGTATTTATCTGTCATCCATCCCTTGAGAAATGACCAAAATACCCTTGGTGTCCTTTCTTGCACTCTATAAACTCTAAGGGCATAATTGTCATTTTACCCCTCTTTATACTGCCTCAAAGCATATAATAGCTATGAATAATCATATTTATACTATGTTACACATTTTTGACTTGTCCAAAATTATCAAAATTCCCTCCATCTATCTTTAGTACAATATGGTCATCTAGGGATATTTTCATAATTTTGCACTTTTCTTGGACTGCTCTGGACTCTGGCCCACTTAACTTTCCATTCACCTTATTGGGCCTATGTTGGTGCCATTTGGGCCATGGTATGGGCTCATTGCCTTTATGGCACAAATCCCAATGAATCTCTTCCGACTATATTTATCGTGTATTTTATTCCACCGTAAAATCCAATAAGAATTCTACGAAACTCCTTTTCAGACTCTATCAGTTTTATAAATTCATATATTAAATATAAAAATTTATTGTAAGGTTTTATCTGATTTTAAGGTCTAAAAAATACTGTAATAATTCCTTTTGACTTTAGAAATTTATATCAATTAATCGGGACCTCAAATCAAAATTTTGTGACTTCTTAAACTGATCAGAATAACTTTGTCTATCTACTGGT
This sequence comes from Leucaena leucocephala, assembly GCA_037074615.1. Classification (NCBI taxonomy): domain Eukaryota; kingdom Viridiplantae; phylum Streptophyta; class Magnoliopsida; order Fabales; family Fabaceae; genus Leucaena; species Leucaena leucocephala. The sequence goes on along the minus strand of CM073561.1, from coordinate 6,033,622 downwards.
AAAATTTAGGTTTAATCTAATTCTGGGAATTTTTGAGCATTTTTCAGTTCAACTTTTTCATAATTACATTTAGGTCCCTCACTTTTTGTTTATTTACATTTAGGTCCTTAAACTTTTGATAATTACTACTTTTGGGCCAACTTTTATTTCTATTTTAACCTTTTGCCTTCAACCTTTTCTAATTTGTGTTTAGGTCCCTAAATTTTCCTTAGTTAATAATCCCTTTCTTTCCTATCTCAATATGATACAGTTTATTCCAATAATCTTATATCCATTTTATATAAAATGTACAGTTACATCATGTAAGAAAACTGGTGGATTGTAAAAATAAAACTCTAATACATCCTCCTAAGGAAACAAATACCTCCCCTAAAGTTAAATTAAACTTTATTACTAAGGCCCAGGCTGATAAGTTCCTTTAAAGAGGTTGTTAGGGGTATTTAGTTTTCTTCTCAATACAAGTTGAGGTAGAAGAGAGGATTAAGGAGATTCTAGTAGTCAAGGAATTCTTTGAGGTATTCCCTATAGAGATTAAGCGACTCCCTTTAGAACGAGAAATTGAGTTCGCAATTGACATCGTACATGGAGTCAGACCAATTCCAAGGCCTTATACAGAATGGCTCCTAACAAGATTAGCTCTATTGTGGCCCCATTCAAAAATTGAGCCATTGTGGCCTCCCTATCTTCTTGTAAATTAGCTCTTATACTCATCCACACTCCTATAGCCATGTGTAAGGTTTACAATTTTTGGTAAAGTTCTATGTAGTAATGATTAGGAATAAATCTCCTCCCCATTAGAGTCTTCATTTCTCTCAAAGTTACTACAGGCCTCTCACCATTGTTCCTCCTATTTTGACCTAATTTATCCCACCAAACAAGAGCATATTCAGTAAAATCTATTATTGCCAACTTCACCCTTTTAGCTTCAGAGTAATTAAATACTAAAAAATTATTTCTATTTTATTTTCTCACTCTAAATAGGCTCAGGGTCATTTCTACCTTGGAAAGATGGTATCTTCATTTTGATGCTACTATGGTTCTCATCTACTCTATTTCTCTCTCAGAATATTTCTGCCACGTCTCCTCCCATGCCTATATCCTCTATGCTTATTTCTTCCCACTTATTATTCATATTCAAATTCTCCCTTACTATTAGTATTCTTATCAATCAAATTCAAATTCATCTATAGAAACCTCCTCTCGCCTATCATGCCTTCTAAGATTAGGTCTAACTCCTTGCATATTTACAATTCTTTCTTCTTGCCCCTCTAACCTATTCCTTATCTCCCCATAAACCACTTCCATACATATGGAATGTTGCTCTATTGCCCTAAATCTATCATCGTCATTCATCAGATTTCTTCTATCGCTATTAGATGTTTCATCTAAATTAGATATTGTGACTAAAAGAAAAGATGTTAATAAAATAAAATTCCTCACAAATTTTCTCACGTGTTTCCCTCAAGAATATCAATCAACACTCGTGTTTCACTTAAAATTGGCTTTTAAGTTGATGTATATCACTCTTGCCTTTTTCTACTCAAAAGTTCCTCTTGAAGCTCTTTAAAGAATTAAGCACGTTAATCAAAGTAATATACCTAAGAATTTTGAGAATGACAAAAATGGATGTTGAGATTGGGGTTTAAGGAAATCAAGAGTTCAATTTAACATAAAGATTGTAAATGTTAAAAGCAAATTTTGGATATGAAGATGGACTTGCTTAGAAAACACTTCCAGCATCAATTTTGTCCTTTATGTATTTTTTCAGTACTCCTTTTTTCTCTTATTTTTATACTATTTTTTCATTGAAATATGAAGAAATTACAAAATATAACAAAGAGAACAAAATGAGCATTTTGAACCCAGAAATTCTAGAAAACATGTTAATTTTAAAATGGTTATAACTCTATAGAAAACTTGGATTGAAGTGATTCCAAAATGAACAGAAAGAAGAGATTTTGGAATATGAAAATGACATGCTAAATGTCAAACAATGCAAAGTAAAACTGGTAGAACATTGACGAAGATTTCAATGATGAACAGAAATGAAGAAGATGAACAGACACAAGAAAAGGCATAAAACAATGAAAGAAAATGAAAACAAAGAATAGAAAGATATGACTTGAGTTTAGATTTGAAGCTTTGATACCAAGATGGTGAGAACCCATAAGGGAAAATCCCATGAACTCACAATCAATCAGAATATACGCACCCTAATAACGTTAAATAGAAGTATGGTGATCCACTTGAACCCTTAAACACAAAATAACAAGGGCCCAAAGGGTTGGAAGCTCCACAAGGTTGATCAAGCATTGATAAATTTGTTAGTTCTATAAAAAACCCTAAAGAAAATCCACTCTTAAGAAGCAAAATGTAGAAATACAACTTTTATTTAATAATCCATTATGATTCTAAAATGAGTCAAACAATGTATTTTGAGAGATATATTTCATATCTGGCTTAAAAAGTATTAAATGCAACCTAGGGACTCAAAATACTAAATACTAACTTAAATAAAATAATAAGGACTTAATTCAAGTAACTTGGGAACCCAAAAGGTCAAATCTACCAACTAATTACTAATTTTCACACAAATACAATAATAAAAATAAAATCAGCATTTTAAGCATGATTTAGGCCCCAATGAGTCTTCCCACATGTAATACTTGGTCCAAGGGTTTTAAATTGATGTCTCTAAGCCCAAAATAGGTTTAACAGCTCTATTTTTAGCACAAATGACATTAATGACGTCCTTAGCAATTTTAATATGATTTGTTGCTCTAATTGCCATTGGCTTTGTCAATGCCTCTTACACTAGCCCATTCAATACTTCCTTAATACTTTTAGCTCTTGCTCTTATGATTGGTCTATTTGGAATATACAAAGGATCTTTGGTTGGAAGTGGAAGAGTCATCTTGCTATATCACATCAATATTACTTGATCAGTGAGCTTCTTGAGTGGCAGGTTATATGAATAGTACACTAGCCTATAGGTTTACAGTTCAGTTGGTTTGATGGGAGAAATTGGGATTTATATATCCCATTGATGATATTATGGTTACTTTCATAATCCTATATAATGTATTTTGTTAACTATCTCATATGACACCTTACGAGCACATGTTATTATGCATGGTGGTATAACTGTTGGTTACTGAGATGTTTGTTTCACCCCATGGCGATTAACATTTTTGTGTTAATTCTTGTGTCAGTTTAAATAGGAAGGCTCTAGAGGCTTAAACAGTCGTTGAGCTTTGTAATGCCTCCTCTTTCATTATATGCTAAATATTTTGTATATTTCCACATTTAAGGCTAATGCTAACATATTCTGATTACAATTGATGTTGTGAGTTGGTTATTTTTTATGCTTGTTCTTAGAGGGCTTGAGGCCCCAGGTTTTTTCATGTGACTTTATGTGGATTCACATTTGAAACATGGATAATTTGACAAGTATTATCTAGGATTCCTATTGTGATTGGGCAAGTACTATCTTCCTAGGCATGTAAGCATTGAGGCCCATTGTTGAATGATGGAGTTAATATATGTGTTATCATTGTGGAAAGCAGTGAAGGTCTATTTTATAACCATGTTAGTAGGTTAAATTACATGGTTTTGCGTGATAAATGTTTTTAGGGAACTCTTTTTATAAGCATGATAGTCTTCTATTTGTAAGTTTGTTTACTTTTTATCATGGATAAGTATTGATGATTTAGTAAAGTTCTTTTATATCCATGATAGACTCTTTCGTAGCTAAAAACATTTTTTTCTATCATGGATATCTTTTGTGAACTAGATTGAACCTTTTCTAACCATGATAGTCTATCTATTTTGTTTCAAGTAAAGCCTTTTTCTATTATGGTTAGTCTTTATTGATAGTTGAACTCTTTATAACCAGGATAGTATTTTTAAAGGATAGAATTATCTTTTCTAGTTCTTTTTATAACTATAGTAGCATTTTCAATTGGTTAACAAAATTCTTTTTCTACCATGGTTATCTTTGGAAAAGTTAGTGAAACTCTTTTTTACTATGGTAGCTTTTGATTAACATTTTCCCTTTTCTACTATAATAGGTGTTTAAGAATGATTTATATGGTTAATTATAGTATTAGAAAGAGAATTTTAAAATTAACATAATGAAATGAAACAATACAAAATACGAATTGGAAAATAAAAATAAAAAATAATATACAAATTACTAGCAAGAAATGGTGTACTCTCATTCACATTATCCTCAAACTCATTCAATTTAGGGGCACTTGTACGTAGTCAATTTTGAGCACATATGAGTGTCTCGCCATCTTTGAAGACAAAGAACTTCTAAAACTATCCAATACTCAACTGTTAGTATTAAAAGCATATTCAGAAGACACAGTAGAAACTGGTATAGCCCAAACATAACGTCCAATGGAATGTAAAACTTTATATTTTAAAGCATTCCCTTTCCATCATGCAAGAAAGTCAAATTTTAGATATGTAGAACCAACTAACTCTACTTGCAGATATTCATCAACCTCAAAAAGTTTCTTAGGCTTCTTATATGTCACGTTTGTAATGGCTAAACACTTACCAAAAGTAGGATCAATGGTTGTCAATGATACCTCATGTTTAATAGTAGAATCCAACACATTATCCCCATCATTACTAGCATCCACTTGCTCTACTTTTGGTTTTGGCTGAGATGTAGATGCATCATTAGAAGGCTTGATAGTAATTGCATATTCATCATATAGGTGATGCAAGACATTAAGTACCTTCTTTAATGTGACCTCACGCTTTATAAGATCAGGAAAGATTTTTTAAAAAAGCAATCTCTATTAGGATGGCAATTGCACCCAAAAGGGGTGAATTGGGTGATATTTAAAAATTTAAAACTCTTAAAAAATGAAATAAGTAAAGAGTGATATCATCGAGAGTAATGAAAGGAAGAAGTTGACACTAAAGTTTTATCTTGGTTCTACATCCAGTCCTCAGATTCCCTCTAAGATTTTTCACTATATTCTCTCCAAGATTACCCTGGCTCTAGGTGTCTCAGTACATACACTGTGATAGTCCCCTCTTACTCCCTTTTACAACCCATAAGGTTACTCACCACTCAAGAGTCCCACACTCTTGAGCAACTAAAAAATTTGATAGAGAAAATATAAGTCTCTCTCATGGAGAAGATATGATAATCATTGAAGTGCAATAAATTTCTCTCTCAGAATGTTCTTTGTTCACACAAAGTAAAACAAAGTATAACAGAGTATGAACTTAGAGAAAAAGAGAATAACAATGAATGCGATTAAATGATCTTTCATAGGTCATTACGCTTCTTAACTTCAACATTATATTCATCTTGCATTTATAGTTTCAGCTAGTAAGTTATTCATTAGACACGTTAAGCATTTGAGTAAAGCAGAGACAAAGTCATTTGAGGTTGGTGGCACTAGGTAGTAGCATTAAATGCACTTCTGACAGTTAGCTTTGAGCCACAACTTTGCAATGTTGAAATTCTCTGTAAAATAAACAAGCTAGGCAGATGTTGTTAGTGTAATAGGTAATTTATAAGAAACATAAAAATGATTACACTAAGTTTAATCTTATATATCAAAATCTAATCTTAAAAATCTTTTAAAAATATATCAGATTTATCGAAGAGTTTATCGATAAGATGGTTTATCAAAGAGGACTTTGATAAAACTTGAATGAAATCCTTAAATAAATAGTTATTCTTCTTATCGATAAATGGCATATTCGAATAGCTTATAGATAAATATCATAACTGAGTCAGACTTGATTTAAATATTTTGTATTTGATTTATCAAAGGTTATTCAAAAAATAGACTTATCAAATAACTTATCGATAAATCACTCAAAGTTATGTCTAAAGTCAGTGAGTGAAATTTTTTCATACTTATCAAGTGTTTTTCGATAAATTCCCTTATTGATAATACTTTGATAAATTGAGTCTTTGAAAACTTGATAGACTTCATATTTATCAAATAGTTTATCGATAAATTAATAAGTTCTTCAAATAAAGAATTAATTTGAAATACTTCATTTATCGAAGGCTTTATTGATAAACCTATTTATCCATAAAGTTATCGATAAATTCTCTTCAAGAATATTTTCACAAAACTATTTATGTTTAAGTCTTTATATATCAACACTCATATCGATAAATACTTGAATAAATACTTTCATAAACTTCACTGAGTCATTTTTAAATTTATCGAAGGCTTTAAGGATAAATAGCCTTACCAAATAAATCTTTGAAGAGAAATTGTTTTAAAACAAAAACTTAGAGTTTCTCAATAGTTTATTTATCAAAAGTCTTATCGATAAACAATCTTATTGAATAGTTCTATGATAAATATGCTCTAGAAAATAATTCTTTTCATAAATTTCCTCTTCATTTATCGAAGAGCTTATCGAATAGATGTCTTATGGATAAGCTTATTGATAAATACTCTTTATCAGTCTTTAACATATATTTTGAAATATTTTTCTCAATTGTCATCGCAAAACATTGGATTCTAACAATATCAACATATGTTACTTTGTATCAAGAGTCTAATATCACTACAACAACCAATAATAGATTAATTTTCTCCATATTCCTCCAATACTTGCCATACTTGGATTACATCATCATGGCCATGCCATTCAATAGAGTATAGATTATCTGCACTTGCTTGAAAGATTAAGTGGATTGCAACTATATGTTGAAAGTATATGTTTGTTGTGACATAATTGGATCCATAAAACTTTAAGGTCATGCAAAACAACACTCAAATCATATGCAGTAGGAGGTTGAGACTAAGTTGAACTAGCATCATCTTGGAATGTCATCTTATTCATCATTTATGGCATCATCTTAGCCTGAATCCAATCTAACCTTCTTTTTAAAGTACTCCTTGTAATCGAAATCTTCTTCCTCCATTCTATCAAAGAGTTTGATAAACTTTACAGCACTCTCCAACATAAGATATGTGAAATTCCACCTAATAACATGAAGAAAACAATAAAAAACACATAAAATTAATTCTAGATAGTTAAGAGAAAGCTAAAATATAGCATACAAATTTAAATTATTGTAACAAACTAAGTATTATTTAAATGACCTTGTGGGATAATCCATAGTTAGTAGACTCTTAAAATCAATTCTCTTTTTCACAACAAGCTCCTTGAATCTATTCAACCTTGATGGAGAAGATCTAACAAATTTGATTGCATTTTGAATGAGCTCAATTGACCTATTCATTTCTTGTAATCCTTTGGGAATAATCATATTTAAGATGTGAGAAGCACACCACATCTGGATAAACTCACCATCAAGTATTAGATAATTCCAACCCCTTAAACATTTTCTCAAATATGTAAATGTGGTATTGTTAGAAGAGGCATTGTCAACAATTATTATGAGGACTTTATCAATGCTTCTATTCAACAAGCAATTCTCAATTTCTTTGCCAATTGTTTCCCTTTTAGGATTTTCAATGACACAAAAATTCAATATTCAGTTCTGTAAAGTCAATTCCTCATGAATCCAATGAGTAGTCAAACATATGTAGTTGGTATTTTGAATTGAAGTCCAGCACTTTATATTGAGGGATACACGGACTTTAGTTTGCTTAAAACACTTTTTCAAACCTTTTGCTTCATCTAGATATAACTAGAAGTAAACCCTAGTAATTGTCCATCATGAGGGAACTTTAAATCTAGGCTCAACCACTTGCATTATCTCTCTTAAACCCTCCACTTCAACTATTCAAAAAGGCATCTTATCCTTTATGAATGACTTTGCAAGGGCCTTTCTATATCGTTCTTCATTATAAATTTGATGAGTGAATGTTTTATCAAAGTTGATGCGAACAAGGATTATGACTTGTCTGCTATATTTGGATTTCTTACACGCTTTTCCAAATGTCGCAACAATTGTTTCATCCCATGTTAACATGTGTGGCTTGCATATTCATGCCTACAGTAGTTGCACTTTGCTACATGTTTACCTTTTGTGTTAACTAATGGTAACTTAGTGAAATGGTTCTATGCTTCATATGTTTACCTCCTCTTTCTAGCCTATATTTTTCCTTGATCCTTATTAGTTGGTGCATTCTCTACTATTGGTATTTTTCCTTGACCCTCATTAACTTCTTGAATGTCCTCCTTAATTGGTTTCACATTATCCATACCAACTTTTGTGTTGCTCATTTTCTTTCATAATCCAAATAAAGAATAAATGAAATAAGAAATTAACAAACGCATTCATTATACACAATACAGATAATGAAATAATAAATTAACATACACATTCAAATTTTAGCATTTTGAAAGAAATACATATCAATATCACAAAATATTGAACATAATTTTACATACATATTTGAATAATATCAGTTCAAGCCTTTAAGGTTCATTAACAAACCCCTAAGTTAATGACATAACATAACATAATTTTTCTTTTCTAGCTGGGGAAGAGAAAAAAGCAATTTGAAAATCTTGAAAAATGAAAACTTATAACTTATTTAAGCTTATTCTTCAATCGTCGATCAATAAACATTTAACTAAGGAAAAACAAGATTCCAAGGGCAAGAAGCATGTCAGCAATTGAAAAAGTACCATAAATCACTCAACAAATTCCAAGAGTAACAAGAAGCAACATAAATCAGTTTTATTTTAAAAATCAGCAACAAGAAGAAACATAAAGCAACAACAAGGACCAAGAAGCAACCAGATAGTTCAGATCAAAGAAAATCAATACAAAATCTGAAAATCACAAATGGAATGAAAAGGAGAAAAGTTGAACACTAACCAGATCAAAGAAGAAGGGAGGACAAATGATAAGTGTTGTTAGAGAGAAGATGAAATACAAATGACAAATGAGAATCGCGAGCATTACTGGTAAAGCCGTGAGGGTGAGCATTGACATCAACGAGGGAAATAGAGGGTGAGGGCATGAGGGTGAGCATTTTTGTCGCAAGGAGTGATAGAGGGTGAGGTAGTGAGGCCGTGTGGTGACGAGTCAATTATCGAGGACCACCCAAGATTTTCGTATGCGATTGTGCGTTCTTTACTTCTCACTATCGAGGACCATAGAAAGTAGATTAATATATATATGGATATATAGGAGGGTTCAAGTAGTCTGAGGGTATGCTCGTCATCCACCCTTTTTAATGACACAACTTGCCCGTTTAGGCCTACCCGTTTATTTTTTCAACGAGTATGAATAGGCAGGTGGGTCAAGTTATGGGCATCTTGCTTAGCCCCATGAAACTTCAAATAGAAAGAAAGAAAATTCATAAGGATGAACTAATCTTGATGAGCAATCAAAACCAAGGAGATCTTAAAAGTCACGCCTCCATGAATTATGGGTATTGTCCAGTGAATCACAACGTTTGCCCAATATAGGGTATTTGATAATAGTGTGCTTGAGAAACTAGCAGTTGAAACAACATGATTACAAACCAAAAAGAGCTCTAAAAAGCAGCATAGAATAAGCATAGCGACAAAAACCAAAGCAAGAAAAATAAACGCAGGAAGTGAAGACCAGCGAGTAGCCTCTCTTCCCATTTAATAGCTAGAAGATTGTCAAACAAAATAAGCAAAGGGTTCAAATGAGCACGTAAACCCAAGTTAGGTTTCCTATACCCAATCCAACATCCTAGAACTAGAAGACCCAAACAAGAGGAAGCAGACCATAGGAACATGGACATAGTAAGGAGAGTCAACCATTGATTCAAGAAGGAATGGAAGAAAAAGTTAGGGGTAAAGGACGATGAAACAAAAAGACGATGGAGAGAAGAGAAAGTTAGTGGAAATAAAATAGATAGTGAAAGGCGGTGTGTGGTATTTTTTAAGGTAGTGGAATTAGAAAGGCGGTGAGAGGAGAAAGATGGAGCGGTAAAGATGATGAATAAGACAAAAAAGAGAAATTAATATTGACGATGAGCAGGGCAAGATGACAGAGATTAGAAGGTGCAAGGTGGTGGAAGAAAAAACTAAAAAGGTGATAAACAAGCATAAGAGAAATAAGATGAAAGGTTGTGAGGAGGAAAATGACCGAAGGGAAAGGGAAAGGGAAGAAATAATCGAAGGAATGCCATTAAGACACTAGAAAAGCATAAAAAGTGATGCCAGTGAGTGCGAAGATGAAGCACCTTACAGAGAGACAAAATGCTCTCCCTCAATCGATCATATGCCCTCTGAAAAATAGGATACTCAGTCATTTTCATGCTGTACTTAGTGTGATGTCTCTTGTTATTTTAAGGCTTTGATGTTTCCTTGAGTGAGAGTGCTTGCTTTAAGCTTTTCATTTGGTTTTTTATGTTACTATAATTTGACTTTAGTTTCAAAAATTTTTAAAAATGATGGACCAAAGCTATAAGTGGTGCTATAGGGGCAATAATACAAAGATAAACATTAAATTATTTAGAAAAATACATTGCCTTACAAGTGAAAGCAATAAAAAAATAATAACAAAACAAAAAATTGAATATAAATATCAGTAAAATAAACATTCTTCAAACTATTTGTTATAAAATAATAGAAGATGAAGAAGTTAAAGAGGAGAAGAAATAACAAGATAAAAGAATGAAATGGGAGGCAATAGAGTATTTCTTATATACTTGTATATTTTCACTTGTACAAATACCTCCTACATAGCCACTATTTATAGGCCACAACCATTAAAGACTAAATATAAGGTTACAAAGGATTAAAGATGAATAAAATGTCATTAACCACAAGAAATCCCTCTCAAGTCATTCATTGAGTAAGTTATAGCTTTATGGCATAAAGGGAAGAAGGAATCCTAAGAGAAATCCCAAGAGGTAGAAGTTATATGAACATCCACTTATGCAAGAATATTTGTAATACTCCTCCTTAGATGTCCATGACAAATATTGTGCCTCATTAAAACCTTACTAGGAAAAACCCATTGGGACAAAAACTAGTGAAGGAAAAAGAGTACACAATATTTATTTAAGTTGCCTTATTAAAAACATTTTTAGGAAAACCCAGTGAAAAAAACCCTTAAAAGGAATAGTACATCAAGTACTTGTTTACTCCCCCTGATGACATTATCAATTTATGTCTTTGAATCTGCGCATTCGAATACCATACACTAACTTCTCAAATGGCTTAGTTGGTAGTGTATTAACAAATCTGCAAGGTTGTCATATAATCAAATTTGCTGAACATCTATATCAACATTCTTCATAAGATCATGAGTGGAAAAGAATTTTAGGGAAGTAAGCATACTTGAAGTAAGCATAAAGAAGACTAGGGCACTTCAAGTGATAAGTTTTTGGACACTCATCGCAACAAAGCAGTCTCCCTCCTTCCTCGCACAAAAGACATTCATAGAAACCCTGTAAAATCAATAGGTTTTTCAATTAACTACTACTTTCTAAACTTGTAGGAATCTAAAAGCAACCAACTTTAACACAAGTTAACTGTAACACTTGTATCAGACTTACAAGAAGGTTCTCATAGTATTTTTATGTTTATTTATGTTCAAGTATTAATGAATAGAGTAGACAAAATTACTTTCAATATATATATAAACCATTTTTTATCATTGAAGTAGTAAAGAAATAGTTTGAAAGGGATTTTCTTAGGCAGTTTACTTCCCTTCCTTGATGATAATCTAATTCTTTTCTTTCCTAATTTATTGATATTACTATTCCACAAGAATGCTTTCTATCAAGTTGCTTGCCTATAGGGATGGCAATATTATTTTATATCTTATAACCTACTAATCATCTTGGACTTAATTTTTCTATTAATGGTAAGCTTTGGCTAATGATGAATTCAATTGCGTTGTATCCATCTTTTTCAACAAAAAAATGATAAGAAAACAAATTTCATTTCAAACAAAATTATTCTGAAAATATTATTCACATAAAACAGAAATAGACACTAAGGGTGTGTTTGGCTAATGGAGGGAAGGGAAAGGAACGGATTTTAATAGAGGGAAAGGGAAAGAAGGGAAGATGAGGGATTTTATTATTATTTTGTTTGGATTAACATTAAAAGGAGGGAGGGGAGGAATTTTCATATTACCTTATTTAGTTCAAGAAAGAAAGGGAGGGAAAATATTTTTATATAGACAAATTCATCTTATATTATTTTATAGAATATTTTAATAAAATATAATATAGGGATAATAGTGAGATATTAAAAAATATAAGTATATTAATATTATAAAATAATAAAAATATACCTCCCCTCCAAATTCTCCCAATTTTATAAGGGAGGTAAAGTTAGCGAGAGGAGGGAAAATTTAAAAAAAATTTCCCTCCCCTCCTAAATATTCTAATTAGTCAAACAAGGGGAGGGGATCCCCCTCCCCTCTTCCCTCCCCCCCAAATTACCCATAGATGTCTCAAGGATCTACAGTGTCATCCTTGTAGTTTTAGCGCCCTCCTCCTGTTAGATGCTTTATAATAAATACTTATTAGCTATTTTTTAGGGAAGATTGTCCATAAATACCGGTTTGGATAATTAATTGCCTAATGATACCTAAATTTGAGTACAAATAATTTCTTTATATAAAATCTTTCATAGTACTGATACTTTTATATATAAAAATATATCACGTATTATTAGGCAATTAATTTTTCAAACAAGTATTTATGAACAATTTCTCAAGCTTAGTGTATGATATCCATAATCGTGGCAAATCCTTTGTTATTTTATATGTTTGTGGGATTTCTTACATATGACTAAGGTGGCCAATTGTGGCATTAGGGTGTCTTATTCTACTTAGGAGTTTGTTGTCCCATTTCTCTTAGCTTTCATTATATTTAGCCTGGTTTAGTCAATTTTGTACGATTTCTTCTCTAAACATGTTGTAACCTATGTTTTATTAATTGATTTGTTTTATGAAAAAATCAAGAAGAAACTCTATAGAGGTTACAAATCAGAGTTCTAAAGTTTAATAATATGGAGCCCAAAAAAAATCTAAACTTTAATATTGCAAAGCTACTTGAGAGAAAAATAAAAATGAACTTATTTAACATGCAAGAAAAAATTATGCGAACAGAGACTTACCCTTGCTTTAGTTGCTTCAACTTCACCCTCGAAACCACATGCCAAAATTCATGTGAAGGTTTCGATTTCTATTTCTGATGAGCTTTTTATTGTTGAAATATAAAAATCAACTCAAGATTTAACATAAAGTATATTGAAGAATATAAAGACCCTAATTATACTCCACAAATACTTTATTCATACCTACAGCTTTTCTTTTATTCATTACAACAAACTGACTTTTAGGAATGACCGACTGTTGAAAGTCAACAAGCTTTTGTTGGAGGCTTTTAATGCGACAAAAAGTCGCCACCTCCAAGAATGTCGCTAACATTACAAGTAGTGGCCAAATGAGTTGCCGCTAAAAGTATAGTTTTAGCGGTGACAAACGGGTGATTTTCACAATCCTTTGTAAAGATATATTATTTTCTTTGTAATGTTAAAAAAACATTTATACCCCTAATTTCATTTATTTGAAGTTTCAACTCTAATGATTTTTCTTTAGTCCTACAAATTCGCCCACGGGAAAGAAAATTAATCTATCATCATCAATCAGTTAATTTCTTTCAATATATTGGGGGGAAAAGAGGAATTCTATATATCAAATGGAATGTGTAAGTTAAGATTTGTCTAAAAAAAAGCTAGAAAAAATTATTACAATCTAATTCCTATATCTTAAACCTAAAATCTTAATATCTTGCCCGTAAAAACTAAAATATTAAAATCTTAATATCTTGCGAGTTTAGTAATCTTAATATATTGGGGGGGGGGGGAGGAAGTATATATATCAAATTGAATGTGTACTCTAATTCCTATATATTAACCTAAAATCTTAACTATGTCATTGAAATGTAACAAATTGTTGATTTCATTATTTTCATACATAATTTATTAATTCACAATATAAATTTTTAGCATATGATGGAACCAACAACAAAAATATATTTATAGGATCTAGAAGACTATATGAATGATAATCAGTTTCATAAATACCTTGATTTGGTATTTCATTCTGATTTATAGAAGGCATAGGCTGATTTCTCACAGCTTCACCACCATCTTCTTCTTGATGTGAAACTTTTATGGATAACATGTCTATATTGTTATGCTTTGATTAGAGTTTGACGGCGGCCACTTTTTTTGTAGCTTTTGAAGCTAAAGTGGTTTGTATATATAGGGTAAGAAGGTCTTGGGTTTTTCTTTTGGCCTACGAGTAGATTACCTAAGGTTTGAAAGTCGTGGTTCATGATGTGTGCGGTTGTGCACGTGTTTTGCACATATAGATTTAATGAAATCAAATGAGTTTAAGTAATTTCATCCATATATTTGATCTTATGTTTTTTGTAGCTAGTCATATCACATCAAATTTTACTACCAAAAATGTGTGTTTGATTTGATACACTACAACAAAATATAAAATTATTTGTGAAATTTTTTTCAGCACAAAAACCATCATAAAAAGTTTATGGCAATAAAGTCTATTAATCCATCACTAACTCAATTTGCTAAAGATTTTTTCTAATATCTATCACAAATTTTCGTCCCAATGCCACGTAAGTCAAGATTGATGATCTTCCATAGAATACCATCGGTTGCCATATCAAAAAAAGTGACTTTACGTTGAGAATAATGAGAGGTTCAAGGTTCGAGGCATTAGCACCTATAAACTTGTTTTGCATGGTGGAAAGACCTTGATGATGGACGATATGTTTCATGCTCCCGACATCGAAAATAATTTAATTTATATAATTTGCTTATTAGACTTTGAGTTTAATGTAAACTTTCATAGTAAAATTACAGACATTTATAGCAACTCAATATTTTAAGGTTCAGCTTTTCGATTTCAAAAGTTCTTTGTTATGGATCTTGCTAGTGATTTTAATACTTATGATTGTTTTGCTATCACTTCAAATAATCCTGATATGAATATTGAGCATGCTAGACTAGGATATATTAATCAAAATAGAATGATTAAACTGGCAAAGGAAGACGTGTTGGGGTAATCCCTAATATGGATATGTCATTATGCGAAGTTGTCTAACTGTTAAGGCAACTAAAAAGCCATTCGGTAAGGAACATGAGCTGAAAATCTATTGCAATTAATCCATTCTGATATTTATGGCCTAATGAGTATGAGGGCGAGACACTGAGCTTAGTATTTCATTACTTTTATTGATGATTTTTCATGATATGGTCATGTCTATTTGATCTCACATAAGTCTGAGACACTAGAGTGCTTTAGACTATATATAAAAAGAAAATGGAAAGAGTTCCATATTCCAATGCTGTTAGTAGCCTGATATATGCAATAATGTGTACAAGACTATATATTTGCTATGTCGTAGGGCTGGTTAGCAGATTTCAGTCCAACCCTAGTGAGAAACACTGGAAAGTAGTAAAAATAATCTTGAGATACTTAAAGGATACAACTGATTATGCGTTGTTTTATCAAGGAAGCGATCTACGCCTAGTCAGATACTCTAATGCTAATATAGAGCTAAGACTTCAGGATAAAACTTCTTGCTTAATAATGACTCCATATATTGGAGTAGTAATAAGCAAATGTGCATTGCCTTACACTTTATAGAAGCTTAGTTTGTGGCATATACTACAACAACGCAAACGGCTATTTGGCTGAAAAGATTTATTTTATACTTAGGATTTCAGAACAAGGGTACCAATCCAGTTTGATACACTCTGATAACATTGCAGCTATAGCCTATACCAAAGACTCTAAGTATCTAGTAAGACCAAACATGTTGATATCAAGTATAACTTTGTGAGGGATTATATAGCAAAAAAAGTTATAATTGTACAATACATTTCAATCAAATGTTTGGTAGCAGACCCCCTGACCAAACTAATAGGCAAAAAAATATTTAAGAAACATGTAAAAGCCATTGACATACGTAAAATGTAAAATTACATATTGTATGTAATATTTTATTTTTTATTTATGATATCATATCATTTATTATTATTTATATATTTGTGTGAAAGTATACAATGTCTAGTATGTCGTATAGGTTGAAAAAGTTAGCTCTCTCACACGAGCAACCTCCTTTAATGCTAGAGAAGAGTTTAAAGATTAGATATGTGTTCACCAATAAAGCAACAAAAGTGTTAATATGGTAGAAAAGAAACACAATAAATGTCATATTGGCTTAAAAAGTGTAGTAAGTAGAGATGAGATCCATGAGTATGGATATGGATTGAACTATAGATACCCACATCTATGAAACCTATTGCTAGATAACAATTTTTTTAAAATTGATGTCAGATTATATGAATAGAGTTGAAGAGTTTGGGTTTATATACTATGAGTGTCTAGACTTAAATTTGTACTATGTGATTGATAAAATCAAAATGACGTGCACTCTTATAGGATAAGAGGAACACCGTAGCATGTGATTCATACCACATTGCTAAAGAACCGCAAATGGAAAGCAAATGAATCAATCCCTACTTCATTGTTGTGTGAGTTCCATAAAGGTACCTTTCATTAATGTCTTTTAACTTTGATAGTATCATAGAGGTATATTTCAGCGCTGCTACTCTAGTATATGTCATATGGTCAAGTTATATATGAACCAAAGGTAGTATGCTAGGAAAGCGGTTGATTCATATCAAAATGATATATGGGTGAAAGAAAGATTACCAGAATATACACTTCCATGTTGATGATGTCTATGATTGATCCCTTGTGATATTATTTTATTAATTTCATAAGTGTGGACACTATGTATAAGTGCAGGCTATCTGAGTTATATATTGACTTAAGAGGGATTAAATTAGTCATAAGAAAAGTGTATATAGGTAAATCTAGGACATTCAATATACTATAATATATTTTGGTAGAGTGGCACTAAATGGTTGCTTTGTGTTGGTCTCTTTAAAAAGGATTTCTAGTACAAATGCCATAATGGAGATGTCATGCCTATGCAGTCACCGCAAAACACCTAGTATGAATGAAGAAAGAGAATAAGATTGGGGCAACAATATCTAATATACCAAATGTGAGTAGATGTTAGGAAATGGGTCAATCCATCTATGGTGGATTAGACCCATATCCATAAGTCTGTACAGTGAAGGGAACAATTATGGATATAGTATGAAAGAGGAAACATGGGTGGGAGGGGAGTTATCACATAACCCATTCCCCCTCATTCAAGAATAATATATGCACACATATACATACATAGAGAGGAAGGTGTCAGAAGTATGTATTCAATATATTTCCTTTGCTTTTCTCTTGGTTGCGTCAGTTCCATTGATCTTCCTTGGTGTCATTTGATGTGAAAATGTAACCAAGAGTCTACAACAAGTGCTCTGGTTTCGTGTAGGCACTCATAGAATCAAAGTAAGATTACATGTATGCCCAAAACTCTATAGTATAAAATAAATTAATTTAGTTATGTTGTACATAGATATTGCTAATCCTTAGTTTTATTTATATGCATAAGAATCTGGAAAATAGTTAAATGGTTGTTTAAGGCATATGAGGCTAGGTTTTTAATGAATAAAACTGATGGGGATGTGAATTTAATCCAGTTAAATTATTTTGTGTGAACAACCCTAAAGCCATGATTTCTTTTATCCCATTTCTTGGCATCCCTTGTGTTCTCCATTGATCCCAAGAAAAAAATAAAAGAAAAGTATGTATGCTTTATTTTACTACAAAGACTCAGCAGAATAAATTATTATATGAATATTTGTGTTGCTTCTACAAGAAGCAGCTGATAACAATAGATTAAGCTATAGAAAAAGTATTATATTCCAAGACAATGTACCCTTATTTATTTAAACATGAATCAAATTGGCATTAGTTTGCAGAATCCAGCTTTGAGGAGGATGAGTACTCTCTTATTAATATTATTATATAAATATATATTAAAAAATTTAATATTATTATATAAAAATTAAACTAATGATAACATCACCTATAATAAATATTTATTAATTATTGTTTAAATATATAGATAAATATAAATTTATATTAATGGTATAATGTAATAATAATATGTATATCACTATGTTAATATTTAATTCAAGATTTGGGGATGCGAGGTCTATGTTAAGCAACAAGCCTCAGACAAATTAGTGCCTAAATCCTCAAAGTGCCTTTTTGTGGGATATCTTAAGGAAACCAAGGTATATTACGTCTACAACTCTACTGATAATAAAGTGTTTATTGTCAGAAATGGTATCTTTCTCGAATGAGAATTTATCTCTAAAAGAACCAGTGGGAGTAAGGTACACCTTGAAGAAGTTCGAGAGCCACAAGACACCACAGAACTGCAGATGGAAAACAGAGAAGACTCACAACAAGTTGTTGAGACTCCTCAAGTCACGCAAGGTCCACGAAAGTCTAATAGGACACGACTTCAGCCTCAGAGATATGGATTTCTGATTTCTGACAGTCGTGATGTGTTGCTCATTGAGCATAATGAGCCGACTACCTATTGAGAAGCTATAGTGGGACCAAACTCTAAAAAGTGGCTTAATGCCATGAAGTCTGAAATGCAATCCATGTATGACAATAAGGTTTGGACCTTAATCAACCCGCCTGAAGGTGTAAAAACTGTCGGGTGCAAGTGGGTTTTTAAGGAGAAAACTGACATGGATGGCAATGTAAATGTCTTCAAGGCACGACTGGTTGCAAAAGGATTTACTCAAACTCATAGTGTGGACTATGATGAGACCTTTTCCCCAGTTGCAATGGCCAAATCAATTAGAATCCTCTTTACCATAGCAACATATTATGACTATGAAATATGGCAGATGGATGTCAAAACAGCCTTCCTTAATGGAAAGCTCCTTGAGGATGTGTACATGACACAACCTGAAGGGTTTGCGCGTTCCGAGGACCCTGGTAAAGTGTGC
Organism: Leucaena leucocephala; assembly: GCA_037074615.1. Taxonomy (NCBI): domain Eukaryota; kingdom Viridiplantae; phylum Streptophyta; class Magnoliopsida; order Fabales; family Fabaceae; genus Leucaena; species Leucaena leucocephala. The sequence continues at coordinate 6,014,725 of CM073561.1, read as the reverse complement.
AAGCTTCAAAGGTCCATTTATGGACTGAAGCAAGCCTCTCAGAGTTGGAATCATCGTTTTGATGAAGTAGTCAAAGAGTTTAGATTTCTTCAAAACATTGATGAACCTTGTGTGTACAAGAAGGTTAGTGGGAGCACAGTTGTGTTTTTGGTACTCTATGTTGATGACATCCTACTTATTGGGAATGACATTCCTACCTTGCAGATTGTCAAGTCTTGGTTAGAAAAGTCTTTCTCGATGAAAGACTTGGGTGAAGCCACCTACATCCTAGAAATCAGGATCTATAGAGATAGATCTAAAAGACTTCTAGGACTCAAGTCAGAGTACATACATAGACAAAATACTGCATAGGTTCAGTATGCACGAATCAAAGAGGGGTTTCATACCTATGTCTCATGGTAGTCACCTCAGCAAAGATTTGTGTCCTAGTGCACCTGATCAGTGAGGTCGCATGAGTAAAGTTCCATATGCCTCGGCTATAGGATCTATCATGTACACCATGTTATATACTCGACCGGATGTCTCATTTGCCTTAAGTATGATTAGCAGATATCAACAGGACTATGGTGAGGCCCATTGGACTGTTGTCAAGAATATCCTTAAGTACTTAAGAAAGACTAAGGACTTATTCTTGGTCTATGGTGGATTGGATGACGAACTATGTGTAACTGGTTACACAGACGCGAGTTTCCAAACTGACCAGGACGACCAAAAATCGCAGTCTGGATATATATTCCTCCTCAATAATGGAGCAGTAAGCTGGAAGAGCTCTAAGCAGGGCACTGTAGCAGATTCTGCAATAGAAGTTGAGTATATAGCAGCATCTGATATAGCCAAGGAAGCCGTTTGGATCAGGAAGTTCATCACGGAACTAGAGGTGATACCTACCATTTCAGATCCAATAACTTTGCTCTGTGACAATAGCGGTGCCATTGCAGAGGCCAAAGAGCCTAGGTCACATCAAAGGACCAAGCACATACTCAGGCGATTTCATCTCATCAAAGAAATCAACGATAGAGGTGATATAAAAATATGCAAGGTAGCAAGAGAACAATGTTGCTGATCCTCTAACAAAGCCACTTGTGTAGGCAAAGCATGAGCGTCATGTTAGGTCAATGGGAATTAGTCAAATTAATGATTGTACCTAGTGCAAGTGGGAGGTTGTTGGAAAATGTGCCCTAGGGGCCAATCATTATCTTATAAATATTATTGATTTATGAGTTTATCAATTGTGTTATCATATTATTCACATGTTTACTGTGATGACCATCCTTGGATAATTCATGATCTTATCCTAAATATCCCTGGTCGATCATCTGTGCGGGAGCAGAGATGAAATAAGACCAGTATGACTTTGAAGATGTATAGAGATATAAATCAAAGTCATAGGCACATGTAAGAGTACAAGGTGTTGGACCGACCCGCTATGAGAGAGTTGCATGGGTTACGTCATAAGCTTCTCTCATATACAAACCATGTCACTATACCCTTTGACCTGAGATCATCATGGATTCCTACATGACAAACGCTCAGCTTTGACCTAGTCAAAAGTCACTTTTGACCGAGTGATCATAAAGACTATGTTCGGGCTTAGTGGTTTTTCATGCGGAGGAATGTGAGTTGTTAAGATGGAATTTGTCCCTCACATTCGTAGAGAGATATTACTGGGCCCCTCGATGAGTGAGTCTAAGAAATATGTGGCCATACTATAATGGAAAGGTAGTTCCATTTCTATAGTCAGACTACTCAGGGATCGAGAAAGTAACGGTCAGGAATTAGAGGATGACATTCTCCATGCCTCATCCATGACCAAAATATCGTGTGACAAAAGGGACATGATATGGTTGTATAAAAGGTTACATCGTTCATCGATCCTCATATGATTTGGGTAGTCGTGATGTCTTGCTAGAGACCACTTGCGACTTGTGAGTTAGTATAGTAAATGGCCTACTGCCAACTTTATGTGGGCCTACAGGGTCGCACACAAAATAGCCCAACACGAGTTATGATGTCCAGATTCATTGAATCTAAGACGTGTCTAGATTCAATGAATGATCCAGGGTTGATGTATATATTTATTTATATTTATATTCGTATATATATAAATTCGTATATATATATATATATATATATTATATATAAGGGATATATAGGATTTAATTTATAAGGATAAATTAAATCTCTATCACGTTTGAATTTAAAATTCAAATTGATAGGATATCTGTTCCCACATAGATATATAGTATGGCCATACATTTCTCAGACTCACTCATCGAGGGGCCCAGTAATATCTCTCTACAAATATGAGGGACAAATTTCATCTTGACCATTCACATTCCTCCGCATGAAAAACCACTAAGCCCGAACATAGTCTTTATGATCACTCGATGAAAAGTTACTTTTGACTAGGTCAAAGCTGAGCGTTTGTCATGTAGGAATCCATGATGATCTCAGGTCAAAGGGCATAGTGACATAGTTTGTATATGAGAGAAGCTTATGACGTAACCCATGCAGCTCTCTCATAGCGGGTCGGTCCAACACCTTGTACTCTTACATGTACCTATGACTTTGATTTATATCTCTATACATCTTCAAAGTCATACTGGCCTTATTTCATCTCTGTTCCCACATAGATGACCGACCAGAGACATTTAGGATAAGATCATGAATTATCCAAGGATGGTCATCACAATAAACATGCAAATAATATGATAACACAATTAATAAATTCATAAATCAATAATGTTCATAAGACAATGATTGGCCCCTAGAGCACATTTTCCAACAGCATTTTTATAAAAAGATCTAAAAATTTGCTATAATTGCTATTTATGTCGATGACACAAATATCATTGAAACTCTTGAAGAGATTTCTAAAGTGGTGAATTGCTTAAAGAAAGAGTTTGAAATGAAGGGCCTAGAAGAACAAAATTTTGCCTTGGACTACAAATTGAACATCTGAAAAATGGGATCTTTGTATATCAAGAAACTTACACAAGAAAAGTCTTAAAACATTTCTATATGAATAAATCACATCCATTATGCACTCTGATGATTATAAGATCTCTGGATAAATATAAAGATTCCTTTAGACCTCAAGAAGGTGAAGAAGAACTACTTAGTCCAAAAGTACCATACCTTAGTGCAATTAGTGCCCTTATGTATCTTGCTAGTCACACACGATTGGATTCATTATTTACTGTTAACTTACTAGCAAGATATTGGAATAGAGTTAAGCACATTCTCTGTTACGTGAAAGGTACTATGGATATGTGATTATTTTATTCGAATGAACAAAAGACTAACTTTGTCGGTTATGCCGATACTGGATTTCAATCTAATCCACATGTTGGTAGATCACAAACAAACCATATCTGCTACATCATCTTATCATGCAAAAATACTAGTAATACATGAAGCAAGTTGAGAATGTGTACAGTTAAGATTGATAATACATCATATACGTATCACTTGTAGATTATCATCTACTAAAATGATTCAAACAGTCCTATATGAAGATAATATTGTATGTATCACCAAACTAAAAGAAGGATATATCAAAGGAGATAGGACAAAATATATTTCTCCAAAATTCTTTTCACACATGATCTTCAAAAGAATGATGATATTAATATCTAGTAAATCCATTCTAAAGAAAATATTGTAGATTTGTTCACCAAGTCACTTCTGGCAACAATATTTGATAAGCTCTACATGATATCGGACTTTATAGATTTAGAGATATCAATTGACGACGCAAAAAGGGGGAGTCAATACACACTGTACTCTTTTTCCCTTAATAAAAGTTTTGTCCCACTGGGTTTTCCTAGCAATGTTTTTAATGAGACAATACTGTGAGTATATGAATTAATTGTGTATTCTTTTTCTTTCATTAGGTTTTCATCCCACAGGGTTTTTCCTAGTTGAAGTTTTTTAATGAGGCACATTATTAAATAATGGACATCCAAAGAGGAGTGTTATGAATATTAGAATATGGATGTCCATCTCCCTCTTCCTATTTAACTTCAACTTCCACTATTCTATTACTCATCTATTACTACATTAACCCCCTTTCTCTTCAACTTCAACTTCCACTACTCTATTACTCCTCCACTACTATATTAAGCTTGTAACTTCCACTATGTCATTTATGAATTTTATTGCCCACTATTTGTCAATTAAGTTTGGTTGTAACCTACATGTAAGACTATGCCTATAAATAGGGCATGCCATTTATATTGTAAAGCAAGTAGAAAAATACAATATACTTCTCTCATTTTTTTTTATCTTTATCTTTTTTCTCATTTTAATCTTGTTAATTGGTTGGCTAGTTTTATAATAATAACTAAATTTTCCTACTCCAAAATATGGGTATATATAAAATAAATTACTCACTCCATCCCTAATTATAAATTCTATCTTATCTAAATACAAATACCGACAAAATATTGAAATTTAGTTCATGTGTAAAAAAGTTATTGATTATTTTCAACTTTGCCTCTATCAAATGCCATTATCTTAATGTGCATGAAAAAGTTGTATATATGAGCAAACTCAACCCACATTTTAATGACAAACAAATCACAGGCTTTAGCTCATATATCAACTCAACTCATTCGCTGAATAGCAAATATAATTGAAGATTGTGAAAAGCTTAACTAATTATATACATACTTTACCAACAGTTTATTCACTCCTTCAACTTTTATATTCTTTTTCATTTATTAGCGTTGCTATCCCATACAAATTAAATGCTTCCCATAAGGTTGCTTGCCTGTAGAAATGCCAAGATGATTTCATATCTTGTCATTGAATTAATAATCTCAGACTGTACTTCCTCCAATGAAACACTCAGTGAGCAACTTCTCCCAAGTGTAGTTTTCAATGAGATTACTTTTGAACTACATTTGTGGATTTTTAGTTCGAGTGAACATTGCTCCTATGCTTCCCTTTCCGTGGCAGTCTCTATAACATGTGAAACCACCCACAATCCACTTCATTGACATCACACACAAATGCTCAAAAACCTCCAACACTGTATGGTAATCAAATTCAATGCAAACTCAACGATGTGGCTCTCTCTTCAATCTTTCTATAGTTCATGGGTGATAGAAACAGAAACAGAATCACCGTGATAATAAACCAGATTGAGCCCGGGATCCTCTTTAAAATGTTCAGATCTGGAGAAAGCGATGTGCATGGACCAAGTGAGTAGGGATGCAGCTTCGTGGACCGCTCGTCGGGCCTGATAGCATGCAGGCTCATTGGCCATCACAACCTGGCTCGTCATATATGAGCTTACCCAACTCCCCATTTCCCCCTAACTAATCTACTTCCACATCCAGTCCTAAGACAAGCATTCCATGACATGGATTGCTAGGGCATTTCATCTTCTCTGTTTTGTAGCCTCATAAATAGATTTGTAAAATAAGTGAGGCTTAGGAGTCTAGAAAAAGATAAGTGTAGTTTTAACTAGCAATTTTAGACTCAGATGTCAACAACTAAAACATGTTGAATACAAGAGCATGACTTGACATATAATGATAATGAAAACTCTAGATGCCGAATCTCAAGCTTTGGATATGTAGATAAAATGATTTTCTAAGATAGACGCTCACGTTGATAGAAGAGTAACTTCCAGTTATTACTCTTTGACTTGAATGGTGTAGGAATGATTTCAGTGAATAGAGAACAACTCAAGTTATTTTAATAGTAGGCTAACTCCACTCCATCCTCCATCACCGATAGCCTCCATTGCCGAGTTACATGCTCGATCATCACAAGTGAGACATGTAGCTAAGTCTGTATCTAACCAGCGAAAGATTGAGAGAAGGGAAAAGAAGGACCAGCTGGAAGATCGGTTACAAAAGGTATAATAGTTGCTTGAAGTTGTTTGCATAGCGGTTTTTTTCCCCATGTTAAAATTGCTTTTAATATAGAGAAAAGGTGAATAAATCATAGAATATAGAGAAGAAAAGGAGAAAGAAGGAACTTGCTTTTAACGCTAGTTGTAATATTTTTTTATCACTTATATAACGTGATTTCTAATTTTTATAATAATTGTAATTAACTTTTATAATGTCAAATATGATATAATAAAATTTATAACTTTTATAATATTTTATTACCATAATAAAAATATTTAATATTCTTTTTAACAATTTATTTATAAATAATTATTTAGTCAATTATAATTCATGTAATTAGATTGATAACTTTTATAATAATTTTTATTATTTTTATTAAAATATTTACTACTCTATTTAACTATGTAGTTACAAATAATTATTTGGGTCAATTATTATTTGTATAATAGGATTGATAACTTTTATAATGATTTTGTTCACTGTAATAAAAATATTTATTATTCTTTTTAACAATTTAGTTACAAGTAATTACTTATATCAATTACAACCCGTGTAATGTAATTGATAATATTTATAATGACTTTAACTACATTCATTAAGATATTTATTATTCTCTTTAACAATTTAGTTGCAATAATATCTTAGACAATTACTATTCGTGTAGTGAAATTGACAATTCTTGTAATAACTTTAACTACTATAATAAAGATATTTATTACTCTCTTTAATAACTTAATTATAAATAATTATTTAGGTTAATTACTACTCATATAATGATATTTATAATTTTTATAATAATATTAACTATTATAATAAATATATTTATTATTCTATTTAATAATTTAATTATAAATAATTATTTAGATTAATTATAATTTATATAATAGGATGAATAATTTTTATAATAATTTTAACTATTTTTATTAAGATATTTATTTTTATATTTAATAATTTAATTATAAATAATCACTTAAACCAATTAGTAATAATATAATTACATATGCTCTCTTCATCCCCTCTCTCAAGAACCTCACTCACCAGCCTCTCGTTGAAAAAATGCTTTGCCCCCACTGGCCAAGTCACCATAGCCACACCGGTCGCCACAGCTTCCAACATTGAGTTCCATACACAGTGTGTCACAAAAGCTCCCCCTACTCTGTGACTAGGAATTACCAACTGGGGAGCCCAATTTCTCATAATCAATCCCTTCTCTTTCGTTCTGTTCTTGAATCCTTTTGGTAGCCATTCGCCCTTTCCTTTGCTGCCGGCCTCGTCGTCTTCCTTGTTTTTATTTATAACCCAGATAAATTCCACCCGTGATGCCTCTACCCAAAGCTATCTCGTTTAATTGTTCGTTTGTGAACGTTGTGGAGCTTCCGAAACATATGTATATTACTGAGTTTGATTCCTTGTGGTCTAGCCAATTCAGGCATTGAAGGCTAATGCTTGAAGATGAAGCTCGATTTCCCCTGTTTTCTCTTGCTTCAGTGTCGTTGTTGCAGAGCGAGATTGGGCCTATGTTCCAAGTCTTTCTTTCAAGAAAGTTCCTGTAGAAATCTGAATAAGCTGGCTCAAGCTCGTAAATGTTGTTCACTATAACCCCATAGCATTTGGAGTTTGAATCTGCAGAAGCCCTGAACATTTTAACCATCTTTTTTTCGTCATCTTCTAGCGTCATGAAACTAGGCAGCTGGTTCCTGGAGAACTCGATACTTCCTGGAAGATTGGGTACGACGAAAGTGTTAGGTTCATCTTTTCCTTTAAATTTTAAAAGGACAGTATGTTTTTTTTTTTAAATTTAGATCATCTTTTTAAAATTTTAAATTTTAGAAGATATTTTTTTATTCTTTTTTTCCTTTATAAATAACCTTTTGTGGACGAAACAAAATAACGGTAATAATCCTCGCCTTCTTTTTATTGAAAATATCGTGGTAACGTTAAAATCGTCCACTCCCCAGTCCCCACCCCTTCGTCTCCCTCCGTTTAATCAAACCCGGCAAGGTTTTTCTCCACTTACAGATTCCATTGGAAGGAAGAGGAGAGAAAAAGATGAAGAGGGTTTTCGGTGTGAAGAAGGACAAGGAGCCCACTTCTTCTTCTTCTTCTTCTATTCAGGATGCATACGATAGGGTTAGTCTTTGACGTTTGGTAGAATATTGTGTGTTTCCTCTCACACCTTTTGTTACTTCTTTTTTGTATGGGTGGGGTTGGTGTGGGAGATTCGAATAGGATATAATTTGAGTTTATAGTGCTCGTTCGATTTAATCTTGTTCATGAAATTGTTACTATCAAGCATTTACGCCGTCAATTTCTGCAATTCATATTGCATATTATATACATTAGCTGCGCGCGCCTTTTTTTGTCCTCGGGGATAATGTAAGTATAGCTTGTATTTTCTACTTCGATCATTAATGCAAGGGTTTTCTAGAGACCCTAAAACTCTATCACTTTATTAAATCTATTAAATTATGGGTTGCTTTCTGAAATTACATTATGTGTTGCGGGTAATTATATGTTTGGAATCATGTCAAAGAAGAAGATGATGATGTGGTGATTGGAACATAATGCCTATATATACAAGTTAATATTAGGATAACGAAAGATCATGTTGTGACAAGAATTCTCCATTGGGAAATTATTAGCCTGACGTTTGGCAACATTAACATGCTGGATGTTTGAATAATAGTACAATCGTATTATGGGTGGAATATTTATTGCTACTTGCTCCGTGTTTTTTATAAGTTCTGCAGGCTCTTTTGATGAAGTAAATTAACTGGTCAATTATATAAGGGAATTGGGGAAGTAAGGATACGTGCTCGTTCTATCATTTCTCCTTTTTTGGATTGTTTGAACTACAATGTGAACTCTGCATCCAGGCTTGAAGTCTGCTTAAAATGATTCCCAAACTCAAAATCTGCATTGATGCAAAATCTTTTAAATAAATATTATTAAAACAGTTGGCTGATACGATAGGTATCAATGTAGCTATAGATAGGATCAAATGGCTAAGTTTAGATCTGAGAGTATGACACTTGTATCTGACTCCATGTGTCTATGATTAACATTTGTGAACTTCATAGGTCAGTTAGATGATGATCTTACTTTTGCCCCAAGAGGCAGTCTAGAATCTATATTCTACTGATGTAATAAGATTATGTCTTGGATTTATTTCATACATGGTGCTTGATCTTAAATTATCTGTTTTTGTTGCTCTCTTTTTCTTTCAAATGAACTTTCCTGAATTAATTTTTCTAATGATTTGGCTTGGGATTCCTTCTAGAATCATGTTAAATTCTTAAAATTTTTATACTTAATATATTGGTTCATTTGCTTGTGTACTAAACACATTTCAAGGTTAGACCATTTCAATTATATGTTAACTGAAGTATGCTTCAAATCCTAGATTACTAAAAGAGGTGACATATTGGATGAGAAGATTAAGAAGCTAGATGCTGAACTTAGTAGATATAAAGAACAGATCAAGAAAACAAGACCTGGTCCTGCACAGGAAGCTGTTAAAGCTCGAGCAATAAGAGCTCTTAAGCGAAAGCGAATGTAAATTCCACACTCTTTGTTTACTAAGTCAATTGTTGATATATCTTCATAATGATGGGAAATATTGTAAGGTTTTAGTTTGTCTGCTTATATTAGAAGGGGATAGTTTTTTATTTGAAGATGTAGGAGGCTAATCAATGTCTAATAGCTATGAGAACCACTAACTGAGGTTGATGTAGAATGTAGCTTCTCATCCTAATAGTGGCAAGGTTATTATTATGGAAATTTTCATTTTTATGGATCTTTGCCTTAATTTCTTGGTCTAATGATTCAATGTCCTTTTCATATAATTCCTTTTCTCTCTTCCTATATTCTTTATTTTTTGTTACTAAATTGAGTTTTTTTAGCTCATTCATAGGGTCTTTGTTGCACATAACTAAATGGATTGGGGTTCTCATTCTCAACTTGCATTTCTTCTTGCTCTGTATTTTATTTCATACCTGCTTTTCAATGACTTTCTTAGTTTCCAATGTCATTTGAATTTCCAGTTCTTCATCCATACTGTAGATACATTGGTTTCATTGCTTTGAAAATTGGATTGGTCATTCAGCAAAGATGAAGAGCATTTCATAGATTTGACCATCATTGAACCAGAGTTGAACCATTTATTAAAAAATATATAAAAATTATAATTATAAATATATATTATTTTACAATCAAATTAATACATATATTTTAAATATCATTTAAAATAAATATGAATAATTAAAAATTCAAAAATTAATTGAAGTATTTTATATGTTACAACAAATGTATATGGAAGTGGTTTTTTGAGATGTAGTCTTATAAATATCACAAACTCTATTATTGAGCGTCAAAAGTCTAATTAAGACAAAGAACAAAATGCGGCATACAGAATGCGGCATTAGTTTTACATTGATGTGCATGCAGAATGCGGCATTATTTTTTCATTGATGTTTACATTAGAATGTTGTTATCAACTTTGAATTATGTGAGTCTTTTGGATTGGATTGTTTTTAGTATATCCACAAATGTAAACTTATATAATATTATCTCATATGTTCAATTTTGGCAGTATTATATTATAAATTATGATGAGTAATTTCATGGTATATCTATTTGTTTTAGTTTCTGCAGGTTGTTACAGTTTGTTGGGTCTTTTATAATCTTAGTATGTTTTCTATTGACTTTCTCAGGTTACGAAATGTTATTTTACTTTATTTTATTGATATGATTCTCATATGTTCATGTCATGAAGGGTATATTCTTTATTATTAGACACTCGTAACTGAGTAGCCAAAGGACTTTCCTTTCAATATTTAGGAGGGTACACTTAGCAATGTGAATTGTTGATGATTATGTATTTATATGGTTATTATCCTTCTTAACAGTTATGAAGGGCAACGTGACATGCTGTATAATCGGACATTCAATCTTGATCAAGTTACCTTTGCTGCTGAGGGAGTTAAAGAACAAACTGTATGTTATGAAGAGTTTAAATCTTTTATCTTTTTTATTGTATTTATATCTTGCACTGCATTACTGCTATTAAGTGTAGGTGGATATTTAAGTTTAAAATATAGAAAACATATAAAAGCATACAGCTTCATAGCCCTCCAAATTCTCTCTCAAAGCTGGGTTTAGCTGAGGTAACCATATTCACTTTATAACATTTGTTTCTCTTTGTAGCGCTCTAAGGGGAATGGTTGGAGGTGGAACTTTATAAGTACCCTGTTTGGAATTGGCTGCCAACCTCATGAGAGGTAGGGGGTGAAATGTATGTCATTAGGAAGGGGTCTCTTCACAGAGATGTGATTAATAGGTACCATGAATTTCTCTTGTACCAATTCTAAAGATATCTTTAGGTTTTGAGAAACCCGATGCCATTGAAGCATATCTTGTCAGGCAAGCGTAGAATGCAATTTCCTCTTATTTTGTGATATTTACCTTTCCAGATGTGAGCTTTGAAGTCTGCCACCAAGGATTTGAAGGAACGATGAAAACTGTGATGATACTAGACATTGATGTGTTTTATTCTTTAACCTTTTCTTACAGCTTCTGTCTTTTTTACCTTGAGAGTAGTTATCTTGATCTGTTCTACTTGTAGAACTTACAATATGAGATGATGGATCTGATGATGCAAGCAATGAAATCCAGGAATCCTTGGGCAGAAGCTATGACGTTCCTGATGACATTGATGAGGAGGATCTTATTGGTGGTAAGCTAAGAAATTGTTTAGGCTTTTTGACAGGCCAATTTGATACTCTAGCAATTATCTTCTGATGTTTATACAGTTTCTGATTTACATTGATCAACATTGTGTATAAGCTAACAACTTGGTAAATCTCCTAGTTGTTTATCCCTTATGGTGCCCTTTTTCCTGAAGGGCTTTTGCAGCCATGGCACTTGGCATTGCTCACAGAAACTACGAAGCAAAGTGCTGTTAGATATAAGTTGCAAGGTATAGGACATGAGTCCCTGATGGGAAGTGTGTGTCGCTAGCTTTTGGGGTGTGGTTATCCCAAAGTGCTGTTAGCCAGCCTTGTGGGAGTGGTGGCTAGCTTTTGGAGTGTGGTTCTCCCAAAGATTGTCATTAGGTACACTATGTTCCAAAATAATAATATTGCAAGAAAAAGACAAACAATACGGGCATGAATCAGATGCAAACCAGGGGAAGTTGTGCTCACCCACTTTGCTCTTTACTTCCCAACCCCATTTTCCCCCTAATCAAATAAAAATCATAATAGACCTGTTGATCTAGTAATGTAACAGCAAGTCCTCTATAATCTAAATTTAGAAATTTCAGCTACATAAAGTTTCTAACATTTTTGGTTCAACCATATAAGCATATCTTCTAGTGGTCTGTAAAAGAAGAGGCGAATAGAGAAGACAAGAATTGTGACTGCAGAGGTGGGTAGGACTGGGATATTTGAACTTATTGAGGAAAAGCAGATGTTCTGGGAAAACTTGCTTCCCAATTTTGAAGACATTAGGGCTGATAAGCATTGCTTCCATTTGTTTTTTTTGTTTTTCCTTTTTGCTTGTAATCCAGACAGAAGAAAATTTTTTCTGAAGAAAATTTCTAGAATCCCTCTCAATAACCAAATAAATTAGATGATTTTTTTAGGAAAATTTGTCCACAACAATTTTTTCTTAAGAAGTTTATTCTCATTCAAAGCAAGCCTACAGGAAAATTCGAATTAATATTTCTATTGCATTTGGATGATATGCTTTTATCAGTCATTTATTATCCTGAATCATCCATTTTCATGCTTATGTGATTTTGTCAGCCAGAACGTGATGCGATTGAATCAGACATGGTAAATGAAACTGAAGCTGAAATGTCAGGCAGAGCTTAACCGCCCTTGGCTCCCATGGGACATGCAGCAGTGCAATTAATCAGACCCATTAATGCTCAGGTCTAATTTCTTTCCTTATTCATTTTTAAAACAAGTTCACCGTTAGTGCTTTCTTTAGTGTGATTATAAGAACATGCATAAACTTCTCAGAACCGAAGAAAAGGACTGCATGAGTTTCTACATTTCTAAAGATCTGATGTTAAAACTGGTGACATGTTTTCAAATATGATTTGCCTATACACAGCTGCAACCTTTTCCAAATCGTCTGTATTGGTTAGGCATGATATTTCTGATGAAAAGATGTAACCCATCATTAAGAATAATAAATTACTGATGATTTTCATGACGGAATGAGGACTCCCATTCAATGTAATCTTGTTTGCAAATATCTTGTCATGTAGATATTTCCTAGATATAAGCAACACTGCATATATTATCGTGGGGACAGTGGTCTAAAGCAGTTCTGAAACGGTATTGTCAATTAAAGCTGCATAATTGCTGACCAATATTTTTCTAGATAATGGGAATGGATTTTTAGCATGGTTAGATGAAATTGGTCAAAGTTGTAGACTCAATAAATAAGAAGGAAATGAGTTCAACTACTGTCCTTTATTACACAAACATTGAAGGAGGACTTCTTTCTCAAACATGTATTATAGTCTGGGCATTCATCTATGTCTAGTGAAGATTTAATTAACTTTGAGAGGATGTAAATGCTATTAAAGTATTACAAAGTTCGGTGGCCTATGTACCTAACTACAGTATGAATATATATATATATATATATATCACAGAAACACTTAAAACTCCAAAATGTTTGAACAAGACTCAGAATTGACATGAAAACTATTTTAGGATGAACTTATTTCAAAAATCTGATTTGGCCAAAAAAAAAACAATTCAAAAGTTCTATGTTTTTTTCCCTTGGTAATGTAACTAAGGATGTGTTTTTTTTTGTGGGCCGGGGGGGGGGGGGGAGAGTGTTGTTTTGAAGGACGCTAAGGTTGTGCCCTACCAATGATGTCCTTGATTTATGTTTGAATATTTCTCTCCTTTCAGACGTTGTTGTAATTACTTCCATCCACATGACATGTCTCTGTAATTAATGAGTGCAAATGCTAATTAGTTCTGACAAGTGACAACGCTCTTCTTTCATGTCTATACTAATGATCAACTATGAGTTTCTCATATTAAGATTAATTAGAAAAATGAAGCAGCATACATTACCTATGAAGCACTTTATAGCTGAAAAGAGCGGTAATTTCTTGTCCAATACATAATTTTGTGCTTTCTTTTCTCTGGCCAAAGTCTAATACATAGCTAATACTTCAAATAACATGTAAGAATTAACATATTCATCTTGTCACTATGCCTGTATCATGTGAATCCTGCATCAGTATCAATATCTTTCTAGTGACGTTGTTAGTATATTCTGTCTGCATTTTAATCTCAGTTCCCTTCTTGCTTGCGTGCTATAATGCTGTCAGGCTGATGATGAATTGGGCTTACCTGCTATGCATATACGTGCTTAGGTAGTCTTTTGTAATGGCTGTAGCCGTTGTGGACCTAAGCAAGCCCTTTGAAGAAGGATTGGTAGGTAAGACCAAGACCCATCGTCCGTGAGTTCAATTGATAAAGGGGTGAGATATGCGACTATTTAGAACATGTTCGATCATTGGAGAGTACTAATTTATTATGGTTCTAGTTGCGACGCTTAAGGAGGTATCCTAACTCTTGAGTATCTAAGTTTATGCCGAGGGTAATAGACAGTCGCCCTGCTTGACATTGGTATCGCCTAAGAGGAAAAAAGATTTCACCCTACCTTTAGATTGTGAGTGAGCCCAATCCCTTTCCAAAAAATTCTTGTATAAAAAAAATAAAAATAAAAATAAATCAGTTAATCAATTTCTTAACTGGTTCATTTTAAGAGTTTTGGACAGGTCGACTAGATTTGATTTCATTTAACAGCTTAAAATGATATCATTTTGAGTTAAAAAAATTACAGTTCATTAGATTTGTGGTTTAATAATAATTCTATTGTCAGATTATATGTATCTTATAAATGAGTATCCCATTTATTTGTAGATAAATGTATTTTTCTATTTAAATGTTAATTTTTGCAAGATTATAAATGAACATTTTTGTATGTTTTAATTCAATTTAATTAAATGATATTTTAATCATGATTGAAATGACTTTAGGCCAATCAGTTTGACCAGGGCATAAATCCAATTAATAACCAGTCCGATTTTCAAAATTTTTATTTAGGACTGTAGCTAGGAATAACTAAAATTTACATTAATTGAGATAAAAGGGGAAATACTCAAAAAATACCTTTTGAATTCTAAAATTTTAAAAAGGCATCCTAATATTAAAAGGATAAATTGGTCATAAGTACCAACATGAGATTTTAAAATTTGAGAGAAATGATATAATTGCCTTTAAGTTGTTAAAGAGAATAATAATCATTGCTAAAATTATTATAAAAGTTATTAATTATCTTATACAAGTAGTTAATAACAAGAATTTTGACCTAATTATTTGTAATTAAATTGTTAAATAGAGTAGTAAATAACGCGAAGGTAATTAAGATTATTATTAAAGTTATAAATTCTATTGCGTAAATAGGTAATAACACAACTTGATCTAATTACTTATAATTAAGTTATTAAAAATAATAGTAAATATCATAATAAAAATAGTTAAAATTATTATTAAAGTTGTTAACTGTTACAAAAATAATCAATAATACAAAATTTGACCTAATTGCTTTAAACTAAATTGTCAAAGTAAATATTGTAATAAAGATAGTTAAAATTATTATAAATATTGCCAATATTGTTATAAAAATAGTAAATGGTTATCATAATTAGATTACGTCTAAAACATTTTGGGAAAAAGATAATAAAAGATCTTTTGCATCATTTGAGCTTTGAATTTCAAAAGGACACAATCTATCATTTGAGCTTTGAATTTCAAAACAAAATAAATTACCCTTTAGTCATTTATTACTCTTACAATATGATTTACGACTTGAGCAATAGTTTTGACAATTGAAATTTGGGATTGATGCTTATGACCTATTTATCCTTTTACATATTAGGATACCCTTTTTGAAATTTTAGCATCCAAAATTTATTTTTCAGGAATTTTTCGTAATCCCTTTCAACAGAAAATAATGGTTTTAGTAGGGTCATTCATCTTGTAGTTGAAAACGATGGCCATTGATTCTCTAAAATTTGGATACTTCAACTTAAGCACAATAAAATATAGGATTATGAGTATTTATTGCAACTTTTGTACAACCTTTGACACCTTACTGGTAACGCTTCTCAAAAGTTTAAATTAAAGAAAATTAATACATAGAAAGTATAAGATGTAGAAAAACCATACAGAACGTTTTGATAGACATCTAGAATCATTTATAAGGGGAAAAGTAGATTTTTATAAGTTGGGGGAAAAAGAAATAGAAAAAAAAGCAATTAAGTACCTGGTGACTAAGGAGAAACTCAAAATTATGAGTGAATCAACCAGTTTAGAACTAGTTCGACTTTCTTCCTCTTTTTCTCTTTAGAATCTCCAGATTCTATCTCCTTCCCTTTGTAGAACCTTATCCAACAAGATGTTCCATTTTGTTGAGATCAATCACCTACCTTTTTTAGGCTATATAGCCAATCACCAATCAGAGCCATAACCCAAGATATAGATTTACCCTTCCTCAGCCCATCACTATTGTAAAAAAGGTTTTTTAAATCGGTTGAAAATTGTATTCTACACCAAACAATGACTGGTGTAGAAATAGACTGTGTAGAAAGTGTATACTTTTTAAATCGGGCGGTTCACCAGTGTAGAATGAGTATAATTTAAACCGGTCCCTTTTAAAATCAGGAGTAGAATTTACTAATACCTACACAGGTTATGTGAACAGATTAATCAAGTTTTTACACTGGTTGTGTTTACACCTGATGTAAATTAATCAATTTTCTACACCTCATCATAAAGACAACTGGTGTAGATGTTGTAATATTTACATATTATTTCTACATCTGTCGATATTTTTTGTCTAGTTTAAATATATTTTTAAAAAATGACCCCTTCAATATTTTATAAACCCTATCTCTTGAAGCTTCATGAATAAACTACCAAAATATACGAACTCAAAGAGACAGCAGTAGAGACAGAGTTCAATATGGCAGAGATAAATTTTCAATTGCTCATTTCATTATTCATTTAATAAAATTCAATAAAAAATATAACAATTTGAACAGAAAAATAAAAAAAATATATTATGGTAATAACAAGTACTATTCAAAAGGAATGATTTGAACAAAAAACTCAAGCCAAATATTGGGCAGATCCTCAATATATTGTTTAGGAAATGGGTCATATTGATCAAACATCTGAAACATCAAATTAAAATAAAAAAAATTAAGGTATTACTAATATATATTAAATTGACAATAAATATGAAATCATTAAAAACACAATATACCTCCTCAATTAGGTCAGTTCTATTTGACAAGATGATATTGATAATGTGTATAACCATGTAGAAATCACAAAAGTTGCTTTCTTTGGGTTGCCTTTGACTCTGTAATATTAACATGAACAAAATTATGTGTCCTCAGCAAAAAACTGTGGAGCATAAGACTTAACACTTTTATTACATTCGGTGTGATCCATTCAGGGTCCCTCACCAAGTTGGCTTTCTTAAGATCCCTTGCCATTACAAAAGTCCTCATAGCCCTATGACCAAAGTTATGAACTTAGTAACCCTTTTATTACAAATACCATTGTTCTATAAGGAAGAAAACTCACGTGTTCATAATTTTCTTTGCATAAACTGATGACTTGTAGTGGAGGAAGCATAAGAAGAAAATTTTATAAGTGTGCTTACATACTATTCTGCACGCTACTTTTATCATGTAGGGACTTCGTATAAAAAGAATACCTGTTGATATCAAATAAATTCCAACATATCACATTAAATTCAGGACCATATGTCAATCGTCTTACTGAATCAGATATACAATCATCATTTTCACCTTCTATTTGAACCAATGTGCAAAAGATTTGTTGTGTTCTCTAATCAGCTTTTGCTGTCATTCTATTATTTTATTTTTTGACAAGCTCTTTATGAACAGTTATATAGTTTTGAATTTCATCAATGTTATTCAAGATATGTAAATGTATTTACCGCAATTCATTACGATCAACACTCTTCACTAACATTCCGCTTTGACTCCCTATTTGGCACGAAGTTTAGCGAGACCGGTAAGTCTTACTTTAGACATATAGTGTTGACAAAAATCCATAACCTCTTTAGAAATATGTTTTTCAACAATGGATACCTCGGGTCGATTTGGATTCTTTATATATCCTTTAAAGATTTTCATGTATCTTTCAAATGGGTACATCCATAATAAATATTTAAGGCCATACAGTTTTATCTTTCTCACTAGATGAACGATGAGATGTACCATACAGTTTTATCTTTCTCAAAGACTTTGCCACATAGCATTGAAGAAGTAAAGTCGGGTTACAATGTGTCTCAAATTATCTTGAAGGATTCTTTGAACAGCTACTATAGTAATTGTTGCATCAAGACATAACAATCATAAGACTTTGGCTTACTAATTTTAAATATTTCATCGACACAATTTTCTTAAGATTAGATGAGTACCCGGAGGGAACTTTAATTCACAAACATTTACAAATACTTATTCTCTCATCCTTGGATAAAATATTAATCTCTTCACACAATAACTCCCCTCACCATCTGACCTTGGATGTAAATCTTTACATATTCCCATTTCTTGCAAATCTAATCTTGCCTTTAAAGCGTCTTTGGAACTACCATGTAGGTTGAGAAGTGTTCCAACAATCCTGTCATACACATTTTTCTTCACATGCATGACATCAATATAGTGTCTTATCTAAAGATGTTGCCAATACAGAAGCTCAAAGAAAATAAATCTTTTTTTCCATATATTATTCTTACTTCTCTTGGTAGTCTTACCGAAAGTAATGTTGAAGTCTTTCACCTTTTCATAAACTTATTCTCCAGTCAATGGCTCTGGAGCATTTTCAAATTCTTGGCCGCAATTTTTTTTTCTTCAGTCGACAGTATGGGTGACATTGTCTTAGAAATCTCTTATAACCTAGGTATACTGTATTTCTTCCATAACGAAGTTGATAGTAGCAAGTCCCTTCCTCATAAATCTAATATGCTTTATTTACCTTAACACTATACCCTGACAAATTTTCGTATGTAGAAAAGTTATTAGTTGTATAAAAGATCATGGCCCGTATATTAAATACCTTCTTCTTAATCGCATAAAAAAATCCACACCTTCCCATAGCTTCTTCAAATATTCGATCAAGGGTATTAGGTAAACGTCTATGTCATTTCCCAGTTGTTTCGATCCTAAAATCAACATAAACAACATTACATACTTGCGCCTCATACACAACAAGGGAGATATACTATAAACCACTAAGAGGACGGGCCATGAACTATGTATACTACTAAGGCTACTATAAAGGTTCATGTCATCTGTATTGAGTCCAAGCCTTAGGTTTCGTGGTTCATTGCTGAACTCGGGAAATAAGTCATCAATTTTTTTCCATTGCAAAGAATCAATATGATGATGAAGCTTTCTATCACAAATCATTTCAGTCGCATGTCATAACATTTTTTTTAATCATCTTCATAGCAACAAGTCGCTTAAACCTTGGTATAATTGGAAGATATCATAATATCTTTACAGGAGACTTGTTTGATCTGTACCTTGGTGTCTTACATATTGGACATATCTCCTCATCTTCAAAATACTTCCTGTACAATATGCAATCATTTGGTCATGCATGAATCTTTCTATATTGCATGCCTAAATGATATTATTTTCTTAGCATCATAGTAGCGTTTAAGTAATATATTTTCTTCTGGAAATATGTCTTGCAACAACTCAAGTAATTCTAAAAAACCACTATCACTCTACCCTTGTCGTGCTTTCACACTTACCAATCTCAATACCGCATTCAACATGTTGTATTTTCTACACCTTGGGTATAGAGATTTTTCTGTATCTTGCACATATTACCATATGCATGTGACCGCATAAAGCATATTCTCCAATATCATGAATCATGTCCTCTACCCGATCATCAGTATCCATGCTATCATCAAAGGTCTTTTCTGACTGTTCAAATGCACTTGACATTTTCACATTTTCACCATGCCATACCCATACTATGTAACTTTTGCAAAACCCCTCATAAATTAGATGAGCGTACATATCTGCAGGACTTTGTTTTCTCTCATTCAAACAACTCACACAAGGACAATAAAACATTCCATTGTCATTATCACCATTTTGTTTAGCAAAATCCAAAAACTCCTTCATCCCCTCAGCATACTCAACACTTGTTCATTTAACATTTATCAAACTATGATCCATATTTGTGGAAGACTAAAAAGCTAGAAAAATAGAAAACAAGAAAACCTAGCTTGTAGCTAGTTATAGGAGAGAATATATCACGCATAAGTATAAGAACTCACTAAATGAAACAAATAAATGAGAACAATGAATCCAGCACAAATAATAGCAAAAGTTATTGCCAGTAGTGCATAAATATTTAGTTCTCGAGACAAGGGGTTCAAACTAAAACTCACCAATTGTGAAGGGTTAATAAGATTTAAACGCGCGAACAAATAAAAAATGACAGATGGGAGGCGCGAAGGGGAGTTTTAAGTGTGTAGCAAATCTACATCGGATAAAATGTAACACAGATGTAGAAATAGCTTTTTTTTAATATGACATTATATTATACATCGGTCACTTTTTACACCAGTATAAAATATTATAAATTGCACAAATCTACACCGTATGAAATAGAAAACCAGTGTAGAAATAACATTTTATAACCCAGACATTATATTCTACACCTGACATTGACATGCCCAGTTTAAATTTGTTGCATTTTTTATTTTTGAAAAATAAAAGAATACCATGTTATCACAATAAGAAACTTCATTCATTTAGTTTTACTAATAACTTTACATCAAAAGTATGAAATTTCTAAAACAATATCTACTATAATATATAATATATTCTCTCTCTTTTCATCACATACAAAAAAATAAAATGGAGGGGCAGATAAATGTTGCAGGCTTTCACTCTTCATCAGACTCGGAGGTCTGGGATTCATCAAGGTCAGTAGGATCAATATGATTATACAAGCTATCATTCTGTTGATAGCAGCTAACTTCTGAGCGGAAAGCTCTGAAACTATCTTTCAGTATATTAACTTTCTGAGACAGTTATTATACTGAGTCCTCTAGGCCATTGAAGCGCATGATGAGTTCCTCAAGATGCTCCATCAGAGTGACAACCAAGGGAGGAGGAAAAAGAACTACAGGGTAAGAGTCAGGATGTTTATCTTCAAAATCGTCTCTGTTTCTTTTGTGTGGCAAAGAAGTAGGTGTGCGTGAGGAATAAGCCATTAGAGCATTCATATAGAAGAAAATAAAATAAAGATAAAGTGATGAGATAGTATACATATGGTTGAGGAATAAGAACATTTTTAAAAAAGAATATCGAAGAATGCAATTTTTCTTCTATCATAATGAGTATAAACATTGGGAACCGAATAATTGAAATGAAAAGCCTAAGAAGGTACAGACAAAAGAAGCGAGAAAAATAGACATGAAGCTAAAGAATTATAATAGAAATTATATTTAACACCGGTTATATATATTTTACACCAGTTCATTGTACATCCAGTGTAAATATTTCATCTTATTTATAAAAATGCCACTAGTCATTTGTTTTAAAATAAGAAACTGAAGAGTTAGAAAATGACACAGCTAATCTACATCTATTGATATTAGTATCTAGTGTAGTAATTATCTTTTAAACCGGTTACATGTACATCTGGTGTAACTATTTTATCTTATTTATAAAAATAACACCGGTCATTTTTTAAACTGTATCCGTAAAGACCAGTTTAAAAATGAGACTTTAAAAAGTATATTTTGCACCAATGCATATAGCCTTTACCATCACCTAAATAGAGTGATCAGAAGTATTAGAACACCGATATCCACAAACAGACCTCATGCTAAAGAGATTGTTCAAACTACCAAACTTGAACAGTGCGATATCCAAGCTATTGAAGTTGAACAATATGTTACCCTTAAAATTCCTCCATAATTGATCGAATGATGGTGTCATATCCTAAATTTTTTCCTATCTGTATAATACTGATAGTGGAAAGAGGTTTTGAAAGGATTATGACGAAGATCGGAAAAAATAATAAAGGTTAGATAAGTTTTGAAGAAAGAGAATGACCTAAATGAAAATTAGAAAAGGTTAAAGGCCAAAAGTTAAAGTAAAAATAAATGTTGGGACAAAAGTGGTAATTTCCAAAAGTTTAGGGACCTAAATGTAATTAAGTAAAAAGTCAGGGATCTAAATGTAATTATGAAAAAGTGGAGCCAAAACATGCTAAAAATGCCCGGAATCAAATCAGATTCAAATTTTACCAGTAGATAAACAAAATTATTCCGGTCAGTTTAACGCCACACAGAATTTTGATTTGAGGTCCCGATTAATTGATATAAATTTATGAAGTCAAAAGAATTATTACAGTATTCTTCAGACATCAGAATCAGATGGGATATTATAGGAAATTATCATATTTAATATAAGAATTTATAAAGTTGACAGAGTCAGAAAAGGAATCCTGTAGAAGTTTTACGGGATTTTACGATAAAATAAAATATTCGATAAATAGGATCGGGTGAGATTCATTGTGAATTGTGCCATAAATGTAACGAGGCTAATGAGTCCATACCAAGGCCCAAATAGCGCCATAATGAGCCTAATAAAGTAGTGAGACAGTTATATGGGCCAAAGTCCAGAGCAGTCTAGGAAAAGTGCAAAATTACGAAAATGTCCCTAGATGCCCCTATTGTACCAGTGATGGATGGAGGGTATTCTGATCATTCTGGACAGGCCAAAAACGTGCAAGATGGTATAAAGATGATTAATTAGAGCCAGTAAATACTCTGATGATGTCTAAAAAGACAATAATGCCCTTTGAGAAATTAAAGCAAAATCGGACAACGATAAAGGGTTAAAGGAAATGTAGGAAATTTTTATCATGACTTCTGGGTCTCAGAAGATTATGAGACTTTACAGGGAATTCATTTTATATTAGAATAAATTTCTAAAAATGTTAGAACCATTAAAAGAGGTGTATAACATTTATTTTAAAATCAAGATATTTTAAGAATATCGGTATAAGAAAAGTATCTTGGGATTTGTGCCAATTAGCTATTGGACCCAATGAAGGCCAATGGCAGCCCAAAAGTTGTCTTGGAGCCCAAGTCCAATAATGAATAATTTATGAATTTTTGAAAAGAAAAAGAAAAGGGGAGGAGAATTATGGCTTGCACAATAAGGTGTGAATTATGGCTTGCACATGGTGGGACCCACACACACACACAGTTGGCGTCCAAGACAAGGGGGGAGGAGATTGTTGTCATATGGATTTATCTCAAGTTGGCTTAAAGAGTAAGCTTGATGTAAGAAAATATATTAGCCATTAGATCAAATAGTGTATAAAGTGATATTGGCCATTCATTTTCTATGGATTTTTCTATAAATAGCCCCTCCATTCTGCAGCCAAACCGTGAGCAAAGAACCCTTGGGAAAACTCTTGCAAAATGAAAACTCAAGCCAAGACAAAGAAAATTCAAGGTTCCAAAGTTCAAGCAAGTTAGAAATTAAATGTAAGCAATCTCTCCTAACTTATTTTCCTTTGATTTGGGAGCTTGAACTTAGGGTTTTCATAGGAGAAAAGTTGAGTTTTCTCTAAGAGAAGGTGCTACCCAAAAACCTTAGATGAAAGGGGAAAGAAGAAATTAAAGTTAGAAACATATGATTGAAGCTTAAACAAGCTAGTTAAGTGATTGGTTGTTGAATCAAGTTGATATTCTTGACTTTGCCAAGAGTGAACCTGTTCGGTCTGCACTGTTCATGAGGGAAGAAAATTGAATTTCAATGATTTAATGCTTCCATTGAGTTTGTATGATGATTTTGTGTAGAATTGGAAAGGTTTTGAACCTTGAAAGCATTGAAATTCCAAAATTATAGTTTTTGAAACCCTTCTCTATTACTGTTCACATGCATGAATAGTGATTGAAATTTCATGATTTTGATGATTCCAGTGGTTTTAAAATGAAAAATTGTGTGGGATAAAGTGAAGAAATAAGTATGGGAAGCATTAAAATCAAAATGATAATTTTTGAAAGAATTGAGTGCAATTTCGGTTATGTACAGCATGTGATGAAGGAGCTGAAATTTCATGATTCTAAGCTCATAAATGGATTCAAAAGAGAAAATTGTGTAGGGTAAAGTCAAGACATCAATTGATTCAAAGACCAAGTCCATTAGTTAAGATTAAGAAAAGTTAATGGGCTTAATGTTCAAGAAGAAGTTATGTTAGTTAAAGTGAGTTTAATGCTCAAGGAAGTTAGATTATAATGGATGAATGATTATGTGATGTTAGGAATTGATTGGTATGCTCCAAGAGAGGCAGTCACATGTTCAAGGAAAGTGAGAAGAAAGAAGCAAGTTAAGGTGAAAGAAGGTCAAGTGTTCAAGGTAGTAAACTTATCCTAAACTTGTATACATTGAATGTTATGCTTTATTGTGCTATGGCTTGATTGAATTGTATTACCTATGTGCTTATGTATGAAGCTCTGTTTATATGTTTACTTTGGCCAATTGTATTTCATATGTAACATGGAAGTATGCACATGACACAATAGTAACGCTTTCACAAGCAAGTACAAATATTTACATTAATGCATGCATTGTTTAGTACCATTTGCTACTGATATTTCCCCTGAAATCTCATCCCTTTCTATGTAATCCCAATCCCACAGGTTTATGAATGATGAAAGAGGATGATGAAGTATGAAGAAAAGCTAGGGATTGGATAGTATATATGTTATGTAAATGTGTAATGTTGCTGTATGACCAATGTAAGCAGTGATGGTCATGATGTAATGAAAAATTGTAAATGATGGAATAAATGTATGAAATTTTACAGACATTTAGGTGACATGCCAAGCTTCATTTTGACACCAAGAATGCTTTATTTGGATGTCTGTACAAAGAGAACTGATTTTCCAGAGTAAGGGACCAGAATCTATTTTCAAGATTTTTGACTAAATGAATAGTAAATTTTGGCGAATAAACTATATTAATTGGCTAATCATTTGGTCTGAAAATTATTTTTTCCTTAAATTTCAAGATGTTATCTTCATGTAGCTTTTTGAACCACTTCATTTCAAGTTTTCTAGAATTAATTATAATTTTTTGAAGTTCGTTGCGTAATCTGGAATACCATATGAACAGTAACCCGAGAAAGAGTAAAATTGTATATTTAGCTAATAAACTTCCAAAGTCTTATAAGTGGTTCCAAATACTCCTGAATGGTCCCTAAGACGTATGAAAGTAATGATGTTATATTTTGGTATCAGAGCAAGTTATGATATGGTTAAAATTCTTCACCATGATTAGGGGTTCTCACTGCATGAGAGTGGGACGAAGCGTTGGCTCTAACCCCGATATGGCCAACCGGCTTCGCCATCAGGAGGTTGCATTGCAGTCAAGAGACTGGTGCGTAAAACTTGAATTTGAGGTACTTTATATAGTCCTAAGAAGAACTATGCATTTTAGTATCAAAGCAAAAGTTTCTGGCATGATATGTGATTAGTCCCATATTCTAACCATAAACATTAAGCATATTGTTAAGTTAGGGTATGTTATGGGATAGTTAATATTGCTTAATTAAGTAAATATTGCAGAAATAGATATGAGATTCTATAAGGTTAAGTCAGAGGCTTCAGTTAATAAGGGAAACCCCAGTCTAGTAGTGATATATGGATATGGTGTACATCCAGACTTTGATCATGCCTCAGTCAATAGAGAGAGTTCAGAGGAGAGTATGGGGGATCCGTCAGAAAAATCTACAGTAGATTACCCCATAGATGATTCTGCAGACTTAAACCTGCAGTCTGGAGGTGATGTAGAGATTCATTCTGAAGCCGTGAATGCACCATATGATATTGAATCTAGTGACTCTACATAGTATGAGGATTGTTAAAGTGCCTTCTAACCCTAATGTAAGTTTTATTCCTCCGATTAGAGAACATATTATGACTGAGGAAGCTGAGTACTGGTACTGGATTATAGGTAGACTAAATATTATTCCTCCTCCACCGGAGTTTGAGGACAGAGTTATTATGAGTAATATACCACAGTCCCCTAATTCAAATATCTAAGCAGAGTTTATGACAAAACATGTTCATTCCCAAAGTCCAAGAATATGTGGCTTTATAGAGAAGGATCAGTGTGATGCTCCTGGCCCTAGTCAACCCCAGCTTTCTTTGTTAAAGACAGATAATACTGATCATATTAGTCTCAAGAAAGCTATGGAGAGTGAACTGTTGGAAATTGTGCCCTAGGGGCCAATTATTGTCTTATGAATATTGTTGATTTATGAATTTATTAATTGTGTTATCATATTATTTGCATATTTACTGTGATGACCATCCTTGGATAACTCATGACCATCCTTGAAGATGTATAGAGATATAAATTAAAGTCATAGAAGATTACTGTGTGTTATCAATTGGAATTTGGTTATTCACCATGTACAAGGATCCCCGCTAAGCATCCATGGCTAAATGGTTAAAGCGCCTAACTCATAATTGGCAAATTCGTAGGTTCAATTCCTACTGGACGCATGCCAATGGGACCCTCCAACAAGTCTATTAGAATTGGCTCTATATCAATGGAATCTCATCATCCATACATAATGAATTGGTGTAGTATATTCATATCATAACATATGAACAGTAAGAACTAGCATTCTTATTGAGACTAGAACTCATAGGGAAGAAAATAGATTTATGGATGGAATCAAATATGTAGTATTTACAGACAAAAGTATTCAGTTATTGGGAAAAAATCAATATACTTCTAATGTCGAATCAGGATCAACTAGGACAGAAATAAAGCATTGGGTCAAACTCTTCTTTAGTGTCAAGGTAATAACTATGAATAGCCATCGACTCCCGGTAATGAAGAGACTCCGCTTGTTAACCTTTTCAAATTATTTGCCCCACTTCATTATTAGAGAGGGCAACTCTTTAAGCTCCTTACATAACATAATTTATGGATTGCTCCCCATAAAAGTAAATAAAGATTCTTCTGTTTATTCACTATTTACCGTGAGCATGAACAATCTATTCATAAAGACATTTACACAAGAAATCATGTGGAATTTTGGAACACCTCTATAGCATATCCCAAGTATGAAAAAAGAATTATGACAGAATTAGGTCAAACCTTAACTAAATGAACCAGACATGGAAGAAATCTACATCTTGGACCATTCCCTTCCTGGCCTTCCAGTCCTCATACTACATCGTTAACAAGTACTTCATTTTCATCTGCACTACAAGAATATCAAAGTTCATTTATTCTTTGTGAATTTTCCCCACAAGGTTATCCTTATGGTTCTCAAGATCCTTTCCTATTTGATTCACAAGATCCTAATGAATTTGATTCCCAGCAAGATGACAAATAATGCGATACAGCAAGATGACTTTTCAACTTCCAAGGATCATTCGTATATTCCAACTGGACCAATCACAAGAGCAAGAGCTAAAAGAATTAAAGAAGCATTGAATATGTTAATATGAGAGGTATTGACAAAGCAAATGACAATTTGAGCAACAAGTCAGGTTAAAAATGTCAAAAACATCATTAATTTTATTTGTACTGAAAATAGAGTTGCTGAACATATTTTGGGCTCAAAGATATTAATTTAAAGGCCTTGGACTAAGAAATAAACATTAGAAGACTCATCTGAGCCTAAATAATCACTTTTTCAACTTAAAATATTTATTATATTTTTATTATTGTATTTATGCAAAAATTAGTTATTAGTTGATAGACTTGACTTTTAAATTTCTAAGTTACTTACATTAAGTCTTTGTTATTTTATTTACTATTTTGAGTTCCTAGGTTATTTGAGTTCCTAGGTTACATTTAATGCTTTGTAGGTAATATTTAAAATGATCACTTTAAAAACATTGTATAACTCATTTTGGAATCAGATTCAATTGTTGATTGAAAGTTGCATTTCTGTATTTTGTTTCTTAAGAGTTGATTATCTCTATGGTTCTTTATAGAACTAACAGACTTATCAAGACTTGATCAAACTTGTGGCGTATTCCAACACTTCAAATCCTTATTCTTCTGTGTTCAAAGTTCAAGTAGATCACCATACCTTTATTTAGCTTTCTTAGGGTGCGTATATTCATATTGATTGTAGGTTCGTGGGATTTTCTCTTATAGATTTATACAATCTTGATATAAGAGTTTTGAATCTAAACTTAGGTCATATCTTTTTGTTCTTTGTTACCATTTTCGTTCATTGTTTTGTGCATTTTCTTATGTCTATTCATCTTCTTCGTTTCTATCTATCATTGTAAACTTTGTCCTTATTCTACCTATTTTCCTTTGTATTTTTTGACGTTCAGTAGATCATTTTCATAGTTAAAAATCCCTTCTTTATGTTTGTTTTTGAATCGCTTCAATCTGAGTTTTCTGTAGAGAGTTATAACCATTTCAAAAGACGCATGTTTTCTAGAAATTTTAGGTTTAAATTGCTCATTTTGTTTTGTTTGTTATATTTCATGATTTTCTTCATATTTCAATGAAAAAAAGAGTATAAAAGTAAAAGGAAAAAAATAAAAAAAAAGTACTAAAACAAATATACAAAAAAAATGAAAAAAAGTTGTGCTAAAAGTATGTTATGAGCAAGTTCATCTTCATATCCAAAGTTCGTTTTAATATTTGCAATCTTTATGTCAAATTGAACTCTTGATTTCCTTAAACTCTAATCTCAACATCTATTTTTATCATTATCAAAATTTATAAGTGTTGATTGATTTTGTAAATTATGATTGCGTTAATTAACTTGATTAGTTCTTTAAATAGCCTCAAGAGGAACTTTTTGGTAGAAAAAGGCAAGAGTGATATACATCAACTTAAAAGCCAAGTGAAACACAAGTATTAAGTGGCATTCTTGAGGGAAGCACGTGAATAAATTTATGAGAAATTTTATTTCATTAATATCTTTTTTTTAGTCACAATGTCTAACGCAGATAAAACATCCAATGATAGTAGAAGAAATTCGATGAATGATGATGACAGATTTAGGGCAATGGGGCAACATTTTACACGCATGGAATGTCTTATGGGAAGATAAGGGATATAGGTTGAAGAGATAAGAAGAATTGCAAATATGCAAGGAGTTAAACCTAATCCTAGAGGAAGTAGGCATGGGAGGAGACATGGTAGAAATATTCCAAGAGAGAAATAGAGTATATGGGAACCTTAGTAGTATCAAAATAAAGATACAATCTTTTCAAGGTAGAAATTAACTTGAAGCCTATTTAGAGTAAGAAAAGAAAATAGAAATGATGTTTTAGTACCAAAACTACTCTGAAGCTAAAAAGGTGAAATTGGCAGCAATATAATTGACTGATTATGCTCTTATTTGGTGGGATAAATTGGGTATAAATCGGAGGAATAATGATGAGAGGTCCGTAGTAACTTAGAGAGAAATAAAGATTTTAATGAGAAAGAGATTTATTCCTAATAATTACTACATAGAACTTTACCAAAAATTGCAAACCCTTACACAAGGCTCTACGAGTGTGGATGAGTATTATAAAGATATAAAATTAGCTTTGATAAGAGCTAATGTGCAAAAAGATAGAGAGGCCATAATGACTCGATTTTTGAATGGGTTGAACAAACTTCAAGAAATAAAGATATAAAATATTTCCAAGTATTTGAGTACAAATCATATAGTTTCTCAATGCCCCAACAAGAGAGTCCCTTTCAAGTTCTTGAAAGAATTAATGATAATGTTTACAAAATTGATTTACCTAGTGAGTATAATATTAGTTACTTTCAATATGGTTGATTTATCTCTTTTTTATACAGGTGATAATTCAAGGATAAATCCTTTTAAGGAAAGAGAGAATGATGCGATACAACAAAATGACTTTTTAACTTCTAAGGATCTTCTGCATATTCCATTTGCATATTCCAACTAGATAACAAGAGCTAAAAGAATTAAGGAAGCATTTAATGGGTTAGTACAAGAAGCATTAACAAAGCAAATGATAATTAGAGCAACAAATCATATTAAAAATGCTTATGACATCATTAATTTTATTTGTGCTAAAAATGTAGTTGTTAAACCTATTTTAGTCTAGGAGACATTAATTTAAAGGCCTTAAACCAAGTAGTACACATAGAAAGACTCATTTATGCCTAAATAATAACTTTTTTGATTTAAATTGCTTATTCTATTTTTATTATTGTATTTGTGCGAAAATTATTTATTAATTGGCATACTTTTAGATTTTCATTTTACTTGCATTAAATTCTTATTATTTTATTTATTATTTTGAGTTCCTAGAGTACATTTAATACTTTTTAAGTGAAATTTAAAATAGTCTCTTAAAAAATATTGTATAACTCATTTTGGAATCAGATTAAGTTGTTGCTTGAAAGTTATATTTTGCACTTTGTTTCTTGAGAGTAGATTCTCTCTAAGGTTTTTTATAGAACTAACAGACTTATCAAAATTTGATCAACCTTATGGCATCTTTCAACACTTCGAGTCCTTATTATATTATATTCAAGAGTTCAAGTGGATCACCAAACATCTGTTTAATGTTTCTGAAATGCGCATATTTGAATTAATTGTGGATTCATGAGATTTTCTCTTACGAGTTCGCACTAAACAGCACCAACATGGAGATGAATGTATCCTTGAGTATGCCATCCTTCAATCAATTCTGGAGGAATCTGAAGGGTAACATATTGTTCAGCTTCAGTGGTTTGGATATCGCACTATTCAAGTTTGGTAGTTTAAACAATCTCTTTAGCATGGGGTCTATTTGTGGATATCAATGTTCTAATACTCCTGATCACTCCATTTAGGTGATGGTAAAGGCTATATGTGTTGAGAAAAGGGTAGATATGTATCTTGAATTTTAGCATCTGCAGGTGAGTGATTGATCTTAACAAGATGTTCAATCTTGTTTGATAAAGTAACCAAGGGAAGGAGGTAGATTCTGGAGATTCTAAGGAAAAAGAGGAAGAAAGCCGAATGGGTTCTAAAATGGCTTATTCACTCAGTCGATTCACTCGTAATTTTCAGGTTTCTCCTTATTCACCGAGTACTAATAATATTATACCACTATCTTTAGAAATATGGCTCTAATACCAAGTAAAAGGTGCTAGCTATAAATTAAGAATAATAAATCAAGCTAACACAGCTTGATAAATAAGCTTGATACCATATATGTTTCAACAATTACATCATATTAAGGGAACCACTTTTGAAATTTAAGTCATGACTAACATCGGGATTACTTATAATCTGAATGCATCTAATTCAAAATGTTATATTGGTACAGTAAAATAATCAATGTATACAGTAATCCTGATTATAAAACATCACAACAAATCATATAATTTCCATTAAATAACTTTAACTATTTAATCCGAATTCAAACTTACATAAATCAAGTTATAGATATTTACACTCTCAATAAGTCAATATTTAAGCATTTATTTTTGTCTTAATAAAGTTAAAAAGATCATTTCATATTTATTTTTATTTTGAGATAAAATATAAATTTCATTCTATAATTTTTTATGACGTGCCAAATAAATGCTCTATAATAATCATTCCACTCTATTATATTCCCTAGGATTCTTTTGAACCAAACATGCACTAAGTGGAAAAACTCTTCATGTAACAATTTCTTCCCCAATACCTACTTATAGTTAAAAATGTAGTTTAATGTAGCCAGAAATGCAGCAAATCAATGAGCCTTCGGTATTGCTAGTTTTCATTTCATTTTGTACATAAAATCCTAATCATTGACAATAGGTAAAGAGAGAAAAAGAGAGCAAATGATCACTACCTTCATGGAATTGCATTAGCTTCTACTTTTTCTTTGCACACAAATTCCTTTTGAATTGGTGCATCATTATAGAATATCCATTTTCTCTCAACCTCATCTCACAATCTCTACAATGCTATTTTCTAAGTACGATATTTTCATATGACACTTCTCACTTACCAGACATTTCATTCGCAACTGATTCTGTAATTTAGAAAAACAAAAAACAAAGTCAAATTTTTCTATTCACATATTGCCAAATGAAGCTTTACCAGTGTAGTGGCATTGTGCATCAACATGACTTTTGCCATTATCAACAAATTGATGCCCTGAAAATAAATAATAAAATAGACAAATTGAAAAAACCAAGGAAATTCACGTGAGTAGAAAATAATAATAAAAACCAAATGGTCCAGGGAAGAGGGCACGTGAGCTCAAGAAAATATCAAGCATTCCTAGAAATTCCTTATAAGAACAATATAAGGAGAGAGATTCCCTCATTGTTATAAGAGGGAAAAAAATAATAATGAACTATTTCCCATTAATATTTCAAAATCAACTGAAATTGTTGGCCTTTGTATATACTAGAAGGCTTCCTAAAGATTTTAAGAGAAAAAATCTGTCTAGAAAAAAGGAATGAAAGACACCATTTCAAAGCAAGGTACGCGTGAGAATTTATGAAGAAATAGAACAGAATGAAATGATAATTAAAGAATAATATTAAACCAAGAAATAGAGACCGCAAGTTAACGGCAAAGGTCCATTATAAAAGAATAAAAATTAAGGAAGTTAAATTTAAATTTTGAAATGTTAGGGGAGTTATATGTAATTGCTCTAAAGTTTAGGGAGGTTTTGTATAATTTATGTAATTTAGCCTATAAAAAAAAGGAGGGAGTTATGTATAAGGGATAATACACAAATTCTACAGTTACATTATATGAGAAGCAATAAATTATTGCTTCAAGACAAAGGAATATTCTGAGGCTTACCCTAATGGAAAAACAAACTTACACTAAGTCTATTGTATTATGTATATATCCATCTCAACTCTCAGATTTAGGGATCATCACCCTACGCTCATCTTTTAGGATAAGCATGAAATCTAATTTCATA
The DNA here is from genome assembly GCA_037074615.1 of Leucaena leucocephala. Taxonomy (NCBI): domain Eukaryota; kingdom Viridiplantae; phylum Streptophyta; class Magnoliopsida; order Fabales; family Fabaceae; genus Leucaena; species Leucaena leucocephala. The sequence continues at coordinate 5,981,789 of CM073561.1, read as the reverse complement.
TTCATCCATTTCTTTTGGCAGAGCCTCTCTTCCCAACCTTGGACCTATACTCAGAACTAAAACAGAAGACCAGTGTGGGACCCAAATTCCAGAAACATCCAGAAAAGGTTTCCTAAGCAACCTAATCATCCAATTTGGAGGGAAAGTGAGCATGAAAATGGTCAATATAGGTCACATCACAGTTACCAACTAGGGCAAAGAATAATAGATTTTGTGATGTTTTGTTAATCAAGAGAATATTGGTTGGTGTATGGTTCTACTTTATGAATGATTCTCGCACAATCCAAGATGCCACTAATTTGTATAAATCAATGGGTTACGTGACAATGTATGTTTAATAATATTTTTTTATAAAATCTGAAATATCTGAGACTATCAAATTAAATTGGAGCATATTATCATATCCAAGCAGCTAAATATGCTTGACCATGTTGTTTTTACGATATATGCAAAGCCAATAGAAAGATTATGATAAAGACTGTACTTACATCAAATTTCTTATATTCATGTCATTAGGTTCTCCAATTATATTTGATCATGTGTGTCGTATTTTTTTATGTGGGTTTAAATTAAATGAAGATATTAAAAACAAAGACTCATGGTAAAATAGAATTGGAAATCTTAACGAAATAGATGCATTTCTCCTTATGATAACAATTACATTCCTCATGTTATTTGTAATGAAATGGAATGATTTCCATGGTTAAAAAGGAAAAGGAATGACTTTCTATGAATGATCGAAATACTAAATAAAATATTTGATATGATTTTGATAGAAAAAAAAGAGTAAAATATAGTAACACCCGTCCGTTTTGTTAAAATTATAAAAACTTTCCATGTCTTAAAACCTATACTTCAGTCCAATTTATCACCTTTTTTTTTTGGCCAAATATCACTTATTATATTAAATCTCCATTTTATTAAGTTCTTTTTACATATGTGTTTTAAATATTATCTTAGCAAATTTATGTATTTTAATTTTAAAATATTATTAAATATATAAGTGTACAAACTAAAAAAATGTAAAATATGAATAAAAAGTAAAAACTATATGCTTTCAATTTTTTTATAACCTAAATGATTTTCAAACAATTTTTATGTTTAAAAAGGAGTATTTTGGTTCAATATATATAAATTAATAGTTAAAAAAAATAGAAAGAAAGTTTGTGTAATGTGACTAGGGAGATTCATATAATTTTTTTTTATGAATATAATACAAAAAGAAAAATATAATACAAAACGATGGAAGAAAAAATAAAAGAAAAAAAAAAACTAAACCAACATATAGCTATGAAACAAATTCAATAAAACTAAACAAACATATAGCTACTATACAAAGTTTGAAATGATTTCACATCTAACAATTTTGATATTTAGCCAAATTTATATTTTCTAACTTTAAAATGTCTATCTAATGTTATGAATGGCGAAAAAAATTTACATCCTCTATCTAATATGCAAGACAGAAAAGATTTTTTATTCACCCGATGAAGAATTTAATATTCGAGAAATCTAGATCAATTGTATATCAGAATTCAGAAAAGCAAGAAGATGCCAAGATATACACTGCACGCTAGTAAAAGTTAGATTGATAGATCCTTACCTATTTGTCCTGATCCTCAAAAGAGGATAATTACTTCAATCTCGGAAAATGACGTCATCGGCGATATCCATCAACGACGCCAGACTCTCTGGCGAGAACTTCCTCGCAAACATGTAGTCATACCCTGACTAATTTGACTGCCTCAATTGGAAAACCAGCTACGGCGACACCTCCGCTGGCGTGTACACGCGCGGGTGGCCGTCCCAGCATCCCGTCCAGTTCACCCTCGTAAGAGTGAATCCGGTACAACCACTGGGATCCTCCATGGACAAAAGAGTAGGAAAGTAGTGCTCCTCCGGGTAGCACGACTCCTGGGTCACACACGTCATCCTGAACTTCCTCCACAACTTCCTATCCCTCACCAAAGCCACCGCGTGCCGCCGGGTCAGCACAAAGAACTGTGACCCGACCCGGAACCCATCAAACGCACTCCGGTAGCATCGCGTTCTCCCCACGCGCCTATCGTTCGTACAGATTGGGCTCATCGGCAAGTATCTCGATAAAGCTCTTGTAGTTAGACTGGGAAAATGTGAAACTCGTGAGAATCGTCAGTTCGTTGCCGAAGCGGAAACGGTACATGAAATGGAAGGAGTGGAGTGGGATGCAATGCTGGGACACGAGAGCGAAGTACTGGTTCATCGGGTCGTCGATAAGCGCGTTGGCCAGGAGGCGGCGCACGGCGGCGATCAGGGACGGTGACGCGCGGAAAGTTTTCTTCGATGGGATGAATCTCTCGCGGAAAACGCCGCCAGGAGGAGTGATATAAACGGATGGGTCTGAGTGGATGTAGATGTTGAAGAGATTACGATTTCCATGGAAAAAATTTTCCCAGAGGGGCGCGAAGGAGAGATTCGAGTTGGTGAGGAAGAGGAAAGCGATTTTAGGTTTAGGATTTGTGGTGCCTGAGCGGGAGGTGGTGGAAACGGAATGGGCAGAGCGTGATGTTCTGGTGAAGAGAGCGAGATCGTCGAGGTCGTCGTAGATGGTGAACGTGAAGGGCGCAGGAGGGAGGATTTGCGGAGCAAAGAAGAAGATGAGTGGGGAGACTGAAGAAGAGAGTGAAGGTAACAAGCAAAAGAGAAGACAACATTGGGGGAAAAAAAGGAAGAGAGTGATGAATTTGGAGGGGAAATTTGGAGAGAAAAGGAAGTTAAAAAGAAATTAGAGAATTTTTTTTTTTAAATATTTCGTTGGAATTCTAAAACTATTGAAGCGAGTGAAAAAAAGTGAAAGTGAAGGATGCAGAAGATCACGAAGCGGATGCAAAGAAAAGTTGCAGACTTTGATGTTTAGGGTGTGTTTGGATTAGCTTTTGGAGAATAGATTTTAGGAAGAATAGATTCTGGAGAATAGATTCTAGGAAGAACAGATTCTGGAGAATAGATTCTAGAGAATAGATTTTGGGAAGAATAGATTCTGGGAATAATAGATTTTGCAAATAGAGATATTTGGATGATTAATAGTAGAATCACTTTTTATATTAATAAATTACTAAAAATTGTATGATTTGATTAAAGTATGAGAGAGGAAAGAGGGTAGAGAATAAATAGGAGAGAGGAGAGAGAGAGAGGAGAGAGGAGAGAGAGGAGAGAGAGAGGAGAGAGGAGAGGGAGATGAGAGAGAGTATAAGAAAAAAGTAGGGGTAAAATAGTAATTAGATAATCTATAAACTCTTTTACAGTTCCAAAATCCATTTTCAATAACTTATTCAAAACTATGGTTTCAAACTGAGGTTTTGCCCAAAATCAATTCTGGACAAAAATAACTGTTTGGCAAAAAATTTTGTAAACCGAGGTTTTGTTTCAAAATCAATTCTAGACAAAAATTGATGTTTGTGTGAAATTTTTTCAAACCGAGGTTTTGTCCCAAAATTCATTCCTAAACGTGATGCCAAACACGCACTTAGTACAATTGGTAAGGATCTCGTGAAATTATTTTTATTTTTAATATTTTAGATATTTTATTTATATAAAAAATTAAATAATAAAATAATAAAAATAAAAATAAATTATTTTAAATTATTTTATTTTAAGTTATAAAATTTATAGATAATTTTAATTTTTTTAAATTATAAAAAAATATTTTATATTATTTTATTTTAAATTATAAAAAATATAGATTAATTCTATATTTATTTATATTCTATTAAATAAATTTTTAAAATTTATTTTTAACTTATTTTTATTTTTATTTTTATTTTTATTATTATTTCTATTTTTATTAAAAACTCTTTAATATTCTATTAAAATACCACTAGGATTCATTAGATTACCTTTGGCTGTCTGGCACATTTGTGAGATGTCTCTCAATTTTCTTTTCTCTGTATATGAAAACTGAATATTTTTTTTATCAGGATATGAAATGTTTTATTTACTCTTGTAAACACTCCCTCTTTATATATATATATATATAATCTCACCTTAATTATATTTAAGTTGAATTATTTTATTTTAGTTCTTTTTAATTATTTTGGCACCACATATCCATGTCAAAAGTGTTTTTATGGTTCCATTCAAAGGATTTGGGGCTATTGAGTTTTTATAACTTTTTTTTTAATTTTGACACCTACGGTTGTACTTTGTAGTCAATTTAATTATTTTATTGTATGTTTTCTATAATAATAATAATATATTTTTATTGAGAGAAAGACAAACAAAGACAATGTGAATTTAGAAAAAATAACTTAAACATATGAATATCTAAATTAGGCAGTATGCCTAATCTTTCTTTTACAAATTTAAATAAGAATACCGAATTATCCCTAGAAGCATTTGAAAAACAAATGAGAGAATGAAGCTTAGAATACAAATCGTCCCTCGACTATTTGAGACTATTTCACAGCTCACCGAAGCTGCGCTCGCGTTGTCACCATGGAAGAGTGTAGGAGCTCATTATAGCACCATCGAAGCTCAAATCAAAGAACACGCTTTGTCACCGTCGAAGCTCATTGTGAGTTTAGGATTGGGAGGAAGATTAGGGCTTGAAAATTAGGTAAGTTGTTGATGCACTTTATTGCTATGTATTGGAAGGTTTATCTCTGTTCCTGGAACCTTTCGATTTCAATTAGTGCTCCAGCAAATTTCAATAGCGATAGATTGATAGAATGGATTCTAGACCAATTATTCTTAAATATTTTCCCTCACATTCTTCGATTTTGAATATTCTGTTTGCAAAATATGGTGACGGTTGGAATTTGTACTTTTCGCTGTTTGGGCGTGTATTACGCTAAGCATGAATTTAGGAGAACTATCGTTTTAGTTTAGTTATGAAGATGAACTATTAATTTGACACATTTTCCCTATTAAAATGTGTTTAAGCTTTTTCTGGTTAAGTTATACAGTCAAAAATTATTAAGTTTTACGATCTTTAGAGCGTAGTTCTTATTTGCTATATACAACCTATATAATATCGGTATTGTACTCTGTGTTTGTAGCATATGCCTGAGTATGCTGAATAGCATCTCCTCATTTGCTTTGGTGGGGACTCTAGAAGAAAATTAAGAAAATAAGGGAAAAGTTTGATAACTTTTGTTTTGTGTATTGATTTGACATGTGTATGTGTATGTATATATATCTAGCATCTGTCTGATATCTATCAATCTAACGTCTTCCAAATTACTTTTTAATTTTGAACATCTATGTACTGCACGTGAGTGACACTTTTTGATTCCTTTTCTTTCTTGAAAGAGGAAGAAAATCTAGAAATGACATTAACTTAGAGGTTATATATATGAGTCTTTGTAAGAATTTGTCCTTTGGGCAGTTAATAGCCATTATGTGTGCTTTATTTTTTTTGTTGTGTTATGCTGGTATTCTATAAACATGTGTTTGCAGTTGATAACTATAGTTGGAAGACATTGTTAGATCAAATTACTAATCACTGCATTTGAGGACCATACAAATAGCAACTGGAGTTGCCTTGTTTATTTTTATATAACTGATAAAGGCCTTTGTAAAAGATTTACGGAACCATTCCTGATAAAGATACAAATTATTAGAAACCATAAAAGTATAAAATTGATCTGAGTGGATTAGAAATTATGCAATGTAAACTGGAATAGATAACCAGAAGATAACACGATAGAAATTATGATATTAGAATTAAGTTTGTATTTAGTAGATGGAATAAAGATTTGAGAAAAGGGAAAATGTGAAGGAAAGTATTTTTAGTTATATGTGATAAATGAGAAAGTGATTTTCTTAGAAAGAGAGCTTCATATGTTTACAGTAGAGAATTTTCTCGTTTGCTTTAAAGTAATTTATGTGGTTCTTTTATGCTTGCAACAGTTTGCTATATCTTTGCCATTAGAGCACACACTATTTATTGCACTTTTATGCTTGCTAACTAGTGCATCTATATAGCTTCTTACATATACAACTGTACTAGTAACAGTCAAGGGATATAGATGTCCACATGAAGTTTTGCTTTGACACTATTGATATAGTAACACTGAATTGTTGGATGCCATATTATGTCACTGCGAATATGGATACTAAGAAGGCATAAGCATCTATCCATCGCACCACTATAAAACTCTTCATCTGGTTTGTGGCTACCTTTATGTTTGAATTTTAGTTTCTTGGGTTGTTGCTTATGGTCCTATTTCGAACATGTGGCTTGAAAACTAAAATCTTCATTGACCTGTGATTTTCTACAACAACTAATTTTAGCTACATAACTTCTATATTGAAGCTTACTATTCCTTTTTTTAAAGCATTGATACAATATATCAATGTGTTCAATTATAAATCTAACTGAAAATATGAGATGCCTTTCCAACGAAATATAAGATGGTATTTCAAACTAAATATACTTCTTTCAACAAATTGGGAATTGCATTAAAGTAGTGTGATGCGGACAAAATTACATTAACTTGAAAATTTGAAACTGGTTGTTGTCTTATTAACTATCTATAGTACAGATACAAAGTTACATTGCTTATGTTTTTGTTTGGAAATTTTATACAAAATGTTTTTATTCTCAATGTCACTTGGGTTGCTCTTGTTCGAAAGGCTTTTCAGGCAAAGTCGTCGTTTGCAGGATTCCGGCTACATCAGTAACTATGATATCATTGGGTTAGTTAAACTTAACCTCCTTGAGAAAGGGAAGAAGAAAAATGGTGATATTATTTGGGCCCCAGTTTCACTTCAAAATAATTTATCAGTCATTGAATCAGTTGGTATTTAGTCTATAGAGGGTCACTTGTTTTAAGTTATTTATATTGTTGATATTGTTGTCTATGTAGGTGAGACTATGAGGTGTATGTACTGATTTGATGACCAAATGGGAGGCCAATTTTGGACTTGACTATAATGATGAAGACGTTATAGAGTTTAGATGAAACCTATTAGGGTGGTTAGTTAATTACAAGCTCAACTCAGTGAGAATTTACGTTAAGCCTATTCTTACAAAGTAAGAGTGCCACAACGATCAAATGATATTTAAATTGTTGTAAGGTCTAACTTTTGTAATGTTTTATTTTTGAAAAGTTCAACTATTGACCAACTGATATTGCAACTTAGGCAATCACATTTTCCTATACGATATTTGTAGTGTTTAACTTTTTAATGACTAAATTTTGTAATGACTATATACATATTTTCCTCACATATCGATACTGATATTTGTAACATCTCTAATGGTATTTGTAATGTTGACAATGGGATTTGCAAGTTCCACAATGGTATTTGCAACTCGTTTAATGCGGTCTGCAAGTAATGCAGTAGGTTTGCAATGCTCATAATGGTATTTGCAAATCCGACAATGGTATTTGCATTTAGAGATCAATACCGAGCAACTGATACAGTAATAAAAGGGAAGGGAAAGCTAAAGTTGGTGTTTGGTAAAATATGATTCTAGTCAACAGTTTGTCAAGATTCAATTAGTTCAATTTTGATACAATTGTCAACTTGATTAATCAATCCCACACTAGACAAGTAAACTTATGAAGTTTATCTGTACTTTCATAATACCCAGTGATATGAGTTTGTTGCTGAGTCTATAGTGAGCTTGTTGCTTCATATAGGGATGTGAGTGATGTGTAAAACATTATGTTTGTAATCAAAGATTGTGTAAGTGAATCATTTACCTCTTACATTTACAAATGCATATTAACCAATTTGTTGACCTATGCATCTGTCTTTTGAGCAGAGAGATCAATTTTATGACATCATTAAGTTAGTTAAACCTAACCTCCTTAGGAAGAGGAAGAAGACAAAGGGTGATATTATTTGGGCCACAATTCCACTTCAAAACAATTTATGAGTCATTGAATTAGTTAGTATTCGGGTTTATAAAGGGTTACCTATTTTAAGTTGTTTATATTATTGATATTATTGTCTCTGCAAACGAGACTGAGGGGTACATGTATTCATATGGTTGACTAAATAGGAGCTGAATGCACCACTTGACTACAACGCATAATATGTTGCAGAGTTTAGACGTAATCTAATGTGGTAGCTAGTAAATCATAAGTTCAACACAAGACGAGAATTTGCGTTAATCCTACTTTCACCAAGCGAGACCGCTACATTAAGCAAATGATGTTTCAATTTTTGTAATGTAAAGTTTTTGTAATAACTTTAACAATTGACCGACTGATATTATGACTTAGTTAATCACTTTAGTGTTCAATTTTTGTAAAGTTCAATTTTTAGATGATCAATTTTTAGTGTCCAACTTTTATAATTTTTAACTTTGTAATGACTATGACCATATTTTGTAATGACTATGTATTAAGTTTCCCTTAGACATATATTTGCAATGACATTTGCAATTCATGCTTTTCCTTTAAAGAATGAGATTTGCAATAGTATTTGCAACTTTGCCAATGGTATTTTTAACTTTGCCAATGGTACTTGCAACTCCAATAATGGTGTTTGCAACTTTGCAATGGTATTTGCAACTTTGACAATTGTACTCATAACTTTGTCAAAAGTATTTGTAACTTCCCCAATAGTATTTACAACTTTCTCAATGGTATTTGTAACTTCTCCAATGGTATTTGCAACTTCCCCAATAGTATTTGCAACTTCCCTAATAGAGTTTGTAACTTCCCCAATGATATTTGTAACTTCCCTAATAGTATTTGCAACTTCCCCAATAGAGTTTGCAACTTTCCCAATGGTATTTATAACTTCCCCAATGGAGTTTGCAACTTCCCCAATAGTTTTTGCAACTTCTCTAATAGGATTTGCAACTTCAAAAATGTGATTTACAACTTTCCCTAAGACATTTAGAGAGATAGAATGTAGTTTTCAGAGTTTATGCAATGCCTTGTCTTTACTAACTACTTCATTGGGAAATTACCTGAGCTCTTTCATTATTACAATGATATCTTACTTAATAACACAAGGAGGACAACCTGAATGGATTCCCGATAACTTGAATGAGGGTCATCTCCATTACTTTTTCTGTCTTATTGCTGGAATTAGTCTCTTAAATTTGTTGATTTACCTAGTATGTGCCACATGGTACAAGCAGAACAAGGCCTTTTGAGATTTATGTCATTTATATTGTACAAAGATCTTGTTATATATATATATGTTAATAAAGATATGACATATTAGGATTGGAAGTATATTTCTGAATTCTGGTAAGTTTCTGTGATAGTTATATGATTGATATGTTTATGAGTTCAAGATAAATGCTCAACAATTGTGTTAAAACTTTAGTAGTTGCTTGTTGATAAGTAAATATTGTAGGTAGTATATTCTGCAAGTCTTTCATTTGATATAAGGTTAATTCAAGAAGAATATTCACAAAAATACTTTACTAAAACCATGTTTTGCTAATGGAGTTTGCAACTTCAACAATAACATTTGCAACTCGTCTAATGGGATTTGCAACTCCTGCAATGATATTTACAACTAAAATTGTAACATATTGCTAATGGGGTTTGCAGCTCCTATAATGGCATCTGCAATTCGTCTAATGGAATTTGCAAATTCTGCAATGACATTTACAGCTGAAATTGCAATCTATTGTTAATATGATTTACAACTTCTATAATAGCATTTATAACTCGTCTAATAGGAATTGCATCTTAAACAATGGAATTTGTAACTCCTGCAATAATATTTATAACTGAAATTGTAACCTATTGCTGATGAGATTTGCAACTCTTGTAATGGTATTTGCAACTTGTCTAATGGGATTTGTAAATTCTATAATGACATTTACAATTGAAATTGCAACATATTGCTAATGGGATTTCTAATTCATGTAATGGCATTTACAACTTGTCTAATGGAATTTACAACTTGAACAATAGGATTTGCAACTCTTATAATGACATTTACAACTGAAATTGCAACATATTGCTAATGGGATTTGTAACTCCTGCAATGGCATTTGCAACTTCAACAATGGGAATTGTAACTTTAACATTGGGATTTATAACTTTAATAATGGGTTTATAATTCCTGCAATGGGATTTGCAACTCCAATAGTATTTGCAACTTCATTAATAGGATTTGTAACTCCTCCAATGTGATTTGCAACTCGTCTAATGAGATTTACAACTCCCTCACACATTTACAATTGAAATCGCAACTTATTACTAAAAAGATTTGCAACTACTGCAATTAAATTTGTAACTTACCTAATGATATTTATAACTTCAACAATAAAATTTATAACTTCCCATCAGACATTTGTAACTTTGAAATTGCAACTCATAAATAGTCATAATGTACAATTTCATTCAATGACATAAGCCACTTATGGCATTTACAAAAAATCATCCTACCCATGACAACAATTCATTACATATAATCAAATGACAAGCGAAGATTAAAATTCCATGTATGCTTAATGTTTTCTTGTCAATAACACTATATACTATATTATTAGCACTATACATTTGCAACATATACCTTAAACATTATATACCAAAAGAATAAGTTGTATATCACAACCCTTGTCAAAAAATATTATGAAGGTGTTAGCTTATACTCTTATAAGCTTTTGTCATGCATTTTGCTAGAGGCATAAGGAGTTATCATCTTTGATCTATATGGATATCTGAATTTTTTTGAGCAATGAGCCTCTAGCACATTACTGTTGTTAGAGTCATCATTTTACCCCAAATAATAGGAAAGTTTTTATCTCTCTTATAAGCAGGGGGAGTTGAGTCACAGCAATTTTGTTATTGAATCTAGATATTCCTACAAGAGTAAGAAATCACAAAGTTGTAAAGTTAGTTGTAATCAAAACAATAAAGTTTTATAGAAGTCATCAAATGACATATACTAATTTGGGTTTTCAACTTTTCATAGAGAAAGAAAGAAAAAATTAGGTAAATATTTGGTTGATTATGTATCCTAACATAGACATCATTCTTCTCATTACAGAGCTATCAAATTATTAAGGCACAAAACAATGTTATTGAATAAAAAATATCCTTTGTATTGTCTAGAGCAAGGTATTTAACACTTGGATTTGACTACATTAATAGAAACTAGCATATATTTAATTAATTTACAAAAAATTAAAGATATCTAGTGACATAAGTCGTTGCTATAAACCCCCATTCTAGTAACAGATGGCTTTGACAATTAAGCATATGAGCACTGAAAAGCTGAGAATTCAGAAACAAATGCATTCAGCAACCACAAGTTTTAATATATACCCATCTAGGAAAGCATAATAGCTCAAGAATCAAATTCTTGTAAGATCAGCTAAAGGGACTCAACCAATGTAACATTGCAAGAAACTGGAAACAAATGACACGTCCCATATAGTAGGAACCTAAAGCCTAGAAAAGCAACATAAATGCCAATGACAAAACCGGTTTAAGAAAGAAAGAAACAAACTTTAGTCTGATATAGAAATTGACTCTCTTTTTACCAGAAGATGAAGAATGAATAGAAAAATTGGAGATAAGCTGGGATGCATAAAATGGAATATTGTTGCCAAAAGGGGTGCTCACATAAAAGGAGACAATTATGAGCAGCAAAGTCATCATTATCATCTGCCCAGATTTGGAATCAAACGCCGAACCCACCGAAATGTCGCCTATCGTTTGTTCCTTCTACCCTTTGTTGCACACGACTAGGTTGCTTTGCTTGTAATTATGACTTATGAAAATAAAAATATCATACGACAAGGCCTCCTCAATGGGTGTGGTGCTTGAGAGATCTCCAGCTTTAACCTATTGCTAATGGAATTTGCAGAAGAGGAAGGAGACTTTCCTTTCCACCTTGTTTTGAGCATTCTTCTCTACAAGCATATCAAAACTCCTGGTTTTAAACAACAAGTGGAGGAGTTCCTATTTCCATGAATTTGAAATTGCTTTTTCTCCGGCTTCATTCTCCTGCTTTTTCTCACTTTGTTTTGAGTTTCAATCTCTTGTTTTTTCTTCAAATACTTCAAAGGTTATTTAGTCTTTTCACCCAAATTTATAAAACACAGATTATACCTCTTGCCCAATCTATCCTTTTAGATATTCATATGTGTAAATTGTCTTTTCTGAATTCATATGGTTATTTATTGTCTTTTTCCCATTTTTATTTGATTTTGTACTTTTTTAAAAAAATAATTTCTAAATCAATTGGGGTGTGTGTTTGTTTGTTTTTTAATAAAATAATTAGTGTTGCTTTTCGTGATTTGTTTCTTTGAACATAATTGATTCGGTTCTTGTAAATGAATGATTTGGTTCTACCTAAATTTGATTTTGGACTTTTTATTTGATGATTAATTTTTCTGCTAATATTCTTGATGATAAACCAAACATTTGTATGGCAATTAAGATTGTATTACATTTTATTTCCTGAAATTTCATTACATTCTATTTTCATCTTTCAGCCAAAAGGGTCCTAAATATTGATGAAATCCTCTTAATAACTCCAAAATGGAAGAGGCTTCTCTTTTCTAATTTCTAATAAACACTTAACTACTGTAAATTTTTATTATAAGGTAACTTTTTTTCACTTTTTCTTCTATACAGTTGTGAACTATTCAGATCCTTTAAATTTATTTATGTATTTGTTTTTAAGTAAAATTATAATAATATCTTTATAAAATGTTAAATATAGATAATTGAAATTTTAATCCAATAATAATGAAAAGAAAATGAGGGTGGAGGAAGAAAGGTAGATGAAAGAAGCCCATTAACTGTTACCATCAACTACATTCTTAAGAAAAACAATTATAAGCTATATTATTGAACTGTTATAATATATAATTTAATTGAAAATAGATTTAAATTCATCAGACTTAATATTTTAAATTTATTTATCTATAAATCATAATTAATAATCACAATCAGTAATCTCATTTTAATATTTGAAAGATTTTAAATATTATTATAATAATTAATTAGTGATTCTATTAATTGATTATATTATATTTTAAAATTTTTAAATATAATAGTAATTTATAATAGTCATAAATAAATAATTAATTAAAATTTATTTTTTTCTCACTCCCTATAGGACGCATGGGGATGAATCTCTAGTTTAATTGTGTATGTTTGGGTGTATGGTTTGTAAAGCTCTTTTGGGTAAAATTTTAGTTTGAAAAAATTTTAAACAAACAGTCATATTTGTCCACAAGTGATTTTAGCTAAATTTTAAACAAAAATTTACTGAAACTAATTTTTGAAATAGTAAAATAGTTTATGGATTATCCAATTACTATCTTATCCATATTTTTTTCTTACACCCTTTCTCCACTTTTATCTCTCTTATCTACCCTATCTCCTCACTTCTCTCTCATCTCTCATACTTTTAATCAAATCATATATTTGTTAGTAATTTATCAATATAAAAAGTGATTCTACTACTAATCATCCAAATATCTCTATTTTTAAAATCTATTTTTCCTAAAATATATTTTCTAAAATTTATTCTTCATAACTCTTATACTTATAATTTGACAGTACCTATGCTCATGTCCTTTATAGATTTGTCGTTATGCTAAATATAAGTTAATAAAGGTTGATATGGATGGTGATTAGTCTTGATGAAGTAAAATAGAAGAGATTTTTTAAGAAAAATAATGATAAAATAAATTTTATTTATGAAAAAAAACAAATAAATATCCTTAAAATGTACAAAATTCATATCTAGTACCTTAAAACGTTAAAACGTGCAAATGACACCAAAGTCTCTTTGACCGAAAATGAAATTAATTTTTTTAGTAAAATGACCTAATTGCTCTATAACACACAAAAGTAAACTTCCAACTCCGCGCAGTCATCAACAGCCACCGTCGTTGGCCACGACAAGAATTTTCGTCAAAGTTTAGTCAAAGTGAGATTTGAGTCCATCACCTTTTATTTGCTAAAAGAATATATAACCATTAGCCACGAAAATTTCTTAGTAATGTATTACAAAATAATATATGAGATTATTATCAAGCTTTGAGATGTGACATGACTACTAGAACAATTCAGCTTCGACTGATAATAATTGATTAGCAAATGACCATACAATGTAAGTGAGCACTATTTTTACATATTCCCATTAGTTCAATCACAAGTTTAATCATGAATGACAATTGATTAACAATTCATGTTATTTAAGCAAGTGACCACTATCTTAACAAATACTCTTCAATTAAAATATAAATATATATCAACTAATATTTATTCTAATAGAAATAACTAGTCTATAATAATAAAATAAAATTAAGATTTGAATTTATATTAGGAAAGATGTTCAATTTAGTACTCCACAATATCTTAAATTTAATTATTTTTAATAAAAAATATATGTACTTAATAAAAAAAATATAAACGTATAACTTCTCTCTTAAATGTGTTTATATTTATATCAAAAATACAAAAAAATAGTGAAATTATGATAGGGACGGGACGGGATGGTGGATAAGGAAAGTAGTAGTGGTGGTGGGGTGTACGAATAATGCGAACAGGATTGTTTAGCGCGTCATTCCCTCCCTTTTCTTTGTACGTTTAAATTATTATTATTATTATTATTATTATTATTATTATTAGTCAATTAACTTATTTCTAATCTTTATCATCTTATATTTTATTTCTTTTTAAATAAATGATTAAGATTGAAAAATTCAAGAGAATTAAAATGTATATAATTCACACTAAACAGTGAGAATTCAATTTTCCTACAAATATTTGGCCCCAAAAAGTCTGTTGCAAAAATAATTTGAGTCGACAGTTTATAAAACTAAGTATGTGTTTGACATGTAGGTTATAAAATTGATTTTAGAGCATAACCATAGTTTCCTTTATTTTTTCCCAAACAATGATAAAACATGAAAAATTGATTCTGGGATTGAAACCATAGTTTCATCTTATAAACCATGATTTCAAAAAATCGGTGACAGCATTGCTTCCACAATTTCTCTCTCCCTCCATCTTCTTGGTTTTTGGACCAAACACACACAAGAGTAGAATTTCAGGAGGATTCTGTTCAAATGTCGCTTCTCCTGTACACACACTTTGAACCCGCTGCCACATGGTGGGTTTATAATTAATAATTTAAATTTTATTTAAAAATAAATAAATATTATTTTTTTAAAATCTAAAATTTTAAAATTTTAGAGAAAACATAAATTTATCAATAAAAATTATCATCTTCCATATTTTTTTACGGTTATATATGGATTAGTTAACCCTAATAAAATTTTTAGTATAAAAAAATTAAAATTAAGGTGAACAGTGTAAATTTTTACCTTACTCAAATACATATGTATATGTATTATTTTGTAATCACTTAAATAAAAAAAATTAAAATTAAATTTATTCTTTACGTAATTATCATATTAGTTTATGTCCTTTTTAGTAAATTGTCTATAGAAAAGTGATTCTGCTACTAATCATTCAAATATCTCCAATTTTTAAAATCACTTTTTTCTCAGAATCTATTCTTCCCAGAATCTATTCTCTAAAAGCTAATACAAACACACCCTAAATATAATTTTTGGAAACTTTGATAAATGTGTTATACCATGAATTAAGATGTCTGTTATAAATCTAAATAATGCTGTTTGTTTAATCTTTTTAACAAAAAATATTGAATATTGATTTGATAAATATAATTATAAAATAATAACACATATAATAAATATTATAAAAAGATACTAAATCCACTTCCACATGAAAAAACTATAATAATTGTGATTTAATTGCTGAAAATTAGGGGATAACTACTATGAGTTTTTTTTAAAAAATAATTTAATCATTAAAAAATTTTAAATAGTAAAAATTTATTATCAATTCTTACAGTGTGACTTGTCATTATAAGCTCATCAGTAGTCATTAGAATTTTTGAATAATTAAATTTATTATTTAAAATATCAATAATTTCTCCTTAAAATTAAATAGAAAATAATTTTATCCATTAAAAAAGGGATTATTAGATGAAATGGAAAGAAAGTCAAAGAAAGGAAAAAATTAAAAAAAAAAAAGAACAAAAGAGAGGGAAAAGCTTTGTATAAAAAAGAAGGGATAGAGTGTGTAGAGCCTTCTGCTTTTATTATGAGTGAAAGAGAGGGCAAGGAATAGTAATATGGCTGGTAACATACACCACTTGAGAATGACCTAATATTTAACCCTTTCTTTTCTTTTCTTTTTTTAAATTTCAATTAATAAGATATCAAAGTACGTCAAACTTTTTATTTTTGCACCTATTCAATTAATTAAGACTCGTTTTCAAAGTATACATAATACTTTTACAATTTTCAAAAGGTTAACAGAAAAATGATTTGATTGTGAAAAAATATGATAGAACCCCTTATATTTTGGATAAAAAAGAAAATCTAAAAGACCTCAAATAAAAAAGGACTGAGAGTATATAGCTATAATGCTCGGAGAAATTATAAGGGTAATAATGACAAAAAAGATTAATAATTAATGATAAGTACTCATTGAGCAACTGTTATAAGTTTGGTTAAAAGAATGTAAGTAACCATTGAAGAAGATAATTAAGATTTTCGGAAATAAGATGTTGTGTGTACGTGTGCGTATGTATAGAGGGATAGAAATAGGTTAAATGTGTGTTTGCTACCATGATTTGAGTTAGTTTGGGAAAATTTTAAACAAACAGCTATATTTGTCTAGAAGTTATTTTGGCTAAAATTATGGTTTAAAATCAGAGTTTTGAATAAACTTCTAAAATTAACTTTTATAAGAGTAAAAGAGTTTATATATAATTCAATTACTATATTACCCCTACTTTTCTTATACCCTATCTCCTCTCTCCTCTCTCTTGTCCTCCCTATCTCATCTCTCATATCTCTTCTTAACACTCTCTCCTCTCTCTCATCTTTCTTCTCTACCCTCTCTCATCTCTTCTACTTTTAATCAAATCATACACTTTTTAGTAATTTACCAATATGAAAAGTGATTCTACTACTAATTATCCAAATATCTCTATTTTCAAAATATATTCTTTCTAAAATCTATTCTTCCCAAAATCTATTCTCCAACATCTATTATTCCCAAAATCTATTTTCCAAAGACTAATCCAAATAAGTCATAAGTTAAACTGAACTTTAATTAAATAGATTTGGGCTTGTAAAGCTTGAGTTTAGACATAAGCCTTTGAAGTCCTGCGAAGGCTAAATTTTTGTTAGAAGCCTATTTATAATATAAACTTCTAAACATACCTCATATTTTAAGTTTAGAAAAAAGACAAAAAAAGTTCACCTAAATTTCAAAAAGACAGATTACACATATGAATATTAAAAAAGACAGATTGGGTAGGAGGCCTAATCTGTCTTTTGAAAATTCATGTAAAGAGACTAAAATAGACCTTATTAGAAGAGGATAGTATAGTAACAACAAGGCAGGGCGCGAATAACAGAAGCAGCTTATGAGAGACACATTTGTCTTAGCTGAAGGTAAAAAGGAGGAAGTGTAAGAAAATAGTTGACACAAATCTTCTGGTTTTACTCCACTGGTAATCAGGTATGTTTTATTTAATTTGATGGTTACTTTAGGAGAAAGAGTTTGACAAAACGGTAGCGCCAAGTAGTTCAAGAAAGAAGCTAGACAAATTGCGAAGGATAACTTCAGCACATAGATATAAGTCATTTGAGAAAGAACAATCATTTGCTTCAGTACAATCATTTGCAAAAAAAGTTTTGACAACAATTATTTGGAAATATAAGTCATTTGAGAAAGAAGAATCATTTGCTTCAGTACAATCATTTGCGAAAAAAGTTTTATACTCTGGACAAAAAGTTAGGTGCAATTAGTTAGGTTAATTATTATTCCTCTAATAAGTGCAATAAGTTGGGTCATTTAATAGTATAGTAATGATTTTGAAAACTTGAGTTAAGAAATTTAAAACTTTGTAACAAGTAATTGATATTGTTTTGAGGTTTACAACTCCTATAATAGAATTTACAAGTTTAGTAATTGTTTTGACAACTTGAACTAAGATATTTACTTAACTGTAGAAAAACTGAAAACCTCTATTGCAGCAATGAATTATGTGTTGTGGGTATCTTGTGAAGTGTTGATAATGATTGTTAGGGACGTAAGATTGTGATAAATGCTTTGTTTGTTGCAGGTTAGTGGGCAAGATGATATGTAATATTGTCTCAACATCTTCAAAGGAAATTTGTTGTTTTTTCCATGTAGGTGGAAACTTTGTATATAATGTTGAAGGTAGAGTTAAATATAATGGAGGGGATGTGAAGGTAAAATGGATAAAGGAGGGGATAACAGTTGAAGAATTGAGGGTAATGATAGATGGATGGTTTGGTATAGATGGTAGTGCTTGTGTCATGAAATATACAGTGAAATTTGATGAGAGAATTGTTGGAAATTGTGCCCTAGGGGCCAATCATTGTCTTATGAACATTATTGATTTATGAATTTATTAATTGAGTTATCATATTATTTGCATGTTTACTATGATGACCATCCTTGGATAATTCATGATATTATCCTAAATGTCCCTGGTCGATCATCTATGTGGGAGCACAGATGAAATAAGACCAGTATGACTTTGAAGATGTATAGAGATATAAATCAAAGTCATAAGCACATGTAAGAGTACAGGGTGTTGGACCGACCCGCTATGAGAGAACTGCATGGGTAACGTCATAAGCTTCTCTCATATACAAACCATGTCAATATGCCCTTTGACCTGAGATCATCATGGATTCCTACATGACAAAACGCTCAGCTTTGACCTAGTCAAAAGTCACTTTTGACCGAGTGATCATAAAGACTATGTTCGGCCTTAGTGGTTTTTCATGCGGAGGAATGTGAATCGTCAAGATGAAATTTGTCCCTCACATTCGTGGAGAGATATTACTGGGCCCCTCGATGAGTGAGTCTGAGAAATGTATGGCCATACTGTAATGGAAAGGTAGTTCCATTTCTATAGTCAGACTACTCAGGGATCGAGAAAGTAACGGTCAGGAATAGGAGGATGACATTATCCATGCCTCATCCATGACCAAAATATCGCGTGACAGAAGGGACATGATATGGTTGTATAAAAGGTTACATCGTTTATCGATCCTCATATGATTTGGGTAGTCGTTATGTCTTGCTAGAGACCGCTTGCGACTTGTGGGCTAGTATAGCAAATGGCCCACTGCCAACTTCATATGGGCCTACAGGGTCGCACACAAAATAGCCCAACACGAGCTATGATGTCCAGATTCATTGAATCTAAAACATGTCCAGATTCAATGAAAGATCCAGGTGAATGTATATATATTTATTTATATTTATATTCGTATATATATAAATTCGTATATATATATATTATATATATGAGATATATGAGATTTAATTTATAAGGATAAATTAAATCCCTATCACGTTTGAATTCGAAATTCAAATTGATAGGATATCTCATATAAGAGATATTTATAAGATTTAATTTATAAGGATAAATTAAATCTCTATCACTTTTGAAATTCGAAATTCAAATTGATAGGATATCTCATATAAGAGATATTTATAAGATTTAATTTATAAGGATAAATTAAATCTCTATCACGTTTGAAATTCGAAATTCAAATTGATAGAATATCTCATATAAGAGATATTTATAAGATTTAATTTATAAGGATAAATTAAATCTCTATCACGTTTGAAATTCGAAATTCAAATTGATAGGATATCTCAAATTTGATTTATGAGAATAAATCAAAAATAGTTCAGTCTCATCTTTATTTAAAATTAAATAAATGGGTAATTAAATCTGTGGGACGGATTTGATATTATTTTATTTAATTAGTTTCTTATAAAATCATACAATATATGATATTGTATTATTTTGGAATTAATATAAGATTAACTCCAAAATCCAATTCGGTTGATAGAGAAAAACGCATAGCATCCTATATATCGGATTTTAGGAGCTGCGTTTTAAAGAGAGAAACACACATAGAACAAAAAAAGGCCGAAGGGGACTCTGCAAAAGGTTTACAGATAAGAAACTGCCGAAATAGAGACGGAGAGGACGAACTCTTGAGAAAGCCCTGGAGGGACAAGAGACGCTAGCACGTCGCTCGTGGTTGAAAAGCTGTTCGTGTGGATACCAGTAGAGGAAGCCGACCTGAGTCGTCGACTTCTTGTGATCAGAAAGGGAGCACGAGCCGCAGAGCGAAGCTGTGAACGTCGTGACCGAAAGCTGTGGAAGTCGCTGAGGCACATTAAGGGTAATACTTCTTCCCACTTGACTTAAACACATACGGTAGATCCTGGCAAGGAATGGAAAAATTTTTAAATTAATTTCCGCTGCGTGTCTTCCAATTCCTTACAAGAATATTATTAAATCTCAATGATGATAGTGAAGTTTATAATCTGTTTAAGTTTAATGACAGTAGTGCACATGTTTATTTAGTAATTGAAGTAACTGATAATATACCAGAACAAAGGGATGATCCAGATATGTAAGTGAACTTTCTTGTGTTTGTTTATGAAAGTTGTTAATTATTTCATTGTGTTAATGTTTTTACAAAACATTTTTTCTTGTTGATAGTATTAAGGAGTTGTTCGAAGTGTTCGAAGAAATGTGCCCCTCTTTGTGGAGCGAGGGTAACAATTTGGAGACTTTAGTTGAGCAAACAACTGGTGGAGTTATAAGTAATATGGGTGGTAAAAGACTTAATTTAAGCATACCATATGGAGTACAAAGGTCACAAACATCGATGGTTGCAATGAACTCTGTGAAATAGAAGGAAGAGTTGGTCGGAGGGATGCAGATTTTTGCAAATGTGGACACATTTAAGAAGGCGTTACACAAGTTCAGTATTGCACATCAGTTTGAGTACAAATATATAAAAAATTATAAGGATAATATGTATGTAAAATATAAGGTTGAAGGTTGTCCGCGGCCTATTATTGCCAGAGTATTTGGCAACCTTTCCTACACGTGACAAAATTCAGAAACGACCATGTTCATAGTGCCCAAGACAATTTTAAAGTGACACATGGTGAAAGTGCTACCTTGACATCAGCAATTATAATTGATGAGGTAAGAGATCACGTAGACAAGCATCCAAATGAAATAAGAAAGAGTTTGGAGAGAGATTATGGCGTGAAGTTGACATATAAGCAAGCATATAGGGTGAAAGAAAAAGCATTGGAGGACATACACGGTAGACATGATCAGTCTTATATGTTAATACCATGGATATGTCAACGGTTGAAGGAAAGTGATGACAAAACTGTGGCTGAATGGGTGGCTAATGGGAACACATTTGAGCGTGTATTCATAGCCTATGGATGTTGTATAGAAGGGTTCGTTGCTGGTTGTAGACATGTCCTGTATATTGACGGAACTCATTTAAGTGGACCCTACAAGGGGACGTTGTTGGCAACTACTGTGTACGATGTAGACAATGAATTCTTTCTATTTGCATTCGCAATTGTGAAGGGAGAGACATTAGAGGATTGGACATGGTTTCTTTACATGATTAAACAAATAGTTGGTTCTATGCAACTCACAATTGTGTTTGACCGTTATAAGGCAATAGCCAGTGCTGTCCAAGTAATATTCGAAGGTGACATCCATGCATACTGTTATAGGCATATGAAGGAGAACTTCAACACACGGATGATTAAACTAAACAGAGGTAAGAGAAAGATGAGTGGACAAGCAAGGGACGATGGACTGAAGTTGCTTAATGATATTGCATTTACAAGGCTAGACACTGATTTCCACAAAGCAATGGAAAACATGAGAGCTTTCAATGACCAGTTATATGACTGGCTTGTCAATCATAGTGATGTAGACAAGTGGGCACTCAGCAAGTTCCCATTTAAAAGGTGGGATAATATAACGACAAATATTGTTGAGTCCTTCAATGCATGGATTGTGAGAGAGAGACGCCATAACGTTGCCCAACTGATCCATGAGCATCGTGAGAAAATGTCTAAGAAAATGTATGCAGCAACAATGGCTATGAGTAAATAGAAAAATGGTATAGGCCCAAACATAAATGCAAAAGCTATGGAGAATGTTGCAACTGCTAGGCATATGACTCTTGAACCTTATGGAGGAGGGCAGGTCTATGTACATACATTTGAAGGAGCCCTACATGTGAATCTTGGTTCACATCAATGCAGCTATACGGAGTGGCAAATGTCAGGCATCCCATGTGCACACTCTTGTATAGCCATCAAGGATTCGCATCTCAATGTCTATGATTATGTTGATGAGTGCTACAAGATTACATCCCAGCAAAATATTTACAGAAAGAGCATGATTCCAGTGGTCACACTTGACATGCCATAACCTAATGAGTATTGACTGCAAAATAGAGATGACCAACTATGTCTTACACCACCTCTTACAACCAGACCACCAGAAAGGCCTATAACTAAAAGGAGAGAATCTCAATTCCAAAACAAGAAGATATATCACTGCAGCACCTGCCACCAAGCTGGCCACACTAAAAGAAAGTGTATAACAAGAAGATATATCACGGATAATTTTTTGGTATTTAACTTAACTTTTTGTTCATGATGATTAGTGTATAACAAGAAAGTGTATAGTGCATGGAAGATAATGTATAGTGTTAGCCATTGATAATAGTAATGTAAAGTGTAATAGTAATGACTGCTGTTATTTTGTTCATATGTAATATAATTGTTGTTAGGAGCCTCCCATGAGTAAGTTGCAAATTGTATTGATGAAGTTGTAAAATGTATTGAAGAAGTTGCAAACCCCATTGAAGAAGTTGCAAATCCCATTCTGTAAGCTGTAAATCCCACTGTGTAAGTTGCAACTTGCATTGATGAAATTCCAAATCCCATTTACGAAGTTGCAAATCCCATTGGGCAAGTTGATAATCATTGTACAAGTTGCAACTTGCATTTAGGAAGTTACAAATTGCATTGACGAAGTTACAAATCCCATTGAGGAAGTTACAAATTCTACTGTGTAAGCTACAAATCCCACTCTGTAAGTTGCAACTCGCATTGATGAAGTTATAAATCCCATTGACGAAGTTGCAAATCCCATTGGGCAAGTTGATAATCACTGTACAAGTTGCAACTTGCATTTAGGAAGTTGCGAATCCCATTGAAAAAGTTACAAATCCCATTGAAGAAGTTGCAAATTCTACTGTGTAAGCTGCAAATCCCACTCTGTAAGTTGCAACTCGTATTGACAAAGTTGTAAACCCCATTGACGAAGTTACAAATACCATTGACGAATTTGCAAATCCCATTGGGCAAGTTGCTAATCACTGTACAAGTTGCAACTTGCATTTAGAAAGTTGCAAATTGCATTGATGAAGTTGCAAATCCCATTAAGGAAGTTGCAAATCCCATTGGGCAAGTAGCAAATTACATTAGGTAAGCTGCAAATCCCACTATATAAGTTGTAACTTGCATTGACGAAGTTATAAATCCTATTGACGACGTTGCAAATACCATTGATGAAGTTGTAAATCCCATTGGGCAAGTTGCTAATCAATGTACAAGTTGCAACTTGCATTTAGAAAGTTGCAAATTACATTGACGAAATTACAAATCCCATTGAAAAAGTTACAAATCCCATTGGACAAGTTGCAAATTCCACTGGGTAAGCTACAAATCCCACTCTGTAAGTTGCAACTTGCATTGAGGAAGTTATAAATCCAATTGACGAAGTTATAAATCCCATTGGGTGAGTTGCTAATCACTGTACAAGTTGCAATTTGCCCAATGAGGAAGTTGCAAATCCCATTAGGGCACGTGCAAACACCATGTGGAAGTTGCAAATCCCCTTATGTAGTAACTTGCAAACATCATTGGCATATGTTAACAGAATGCGATATGTGAGACAAAGTATGTACACAGTGATAACAAAATTTTGACATTTTCATTACAAGGTTAACAATCTAACCGTCATAAAGGGAAATGTGTTTGCGTAATGTCACCAGTTCGTGAATGGGTTAACTTTGCACAAAAGAAGCATTACCAAAATTAACATTACAACCATTTAAACATCATTTGGTGGATGTTGTATTGTTGCTTTGTGGCAGTAAGTTTAATGTAAATTCCCGATTTGAGTTTAGCTCGTGATTAACTAGCCACAACAGTAAGTTTCGTCTAAACTCTGCAACTTGATCCTCATCGTATTGAAATACAACATTGGGCTCCCACTTAGTCAACCAAATTAGTACATGCACCCCACAGTCTCGCCTGCATAGAAAAAAATATCAACAATATGACCAACTTGTACCAAATTACAGCATACACATCTTAACAGCAACTAATTAAATGATTTAGAAATTATTTTTCGTAGGAACGTGGGCCCAAATAATCTCACCCTTTCTCTTCTTCCCCTTCCCGAGGAAGTTAGGTTTAACTAACTCAATTATATCATAAAACCTATCTCTCTGCTCAGAAGATAAATGCATAGGTTAGCCAGTATAGTCATTACCAATATATAGATGTACGGGGTGAATAAGGCACTCATGCATGCTTTGACAACAAATGCCATCTCATTCCCTGTTGCTCTTTTGTTATTTCTCTTATGATTGTTAGCTGGTTTGGCCAACGAATCCAAGACATAGAAGTTCATTGTCCTCGGCTCTAATGCAAGATAGAACCAGTGAGCTCCGACAAGTGTAGGTCCAAGAATCAAATCACAATCGGCCAAGTTATAACCAAGATGTTCAGGTATAAGTTGCTTCTTCTTTGAATTCACATTCCAAGTGAGTGGATTAGATGCCATAATTGCCTACAAAAAAAATTGAAGGTTACTAACTCAGCATGTTCAGAGCCAAAACTGATGTCATAACAACCTCACCATGAAGTCAGCGTTGAAAAGGTGTCGCCGTACTTGTCCTTCCTTCTTCATATCAACCATTAGTGTCTTACACACCACTGACATAACTTGTACAAATAAGCAAGAAGCGCATCTTATATAAAGCAACAATGCAAATTCCTCACTTGAATATAAATTAAGATCAGTGATTTTACACTTACTCTGTTACTTATTCTTTGAATGCCACCAAGTGTGTAGAGCTGATCGCGGCTGATATCTTCATCCAACATGTTGACCAAAACCCTATACTTTTGTCGTTAGAAATATGTGGATAGAAAATCACAAAACCCAAGAACTTGGACTTAACACGCCCAAACTTACCGTTGGCCCTCCTCACGTGAACACATGCGGCTTATTATCGTGAACAACACATCTTTTGCATATGTCGGCCTATTTTTCTTCTCAGCAGCCTTCGTCAGCACCCACGGAGATAGCACTGAAGTTACAAGTCTCTTTTGGCATTTTGATCTCCTAAGATGTACTTCCTTCAACACTTCTGCCTCATCCATTATGCGGCCTTCAGAATCTATAGAGACAGAGATTGGTGCGTCATCATCATCATTGACTTGTCCTTGCTCACTAGCCTCTTTTTCTACTTGTCCCTCAACACCTCTATCTCCTTCTCCTTCTTCATCTCCCCCTCACGACATGCTTCTCTCATTTCATCCTCATGTCGACCATAATCCTCTTGTCCTTCACTTCCTTATTCAATGTTCATTTCATCTTCTCTATGACGCTTCTCATGTCTCTGGAGTTGTACCTTTAATAGCTCTTACTCAACTACATTGATAAGCTGACGACTGCTCTCTTCAATTGCACCCACCAATCGTGAATGACTCCTTCAACTCCTGCATAACACAATCAGAACGTGGTGAAATGCATAAATCAGTTCTACAACATTAAACTATCAAATCTTACACATTAAAGTCAGTACTGCAACATTAAAGGATTAACGCATTACTATAACACATACCGAGTCTAAATGGATTGTCGTGCCGCCCTTCACCTCCCTCTTTTGAGTACAACATTCATTGTACAAAATCCCCATGTAGCTCTCCATCTCAATCTTGCTCTCATCAGTCCAAAAATGCATAGGTTTGCTGGACTCATGTTGTCCAGCTTTCAGCAATGCAAAATGCTGTCCGAAATATAACTGCAACACCAACAACATAAGCTGTAACATTTTCAATAAAAGAAAATAGGTACAAGCATATACAAGAAATATATACCAACAATAAGTAGATGTAGCCTCCCATGTTGGACCTTTGTCCCTTGCTCTTTTTCAGCAAATTCACATAAATCGCTATCTCTTTCCATATCACATCTATAATGTATTTAGCCCAATTAAACCACTGAAATCTACTGATGGTGCATTTTATCACCTTCAACAGCTTCTCACTCACCATTGTGCTCACAATAGAAGCTACAAATGTCCCAACCACATATATCATAAACAGCAACTCGAATTTATCTCTCTGCTGACCAGATTTGATATATTCGAGTATTTTGGTATATGAAACTTTACCATACTGAGTCCTTAACATCTTGAACATCTCATCATTATCATCAACATCCATTCTTATATCCTCCCCATTGCAAGGTACACCAAGCACTGCTCAACATCTTTTGGCCCTATTCCTTTTGTCCTCCCCCTGATTCTAAATTGATGAGTTGGAGGATCCTATGAATGAATCAATGAGGCTAACAAGTTTCGGGGGAGTCTTGTTGTTCCAACGTCAAGCAAGTTGTGGAACCCTAAAATTTTTACCCTGCCAACTAGGCCTTCATCTTTCTTGACAAACTCCATAAGTTCCTTCAACTGACGGGGTGAACACCGAGTATTGAAAGGAACTTTATTCTTCGTCCCTTTGTTCTCCCTCTTCTCATCAACATGTGAACTCTGCAACTGTTATCTATACCACTTATGCTTATCAATAGACAACTCCTTCTAGGCTAATGTTGTCTGCTTAGCTTACTCATTCATGTTCTTGAACTTCTTACCTTAATGGATGAATTAATTGTGAAATGCAAGGTACGGATTCCTAACCTCTTTCTTTATCCCTTGTTGAAATGTCATTTTTCCTGCTAAAAAACTATGAGTACATAATATATTTCATAAACAGTTGTAGCTCAATATTATGTACTGCTAAGCTGCAACTACTAAATGTTAATGTAATTTGTGCCTATTGTTCTTAACTAACCCATAACTAATCTCTCTTGTTTGACCACAAATAAAGCAGCAACTGCATATACCTGAACATTAAAAGCATGATTAAATCACATCAGGTATGTGGCTAAACATACTCATGAAGAAATTGGATGCAATTACTCCATAACAAAAGCATAGGTAAATAAATTTTTATAGCAAAACATAGAAGTGTAAACCAAACTTTATAGTCCAAGTGAAAAAATTATGATAGAAATATTGGTAGCAAAACCAACATGGGTTCAAAAAAGTGCTATAATCAAAACATATTCTAAACAAAATAAATATGAATTATTAACATCTAACAAGGACTAAACCCCATTTCCTGGGCTTTATTTAAAGCAAAGTAAAGCTGATTGAAAATGAAAAATTGAACAGTTATTGATTACATAAGGGTCCATCTACAATATATACATACAAGGAAAAAGAAAGAGAAGCGGATAATAAAAATTGAAACAATGAAGGTGATATGAAAAAGTATGAGAAAAGGGAAGAGAGGGATGAAGGGCTTCATGTCCCTTAGCTTCATCTTAGGAAATAAATTAGCATGATATATCAATAATTTGATGCCTTCTTTGGGAAGACTTTGTCATTGCTTCCAATATAAGTGCTTCATGCTTCACAAAAGAATGCCAATAGCCCCTAAAACTGAGCATCTTACTGCAGATATCAAAATATATTTATGCTACAAACCATCATGCCTTAAATTATACCTATCTGTCTTGCTACCTTTGACTCATTGGCTCCAAAATTGTCGGCATTTAAACAGTATGGAAATAGAGCGAACACACATATACTAACTAACTACAATAAGCATAACATGACTACATTGGGCTTTTCAATCATCAGCTTACTAATGATATTACAAAGTCAGGACATGTTAGAAATCTTAACCATATTTAATCATAAATTGGGTTCAGCCCTTGAATCGACATGCATCAAATTATAAATCCCCAACTACTCGGAAAGCATGTTTGAAGAATATCATACGCAAGTTTCTTCCAAACCGATCACATTTCATTCACATAACCAAATGAACATAATGTCAATGAAAGTATTCTAATTTATAAACAGCGATTGGTTGAATGGTAAGAGACATAGCACATTTAAGTAAAATCTTGAATTCGAGTTTTGCGGATGGGGAAAAAACACAATAGAATAACTTCCCCCTTATTGGGACTCAACCCAACTCAAATTTTATATCAATGGGTATATATTAAATCAGCCAGTAAAAAATACATCAAATTTTAGAAGGATAAACCGAACAGAAAGAGATTTTAGATAAAGGTCAATGGTGCACTAAACCCTAATCTTCCTCTGACTCAAATGCAAAATCACCTTCGACGATGAAAATCCTCAGTAAAGGCGTCCGGCAATCTTTTATGCTGTTGGAATGAGCCTTCGATGGCGTTGGAATGAGGATTCGATGGCGCTGGAACGAGGTCTATCTCTCGGGTGTCAGAGTGAAGTGCCCTTACCTTTAACTTCATTTACTGAAGGTTAATTTTGTATTTTTACATGAATTTCCAAAAGACAGATTGGGTCTCCTGCTCAATCTATCTTTTTCAATATTCATATGTGCAATCCGTCTTTTTGAAATTTAGATGGACTTTTTTTATCTTTTTTCCTTTAAGTTTTGATGATCATAAATGAATGTTGAGCCTATTAAAATTTATATTTATATAAACTTTTAGTAGATTTCAAAATTTATATATTTATAAATAAAATATTTTAAATAAATTTTAAGTATATTTAAAGCCTATATATAATTAAATATGTGAGACTTATAGATTTGTACTAGGCCTTAAAAAATACTTTTTATATTTAAACCAATAAACCTTTAAATATGTCTAAAATATGCCCTATTTGTTAAATAAACTAGGCTTTATGAGACTCCAATAAAACTAGGATGTAGACAAAATCTTTCCTATTTCTACTATAGGGAGGGCTCTAGAACCATGATATGAAATCATAGAGAGAAAAGGAAGACAATATATTGGACAATACTTCCTTAATGACGATTACTAATACATAAGCAATTTAAATGGGTTTATAAGATAGGATATAATAATTAACAATAATTTCCTATAAATGAAAATAACTATTCCAAAACTGTAAATAACTAAATAATTATCATGAAAATAAATCTCTATCCTCATGTTTCCTCCTAAAATAGACCAATAAAGGAGTCTTGTTCCTAACAGTATGCACATTAAAAGATGTTGGATAGTAAGGAGATATTAGCTAAAGCAGGTGAATAGAGAGGTACTTGCATCATTTGTGAGTGCGTACGTGTTGCATCAAGAACTTACAAGGGAAGGAAGGTTCCAAACGTCTATGTAGACTCAAGCTTTGAATCCAATTAAATGTTGGGGCCGATGAAGAAGATGAAGCTCATGAGGTTTAGTCACTGGTGGTTGAGGATCTATAATGAGCTTATCAATAGTTTTCAGGTTATGTCATAAGGATTAGATTTCCCTTGAATAAAATTTTCAAACTTAGTTAGTGAAAACCATATTATTCATGATTTGTAAAAACCATAACTCTTCTATTAAATTTTATAATATATATGTCAATTATTGTTATGGATGAAAAGAAGCAAGAATGGGTCATGTCATCAAGCAAAAATCCCTATACCCTAAAGGAGGATCGTTGAAAAATCCTAATGTTCAACTTATCATAATCTAGCTTAGTAGGCAATCCAGTTGGCAACGTTGTTCATTTATCTGAAAACTGAGGATGACAATTCAGGTAACAATAACATATTAACTCCCTAATCTTCCTGATGTGGTGAATGAGAGGGTGATCCTGAGCATATTCGTTTCCGATGATATTCATAGATTCTATAGACTGCAGTAGGCTTTAATTTTAATTAGACTAGTAAACCTTCTTTTCCAACAAAGGAAAATGCCTTCACGTATGGCCAATATTTAATATTTGTCTCAAACTGTAACTAATTTTTAGCTTTATGCTCTAAGCTTGATAGTTGATATTATGTGGATGAAAAACCTGAGAAAAAAAAAAGAATAAATTTCCTACAAACAATTACAATTTATAACTTCAATAATCTTAAAATATTTATAATAACTTCAATATTTCTAATCTTGAACTGTTTTCAATTGTCTTAGACAATTAAAATTTTGTTGTTATAAATAGTTTTTCACACCAATAAACTGTTAATTAAAACGGGTAGTAAGGGGTCTCATCCCTATAAAAAGGAGAATACAAATTTGATCAAATAAAAATAGTTTTCCACCATGATGATGTGGACATGTTGACATGTACCCAAAAAAAAATTAGCTCATCAGGAATGCAATGAAAGTTTGACATATTTACGCCTGAGTGTTTGTAGCAGTAACTAACATGATTAATGATGTTTATAAAATATTATTTTTTTATAGTTTTAGTCGCGGCATTTGGAGAGATATCTTAACTTTTAAGAATCTAAGTTTACGTTAGAGCGTAATAGACGACTTGTCTTGCCTGATATTAGTATCGCCTAGGAGGAAGGGAGATTTCGCCCTGCCATTAAATCGTGGGTGAATCCAATCTCTTTACAAAATTTTTTGTACCAAAAAAAATATGTTTAATGATGTTAAAGCCTGAATGCCTCACTATCACTAACTCCTCCATCTTGTCTCCAAACAAAATTCTCTCTCCCCCAACCCCCACCTTCTCTCTCTCTCTCTCTCTCTATATATATATTTATGAATATATATTGCATTGTATTTTCTTTCTTTAACTCCGTCTTGCCTACTTTCAACTCTTTTAGATTTTCCCTTTGTCCAATTTATTATGGTACTCTTGGAATTGCTTTTGATATTAATACTCCTCCTCCTATCCTTAATAATATATAATCTAATTGTAAAATTAATTTTAATCATAGATATAAGACATATTTTTTATATTTATTATTTTTTTTTTAAAATTATCCCTATTTATACTTCCTCAAAAATAATTAAAAAAGAAGAGTTAACTTACTCTTTGACCCAAAAAAAAATTTAATTAATCAAATTAAGTTATTTAAATAAATTCTATATTACAAGGTGTATCATTTTGCTTTTCCCAAAAAAAACTGAAAGCAACGTAATCTCTCTTTCTACACACGTGTGTCTACGCTTATATATTAATTACATTATTAAACTTTTCCGAGTGTCTTGTTTTTTTTTTTTTTTACCAACTAGACTTTTTACAGGTTAGATCAAAGTTTTATTGCGAAAAAACCGAGGCCTGATGCCTATAAATGCCACTTCTCCCCTGAACCTTCTGAACTTCAATCTGAGACCCGATCGTACAAAGGTCGTAAATTTTTCAACCTCGTAAATAAAACATATCAAATGAAAAAACTACATCTTGTATCTCAAGGTGGTGTTCCATCGGCCAGATTGGGTTAGAAACCTAAAATTCAATATTGAGGAAATATCACAGCAGAAATGCATGCATCTTAAACGTCCAGCTCAATATTGTACATACACCTGTTTATATTGTCTCAAATTCCCGTTATCGGAGACAGGAAATAATTAAACAAAAACACGCAACTAAGAAAAAGTCGGTTTACAGATTGCCGGATGGAAACGCAAATTACAAGCTAATAATAATTCATACCTATTTCTAGTTATAATACAAGTAACAGTAGAGGGCTCACTGAACGTCGTTGTCCATATCTTGATCTTTGAACCTTGAGCCATTACAAGTACAGAAGATTATGTTCATACTAAAACAAAATTGTGAAAACTTGACGCCTTTGCAATCTATATAAGAATCTGGGAGACATGAAAGTTTAGGACCGACAAACTAAGCATAATTTGCTTCAATAGCACCACTTAATTCCAGATTGCCATCAGAACAGTTATATCCATTACCACCCACCGTTGAAGTTTTTATTTGCTTGTCTTATGAAAGACAGTGCAGATCACAGCTATGAAAGAATATAACCATTTTAATAGACCAAGTCTTACTTCTTGCGTGCCCTATTTTTATTGACTTTCACGTATTTACGACCAGACTTGTCGCCACCACCAGTACCTAATGAGAAACTCCCTGCACCATTGAATTCTAGACTGCCAGAAGCCTGAAATGGGGATGGGCTCTGCGGAGCAATATTCTGCTGAGTTCCAAACTGGAAGGGACTAGACCCCGATGGAGCTGGTGCTCCAAAAACAAAATTTGATTGAGGGAGGGCAGGTTGTTGACCAAATGCAGGAGTTGCAGGAGTCAGAGGTGAAGATGATTGAACTGGGTCCTCTGCCATACTGTCTTCCATACTCATCTGTTCATTATTAGGAGCTGAACCAAACGAGAAAACAGGAGTAGGATTACCAAAAATAGACTGTGTGGAAGTAGCCACTGGAGCTGAAGTAAATGAGAAAATGGGACTTGATGATGCACCAAGTGAAGATCCAAACACGGGTGTGCTAGTAGTGGACGCAACAGTGGATGATCCAAACATGGGTGTGCTGGTAGTGGAAGCAGCAGAAGTGGTGGTAGATCCAAACATGGGCATGCTATTAGCGGCAGAAACAGAAGCAGTAGATGATCCAAACATGGGTGTGGTAGTAGTTGAAGCAACAGAAGCAGTGGATGATCCAAACATAGGTGTGCTAGTAGTTGAAGGAACAGAAGTGAATGATCCAAACATGGGAGTGCTAGCAGTTGAAGCAATAGAAGCAGTGGATGATCCAAACATGGGCGAACTAGAAGTAGACGAAACAGAACCACTTGATGCTCCAAAGGAAAAGCCAGAAGATGATGATGGATTGAATGTGGAACTAAATGGAGACTTGTTGTTCTGCCAATTGGGAGCCCCAAACAAACTAGATGTTGCCCCACCATCAGAGCTACTAATGTTGGCAGTTGAAGGGGAAGCCGATGTGCTGAGCCCAATGGAGGAGCCAGAACTAAAAGCATCTGTCCCTGAACTAGATGGTGCTATTGAACTCCCTGAAGAAAAAGATGTATTCCCGCTCAACCCAAACAAAGCTGATGAAGCAGATGATCCAAATGGAATTGACTGGCTCTGAGTAGAAGTTGCAAATACACTTGTGGCAGAACCCTGGGCACCAGGCAGAGATGTGCTTGAACCGAATAAAGAGCCATGGGATTGACCATTTACAGTAGTCGTAGCCGAGGAACTGAGCCCAAAAATGCTGTTCCCTGTGGCCCCAACAACAGCAGTAGATGAGCTATCAAAAGCAGAACCGCCTAGAGTACTAGACCCTGTATCCTGCTTTCCAGAAGATGACACAGGTAAATCTGTTGTAAAGTTCGGAGAGGATCCAAATTTGAAAAAGGACGGGGTTGGTGAAGATGCGGCTACTGGGAAGGAAGTGATATTAGTACTGGATACAAAAGTCACAGGGGAGGTGCTAGTTGTCATAGTGCAAATAGAGGAAGATGCAGTGGCAGCACTGCTGCTGTTGGCCCCAAGGGAAGAGCAACTGAACACATTTTGGCTAGTAAAATTATTTGAAATGGAAGCTGGAAAAGAAGTAGAAAATGAAGTTTCTGAAGCAAGACCATTATTTTGATTTAAAATTTGGCCAAAAGACAACATACTAGTGGGTGATGCCAATGATGTTGAAGCTGCAGATGAAACGGCCATTTCTGGTGATTGAGCAAAAAATCCAGATTTCACATTGGTCTTGGAATCTGCATTATCAGATGCAGGAACTTTTGGCATAGATTCAGTTGCACCAGTGACAGTTGAGCTGAATATGAAAATACATTTAGTAAATGAATGATCTTGCTGCTTCAATGGACATAATTTATCAAGAACATGGAATGGTAGAAAAGCAGCATGAAAGAAAAGGCATGTCTCCCCTCACATACAATAATCTATATTTCCACTAACAATAAGTAAAACTACTTTAATTCATTATATTAGAACCAACTAAATGAATCCAGTAAGTTTGCCATCTTATTTCTCATAAAATAAAAAGTCAACTCCAGACTGACTTTGTAAAGATCCCAAAGTGCCCATCCCCTCTTTGCACAAATAATAAACTATAATCTAATAAAACAAAAGAGAGGAAGAACTGAACAACTCCAACAAACAATGAAAATAACATAACGATTACTTAAGAAGATATTTGCCCAACGCAATCAAATAGTACCTGACTGAGTTCCCCAGCTTTGAGTCAGAAGCAGCACCAAATTTCATACCAACAGATTCAGCACCAACGGAAGATAAGGAGGTCAAAGGCATTTGCTGGACCTTGTCAAAATTTTTGTTGGCACCAAAATTAAATATTGGGGCATCAGCCAGAGACTCCTTCGAAGCAACAACTTTATCGCCAAAACTAAATAGTGAACCCAGTTTGCCTGACTCTTTTGATGGAGCTTCAATAGATGTTACTTCTGTTGAGGAAGCTACTTTACTCCCAAAATTGAACAAGGGGGTAGCTGCAACTGATCCATTTAGTGAAGTAGATTTACCAGAACCAAAGACTAACTCTCTGGCTGCTTCAACTGGGGCTCCATCTGGCTTAAAAGTCAGAGCAGCGGAAGATGAAGTTGTAGAGGCTGATAAACCAACCTTTTCACCAACTATGGACCCATCACCAGTGCCATTAGGGGTCCGGTCACCTACTCTGGGACTTTTGAATGAGATCGCCACAGATGATGCAGTAGGCACCTCCTTTGTAAAGGTTTCAGTAGCAACAGCTTTCTTGGCCACAACAGTAGTGTCCGTCATTTGTTTCTCAGAGGATAATGAAGACACAGCCCCGTTTGGATAGACATCATCATCCAGAAACTCCTTTGAGAAAGAGAAGACAGGCAATGGACAAGACCAGAGGTTAGACCATATTCTCTATTAACAAAACTATTACTCAAAAGTTAAAGGAGCTAGATCCTCCAGCGCCGTCAAACATAGAGCTAAAAACAGTTCTTTCTGAAGAAATGTTCAAGATTACGTACAAAAATAACTTTAAATGCCACAATTTATAAATATCACATAGATTAACTTCTCGAGTACAAAATTCAATCATCACAGATGTTCAAAATGAATTATGATAATAATCCATAAAAGTTCAAGTCCACGACAAAAGATGTGAAAACCATGAAATTCTTATAAGAAACATTATACATCTATTCGGTATATAATTTATTTAACATTCCAATTCAAGCATGCATATAAATAATTATCAGATGGAAATTTAGAAGATGCCCCATTGACTTGAATCAACAAGTCTAGCAAGACAGCCACAGAGGTGAACCTCTTAACATTTTATTGGGAATAGCAAGCAATTAGCCATTACTTCCGTTTTGGCACTTTCAAATGCATTGTCAGAAAGTAAAGAATAGATAGCAGGAATGAAGAAAACTGATATTTCAGTAAGGTAGCTAAGGTGCGTGCCAGGCTGAAGGAGCCTCCAATCATCAGCAGGTGAGGGCCCTCCTCGCACCTCACCTCAGCAACCTAGATAAGCCTTTTAGCACCTTTGACATCACTACTTCCCAGAATGAGAACATCCAATGCATAGCCAAATTTAAACTATCAAAATTAGGTTATTCTAGAAAAACCCTTGATTCATGAAGTCGTGCAAATCTTCATACCTCATGGGCACTCATACGGAATGCCCTACTCTTTTGTGGAGGATAAGAAACAGGCTTCACCATAGAAGAATCCACAGATTGTGCACTAGATACAATTTCTTTCCTTGGTATCAAAGCATCTGCATCAATAACTGGACCTAAGCCAACAGGAGCAACAAGCTTTAATGGATCATGTTCAGCCTTCTTTGGTGAAGTCAACTTATTAGTATCAGCTGACAAATTCTCATGCAAACCATCTGAATTGTTATCTCGCATGTGATCAAGAAATTTTGATGAATCTACAGTTTCCATACTTCTAAGAGCCTGTCCCCGTAACATGGATGGTGACAACTTTGCTGGTGAATTATCCTTGTCTATTGGCAGCTTAAATTCAGATGATTTTTCCTTAGGGGACACCAACTTGTCAAGCTGCTGAAGTATTTTTGAGGCCATCTCACTTGATTTGGAGGATATATGATGAACACTTGTACCAGGAATCGTGTCAGTTATATTTTCTGATGACAATTTCTTATCACTATGCTTAGCTTCATTCAACAGAAGAGGCTTCTGCATCATAGATGAGGGCTGCTGAGCAGGATCTGCACGAACTCCACTCTTGATAATAGATAGAGGGCTGTCCGAAACAGATGCACTCAAGCCTCTAGAAGTTATAAGATTAGACTTCTGACGGATTCTGCGCATATGGCCAAGAGTTCCTATATCATTATCCAACACAGAACTCCTTCGTTTTAAGGCCTGCATAGAAAAGTTTCCAGTGAGATAACTGGCAGGAAATTTGTACATTTTCACTTAAGAGAGTAAGACTTTTACCATTTTCTTGGATACAGAAAGCAAGTCATGATCCAGTGCAGATTGAGCGGAAGATGAGGGCCCGCCTTCAACTGGAAGTCGAAAACCCTGGATTTTAGGGAACAAAATAAGAAGTTTGACAATAAGAAACAAATAATCCAACAAATCAATGAGTAAAATGCAAACCTTAAGTGTTGAGGTTGGATAAACCCTAGCATAAGGTGTTCGAGCCATACTATATATTGCAGACCTGCCTCGAGATCTTGGTGTCACAAATCCATTTTCATGAAGCTTATCATGGCTAGTAGCCCTTGGCACAATGGCCATATTAGGGGATTTTTGAGGGACAGATTGACTGCTCAGAAGAAATGGATCCTCCCTAAGAGAAAGACTTTGTGAGTTTAACTTTGATGGGGATACCTTGAAAGGCCTACTTCCCATGTAAGCCTTTGCAACCTCTGCAGGGGAAGCAACATCCTTATCAATGACCTGTGGCACATTTTTATAGCAAAATCAGTAAAAATCTCATCAGGAAATAACCACAAAGCATATATGACAAAATACACAAAAAGCTAATTCTCGTACACTCGAAGTAACAAATGGAGCTGAAACAAGACGGTTTTGAATCCTATTTTTTAGTGCCGGAGAATTAGCGTATTCTTCCTTCTGTTCACGAGACAAGATTAGATCTGAGGTAACCACTTCAGTTATCTTCTCTTCTTCTGTGACAGATGAATTCACAGTTTTTGAATGCAAAAGTGCTGTCAAATGATCAATTTCAGATCTGTGGAATAATAGAAAAGCATCATATCATCAGAGGCTCAACAAATAAACTTATCCCAAAAAGCATACCACCCAAAATACAAAATTTCACCAACAAATATAATTACTATTAATGTAAACTCTAACAAGCTGCACTATTCATGACTCGTGAATGCAACTCATTTCTCAATATTTGTGCAATACACAGAACTCACACTAGTTAAGTACTTATGTGATTAAGTAAAGAAGTAAATGATACAAATTATGTAATTATATAATATGAAATACAACTGAATATTTACCACAGGCAATTCAAACCAAGTCCGCTGGTAGAACTATTAAAGGAGAAAAATCCAAGCCATCAGGACATTAATTCCTAACCATTTAAGAGGAAGCACCACTGAACACAATCCTATACATAATATTTGAGAGAATATAAAATTCAAAATCAAGTCAACTCAACTGAGACCATTAAAACTGCCTGTTCAGTCTATATCTAACCATAAGCCATCATAATCAGCAACGTCAGAACTTGTTCGATTATCCTTTCTACCCGTGTGGAAGGTAACAAACATCAAATAACATATCCATAGGTTCTTCTCATATTTCCATTATATTGGATGGAAGAAATACAACTCCGGGTTCATCAGGTATGTTCTCTCGTGAGTCAACATTCCAGTTTCTTGCTCATTTCAAACCCAAATAAAGAGGAATTCCTTATTGACAAGCTTAAATGAGAATCCAAAACTCCAAGTTCATACAGTTAGACAACTGTGTTCAACATGACGAAGAACACATTGCAGGCTACCATAACTCAGCTCTATCTCACTGCCTCCCACTACACATGTTCTCAAGTCCAACAAGTCGACAGCAGACAGCAGCCCTTTCTTATCATCAAGCATTGTGTTATTAATAGTCATTATAAATAGGTTATGTTCTTTCACCTTGAAGTGTTTTGTCATGAAAAGTTAAAACGCTTTTGCAGGAAGGACAAAACTTTATAGCTGCGTGCAGTCCAAGTACATCATTGGGCACTTTAATTGGAGCTCAACGCCCATGTTTCTAAAAGGTCTCTTACAACGTAGATATAATATTGGCAAAAGACTGTTTACAGCCTGTAACAGGTGCTATACTCATTGTTTTATTAACGGAAGAACCTATTGTATACAAGGGAAATTGAACAGTCTTGTAACATTTGTATGCTTCTTTATATCTCTTTTATTCTGTTCCATTCTTTTTGGGAGGATAACCTACACTTCCAACAATTTGACTATTCACTAATTCTCTAATCTGTACATGCAAAGAACCATGAATACATTGCACATCAAGTGGATGTGACATGTTCACCTTAAGCCTCAGCTGAATTCAGCGGTCACCAAGCTGAAAAAAATATTTCTTTATTCCAAACGTCTATATTGGTTGTGTGTCAGCAGTGTCAATCAAACATTTAACACATCTGACAATAAATGTGCCCAAGCTTCATAGACAAAATGCCCTTCATGAAATATTTCTTTTATAAGAAAATAACAAAAATCAACCATATACTCAATCTAAAATAGCTTATATGGATCTTTCAAAAGTTTACCATTTACTTACATATTTGTTCACACATCACTGGAATCAAAGAACATGATGTCAAAGAAATATGTAATCAGTTGAAAACTCAACAGCCACAAGTTCAACACACAAACATTAAAACCGATGGTGCAAAGCATGTAAAGCTTGCCTGGTGAAAGTCTTCTGCTTTAGCAGTTTCTCAAGCTCAGTAAATCCACCCCTCTCAGAACAATTCATTTGATTATCAATGTCACCAAATGCTCCTTGCTGCTTGACAGAAGTATCAATGGTAGCCTATGTTGCATACAATTCCCCCCCCCCAAAAAAACATATGACAATCACATAAATAGTAACTGTTTAACCATCATACAAGGATTGTAAGGAACCACATCAAATTTGTACATGTTTACAACTACATGACTAAAAAAAATAGTTTGTAAAGAAGCACAATCCATAATGAAGATTCTTTTATACTGTCAACTAAATCTTGCCCCCCCCCCAACTCAGTAAAGAAATAATAATAATATACCACTTAAAGCTTCTACCAAGGGTCAACAAACTGTTCATGAACTTGAGAATATAACTTATATCATTTTACTTGCAGTCCATTACACAACATTTTCTCTAGATCCAAGAAATTTGGAGGTCTATCACCCCGCAAAAACAAATGGAAGCTGTTGACAAATCTTCTAAAATAAAGGAAGTGTTGAAGAATCATGACTAAGAATCTGCACCAGAGTTGGAGTTTATTCCTTCCTGGCAGTATATAAGATTGGAATTCTTTATCAATATCTATTTTAATCCTCTAAGAGGTTAGAGGATTATTTAGATTCAGAGTTATACAGTTTTGCATCAATGATAATAAGTAGAGCGGGGCTTCAACTGAGCAGGTTTGCGTGCCTAAGCAAATGGTTTTGAAACATATCAAAAGCATACTTACAATGGTAGCAGCTTCCTGTTGATTGTCCCTGACTTCCTGCTCAGCTTCTGCAAAAGAACATACCCATGTAACATGTTAGAACAAAAACAAACGCATGGCGCAGCGTACTTTCATATAGAAGTTAAACCCAACCTAAAAAAGTTCAAAAAACACAAAAAGCAAATCACAAAAAAGTTCACAATTTATCATATAACTAATACCTTTATAACAATCTATCACAGTCATAGAAATGGCAATAAGGATAAAAATCATATATTTTCGTTAATTCTACTGAGGGACATATTATGTCATGTTTCAACTAAATGTTCTTGAGAAGAGAGACATTGATACCAAACTTGAATCAGAGCCAAAAACAGAAGAATCAAACCTTGTTCAGTAAATTGCATTAATACACCAAATGTGCGGCAATTTAAAGTCCCACCCAATCAAAGTAACATCCAGTAGGTCAGTGCAATGAACCAGACCAGTTTTTTTTTTTAAGGTTAGACTTTCTACGAGAAGATAAGATGTAGAGAGCCAGAAGATATTAGTTTTGTCGGCAAGTACTCATGTTCATGACT
Source organism: Leucaena leucocephala (assembly GCA_037074615.1). Taxonomy (NCBI): domain Eukaryota; kingdom Viridiplantae; phylum Streptophyta; class Magnoliopsida; order Fabales; family Fabaceae; genus Leucaena; species Leucaena leucocephala. Next base: position 5,941,600 of record CM073561.1, on the reverse strand, counting down.
AAGTACTATCCTTCTAAATCTAGTATGCCAACAAAGAAAGCCTCTAAATTAGTACTTCAACAATACGATACAGAACCAACACCATAATGTGAATTCCTACAAAACCACCTCAGTGCCTGACTACTTGCTAGCACAGCCATATACACTGACTACTTGTTAGCAGAGCCATATACAAAAATATGTGCCAGACCATAATGAGACTTCCTACAAAACCACCTCAGAGCCTGCCTACTTGTTAGCAGAGCCATATACAAAAATATGTGCCAGACCATAATGAGACTTCCTACAAAACCACCTCAGAGCCTGCCTACTTGTTAGCACAGCCATATACAAAAATATCTGCACAAATACATGACTATCCTAAAGTTTTCCAGCCAGGTGACGGGCATTAACTATATTTCATATCCTCATCAGCGAAGAGAAGATTTTCCACGAACCCCTCAGCAAAATGAACTATTGGGTGGCAAATTCAGAAAATAAACACCAAAAACAACAGGACAAAATGATATTGAAATTTGGAAAGAACCAAATGAACAAATTGCCACAGATAACAGGACAAAAATGTGGCACACGAAAACAAATATCAATTACGATTATTGGAAACTACCCATGCTCTTTAGAATGCTACTTTGCATAGCCTTCATTTTGTTAAACATATGGATAAAAATCATGCATTTCAAATGATTAGGTTCAATTAAATTGAATAGAAATAACAAGTATTTCTCGTGCATTTGTAAATATCCCACAACTAAGTAACTCAAATTCAAGAAGTTCATAATGAAGGAAATAAGTAGTATTAAAATATAACTCTCGCTAGCTGCGTTAAAAAGAATAAAAGCTCGGGAATGATAATAAAGAAGAGAGAAAAAGGAGAAATATGCCTAACATGCAGCCATAACCAACAAAAGATATGATCCCACGGTGTCAAAGGCTACACCAATATAATTCCCTCACAAACCCTACCAAAGAAGATTCTTATTCAAAGATGTTGTTTATTCCAATGATTGAAGAGGCAACAAAGAAAACTTAAGGATGCAAGCATACAAACGAACCTGAAGGAAGCGGGTTTGTTGGCGGAGAGGTGGAAGTAGAAGGGGGAGGGGCAGGAAGGCGCTTGCGGAAAACAGAGGAAAACAGCATATGGGCGCCGGTGGTGATAAGCCTCTGCGCCGGATCAACCAGCTTCGAGAACCACCCATAATTGCGGCTCGTGCTAGGGTTTCTGAGGGCCGTCGAGGGACGATCATACGGCGTCGTCTGGATCCTCCGGAAAGGACGCTTCCGGAATTTGCCTCCGGCTCCCAAACCTCCCCCTTCGTAGGGGTTTCCTTCACGCGCCGTCGCCATAGCAGAGAGACAGCAAGCAGAAGCTTGAAATGAGTGGAGGAAGAGAGGGAAAGTTCAAGTTGGCAAATTAGGGTTTTAAATCGAAGAGCGAAAGGGAGAGAAAGGAGGAAATGGAAAAAGAATAATATTATACTCTCAAGTAATTGCAGATGGGTTTCCGGGAAAGAAAATATTAAAAGCGGAAATGAAAAAGGTTCAATTTTTCTGGCAGAAACATATCGGAAATATTGCATCTAAAGACCCATAAATTAAATTATATTTATAACTGCTAACAAATTCTAAAAAATATAATTAATTTTTGAGGTTGAAATTAATTTAAATTCCTAAAATAAAATTAATTGATTTTAAAAAAATTTAGTATCAACTGTAAATTTTTTTTATTATTTAGAATAAATATTATTTAAATTTATTAACAAGTTTGCAAAATTTAATAACAACTGGTAAAACTATTATTTAAGATAAATAATTATAAAATTTCATATTAATTAATGTTTTAGAATCAAGTCAAAATTTTCATAAAACCTTTTTTTACAATAATTTATTGTTTCAAAATATTAAAAATTGGAATTTTGATAATAAAAAAAATTCATTTAAGGACCACTATAACAATTTAATGTTAAATTCCCTAAATAATTTTGAAATTTCACTGCACTCCTTAGACCAAAATAAAATTAAATTTTTTGGGTGAAAATACACGTTTGCCACTTGGTTTATTTTCGTGTTCTTTAATTAAAAATGATCAACTATTATCAGAGTTTCAATCACCGGTCAAACCTTCATATACTAGTAATCGTCCAAACCTCCACCTAACAGTGGTTAAAACTTCAGTGACTAGAAAATATGTTTATCATTAATCACTTTATTTTGTTATAAATTATCTTATTTCACTTGTTAATGTAAACATTAACACTTGTATTTGTGGGAATTATTAATTTCTTTATGTTTATTGTTAATCACTTTATTTTTGTTGTAAATTTGCATATACCACTTGTTAATGCAGATTTAGACACTTGCATTATGAGAGTTATTAGTTTCCTTATATTCTTTGTTAATCTCCTTAATATATATAATAAGGGAATTTATGACAAAAATTTAGTGATTAATAATAAACATATTGGAATTCATAACTCTCATAAATATAAGTATCTAAATCTACATTAACAAGTTAGTTAGCACACTAGTTTATCCAGAGAGAGAAGTGTAAGGAGAAAGATAGCCGTTCGATGGTTTACATGTTTGATACCAGCTTCCTTTTCTCATCATTGTGCCTGGACATTGATGAAGGTTTACATTATTTATCCTCTTTTCCTCTAATGAAAAAGTGAACACCTCTGCTATCAAAACCAGTGGGTTTGGGTGTGTTCTTATGTAGGATATTATATAGCTTAAATGTGATCTATAAAATGTGACCCACGTAATGCAAACATTGTGTTGAAAGCATGACATTTTGATCATCTTAGTTTTTGGTTTCACTGTATTTATTTAGGGTTTTAAATTTTCGATCAGTTTGTAGGTAATTGTGGTCTATTTACGCTAGTATAGTAAGAACAAATGAACATTAGAAATATTGCAGTAAAGTGTGAATAATAGAGTATGATCTATTATATGAGGGGAACATGAGTTGTTAATATACCCCACAATAGTTGTTAATATGAGTTGTTGAGTTGTTAATAATATGTATCCAATACATGTTGTCATTACTGATGACGAATTCGTCGTAAAAGCATCTATTTTGTTACGTTCATAGGGGACAATTGGCAAATGATGGAGAATGTCAAAGATATGTTGGTGGTGATGTGACAACAAGATCCATAAAGGAGGCACAATATATGATGAGTTGAAAACATTAATAGCATCACTTGTTGGGAAAGGAAGAAATGAAATTATGATAAAATTCACTGTTAGATTTTATCCATACAAATTTGTTAACCTGTTTAATGATGAATGAGTTGACCATTCAATAATGTTCAATGGTGAAAATACTAATGTATACGTAGGAGAGAATAGAAATAATGAATATACACAACTGGGTATGGATGATCTAATTGAGGGTCAAGCTGTGTAAGTTATATGTTCTACTAATTTAATAATGTTATGATATTATATATTATAATATAAATTGTCATATCAGTTATAATAAGTTGTCATTGTTAACATAATAATTTGTCGTTTCTTGCAGGATTGATTAATTGTTTGAAAGTGAAAATGTATTATCTATGTCTCCACCTACCTTGCTAAATGAGATTGAAGTGTTGCCATTATTTACTTATACTAATGAAATGATTCAAATAGTTGCACTTGAAATGAATTATACTAAATGGAAGGATTTGATTATTGGAGAAGGTCAAACTTTTCTCAGTGCAACAGTTTTCAAAAAATACTATACAAGTACAACATCTCATTATAAAAATAATCAACAAAAGATTATTGTGAAGTGAAAGTTTGGTGGATGTCAGTGGTACATAGATACATATTATATAAGTGTAATGACCCTATACTAATAAAGAAAATAAATAGATAAATAATATAATTTTAATAGTATATATTATTTCTTGCAAGTTTGACACAGAGAAGTTGGTAGTTGACTAGTGGTGAAAGTTGTCAACAGCTTGAGATCCAAGATTCGAGTCTTAGCAATCTCCAACATTTCTTTGCTTCAGATGCGTAAAATTACAGAACTGCCCTTATGGGATTTTAAATCAGTATCATCCCTTTCTTTCCATTCTGCAACAGCGTGAGACAGAACAGAGCAACAGCAGAAGCTTCGAGACTCTCCTTGAAACCTACCGCTGTTAAGACTCTGACTTCTTTCATCGACCGTGTTGCGGTCGCTCTAGATTATGTTGTCGTCTATCATCTGTCATCCACGTCACCGCTGAAGTGCTAGCACAAGCTCCCAGCCTTCGCTGATATAGGGGACTGAAGTTTTTAGATACCCTTCTACTTCCTCTTACGATTTGGTCCTTGTTTATGCTAATAGTATAAGTTAGTTTTCTTCTTTCCCCTTTTTTACTGTTATTGTGTGTGGATGTGTTCATCTGTACCTCTTTTTCTTGTTGCTTCTATGGATTTGGGTGCTGCTATATTTTGGTTTTAGGCCAAATCTCATTAGGATGTTAGATTTAGGGGATATTATAAGCCTACTTTGATGCTCGAAGGATACATAGCTGTTAGTGTAGGAAGTATTATGTTGCTTTATGCCTTATACTAAATATATGCAAACCATGTTTTTGACGAATTGCTTGATAGATAAAATTTGAATTATTGTGGAAAATAAGTGTCATGGATGTATTATTAAATTGAACCAGAGGAACATAGTGTCTATAATGAAGTATAGAAATGAAATTTGAAAGCTCTGGAAAAGGTATTTAATTAATAGTTCGCGGACTATGAGTTTTTTTGTTAGCGTAGGGAATATATATATAAAAGTGTTATGCTTGAGGAAATAATTTATGGAATTGAATTGGTGATTGTAACATTGAGTTGGGGTATAGTGGATGATAGGCATTTTGTTGAGGTTGCACGTGTTTAACTCTGTTATGGAATGAAATTTTAAAAATATTTAAATGATGGATTCTTTTTAGGATGATAAATTGTGTCATCCTTTGTGAGAAGATCATGAATTAAAAATTTGATCTTTGATGAAAAAGTTAGATACAGTATGAGTGTTTGGAAATGTTTTAGATTAAACCCATAGCTATGTGATTTGAAAGGACTATGAGTGGTGTTTGGAATTAGGAAAATAAAGGTCTAAACTTTCTTTTGAAACTGATTATACTTTGTTGTCATAAGGTTTATAAATGTTAAACAAGTGGCTCAAAGTATAAAAATGTGCTCAAAGAGGTTTAAAAGATAATTGGGAGTTATGGGTTCCAAAATTTTGAAGCTGGAAATTTTTCCAAACTTAAAAAGAGTAAATGTACTTAATGATGTAAGAGATCATAGTTAGAGGTTGATGCATGTGTTATTCAGTTTTGGGTTGTGATTTTGCTACTGTCAAGAGACCGAACTGATTGATGAACTGATATTTTAAGTCATTTTCTTATATTTTAAAACTTCAAATCACGTTTGGAATAATGCTATTAGAACTGGAAATTTCCAGATTATAAGATGAAGGTATAGATGATTGTTGATTGATAAAGATTGAAGCATGTTAGGTGTGCTATTTAAAATTGAAATTCTGAGGGAGGAAGACGCTGCTGTTCTGGTTTTGAAACTGAAAAGAATGTATATGCTGTTATGGTACTGCTGTATGGTTTTTATGTAGTAAGGATATAAGCATGTTAGGTGTGCTATTTAAAATTGAAATTCAGAGGGAGGGGGATGCTGCTGCTCTGGTTTTGAAACTGAAAAGAATATATATGCTGTTATGGTGCTGCTGTATGGTTTTATTTTGGAGAAAAACTGCTGAATGTGAGTTGCTATTGTGGGTGTGTTTGAGTATATGGAGAATAGCTGGAATGATATTTTGAAGCTGAAATATTGAACTAAAAGTGCAAAACGTTGGTTGTTCTGATATATATATACATATTGTAGTTACAGTATTGTATTCTTTTTGTTGTTGTGTTCAATGTTCATTAAAATGCGCAAAAAGGGAAGAATGCTATATAAATATGCATTTTTTAAGTTTTTTGGCTGGGATGCCTATATGGCATTTGGTTGTGTTTATTAAGAAGATATAAATTGTTGATAAATAATTTAGAGAACATAAAATTTAGTTAGAATATTAAGACATTGATCTAAAGGTAGTGGGTATGAATTAAGTTGATGCACTCTTGTACGGTAAAATTTGGTTTTATAATTCAATGAAAGTGATGGCAATGGTTTTGCTATGAGATAAATTGAAATGTGGATGATGTATATAATCAAAGAGTTAATAATTATAATAAATAAGATATTATGTATATTTTACATAAAGTTAGAGTAATAACATTTTTGTTTTGGAACATTAGGAATGTAAATCAAAGGTAGATAAATGAGGAAGTGATATGTATTTAGGGAGTGGCTAGATAAGAGTAAGTCATGATATATTTGGGAGAATAATAGGTGAGTGAATAATATCCCATGATAATAATGTTCTCAATAATATTTCGTTACCTGATACATTTTATTTAAAGTATCAATTTGTTTAGCATGATTACCTAAAAGTATTTTTATTTGAATTAAGAGCTTTGATTATTATCATTGATTTTTCATTTGAATGACAAGTTATGAAATGTTTTATGTGAGTTGTTAGTATTTGAGAAGGATTTTGTTGAAGGATGGAAATTGAAGGAAATCTTTTGAGATTTCGTGTACTTTTCATGCTGGGGTCCTTGAATTATGGAATATTTTATAAGATTTTAATATTGAAAGATTTTGTTCTTATTAATGGTCAATTGACCCCATGCATGTTTAGGAAATATTTTTGAGAGGATTGAATATATAACGCTGGTTATTAACATCAGTACTGTTATTCCTTGGTGCACTATAGTTAAACCTGAGCTAGATAGATATTTGTAGGTCTTGTACTCAAGCGCATATATTCATGGGATTTATTCTCGCACTTGTTATTTGTAGGCCTTGTACATGCGCCTATTTTCGTGGCTTCAAGCAGTGGTAGATTGGTCAGTTATCCTTGTGGACTGTGTCCACGCTTGTTTTCATTATGTTGAAGTCCTATGGAAAAGTATGATTTGAGAATTATTGTTTTACGCGGATTTCTTTAAATGCAATGTTTTACTGGATATTTAATTTGATTTGATTGATGATTTTTATACAATTTCATGGTTGCTATGATTCTATATTCTAGAAAATTTATATTCATCTATAAAGTTTTATTATTTACAGTTAAATGTTATAAATAGTTTCTTCTCGCATTTTAAATCATGTTTTTATGAGACGTTATTCACCGATAGATTATTTTAGTCTCAGATAGCACTGTTGACCTTGTATCTCTAGCGAAACAGAGGACCCTCATGGTTGTTCAGAGCTTATAGGTGTTCTACGTACTCTATAGGTAGGATTCCTGTCATATATTATCTTTCAAGATTTATTAAATATTTATATATATAATATGGTATTTATCATTTTAGAAAGTTATAAATATATTCATATTTAATAAATAATAAAATGACTTATGCATGGCTATAATTATTATTATAGTAGTAATTATGATATTTAAGGCTTACAGAATGTGAGTACTCTCATATTCTATGCCGGTCACCTCTTAATTTTTGGGGTGTGACAATGGGAGAACGTCAAGATTATGAATTCTTAAGTATAAGAACATTCACAAGTCAGCTCATCCATAATGTGCAAGAAAATCTAGTTGAATCTCACCATGGAAGGTCAAATTTAACATCATCACTCATGATTGATGCTATAAGGAGTAATATAAATAATGCAAAGGAAATCAGCAAGGACTTGTATAGAGATTATGGTGTACAATTGAACTATAATCAACCTTATAGGTAAAGAACAAACGTTGAGGGGAATACATGGTAGTGCAAAGGATTCTTACAAGATTATTCCTTAGTTTTGTGATAGGCTTATGGAGATTGATCTAAACACTGTTGCGCAATGGGAAGGCTCAGAGCTCAAGAGATTTGAGAGGGTATTCATTGCCTCTGGATGCTCAATTAACAGTTTTTTACTAGGGTGCTGACTAATACTCTATATAAATGGATGTCATATGAGTGGTCCATTAGAATGACTGTATCACAAGAGAGGGATGAAGTAGGTGATATTGAAAATTTTGAAAAACTTTTAGAACTTCAAAATAAATCAAAGGATTAATTTAAGATGGATATCACCCATTTACAGAAAGATGAAGGAAGTATATAAATGAAAAGTTGAACACCGTCAATTTATATTGGTTCAGCTGAATCCACTTAGCCTACATCTAGTTCTTGAGCTCCTCTAAGTGTTCTATTTTTTAACATTAGCCAGGCTCTTGACACCTTAATACATTAACATGAGAATCCCTCTCACTCCTCCTTACAACTCTTAAGGTAACAATACAATCAATAGTCCCATACTCTTGAGCAATTAAGAAAATAATTGATAAAAGACAACTCTCTCAATAGAGGTATTGTAATAACCACTTAAACATAGACTCTCTAGGTTTCTCTGTTAAGAATATGATATGCTCTGTATTGGATAGGAGAAACAAAGTGAAATAGAGATACGATTATTTCAGTAACTGATGTTGTTTATGATCGTAATGCATTTCTTCTTTTCTCTTGACTCTTATGTTTTTTGCTAGCTTTCTCTCTATGGTCTTTTTCTTCCTTTATAAATGAGTTCTTCACATATTTGTTGAAGTAGTTGTTAGAAAATATATCCGTTATTGATGATGTGTGTACTTTTTTCGCTTTAATCAATCTCTTCGTTTGATCTTATTTCAACCTACAAATGATCTTAAAATATACTTTAGAAAAGATATATTAACAATATACAAATATAGCAATTGTTTCCAAATGAAATATCAAATTCTATCAAAGTATGGTTTAAAAATATTTTCATAGATTAGTTTCATTTATTGAGGTATTTATCAAAGAGGAGTCTTATCGAAAAGGATTTCGATAAATATCAAATGAATTTTATTGAGATAATTCTTAGATTTATCATAAGCAATTATTTCCAAATGAAACATCAAATTCTATCAAAGTATGGCTTAAAAATATTTTCATAGATTAGTCTCATTTATTAAGGTATTTATTAAAGAGGAGTTTTGTCAAAAAGGATTTCGATAAATCTCAAATGATTTTTATTGAGATAATTTTTAGATTTATCAGTAGGACTTTGATAAATTTTAAATGAATTGTACTAAAATAGTTATTGATTTATCGAATAGAATTTTAATATATATTTTTATCAAAAGGCTTATTGAAAAATATTATTTTTAAAACATATATTTTAGAATTATTGATATATTTCAAAATATTTCATAATACCTTATTTATCAAAGAAATATTTTGATAAATAAATTTATCGAATAGTTTATTAATAAATATTTGAAAATTCTTTGATCTTTATGTAATATATTTCACAATGGTATTTTCCAAACTTTAAAACAGACTTTCAAACATTCTATACTCTTTACGGAATACTTTTGGAAACAATAATTCATAAAATCATTTAACAAATCAAAAGAAATCATAATCTCTTTAAGATCATTCAAAGAATCATCTGTTAAATTTAAGATCATTCCAAATATATTACATAAAGATTAAAGAATCTTTAGACATTTATGATAATATATTTAGTAAGCCTATTTATTCGAAGAACACTGAGATAAATAAGTATTGTGAAATGTTTTGAAATATTGACAAGTCTGAAAGTATGTGTTTTTGAAAAAAGTATTTCTCAATAAGCATTGTGATAAGAATGTTTATCAAAGTTTTATTCGATAAATAAAAAAAATACTAATGTCAAACTTTCTTTTTTAATGTTTAATCTCTCTTCTTTTTGTAAGATTTCTTAAAGTAGTTTGATAAATAGATAATTCAAACAAATTATCAACATTATAAGTAATAAATTAGCATCAAAATCTTTTAAGAAGAAAATTATTTTTATTTGTAAAAGCAAATCATATGTAAAAATTGTTTTGTGCAATAACATATACATAGTCTTTCTATATTTTTAATCGAAGCATTCTTTAAGAAAATATCGTTTGTTGAATCAAATATTTCAAGTCTATAATTCAAATAACTCTACTAAGTGAAATTTTTTCTATTTATCGAAGTGCTCTTCGATAAATCCCTTTATCAAATAATACTTTGATAAATTCATTTTAAAATACATTTCACAAAATTTTCTGTTTGAAGTATTTTTCAAGTAATACTTTTATCAATAAATATTTTGATAAATCGTTTCATAAAATATTGAGTCATTTTCAAATTTATTGTAGGCTTCTTCGATAAACGACCTTATCAAACAAGTTTTCAACGAGATATGGCTTTTAAAATAAAGATTCAGACTTCTCGTAACTGATTCTATTATTCATTTATCGAAAGTTTTATTAATAAGTAGCCTTATCGAGTAGGATTTAAATAAATATATATCAGAGAACTCTTTTCTTCACAAATTTCTTTCTTACTTATCGAAGAGCTTATCGATTAAACCTGTTATCGATAAATGCTCTTTATTAGTTAAATATTTTTTGAAATATTTTCTCAATTTTTATCATCAAAACATTAGAGTATAATATTTCTTCCCCTTTTTGATGATAGCAAAACACATTAAATAAAAGCAAAATGATTTGAATTATGAACTTAGCATAAGAGCAATCAAAATCAATATAAACATTGGAGTCTAATTGGCATATACAAGGGAACATTACTTACAGCCAATGCATATGATGCGGATAATGATGAGTGCACTTGGCTTCTCTAAAATGTGAAAGAGATCACAAGGTCTATGTAGAAAATAATCGTATCAGACTGGAACAATGCAATTATTAGTGTTGTTCAGACTTTTTTTTGGTGATAGATATGCTTATTGCTACCGGCATGTCAAAAAAAACTACAGTGTTGTATTCCTAAAATATCAGAGGTAGGGAAGAGTATCAAGGGACCGAAAGGAGAATGCATTGAACTTGCTGTAAGGAATTGGAAGACACGCAGCGGAAATTAATTTTAAAATTTTTCCATTCCTTGAAAGGTTCTACCGTATGTGTTTAAGTCAAGTGGGAAGAATCATTACCCTCAGCGTTTCTCAGTGACTTCCACTGCTTCTCTCCGCGGTTGGTGATCTCTTCCGATCGCAAGAAGACGTCCACAGCTTCTCTCCGCAGCTTGTGTTCTCTTTCTGATCGCAAGAAGTCGACGCCTCAGGTCGGCTTCCTCTATTGGTATCCACACGAACATCGTTCCAACCACGAACGACGTGCTAGCGTCTCCTGTCCCTCCAAGGCTTTCTCAAGAATTCGTCCTCTACGTCTCTACTTCAGCAGTTTCTTATCTGCAAACCTTTTGCAGATTCCGTTCGGCCACTGTAAGGAATTGGAAGACACGCAGCGGAAATTAATTTAAAATTTTTTCCATTCCTTGCCAGGGTCTATTGTATGTGTTTAAGTCAAGTGGGAAGAAGCATTACCCTCAGCGTTTCTGAGTGACTTCCACTGCTTCTCTCTGCGGCTGGTGATCTCTTCCGATCGCAAGAAGACGTCTACAGCTTCTCTCCGCAGCTCGTGCTCTCTTTCTGATCGCAAGAAGTCGACGCCTCAGGTCAGCTTCCTCTACTGGTATCCACACGAACAGCGTTCCAACTACGAACGACGTGCTAGCGTCTCCTGTCCCTCCAAGACTTTCTCAAGAATTCGTCCTCTCCATCTCTATTTCAGCAGTTTCTTATCTGCAAACCTTTTGCAGATTCCGTTCGGCCTTTTGTGTTTTTTGTGTTATGTGTTGTCTGTTGAAAATGTAGCTCCTAAAATAAGATATATAGGATGATCTGCGTTTTTTTCAACCGAATTAGATTTTGGAATTAATCTATATTAATTCTGAAATTAATACAATATCACATATTGTATAATTTTTGATAAGAAATTAATTAAATAAATAATGTTTATATTAAATCCGTCCCACAGATTTAATTCACCTATTTATTTAATTTAAATAAAGATAAGGCTGGACTATATTTGATTTATTCTCATAAATCAAATTAAAATATCGCGTGATAGAAGGGACATGATATGGTTGTATAAAAGGTTACATCGTTTATCGATCCTTATATGATTTGGGTAGTCGTTATGTCTTGCTAGAGACCGCTTGCGACTTGTGGGCCAGAGACCGCCAACTTCATATGGGCCTACAGGGTCACACACAAAATAGCCCAACACGAGTTATGATGTCCAGATTTATTGAATCTAAGACGTGTCTAGATTTAATGAATGATCCAGGGTTGATGTATATATTTATTTATATTTATATTCGTATATATATAAATTCGTATATATATATATATATATATTATATAAGGGATATATAGGATTTAATTTATAAGGATAAATTAAATCTCTATCACGTTTGAATTTAAAATTCAAATTAATAGGATATCTCATATAAGAGATATTTACAAGATTTAATTTATAAGGTTAAATTAAATCTCTATCACGTTTGAATTTAAAATTCAAATTGATAGGATATCTCAAATTTGATTTATGAGAATAAATCAAATATAGTCCAGTCTTATCTTTATTTAAATTAAATAAATAGGTGAATTAAATATGTGGGACGGATTTAATATAAACATTATTTATTTAATTAGTTTCTTATCAAATTATATAATATGTGATATTGTATTAATTTCAGAATTAATATAGATTAATTCCAAAATCCAATTCGGTTGAAAAAAACGCAGATCATCCTATATATCTGATTTTAGGAGTTACGTTTTCAACACTTGCTAGATGGAATTGTATATGTAAGGCTTGAGGGAGATTTTAATGTTGCACTGGGAAAGCTAAAAGCGTTATGTCCACGGTGGCTCAATGAGTTGAGACTCAAGGGGAAGTAGAACGATGGGCTATAAGCAAGTTTCCATTCAAAGATAATGTTGCGACTAATCTTGTAGAGTTGTTCAATGCATAGATTTTGTAAGAGAGGATGTATAATGTGTCTATTTTTATAATTGAGCATAATGAGAAATTGTCACAGAAGTTGCTTAGAAGCAAAATGTCAATGGTAGATTGGACGAATGGTGTTGGGCAAAATATTGAGGTAAAATTGATGAAGCAACTATCGCTAGCAACAAATATACATGTGCAATATTAGGGGAAGGATGCAATTTCAGTTGAAACTTTTGGGCCTCATGGAGTAATTAAATTGATTGTTGATCTTGATGTACACACATGCACTTATTTGGCTTGACAAATGAGTAGATTACCTTGTGTGCATGCATGTGTTGCAATAAAGCTAATTCATGGTAGTATATTCATATTTGCGGATGATTGCTACAAATTATCTGCCCAAGAGAAAATATATGCTAGTAGCATGAGGCCAATTGTGACACATAATTATCTATATCCTAAAGACTTGACGGTATCATAATTAATGAAAGAAAGGTTAATTTTCTTATCGAATGTAAATGAAGTCTAATGAAGGAAAATATTACAATGTAATTGTATGAAGGGACTACATTGTAAAGAAAGAAAAGTTTTTATGGCATAAGGTAAATTTTAAAAGGGACCAAATTGTAAAGTTTTAAAGGACTAAAATAAAAACTCTAAAAGTTCCATAATATAAAGTGAAAGTAGATACAAGTTATGGGAAATAAGGGTAGTTATAAAAAGTTAAGGGAAATGAATATCAATGTGGAAAAAGATTGGGACCTAAGCGTCATTATTGGAAAAGATCAAACATGTCTTTAAATTTATAATATGAGGTAGGATCAGCTAGAGGAGATTTTTCTAGTCGATTATGTGTGCAACATAATTTTAATTTAAGGTATCAATTAATTGATATAATTTTATGAAATAATTAAATTTTTAGTAAAAGGTTTTCAAGTTATATTGGATCAAATATCTAATAAAAATATAGATATGGAAAGAAAATTAAGCATAGAAAAATATGGGGCTAGTGCCCAGAAATATCCTAAAAAGTGCGAAATGACAAAATGCCCTAGTGTTATAAAAATAAATAAAAATGAATAGAGGGAATTTTAGTCATTTAACCCAAGTCAAAAAGTCAAAGAAGGCTACATGAATATTTGATTAGGGTCAAAAAATATTCAGATGAAGTATAAAAAAATAATGCCCTAGGGTTAGTATAGTGAATAATTGTGAAACAAGGGTATTTTGGTCATTTTTCAACGGTTAGTAATTAAATTTATACCTAGTCTAAGAATGTCAATGGAAGACAAAATTCAGATATTGGATTTAATGTTAGAAAACATATGAAATTTTATAAAAAATTAGATTCATAAAACAATATGATTTTTGGGAAATCTGACCGAGCTAGTACTGGATTGGAGTAGAATTTTTTAATCATATTTTTTTACCTAAGATGATGCCACCTAGCATGAGAATTTCATCATCTAACTTGTGACGTCATGGATGAAGTCATTTTAAGATTAGTGGGCAAGTTTAGTTCAACAAGCAATCTTAACCCTTTATTCAAGATTGATCTTGGCCATTGATTCACCCATTATTTTTTCTATAAATACCTTACACCAGTAGTTGTACACCATCCTCATGAATATATGGGAAACTCTTGCAAAATTTTCATTTAAACCAAGAAGAAGCATCCAATCTTAAAACTAACGGAATTACTTCCTCTAGTCTTTGGACTTTGTAATAGGAAGCTTTCTCTTGAATTTGAATGGTTTAAATGGCATATTTTCCTCTTGGTTGGCTACTGGATGTGATGTGTATATGTTGGAGGAAGATGAATTTTAGGTTATGGATAGTTTAGATAAGCTAAAACAAGTTAGAATAAAGTGTTTTAACTTGTAAAACCATGTATGTTTGTAATTAGAAATTTGATGTTGAATCTACTAATGTACAAAGCACTGACTAGGGATTGGAATCAAAATAAGATTTTTGGAACTTTGGAAGAGTTCTTTCAGTTTCTGTACAAATTGAGAAGAGGGGTTTGATTTTAAATTTCTAACTTCATGATTATATTCTACATGAAAAAATATATGGGATTGGACCTTGGGAATTTATTTTGGATAAATAGAAACAAAGGTCATAAAATTGAATAAGAAATGGAGCCTAGTTAGCTTAGTCTTTGGAATGATGTCTTGAATTGAATTGTAACAAGCCATATTCTTATATTTGTTTGAGGAGAGCACTAATTTAAGAACATATCAAGGAATCCATAAGAGGTAGCAAGTATATCTAACTATAATGTTAATGATATTTGATTGCTTGTTTACTTGTTGATTGTGATTGTTGGTTGAGCTTGTGATGTTTATGATGATGATGATATTTATATGGTTGTAACTCCTTGTATTTTATGTCATGACATATGCGTGTTAGAGATTGTTTAAGGATATGAATGGTTAGCTCCCATATCATGATAACATATTAAATATTGTAATCAAGCATACATGATGGTATAGGCCATGTTATAGGTGTTGAATCATTAAAAGGAAAAGGTCTAAATATTGATCCTTGAGCTTGTATTGTAATATGTTTGTGGTGTCATACATTATGAAGTACTTTAGGCTATGTTTAGTTCAACGAATGGGAGGGTATGCTTTGTTAATTTAAGGGAGGGTAGGGGAGTAGATGGGGTTATGTGTGTGAAGGTAGGGGAGAAGAGATGATATTTTTTATTTAGTTGAGAAGGGGAGGGAGCGTAGTTAATTAAAAGTTAATAAATATACCATTATGTCTTTATTAAAATTAATTTATTCTTTATTTATAATATTTATATTAGAATTATTTCTTAATTTATGAATATTAAAAAAAGATTTTACCTCATTTATATATATGATAAAATTAAGAAAATTTAAAAATCTGATAAAATTTTAACATTGTCTCTCATTAATTTTATAATTATTATATATTAATATAATATATAAATTAACAAAATATTTAACATGCTTAATATGCCATGATAGGAATATTGAATGGAGGGAATCAAAATGTATAGCTAGATGTCTCATTGAATATGCTGTAACATATGTATTGTAAATTTGTTGATAATTGAGTATACTGCATGTGTTTAATATTATATATCATTATCAAATATCATTACATAATTATATAGGCAATTCCAAAAGACTTCACCATATAGCTCACCTGCAATGATAGTTTTAAATCATAATGAATTTTTAAGAGGAAAATCTAGATTGGTGATAAATTATAAAAGATTAAATAACTTAGTAATAAGAAATATGTATCATATTCCAAAGATAGAAATATTATTTCAAAGAATAAAAGGAAAGAAAATATTTAGTAAATTTGATTGTAAATCAGAACTTTTTTTTCAAATAAAATTATATGAGAAAAGTAAAAAATATACCGCTTTTAGTACATCTGAATGATTATATGAATAAAATATTTTACCAATGGGATATCATAATAGTCCAAATATTTTTTAAAATTACCTAAATGAACAATTAAAAACTTTGAATGAATTCGTTATTGTATATATTGATGATATATTAATGTTTTCAAATAATTTAGAATAGCATGAACAATATTTAAATCAGTTTATAAATATTATATATGAAAAAGGAATTAATATATCACTTAAAAGATTGAACTAAGAAAAACAAAAAATAAAATTCTTAGGGCAAATAATATTTCAGAGGGAATTAGAATTACAAGAACATATATCTAAAAAAATATTTGATTTTGAAAATATAAAAAATAAGAAGCAATTACAATCATTCTTAGGAATCATTAATGAAGTTAGAAGTTATATTCTATCTAGGTATACTAGAAGATTAAATAAATTGGGAGGAGAAAAATCTAGTTTTGAATGGAATAATTATTGTCAAAAAGATATTGAAAAACTAAAAGAAATATGTCAAAATTTACCAATATTAAAAAGGGAAAATGACATTTAGGTCCCATGGAAGCAATTGAATGATAAAAAAAGTCTCACCAAATGCTCTAATTCATTTCAAATCCCATGGGACCTCACATGAATTTTTTGTAATTGTAAAAAGACTTAACTATCCTTGAAGCTTAACTTTTTCCTTTCTTTTCCTGTAATCCCCTTCTCATCAGCATCAAGATCTACTCTCTCTCTCTTGTACCTCAATCTCCTCTCTATCTCTCCAAAATATTCTTGTTCAAATTTTCTTGCCATCGAAGATGCTCCTATCGTAGATCCCGTGTGTTGTATCTCTTCCTTCCCTCTCTTTACTCTCTGAGTAACTATAGTTCTATAGTAGTGTTTTTTGATGGCTGTGTGCACAGGATATTTTTAATGAAATCGCTCTAAAAGTTGGCTTTCATTTTGATGGCTGTGTGCACATGATATTTCTATCGTAATTGTAAACTTGTGAAAGATTTGTATTTGATGTATGTGATATATATCATATTTTCTTTGGTCTAGGGAGATACATTGCAAGTTAAAGTGAACAAATTAATATCGACAAAGACTCAGCTGCCTTACTCTTATTATTCTCTCCCTTATTGTAGACCTGGAAAAATAGTTGATAGTGCAAAAAATCTTGGTGAAGTGCTTCGTGGTGACCACATTGAAAATTCTCTATATGTGGTTAGTTTTATTTTGAGCATTACAATGAGCCTGTTTATTATTATGGTTTTCGTTTGATTCTAAATTTGGGATATTTTTCTTCATCTCTCTCGTTTTCGTTGTTGCCCTTCTCTCTGCCAGGTCCCTGCTTTGGCATCTCTCGTATTGTTATCTAATTCACTGAATTTGTTTTTAGTTTCTCATTTTTTAGTGTCATCATTATCGCTAAGTTGAGTATTGTTGTGTGGTGTTGGATTAACGAGCATAGGAAATTATGTTGGCATACGCCTTTATAACTGTGGCTGATTGAATTTTGTGGGTTTTCAACTCCTAGTTCTCAATGGGGGAAAACTCACTGATTGTTGTTTTGCAAACATGTGCTGAGAAAGAACTGCAATAATGAAGTGGCCGATTTCTCTTCTGTGTGTTCATGTTTAATTTTTTTGTGATAATTATATGATTGTTATGACACACATATCAACTTGGATTTCAAAATATGTTGGAGCATTAGATACATACAATTTTGAATTAGGAAAAGATAGCGAATATGAATTTACAGAAGTGACAGGTCCTTTTACTACCTCGATTATGAACAGCCATATCAACTTTGAAAATTAGCACCAAAGAGTCCAAGATGCTTATCAAAAGATGAATATTGGTTAGTAACATTAGCTAAAAATGCAACAATGAAGTATTTGGTTTATGAAGAGTTTCGCTAGAACATTTTTTCTAAAACTTTATTATTTAACTATTGTCAGCCAGAAATATCCACTATTACAAAAACTGATATTATAAAGATGGATGGATAATTCAGGAAGTTAAACTATTTTGTCTTCTAACAGCCATACCATATAACTCCAAGATGCTTGTCAAAAGCATCTGTGGGTTATAAAAATAACCAAAAGAAGCCACAAGCCTAGAAAATTTTTGAGTTGGGTCAAAGCATAATAATGTGGAGGATGACTATATTTATATAGAACATAAAAAATTAAGAAGGAAAATATTGCTTGATGTACTCGTTAAATAGTTCATCTTAAGGTTAATAAATATTGTTATCATGAGGAGTGACTGCACACGACATTTTATATGCATTTATTGAAAAATATTGTTCAATCCAATACTGTCTTGTTCTATAATATGGTAAAACAAAAATGTTTTCTCCTTATCCTCTTTTTCTTGTAATTCCAGGTATATTATTTTTGCTTTATTGCCCATTATAGTAGGATATTTGGCACCTGATGGAATAATTTTAACAAAACTAGCAAGGAATAGGATAATTTTCTAACCAGCTGGGTTGTTTACTGCCAATCCCTGGTTCCTCAAACAGAATTGTAGCATGAAAACAACCCTGATTTTATTACTTTCCCCCACTGGTTAGTTGACATCTGTTGCTTTTCTTGAGTACAGGGTTATTCCAAATAGACTACTCCAACCTGTTACGTATAGACTTTATATGTTGTTCCTCAAGAGATATGCCTTTTCTCTTGCGTCTCATATCAGTTGTCCAAACTACAAAAAGTAAGATTCAATTTTTGTCATACACCTGATAAATTTCTCCTCTTTTCTTGTAGACTTTAATTGCAGGTGTTGATAGCTGTAACCTTTATGAGGTTGATATGGTGAATTTGAAGAAACTCATCCCAAAAATTATGGAATTGGTGGCTCAAAATTCATTGGTAAACCATGCCTCATAATGTGGGCAAGATATACAAGTTGTGAATGTAAAGCAGTTGATTCCTGATGATGAAAAATCAATGATTTTTGGGGCTTGCTTATGGAAGCAAATTTCTAGATTTGTGATGTATAATTTGAATATGTGATTATGTGGAGAGGATCTAATCATTTTATAATGATAAAGAATCTTAATTACTGAATTGTTATTCAAAGATGATGACTCAAGCATTTCTACGTCATTGATCATATCTTAATTATAGTTGAACTTAAACGTACTACTAATAATCTTACTTTACTTATATATATGTCTAGGTCAATTTCGCACTTATAACCTCAGCACCTGCAATAACAACCCCAGCGCTTAAAATAACAACCTCAGCACCTATAACTAACAACTTTATTAACTGCACTTATAACCTCAGTGCCTAAAATAACAACCACAACACCTGCAATTAACAACCCTATCAGTTGCAACTGAAAACCCCATTAACTGCACTTACAACCCCAGCACCTGCAATAACAACCCTAGCGCCTAAAATAACAACTCCATTACCTGCATTAAGAAACCCATCAGCTACAATTAACAACTCTATCAACTGTACTTACAACCCCAGCACCTACAATAACAATCCGAGTGCCTGAAATAACAACCTCAGTACCTGCAACTAACAATCCCAGCCCCTGCAACTAAGAACCCTATTAGCTACACTAAGAACCCTATCAGTTGCAATTAACAACCCCATCAGCTGTACTAACAACTCCAACACCTGAACTAACAACTCTAATGCCTGAAATAACAATCCCATCACCTACAACTAAGAACCCCAGCCCTTGCAACTAATAACCCCATCACATGCACTAAGAACCCCATCAACTCAACTAACAACACTATCAGTTGCACTAATAACTCTAGCCCCTATACTAACAACCCCATCAGTTGAACTTACAACCCCAGTACCTACAATAATAACCTCAGCGCCTAAAATAATAACCCTAGCACTTACAACTAACAACCCCATCAGCTGTACTAACAACACCAGCCACGATGATGAGTAAATCTACCTATAACACACTGTATTGTTCTCTTATTTCATAGCAAAGCGCGCCAACACTGTATTGTTCTCGCAAAGCGCACAAACTCTAATTTCTTCTTTAATATTTATTATTTCACAAGGTCATTTAAGTCTTTTTACAACTAGAAAAAATTCATGTGAGGTCCCATGGGATTTCACATGAATTATAGGATTTGATGGGACTTTTTTGTCATTCAATTGCTTACATGGGATCCATATGTCATATTCTCTATTAAAAATTTCAAAAATAGAAGTTATAAAATGGATTTTATATACTGATACCTCAAAAGATTATTGGGGTGCAGCCTTATATTTTGAAGAAGGAAATGAAGAAATATCAAGGTACGTAAGTGGAAAATTTAATTACTCTCAAACTAAATATCATTCTAATTGGAAAGAATTATTAGCAGTAGTAAAAGCCATAAAAAATTTTGAATTATTAATTGTACAATATCAATTCATAATTACAACTGATAATATGCAGGTAAAACATTAGTTATCTAAAGGAATAAGAGAAACAAGTGTTGTTAATAAGATGTTATTTAAATGATAAAATGATTTATTCCATTATGACTATCTTGTTAAGCATATTCTAGGAAAAATAATCTAATTGCATACTATTTAAGTAGAGATGGAGCAAGAAGGAAGTTACAATAATCCAAGTCCCATTAATCCAAGAATTATAAATCCATTTAATATTATATCATCAACATCCATGGAAGGAACTCTAATAATCAAGGTTACTACCTTGGAAATGCAACTAAACTAATGACTAATTTATTTAATGCTACTATGGGGCATATTTTGCCCTATATAAAGAAGTAAATGAATTATCATTAGAAGTAGTCTAAAAAGTAGAGTCATTTCATGACCCACTACTCCAATAAATGACTTTAACAGTCCAACTAAAGAGATGGGACGTCAAATCAATATCCTTGAAGATCAGTTCAATAATGAAGTCCATCTAAAATAGGAGGAACCCGTGAAGGAAGAATACAAACAGACTGTCAAAAAAGTAGGGCCTAGCAGCAATACTATTCAAGTACCTTTATCTGATATTCAAAAAAGGAAACAAATGTATAATTATCATATGGACCTAGTGAATAAATCAAATAAGTGCCATCAATTCCCTCACATAGGTTCCATATCTCACTACAAGATGAATAAATACATAATTAAACCAAGAGCATCAATAGAAGCAATAACAACTCTATTCAGTTTTAGACTTGTACATGCCATTTACCCATCAACAACTATGAAGGAAATAAAAATGTTACCTAAAACATTAAAAGATGCAATAAAGTCATACTTTGGAATAGTAAAGCAACATTGTGTCTTTATAAGATGTTACTCTACTATAGCCAAAGTAACTAAAGAGAAATTCTATCCTCCAATAAATTTAATAAGGCTCAGAACAACAAAGCAAATTTTGGAAGCAGAAGAATAGAAGAAGGAAGAAATAAAAGATGAGGAATTCACTATAACTGTAAGCCATATTCCAAGTCTTCGCTACAGAATATTATTTGAAGAATTAAATAGATGTTTAACAGCGAAAGAAGAAAGACAATGGGTATATTATACTAGTTTAAATATGTGTATATATACATCTGGAAAAATTGCTCATGGAACTCAAAAATTGGAAGGATGGTATGAGCAAATTAGATTAAATAAAATGGAAAATAGTGAAAATATGAAGAAAAGAATTTGTAATCAGCTTAAAGAATATACCAATCATAAATGTCAATACTGTACAAAAAAAGAAGATGGAGATACTATAGAAAAAGAATTGGCAGAACCTATAATGATGTTTATCTAAAAACTTATCGGCTGCCATATCCTTACTTTTAACCTCAATCATACTCATTTGAAATTCATTAGAATCAATTAGATAGCTTTTTTCCTTAGAAATATTCATTTTCAAAAGATTTGCTCTTGGGTACTGTTCACGCTACTGTTCTTTTGGTAATTTCAGAACATGCACCCAACTTTGAAAATCCATAATTAAATGTAGACAAATAAAAATAGGTTAGTTCCCATTTCTAATGAAAGCTCTTTCATTAAAATTTAAGAGAAAAATATGAAACTAGGATTTCATTGTCCTAATGAAATCAGTTTATTCATTGAAAAATACTGTTCATTTGGTAAAATCTGAAATAGAGATAAAGTAAGCAATTGGAGGCAGTAACGTTCTGACGTGAATTTTGTATAGTAAATGAATGAGTTTTTCCATAAAATTTTGTGAGCTTAAAGAGCACATCTAGAGCTTTAAATCTATGGGTAACATAGTTTATTTGGACAAGTAAGGAAAGAGAAATAAATTTTTTGAAGTTAAGGCAAAGAAACTGGAACTTCCAAATTTTATCAAATGAATAGTATTTTTCAATGAATAAATTGATTTTATTGAGACAATGGAACTTTAGTTTTATATTTTTTCCTCAAATTTCAATAAAAGATCTTTTATTAGAAATTAGAACCACCCTATTTTGATTTTTCTACATTTAATTATGAATTTTCAAAGTTGAGTACATATTCTAGAATTACCAAATGAACAGTAGCATGAACAGTGCCCCCAAGAGCAATTCTTTTGAAAATGAATGTTTTTAAGTCAAAAGGCTATGTAATTAGTTCCAATGACTTTCCAACGAGTATAATTGAAGTTGAAAATAAGGATATGACATTTTGGTATCAAAGCAAAGGATTCTGGCTTAGGAAATGCTCTGAATAGATTATTTATAGACTAATGCATAAGTAAACATCTACATAATTGACACTAAGTTAGTTATTACAGGATAAAGATGACTGAATCTAGGACTAGATCAGAAACCACAGTAAACTAGGGAGATCTTATGCCTGAGGTATTTAGTTCAAATAGATCAGGGTTAAACCTACGGGAGCTTGAGGATTTGGTGAATGATCCTGAGTTTAGGCTTCCTCCAGTGATCCATATCCCAGATTCTAGTAGTGAATTAGAACTGGACAGGTTAGATAGCTCCTCAATTAGATCTAATAGGATGAATGAGTCATCAGATGAGGATGTACCTGAGGAACCTATTCTAGCCCCTCCCATTAATGTTGTACCTCCTGAAGAAGCTGACTCTAGTGGAGAGGGTAATGCAGATAAGGTAGATGACAGAGAGATGGTAAACCCTCAGGAAGAATAGTCTGATGAGGGTTACTCCTATTTTGGGAGTGCTACAGAACCTGTACATAGGCAGACTGCTGAGGTAGATGTTCCTAGTCCAAGTCAAGTGCCTAACCCAGTTGATGTGCCTGGACCTAGCTATACAGCTGATGTACCTAGACCTAGTCATATACCAGACCATACAGACATCCAAGGTCCTAGTGGAACAAAGAAGCCAATGGTAGAGATATATCTGGATAACCACCAGGTTATAAAGCTAACCTTTAGGGAGGATATGAATGAAGAACAATTCAAAAAAGCAGTGGAATTAGCTAGGCAGTTGTATGATATAGGAAGACTGTTAGTTAGAGAAGTAGATCAAGATTATAGAAGTTACATGGACTTCATAACAAGAGTACGAGAAGCCTATCAAGCTTATGATCTAGATACCCTTACCCTAGAGGATTGGACTAATATCATGGATGATATCTTACCTCTCAGCGATGTGGAGAGTAGGTCTGGATCAGTATTTTGAGGAGGAACCTTATGAGGACATTCCTGATTAGATGTATATGGTAGGAGAGTTTATTAGGATCCTTTATGAGAAAGCCTAATGTAATGGTTGTATCTATGAATGCTACTATGATCTATGTACTTATGAACAGTGATGATATTATACATGTATTCATGTTATGAAAGATCTATGTAATGCTGCTGAACTTGATGTATGCTATGTTATGAATGAAATATGAATTATGTTAATGATAGTATTCCTTTCCTATTACAATAATAAAACAAAATGGTAAGAACGAGGAGAAATGGGTCTTCGGGAGAACCCCGAGACACTGAAGACATTAACCAGTTAATCCTAGAATGATTAAAACAACAACATAAGATGATCGAAGAAGTAAGGGCAGCTCAAGCGAGGAGTAAACATGAAAGGGATGCTGCCATTACAGTGACTGTAGCATAAGCGGTAGAGAATCTAAGGCAACCAGAATTTGCGGGTACATCTAATACAGAGCTAGAAATGGTTCAATAGACAATAGAGCCACCAAAATAGACGAGATAGACAGTGGATCCCACTAGCATTCAACAGTGGATGGCTAAATTTTGTAAGCATAGTCCTCTAACGTTTGAGGGGACATTTGATCTACAGAAAGCAAAAGACTAGAGAAGATATTCAAGGCACTTGATTGTTCGTCTGAGAGTAAAGCACAGATGGCAATCTATCAGCTATAAAGAGATGTAGATAGATGGTAGAGGAACACTGAGCTGTTACTGTAAGTTAGACACATTCCTGCCATATGGGAAGTGTTTCTTGAACAGTTTTATGAGAAGTATTTCTCTCAGTCGATATGGGACGAAAGAGAAGCAAAATTCCTTGTGCTGAGATAAGGAGAAAGAGAATCTTTTAATGAGTACCTGACTAAATTCATCTTTCTTTCTCAATATTCCACTTATCTATGATAGGTGGATGATAAACATTTGATGACGGAGAGAATGATCAGAGGACTGAATGTTACTCTGAAAGATAAGATGATTCCCCAGCAGTATAATCAGTTCAATAAAGCAGTGGAGGCCTACAGAATCATTGAGAATAGCCTGAATCATCGGATGTTGATGAAACTGATAAGCAGAGAGAACACTATTCCTAAAAGAGCTACCATAACAGAAATATGGCTGGTGGCAGTGGCTACTCCAGAAAAAGAAAAAGGCAGTGGCAGCAGAACTGAAGGCCTGCTAGAGAAAATTTCAGGGGCAATACAAATAATAGAGACTCGAGATTCAAAACATGTGACAAGTGCGGGAAAAGTCATAGAATACAGGAATTGTCGGTTACATATGTGGGAAACCTGAACATTTCTCCAGGAATTGTCCTCAAGCAGCTAATGATCAAAGGCCATGCACTCAAGGGCGATTATTTGCATTAACAAGGGAAGATGCCTGAAGATCACCCGAGATGATTCAAGGTATCATCTATCTCAATAATCATTCTGTGATTGCTATGTTTGACTTGGGTGCAATCATTCGTTTGTTTCTTATGAGTGTGCTAAAAGGTTAGGCCTTATAATTAGCAAATTGCATTATGCCATATGTGTGACAACCCCTACAAATGCTAAAATAGTTACATCAGATGTTTGCCTAAATAGTGTCATTCGATATGAGTGTTGTTACACTACTCTAGACCTAATATGTATGCCCTTTCATAAGATTGATGTCAAATTGGACTGAATTGGTTGTCTGCCAATAATGTGATGCTGGATTGTAAGAACAAAACTCTAGTTCTTTGTCCACAAGCCACAAATGTGAATCTAGAAGTGAGACTGAATTTCATAACGGAGGCTCAGGCAGATAAATGTCTACGAAAAGGATGTTAGGGATATATGGTCTTCTTTTTTGTTCAAACAGAAGTAGAAGAAGGAATTGAAACAATTCCAGTAGTTAAGGAATTCCCTAAAGTCTTTCCAAAGAAGATTCAAGGACTACCTCTAAAGCGGGAAGTAGAGTTTGCAAATGATATTGTACCTGGAGCTGGACCTATATCCAAAGCCCCATATTGTATGCTCCCAACGAGATGATTGAGCTAAAGAAGTAGATCAAGGAGCTTTTAGAGAAGGGTTTCATCTGACCCAGTGTTTCTCCGTGGGGTTCTCCAGTGTTATTAGTTAAGAAGAAGGATGGTAGTCTCAGATTATGCATTGAGTATCGAGAGTTGAATAAGATTACAGTTAAGAATAAGTACCCTCTTCCTCGGATTGATGATTTGCTGGACTAGTTGGTAGGAGCAAGTCTATTCTCTAAGATTGATCTAAGATTAGGTTATCACTAACTCAGAATCAAAGTAGATGATATTTTAAAAACTGCTTTCAAGACTCGCTATGGTCATTTCGAATTTCTAGTAATGCCCTTTAGTCTGACCAATGTACCTGCAATTTTCATGGATTATATGAACAGAGTCTTTAGGCCTTATCTAGATCAATTTTTTGTGGTCTTCATAGATAATATCCTAGTATACTCCAAATCTGCAGAAGAGCATGAAGAGCATTTGAGAATTATTCTTAGTACTCTTAAAGAAAAATGACTCTATGCTAAGCTTAGTAAATGTTAGTTTTGGCTTCAAGAAGTCAAATTTCTCGGTCATGTCATATCCCACGAAGGGGTAGCTGTAGATCTTAGCAAAGTTGAAGCAGTGTTAAGCTAGGAACAACCAAGGACAGTGACGGAGATCATAAGTTTTTTGAGCTTAATAGGGTATTATAGAAGATTTATTAAAGACTTTTCTCGAATTGCTCTGTCGTTAACCAAGCTGACCAGAAAGAACTAGCTGCTCAAGTGGGACGAGAAGTGCGAGGCTAGTTTTTAAGAATTAAAGCAGAGATTAACCACAACTCCTATGCTGATTATTCCAAACCCAACTCAGACTTGTGTAGTCTATATGGATGCTAGCAAGCAGGGGTAGGATGTGTATTAATGCAGCAGGGTCGAGAGGTAGCTTATGCTTCTCGACAGCTAAAGCCGCATGAAGAAAATTATCCCCCTCATGATCTGGAGCTTGTAGCGGTAGTTTATACTCTCATATGGAGACATTATTTGTATGGAGCTACCATAGAGCTGTATTGTGACCACAAAAGCCTAAAGTATCTACAAGATCAGAAAGAATTAAACATGAGGCAACGAAGATAGATAGAATTTTAAAGGATTATGATTTCCAAATCAAGTACTATCCAGGAAAAGCAAATATGGTAGCCGATGCCTTAAGTAGAAAGGTGGTGCAAGTGGTAAGTCTAATTATCAAAGAGCTGGAATTAATAGAAGATGTTCGAGATTGGAGTCCTTTATACCAAATACTGATAGTAGAAAATTCTTATGGAGGAACGCAGATTAAAGCTTTCATTGAAGACGAGATCAAAGAAGCTCAAGAGCATGATAAGCTCGTAGCAATCTTCAAGAGTAAGCTGGAAAGAGGGGAAATTAAGAATTTTGATATGTCCCAAGATGAATTGCTACGATTTAGGGGACGACCATATATTTCCAATGCAATAGGATTATGAGAGAAGATCTTAGATGAGGCGCATAAAAGCAAATATACAGTACATCCAGGTATGACCAAGATGTATCATGATGTTAAAAGTTTATTTTGGTGGCCTAGATTGAAGAAGGATGTTGTGGCTTATGTGTCAAAGTGCTTAACATGTCAGAAGGTGAAAGTTGAGCACTAAAGGCCAGTAGGAAAATTACAACCACTAGAGATGCCTGAGTGGAAATAGGACATCATTGCCATGGATTTTGTTGAAGGACTGCCCATGACTCCTACTAAGCATGATGCTATATGGGTAGTAATTGACTGATTAATAAAGTCGGCCCATTTCCTGGCAATCAACAAGAAATATTCTCTTGAGAAGCTGATAAAACTGTATGTAAATGAGATTATTAGATTATATGGTATTCCAAGTAGTATCATATTTGACAGAGATCCTCAGTTTACGTCAAATTTTTTACGAGCTTTACATAAGGAAATGGACACTACTATCAGATTTAGTACATCTTATCATCCTCAGATAGATGGTCAATCTGAGAGAATGATCCAAACCCTAGAAGATATGTTGAGAGCATGTGTATTAGATTTCAAAGGGAGTTAGGATGTCAATATACCATTAATAGAGTTTGCCTATAACAACAGTTATCAGGCTACCATTCAGATGGCCCCGTTTGAAGCACTTTATGGATGAAAGTGTATATCTCCCTTGTGCTGGGTAGAGTTGAGCGAAAGAAGAATGTTAAATCCTAATATAATAGAGCAGACAGTGGCACAGATTGATAAGATTAGAAAAAAGATTGTTGATGGCTCAAAGTAGATAAAAGAGTTACGTTGTTGTTAGAAGGAAGCCGCTGGAATTTGAAGAAAGAGAACATGTATTCCTTAAATTGACTCCAATAACAGGAGCCGTATGATCGATCAAAGTAAAGAAGCTACATCCTAGATACATTGGGCCATTCTAGATCCTCACAAGAATAAGATCAGTGGCTTACAAATTAGCTCTTCCTCAAAATCTCAGTAAGATCCATGATGTATTCTATGTTTTCTAGTTAAAGAAGTATGTTCCAGATCCATCACATGTAATTTAGCAAGATAATGTTACGCTGCGAGATGACCTAACTTATGAAGTTGGACCAGTATAGATGGTAGATAGAAAGGTCAAGCAGTTGCAAAATATGCAGATCTCTCTAGTTAAGGTGGTCTAGAAGGGATTAACAGAGAATGAAGCTACGTGGGAATTAGAGGAAAGGATGAAAGAAACATATCCTGAATTATTTCCTTAGTGTATATGTAACATAAATTTTGACGACAAAATTTATTTTAAGGGGGAGAGAAATGTCATATCCCCAATTTTCTTACCTGATATAACTGTACAGTTTATATGAGATGGACATGAGATTCTTGAAATAAACTGTATCAGATTAAGATAGGAAAGAAAGAGATTATTAACTAAGAAAAGTTCAGGGACCTAAACGCAAATTAGAAAAGGTTAAAGGCAAAAAGTTAAAGTAGAAACAAAAGTTGAGCCAAAAGTGGTAATTATCAAAAGTTTAAGGACATAAATATAAATATACAAAAAGTCAGGGACCTAAATGTAATTATGAGAAAGTTGAACTGAAAAAGGCTCAAAAGGATCCTTTCAGAGCATTTCCTAATCTAGAATCCTTTGCTATGATACCAAAATATCATATCCTTATTTTCAACTTCAATTATACTCATTGGAAAGTCATTGGAACTAATTACATAGCATTTTGCCTTAAAAACATTCATTTTCAAAAGAATCGCTCTCGGGTACTGTTTACGCTACTGTTCATTTGGTAATTCTAGAACCTGTACCAAACTTTAAAAATTCATAATTAAATGTATAAAAATCAAAATAGGGTGGTTCTAATTTCTAATGAAAGCTCTTTTATTTAGCTTTGAGGAAACATATAAAATTGAGGTTCCATTGTCTCAATGAAATCAATTTATTCATTGAAAACACTGTTCATTTGGTAAAATCTAGAAGTTCCAATTTATTTGCCTTAACTTCAAAAATTCATTTCTCTTTCATTACTTTTCCAAATGAACCGTGTTACCTATAGATTTAAAACTCTAGATGTGCTCTTTAAGCTCACAAAATTTCGGAAAAACTCATTCATTTACTATACAAAATTCATGTCAGAATGTTACTGCCTCCAATTGCTTACTTTATCTCTATTTCAGATTTTAACTTCAACTTAGAAAAATCATAACAATTCAAATACTTAACCAATTGAGGTGTTCTTGGTGTTCATTTAAATCCTTATATCTTAGATATTATCCTACCAATTTTCAAGATAAAACTCGTTGGTTTAGGCACCATAATCATCGTCACAACATCACAGCCTCAGAGTACTACCACAATATCATACACTATGCACATCATCACATCCTTCCCGTAGTGTCAAGTAAGCAATATAACTTATTATACAAATTCATCCATATAGGTTTACCCTTTTTCCTTGTGAGATTTTAGCACCTATGACATGGTTATGCATATGGAAAGAATGAGATTTCATGGAAATCCCAATAGCAAGGCATACAAACTATAATATCATGCATGATTGATTAATTGGATGCTTAACATGTTATCATGAGATGGGAGCTACTTCATAATGGTACATAAGCAAACTCTAACATGTATATTGTCATGACATAACTTGCAAGGAGTTGCAATCATTCATATCTCATCATCAACATGATAGCATAATCTCAAGCTCAACCAAACACCGTAATCAACAAGCAAATATACAATCAAGCATACATGAAATTATAATTAGGTATTCTTGCTAACTCTTATCTATCCTTGTCAAGGTCTTCTTGAGGTGATTCCATTCCTTCACAAATATCAAAACCTAGCCATTACAAAGTAATATCAAGTTACAACTCAACTTGAACACAAATCCAAGACTAGGTTTTCACTAACTTCCATTCTTTCTCTATTTTATGTTTCATACTTCCATCTTTCCAAAATAAATTCTCATGGTTCATTTTCACATAATTTTTCATTTAGAATCCAAATATGAAACTAGAATTTCCAAAATCAAAACATATCACAAGTTGCTGCTCTTGATCAAAGTAAATGCTCTTGTTTTTCAAAATTCACATTTTGATTCCAATGCTTCCAATACTTGTTCTCCTAATTTATCCCCACACAATTTTCCATTTTAAACTTATTTGAAGCATCAAAATCATGAAATTCCAACATATAAATAGTGTCATGCACAGTAATAGCCAAGAACACAAAACTCTAATTTCAAACATACTTGAATTTGTAAGCTTATACCACTTGATTCTAGCTTGTTTAAGCTTATCTAAACTATACATAACATAAAACTCATATTCTAACCATATATGGACAGAACTTTCAGCAGCAACCACAAGAGAAATATGGCACAAAAACCCCTTAAAATCAAGAGCTAGTTTGCTAGAATAAAGCTCAAGATCAAGGGAGATGATTACATTGCTTGTTGCTTTAAGTTGTGTGCTTCTTTCTTGGTTGAATGGAATTTTTGCAAGAATTTCCCTATGGTTATCAAGCATGCCAAATCCAATCTGAATGAGGGGGTATTTATAGATAAATTTGAGTAGAAATGGATGGCCAAGATTGATTTAATTACTATTTGATCTAATGGTCCATATTCATTCTTGAACAAACTTGCCATAGAAGCCATGCCTTTTGACACCATGCATGAAATCACACAAGGCCATGTTTGGCTATAAAAATTTAAATATACTAATAGGAAAAATTCTACTCTAGTCTGGTACCGATCGGAGCATTTTCATAAAAACCAGACTATTTTTTGTTCTTAATTTTTATAATATTCCAGGATATGTATTCTGTCCTAGAAACTAGTGTCTAGGTTCCTTATACCATTGACATAGTTAGATTGAGTATTTATCTTTCATCCATCCCTTGAGAAATAACCAAAATACCCTCGGTGTCCTTTCTTGCACTATATTAACCCTAAGGGCATAATTGTCATTTTACCCCTATTTGTACTGCCTCAGAGCATATACTAGCTCTAACTAATCATATTTATACTATATGGGACATTTCTAGCTTGTCCAAAATGACCAAAATGCCCTCCATCCATATCTGGTACAAGTTGGTCATCTAGGGGTATTTTCGTAATTTCACACTTTTCCTGGACTGCTTTGGACTCTAGCACAATTAACTATCCATTCACCTTATTAGGCTTGTTGTGGCACTATTTGGGCCTTGGTATGGGCTCATGACCTTTTTGGCACAAATCCCAATAAATCTCGCTCGACTATATTTATCGGGTATTTTATTCCACTGTAAAATCCTATAAGAATTCTACAAGAATTATTTTTTGACTCTATCAATTTTATAAATTTTTATATTAAATATAGGAATTTACTGTAAGGTTTCATCTGATTCTGAGATATGAAAAATACTGTAATAATTCCTTATGACTTCAAGAATTTATATCAATTGATCAGGACATTAAATCAAAATTCTGTATTGCGTTAAACTGACCAGAATAATCTTATCTATATACTGGTAAAATTTGGGTCTAATATGATTTTGGGCATTTTTTAGCATTTTTCAGTTCAACTTTCTCATAATTACATTTAATTCCCTAACTTTTTGCATATTTACAATTAGGTCCTTAAACTTTTAATAATTATCACTTTTGGCCTAACTTTTGGTTTTACTTTAACTTTTTACCTTCAACCTTTTCTAATTTGCGTTTAGATCCCTGGACTTTTCTTAGTTCATAATCCCTTTCTTTCCTATCTTAATTTGATACAATTTATTTCAAGAATCTCATGTCCATTTTATATAAACTGTACAGCTACATCAGGTAAGAAAATTGGCGATATGACATCGGCCATATAAAAACAAAGGAATATACTTTTGCAAGAAATTATTGTACTTTTTCTTTATTAAAGTAACTTTAACTTTTAGACTCTTGGAAAAGAATATCGGAAGTATCTCATTATAAAAGGCCATCGTCAGTCAGTCTCTCTACATAACTACCTCCAAGCAATCTTTAGAAACTCTCAAGCATGAGTTTTTCTTAGTTTTCCTTGTAACTAGCAATCTCTTTATCTGAAGAGTAAGAAAATTTTTGTATGTCGAACTAAACTCCTATAGGAAAAGGAGAATGAAAGTTATTATATTCAAAATATAAATTTGAATTAGATTATTATAATGATCCTATGATTGTTTTCCCTTGAGAATTTAGAGAAAATTGAATGTTTTGTACGGTTCAGTGTAGGAAATGAATTGAATCTGTGCTGGGTAAATATGAACTATTGGATAATCAGAGAGAGCTTTTGTAGCTCATGGTCCCTTTATGAGATAGTACTGCCTGCATGGCTAGTTTAAGGTGCTATCCAGAAAGCGAATTTATTACAGTCAAAGAAAAGTATTCGGTTTTGCTTAAATTCTTCAGTGTCCCCATCATGGTATCAAAGCAGAGATTTAATCCAAGTTTATATAAGATTATAATAATGAGTAGTTGTTCTTTCCCTATAATTATATTCTAAAAACTTCATTTGCTTATTTGCTCAGTTTTCTTTATATTATGGTAATTCTTATTGTTTCTCTAAGCTTGGTGATTAACTGTTTCTTAAATTATCATTATATTGTTGTTTCTATAATATGAGTAAGATTTACAATTTAGAACCTAAAATTTATTATTGTAAACCTAAAAATTTATCTGAAAGTAGTTATATTCTGACAGGAACATAAAATATAACTATGACAGCGCTATTTGTTTGTTTAAAAGACGTAGGATTAAATGAATATAAACAATTAAATCAGTTAAATGTGTATATTCTTAGTAAATTATAAGAGTCTGGAAATAAATCTATAATTAATGAAGTCAAAATAGTAATGGAAGGATAAAAATTGAAGATATTTTAGAACATTTACCTAAAAGTATACATGAAGAATTAGAGTCTATAAGCTCTGAAGATTATAAAATAGAAAGATTAAAAGCTAAAAATAAAACCTTAAATAAAAAATTATTTCAAATTGAAACAAAAATAGATAGTTTAAAAGAAGACTTACTTCAAATTAAACAGGTTCTAGTAATAAAGGTAACACCAAATGTATTACCTATAAATTTTGATAAATATAGTGTACATATGTTAACATTTGAAGAATATTATAAACCTAAAGATATAAATTTAAATAAAAATAATATAAAATTAATGAAAGAAATCAAATGTCAAACAGAAAATCTAATAGAAGGGTAGAAAATAATAAATCATAATATTATAACTATGTATAATGATCTTATAATGTTTAAAAATGAATATGCAGGACTAGAAAAGCAATTTAGAGAACAAGAATTAAAAAGTAAGGAATTAGAAAAACAAGGAAAAATTTAATATAGATAATAGTACATGTGAAAAAGCAATAGAAATGAATAAAAAACTATAAACTATATAAATCCAATAAATTTAAAAGAAAAAAATGTACAAATATTAAATACTGAAAATTATTAAAGAAGTAATGACTAAAGAAGAAAATAATTGGATTAATAATTTTGAAAAAAAATACCTTTAGAAGAACCAATACTATTTAATATAAATATGTAGAGTGTAGAAGAATCTTCAAATAGAAGACAAAGTCAACAAACACCGTTTAATCAAACTCAAACTCAAACTCAGTCTACCCAAGAAGAATCACAAATAAGAGTATAAACATCTAGAGTTCCAGAGGTCTATAATTTAGGAAATCATAGAGAAAATTTAACTATTTTAGGATATGAAGATTTAATATTATTAAACGATTTACAAAGAAATAATGATCAGGGAAATCTAAAAGTAGATACTAGATTTAATACTCAAAGAGATAATAGAAGAACAACTCAATTTACACCCTTAGAAGATTTAGAAAGTCTAAAGCCAAGATTAAATAAATCTATTAACATAAATGGAGAATGGTTAAATCTAGATTGTGTGAAAAATAAAGAAGCTTTACAAAGTTGGTTAAGAACAATATTATTATCATTAAGAGAAATAAATATAGAAAATGCAACTTTAATTATTGAAGCAACATTTATTAGAAATATACAACTTTGGTGGGATAATATTTCATTTGAAAAAGGAATAAGGATACGACGGGAACAAAAAAATAGTAGAAGATATTTTTTTGTAGTATTATTATCTTGCAAAAGCAATAAGAAAAGAATTTATAGGAGAAATCACAAGTAGAAGAACAAACTAAACAAATGAATGAAAAAATAGCACTAACAGAAATAAGATTATGCTCATTACATCCTTATTATATAAACCAATATATATATATATATGAATATAGTAAATATTACTATATGAAACAAATTTAACATATCAAGAAAAGTCAATATATAATCAATTATTTTATTTAAAATTACCTCAAGTAATTTCATCTTCAATTTTAACAAATTATACTACAAATTTAAGAGTACAAGTAGAACCAACTATATGTAATGAATTAGATTCTTTTGGAAGAAGAATAAATTATTTATATGCTTATTTAAAACATCAATGTACAGAAGGAATAAGATCATCTATTTTAAATAAGATAACTAAAAACTATGTTAAAATGTTTTGATATTGATTATCCTCATTAGTGGGGTTGTCAAAGAGAAATAAGTAGAAATAGTAGTAATTATTATAGAAAGGATTATGGAAAAAATAAAAATATAAAAGATATAAATATCCAAAATTTAAGAATATAGAATTTAGAAAAGCAAAAAGAAATTGGAACATGGGGTTGAATAATAGAGGGAATAAGAGGGGAAAGTTTAAGAGTTGATTGAGAACTCCCGTTTGATGATTCCACTTGATTGCATGAAAGGACTTGATTTTGATAAAGTCTTTGCTCTAATGGAATCCCAAGTGTTGAGTCAATTTCCAGTTGACTTATAACAGCAACTGACTTAGGTGGATTCTCCAATTTCCAATTTTGATCAAGTATTTGCTCCAATGGAATCCCAAGTGTTGAGTCAATTTCCAATTGACTTATAGTAGCAACTAAATTGGGTTGATTCTCCTTCATTCCTACATTTCAATAAAAAATTAAATCATTCAAAAATCTTAATGTGAGAGGTGTAATTTTAGAATGAGAAGATGGATTTGAAGGATTATGAGGAATTGACCCTGTAATAAAAGTGCCAAATGACTTAGGATGCAAAGCATGTGGTGGCGGAGTTCCTAGAAGTTGCAATTCATCTTGTGTTTCAAACCTCATTCGCCATGACGAATGAATATAGAGGGTAGCTTCCCCAAAATTTTGTGTATTCTCCTTGGCCAAGCCATCTATTAGATTCAACAAATAAATACAAAGAGCATGTGTTTGGTGAGACCATCATTTGACTACGACGAATGAACACAATATCTCTCCTAAGTAGCTTTCACTCCACTTTCAGCATCAATCATGTTTTATAAGTCTATATAGTTAGCTAATAAATCCTTTCCAAAAGCAACATCACTTGAAAAAGATGACATTGAATCAAATCTAGAAGAAAATGTGAAATCTTTGGAAATGGAAAACATGCTATTCACTTCAAGACAATAAATGCAAGGCCCATCACTTCTACAAAAACAAGACAAAGAATAAATCGAACCAAAGAAGAACAGTAATCTTCATATGCGCCAAAGGAAAATCTAGTTCAAAAGACTTTTGATTATCATAACAATCATTCATACCCTTCAAGAATATTCAATTTATGTTCATCTCTAGCTTCCTATAAAGCCAAATCAATAGCATTCAAACCAATGAAAGCAGAGTTATTAAATGGATACTTTATAGCTTTATTCATGTTCAAAGAAATCACATGATGTCCTACTTCCATGGTGATAATACTATGTTTCATGCTTATGATTGTTTTAGCAGTTGTTAAGAAATGTTTTCTTAGGATAAGTGTGCTATCATGAATGAGCTCATTTGTCATTTCTAGCACATAGAAATCCGCATAAAACACAAAATCCTTCAGCTAGTAAGTTATCTTCTAAAATGCCTTTAGGGTGTCTAATAATCCTATCGGCCAACTACAACACCACCCTAATGTCTTTAATACTATCTACTCCCAAAGACAAGTAGATTGACATGTCACAACCCCTAGATCTAACAAAACTCCCTTAATTTGAATATGACTAATAGTACAAGGAATAGTGTAAGATTCTGGATCTTAAAACTCATAGGCAACTCAACTTTAAACATAGAAAAAACATTAGGACTCAATTGAATCATTTCAACAAACTTAAACTTTTCTTTGTTAGTGCACAATTCCTTTAAGAACTTAGTATGTTTACGATTGCTCTTAAGAAAATCAACCATAGTCACATTAATTTTAAGCTTAATAAAAAGAGTGTAAGTATTTTAAGCAAACTCTTCATCAAATATCTTTTTACCCATATATTAAGTTTTAGGAAAAGGAGTTTAGAAACACATACCTCTTTACCTTTTGGTTTATAGGCTCTTTGCTCACTAGACTTCACTTTCTCCTTTAATTTGTAGGTTGATCTCCCAATATGAGACTCCTCTTGTGTAGGATTGGATTCCTCTTCTTGTTGTGCTTAAGGCCCAAATTTTGATTCTTGCTCTTCAATTAGGACTTCAACTTCTTGAGGTTCAAAATTAACTCTCTTACCAGCCTCCAATTCTTCCTCTTTGATACTCTTAGATTTTCCCAACTTCATGGGTGTGAGTAGTGGGCTATCATCTTGAAAATCTTTATCATCATTGTTTGACTCATCACCCCTTCAAATCAAACTTTCTTCCCACTCCTAAGTGATATAACATTTAATGCCTTTGGATTTATCAAAGTGTTAGAAGGTATGTTCACACTATTCCTAGCTTGCATATCACTAATGGTGCTTGAAACTTGTGTCAAATGAGTAGTGATATTAGCATTCTCCAAATTCAATTCTTCTATAAATGCACACCTTCATTTTCTTTCTTCATATCTTGAAGAATTATGGCCATAGAAGAAAAAGGACCATCACTTTCCTTCAACTTGTCATCTATGTTAGATACCCT
This sequence comes from Leucaena leucocephala, assembly GCA_037074615.1. Taxonomy (NCBI): domain Eukaryota; kingdom Viridiplantae; phylum Streptophyta; class Magnoliopsida; order Fabales; family Fabaceae; genus Leucaena; species Leucaena leucocephala. The sequence continues at coordinate 5,904,168 of CM073561.1, read as the reverse complement.
CACATCAATATTAGTCATTCTACCATTAATATTGGACAATTGTGCATCCATGCTCTTAAGCAATTGAGAAGAATCATCAACCCTAGATAGTACAAAGGCATTGGTTAGTGTAGGCACTATAGATCTTGAGTTGTAGTATAGTCATGAGTATTTCCACCTGTCGTATGGGTGACCTAGTTTTGTCCTTAGCAACGGTGCCATTTATGAGAGCCATTTTTCATTAAGCCTTGGGGCCTCAATCAAATAATAATTCCAAGCAATGTAATATAGCACAACTCGGGTTGTGTTCTCTTGAGTAGCATTTTTATTGAATCCTAGTTAAAACTAAACATAAAAAATGCAATATTAAAAAGGATAAAAATGGTTTGGGTTTTTAAAACTTACAAACTACTAAATGCAATGTAAATAAACCTAAAGCTATTGTTTTTAGTATTTTCTTGATAAAATGGAATGGATATGAAAATGTATGATATGGGTGCTCTTGAAAATGGATTAGTGTAGATCCTTACTCTTTAAAATATATGGGAGTTTGATTCACTAAGTCTAAGTTAAAACTTTAGGCAATCACCTAACTCAGATTCATTAATTAATGATAATCTCTTTAATTAAAGGGTAATTAACATTAATTAATGTGTTGTTTAAGAACTATTTAGTGTACAGTTGGAATGAATAATGCAATGGAGCTCTCAAGAGGATAAGTCAATTGATAGTCTAATGATTTAGGCAAGTAGATTAATAAGGACTCAAATGTAAAAGAAGAAAGGTCTAAGTCAGAAAAGGAGGATAAAAAGCTTAGGGTACTAAAGTTTAAATAAATGTTATGAAATTACAAAGTAGTACCCAAAACTAGAAAGTGGTCCAGATGGAAAAGGCTTATATTTATTTTAAGTTCCTCAAGAGGTATTAAAGAGGATTTTATAAATGGCAACTTATGTTGGGTCAGAAGTGTAATTTTACAATGTTTTGGGCTAGTAATGGTAATTTTAGAAAATATATTAGAGAATCCAGAGAAATCATGAAAAATAGAAGACAATATTCCATATCCATTTTTGGGGCCTAATTGAAGTATAGAAGAAGGAATTATCTTAAAATATTTTTACTTAATTTTAGAATTTTGACTAATTTAAGGATTAGTCAACATTGATACGGGCTCAAATAATCAAATTTATAAATAAGAGATAATTACTTTGAAATTGTATGAATTATGAAAATATTAAAAACACTAATAAAAGAAGGTATTGACTTTACAAAATTTTAAAGCCTATATATGCCAAAAAGAGGCAGTTTCTTAGAAATTCAAGGAAAATTATCTACAAGTCAAGTTATGACTAGAGAAAAATTGGAGAATTATCTCAGAATAAAAGGGACTTGTTGAATGTATGAGACAAATTTGAAGATCAAGAAGTCATCATTAAGTACCTGGAGGACTTAATTTGTTGAATTTTAAAATATTATGTTTTCCTCTAGAAAATAAGAAATAAGGGAAATGAAGATGATGGAATGAACACATGTTAACTTCTCCTTCTTCCTTCAAATGGTGCTACCTAGCATGGATAAGATAAGAAGATGATCAAATGGACACATGTGAAGCTTCTTTGATTGCCATTTCGCTTACTAAATTTCATGGAAAATTAAGGTTAAAGTTCTAGGCAATAAAATAACAATTTCGGTGGCGAACAATTCCTCCCCCTCTAGAATCCAACAAACCACACACACCCAAGTAAGAAGAGGGAGGCGTAAGAGAGGAAGAAGAGAAAGGAAAAAAAGAAAAAGAAGTAAGAGGCATAAGTTTTTCTTCTTGATTTCCCTTGCTCCCTAAGCTTTAAAACCATGTGAACTTTCATTCAACCTTATCAAATTATATTCTTGAATGTCCCAAGGTCCTAAACATAACTATATTGGCCATATAACTCATTAAGACCAAGAACTTACATTATATTCAAGACTTGCTCTCTTAAAATATTTCTCTTGATTTTATATTAGTGTTCTAGCTTTGTAAAAATTATTCTCATAGGCCAATCCTACAATTTTGCATGAGGAATACAAATATGAGTTTAGATTTATTAAATTCACACTCCTTCCTCATGAAATAGCACTGCCCAAAAGGTACCCTTTATGGGTGCCAAAATTCCACTTTTGATTCCAATGCTTCTAATTTTATTCTCTCAACTTGATTCCACATAATTTTTTATGTATAATCCATTAGAAGCCTTAGAATCATCAAAATCACATCCTAGGTACAAGAACCAGTCAAGGTAGTGGCATCCCCATATGCAACCAAATCATGCAATTCAACTAACTACAAGTTAGAACCACTTAAATTCTACTTATTCTAACTTGTTTTGTCTATTTCTAACATCTAACTCTTCCTTCTTCACTCATACCAATCTCTTTCAAGCATGCATGGGAGGGTATAAAATGATTTCTAACCATTTAATCTAACAATTAATCCTCCCAACTACAAAATTAAAGATTTAGGACAAGATGTTACCTTGAATACTTGATCTCTTGGACCTTGGATTGCATCTTCTAGCTTAAGGGAAAATTTTGCAAGAGTTTCCCCATAGGTCCCAATCTTAGCTAGCCACTCATTCATAGGGGTATTGATAGATAAAATTTTGGCTTCTTGGGACTTTATGCCCCTCAATGTCTTAATATTTTCAATGCATTAATCTTGCTTCATATTGGTTGATTAATTCCTTAATCAAGATTAAGGGGTCATTAAAACTTAAACTAATCTTCAAAATCCTCACCATTCTTGTTATGAAAAGTGGGGTCATCTTATGGAGGAAGAAAACTTCTTGAATGTTAAAAAATTTTATCGAATCATGTACCTGCTAGGTAAGATTTTTTAAAAACTATACTATTTCCTGAATCTAATTTTTATGAGGTTTCATAATTTATCCTCTAACATTAGATTTAGTGTTTGTGTTCCTTCTAACTTTAATATTACTGGATTGGGTAAGGATTTTATTAATTGACCCTTAGAAATGGCCAAAATGCCCTTCATATTTTTATAACACTAGGGGCATTTTCATCTTTTCACCTTTTACCAGGGTATTCCTTAGCCCTGTCCTCTATTCCTGTAACCCTCTCTGACTTTATATCTAGGGTTATATCTTGTATTAGATATATGATCTAACGTTACATGAGAATTGTGATATTAATACTTTAAAAATTGATTTGAATTCATCGGGGTCTCAAATTAAAATTCTAACGCACATCAAAGGCTTACAATAATCTCCGCTATCTTATACTAAATTATGATTTCCTGGTATATTTTCCATAATTACATTTCTTTCCTTGATTTTTTTCAAGAATGACATCCATGTCCCTTGATTCTTTGGAAATTACCCTTATGTTCCCGTAACTTGTCACTATTTTAACTTTTGTCTATAAAACCTTTATAGTTTACACTTTGGTCTCTTTGAACTTTCTTACTTTATGCCCTAAAAGATTTTCTTTCCTTATAGTTTATCCTTCCTTCCTTTCTCTTTCTAACCCCATGAGATTCTCTTGGAGTCCATATCTTTATTTACATATTTGTCCCATAAACTTTCTCTATTTTTACTTTAGTCCCTAACAATCTTCAGTATATTTATAAGACTTGTGCAAGAAGGGACTTGGTAGACTACATATTTTAGACTACTTTCTGGGCCTAAAAATTGGGATGTGATAGAGCCACTACTTAGAATTAAGAAGACTCCCTCGCATAATGCCAAGAATTAGAGTTAAACAAGCCAAGTAGGGTATAAGTCTGTGCAATATCATGAAGGCAAATTGGCGACCTAAACCGTTGAATAGTTAAGGTAACCTCGATGGAGATAAGGCAACATGATGAGTTATCTCCCTATACCTTATAAAGTCAACAAGAATAATAAGCCTCATAAGAGATTGAATCCCAATAAGGTAGGGCATATATGTCAGCAATATGATATTAAGCTAGTTGCCACAAAAATGAATATATAAGTAGCTCAAAGAGATAATAAGTCAAGGTGATAGAGTTAATGAGAAGGCTTGAAGAATGATTCTAAGGTTGCCATAAATATAATTCTAGAGTTGCCAAAAGGAATAAATGAGGCCTAAGAGGATAATACTGGCATATGTGATCAATCTTGGGGAATGATTAGTGTTGTTATTAACTGAGTAGAGGTGAGTTATTCGTTAACTTAGTCCTTTGATCTAGACTCTCCCAGAGATCCTAATACATTACAACATAGTCGTAATAGATTTCAAAGGATCATAATAGATCCTAATAGGGCTCAGAGAGATCATAGTATCTTAGAGTCATAGTCGATGCTGAAGAGGCTTAAGGGAGATCATAGTAGATCTTAAGGTCATAGTAAATCAATCTAAGTTACTAAGCCACAAGAGTAAGAGAATAGTAACTCTTTAGGAAGACAATGACTAGGGATGAGTTTAAAATACATAAACCTCCTAAAGTTAATTAACTAATACATAGATAGTATCCATAACTTTTTTTCATATAGCCTAGTTGTTAATGGGGCCAAGATTAATTCTATTTTTGTTATCAAAGGAAAATAAGAGTTAGAAGAATGTAGAGCTATAAGTTCTAAACAAAATACATTTAGCCAAGCTAAATATTAGTGATAAACTCTTATTTGTATTGATTTTAGTTTGTTTTAAGAGAGTTTTATTATTGATTTTTATCCCCATTTATCAATATGTTGAGCAATTAATAAATAAAATAAAGATGGAATAAGTGAAAATTAATTATATGATTTTAGTGACTAATTAGATAAATAATCTATTTAATTTCTATTACAGGAATGCAGTACCAATCAAATGGAAGTTAAGTAATAGCTGAACCAAAAGATATTTAAGCATGTGCTTGAGGGAAGAAGTAAACATATTAAGCATGTGCTAGAATTAAGGAACTGATAACAGAAGCAAGTAGAGATCACACATGTGCTATAACAAAATCACATGGACAAGGTGCTGAACAAAAACAAGTGGCCTAACAGCTAGAGGAAAGCATGGAGATGACACACTTTGTATCTCCAGCTGTTATTCATTCCAATTTAGATCTGAAGTCACTCATTCCAAACTTCTATGTATTCACATCATCTGCACATATCAGATAATCATTTTCATACGCCACACAACACACACATTCTGCTTCTATTCCTATTCCATCCTATGCTATAGCGCTGGTCAATTGGCTCCCGTCCCGGGTTTCTCGACCCGGGACTGACATAAACGGAATAGATTGGACTTGTCCCATGAACGAGTGGGACGGGAAGAAAATGGTATGGGACTATAACAGTTTTGGGATGGGACGGTCCTCGGCACAACCCTCAGGTCATACCGTCCTATCCTGACATGCATCCACACTTAAACGCTTCAGGCTTCAGGATTCAGCGACATCGTTTTTCATTTTCATTTCAGCCCTCGACAGTCGATAGACCCCTCAGCGCCGTGACTCTGCTCAATAATCTCTTCCTTTCTCTCCCCAGTCAGCCTTTCACTAAGTCACCGGTCGGCGCTCCTCCTCCGTCATTCCTCGTCTTCAACTTCGCTTCATCTCCCTCAGTTTCAGCTTCAGACGTTGCTACCCAAGTGCCCGTGACTTGGTCTCCTCACCGACAGACCCCTCGGCACCGCAACTCTGCTCAGTATATTATTGTTTGCTTTGGATCAAGGTAAGTGAGCTTCCTTCTTGATTTTATTTCAGTCAGCTTAGTATATTTCACCTTATCGCTGTGGTCTGTGAAGACAATTTAGGGTTTAATTGTGCTGTGAGACCGTCGCTCCTCCCCTGCAATTCTAGTAAACCTGTTGATTAGAACGAGAACTGATGTGGGTAATGGGAATAATCTTTCCTCACCTTCAGAACTGATGTGGGTAATGAGAAATGATGTAGAAAGCGAAAAAAAATTGACGCAGAATGAATGCTCTTATCGCGAGAGCAACAGTCAAACTCAAATGCTTGAAAAATTCTGAAAACAAACCTCATTTTTATGTTTATCTTTCTAACATCTTTTTTTGTAAAAGAAGTTTTGACGAATTGTGTCCCGGTGGCTCACTAGGGCTAGACATACCTTTAGGCTTAAATATTCACTTCTTTACAAGTGTGATAGATTGTGGTAATCTAATTGTGCATAATACGGTCCCTAATATTCTTGATATGTTTGATACTGGATTGGAAACTAACTTGTACTGGAAAGAATTATGGGAAGTGATAATCAAATTGAAATTATGGGACAGATTTAATAAATGTGAAGGAATAGAGAGGTTGGATGAAGTGGAATGAGGAGAGAAGTTGGCAAAATAACACAAGGGTGATCCCCTATGGTACTTAATTTGCATATGTTTGGTGGGATTTTTGGTTATCTAGATGCAGGATCTTGTTAAACCCAGAGGAGAATGAGATCTCAAATAAATGTCAAGTTAGTATCTTTAAAAAGCTTGGCAAATCCCGTGTTGGCTATCAACTATTCGCCACCAAACATAGCAGAGGATTAATGAATTGTGTATAAGAATACAATTTGATATTAAGATAGATCAGAGAAGGTCACACATGCAATGAAATTGTTGAAGAAGACATATCATTACTCACTAAAGATTGGAATGTGCTTTTGAAACTTTATTTATAGAGACAACAATTTGGTTGCCGCTAGGCTTCATGTATATTTCACATCCACATACAAACTCAATCAAGTTAATTCAATGGCTCAACTAGTCCATTCCATCAATTCAACACCACTAACACAAATACCTTGTATGTCTAAATCCAAAGTTAAAACATGGTTAGTAAATTTCATTAGCAATTTAACCGTAATTACTTACGAGTATCAGAATATTAGAATGGGAGAGGGGTTTTCATTGGGTATATTTGTATTGCTTTGCAGGAAAGCATATACTGGTTTTCATTGCATACAGGAAAGCTTATTCTTTCACTTGGCATGCTTGTTTTCATTCAGTTGTCTTATAGGATATGGCAACACTCAAAGTAATACAAATTTATTCCTATTTTACAGGAGGATGGCAACTGTACCTACTGCTAAAGAGAACTTACAACAGATTGAAAATGTTGAACATGAAGCTATTATTGAAGTACAAGACACAGAGGGAGAAGCAGAAGATGTTGAGGAAGAAGAGAAACTAACAAAAAGACTCAAATCTATTGTTTGAGAGCATTTTGATAAGATTCCTTTGGATGAAAACAATAGAGAACACAAAGCCAAGTGTAAGTATTGTCCAGTAAAGATTTCTTGCAATCCTATCACACATGGGACAAGTGGATTGCGAAAACATCTAGAGAGGTGCCCCTTCAATCCGAACAAAATAAATAAGATGAGGCAAGCTATGTTCACTGCAGTAGGGTCTTCTAAAACTGTTGGTCATCATTTATTTAATCAAGACCGATGTAGACGAGCTATTGCAGAGTACATCATATTGGATGAAATGCCTTTTCAATCAGTTGAAGGTGAAGGTTTTAGACATATGATGAGTAAGATCGAACCTCGCTTACAAATTCCTTCAAGGTCAACCGTTACTAGAGACTGCTTAAAGGTGTATCATGAACAAGCAGACAACTTGAAAAGTTATTTCAAAAGAACAAAATTCTGAGTTTCTCTCACTACAGGTACATGGACTTCTAATCAGAATTCCAACTATATGTGCCTCACTGCACATTGGATCGATGAAGATTGGAATTTGTAAAAGCGAATATTGAATTTCTGCATAGTTGAAGACCATAAAGGTGACACAATTGCAGAAGAAATTGAGAAATGTTTATTGTCATGGGGCATTGATAAAGTTTTTACCATCACAGTTGATAATGCATCTTCAAATGATAGTGCATTATCTACTTTGAAGTCAGTTTTCAGACATTGGAATAGTCTTGTCTGTGATGGGGACTTCTTCCACTTGAGATGTTGTGCTCATATCATGAATTTGATTGTGTCAGATGGTGTGAGAGAAATGCATGAATCTATTAAAGCTATTTGAAATGTAGTTAAATATGTAAGATCTTCTCCTGCAAGGTTTTGAAAATTCAAAGAGCTTGTGGAGAAAATGAATATCAATTCAAAGAGTCTTTTGAGAATGGATTGTCCCACTAGGTGGAATTCAACATGCATAATGTTGGAGAATGCTATTAAATTCAGTAGCGTGTTTGCAAGGATGGAGGAATTTGATACAAAGTACCAAAAAAACTTTAAGGATAAAAACTTAATTGGTCCCCCTACAGCCAAGTCATTCAAAGAAGCTCAGGAGTTTGTTGCATTTTTGAAAGTGTTCTACAATGTCACTTTGAAATTTTCAGGATCAATTCATGTGACCTCAAATTTAGCCTTCCAACAAATCATTAATGTGGCTGTTCTTTTGACGAGAAGGGCAAACAATCCAAATTCTTTGTTGTGTAATATGGCTAAAAACATGCAGGGCAAATATGACAAGTATTGGGGTAAATTTGAAAACTTAAATCCTTTGTTAGTGATTGCAGTGGTGCTTGACCCCAGGTATAAAATGAAGTTTTTGAAGTTTGCATTTGAGGATATGTTTTCTGATCCTACATATCGTGACTCCATGTACAAAAAGGTCTCCGCGGTATTGTATCGCTTGTGTGATCATTATTCAGATACTCATGATGCATCTCAGCTTGAAACTCAAAGCATAAGCCAAAGTCAAAGTCAATCACAACTACCAACTCAAGGTTTTTGTGACATAGATGTCTCAGAGCTAGAGTCTTTTGATATTGATGATGGGGAGGGTTCTTGTGCAATTCAAAGGTTCCTTGCCCACATTGATTTTGAAAGTCAAACAAATAAGTATGCGGAGTTAGAGAGGTATCTGCAGGCTGAGTTAGCTGACTATCATAATCCTATGTTTGATATTTTGGATTTGTGGAAACTGAATGCTAGCAAATACAGAGTCATTTCATTGATTGCACGTGATGTGTTAGCTATGCCTGTCTCTACTGTGTCCTCAGAATCAGCATTCAGTACAGGGGGACGTATTATTGATGACTTCAGAAGTTCACTATCCCCTAAGATGGTTGAAGCTCTAATTTGTGCCCAAAATTGGTTATCTCCATCTACATTCAAATTAAAAAACTTTGATATTGACAACTTCAATGAAACTTTGGCAGCAGAAAGTGGTATTAGTTATACTTATATCATATTATTTATTTTATTTCATAGATGATTTTATTTGTTTACTCTTATTTTATTTTTTAATTTTCCTCTATCTCTTTTTTTTGTTTGCAGACGAAGCAGTAACTTCATCAAGTGAAGTGGAAGATTTGAAGAAGTAGCATATGTATTTGGTTTCTTTCCTTCTTTGTTTTATTCCTTGAAATATTTTAATTTTACATGACATAGTTGTTTCTTCAAATTCTGAAGTATATATTCTGCAGGTATGAACCACTATTTTACGTGTCTAATCTTGTTATGGCCTATGGCTTAATTTTTGAATTTTGAACTATGTTTATTGCTTTCAAATATGTGTTGGTGGACATATAAGTGAGTCCATTTATTGAAATGGAATAACATATAGGGCCTCGAAGAAAAAAATTATCCATATAGCAGTGCCTCCATTTACATTTACAAAATATTTATAACTTTTTGTGTGTTCCTCTCAAAAATAAAATTAGTGATTGTTTCTGCACATGCATATGCTTTAGGCCTTTTTTTCATTTCTTTCCCTTTTTATATTTATATAGTTCTGGGCCTTCTTATGTCCAAGTCTACCAGCCAAAATGTAGAATTGTTTATACTCGGGATATACCTGACCCGTCCCGTCCCAAAAAGGACTGGGACATATTCGGGACAGGACGGGACACAGGACGTAAAGTGCGTCCTATGTACTGTTTCAGGACGGGACACGGGACAGGGTTGTCCCGGTCCCATCCTGTCCCATCCCGTGAACACCCTTACTATGCCATACATGAGTCTCCACTTCATCTCCCACACGCCATACATAGCTGCCCACTCTATACTCTCATTTCCTCTCCACTCCATCTTTATTCTATCTCTTTCCATCTGTAACTTTCCTCTGTTATAGGCAATAGAACTAGAGGAAAGTTTCGCTTTCATCTTTATCTTCTCCTTTCGTATTTAGCATGACTTCTAATCTGTTTACTACTGTTGTTGAAGTCTTTACAGCAATGGAAGGCTAGATCCATTGTGCTCTCTTGAAGATGATTGTCATAACCTAATTTTTAGACATAGAAGCCTAGTATGTAGCCTGAAAAAAGTATGCTACTAGGCTCTGTTGAGCATAAGTCCCAGAAGTATACATATAATATTTAGGGATTAAACTGCAAGTAAGTTAAAGATCAAGGACTAAATTGTAAATAGTGAAAGTCCCTGGGGATATAATGGTCATTTTGGAAAAGAAAAGGGACTAAACTGAAAAGTCTAAAAGTTTTAAGGCAAAAAATGGAAGTAGACATAAAGTTTGGGCCATTATGTGTAATTATTAAAAATTAAGGGACTTAGTTGAAAATATGGAAAGTTTCCAAGGGCAAAATTGTAATTATAGAAAGTTCATCTAGAAAAAGACTTATAACTGCCTGAAAGCATTTTAGTCCCAAAATTTATCAGTAGATAGAGAAAGTTATGCTGGTTAATCTAGCATGATACAGAAATTTGATTGAAGTTCCAGATAGCTAATATTTATCTGATAGTATGAAATTTATCTGAAATTTTTATCAGATCCTATAGACCTCATATACAAGGGAAAAGTTATAGGAAGGTGTGCCTTATGACGTCAGATGTCATGGATCTAACATAACCTCGAAAGGAGATCTATAGAAGAAGTTATTCCCATATTAGTGAATTTTAACGGGAATTTGAGAACGCCTGGATCCGAATATAAAACTTAGCAGTGAGCAAGTTATGACTGAATAAGTTCATATGATGTCACAGAATGGCCCAGGGTAACACCAAGTGAGGCTCAAACCCATGATATCGGTTCATCGGGCAAAGGGGCCAGTGTATAAAAAAAGTGTAAAATGACGAAAATACCCCTGTGTTGTAAAATAATTAAATAATAGGTGAAGGGTATTTTGGTCATTTGACTAAGGTTAGACAGTCAAAGAAGGTTATCTGGATAGTTGACTAGGGTCAGGAGATACTCTGAAATGGTATGAAAGACAATAATGCCCCTAGAATTATTAAAGAGGAGCTAAGGGTATTTTGATAATTTGCTAAGGGATATTTCTTGGGAATCGAGCTACCAGAGTGCTTGAGCTTGATTAGAAACCCAAGATGACATTCCAAGATGTCCAAAAACGTGGTCCAAGAGTGATGTGGATGCAAATGGCTTTAAAATATTAGTTTAGTACTTTTTCAATAAAGAAAAGTTACCCAGTTAAAGATGGAACTGGGAAAAGTGATAAGATAGAGCTTTAGACTCATCTAGAACTATGAGGTGGCATAAAAGGTGTCCTCATGGGACCCACAAGGTGCTACATGGCATAAGTATAGGGAAAGAAGAAAAACTAAGGACACATGGCACGATCTTAGCCGTTCATTCTGGGATAGGGGCTCTGGAATTCTCTAGAAATACTGAGTCAACTGGTGAGGTGTCCCAAGGGCCCTACCATTGTGCCACCTAAGCATGTGAGGTGTCCCTTGATGATGTCATTTTTGATGAGTCATTGAGGAGTCATGATGATGCAGGCAAAGCTTCTTGAGAAACCTAAGCGATCTGAGCTGTTCCTTGCGATTTGATCTGAGCTATCCATTTCACCTCCTTTCAACTATAAATAGACCCTTCCCCCTTCCATTCAAGGCATCCATAGCAAGCAAGGAGAAGCAAGAGAAAGAAGAGAGAAAGAGAGAAAGAGAGAAAGGAAGAGAAAGGAAGAGTTCTAGCGGAGTTAGGAGCAATCCAAGGAGTTTAGGGACTTGGTAGGCTTAGGAATAAGGTAAGTAATTTATTCTAATCCCTGCTCTAATAAATTAGAGGATTGTTCTTATGAATTTAATAGTTAGAGTAAAGAAATATCTCTCTTGATAAGGTTACTTGTGGATAAAAAGAAAGTTAGGGAATTATCATATTAAGGGTATTACCTCAAGTTAAGCATGAGTTAAATAGAGTTATACTGGATAGGATAATAATGAAGATATTATTATGCTATGTATAGGCTCTGACTTATGAAAAGAAGGAACCTTAGAGCAAAGGCTAAGAACTAGAGGAGAGGCTACATGTCAAGTGGTAAACTTATCCTAAACTTGTATGCATTGAATGTTATGCTTGTTGTGCTGTGACTTTATTGAATTGTGTTGCATATGTGCTTATGTATGAAGCTTTATTTCTATGATTACTTTGGCCAATTGTATTTCATATATTACATGGAAGCATGCACATTATACATTGTTAACACTTTCACAAGAAAGCACAAGTATTTACATTAATGCATGCATTGTTTAATATTATTTGCTACTGAGATTTCCCCAGAAATCTCACCCCTTCCATATCAATCCAATTACAGCAGGTCTTCTTAAGATGGAGGAGATAAATATACATGAAGAGAAGTTAATAATTATTTAGCATGATTGATATGTGATTGATGTATGTATAAATTAGTTACAGGAAATTGTCACTATAAACAATAACTCATGGGGAGATAGTGACAATTGAGCTGTAATTATAAATAGTAAATAATTGAATAAATATATGATATTTTACCAGTACATAGTAGACATACTAAGATTCAATTTGATATATAGAATGTCTTACTTAGATGTCTACACATGGAGATATGATTTTTCAAATTTGGGAACAAAATGCTGGAATCAGGGGAAGGACGCTAGATAAATAGTAAACTTTAGATGTTGACTGACATTGATTGAGTCAAGGTATGGTTAACGAGATATTTTTTTCCTGAAAGAGCATTAATTTAGCTTTGTATATCAATTTGAACCACTTCATTTCGATTTTTCTAGATTTAATTATGATTTTTTAAAGTCAAGTCATTTCTCTGGAATTTACACAGTGAACAGTACTCAGGAGAGTAAAATTCCAGATTGTGTAATTTGACTTCAATGACCTTAAAAGTGGTTCCAAATGCTACCGTTTGGTCCCTAAGATGTAAGAAAATTAGGATGTTTCAATGATATTGAACCAAAATCCTTGAGCTGAAATAGGGAGTTCATTATGTCTTTAATTCTAGATCTAATTGTATTAAGTTGATGTAGTTAATTCTGTTTTACTTATTCAATTAGAGTAATAGATGATTAATAATTAGGGAACTAAATTGGATTTCTTATTTATGCATAATTGATGCTTTGATTGATTCTTATCCTTAAACTAGTTGGACATGGTTGTGATTAATTAGAGTAATCCAATAATAAAGTACAGTTGTATCTATTTAATTTATCTTCTTTTATCTGTTGAGTTGAATTATTCTTATTTCTCTATTCAATGTCTGTGAGTTGTAGCTTTGATTGAGATTTTAGCTGGCGAGGTTTTAATTCAACTAATGAACTTCATATATTCTATTGATAATGAAGGTAAGGTAATCTCCAAGGGAACACCCTTGTCATTGATTTATTTCATCATTATAAACACCTGAAATCATAAACAATAGTATAGGATTTACATTAAGTATTTGTTCAAACATCTCATCTCACATATCATTGCATCAATTTCTTAATTTGTGGCTCCTTAGATTAATTAAGAACTTTAGCATCAACTTATACTCATTGTGAATTGACCTGAGTTAGCTTCACTTTACTATTGGTTAGCTTAGTTTCGTTTGGTAATTAAAATAACGGTTATCAAAATGGTACCATTGCTGGGGAACCTTGCTTGTTAAGGTTTCCTAAGCAATCTGCTAGGGTTCAAAAATATAAAAAGAATATAGGTGTTTTAGTTTTTCTGCGAATTTAGTATTTTGTCTTGTTGCGTTGACCAATTGCCTTTTTAGTCGTGACTATATTATAAAAATTGATTTTTGAGAATCTCTTTGAACTCTAGTCACGACTAGAAACACATTTGGGCGCAACCTTAAATTTATTTTTAACTCATTTTGCTCTCTATAACTTTTAGTCATGACCGGAGTGATCTTTAATCGCAATAAAAAATATTTCCATCAAATTTTCTTCTCTGTGATTTCTAGTCGCAACCAAATTGATATCTAGTCAAGACCAAAAATCATTATTTAATTCAGATTTACTCTCTGTGATTTTTAGTCACGACTGGAGAGACATTTGGTTGCAACTAGAAACTTCAAATTTCAAACATTTGCTCTCTGTGATTTTTAGTCGCAACTAAAGTGACATTTTGTTGAGACCAAAAATCTTGATTAAAAAATTTTGCTTTCTGTGACTAACAGTCGAGACGTGAAGTTCATTTTTGTCGCGATATCTGCTTCCTGTGAATTATGGTCACGACCTATAGACCTTTTTGTCTTAACTTGAGTATTTTAAACTGCGATTACTTAATCTCAATTTTTGAAATTGCTACATTTGAGATATACTTGATATCTTGTATCATTATTGAGTATGATTTCCATGACCAAAAGCTCTGAATTCTCTTATTTGGACAAAGAAATTAATAGAACACTTAGACAAGTTAAGAAAACTAAAATCTTAAATCAAACTAGTGTGGCATCTGTTGTTGAGCTCAGTTCTTCTGGTAAATCTATTGCAATTGAAACTAAATTTGAATAAGGTAATATCTTAGATAATCATTTTGTCATGGGGCAAGTTAATGAGGGAGAATCTCATACTCATATCAGAATAATCAAAATGAGCAATATGGAGAGATAACATGAATAATAGAAAGGCACGTAGGAGCATAAGAAAACTCACTTCTTCTAATACAAACTTTGATACTTTTCCCATTTATCCTGCTTTGGTGTTAATTTTGAACTAAAATGACCTTTGTTAAGTAACTTACCAAAATTTTATTGATTGGCAGATGAGGATCATTTCAAGCACTTGAAGACTATAAAGTGGGTTTACTCATCTATGAAATCTGTAGGTGCTGACATGGATGCTGTGTAGAGACAAGTATTCCATTTTACACTTGAGGAAAGGAAAAGGAATAGTTTTATATGTTGCTATATCATATACCTCAAGCCTTAGACTCCTAGATTAACTTGAGGACTACTTTCTTAAAAAGATATTTTCCTACTTTCAAGACTGCTACATTGAGAAAGGAGATTTTTGTTACAAAACAATATGATCAAGAGTATTTCTATGAGTTTTGTGGAAGGCTTCAAGAGATACTAGCTAGATGTCCATACCACCAAATTTCAAGTAAGCATTTGGTGTAGTATTTTCATTCAGGATTGCATATGCATGTAGAAAGAATTTGGATATAGCTGCTGGGGGTTCCATTGATGATTTAACTCTAGATAAAGTATGGAACTTGATTGAGAAGATATCAATCAATGACCAGCAGTATGGGGACTATAATGTTAGGAAAGTCCATAAGGTTTGTGTACAGTCTTCTCAAGATTATAATAGCTTATCTTCTCATGTTGCTGCTATGAATGCTCAGATCAACAATCTAGCTGCTCAATTGAGCAATTCACATATTCAAAGTCCATACTCTCAAGCTCTTGTTGCTCATAGTTGTTAGCTTTCTTATTCTCTTATGCACACCACTATCAATTGTTCTACACACTTTGAATATGTATTATCCATCTATCAAGGCAAATAAAAGTAGTATCCATAAAGGAATTCATACTCTTAATACATATAATGAGGGATAGAGAGATCATCCCAATTTCAAATAAAGGGATGGAGGTGGAGAGAGGAATTTTTGGCCAAATAGATTCAGCAATGATAAGCAAGTGGCTGAATCTTCTAGAGCTTTAGAAGTACCTACTATTGCAAAGGATGATGGAATATATGAGATTATCAAGATCATTAATGTGATAAAATCAAACATAAATTCTATGAACACAAACTTCAGCTATAATTTCAAGGACTTGAGATCTACAGTGGAGAGCAACCTATCAATGGCAAATTCTACGTTTACTGACTTGGAGAGTAAAATAGAATAGTGGGAAATAAAAGATGCAAACGTGAATGGCTATGTATCACAGCTAGCCAATTCAGTAAGTGATGTGCAAACCAGAATTGGTAAAAA
The DNA here is from genome assembly GCA_037074615.1 of Leucaena leucocephala. NCBI lineage: Eukaryota > Viridiplantae > Streptophyta > Magnoliopsida > Fabales > Fabaceae > Leucaena > Leucaena leucocephala. The sequence continues at coordinate 5,888,091 of CM073561.1, read as the reverse complement.
ATTACCTTCAAACATAGTTGTTTAACCCCAAAGTTGTAAATGCTGAGTTTAAGAAGTGAAAAAACAGTGGGGAAAGCAGATACTGAAGATGATAAGAAGGATAATAAAGTAAATGTACAGCAAAATAGATATGGAACTGAAGAGTTGATTGAAGAAAAACCTTTATTCATTCTAGAATCAGAAAGCAACAAAGAGAAAGGTATATTACAGCAAAAGAATAAGCAAACTATATTGAAAGATGCTGCACAACCCTCTATTGTTATACATGAGACAGTTACTAATTCCAGCAGTTAAAGTCAAAAATCAAATAAAAACCAAAATAAGGAGCATGAGGATGCAGAATAGAAGGACAAAAAGGTAAGTATTAAACACCTACCTTTTCCTAATGCGTACATGTGTCCAAAGAAGGTTTTAAAAGATAAATAAGAACAAGATATTCTAAATTTGTTGGGTAAATTGAAACTTAATGTGCCACTTGTGAATCTAATTAGAAGCATACCTAAATATCAAAAATTTATGAAAGAACTCTACACTAATAAGAAAATCTACAAACCAATTGAAAGGGTTCAAGTAGGATCTAGTGTGTCAGCTTTACTTAAGCCACAACTTCCTATTAAATGTCATGATATAGGTTCCTTTACAATACCAATCACTATAGGCAAGTTTCAGTGTGTTAGTGCTATGTTAGATCTTGGTACTGCTATTAATGTAATGCCAACTTTCATTTATACATCATTATTCATAAGCATAGGCTCACTTAAGAAAACATCAATGATAGTGCAACTTACTGATCGGACTACTAGAAAACCTGAGGGATGTCTAGAGGACATATTAGTGAAGGTCAAAGACTTGATTATACAGGCAAATTTTTATGTCTTGGATATATCACATGAGTCAAATTCAAAGGGACCTATTATCTTAGGTAGGCCATTCATTATAACAACTAACATTGTGATAAGCATGAAAAATAGGAGCATCACAATGGAAGGGGTGACAATGTTATAACTTTTAATGTCTATGAAGTGATGAGATATCCATTTGAAGATTACTCACTGTTAGGCTTAAGTACAATTGATGTATACATTAAAGTAGCTAAAAAGGAACATGAATTGCTACTACTGTAAAATTCTGATAAGGCTGAATATGAATTGCTTGAATATGAAATTTCTTCTTTTTATGAATTTGCTTTGGATAGTAGTAGTGATGTGTTAACTATTAACCATATTTCAATTGATAGCTTACTTTTCACCCTACAATCTTTTTCTTTATCTGTTACTGACCTTTTGAATAAAGGTTTTGGAGAAAAACAGCATGATAAAATTATAGGTGAGAATATAGCTTCTGTAAATCTCATTACAGGGACATAACTAGATAATACAGAACATGTGATGACATAATTATTGAAGCTTGTTACAACTTTAGAAACTAATAAGTTGGTTTCATCAATTGTCCAACCACCTAAGTTGGAACTTAAACCACTTTCTACTAACCTTAAATGTGTTTTTAGCTAGAAATAATACATTACCTGTTATAATTGCTAACTCACTTTCTATTTTTGAGGATGAAAGACTGATTTTAGTTTTAAAAACATATAAGAAAGCAATAGGTTGGGCTCTAACTAAGAAAGCAATAGGTTGGGCTCTAACTAATATACCTGGTATAGATACATATGTATGCACACATAAAATGTTGTTAAATGATAGAGCCAAGCCTATTAAACAACAACAAAGAAGGCTAAACCCCTTAATTTCTGATGTATTCAAGAAAGAGGTAACTAAGTTGTTGAATGCTGGCATTATTTACCAAATTATAGATAGTGAATGGGTAAGTTCAGTTCATGTGGTGCCCAAGAAAAGCGGTAAACTGTGGTAAGGAATAAAAAGAATGAACTAATCCCTACTAGAGTGCAGAATTTATGGAAAGTAGGCATTGATTATAGGAAATTGAATGATGTAACTAGGAATGACCATTTTCCTTTACTATTTATTGTTCAAATGCTGGAAAGACTTGCTGGAAAGGCTAATTACTGTTTCTTGATGGTTTTTAGGATATTTTCATATTCCAATTGCACCAAAAGACCAAGATAAGACCATATTCACATGTCTATTTGGTACTTATGCTTATAGGAGGATGCCATTTGGCTTGTGCAATGCTCCTGGAACATTTCAAAAAGCTATAATGTCCATATTCACCATATTCACATGTATATTTGGTACTTATGCTTATAGGAGGATGCCATTTGGCTTGTGCAATACTCCTGGAGCATTTCAAAAAGCTATGATGTCCATATTCAGTGAATTCTTGGAAAGCAACATGGAGATATTCATAGATGATTTTATAGTGTATGGTAAGGACTTTAATGAATGTTTAGAAAGTTTAGAGAAAGTCTTAGCAAGATGTATTGAGAAAAAGCTTATACTGAATTTTGAGAAATGTCACTTCGTGGTAGATAAAGGCATAGTTTTAAGGCATTTAATATCTAAGAATATGATTGAGGTAGATAAAACTAAGATTGAGGTTATTTCTTTTCTTCCTTATCCTAAATCTTTAAAGGAACTAAGGTTATTCCTAGGACATGCTGGATTCTATAGAAGATTCATTAAGGACTTTATCAAAATTGCATCTCCACTTTCTAAACTCATGCAAAAAGATATAGTTATGTTTTGATGATACTTGCAAGAGAGCATTTGACACTATTAAAGCTATGCTTATCATACCACCTATACTTGCTGACCTAATTAGCATTTAGATTTTGAGTTTTCATGTGATGCATCAAATAAAGTTGTAGGTACAATGTTAGGACAGAAAGATAGTAAGCTATCTAAAAGAACTCTTTGCCATTGTATTTGCACTAGATAAATTCAGATCTTATCTTTTGAGTTCTAAAGTGATTATATACACTGACCATGCTATTGTCAAGTTCTTGTTTAAAAAGCCACAGTCCAAGTCTAGACTCTTAAGGTGGATACTGCTAATCCAAGAATTTGATGTGGAGATAAAGGATAAAATTGGAGAAGAAAATGTGATAGCTGATCATTTAAGCAGGTTGTATAAAAATACAAGGGGAGTATTAGATTCTGACATCACTTGTGATACATTTAGAGATTGTCCTGTTTATGTGATTTTTGTAATTACACCTTGGTATTGCCACATAGTGAATTATATTGTTACTGGTCTAATTTCACCTTCTTTATCTCATTTCTAGGGCCAGAAGATCAAGTATGAGCAAAATTTTACATTTGGGAACCACCTATTCTGTGAAAAATATGCAATGGTCAAGTTATAAGAAAATGTGTGCCAAGTAAAGAAGTGGATAATATTCTTACAGCCTATCATTCTTCTGCTTATAGAGGATATTTTAGTGCAAAGAAAGCTTCAAGGAAGATCCTTGATGCTGATTTTTACTGGACACAACTATTCAAAGATTGCCATAAATTCTGTAAAGCTTATGGTAGGTGCCAAATCTTTGATGGACTGACCAAAAGGCATGAAATACCTCAGTAACCTATGCTGCTTTGTGAGGTGTTTAAAGTATGGGGCATATACTTCATAGGACTATTTTCACTATCTTTTAGATATAGATATATTATGCTAGTTGTGGACTATCTTTCAAGATGGGTAGGGGCTATAAAAAGATGATATAGTGACAATTTCCAAATTTATCAAGTCATACATCTTCTCAAGGTTTAGTGTGCCAAGAGCTATAGTGAGTTATCAAGGCTCTCATTTATGTAATAAGATTTTAGGTGGGTTATTTACTAAGTTTGGGATCAAGCACAAGGTTTCAACATCTTATCATCCCCAAACAAATGGTCAAACTAAAAATTCAAACAAAGTTATAAGAGAATTCTAGAGAGGATAGTAAGACCCTCAAGAAAAGATTAGAGTACAAGATTGGATGAAGCTTTATGGGCATATAGAATAGCTTATAAGACCCCACTTGAGATGTCCCTATACAAAATGGTTTATAGTAAAGCATGCATCTACCAGTAGAAGTTGAGCACAAAACATTATGGGCAGTCCAAGCCTGTAATATGGATTTTGACACTACTGGAGAAGAAAGGATGTTACAGATTCAGGAACTAGAAGAAATAAGACTATATGCTTATGAGAATTCTAGGATTTACAAGGAGAAAACCAATCTTCTTCATGACAAACAGATTATACGTAAGAAATTTCAGGTTGGAGATAACTTTTTTAGATTTAAGGCTAGATATGCTTTCAAACCTAGAAAACTTGCTGCGAGATGGGGTAGTCCATATGTGGTGACCAAGATCCATGACTATGGAACAATCCAATTGATGGATGAAGCAGATGGTACAACATTTTAGATCAATGGACACTTATTGAAGCTGTACAAGGATAACTTCAAACCCCCATGATACTCAGATTATCTCCTTTCTTGTTTTCCCACTTACAATAGTCTATGCTATATAGTTTTACTTATATAATTGAGCTCTTAATTTTTGATTAAGTGTGGAGGAGGAGACCAAGTCAGTAGGGGTAGATATAAACTCTCATGAATTCATCTTAGATTCTGGTTTAATTTTGTCCTCATTCTTCTGCCTTTACATGTATTTCATTACTTCTTCACATTGAGGACAATGTAGAAATTAAGTGTGGGGAGTATAAACTTTAGTGTGTGAATTTGGTAAATGAAAATCAAATAATTGATGTGATTATATGTCTTTTGGTCATGACCTTATGTTGTTCTTGTTGTGACTAATGTGTATGAATATGTCAAGTTTCTTCTATGTGAAAATTAGTTGCGACCAATGCTTGTTTTGTCATAACCAGGAGTTCATATTTTCTGATGTTTATATATCTGTGATGTGTAGTCGTGATATGTGCTTATCTTTGTCGCGACTATAACTCTATGAATTTTGGTTGTGACTGGATTGACACTTGGGTCAAGACCAGAGTATGTGTGGTAATCAAGCTTACTTTATGTGATTATACTTCACGACTAGTGTCCATTTATGTCACGACCAATATTCCTTGTTTTTGAAAATTTCCTCTCTTTGTAAAATAATCGCGACCTGAAGTCTTTTTTGTCTTGACTAAAATTGATCCTCTACAGAAACAATTCTTCTGTTTCATTCTAATTGTTGCTTGGTCTATTGAAACTTACTGTCATGGATTTAAAATTGAATTTTGAACATATACTTTTGAATATTGGCAAATTTAATGAAGTATGAGTTACTTGTTTCATTGATTGACTACTAGATATTGTGCATCATGAATGATTGATCTCTTGTATTTAGTTTAAAATTCATGCAATTGGAAGGATTTTGAGGCTCTAACAGATACTCATTTATATTGTGTGACATCATCTAATTTGGTAACTTTGTAGAAATTGTCTAAATCCTTGATTCAAAATCAAATTAGCTTCTTAAAATTGTGAATATGATAAGGGCATTTATTTCAAAACCCTTTTGACCAAACAGTAACCGCATAAATATTAAATCATTTGCTTAAACCCTTTGAAACCTTCACTTTCTTTTAAAATTTCATCCTTGATTAATGAATATTATACAAGTTAGTTGTTGCTGCAGTAATGATTTAATTGTGAAATAATTGTTAAGTTGCAACTACTTGTTGAATATCTGAACTTCAATGTATTTGTTATCTAGTTCAATAATTGAAAAAAAACATACAGAAAAAGTACAGAAAGAGAAAAAAAAGAAGAAAGAAAAGAGAAAGAAGAGATAGACCAGTTGACAAGATATGATATTCAGCTTGAATAAAAGGAAGTTAGCTTATGATTGATACTTTCTGTAGTTGTGCAGTTGAAATTGTGATTAAGTGTTGAAGTAGCTTGAAGAACTAATATCATGTGTAGTATTTCATTAATCATTGACATGCATTTCCATTTCATCATTAAGCCTTTCCAACATTACAACCCTAATAAAGACCCTTTGATTCACAACCCTTGTGGCATTTAGTGGTAGAGATGTAGGATGGTTACAAGCCTATGGAAAGCCTAAGTTAGATGGTTGAGTGAAATTATGTTGATAAGAGAGTGAGTGAAACACTACACCTTGTGAGAAACCTCAACATAGTTTCTTACTATGATTTAATTGCATGAGTTAAATTCTTTTATCAATGAGATTAGTTTGGATTGTTGCTAATTGAAGGGAAAAGATTGATGATTGCAAGTGCTTATACTGAATATGTTGCCAAATTTGCTAAACATGTGTGTTTTAATTTCAATTTTTTCTATAATTTTGCTCAGAGTGCAAAAGCTAAGTGTCATATCCTGATTTTAGGCTTAGAAACCTAATATGTAGCTTGAAAGAGGTAGGCTACCAGAACCTATTGAGCAGAAGTCCCAGAAGTATACATATGATGTTCAGGGACTAAACAGCAAGTAAGTGAAAGATCAGGGACTAAATTGTAAATAGTGAAAGTCCCTAGGGGTATAATGGTCATGCTGAAGAAAGAGAGGGACAAAACTGAAAAGTCTAAAAGTCCCAAAGCCAAAAATGAATGTAGATACAAGTTATGAGCCATTAAGTGTAATTATAAAAAGTTGAGGGACTAAAGTATAATTTCCAAAAGTTTCTAAGGGCAAAATTGTAATTATAGAAAGTTCAGCCATAAAAGGCTTAAAACTGCCTGGAAGCATTTCAGTCCCAAAAATCATCAGTAGATAGAGAAAGTTATGCTGGTTAATCTAGCATGATATAGAAATTTTATTAAAATTCTAGATAGCCAGTATTTATCTGATAATTTAAAAGTTATCTGATATTTTATCAGATCTTATGGACCTCAGATATAAATCAAAAGTTATAGGAAGGTGTGCCCTATGACACCAAATGTAATGGATCTGACATAACTTCGAAAGGAGATCTATAGAAGAAGTTATTCCCATATTAGTGAATTTTGACGGGAGTTTGTGAACGCCTAAGATCTTATTATGAAAACTTAGTAGTAAGCAAGTTATGACTGAATAAACTCAAATGATTTCACAGAGAGGCCTATGATATCAGCTTATCAGTTAAAGAGGCCAGTGCCAGAAATATGCAGAAAAGTGCAAAATAACAAAAATGCCCTTATGTTATAAAATAATTAAAGAATAAGTGAAGGGTAGTTTGATCATTTAATGAGAGTTAGACAGTCTGAGAAGGTTATCTGGATAGTTGACCAGGGTCAGGAGATACTCTGAAAAGGTGTGAAAAGATAATAATGCCCCTAGAATTATTAAAGAAGAACTGAGGCCATTTTGGTTATTTGCTAAGGGATGTTTCTTGGGAATTGAGCCCCCAGAGTGCTTGTGCTTGATTAGAGACCCAAGATGACATTCCCAGATATTCAAAAATGTGGCCCAAGAGTGATGTGGGTCTAAGTGGCATTAAAATATTAGTTTAATACTTTTTCAATAAAGTAAAGTTACCCGGTTAAAGATATAACTGGGGAAAGTAATCAGATAAATCTTTAGACTCATCTAGAACCATGAGGTGGCATGAAAATTATCCTCATGAAACCCACAAGGAACCACATAGCATGAGTCTAGGGAAAGAAGAAAAAGCTAAGGACTCATGACACAATCTCAGTCGTTCATTCTAGGACAGGACTCTGGAATCCTCTATAAATGCTGAGTCAACTGGTGAGGTGTCCCAAGGGCCCCACCTTTGTGCCACCTAAGCATGTGAGGTGTACATGGATGATGTCATTTTTTATGAGTCATCTACAATGATGATGTCATCGTGATGATGCAGGCAAAGCTTATTGAGAAAGCTAAGCGATTTGAGCTATTAATCTCGATTCGATCTGAGCCATCCATTCTACCTCCTTCCACCTATAAATACCCCCACCCCCTTTCATTCTATGCCATGACCAAGAGCAAGAAAAGGAAGAGAAAGAAGAGAGAAAAAGAGAAAGAGAGAAGGAAAGAGAGAAAGAGAAAGAAAGGAAGAAAAAAAGAGTTCTGGCAGAGCTAGGAGCAATCCAAGGAGTCTAGGGACTTGGCAAGCTTCGGAATAAGGTAAGTAATTTATTCTAATCCCTTCTTTAATAAATTAGAGGATTGTTCTTATGAATTTAATAGTTATAATAGAGAAATATCTCTCTTGATAAGGTTAGCCGTGAATAGAAAGAAAGTTAGGGGATTGTCAGATTAAGGATATTACCTCAAGTTAAACATGAGTTAAGTAAAGCTATACTGATAGGATAATAATGAAGATATTAGTATGCTATGTATAGGCTCTGACCTATTAAAAGAAGGAACCTTAGAGCAAAGGCTAAGAACTAGAGGAAATGCTACACATCAGGTAGTAAACTTACTTACTTGTATGCTTATACTGCTTGGATGTTTTATGTGATGTTTACTTACCTTGATGATGTGAAGCATGTATGATTAAGTAGTGCTCTGTTTCTTTTTATACTATGGCCATATGTTATAATTAAGTAACATGGAAGCATGTATGTTATCATTATACAAGCATGATCACTAAGTGCACATATAGTATCATCAAGCATATAGTTGTATACATTGTATGGTTTCCGTTGCTACTGAGATTTCCCCAGAAATCTCACCTTTTCCATATCAATCCAATTACAGCAAGTCTTCTCAAGATGGAGGAGATAAATATTCATGAAGAGAATTTAATAATTATTTAGCATGATTGATATGCGATTGATGTATGTATAATTACTTACTTAAAATTGTCACTATGAACAGTAACTCGTGGTGAGACAATAATATTTGAGGTGTAATTAAAAATAGTAAATGGTTAACTAAATATATGATATTTTATCAGTAAATAATAGACATATCAAGCTTCAATTTGATATATAGAACGTCTTATTTGGATGTCTACACATAAAGATATAATTTTTCAAATTTGGGACCAAAAATGCTTGAATCAAGGGAAGGACTTTGGATGAACAGTAAACTTTGGGCATTAATTGACATTGATTGAGTCAAAGCATGGTCAATGAGTTATTTTTTTCCTAAAAGAGCATTAAGTTAGCTTTGTGTAGCAATTTGAACCACTTCATTTTTTTTTCTAGAATTAATTATAATTTTTTGAAGTCAGGTTACTTCTCTGTAATTTACATAGTGAACAATACTCATAGAGTAAAATTCTAGATTATGTAATTTTACTTCAATGACCTTAAAAGTGGTTCCAGATGCTACCATTTGGTCCTTAAGATGTAAGAAAATTAGAATGTTACACTAGGTGTGAGGGAATTGATAAACTCTTATTTGTATTAATTTTAGTGTGTTTAAAGAGAGTTTGATTATTGATTTTTATCCCTATTTATCAATATATTGAGCAATTAATAAATAAAATAAAGATGGAACAAGTGAAAATTAATTGATATGATTTTAGTGATTAATTAGATAAATAATCTATTTAATTTCTATTACAGGAATGCAGTACCAATCAAATTGAGGTTCAGTGATAGCTGGACAAAAAGATATTTAAGCATGTGCTGGAGGGAAGAAGTAAATAGATTAAGCCTATGCTGAAATTAAGGAATTGATAACAAAAGCAAGTAGAGATCACACATGTGCTATAACAGAATCACATGGACAGGGTGTTAAACAGAAACAAGTGGGCTAACAACTGGTGGAAAGCATGGAGATGACACACCTTGTATCACACATTCATTCCAGTTGCTATGCACTCCAATTCAGATATGAAGTCACTCATTCATAACTTCTATATATTCACATCATCTACACATATCAGACCATCATTTTCATATGCCACACAACACCACGTTATGCTTCTATTCCTATTCCATCCCATGCCATACATGAGTCTTCACTTCATCTCCCACACACCATACACGGCTGCCCACTCCATACTCTCATTTCCTTTCCACTCTATCCAGATATCACTCTATCTCTATTCTCTCTCTTTCCATATGCAACTTTCCTCTATTATAGGCAATAGAACCATAGGAAAGTTCTGCTTTCATCTTCATCTTCTCCTTCTCATTTACCATACCTACTAATCTGTTTACTACTGCAGTTGAAGAATTCACAACAATGGAAGGCTAGATCCATTATGCTTTTTTAGAGATGATGATGAACCAGAATCCTTGAGCTAAAACAAGAGTTCATTGTGTCTTTAATTCTAGATCTAATTTTATTGAGTTAATATAGTTAATTATGGTTTTATTGATTCAATTAGAGTAGTAGATGATTAATGATTAGGGAACTGAGTTAGATTTTCTATTTCTGCATAATTGATGCTTTGATTGATTCTCATCCTTGAACTAGTTGGACATAGTCGTTGTTAATTAGAGTAATCCAATAATATAGTACAGTTGTATCTGTTTAATTCATCTTATTCTATCTCAAGTTGAATTATTTTTATTTCTCTATTTAATGTCTGCTTGTAGCTTTGATTGATATTTTAGCTGGTGAGTTGTTAGCTAGCATATTCTAATTCAACTAATTAACTCCATATATTATGTGGATAATAAATATAAAGTAATCTCCAAGGAAACATACTTGTCATTGATTCATTTCATCATTATAAACACTTAAAATCATAAACAATAGTATAGGATTTACATTCAGTATTTGTTCAAACATCTCATCTCACATAGCATTGCATTAATTTGTTAATTTATGGCTCATTAGATTAATTGGAAAATTTATCATCCATTTAGGCTCCTTGTGAATCGACCTATGTTAACTTCACTTTACTATTAGTTAGCTTAGTTTCTGTTGGTAATTAAAATGACGGTTATCAATAAGACAAGAATGTAACAGAATATAAAGAGCCCCCAAACATCATATGAATAGGTTGAGCATAAAGAGATAAACCCCTAAGGTAGAGTTAAAAGTGATAAGGAAAGTAGAAATGACATGACAGAGGTAAATAAGTTAGAAATAAAGAGCACATATGGACTTGAGAAAAAAATCAAGTTAAATAAAAGATAGAAGAAAAGTTTAAGTATGTCATCATGTATAGTAAGATACCATGTTTATGAGCATATAGTTAAGGAAATATTATGAGTACATATGCCAAAGAAGTAGGAGGAGTGAAAGAAGTTAATATCAAATACCTCAAAACAATAGTATTATCTATGCTAATGGCCAAAAGAGTGAGCAATTGTTTGGCATGAAAGCACAATACCTCAGTTTAAAGGCCAAAGTTTAAGTAAAAGTAGAGACATTCTCCTTAGTAAACCTCTTAACAGATAATTTAATTTTATCAAGAATCATATGAGTAAAGGTTTAATCCTCAAATTTCAAGGACAAAATATTATTGAGAGGGGAAAATTGTAATATCCCAAATTTTAGGCCTAAAAGCTCAAGAAAAAGCCTAAATTAAGTAAGCTACTAAGCCTAGTTGAGTAGAAATCTTAGATATTGGGTTTTGGGCATACTCAGTGGGATAAAATTAAAAAAATTGCTAAAACCCCCAATGGATCAATTGGCACTGCTTAAATCAAATTAGGAAGGAGACTTACCAATTGAACTCAAGATTCTATTTGGTTATTCCGATTACTAGTATGCTCCTCCAATGAACACATACTACTAGTTGTTAGAATGACAGTCTCATCCAATAGGAGATGAATTGGGTTAAAACTTAAATAGAAACACAAAGATTGAGTTCAGAAAGATATCACCGATGAGAGAACCATATAAAAGAGAAGATGCACATAGACGATTTATACTAATCCAGCCCAACCACTTGACCTACGTCCAGTCCCTATAATTCCATTAAGCATTCCACTATTCTCCAAGATTAATAGACTCTTAGTGTCTCAGTACATCAACAAGAAAATACCTCTCTTACTCCCCTTACTTCTCGTAATGTAAAAATCCTACTCAAGAGTCTTACTCTTGATCTTAGATAAAGAATAAAGATTTCTAATTCTCTCTCAACTAGAGTGATTAATGATAAACGCTAAAGATCAAGCTCCCTAAGTTTTTCTCTTAAAGATTAAGAGGCTCTATTCATATAATGAGAAACATAGTAAAACATATTAGCAATGAATATTGTTCGTTTCATTATCTTACTTTAGTGTTTAGTGTGGCTTCTTTTATAATTAAGTCGTTTGAATATATGTTAGAATCATTGAAGTATTTGTTGAAGAATAAAGACGTTAGTTACTGACAGTTGAAGCATTTAATGCATTCTAACTTAAATTTTCTTTTGATGAATTTCTTCATTTGATCTTGTTTCTGCCTGCAATTGATATAGAAATGTGTTGTATAACTGATATAAGAGTTTAAGCATAGATCAATTAATATCCAATGCTTTTGTATTAAAATATCAAAGTGTGGTTGGAAAATATTATTGCAAAATAGTTGAGTTTATTGAAAAGAGCTTTGATAAATATCAAATATTGTGATTTTAATCAGAATAGTTTTTATCGAATAATACTTCGATAACCATCCTTATCAAAATATCTTTCGAAAAGTAACATTTTGATAATAGAGGCTTGGTTCTGACTTATCGAAATACTTATCGAGAAAAGTCTTTTCAAAAAATTTATCTACTTCTATAACTAGCCTTATCGAAATATCTTTTGAAAAATAACATTTTGATAATAGAGGCTTGGTTCTGACTTGTCGAAATACTTATCGAGAAAAGTCTTTTCAAAATATTTATCCTACATACCAGGATAGCCAATTTATGTAAGTGTTATTCGATAAATAAGTTTATCAAATAACTTATCGATAAATACTTGACATTGAAGAACAATAGCCTGACTTAGAAACTTTCTTTAATTTTTTTAATCTTATCTCAAATGCTATGTAATATATTTCAGAACAATATTTTATAAGATCATTTTTCAAAGTAATCATAAGATAATTGTTAATTAATTTACAAATTTTTAAAATTGCTTACCAGATTCAGAACTTTGGTTTAAAACTGAATCTTTTCTATTTATCGAAGTGTTTATCAATAAATTTTCTTATCGATTAATACTTTGACAAATGAGGCTTTGAAACAAATTTTATAAAAGGATTTTGTCTTTATTTATCAAAGAGCTTATCGATAAGCACTCTTATAGATAAATGCTTTAATAAAATGCCTTTTAGAAGCAAATTTCACAAGATTTCACAAACTAAGTTTTCTACTTATTTTTTGAAGTCTTTATCTATAAATGCTTCGATAATTTCTTTTTGTAAAACATATTTCACAACTAAGTTAACTTAATATTGTTCTTATTTATCGAAGAGCTTACTGATAAACACCTTATCAATAAGTTTATCAAAAAATAAGCTAAATGAAAACCAAACTTGAAATGTCATCATCAAAATCATTTGTTGTCATCAAAATATGGAGTATATTAACATTGGTATCCTCACGAAAGAGATCACATGAACTTGAATGGTGTGCTTAATTCATATCGCAGGTACTACTCCTCGAACAAACACCCTCCACCAGTATCCACATAAATAGGTTGCAAACACGAACAGTGTGCTAGTACCTTTCACGAACCGTGCTTGGTCTTGTTATCCAAGAAGATCACACCTATTCTCAATATTGTGACTCAAGTGAAAAATCTCCCTTAACTCTTTTCACAATTCTCTCTATATGGATGGTTTATGACGGTTCTCTGACTCTTAAAGAACTCTTAATCTCACTATGGATCAAGTCAGTTACTCTAATCATGGAGATATCCTATTATTTAACTTAAATCTCATATTTAAATCAAATAATACATTATATAATTTTAATATTAAATATATAAAATATAAAATTCGTTCACCACCAATAAAAAAAAGAGATATTGTATTTATCCTAGTTAAAATATCTGTTTGAAAATTATGTATATCATATATACATTGATTTTCAAACACTAATATCTTTAATAGACTTATTATTCTATTTAATTTAGGATATATTATCTTCAATATAAAATCTTCCAAATATATTATATTTCAGAATAAATCTATTAAAGTATCCAAATCTTGAATTAAATACAATATTATTATTTTCTTAAATAATAATAAAATAATATTATTTCACAATAAATAATATTATATTCTTTTAATCCATATTAGAATATCTTCTAGAATTTTTTTTTCATTTCAGAATAAGAGAGTTTCTAGATTAAAAGAGGATATTTTATATTTATTGAATTTGAACACTTTCTAAATTTAATAAATATGGATATCTTAGCTCTTGTTGGCCCATTCTTGTATGCGATCCTATAAGCTCATATAATATTGGCAATGGGCCCAAAATACTTTTTGGCCCACAAGTCATAAGCAGCCTCTAGTAAAATATTATTACTACCCAAATTATATAAAAGTCAGGGATCTGATTTAACCTATCTTATAACCATGTCAAGTCCCTTTTGTCACACAATCTAAACTAAGCATGAGACATGGAGACGTCGCTCTCATATTGATCTCTAAGTAAACTGACAAGACAAATGAAATTCTTTATTTGAGCCAGCCATGCATTTCTCACTCTTACTCATCAAGGGGCCCAAAGATATCTCTCTCATAATGAGAGGGATAAATTCCATCTTAACCACTCATTTTCCACAATATGGATCCCACTGTACTTAATCATGACCTTTATGATCACTTGGTTAAAAGTGACTTTTAATCATGTCAAAGCATAATGTTCCTCATGTAGGTGTCTATGGTAATATCAAGTATGAGGGCATAGTGACATACATAGCTATAATGAGATATGCTTATAACCTAATCCATGTAATTATCTCATAATGGGTCAATCCAGTGCCTTAGTTTCGAACAAGTGCCTATGAAGTTAATTTGTATCTTTATACATGATCATCACATGAAGATCAATAAAAGTTATACTAATATTAATTTATTATTGTTCCCACAATAATAATCAACTAGGGACATTTAGAATAATTCTTCAATTATTCATGGATCTTTATTCTAAAGAAAACATATAAACTAATATAATAAATATTTATTTAATAAAATTTATTTTATTAAATAAATTATAATGTCTACATTTGATTGATTGGCTTAGGGCACAATCTCCAACAATAGAAATATCATAGAAAGTTCAAATGAGTACTAGGGACTAAATTGTAAATTAAAAATTTTCTAAAACTGGAGTACAAATTTTTTTAGAGACATCAGGAAAGTCCCAAGAGCTATAATGTAATGGAATAAGGACTAAAATGTAAAAGAAGAAATGTCCAATTTAGAAAAAGAAGATAAAAATTATGCCAGGACCGTATTGTTATTTTAAGTGTAAATAAAAATTTTAAGTGTAGATAAAAATTAGGGTATTAAGTGTAAATAAATGTTATAAAATTACAAAGTAGTACCCAAAATTAGAAAGTGGTCCAGGAGTTAGAAAAGGCTTATATTATAAATGGCTATGTCAAGGTCAGAAGTGTAATTTCAAAATATTTCAAGCCAATAATAGTAATTTTTGGAGGCCACATTTACCCTAAAGAAAACTTACAGGCTAACATAATCCCTGGTGATATACGTCCACTCTGCTTTTTTCATTGAACAAGAGTTTTCGATTCTGATTTGGTGAACTTGATTTTTTTTCTCTTCGATTGGTTTGATTTTAATCTCCATATTTAGTTGCTATTTGTTGCCTGAAACCCATTGATCCAGAAATATACAGATTTTCTCCATATTAGAATCTTCAGATTTTCTCTTCGAGTATGGAGTACGCCGGCAAGAAGTGGTTGAGTATCACCGTCTTGTAATGTTAGGGCAGAATTATCATTTCATTTTAAAATAAAATAATATGAATTAAGTAAATAACATGTCAACTAACAGGAAAGGGTGATGGAGCCATGTCAGCAAGAGTAGGGCAAAAGGGAAGATTTTCACAGTCAAAATTAACTATATTACTTTATTTTAAATATTTTTGGTACATCACTTCAACTTATAAACTTTAAGGTTAAAATAAGATATTAACTCTAAAAAAAAATTTAAAAAAAAAGTATGCTTTAAATTTTTCTATTAACATAATATCTCTCTAGAGAGAGATCTATATTTTTTTAGCAGAAAAATATATATTTTTAACCTATTCGATTTATAAGAAACATTTAATAGTTGTCTCACTTTTTTAATAGGAAAAATATATATTTTTTAATAATTTATAATTATAAGAGATACTTAGTAGTTGTCTCCTTTTTCTTTTATAAACTTTCTATTTCATTCCCATTTAATTATTTATATTAATTTCACTCTCCTTCAACCATACCTTCTCTCTCTTTGGCATATCACTTGTTTCTAATAATTTATTTATTATCTCTCTTACATATAAATAAGACTATTTTTTAAAAAATAATTTATACTTTTAACATATTTATTATATTTAATTAATTTTAACTATTTTTTTAATTAAAAAACTCAGTTAAACATCTCCTATAAAAAAGAAACAGATAAAGTATATATAATAATAATTTAAGTCTTAAGTAAGTTTTTTAAAATAGTCTTATTGGTCACACCATATATTTGACAACCTCACGCTTGATACTTGTAAAAAGTTTTATACAACTTTCGGTTAGGCTCAAATCTATGACCTATCATGTAGCATTAGGCCTATTTGGTCAAAATTTTGTATGACCTGGCTATTTATAACTTTAAGGCGTAAAATTTAATATTTTATAAAATATTTTTTTAGAAAAATAGTTACAATTTTAAGTTATTTAGATCAAAATTTTATAATTTGAATTTCTTATTTATTTTCATATTTTAGTAATAATTTTGAGGAATATTAATTCTTAACCCTACAAAACTTTGATATTGGTTGGGATGGAAAGCGAGAGTGAGACAAGGAATAGAGTGAAACAAGTCGCGTATTGTAACCTATTGTTCATGAGTTTAATTAGTGAAAGAGTGAAACATGTGACTATTTAAAACGTATTCGATCTATAGAGAGTATTATTTTATTGTAGTTCCTATCGCAATACTTAGGGAGATATACTAGCTTTTAAGTGTCTAGGTTAATACCTGAAGGTAATAGACGGCTCGCCCTACCTGATATTAGTATCGCCTAAGAGGAAGAGATACTTCATCCTGCCCTTAAATTATAGGTGAACCTAACCCCTTTTCAAAATTTCTATACAAAAAAAACAAGGTCGCATATTGTAATAACATTTATATATCCCTAGTGACTTTCTACATGTTAGATGCAGCTTCTCTTCTCTAGAGTCAAAATTTTAATATTTCATGTTTAATATTTTATAAAAATATTATTATAAATTTATATACATATATATAAACAAATCTAAACTATTAACATTTGATCTAGATAGTTCACATATACTGTTATTGGAAAGCATACTTTTTTACCACTTTTTTAATTATAACTTATAAACTCTTCATGACAAGTTTTAACTGTTTAAATTTATTTATATATTTTTTAAAGAGAAAATTTTTAGAAAATATTTTTTTAATTTTAAAATTCTAAAAGGAGTATTATAATATGTAAAATGATAGATTGATCAGGAGTATTAATATGAAATTTTAAAATTTGAGGGAAAAGAAGAAATTGTCCCTAAAAGTGTTTTAAAAAAAAGATAAAATTGTGTCAATTACTACTCGTATAATGGGATTGATAAATTTTATAATAATTTTAACTACTTTAATTAAGATATTTACTACTATATTTAACAACTTAGTTGCAAGTAAATACTTGATCAATTATTAATCGTGTAATGTGATTGACAACTTTTATAATGATTTTAACTATTTTAATTAATATATTTACTATTCTCTTTTAATAATTTAGTTATAAATAAGTACTTAGGTCAATTACTACTCATATAATATTATTATCAATTTTTGTAATGCTTTTGACTACTTTAGTAAAAATATTTATTATTCTCATTAACAACTTAGTTACAAAGTAAGTATTTAGATCAATTACTATTCTTGTAATGAGATTGACAACTTTTGTCATAATTTTGACCCTCTTTATTAGTAGTAATTGACTAAAATATTTACTTATAATTAAATTATTAAAAAAAATAATAAATATTTTTATTAAAATAATCAAAACTATTATAAAAATTGTCAATCATTTCATATAGTAATTAACTTGTCTTTTTTTTTTAAAAATATTTTTAAGGATAATTTTATATTTTTTTTCTAAATTTTGAAATATGAGATTGGTACTTATGATTAATATACTATTTTATATATATATTAGGATACTTTTTTAAAATTTTAGAATTGAAAAGTTATTTTTTGAGGGATTTTCCCTTTTTTAAATAAAATTATAAGCAAGTCAGTTCATGTTTGGCATTTCGTTCTTGGGTACAATTCTGCTCCTGGTTTTTACACTCACCGCCGAAGCCGTCAACGAAGTCTCATTGTTTGCCGTTCATTTGTATACATTCAACTGCTCCAAGAGCTAAGATGAGGTATTTTTCCTTCAATGTCGTTCCTCGCTTGCTTCATGATAATCTGATTGAGGAAAAAAAGAGCTTGACTGCTCCTACATTCGTGGGTTCCACTGTTAATTTTTGCATGTTCTGTGAATTGAGGAATGAAGCTTTGATCTTGTGGTTTAAGTGAATTTGCTATAATAGTGAGAGATTTTTTTTTATAGTCAAAATCTTGCATATGAGCGTGCTAACGACTGTGGAGTATCTGTCAGATGTGCTTTCTTGCAAAGATTTTTTTTTTCTGGTATCTTTAAAATCCCTTGGTTGATTTTGGAATTTCTAGATTCAAATTAACAAGTTCGATTTCTAGATCATTGTTACGGCAGGCGTTTAGCATTATTTTTTGTTCATCCTTGATTATCACTGTGTATTCCTCTATGAAATAGACCCTGCTTAATCTCACGATAATTGTACTATGTGGTGTAATGTAAGGAAGCAACAGTAAATAACAGCTTGCATATCATAAATGTGCAGGGATCATTGAAGCCAAAATACATACTCTAATGCAAAATTATGAGTCTATGACAAATTATTGGGTTACTCAGTCTTTAAAGGTAACCTCTTAAAATTTTCTTTTGTAGTGAATTATTAAGTTTTCTTGCAATTACCCATGAAATCGGACTACCAGCCTGGTGGTGGTGGACGTGATAATGCTACAAAGATCTTAGTAACATCACTGACAGCAGTGGGGGCTGAGACAACAACTTTCCCAGTAGATTTGATAAAGACTAGGCTCCAACTACATGGCGAGTCACTTTCCTCAAGTCAGCGTGCCAATGCGTTTCGGGTAGTATTGTGTATCATTCGTGAACAAGGTCCTCTTGGCCTTTATAAGGGCTTGTCCCCAGCAATTATCAGACACATGTTCTACACCCCTGTCCGAATTGTAGGGTATGAGAACCTGAGGAATTTGATTTCTGCAGATGGTGATTCCCTCTCTCTCCCTAGCAAGGCTGTTGTTGGTGGAGTCTCTGGTATTATGGCTCAGGTGAGTGCTACTTGGCCTGGGTATGCGCTTTTTATTGTCATAGATCCTTGTTAATTCTGTCCTTTCTCAAATTGAATATTTGAAAAGCCTTTTATTAAATTGAAAATATCGATTTTCTTTGTTTCATTGAACTATAGGAGCTCTAGCCATAATTGTGAAGAACCAACCAGTGAAATGGGGGGAAATCGAAATTATGGGAGAGAACAAGGCAGAAAGAATAAAACTTTGATATTTGTTGAATTTCTCACTGTAGACTGAAAAGTCTACAGCCAATGACTTAAAGGAAACTATATAAAATATGCTCAAAATAAGGAAGGAAATAGCAATAAAGAAAATTCTGATCCTAAGCTGTAATTTACGGCATAATCTTTGCCTCAAGGTTTAGGTCTGACATTGATTTTCCTTTGTTGATATTGGGAATGCCATCAAAATTGAAAGGAAAAGAAATGGAAGAGTTGGACATCTTTTGCGCACAGATAAGATATCTACTTGTTTGATGTCCATCTTTTCCTTTCTTTTTTTTCTCATATGGATGCGATTAGTGGGTATTGAAAATGAAGGATATGCAAACATGAAGGAAAAAAGGGCAGTATACGTAACAGGATGGTATAATGTTAGTGTTATAAATTTTCCACTGACCTTGGTGATATTGGAGAAAATTATTAGAACATTTGGTTTAGCCAGAGGGTTCTAATTAACTGCTCAGCTGTCATGATATTTTTCTTGGCAAGTAATAGCATGCTATTATTTACTCTTAGTTGTACAGGTCATAGCAAGCCCAGCTGATCTTGTGAAGGTGAGTATGCAATCAGACGGCCGTTTGGTGAATCGAGGTCTTCAACCTCGCTATTCAGGGCCTTTTGATGATTTGTACAAGATTATTCAAGAAGAAGGATTTCTGGGACTTTGGAAGGGTGTATTTCCTAATATCCAGAGAGCCTTCTCAGTAAACATGGGAGAATTGGCATGTTATGATCATGCTAAACAATTTGTTATAAGAAATAAGGTAGCTGATGATAATGTTTATGCCCACATATTAGCTTCTATCATGTCGGGCCTCTGCGCAACTACTTTAAGCTGTCCAGCGGATGTAGTGAAGACTAGAATGATGAATCAGGCAGCCAACAAGGAAGGTAAACTCTTGTATTGTAGCTCTTATGATTGCTTGATAAAAACAGTTGAAGTTGAAGGAATAAGAGCACTTCGAAAAGGATTCTTTCCCACATGGGCTGGGCTTGGCCCTTGGCAGTTTGTTTTCTGGGTTTCTCATGAGAAGTTGAGAAAAATTTCAGGGCTTTCATCTTTCTGATTTGCACCATGGCCAACCCAACCTTCTTTCTTTCATTACAGTTATTCAAAAAGCCACTGAAGGCGATATGGATCAATGTGTTTTCTGTTTCAAATGAACTTTTGCCAAAAGCTCCAATTTATTGGTTCTCACAAATATTGCCTCAAAATTCCCCCAAAAGCACATTTGGGATGTCAGAAGTGCTATTACTTCTCTGTCACGTTACCGATTCTGTTCTTCAAGTATCGACAAATGGCGAAAATTTATTATAGCTCATCCATACAGTACAGTTTTTTACTGAATAATTTTTGTTCTCAAGATGAGACTCGTCCAAAATGGGATAAAGTTCATGAACTAGGCTTGCATTTTTTCCCTTTCTAACTTATGTATTCCTATTATTCTTCTTCCAAAAAGAAATTTTGAAAGTTACAATAAGGTCTGATGTATCATGAGAATGATATTGTTTCCTTGAAAGTTAATTTTGTTCCTATGTCAAAATGTTTAATTTTATTTTTTTTAAATGTAGGAAGATGTTAATACCCTAAAACTTAGTACTAGGGATTCATTATCATCAGTTCATTTGGTTGATCAAGGATTGTATGGTGTGTTAGCAAAATTTGTTATGAAAATGGGACTGAAAAACTAGTCAAAACTAATGGCAAAGGGGGAAAAAAGATGATGCCTATGACTATAACGGGGTATGAAATCCAACCAAGTGTTAGATTTATGTTTAGAGTTGGGTTAACATGCTTCTTTTCTTATGATTTGATTTTCTTATTTCTATATGCACTTTGGGCTTTCTGACAGTTTATGCATACCTAAGATGAAGAAAGAAATAACTTGCCAATTAAAGTTGACACATATGTTAAATCAGGTTTGTATCCTTTTTTTTTATTATTATTCATCCGATTCACTGTAATTTTGCCTTGATTACATATGGATCTGATTCGCGTCACGCACCTGGTTATAGTGGGTGAGTCTCCCAACGGAGATTTTATGCATACGTCAAGGCTCAAAATTGAGACATCGCTTAAGCGATATCGAGTCACTTATTATTCAAACCAACCCCTGTTAGTTTATATTATATAGGAACGCGAGTTTGATTACTACTACAGTAGTGAGGGCCTTTTTAGTAGACGATTTTGTAAGTCTCTAGTAAGTATTCTCTGAGCTTTTGAGCTATACCCTAATCTTGATAGAGACTGGTGTTAAACCCACCTAAAGTTTTATATAACAAAAAAAAACTTGATTTGCATGTCTATATCAAAAGTTCTTATGACTGCTTTGTTCTCTGTTTATATTTGTGTTTTGTCTACTGAGTTGTGATGAATTGAATGTCAAAGTCAAGTTGGGGCTAGTACGTTAATTTAATTGAAGAAATTTTGTTGAACAATCTATCAGGGCTCTGGCTATAGTTATATGATTACCAACAACAAAAAAATCGTTATTTATTACTGTTGAAGGGTCGGGACTGATATTAGGATTAGACAATACTACCTTTTTATATTTGGCACTATTTTTTAGTATTAATTATAAGATTTAATTGATTTTTTTAAATATATCTAAAAAATTAAATAAATTAATTAATTATAACTAATATTAGAATCAATCAATTAATTTAAATAGATTGAAATATATATAAAATTTAATTATAATTAATTAATTTATTTATTTTTTAATATTTTTATAAAAAAATTAACTAACTTTTATAATTATATCCTCCCGATAATATTGAAAGATCCAATTCCAAGCACAATCCCACCTTACATGGGATTCCTAGTGCCACCACCCACTGGGTATGGCAATTTGTATCATGGAATTGAATTTTTTTTTACCAATATATTATTTTCCTATATATCTAGCGCCATCATCTTCCTCATTAGTATTTGTCGTTGCCACCACCTCCTCTATCTCCGGTCACCACCTTCTCCAATTTGAGATCTAGTTTCATGAGTTTATCTGCTTCATACCTTCTCCTTCATTAGGAATATTCTAAAAATTTCTAAAAACATGTTAATTAAAGTGTATATTAAAATAAATTTTATTTACTCTATTCTAATAAATCCATAAATTATATTAAGTAATTTAGTTAAAAACTTGATTGGAAATTTAATTAATTCTTTTAATAAATATATACTTGATTAAATGTGTTTATAAATGTCAATAGTAAAAAAATGTATTTAAAAAATTTAAATTATAAATTTAAATGACTTACGCAATCTCTCAAACTATATGATGAATAAAAATGTGTTTGATATATATTTTTAGCCATTCAAAAATAAAATAAATAAATTTCAATAAATACAATAAAAAATTTAAAATGATAAAATTTTACAAAAAAAACTCAAAATGAATAAATTTGTGATATATTAAAATTTTTGAAAATATATGTATTATAATGACTTTTTAGTTGTATAGTTTTTTTTTGAATATAAATGTTTAATTAATTTTTATTTTAAAGAGGGGCATTTTGATACAAAACAAATTTAAAAGTCAAACTTAATAGTCAACTAACAATTTAGGTGAATGAAAATAGAATTTCAAATATATAAGAAAAATTAATACAATGTACATTTTTTAAAGGAGGTTTATATAAATTTTTAAAATAGATAGGAGGTATATATAATTAAAGTAAATCTAATTAGTAGTTAAAGTATTTTACTCATTTTAATCTAACGATACAATGTGTAGTATTACCTAAATTAGGCGGTGTCATTTTTTAAGTGGATTTTATAACAAAGTATTAAGTGCAATAGTTGTAGAGGAATAATTGGTTAGTAAGTCTATGCAATATATTATATTTATCTACCCATGTGTGTGTGGTATTACCATCCCATTAAGGGTATTATGAATACAAATAGTAGGAAAAGAGAAGTCAAGTACCATGTACTCTAGTATTCCCCACTTTGTGTTTGGCTATTTGCTATAGAATAATCCATGAATATATTTTAGAATAAAACACCATTCAACACTTTAATTTTATTTATAATAAATCTAATATATTGATATTATTTTCTCAATACATCTAGTACCCCTTAATATTATTATTCTATTATATTCAACACCCTAATCTTATTTATATAGTATTCAACAATCTCAACTATAAATAAGATTACAATGCTAGATACAACAAAACAATGACATCAAAGTGTTGAAAACACCATAAATAATATTCAATCAATTATTAATATAAAATATATTAACTAATTTAATTAAATTAAAAAAAATTAATTAATATGAAATAATTTTTCTAAAATAACCTTATTATCTTCCTTATCTTCCATTCTTCTCTCTTTTACTTAATTATTATTTAAGGATATCCATATAGATAATTTAAAATATATTGATAAATAAAAAAAATAAATTTTATATTTAAGATCAATAATAACTTCTATATTTTAAAGTACTGCGACGCAACTAAAATATAACAACGATATGTTATTTTACCATATATCTTATATTCCTTCGCAATGTAGAATAAGTAATTTCTAGTAGTAATCGACCTTTAGTCAGTCCGTCGGCCATATACTGATACGAGAAACAATGTTTTTACATGAATCTGAAATTTGTAGAGCACATCAAAATTATAAAATCCAAATTTATATTGGAATAACAAAAACAACAGCAGAACAATAAAGGCATAGCTGCCTCCTACATGCCTGCTTGTTCTTGTTGAATAAATCTTGAAGCCCAGGAAAAAAAACAAAAACAAAAAGAAAAGAATCTTAATGTTCCTCCCTAAATATAAACAACAAAGTTTCAATGCCTTCCCCTACTTCCCCTAAAACGGATTATTCTATTATATTCACCGCCCTAATCTTATTTATATAGTATCCAACACTCTCAACTATGAATAAGATTACAATGTTAGATACAACAAAACAATGACATCAAAGTGTTGAAAACACCATAAATAATATTCAATCAATTATTAATATAAAACATATTAATTAATTTAATTAAATTAAAAAAAATAATTTAATTAATATAAAATAATTTTTCTAAAATAACCTTATTATCTTCCTTAACTTCCATTCTTCTCTCTTTTACTTAATTATTATTTAAGGATATCAATATAGATAATTTAAAACATATTGATAAATAAAGAAAATAAATTTTATATTTAAGATTAATAATAACTTTTTAAATAAATTCTATATTTTAAAGTACTGCGAAGCAACTAAAATATAATAACAATATGTTACTTTACCCTATATCTTACATTCCTTCGCAATGTAGAATAAGTCATTTCTAGTAGTAATCGACCTTTAGTCAGTCTGTCGGCCATATACTGATAACGAGAAACAATGTTTTTACATGAATCTGAAATTTGTACAGAACATCAAAATTATAAAATCCAAATTTATATTGGAATCACAAAAACAACAGCAGAACAATAAAGGCATAGCTGCCTCCTACATGCCTGCTTGTTCTTGTTGAATAAATCTTGAAGCCCAGCCTAAATATAAACAACAAAGTTTCAATGCCTTCCCCTACTTCCCCTAAAACGGATGCTGAAACTATTTTCTAATCCCTTCCTACCAACTACTGGAACATTTCCTTTTTGCATCATGGCTACAAACTCGTTATAATCTATCCTCCCGTCCTGCATTGTAAAAATAAATAAATAAATATAAAAAAAATCCCGAGCAAGACTGCCAAATGGAGTTCAATTCCTGAGCAAGCAAAACACGATTCCATCATCTATAACTACATCCAATAAAGTTTGTATTTTTTTTCAATGTTGAGGGTGATGAATTTCAAACACACAAATCCAATAAACGTCTGTAGCAAGCCACCTTTAAAAAATAATAATTTTATATATAACTTAAAAAGGAAAAGGCACAATCTAATCAGTTTCCACCAAGCAACTGAAAACCAAACCAGTCATTAAACTAGTCGTTGTACTGATAAAAGGGTCAATGGTCTAACTATGATTGAAATAGAGTCAACCAAATCATAATGAAAACAATTTAATTTAATTAAAATATTCATATATAATCCTGAAAATGTTAATATTTCCATAATATTTTCTGTCTTGACCTAAAGACGTGAGGAAAGAGGTAACCTAAAAACAAGTCATTTACTTATGCTTAAGCAAAACTAGTATATGTTTTATAACAAAGAAAAGTGAAAAGTGGAAACAACTTACGTTATTTTGATCGATTTCCTTGATTATCTCTTCCAAGCGGATATCTTCCACACCAAACTCCTCACAAGCTTGTTGAAGTTCATCTAGAGTAATATAGCCACTTCCATCCTTATCAAAGTAAGAAAAGGCTGCAACAAGGTGATCTTCTCTTTCAATCTTGTTTCGATTCAATGTTGCAGCTATAAACTCCCCATAATCGATAGTACCGCTATTGTCAATATCAGCCTAGAGTTTAAATTAAAGAAATCAATGAAAACTTTAAACTAATTATATATACTAGTTTAATGATTTAATCAATATATATAATCTATAGAGGTTGCAAAATCCATATCTCCTTAGATTCCATGCAATGCAGGACCCACATCTAGTTTACCACAATCGAGTAAAAGTTCTTAGAGACGACACAAACTTGCCTGTCTAATATGGACATCTGATTTTTCACATGATTTTAAGAAATTATACCTATGACTTGACGCCATAAATGTTCTCTTTCTTCAAGCCTAGTTCATGGGTTTGGCATCAAACATATGACTACAATGAGAAAATTATTTAATTTGGATGGGTCCTAGTTAGAGCAATTGTTAAATTTGTAGGATGTTGGTGGTAAGATTAAAAGGGACTTGAAGAAACATTATAAACTAAACTACCCTATAAATCGTAGCAAAGAGCTTTTGCCAAAAAAAAAAAAAAAAAAAGCATATCAATCCCTGGCAACTCATAAGAGCATACATGGTCAAATCACAATAATTAGCAAATTGGAAGAGTTACTTTAAATTCTAAACACAGGGTTAAATTACGATAGCTCTCCCAGTGAGATTTTTCAGTCCATTTTGAATGCTCAGACCTTAATTAAAATCAAGTTCCTTCCACTCAACCCAAACACTATTTGTAATATGTATATAACAATTGTATCAACTAAATATTTGATATAATATACCAGTACAATAACACTTCAATATTTTTAAGAAAATAAAGATCATATATTACAATAAACAAGAGCCCAGCACCAGGCCACACTTCACACAGAAACTAGAATACTCATCTTCAAAACTAAAATTAAGAGGCAAAGAAATATAGAGAAAGTAAAAAGAAAATCAAACTGTTTGGAGAGAAAATTAAGAATGTGAAAAGCACAGCATGCAATCATTAAATCTGGTGGGGCTAAGCCTGAGAAAAGTACAGCACACAACCCCTTTGGTGGGGTCATTGCCTCTAACCCCCCCCCCTCCCCAACTCCGAGATACCAGTAAAAAGAAAAGTACTAGTTTAATGATTTAATCAATATATATAATCTATAGAGGTTGCAAAATCCATATCTCCTTAGATTCCATGCAATGCAGGACCCACATCTAGTTTACCACAATCGAGTAAAAGTTCTTAGAGACGACACAAACTTGCCTGTCTAATATGGACATCTGATTTTTCACATGATTTTAAGAAATTATACCTATGACTTGACGCCATAAATGTTCTCTTTCTTCAAGCCTAGTTCATGGGTTTGGCATCAAACATATGACTACAATGAGAAAATTATTTAATTCGGATGGGTCCTAGTTAGAGCAATTGTTAAATTTGTAGGATGTTGGTGGTAAGATTAAAAAGGACTTGAAGAAACATTATAAACTAAACTACCCTATAAATCGTAGCAAAGAGCTTTTGCCAAAAAAAAAAAAAAAAGCATATCAATCCCTGGCAACTCATAAGAGCATACATGGTCAAATCACAATACTTAGCAAATTGGAAGAGTTACTTTAAATTCTAAACACAGGGTTAAATTACGATAGCTCTCCCAGTGAGATTTTTCAGTCCATTTTGAATGCTCAGACCTTAATTAAAATCAAGTTCCTTCCACTCAACCCAAACACTATTTGTAATATGTATATAACAATTGTATCAACTAAATATTTGATATAATATACCAGTACAATAACACTTCAATATTTTTAAGAAAATAAAGATCATATATTACAATAAACAAGAGCCCAGCACCAGGCCACACTTCACACAGAAACTAGAATACTCATCTTCAAAACTAAAATTAAGAGGCAAAGAAATATAGAGAAAGTAAAAAGAAAATCAAACTGTTTGGAGAGAAAATTAAGAATGTGAAAAGCACAGCATGCAATCATTAAATCTGGTGGGGCTAAGCCTGAGAAAAGTACAGCACACAACCCCTTTGGTGGGGTCATTGCCTCTAACCCCCCCCCCTCCCCAACTCCGAGATACCAGTAAAAAGAAAAGTACTAGTTTAATGATTTAATCAATATATATAATCTATAGAGGTTGCAAAATCCATATCTCCTTAGATTCCATGCAATGCAGGACCCACATCTAGTTTACCACAATCGAGTAAAAGTTCTTAGAGACGACACAAACTTGCCTGTCTAATATGGACATCTGATTTTTCACATGATTTTAAGAAATTATACCTATGACTTGACGCCATAAATGTTCTCTTTCTTCAAGCCTAGTTCATGGGTTTGGCATCAAACATATGACTACAATGAGAAAATTATTTAATTTGGATGGGTCCTAGTTAGAGCAATTGTTAAATTTGTAGGATGTTGGTGGTAAGATTAAAAGGGACTTGAAGAAACATTATAAACTAAACTACCCTATAAATCGTAGCAAAGAGCTTTTGCCAAAAAAAAAAAAAAAAAAGCATATCAATCCCTGGCAACTCATAAGAGCATACATGGTCAAATCACAATAATTAGCAAATTGGAAGAGTTACTTTAAATTCTAAACACAGGGTTAAATTACGATAGCTCTCCCAGTGAGATTTTTCAGTCCATTTTGAATGCTCAGACCTTAATTAAAATCAAGTTCCTTCCACTCAACCCAAACACTATTTGTAATATGTATATAACAATTGTATCAACTAAATATTTGATATAATATACCAGTACAATAACACTTCAATATTTTTAAGAAAATAAAGATCATATATTACAATAAACAAGAGCCCAGCACCAGGCCACACTTCACACAGAAACTAGAATACTCATCTTCAAAACTAAAATTAAGAGGCAAAGAAATATAGAGAAAGTAAAAAGAAAATCAAACTGTTTGGAGAGAAAATTAAGAATGTGAAAAGCACAGCATGCAATCATTAAATCTGGTGGGGCTAAGCCTGAGAAAAGTACAGCACACAACCCCTTTGGTGGGGTCATTGCCTCTAACCCCCCCCCCTCCCCAACTCCGAGATACCAGTAAAAAGAAAAGTACTAGTTTAATGATTTAATCAATATATATAATCTATAGAGGTTGCAAAATCCATATCTCCTTAGATTCCATGCAATGCAGGACCCACATCTAGTTTACCACAATCGAGTAAAAGTTCTTAGAGACGACACAAACTTGCCTGTCTAATATGGACATCTGATTTTTCACATGATTTTAAGAAATTATACCTATGACTTGACGCCATAAATGTTCTCTTTCTTCAAGCCTAGTTCATGGGTTTGGCATCAAACATATGACTACAATGAGAAAATTATTTAATTCGGATGGGTCCTAGTTAGAGCAATTGTTAAATTTGTAGGATGTTGGTGGTAAGATTAAAAAGGACTTGAAGAAACATTATAAACTAAACTACCCTATAAATCGTAGCAAAGAGCTTTTGCCAAAAAAAAAAAAAAAAGCATATCAATCCCTGGCAACTCATAAGAGCATACATGGTCAAATCACAATACTTAGCAAATTGGAAGAGTTACTTTAAATTCTAAACACAGGGTTAAATTACGATAGCTCTCCCAGTGAGATTTTTCAGTCCATTTTGAATGCTCAGACCTTAATTAAAATCAAGTTCCTTCCACTCAACCCAAACACTATTTGTAATATGTATATAACAATTGTATCAACTAAATATTTGATATAATATACCAGTACAATAACACTTCAATATTTTTAAGAAAATAAAGATCATATATTACAATAAACAAGAGCCCAGCACCAGGCCACACTTCACACAGAAACTAGAATACTCATCTTCAAAACTAAAATTAAGAGGCAAAGAAATATAGAGAAAGTAAAAAGAAAATCAAACTGTTTGGAGAGAAAATTAAGAATGTGAAAAGCACAGCATGCAATCATTAAATCTGGTGGGGCTAAGCCTGAGAAAAGTACAGCACACAACCCCTTTGGTGGGGTCATTGCCTCTAACCCCCCCCCCCTCCCCAACTCCGAGATACCAGTAAAAAGAAAAGTACTAGTTTAATGATTTAATCAATATATATAATCTATAGAGGTTGCAAAATCCATATCTCCTTAGATTCCATGCAATGCAGGACCCACATCTAGTTTACCACAATCGAGTAAAAGTTCTTAGAGACGACACAAACTTGCCTGTCTAATATGGACATCTGATTTTTCACATGATTTTAAGAAATTATACCTATGACTTGACGCCATAAATGTTCTCTTTCTTCAAGCCTAGTTCATGGGTTTGGCATCAAACATATGACTACAATGAGAAAATTATTTAATTCGGATGGGTCCTAGTTAGAGCAATTGTTAAATTTGTAGGATGTTGGTGGTAAGATTAAAAAGGACTTGAAGAAACATTATAAACTAAACTACCCTATAAATCGTAGCAAAGAGCTTTTGCCAAAAAAAAAAAAAAAAGCATATCAATCCCTGGCAACTCATAAGAGCATACATGGTCAAATCACAATACTTAGCAAATTGGAAGAGTTACTTTAAATTCTAAACACAGGGTTAAATTACGATAGCTCTCCCAGTGAGATTTTTCAGTCCATTTTGAATGCTCAGACCTTAATTAAAATCAAGTTCCTTCCACTCAACCCAAACACTATTTGTAATATGTATATAACAATTGTATCAACTAAATATTTGATATAATATACCAGTACAATAACACTTCAATATTTTTAAGAAAATAAAGATCATATATTACAATAAACAAGAGCCCAGCACCAGGCCACACTTCACACAGAAACTAGAATACTCATCTTCAAAACTAAAATTAAGAGGCAAAGAAATATAGAGAAAGTAAAAAGAAAATCAAACTGTTTGGAGAGAAAATTAAGAATGTGAAAAGCACAGCATGCAATCATTAAATCTGGTGGGGCTAAGCCTGAGAAAAGTACAGCACACAACCCCTTTGGTGGGGTCATTGCCTCTAACCCCCCCCCCTCCCCAACTCCGAGATACCAGTAAAAAGAAAAGTACTAGTTTAATGATTTAATCAATATATATAATCTATAGAGGTTGCAAAATCCATATCTCCTTAGATTCCATGCAATGCAGGACCCACATCTAGTTTACCACAATCGAGTAAAAGTTCTTAGAGACGACACAAACTTGCCTGTCTAATATGGACATCTGATTTTTCACATGATTTTAAGAAATTATACCTATGACTTGACGCCATAAATGTTCTCTTTCTTCAAGCCTAGTTCATGGGTTTGGCATCAAACATATGACTACAATGAGAAAATTATTTAATTCGGATGGGTCCTAGTTAGAGCAATTGTTAAATTTGTAGGATGTTGGTGGTAAGATTAAAAAGGACTTGAAGAAACATTATAAACGAAACTACCCTATAAATCGTAGCAAAGAGCTTTTGCCAAAAAAAAAAAAAAAAGCATATCAATCCCTGGCAACTCATAAGAGCATACATGGTCAAATCACAATACTTAGCAAATTGGAAGAGTTACTTTAAATTCTAAACACAGGGTTAAATTACGATAGCTCTCCCAGTGAGATTTTTCAGTCCATTTTGAATGCTCAGACCTTAATTAAAATCAAGTTCCTTCCACTCAACCCAAACACTATTTGTAATATGTATATAACAATTGTATCAACTAAATATTTGATATAATATACCAGTACAATAACACTTCAATATTTTTAAGAAAATAAAGATCATATATTACAATAAACAAGAGCCCAGCACCAGGCCACACTTCACATAGAAACTAGAATACTCATCTTCAAAACTAAAATTAAGAGGCAAAGAAATATAGAGAAAGTAAAAAGAAAATCAAACTGTTTGGAGAGAAAATTAAGAATGTGAAAAGCACAGCATGCAATCATTAAATCTGGTGGGGCTAAGCCTGAGAAAAGTACAGCACACAACCCCTTTGGTGGGGTCATTGCCTCTAACCCCCCCCCCTCCCCAACTCCGAGATACCAGTAAAAAGAAAAGTACTAGTTTAATGATTTAATCAATATATATAATCTATAGAGGTTGCAAAATCCATATCTCCTTAGATTCCATGCAATGCAGGACCCACATCTAGTTTACCACAATCGAGTAAAAGTTCTTAGAGACGACACAAACTTGCCTGTCTAATATGGACATCTGATTTTTCACATGATTTTAAGAAATTATACCTATGACTTGACGCCATAAATGTTCTCTTTCTTCAAGCCTAGTTCATGGGTTTGGCATCAAACATATGACTACAATGAGAAAATTATTTAATTCGGATGGGTCCTAGTTAGAGCAATTGTTAAATTTGTAGGATGTTGGTGGTAAGATTAAAAGGGACTTGAAGAAACATTATAAACTAAACTACCCTATAAATCGTAGCAAAGAGCTTTTGCCAAAAAAAAAAAAAAAAGCATATCAATCCCTGGCAACTCATAAGAGCATACATGGTCAAATCACAATAATTAGCAAATTGGAAGAGTTACTTTAAATTCTAAACACAGGGTTAAATTACGATAGCTCTCCCAGTGAGATTTTTCAGTCCATTTTGAATGCTCAGACCTTAATTAAAATCAAGTTCCTTCCACTCAACCCAAACACTATTTGTAATATGTATATAACAATTGTATCAACTAAATATTTGATATAATATACCAGTACAATAACACTTCAATATTTTTAAGAAAATAAAGATCATATATTACAATAAACAAGAGCCCAGCACCAGGCCACACTTCACACAGAAACTAGAATACTCATCTTCAAAACTAAAATTAAGAGGCAAAGAAATATAGAGAAAGTAAAAAGAAAATCAAACTGTTTGGAGAGAAAATTAAGAATGTGAAAAGCACAGCATGCAATCATTAAATCTGGTGGGGCTAAGCCTGAGAAAAGTACAGCACACAACCCCTTTGGTGGGGTCATTGCCTCTAACCCCCCCCCCCTCCCCAACTCCGAGATACCAGTAAAAAGAAAAGTACTAGTTTAATGATTTAATCAATATATTTAATCTATAGAGTTTGCAAAATCCATATCACCTTAGATTCCATGCAATACAGGACCCACACATCTAGTTTACCCAATCGAGTACAAGTTCTTAGAGATGACACAAACTTGCCAGTCTAATATGGACATGTGATTTTTCACTTGATTTTAAGAAACTATACCTATGACTAGACGCCATAAATGTTCTCTTTTTTCAAGCCTAGTTCATGGGTTTGGCATCAAACATATGACTACAATGAGAAAATTATTTAAGTCAGATGGGTCCTAGTTTGAGTAATTGTTAAATTTGTAGGATGTTGGTGGTAAGATTAGAAGGGACTTGAAGAAACATTATAAACTACCCTATAAATCGTAGCAAAGAGCTTTTGCCAAAAAAAACAAAGCATATCAATCACCGGCAACTCATAAGAGCATAAATGGTCAAATCACAACAATTACCAAATTGGAAGAGTTACTTTAAATTCTAAACAGGGTTAAATTACGATAGCTCTCCCAGTGAGATTTTTCAGTCCATTTTGAATGCTCACCTTAATTAAAATAAGTTCCTTCCACTCAACCCAAACACTATTTGTAATATGTATATAACAATTGTATCGACTGAATATTTGATATAATATACCAGTACAATAACACTTTGTGGCGCTTTTGGAGTATGAATAAGCCCAAATGATATATTCCTTTGGCATATGCCTCATATATATACACAATGTTTGGGAATCAGATGAGATACACTAAGATACAAAATCAAATCAAATCAAATCTCTAAGAACTCCTCCTAAATCAAATCTGATATGTTTCTAATAATAACAAGGATTTCTCTAACTATAATATCCTAATATTAATAATTCAGATATTCAGAATATTCCCACACTCTCCCTCAAGTTGGATTATAGATATTGACCATGTCCAACTTGCCTACAAGTCGCTCAAATATTTCTTCTGGTAGACCCTTGGTAAGGAGATCTGCAGTTTGTAGGCTTGTGGGTATGTAGGTGAGAGACATACTCCCCATCTTCTACCTTCTCACGAATGAAGTGTCTGTCTATTTCCATATGTTTAGTTCTGCTATGTTGAATAGGGTTTAAAGACATGTTTATGGCGGACTTGTTGTCACAAAATAACTTCAATGGAGCATCTATCTTTAAATGAGCTTTTTTCGCAACTCTTACTAACCACAAACCCTCCATGATTCCTTGAGTAAGAGCTCGCAATTCTGATTCTGCACTACTTTTAGCCACTACCTTCTGTTTCTGACTCTGTTAGGTGACAAGATTTTCCAACACAAATGTGCAGTAACCTGAGGTTGATCGATTATCTTCTTGTGATCCTGCCCAATCAGCATCCTTGTAGATTTCTACTGATCTACTATTGCTCTTTCTAAAGAATAGACCATGGTCAGGAATACCTTTTAGGTATTACAGTATCTTATAGGCTAAGTCTATATGTTTCTTTCTTGGATCATGCATATGTTGACTAGCCACACTTACTGCAAAGGCGATGTCAGGAAGTGTATGAGAGAGATAAATGAGTTTCCCAACTAACCGTTGATATCTTCCTTTGTCTGTTCCCATTTCATCCCTTTCTTGTTTCTTTTGCTTTTTCACATCTTTGTCAATTTCTATTACAGATTTCTTTTTCTTATGTTTCACTGTGTTGATAGGAACTTTACTTGGTTTACACTCAAGCCTTCCTGTTTCTTTGAGTAGATCAAGGATATACTTTCTCTGAGATACATAAATACCATCCTTGGATCTTGCTACTTCCATACCGAGGAAGTATTTCAACTTACTGAGATCTTTGACCTCAAATTCACGATTCAATGCTATCTTGATTCGATCAATCTCTTTATTATCATTTCCTATAACAATAATATTATCCACATAGACAATGATAACAGTGATGAGGTTGTTACGTCGGGACACAAACATAGTGTGATCCAATAAACCTTACTTATACCCTTCGACCTTGAGAACACTTGAAAATCTGTCAAACCAGGCTCGTGGTGATTGTTTGAGCTCATAGATGGATTTTCTCAGCTTACACACCTAGTTGTTTCTTCCTTCATCAAAACTTGGTGGGAGTGCCATGTATACTTCACTTCCTCTTTCAAATCTCCATTAAGGAAAGCATTCTTAATATCCAATTATTCTAGGGGCCAATCTAGATTCGCTGCTACCGAGAGAAGAACCCGTATAGTATTGAGTCTAGCTACGGGTGCAAAGGTTTCGTTGTAGTCAATACCCTGCGTTTGAGTGAACCCCCGAGCAAACTAGTCTAGCCTTCAACTTGTTTATAGTACTATCAGCATTATATTTTAGAGTGAACGCCCACTTATAACTCACAGGTTTTATTCCTGAAGGTTACTGTACTATCTCCTACATTCCATTTTTCTCCAAGGCTTGCATATCTTCTAACACCGCCTGTTTCCACTCTAGGATAGCCAATGCTTCATGTATATTGTTAGGGATCTTGATGCTGTCAAGATTAGTCACAAAAGAATGATAACTTGGAGTAAGAGAGGCATATGAAACAAACTTTTCGATAGGATGCTTTGTACATATACGGGATGGTTTTCTCAATGCAATGGGAAGATCTATATCAGTATCAACTTCCTCACCATGTTTAGAATCTATACCCGGTTTAGGAATTGACTCTGCCTTAGAGATATGATAGTTGTGGTCTCTATGATGTCAACATGAATACATTTTTCCCCATCTTTATTGTTTAGATCTGTCTGGAGACTGTAAGGGTTCATGTGGTATAGGTGAAGTGGGTACAATGGGTTCTACAGTGGGTACAATGGGTTTCACAAGTTGAGATTCAATCCAACTCTCCCCCTGAATCGAAGACATGGGATAAAAGGACCTGTGCTCATCGAAGGTAACATCTCAGGTAACAAACAGGTGTTTAGAGATGGGGTCAAAGCATTTGTAACCTTTTTGAGAGGTGGAGTAACCTAAGAAGACACATTTTGTGGCACGGGGACTGAACTTAGAGGGAGGATGGTGAAGGTGGACAAGCGCAGTGTAGCCAAAGACACGTAGCGGAAGGGAAGACTATAAGTGAGTGACAACATGAGTTTTTTGTAATTCCTCAATTGGAGAGATGAAGGAAAGAATGCGACTAGGGAGACGGTTAATGAGCTGCATAGCAGTTTGGATGGCATCCCCCCAATAAAACAAAGGAATATGACACTAGAATAAGAGAGCCCTAGCA
Source organism: Leucaena leucocephala (assembly GCA_037074615.1). NCBI lineage: Eukaryota > Viridiplantae > Streptophyta > Magnoliopsida > Fabales > Fabaceae > Leucaena > Leucaena leucocephala. The sequence goes on along the minus strand of CM073561.1, from coordinate 5,851,928 downwards.
ACCTCAAGAATGTGTTTACTTTTACGTTCTACGACCCCGTTTTGTTGAGGACTATAGGGACAAGTGCTGTTATGAACAATGCCTTTAGCGAATAAGAAGGAGTAAAGAGAATTATTGAAGTATTCAGTGTCATTATCGGTGTAAAGGACTTGGATAGATGTATGGAATTGGTTGCGGACAAAATTATAGAATGTGATAAATGCATTAGGAACCTCATATTTATCTTTCAAGAGAAAAACCCAACACATACGGGTATGGTCATCAATGAACGTGACAAATTTGGTATTTGGCCTTAGTGCGATTAGGGATTTTAGAGGAACCCCAGACATCACTATGAATAATTGAGAAAGAGGAGAATGGTTTGTATGGAACAGGAGGGAAAGAAACTCGGTGATGTTTAGCAAGAGCACAAGTATCACAAAAAAAAGAACTTTTATTGATAGATAGCTGGGGAAACAACTTTTGCAAATAAGTAACACTAGGATGACCTAGTCTTTTATGCCATAAAAGGAAAATCTCCTCATCAGAGGTGGGATGGGGTGTAAAGGAGTTGATCTTAGACTATAGTGCACTCACTATAGATGTGTCAAGATAGTAAAGACCATCAGACTCCTTACCAAAACCAATCATCTTCCCCGATGTGAGATCCTGAAAAATACAATGAGTAGAGTAAAAATGAGCCGAGCAATTTGTTTGTTTAGTCAATTTGCTAATGGAAAGCAGGTTAAAAGCCAAATGAGAAACATGAAGTACTGATTCGAGATGCAAAGAATCTGAGATAGTGACCGAACAGATGCCTGCTATGGGTGAAGGAATGCCTATAGCAGTAGTTATTTTCTTATTTCCTGCTAAGGGATGATAGGTGACAAACATCTTTGTATCTGACGTCATGTGATCAGAGGCCCCTGTATCTACAATCCACTTCGATGGAGGAAAAGAGGTTTGTAGAGCAAGGGGAACTATACCTTTATGGGCCATGGATGCCGATCCGTGGGGGTGTTGTTCAGCTTGAAAGGTTCTGAACATACGTGCAATCTGATTTAGTTGCTCTTGACTGAAGGATGTAGATGGCTCAGATGGGGACGGTGCACATGCTGATTCATTTGAGGCCTGGTGAGCTCGTGACTTGTTTTTACGAGGCTTCCAATCAACTGGCTTGCCATAGATATCTCAGCATTTTTCACGAGTGTGTCCCACCTTCTTGCAATGCTCACAGGTAGGTCGAGTCTTATTAGAAGCATCAGGGTTGTTATGCTTGCTAACAAAGGCAATAGACTCAGGAAGAGGTTGTTTGGATTCAACAGGCGTAGTCTCCCTCCTAGATTCTTCTCTACGTACCTCGGCATAAGTTTCTAGAAGTGATGGTAGTATGATATTGTTGAGAATTTTGTCCCTCAAAGCATCAAACTCATCATTTAAACCAGCAAGAAAGAGAAGTATCCTCCCATTTTCAATCCTTTTCTGATTGCAGACGACATCTACAGGAGTATCCCATTCATCGTCGTCAAGAAAATCCAGCTCTTGCCATAATACAACAAGATCAAGCCAATATTCATGCACTCCACGGGTCCCCTAAACGCAACGCCATGTACTACATTAGAGATTGAATAGGCGTGAATGGTCTTTGGTGACTGAATAAGAGTCACGAATAGCTACCCAAATATCTCGTGCTGTGGACAGATACATGTAGCTTCGTTTGACATTTGGAGACATGGAATTGATCAGCCATAAAGAAACCAAGTGGTTATTGATGATCCATTGTTGCATCTCAGGAGAGGCTTCATTCGCTGGTTTTTTTGCATCACCGGTCAGATATTATCCAATTTTGGAGAGATAGAAGCAGAAACTATCTGTTTTTTTAGAAAGGTTGTTTTGCAAGATATTAGGTTGTTTATCAAGCAAATCGTATTGGTTTTTTGTAAGTACTTTTGCAGGGATTGGAAGAAGGGCCAATTGCTGGGCAAAGGTTTTTTCTGGGAAAATCAACTGAATATTTGATATAATATACCAGATAATAAACTCATATTTATAGTAATTTTTAGTATGTTTTAAGTGAATTTTATTATTGATTTTATTCCCATTTACGAATATAATGAGCAATTAATTAATAAAATTAAAATTGAGCAAGTGAAAATTAATTGATTTGATTTTAGTGATTAATTTGATAAATAATCTATTAAATTTCCACTTTGCAGTGACCAATCAGCATGTTAGACCAATTGATAGTTGGATATGCAAGCATGTGCTGGATCCAAGAGCTGCAGAATCACATGGAACATGTGCTAGATCCAGATCTGATAACAGATTGCAAGTGGGAGATCAAGCATGTGCTGTAATAGAATAGGATTCCACACATCTAGCATTGTTCATGCACACATCTGGCACTGTTCACGCACACATCTGGCATTGTTAATGCAAACACACCTCATCTGAATAGAATCACATATTTCAAGTGCAGCTCATGCACTTCACACATCATTCACACCATTTCAGCTACCTTTCACATCCTTCCACACCTATATATACACACCATCACATATCATATCAGGAGGCCTGGACAAAGAGCTGACACGCACAGATCCAATTCCTTCTCCATTCACACATCCATTCATACACCATTCCATATCAAATCTGCACAGACCCATTCTTCCATTCCATTCACGCTTTTCTTCTCCATTCATTCCTTCTCCAATTCTCCCTCTATCTTCATTTTCTCTTCTGTAACTTTCCTCTGTTCTAGTCAATAGAACCAAAGGAAAGTTCTGCAGTTCATCTTCATCTTCTTCTATCATTTTCACCATGACTACTGCTATGTTTTCTATTGCTGCTGAAGTTCAGATAGCAATACAAGACTAAACTGCTGTGCTCTCTTGTTGATGCTGAACCAAAATCCTTCAGCTGAACAAGAAGTTCATTATGTTTTTAATTCAGAGTTAAATGTATCGAGTTGATGTAGTTAGCTCTGTAATTATTGATGCAATTAGAGTAGTAGAGGACAAAGAAGTAGGGAACCTAGTTGGATTTCTTATTTCTGCATAATCTTTGATCGAGTTGAACATAGTTGTGATTAATTGAAGTGATTCTGTTCAATTCATATTCTACTATCTCTGAGTTAAATGATTCATAATTTCTTTTAATGTCTGCGAGTTGTAGCTTTGATTGAAATTTAGCTAACAAGTTATTAGTTAACATATTCTAATTCAACTGATCTACTCTTCATATTCTGTGGATAATGAAGGTAAGATAATCTCCAAGGAAACACACTTGTCATTCATTCATCTCATCATCATAAACATTTAAAAGCATAAACAATAGCATAGGATTTGTTTTCAATAGTTAGACTAAAACTCATCAAACACCATCTATTTAAATTGTTAATTTGTGGCTCATTAGATTAATTAGGAACTTCTACATCCATTTAACCTCCTTGTGAATTGACTTAGGTTAGCCTCCACTTTACTATTGGTTAGCTTAGTTTTGTTTGATAATTAAAACGACAGTTATCACCAGTACAATAACACTTCAATATTTTTAAGAAAATAAAGATCATATATTACAATAAACAAGAGCCCAGCACCAGGCCACACTTCACACAGAAACTAGAATACTCATCTTCAAAACTAAAATTAAGAGGCAAAGAAATATAGAGAAAGTAAAAAGAAATCAAACTGTTTGGAGAGAAAATTAAGAATGTGAAAAGCACAGCATGCAACCACTAAATCTGGTGGGGCTAAGCATGAGAAAAGTACAGCACACAACCCCTTTGGTGGGGTCATTCCCTCTACACCCCACCCCCCACAAAAACAAAAAAAGAAATGTGACGTTGAAATTCAAATCTTAGGCAACATTTTACTCTTAAAACAAAGTAATGGCTGTTTGAACAGAAGAGTGGGGGTATTTTGGTCAAAGCATTAGATGCGAAGGCTTTGCAAATTGCAATCTCTACATAATGTGATATGACCAGAATACCTTAACTGTTCTACCAAAAGACAACATATAAATTTAAGAGAATCTAGGTTCTTTTCTGATGAATGCATCATTAATGCAAGGGTGTTTTAGTCCTTTCTCAATATACTCAAAAGTCCTTGTTATTACACTTTAAGACAATAAATGGTATTCGGGTCAGCTTCCAACAACAAAATATGAGAAAGAGTATTCAAATCATTTAATTGCGTTACAATAACTATGACCCATTTTGTATTTTTGGTGTTGTGGTAACATTACCCAAGTTCCCTACATTTATCAAAATGGGGGAAAAGAATTTCTGGTAGTGTGCCCTTCCTATCACTAACAAGTTTCCTTTTTTTTCTTTTAATATACAAGCTAAAAAAAAAACAGAACGCTAAGAAAAAAAATTGGGAGTACCTTGTGGCCTACATTTAAGTAGAGAGTGAAAGAGAGTAAGATTTTAATGACTGTTTTTAAAGAAGCCCAAGTGAAAATCGTAAATAACATAAACCTTAAAATTTTAAGAAGGGGAAGCCTAGCCAATCACAACTCCCTTGCCAGCGGCAAAATTTTCAATACACACAACTCCTAAGGACTGTCAAAGTTGTATCAAGCGCTTGCACTCAAAACAGTAAAACGAAAACTAAAAACACCAAACCATTATATCTGGCTACTACAATCGCCACAGTGAAACTCAACTTCAACAACTCCATAACAGAAAACAATACCTTCATAGATTGAAATCTCACAAGAATGGGAAACAATGTTGACCAAACAAGCGTAACTCAACATTAGAAAGGAGGAAAGAAAAGAGCCAAACAATATAAGATAGACTTATTATTTTGTTTAGCATTTCCCTCAACCTCTGCTTATCCTAAAACCATGACCGTATAAAGAACTTGTACCTTTTAATTTGGCTATACTTCACATAATTTCCAAGGCCCTTAGTCAGTCCTAATTTTTATTTTCATATAATTTCTTCAACGTTTAGGTGTATGCTCAAGTGACCGAGCATTTGTTTGTGTTTTAGCACGTGCTTCGACCCTTCACCAACATTCCTTACTCTTGTAATTATAACGATTATTTCATGGATATCTCAATAAACCTATTGAGCCCTGGCAACCTTAGGTATCATCTGGGACGTCTATTTTCAAAATAGAATGCTAATCAAACTGTAAACTTTGTCAATACTCATAAAAATATTCCTAGAATTATCAAAAAGTACGAGCAGAAATTCAAAAGCAACTTCAGTGTACAATCAAATTTCGTCAATACCGTGTGCTATAATTCCATGTTACTTGCACACAATAATACTTTATTTGTTTCAGTGAGAGAAATACTTACTGCTTGCATCAAATCATAAATTTCAGACTCCTTAAGATTAGCACCCACTCTTTTCAAACCAGCCTTAAGCTCATCCAATGTGATTTGACCACTATTGTCCGTATCTATCATCTTGAACATTTCTTTCAAGCCAGCTATTTCTTCTTCAGATAAGCTCTCTGCAATAACCTGAAAACGATGCAAATGATAATCAAAATGAAAAGGAGAAAAATGAGACATTTTAATTTTCTCTAAAAAAAGTTGCCACATGTAACAGATTTACTGTAAGTACCTGCACGCTCAAATTTATGCAACAATATAATGTATCAGTGATTAAGAATGACAAAGGAGATTCACTGAATCTAATTATTCTATAACTCAATCATCCTTTTGACTTTACCATTTCTAATTAATTAAATTGGGATAATTTCACAATTAGTTATCAGTTATCTATCCACTTTGGCGCTAGTTAAACCTTGCAGGCAGAGAGCTCTGAATTTATTCAATATTTATATATATTTTACTATGATTAATAAATAATAAAAAAGGTTGATAGAATAATAACTACAGACTAATATAAAAGTAACAGAAATATAAAAACCTAACTTAAATGCTAAAACAGAAACCTCATACCGATAAAATAACATGAAACAACAAAACTGTTAACAAATAATTTACATAAAGGATAATTAATAACTAATCCTAAAATTACCCAGCCACATTAATTACAAATCTTGAACCCCAGTGGATAATTGCACTGTAAATAGCAACAATTCATCTTTATCATCCTGCATCAACTGTTTATGTAAAGAACAACACTGATTCTTTCAAATGCAGACTTACTATAAGAGCCATTTTCTTGAACCTATTCATAGCAGAGAATTGCTTCAAGCGAGTTAATACAGCAGAATCAAGTGGTTTGTCAGGAGCTACGCCATCATCTTGAATCCAAGGATGACCTGCAGGAAACAGATAAGTTTCCTTGTAACGGCATTCTATTTCAAATTTTGACACTAATTATAAAAAAAACAAAAAGCCAAAAAGTAACTTTTTTTTAGTTTCTCTAACATTACAATACAAAAATGCATAAATAATGAATAATTTTGGAGAAACCCATAATACAAAGATGTAAATATGCCATATACTCGGTACAAAATCAACAGAAAGATCTTCAGAAAAAATAGTATTTGCATTATATGTGCCAAAATCATAAGGACATGCTTTTATCACAGTATATGTATGCATAAAACTGTTCATTTAGCATATGTATGCATAAAACTGTTCATTTAGCATATGTATGCATAAATCTTTTCATTTATGAAAGTATGTTGCTATGGGTATTTTATGTTTTATGTTATATAACATTATAAACCGCTACACTACATGGTTCAAATCTTAGAAAAAAGAATATATTGTTACATTCAGCTAGAAATGGACAAGAAGAACATATACCAGTGATAAATTGGAGATTCAGCTACAAGATATGATCAGATGAGAGTTGGGACACATTTCAGGCATATTGATCGAAAGGACAGGTAAAAGCTGGACATTAAAAATGAATCTTGCATTTTTAGAACTTCTTTGTCAACAAGACTTTTCAATATCAAATATATCTCTTATATACCAAAAGCCCAAAAAGACAAGTGTTTGAGAAACAAACCACATACATTTCCTAACCAAAAGTGTTATACGTTTATATCTAGCAAGATAATTTTCATTATTTATTTAGGCCATTGAAGAAAGAATTGAGCACATATAGATAGGTCTGTTTCAATGACTCACTCCCACCAAATTTTCACCAGCACATTGTAGCAAAGAACATAATTAGACATAACATTGTTCAATCAACCCCTGAATCAGAGCAATGGCCCAAGGAATACCAAGATCATGAATAAGTAATCGAACTATATTTACATAAAACTTGATGTGCAGTCAGCCGCCTTCTAGGATCACGAACAAGCATTTTCCTTACTAAATCTTTGGCACTTCCAGAAATGCTAGGCCAGGGATCAGATGAAAAGTCAAGATCACCATGCAGAACCTCTTCAAATATTCCTTCCTCACTTTCTGCACAACCATGATGATGATTCAGAAATAGGAGAGTAAATTAAGAATCAGAAAAATACCGTAATAGATACGTTCCCGAGATTATAGGCCAAAATGACAGTCCAGACAAATCCAAAATTGCTCACCCGCCCAAAATGGAGGTACTCCGCTCAAAAGAATGTAAAGGATTACCCCAGCACTCCAAACATCTGCTTCTGGGCCGTAATGCTTTCTTAAAACCTCGGGGGCAACATAATAAGGGCTGCCAACCACGTCAGTGAATACATCACCTGAAAGAGAATGGCCATTACTTTCTCTCCATGGACTCAACTCTAAATGTATTGCTTCAAACTTTATGAAGCTTCTTGACCCCAAAAAGAAGAGCAAGAAGAAAAAAAGCTTTTAATGAAACTTCAAATTAGAGAGAACAGCTTTATAAAACCACAAAGGTAGTCCTTATGTTCCAAAAAATTAATAGCAAGAAAACCAATTGTTTGCCGCCGTAATTTGTTTCCAATATACCATACATCATGTGACTCAGATTTATCTAAATCCTGAAACTTCAGAAACTAGTCAGCTCTAGTTCATTTATGACAAAAGTTAAATCTTCTTTCACATAAATAATTACTTGACAAATAAATATCTTTAATATTTCTAAAAATTCATCAATCTTCAGGACATTAGCTGAAGCTAAAACTAATAACCATAGCTGTCAGCAAAGTTTCATATCAGTCTAATCAATGCAAAATAAGCACGGACAACTATCATATAGATTAAAAGGAAAAATGAAAAAATAAATCCGATTGAAATTAATGAATAAAACATAGATCTATATTGTAAATTGATTTCCCTTCTCAACCATCCTCTCCCTTTACAATCCCTGCCCAAAGAGACACAATTACAAATTACAATTGCTTCACACCAATGCATGAAAGTAAAGACTGACTGATCATATGAGGGCCGCCTATAGTTGGGATGATAGTGAAATCTCCATTTCAAAGATGTAATAATGTTAAAGATCATGAAGCCCTTTAGACTACAGGTCTTAAAGACCAAAAGAGAAGTTAAAAATAACGAGTATCTCACTGCATATCTCAATATTCCCCAAAAAAGAAGTATAGAAAGCTGAAAGTAGCCAGTGAATTATTTTCCTACAAAAAGTTGAGATAAACATGAAATTCAGCATAATTTAAGTCACCTACCTTGTCATGATGTCTTAATTCAAAATGCAATTACAACAAACAATGTCTTAGAGGAAGATCCCCCCTTCTCCCAGTCTGTTTCTGTTTGTCTCTCTGTGCACGGGCGTACTTGTGTTTATGCATCAACGTATTTGTATTTATGCAAAGTTGATCTCAAATAGTAGTGATTTGTATGGACATAAAAAAATACCTGGTTTAAAAAATATAGATAATCCGAAGTCTATGGTTTTGAGTGGAGAATCCTCCTGCTGATTGACAAAAAGAAAGTTTTCAGGTTTAAGATCCCTATGCATCACACCAAGAGAATGACAAGCTTCCACAACCCCAACTATAGTCCTGATTAGGTTGGCTGCCTTTCTTTCTGTATAATGTCCACGCTGAATAATCCTGTCGAAAAGCTCACCACCTGCACATAACTCCATCACAACATGAACAGCTAATGCATCTTCATAAGCACCTTTGATGGATATAACATTAGGATGCCCTGCCAAGTGATGCATTATCTGAATTTCTCTTCTCACATCCTCAACATCCTCGTCAGTTACCATCTTCCTTTTTGCCATAGATTTACAGGCATACTCTCTACCCGTTTCCTTCTCCACACATAAAAATGTTGTACCAAACTGACCCTGTCCCAGTTTTCTTCCCAGAATATAGAACTCCTTGAAATTACCAGTGTTTGTTTGTAATACAGAATTAACACGAAGCCCTGCACTAGACACTCTTTTTATCGAAGCAGGTTTATTGTGTTTAGAATTCTGGTCTTGGTCCGATTTGGCTTCTGTTTTGGGTTCTGGCTTCTCTTCTGGTCTCACTTCCGGTTTTGGCATAGTCATTTGCTCAGGGGGTTTGCATTGGACAGGCATGGACGATGATTCCGGTTCTCTAGTTGTTTCCTCATTTACAGTTCCTCTATTAGAAACTGATTCATCATCGAGAGCACGAGATTTCCATATTACAGCAGAAACTGATTGGAGTATACTATTTTTGGAAATGCTTGGACCAACACAATTGTTCCCCATAAAGCTTCACACTTGGTTTAAACTCTTCCCCTACTTCAATGATTCAGATCTAAGCCCACTTCATCTGCTAACACAAGATATAAGAACTGAATTTGATATTTGAATCCTTAATAATGTGTATCGAAGTCAACCTGCATATATTCATCTAAATTTTAGTCTAAGAAGCAAATAAAAAACATTTAATATTAACCGAAAAAGCAGTAAAAATATCTATAGTAGACATTAGCGTCATTTTGATGAAGAAGAAATCCACAACTAGCAAATACCTCCGAAGTATAGAGAACAAAATACTAAATTAATTGAACTTCAAAACTAGCAATTTATCAGAGGAAAGGGTAGATTGATCGAAAGAGTATATTCAAGGTTCAAACCTCAGGAAAAACAATAAGGGGAAAAAATAATTATCAAAACTGACAGATTCAAAGAAATATGGAGCTACCCAGGTAAGAAAGAAGTCGAAAATGTATCAAAAGGAAATATAAGGAAGTGGAAAAGTCAATGGGAAGAAGAAGAAACTGAGGTTACTAAGAGAGACCAAGACGAAGGGAATGGTGATTTGGTTTGTGGGAACAAGAAGTTGATCTTCTCATTTTCATCTCTCTCCTCGTCGCTCCTCATCACTTTTGCCTTGCATACTTCATCTATTGCCTAAAAAATATTTTTTTTAAAACTCTTTAAAAAAAAATTTTTTAATTATTTAAAAAAATATTTTTTTAGAAAAAAGGCTATTTTTAAAAATAAATTAAAAAACTAAGTGGTTTTTAAACAATTTTTTTAAAAAAATATTTCTTTTAAATTTTTTACTTTGTCACAGAGTGGATAAAAGGAAGAGGAGGTAAGGCAAAATGAAATAAGGGAAATGATTATCAAATAAGTTGATCATAGTAGTTTATGTAACAGTCAGTGTATTTGAATTGCCTCCAAACTTAGGTTTTAAACGTAGGTTTGGGCAAAACTTAAGTTTTGAGAAATTTTAAAATAAACAGTTATATTGTTCAAAAGGATTTTTAAATTAAATCATGGTTTAAAACTAAGGTTTCAGATAAGCTAGTCAGAATAGCTTATAGAATAGTAAAAGAAGTTTACGGCTAACCAATTACTATATTACCCTTACTTTTTCTTACACCCTCTCTCATCTCTCTTCTACAATATCTCTCCTCTCTCATTTTTTATACCCTCTCTCCTCTCTTATTTCTCTTCTACACCCTCTCTCCTCTCTCATCTCTCTTCTACACCCTCTCTCCTCTCTCATCTCTCATATATTTAATAATTATATTATTTTTCGTAATTTACTAATAATAAAAATACTTCTGAAAATAACTATCCAAACACATTTATTCAAAATCACTGTTTTTCATAAGCTCTTCTCCAAAAAGTCATTTTCTAAAAGCTATCCAAAAACCATTTTTTTCATAAACCCTTTTTTAAAATATTATCCAAATATGCCCAATAAAAGAGCTTATGGACTAACAAATTACTATATTACCTCTACTTTTTCTTATACCATCTCTCCTTTCTCTTCTACACCTCTCTCCCATCTCCTTTCTTTTCTACACCCTCTCTCCTCTCTCCTCTCTCATTTCTTTTCTACACTATCTCTCATCTCTTCTCTATCTTATATTTAATAATTATACTATTTTTCATAATTTATCAATAATAAAAGTACTTCATGTAAATAACTATCCAAATAATTATTTATTCAAAATCACTCATTTATGAAAGAAACGCGTTTCAATTGGATACTCCTATCCCAGGCTTCGCGCCTTGATTGTGGCCATTTAGATAAGAGTTTAAAATAGAGCTTATGAAAAAAAAATGGCTTTTAGATAGCATTTAGAAAAAGGCTTTTGGAGAAGAGTTTATGAAAAAAAAGGTTTTAAATAAATAAGTATTTGGATAGTTATTTTCAGAAGTACTTTTATTATTGGTAAATTACTAAAAAGTGTATGGTTATTAAATATAAGAGAGAGGAGATATAAGATATGAGAGAGGAGAGAAGGTATAGAAAAGAGAAGAGAGAGGAGAGAGGGTGTAAGAAAAAGTAGGAGTAATATAGTAATTGGTTAATCTATAAGCTCTTTTATTGGGCCTGTTTGGATAAAATTTTAAAAAAATATTTATAAAAAAAATGGCTTTTGAATAGCTTTTAGAAAAGGGCTTTTTTTCCATAAATTTTTAATAAAATGATTACAAAATTATTATATAAATCATTTTATTTTCATGTTAAGAGGATACAGAAGAGGCTAAAGACATTAAGGTGATAAAGTTGTTCTTATAGTGATGAATTTTTAAAGTTGTTTACCCCCAAAATGAATTTTTATTGCATTGTAATTAAGAAATAGAATTTTGAAGAAGTCAATCTTTGGGTGATGAACTTCTAAAGTATAACTCCAAAGTCAACTTCTATTGCCCTATAACGAGTGTAGTCAAGCCAAATATTGAACAAGTAGGATATGACCAAATGAATTTCAAAAGTCGTTCTATCATATAACTTTTAATTTTCATAATTTCAAAACCGTCCCTTCATCAAAGTCATTTTGTCAAGTAATAACTTTTAAAGTTGTTTTGTCAGAAAATAACTTTCAATTTTTGCAATTTAAAAAATTCTTACATCCTCAAAGCTGTATTGGTAGTGAACAGTTTCTTCAGAAATCTAAAATTCATCTAATAGAGAATGATTTTGCGTGTAAGTTTTTGATAAATATTTTCTACGGTATAGTAGCTTGAGTAATTTTTTTACTATTTATAGTATTATAGTAATTCTGTCTATACATGTAGCCGATCCTAAGCCCGAGTAAAGGAAGAGGGTTGTGTTAGGCCCCGACAGCCAATGTAAAACTTGTCGAATCTTATGAACATGGACATATGAAGAAATTGCTCTAATACTAAGTTATTGTCTGAAAGTAACGCGCTGTATGACTCGAGTACAGTGAGAAGTGAGTAAGAGCCGCTGCATCATCGCCCAGATTTAGTGTTAAATGAGCAAGGACTACTGTTCTCTTACATAGTGTTAAATGAGCAAGGATTTCAGGAGATAAATATCAGATTTGACACTTGGAATATTGGAACTATGAGCGGAAAAGTGTGGCAGGTGGTGGGCGTAATGGTAAAGTGAAAGATTAACATCTTGTGCCTTTAGGAAACTAAAATGGTATGGATGTGCATGGGCAAAGCAGTCCCCTGCCTGGTGCCATACCCAAAAAAAGTATGGGCTGCATTTTGCAGCCCGATACCCGGCCCTGCCTGGTAAAAGCCCTAACAGCTTTGGGTTGGGTATGACCAAGTCATGATGTCATGCTCATGTTGTGAAAAAATATGCAATTATGAATTTCTAAAATAATAATATATTCATGTGTCTTTAAGAGTTAAATAATATCTATAATCCACTAGGAATAAGACAACACAGATAATAATTAAAATCTTAAGATCCATTGTATATAAAAAATAAGCGGTTAAGTCTAAGTAATTTGTAATTATAACTTTGCATCAATCTCTCCAATATTGACAAAGATAAAGTATCTAAAAAATTAAAATAACTAATTATAATTTATAATGTAATCATATGATAATTAAAAAAGTTAAAAAAAAAGAGAAAAAAATTGTATAGTTATAAATATTAAAAGATACAACTTATATACTTAACTATTCATATTTCTAAAATTACCTTCTAGTCACCAGTAGCTATCATATTCTTTCTTCCAAGATAGAGAAAAAAAAAGAATAAGTGTTCATGGGCAGGGCAGCCCTTATGCCCAGTGCCCAGCCCGAAAAATGCATGGGCTATATTTTACAGTCTGATGCCTAGCTCTGCCCTATATTTATCGGGCTGGGTATGACATTTTTATTGTGAGCTCGGGCGGTAGGCTTTGTGCACAGCCCTACTAAATGGGTTGGAGAAAAATCTTGAGAAATCAATGAATTCAAATTTTGGTACACAAGTAAAACAGGTACAAGGAATGATGTTAGTATCATTGTGGATAAAGAGTGAAAGACGAATGTGGTGGATGTTAAAATGATTGATGACAAAATTATATCTTTAAGAATAATTGTTGGTAAGGATAAAATCAACGTTATTAGTACTTATACACCTCAAGTGAGAATAGAAACACATCTTAAGGAAAAGTTTTGGGAAGATTTAAAGGGGCTAATTCAGAGCATACCACTTAGTGAGAATATTTTTATTGGTAGGGACCTTAATGGTTATGTTGGTAAGGAGGCAGGGCAATATACAGGGGCTCATGGTGAGTTTTCCTTAGCTTACAATCTTAAGATTATCAACATGTGCTTTAAGAAGCAGGAGGAATACTTGATCACATATAATAGTAGGGTCCACAGGTCACAGATTAATTTCTTTTTGGTAAGGAGTCATGACAGAAGACTTTGTACAAATTGTAAAGTGATTCCAGGGGACGGAGTGATAACCCATCATAGGTTAATGGTCCTTGACATGCATATTAAGTATAGAAAGGAAAAGCGCCGACATGTTTTAAATGCAAGAGTCAAGTAGTGGCAGTTAAAGGGGGAGAAGAGGGAAACTTTTAAAAGAACTATGTTAAATGAAGGGGTTTGGGAGGCGCAAGAAAATACTAATATCATGTGGAAGGAAATAGCAGAGAAGGTCCGAACGGTTGCTAAAGTAATTTTGAGAGAATCTAAAGGTTTTGGTTGACGAGATAAGGAGATTTGGTGGTGGAACGAGGATGTACAAGATAAAGTTAAGAACAGGAGAGACTATTTCAAAGTTATACACTTATATAATAATACTAAAAATTGGGAAAAGTATCGTTTAGCTAAGAAGGAAACTAAGAAGGTAGTGAGTGCAGCTTGTTTTAAGATTTTTGAGGAATTTTATAAGGAGTTAGGGACAAAGTTAAGAGAACAAAAGATTTATAAGACTGCAAGAGACAGGGAAAGGAAATCGAGGGATTTGGGTCAAGTATGATGTATTAAGAATGAAGAAGGCAAGGTTTTGATTACATATAGTGATATTAAAGAACAGTGGGAGACATATTTTTATAAATTATTTAATGACGAGGGAGGAGGGTCGATTGTTATGAGTTAGGGGATTTAACACGAGAAGTTGAACTAAATTTGGCATTTTACCTTAGGATCCGTGTTGGCGAGGTTAAAGAGGAGCTTAAGAAAATGGAAAATAGTAAAGTTGTTAGACCTGACGGTATTCCTATTAAAGTTTGGAAGTGTTTAGGCGAAGTGGGGGTGGTGTGGCTTGCTAAACTTTTTAATGTGATATGAAGTTCTAAAAAATTCCCAATAACTAGAGGAAAAGTACTTTAGTTCCTATTTACAAAAATAAAGGGGATATTCAAAATTATACAAACTACAGAGGGATAAATGTTATAAGTCAAACTATGAAGTTTTGGGAAAAGGTAATTGAACACATGTTAAAATTAGAGACTGATATTATTGAGAATCAGTGTAGTTTCATGTCGGGTAGATATACAATAAAGGCGATTCATGTATTAAATGGCTAATGGAAAGGTATCGGACTAAAAGAAAAGACTTGCATATGGTCTTCATTGACTTAGAAAAAGCATAGGATCGAGTTCTAAAGGAGGTGCTTTGGAAAGCTTTGGAAAAGAAAGGTGTGCGCATGGCATATTTCAAGGCAATAAAAGATATATACAAGGGGGTAACAATTATTGTAAGAATGACTGGGGGCAAAATAAAGGATTTTTCCATAAGGATTGATCTACATCATGGATCATCCTTGAATCCTTATTTATTTAATCTAGTCGTGGATGTTCTAACTAAGCCTATTCAAGAAGAAATCTCTAAGTACATGCTTTTTGCGGATGATATAGTTCTTGTGGCAGAGTCAAGAGAAGAGATTAATTTTAAACTTGAGTTATGGAGAAATACTTTAGAGTCTAAGAGTTTTTGCTTGAGTATAAGTAAGGCTGAATATATGCATCGTAAGTTTGATAAGAGACAAGTTAGAAGTAATTTGGAGGTCAGATTGGGAGATCAAACTATTCCATAAATAGATAAGTTCAAATATTTGTGATCAATTATACAGGATGATGGTAAAATTTTGGAGAATGTTAATAATAGAATTCAAGCTAGGTGGTTTAAACAGAGAAATGCTAATGGGGTTATATGTGATAGGAAAGTACCAGATAAAGTAAAAGAAAAGTTTTATCGCACTGCTATAAGACCATCAATGCTTTATAGAAGTGAATGTTGGGTTTTAAAATGACAACAAGAGCATAAAGTTGGGGTACCTGAGATGAGGATGTTGAGATAGATGTATGAACATACAAGAAAATATAAGATTCGTAATGAACAAATACGGGGAAGAGTTAGAGTGGCACCTATTGAAGAGAAAATTGTAGAGAACTGTTTTAGGTGGTTTGGACACGTGCAAAGAAGGCTATAGGATGCGCCGATGAGGAGGATGGATTAAACAATATAGACTCCGGTTCAAAGGAGTAGACGAAGGCCAAAGAGAATGCGCAATGAGGTTATTGAGTAGGATCTCCTGGTCAATAACCTATCAAAGGATTTACTTTTTGATATAGTATAATGGCGTCGTATGATCCATGTAGCTGACTCCATTTAATATGATAAGATTTGTTGTTATTATTATAGTATTATAGTAAAAAAAACTAGGAAACTATTTATAAGAATCATAAATCATCATCAGCAAGATATAGTGTGTGTTTGGGAAGAGCCACAACATAGGTTTGGGCAAAATCTATGTTTTGAGAAATTTTAAAACAAACAACTATATTTGTTCAAACGGGCTTTTGGACTAAACCATAGTTTAAAACCAAGATTTCAGATAAGCTGGTCAAAGTAGCTTATGGAATAGTAAAAGAGCTTATGAACTAACCAATTACTATATTACCCCTACTTTTTCTTACACCCTCTCTCCTACTTTTTCTTACACCTTTCTCATACTTTTTCTTACATCATCTCTCATTTCTTTTCTTATACATTCTCTCTTCTCTCATTTCATCTTTTATCTCTCTTCATTTAATACCCATATCTTTTTTTCGTAATTTATCAATAATAAAAGTACTTCTTGAAATAACTATCCAAAAATTCATTTATTTAAAACTACTTTTTTTATAAGCTATTTTTCAAAAGGCATTTTCTAAAAGCTGTCAAAAAAATCCTTTTTTTTCATAATTCATTTCTAAAATCTTATCAAGACGGGTCTATAATGTGAACACCCCATTTTATAGGCTCACGGATAAATAAAACATCCTTGATTCTTTCTTGGAGGTTACATTTGAAAAATCTCCTCCTTGCAATAAAAAAAAAAGAAAATCTCATTTATGATGAGATTAAATGCTGATTGGCATCTGGATTTGGAAATGGGGTGTTGAGTAGTTAAGGAGAAAAAATATAAAAAATTAAAAATTAAAAGAGAAATCTTCTGTTAAAAATGAGTATAGATTGACCTGACTTAATATTTTTAATTTTTTTGTTTGCAAGTTACAATTAATAATTAGAATCAATAATTTCACTATGATATTTCAAATATCAAATTTTAAATTTCTATGATATTTTTTTTAATTTTTAACAATAATAAAAAATTATAATAATTATAAATAATTAATTATAATATATTTTTTCTTATTCCCCATGCAACACACAAGAGAAATATCTAGTTATGAAGAAAAAAAACTAAATAAAAATCTCTCTCTCATTGTTAGTCATAACCATGGATACCTCCACTCCAAACTTAATCATGCAAGCTTGAGGAAAGAAGAGTACAATTGTAACCTTGATTAACAAGATCAATCTACACAATTAAAACAAATACAATCAACACAAGTCAAAACAATAACAATAACTTAATCTACAACAACAAAATGTCTCAAAGTATCTACCCATAGTCCTCAAATTCTCACCGTGTTCAAAATATCCATACAAACGCAATTCACGTCTTTCCTCGATCCAAACCATTAGAACTATTGATTATCATCGATTCCAACCAATTGAATAAAAGCCCTCATTTCCAATTTAGGGTTCAAACCTCAATATACCTATATTCAAACTTTAACCTCAATCAACAAATTAAACTGATTAAACTTCAATCCTAACATACAATAGCATAATGGAACCATTAAACCTAAGTTTATAAGATTACAATATCATTATTTAATAAAAGTCACAATCTAACATCAATCCCTAACTCCAAATTTCACAAAAAAACTCAAATCCAACCAAACCAATTAAACATTTTATCTAGTCCAAATAGTCGATTAGAACTCAATATTTGATCAAAACATCACCTATTTTAAAATCCCAATAGACCCTAATATTTCACAATTTGAATATTGAAAAATATAAGATAGGATGAATAAAAACAAGTTAGAAAAGTCTACTTAAGAGTTTGTAAGCTCAAATATACCCCTAGAGGTTGAAATCTCCAATCCCTAGCACAGAAAAATCGCCCTACACACTCCCTCTCTTCTATTTTTGATGATGAATAGCATCTTATTTATGTAGAAAATTGGTATTTGCCTTAGCGAA
Organism: Leucaena leucocephala; assembly: GCA_037074615.1. Taxonomy (NCBI): domain Eukaryota; kingdom Viridiplantae; phylum Streptophyta; class Magnoliopsida; order Fabales; family Fabaceae; genus Leucaena; species Leucaena leucocephala. The sequence goes on along the minus strand of CM073561.1, from coordinate 5,833,882 downwards.
CAGCGTCTTTCACTTAGGCTAACAACACAAAAAGCATGATTTTACTTCAAAAAAATTATAAATAATTCTACAAACCTATTAGAACTCTTTCAAAAAAAGCATATTATACGTAAATATATTAATCAATTAACTATTAAAATTAACTTTTTTAATTGCGGGTAAAAATACTACGAAATTGTATTTCTAAAATATATTAGAACCCCAAAGAACTTCCACGTGTATTAATTGCTCTTTTATGGAAACTTGTGAGATATTTTAAGACCTTAACCCATTAATAAAAAATTAAGAGAAAATAAAATTTCTTCTTTCTTTTTTTTTTATTGGAAAGACAAATTTATTACAAAAATAAAATAAAATGATACATAAGCCAAATTGGGCTCACTTGCATCATATGAGAATACAAAATATATTGGAGAGCCTACTCTATAGACCATAAAAACACATAATAAACCAACAGGCAAAGCCCATTTAGGATTTCGAAATGAAGCATGAAGTATTTAGGACTGCTACTAAGGGCAAGGGTATCCCAAAGGATACTGAAAAAGGCTTCTAAAATAAAATTCATTCCAGAGTTGTAAGACTTGACCATGGGACTAGGAAAAGAGAGCCTCGTAACTCTACACACCTCAATGCCTTGGTTGACGAGCATAAGAGACTAGAGGAAACAAAACACGAAGGTGAACCTTATTAAAGAAAACCAGGACAAAATTTGCAACGCGAGTGGCTTGAACTTTAGAGAGACAACAATGGCACTACCCTTTCCCTGAAGGTCTCTTGAATACAGCCTCATTCTTTAGAGAGGTAAGCCTTTTCAGTAGAACGCTTGGAAAACCTCAGCTGAAATTCAGAAACACACACTCGCCATATGGTGCCACTTTTTCTGAAGAGCCTGAAGCACGATCGTAAAAAAATAGCTTGAAATACATCATCATAAACCATCTTGGTTGTTTAAATAAGGGCATGTTTAGTTTAGATTATAGAGAAAATTAATTATAAAATAATTTTATAAATATATTTTGTATAAAAAATAATTTTAAAAAAATAAATATTTAGATAGTTATTATCAGAATAATTTTTTATAATAAATTATTAAAAATTATATAAAGTAAATAATAATTAAATAAAGTATATTTTTAAATTTATATTTTTTATTTGATATTAAAAAAGTGATATTGAAAATTGATGTTTGGATTATTATTATTATTATAATAATATTTTATCAATAAGTTATTAAAAAAAAGATATAAATTAATATGATAATTATATAAAGTATACATTTTAATTTATATTTTTGTTTCCATGTAATTAATTAATAAATAATATATACATATATGTTAGATAAATTAATTAATTAATTAATTATATTTTTAATAAAATTATATAATTATTTAAGATATATATATGCGCCAACTACTGAATCGAAGAAGGGAGGAAGACCCACACAATAATAAAGGGTTTCGGAGGGTATTTTTGGCAAAGGCACAACCAAAAACATTCTCTTTAAAAAAGCTAACATGCCCAGATTATTTAAAACCATGGTTGAAGGTGGGGCAAACCATGGTTTTGACCTGGATAATCAATTTTTAAATTTGTTTTAGGTGTTTATATAGTTTAACTCAAAAATCAAGGTTTGGTGTACATGAGTACTTTTTTTTCCCTATCCGAACACACACTAAATCCTGCCAATGTGAGAAATCTCTATTGACTGACCACAAAACATCATTTCTAGAAATTGTTGCTTAGAGGGCCTGAGAAACTTCCTACAAGGTAAGATAAGAGAATGTCTATCATGGCAATCCATGTTTACATGTCTAGGTTGAAAATTACAAGTGGCAAAATCTGAACCCACTAAGTGCAATCGCATGGAACAGTAAAAATCAGGATTATATCTTATTGAGCTCCCAATTTTATCATAAAGATTATCCTCATGTAAAGGCTCAAATTAAACTTAAGTTTTTACAGTGCTGATAAGTCAAATCATCCTTGGTGAAATTACTCTATTTTGTATCACTTGGAGAGCTTACTGTCGTATCCTTATTTTTAACCTCAATTATACTCAATTGGAAGTCATTTGAACTAATTATATATCCCTTTGCTTTAGAAACATGCATTTTCAAAAGATTTTTTCTCAGGTACTATTCACAAGTATTGTTTATTTTATAATCTAGAATACATACCTAACTTTAAAAATTCATAATTAAATATAGAAAAATCGGAATGGGGTGGTTCCAATTTCTAATAAAAGCTATTTCATTTAAATTTTAAGGAAAAATGTAAAACTGAGCTTTTATTATCTAAATAAAATCAGTTTATTGGTTGAAAAATACTATTTATTTGGTAAATCTAGAAGTTCCAGTTTCTTTGCCTTAATTTCAAAATTCATTTCTCTTTGGTTACTTGTCCAAATGAAACGTATTACCTATAGATTTAAAGCTCCATATGTATTCTTTAAGCCCATAAAATTTCATAAAGAAATTCGTTCGTTTATTATATGAAATTAGCAGTTGAAATATATATTTACCCTTTTTCCTTTAGATGTTTCAACACCTATAACATGGTTATGCATATGGAAAGAATGAGATTTCATATAAATCTCAATAGCAAGTCATACAAACTATAATATCATACATGATTAATTAGATGCTTAACATGTTATCATGAGATGAGAGTCACTTCATAATAATACATAAGCAACCTCTAACATGCATATTGTCATGACATTAGTTGCAAGGAGTTGCAATTATTCATACTTCATCATCATCATGATGGCATAATCTTAAGCTCAACCAAACATCATAACTAACAAGCAATCATACAATCAAACAAATATGAAATTATAGTTAGGTATTCTTGCTACCTCTTATGATATGCTTGTCACACTCTTATTGAAATGGTCTTCTTCCCACACAAATGTCAAAACCTAGCCATTATAAAGTAACATCAAGTTACAACTCAACTTCAAAACAATTCTAAGACTAGGTTTTCACTAACTTCTATTCTTTTTCAATTTTATGTTCTATACTTCAATCTTTCTAAAATAAATTCTCATTGTTCATTTCCATACAAATTTTCATGTTGAATCCAAATATGAAACCAGAATTTCTAAAATAAAAACACATCATATGTTAGAATTTCATGAATTTGATGCTTCAAATGATTTTAAAATAGAAAATTGTGTGGGGATAAAGTACAGAACTGAAAAGCCTCACTATTTTCCAAAAATTCACATTTTGATTCCAATGCTTCCAATACTTATTTCTCTACTTTATCCCCATATAATTTTCTATTTTAAACTCATTGGAAGCATCAAATTTATGAAATTCTAACATATGAATAGTGATTCATACAGTGGCAGCTAAGAACACAAAATCCTAACTACATGCAGACTTGAATTTTCAAACCTATACCACTTGATTCTAGCTTGTTTAAACTTGTCTAAACTATCCATAACATAAAAATCATATTCTTATCACATATGGATAGTACTTCCAACAACACCATCAAGGGAAATATGCCACAAAAACCTTTTAAAACTAAGAGCCAACTTGCTAGATTAAAGTCCAAGAACAAAGGAACTAGTTACCTTACTTGTTGCTCCAAGTTGTATGCTTCTTTCTTGCTTCAAAGAAAATTTTGGCAAAGGTTCCCTAAGGTGCTCAAGATGCCGAACCAAGTCTAAATTGGTGGGGTATTTATAGGTAAAGTTGGATAGAAATAGAAGGCTAATATTAGTTTGGTTACTATTTGATCTAATGGTCTATAACTTACCTTTCACCAAGCTTGCCCTAGAAGCCTTAATAATGATGCCATGCATGACCTCATTTAGGGCTATGTTTGGCTGAAGAAAAGTAGAAATACTGATAGAAAAAATTTCAGTCCAGTCCAGTACCGATCTAAACAGTTCACAAAAACCTTATGTTCCCAATTTTTATAATATTTCAGAATATGTATTCTGTCATGAAAACCAGTATCTAAGTTTTTCCTACCATTGATATTGTTAGACTGAGTATTTATCTGCCAAGCATCCCTTAAGAAATGACTAAAATACCCTTAGTGCACTTTCTTGCACTACTTAACCTTAAGGGCATAATTGTTACCCCTATACTGGCTCTAACTAATCACCCCTGTACTTGCTTGGATATTTTTGACCTATCTAGAATGACCAAAATGCCCTCTATCTATCTCTGGTATAATCTGGCTATATAGGGGCATTTTCGTAATTTTATACTTTTTCAGGGTTGCTCTAGACTCTAACCCACTTAATTGTCCAACCACCTCATTGGGCCTATGAGACACCATTTTGGGCCTTGATATGGGTCAATTACCTTTATGACACAAATCCCAAGAAACCTCCCATGAAGGTATTTATCGGGTATTTTATTACACAGTAAATTCTCTTAAGAATTCTACAAGATTCCTTTTCTAACTCTGTCAATTTTATAAATTTTTATATTAAATATAAGAATTTACTATAAAGTTTTATATGATTCTGAGATCCAAAAAATACTGTAATAATTTTTCCTAACTTCAGGAATTCATATCAATTAATTGGGACCTCAAATCAAAAATCTGTGTTGCGTTAAACTGATCAGAATAATTTTCTCTACTTACTGGTAAAATTTGGGACTAAACTGCTTTCGGGTAGTTTTTGGCATTTTCTGACTCAACTTTCTCATAATTACATTTTTGGCCTTGAACTTTTGATAAATTAGATTTAAGTCCCTTAACTTTTGATAATTACACCTTTTGGCCCAACTTTTGTCTCTGCCTTTATTTTTGGCCTTAAACCTTTTCTAAATTTCATTTAAGTCCTTGAACTTTTCTTAGTTATTAGTCCATCTCTTTCCTTCCTCAATCTGATTCAATTCACTTCAAGAATCTCATGTCTATTACATATAAACTGTACATATATATCAAATAAGAAAATTGAGGATATAACACTTGCCACCTTGATATACTTATTTGTAGCTACCTACCCTTGAATAGGCACCATAAAAAATAGTAACTAAATTTGAGACCTTGATTAGAGCTAATGGCCCTAGAAATCAAATAGATTGGCCAAAGTGAAAACCCGCCCAATTCCTTGATTGATATTGTAGATTGAATATGTATAAATTATTTTGGCCAAGCGAGGCCCAACACATTTTCTAAGGGAAAATACATTTGACACTGACTTTGAACAGTGCTTAGGCTATAGGTTTTCAGGCGTACTTATTGTTGTTCACTTATTTCAAGTACCCACACGGCAACCCAGTATTGTTACTAGACTCGGGTTTCTGGTACACATCAAAAATATATTCTAGAAGAGAAGAGAGTCTTTGTTTTGCCAAGAGAAGACTACAAGTCACCCATGCAAAGCACACCTGTGAATATGCTCCTGTCTTCTTGTGAAAATAATGATATGGACATGTCTTTTCTCCTTCCTTAGACATGTATGAATATAGCAAAATAGGGGGAGTGGGATGGTTCTTTTATAATCGCTCCCTATCATCAGTTTGAATATATTGTGATATTCACACTAATGACCCAACTCTTTTAGATATTTATACTTCAGCTCCACATACACATATATGGTTTTGAACCTAATACACTAAGGGTGGACCAGCTCATTTTCCTACATCTCCCACTCACACTTGGGGTTAGGGATCATGGGTTTGTACTCTTTTTTCATTCTTTCATACTAAATGCTTTGCTATGACCGCATGGGCATGATGTTTGCATCTAGGTGCCTGTATTAAAAATCTCTTTTACAGGACCAGCATAAGACAACTTTTTATTAGTGTAGCTTGAGTTCAATAATATGCTTCAAATGTCCTAGATTTATCGATATACAATTTTCAATGGCCAATCTAATCCCTCTAGAATCAAACTTGACTCAGATTGCCTGTCACATATGCAAGTGTCTGTGACATGTCCCTTATGATATGTCCTTTATGACAGGGCCCTGTCTTAAGCCTAGTGTCCACAATTATAAAAATGGCATATCATAAGGGACATGTCACATATACTTGCATACATCTGTATATTGTATGTAATCTTCCTTTTGCCTATATATCACTTTGATATGTATCAACTGCTTTCTTGGCATAATTTCTTAGATCATATCTATCATGATCGCAGGATATATGTTAATGTAGCAGTCGTTGAACCATGATTTCATGATATTGTCAAAATTAGAGGACACTAATAGAAGGACCATACATAGTAATGAAATGGGATCTTTCACTTGCTTCTCTTTTGCGGTTCTTCTAGCACATGTGTATGAATCTACGGTGTTACTCTTATACTTTAAGAGCGTACATCATTTTATATCTATTATAAACACATTATAGATTTAAGTCTAGACACTCTTAGCATTTAAATCCAAATTCTTCAACTTCATCTCTATGATGTCAACGTTGAAGGATTTGTTATTTGGCTACAAATGTCTCATCTTTGCACACTCTACCTGAGTGTCAAATGTCACATCCTTACTTTTAACCTCAATTATGCTTCATTAGGAGTTATTGGAACCAATTACATGATCATTTGCTTTGATCACTGGGGTAAGTCCAAACCTAGTGTATCAAAGCCTCAACCACTTCTGGGTTTAACCTCGATCTATCTAAACTAAATATCTTAGGAATCAGATCCCCCTGGTTTACTGTGGTCTCTGAAATCCTAGACTCACCCATCTTTATCCTGCAATAACTAACTTAGTGTTAATTATGCATATGTTTACTTATGTATTAGTATATAAATAATCTATTCAGAGAATTTCCTAAACTAGAATCCTTTGCTTTGATACCAAAATGTCACATCCTTACTTTCAACCTTAATTATGCTTTATTAGGAGTTATTGAAACCAATTATATGATCATTTTCTTTGGAAACATCTATTTTCAAAAGAATTGCTCTCGGGTACTGTTCACTTTTACTGTTCATTTGGTAATTCTAGAACATGTACCCTACTTTGAAAATTCATAATTAATTGTAGAAAAATTGAAATAATATGGTTATAATTTCTAATGAAATCTACTTCATAGATATTTGAAGAAAAAAATATGATAATAAGGTTTCCTTGTCCACATAAAATCAGTTTATTTGTTAAAAATCACTGTTCATTTGGTAAAATCTGGAAGTTCCAGTTTCTTTGCCTTAACTTCAAAAATTCATTTCTCTTTGATTATTTGTCCCAATGAACCGTGTTACCAATGGATTTAAATCTCTAGGAGTCCTCTTTAATCTCATAAAATTTCATGGAAAAACTCGTTCATTTGTTATATAAAATCATCATGTGAACATCGCTGCCTCTAAACGCTTACTTCATCTCAATTTCAGATTTTAACTTCAATTTAGAAAAATCATAAAAAATCAAATTCTTAACAAATTGAGGAGTTCTTGATGTACATTTAAAGCTATGTGTCTTATATCCTATAATGCAAAATTTAAAGTTAAAAATAGGGGATTAAGGCATCCTAACTATCGTCACACCATCACAACCTCAGAACAGAAATTTTAGGATCATATAACATTCATCCATACATGCTATCATATGTTTCCATAATGTCAAGTAACTCATGTAATTTATTATACAAACTCATCCATGTATGCTTACTCTCTTTCCTTGTGAAGTTCCAGCACCTATAACATAGTGATTCTTATAGAAGGAATGAGATTCATAGAAATCCCAATAGCAAGTTACACAAACTATAATATCATGTATGATTAATTGGATGCTTAACATGTTATCATAAGATGTGAGTTACTTCATAATAATACATAAGCAAACTCTAACATGCATATTGTCATGAAATAACTTGCAAGGAGTTGCAATCATTCATACTTTATCATCAACATGATGACACATTCTCATGCTCAACCAAACACCATAATCAACAAGCAAGCAAACAATTAAGCAAACATGTAATATAGTTAGGTATCCTTGCTACCTCTTATGATATCCTTGTCACACTCTTCTTGAAATGGTCTTCTTCCCACACAAATGTCAAAACCTAGCCATTACAAAGCAATATCAAGTTACAACTCAACTTGAAACTAAATTCAACACTAGGTTTTCACTAACTTACTTTCTTTCTCCCTTTTATGTTTCATACTTCTATCTTTCCAAAATGAATTCTTATAGTTTATTTCCACATAAATTTTCATGTAGAATCCAAATATGAAAACAGAATTTCCAAAATCAAAATACATCAAAATGTCCTGCCCTTGATCGAAGTGCATGTCCTTGTTTTCTAAAATTCACATTTTGATTCAAATGCTTCCAATACTTGTTCTCCTACTTTATCTCCACACAATTTTCCATTTTAAACCCATTGGAAGAATCAAAATCATAAAATTCCATAATATGAACAGTTTCATGTGTACCAGCAAGAGCACAAAACCCTAAATCCAAACATACTTGAATTTCCAAGCTTATACCACTTGATTCTAGCTTGTTTAAGCTTATCTAAACTATCCATAACATAAAAATCATATTTTAACCACATATAGGCAGCACTTATAACAGCAACCATAAGGGAAATATAGCATGAAATCCCTTAAAACTATAGGCTAACTTGCTAGAACAAAACTTAAGATCAAGGGAGATGATTACCTTGATTGTTGCTTCACTTTGTGTGCTTTCTTCTTGGTTGAATGGAAATTTTGCAAGAGTTTCCATATGGTTCATCATGCATGTCAAAATGATCTGAATAGGGGGTATTTATAGATGAATTTGGGTTAAAATGGATAGCCAAGATTGATTTGTGCACTATTTGATCTAAGGGCTTACATTTAATCTTGGATTTAATTTTTTCCAAAAAGGAAAATTATGACATCACAAGGGACAACTCAAGGGACACATCATGGGGGTATGTGATGCAATTCTCATGTAAGAAAGCCTTTGGAAAAATTCTAGTCTAATCCGGTACCGATCGAAGCAGTTTCACAAAAACCAGACTGTTTTCTGTTCCTAATTTTTATAATATACCAGGATATGTATTATGTCCTAGAAATCAATGTCTAGGCTTCTCATACCATTGACATTATTATACTGAGTATTTATCTGCTATCCATCCCTTGGAAAATGACCAAAATACCCTTGGTGTCCTTTCTTACAGGACATTGACCCTAAAGGCATAATTGTCATTTTACCCCTCTTTGTACTGCCTCAGGGTGTATACTGACTTTAACTAATTATATTTATACTATATCCCACATTTTTAGCCTATTCCAGATGACCAAAATGCCCTCAATCTATCACTAGTACAATCGAGCATCTAGAGGCATTTTTATAATTTCGTACTTTTTCTGGACAATGGCCTCTTCTACTGATGAACTGGTACCCTGGGTTTTGGGCCCTCCTTGGCATCATCTTGGGCCTCTATGTGAGGTTATTTGATCTCATTTTATATAGGTTTACATACTAATAAGTTCCATAATCGAATCACTGGTGTTTTCAAACTCCCGTCAAAATTCACTAATATGAGGATAACCTTTTATACAGAACTCCTTTCGGGGTTCTGTCAAATCCATAACATCTGACCTTATAGGGCACACTTTCCTATAACTTTCCCACCTATATCTGAAGTCCATGAAATCTAATAAAATTTCAGATAACTTTCAGACTATCAAATAAATATCCATTGTTTGGAGCCCTAATAAAATTTCTGTATTATGCTAGATTAACCAGCATAACTTTCTTTATTTACTGATAAAATGTGGGACTGGAATACTTCTAGAAAGTTCTAAACCTCTTTGGGCTGAACTTTTCATAATTACAATTTTGTCTTGAACTTTTTACTTAATTATATTTAGGTCCCTAAACTTTTAAAAATTACCACTTTGGGCCCAACTTTTATTTCTACTTTAACTTTTGACCTTTAACCTTTTCTAATTTGCATTTAGGTCCCTGAAATTTCTCTAGTTCATATCTATTTCATATAAACTGTATAGTTACATCAGGTAAAAAATTGGGAATATGACATCAAATGCGGTTGCTCTTTTGAGAGAGCCAACCTCTCTTACCTGTACGACATACTGGACATTGTATACTTTCACACATACACATCAAGTAATGATAAAAAATATAATTCCATCAATCATAAAAGCATTACATAAGGTTTATATTTCACATTTTATGCATACCAAGAGCTTTTACATGTCTCTCAAAGACTTCTTTGCCTATTGGCTTTGTTAGGTTTTGCTACTATACATTTGGTGAAAATATATTACACGGTAACAATTTTTTGTATTATATAATCCCTCACAAAATTGTACTTGATGTCAACATGCTTAGTCTTATTATGATAATTGGGGTTTTTGGTGTAGGTTATGGCCACAGTATTGCCACAGTGTACTAACACTAGACTGGTACTCTCATTTCTAAATCTAAGATGTTATATGAATCTTTTCAGCCACAAAGCCTCTTGCATTGTTGTAGTGCATGCCACAAACTCAGCTTCCATAGAGTGTAAGACAATGCATGTTTGCTTCATGCTACTCTAACATATGGTGACATTATACAACAAGAAGGTATAACCTGAAGTCGATCTAGTATCCCATTAGGCATAGATCGCTTCCCTCATAACACAGTGCATAATCAACTGTTCCCTGCAAGTATCTTAAGATCCTTTTTACTGTCTTCCAATATTTCTTATCGGGATTAGACTAGAACTTGCTTATCAGCCCCACTATATAACAGATATTTGGTCTTGTACATATCATTACATATACTATACTACCAACTGAATTGGCATATGGAACTCTTTCTATCTTTTTCTTATTTGACTCAATTTTGAGACACATATAAGGACTCAAGGCTACTCTAGTAATCAATAAGATATCCATGGGATTGTGGTATTTCATATTGAATCACTCAAGTATCTTCTTGATATAATTCTCTTATGAAAGAGAGAAGATCCTTCTTATGCGATCTCTTTAGATCTTAACTTCAAGTATGTATTCTGCTTTACCCATGTCATTCATCTCAAAGTTCAGTGAGAGCTATTCTTTAATAGCTGCCACCGAATCTAAACTATTTTTGGCCAATAGTGTATCATCTACATATAAAAATAATATAACAAAATTATCCTCAAACTGCTTAATATATATGCAATGGTCTTCCTTTATCATGTAGAAGTTATATAAGGTTATCGCTTTATGAAATCTCAAATATCACTGTTTGGATGATTGCTTCAGTCCATAAATAGACCTTTTGAGTTTACAAACCTTGTTGTCCATTCATTTCTCAATGAAATTTAATAGCTGTTGCATATATATTTCTTTATCTAAATCACCATTAATGAATATGGTTTTTACATCCATCTGATATAACTCCAGGTTTAAATCATTTACTATTACCAGAATAAGTCTTATCGAGTTGAAGTATACAACATTTGAATAAGTATCCATATAGTTTATACTTTCCTGTTGTGTATATCCCTTTTTAACCAATCGAGCATTATATTTGTCAATTAATCTATCCACTATTATCTTAATTTTGAGAACTTACTTGTTCCCAATAGCTTTGTGCCCTTTTAGTAGATCAACTAACACATAGACTTGATTTTTCATTATTAAGTTAAGTTTTTCTTCGAATGCTTTCTTCCATGCTTCCTTAGAAGGACCTGTCAAGGCTTCATGAATAGAGCGGGGTTCATCATCCCCTTCTAGAGTAACTAAGAGTAATTCACTTTCTATTTAGAAGCGTCTCTTTGGAACACTTTTCTTGTTACTCCTTATGACTGGAGCTACTTTCTTACCTTTTTTGTATTTCTCTCTGTCTTATGTTGACCTTTTTTGGCTCCTACTCAAATTAATATACCTAGAGGATTATGGTCTATCAATTTGTTCGGTACTATTATGTTCCTAAGTCTTATAAAGAGATACAGTGTGATCAATATCTCCTCTACTGGTAAATTTGTATAAATGAATGTGACATCTCTTGATTCTATTTTAGTCATTATTTCATCTTCATTTCACCTATGAAACAGTATCATTTAAACTAGGGGTATCCAACTCTGTCCTGTTCTAGGTGTCCTGACCCAGTACAGGTGGTTTCAGGACGGGTCTGTCCTATCTCGAGAAGGATTGGGATAGGAAACTATCGGGACGGGACGGGATGGGACAGGTCTCAGCCTGACCCTCAAGACTCTCATCCCGTCCTGACCATAATTTTTTTATATAAAAAATATATTATATTCTCTTATCTTTTTCACTCCGTCCACTCGTCTCAGGCTCTCATTCTCTATTCTCTCACGCTTTGCTTGCTTACGGTCACAGGTCTCGCTAGTCGCCACTCTCATATAGATATTTTTACTTACAAATATTCTTATACATATATTTTTATTCTTCCTTACGGTTATTTTTTCCCTTATCTGGGTAAGTTATCATTTTATATAAGGGAGGGATGTTGGTATTTAGAGGAAGTTGCAGTGATATTTTATATAAAATGATTTACTGAGATAATTTTATTATAATATTTTTTTATAAAAATTGGGTCGGGAATTCTCGTCCCGTCCCTAACACGTATCGGTCCCAACGGGACTAGGACAATTCGGGATGGGATGGGATAGGGGATGTAAAATGTGTCCTGTGTACTATATCAGGATGGGACACGGGACATGGTTGTCCCAATCCTGACCCGTCCTGTAAGTACCCCTACTTTAAACTGTTTAAAGTACTTATAAAGATATACTTCTTTCCTCTAGGACCCTACTTCCCATACTTAAGGGAATTATCATGGATATACGTGGCTGACCCTTAGAGTCTAAGGATGGTTAGCTCTAGCTTACATTTTGTCCATGACTCTTAGGGCATAGAAGCGATTAATTTTGAGGTACACGGTTAAACATGTTGCTATCAACAAAGCACCCCAATGTGAAATTGGTAGGTTTACTTGAGCTAAACAGATATCATGACCTCAATCAATGCATAACCCTATGATTTTATTGTCCATTTGATTATCTATCTCATTAATGTATCATTTGAAACACTCAAGGGCCTCAGACTTATGTGAGATCAAATAGACATGACCATATCGTGAAAAGTCATTAATAAAGGTAACAAAATACCAAGCTCCGTGCCTTGCCCTCACATTCATTGGACCATAAATGTCAGAATAGGTTAATTGCAATTGACTCTCAGCTTTTGTTCCCTTACCAAAAGGCTTTCTTGTTGCCTTACCCACTAGACAATTTTCACATAAAGATATTTTCATACTTGCAATGGAACCCAGCAATCCTTCTTTTGCCAATTTAATCATGCTATTTTGATTAATATTTCCTAGTCTAGTATGCCAGGCATTCATATCAATAATATTGGAAGAAATAGCAAAGCATTCATTAACACTAGAACCACCAACAATATCAATAACAAAGAACTTTTTGAATAGGAAAGTTGAACCATAAGAGACAAATTTGCTAAAATTGTTTGCAACTTTATCATGGAAGTTCACTTCAAACTCAAACTCTAAAAAACATAACATAGAGACCAAGTTTCTCCAGATGTGGGAGCATGAAGCACATCATAGAGTATCAAGGTCTTTCCACTATTCCATATATAAAGCCACTTGCTTCTTCAGTATTCCATGAAGGATTATCAATCCTTGGTTACATATTTAATCAATAACCCAAAAAGAAGAAATTGTTTCTGTTAGCAAAATAGTATTATAAACATATGAGGCATGCAAATTTACATAATTCACTAATACATTTTTTATTTCATCCTGTTTAGAACAGTTACTGCGAAATGGCCCATGTTTTAGCAGGAAAAACACTGCACCTTCTTCAGGTCCATTTTCTGCTTTTCACCTTTCTAACCCTTCGTCTTGAATTATTTCTTGCCTTTTTGAAATTGAGGACAACCTTTCTTCCCTTCTTTTGAAACTTCTTGCCCTCCTTAACATAGGGTTTTGAATGGAAAGTACCAGCATCCTCAGTCAAATAGGTCTATCCAGAGGTTCTATAAGCCTCTAGAAGTTAATCTTCCAGCTCCAAATATCTAGTTGTATCATTAAAAGTAATTCTATTTTTATTGTGGATTAAGTGAACTTTCATATGCTCCTAGCTATTAGGGAGCGATCTGATCATAGCTTTCACTTATTGTTCGTCAGATAAGGTATGACCAGCTTTCTTAAGCTCTCTAATCATGTTGGTCATCTTTCTTAGATATTGCTTTATAGGAGTGCTTGGCGTAAGCTTATAGGTATTGAACTTAATTATCAACCTCCTAAGCTCAATAGTAGAAATACTGCTAACTTATCCTTTAGTACAATCCACATAGCTTGAGCTATTTTGTGCATCTCAAATTCACACATGATGTAATCTCCATGGTAGTAAGAAGCATGATTCTAGCTATGCTATTCGTCTTCCTCCAAGCCTAGTAAGTCTCTTGGTCTCTCATGTACTGGGCCAAATTCCTAGCTTTAGGTTCAACCATAACAGTTGTCAAAGGTTTAATAGCATATTGTTCCTTTAAGATGTATTGGACATTTCAGTGTTAGATATCCCAGTTATCCCTGTTAAGTTTTCATCCTTATTTAGTTTAGCAGTAATGTTATTAGTTGCCATTTTTAGTTTTGAGGAAATCTAGGTTCTCTTTTGAAAGAGAATCGTACCAAAGAACATTTCAATCATATAGCACAATGAAGTATTGATAAACTTATATTTGTAGTGATTTTTAGTGTATTTAAGTGAGTTTATTATTAATTTTATCCCCATTTATTAATATATTGAGCAATTATGAAATAAATAATATTCGAAACAGTTGAAAATTAATTGATATCAATTTAGTGCTTAAAGTGAACAAATAATCTGTTTATTCTAATTTTCTATCACAGATCAATGGATTAAGGGAGAATGACAGTTGGACTTAAGGAGTTGATGACATGTGACAGCACATGGGCTATATCTAGGAATTGAGGAACAGATTGCAAGTGGGAAGCTCATGCATATACTAGCATATGGAGAAGCACTGTTCACATACACAGCACTGTTCTTGCACATACTGCACAAAATCACACACATGCTTGATCTGAACAGAATCACACATTTCAGTAGCAGCTCATGCACTCCACACATCATTCACACCATTTTAGCTACCTTTCACATCCTTCCATACCTATATATACACACACCATTCTAGATCATATGGGGAGGCACGCCTAGACACTATGTTCCCTTCTCTATTTAGACATTCCAATTCAAATATGTAACTCCAATTCCACCTTTATTTCACCACACCAGACACCATTCTTCTCTTTTTATTCCTTCTCCATTTCTCTCTCATTCTCTATTTCTATTTTCTATTCTATACTTCCTCTATTCTAGTCAATAGAACTAGAGGAAAGTTTTGCAGTTCATCTTTATCTTCTTCTATCATTTTCACCATGACTGCTGCTGCATTTTCTGTTGTTGCTAAAGTTCAGATAGCAATGCAAGGCTAAGCTGTTGTGCTCTCTTAGAGATATTGTTGAACCTGAATCCTTGAGTTGAATAGGGAGTTAATTGTGTCTTTAATTCAGAGTTAAATGTATCAAGTTGATATAGTTAACTTTGTAATTACTGATGCAATTATAGTAGTAGATGATAAAGAAGTAGGGAACTGAGTTGGCTTTCTTATTTTTGCATAACTGACCTTTAATTAATTCTTATCTTTGATTGAGTTGAACATAGTTGTGATTAATTGAAATGATTAATTCATATTCTACTATCTCTAAGTTGAATGATTCTTAATCTCTTTTAATATTTGCGAGTTGTAGTTTTAATTGAGATTTAGCTAGCTAGTTGTTAGCTAACATATTCTAATTCAACTGATTAAGTCCTTATATTCTGTGGATAATGAAGTTAAGGTAATCTCCAAGGAAACAAACACACTTGTCATTCATTCATCTCATCATCATAAACACTAAAACATAAATAATAGCACAGAATTTACTTTCAGTAGTTAGATTAAAACTCATCAAACACCATCTTTTTAACTTGTTAATTTGTGACTCATCAGATTAATTAGGAACTTTTACATCCATATAGGCTCTTTGTGAATTGACCTAGGTTAGCCTCTACTTACTATTGGTTAGGTTAGTTTTGTTTGATAATTAAAACAACAATTATGAAGTATACAATGTCGTGTGCGCTTATATTATTCTTGACTAGAAAATAATGACACTACAAGATCCATGATCAAGAGCATACGTTTATATCTCTCATCACACATATACTAGCAACAGTCATTATGTGCTATCAAGAATTCTATGAGTACTTTAACAATAAAATACTACTTTTAGAATCTCCATCTTTTGAAGCTCCCACTTATAAGAAGCATACTTAGGTTATACATGAATAATCAAATTGTATTTTAAATGAACTTCTTTAAATAAAATAAGACTTGTATTTCATTTACAATATATGAAATTATGGTTTCAAAAGCAATATAAAATATACGGAGTGCTAGTACTAAGAGATATCAACCAAGATACCAGCGAAAAAAATTTAAAAAATCATCTCTCCTTAATTTTCTAAGCTTTGGTTATTTAAACATAAAATTTGAAGTTCTTTCCATAGTGTCAATCCAGAAAGATTTTCTGGTGAGCCAGTCTCTGTCTCTTACTTATCTTATGTATTTCATCTGACTTTAGCTTAGACTTTTTTTTCTTATTAGTTATGAACTTGGCATAATCATGGAGAATTTTATAAATGCCATTTTTTGTTTGTGAGTATGACGATTTGACTTTAGCTATCCTTTCACCAAAGCTGGGTTACTTGAGTTGGATTACTTCTTCTTCTTCTTCCCTATTCATAAGTTATGTAGGAAGAGGAGGTGCAGAGTTAGATTTAGAATTTGTGAACATCAATTAAAGCTATTCAGGTAGAGGTTCTTCCACTAGATCCTCATGATTCTCCTCAGGGTTATGCTCAAGATCCCATTTCAGATTTGTATCTGGATTTTCTTTAGGGTCCTCATCAATATCTTCTTCTAGACCATTAATCTCTACAAGCTCCTCCAGATCCTCTTCTTCAAAAACTTCAGGATCTGAATCCTCACTGAGGTTCATTTTCTAGAACTTTATCATACATATGTGGAGTTTAAAGTACTATATTAAGTGATTTTAGTACTAGTTGAAGTTTTTTTGACTTATTTTCACATAGAAATTCAATGATATAAATTATCATAATTTTATAAAATTTTTAAACACCTAAAAGTGTCAAAAAATATAATGAATACTTATAAATCGGTTCAAAATTGTCCCCCAAAATGGGCAAATTATATATCAAAATGAAGATTTTGATTTTAGGAATTTTAGTAATAAACTGCACCTCAATCGGAGTCCGAATGTGCCCTCATGCACCCCTGGAAGATTAAATCTAGAAAACATAAAAAAATAGACAGACTTACTCTTGGCACTAGCTCGTGAATTCCTCGAACCAGTCTGGAACTGCCATGTGACAGTTATGTAGATTTTTTTAAACCAACTTCATTTTTTTCTATTATGGATCCGAGTTAGGTCCACTGATCCGACCCGCTCTAGTACCCCTTAGCCCAATCCTCTCTTCTTCTTGTTTTTTTTAATTTGGGGCTAGACCTCTCAGAGCCCAAGTTGGTGTCTTGGAGCTCAAGACAAATTTTAGGGATTTTAAAAAGAAAATTCAAAAAAGTCAAATATAAGGTTACATGGCATATGGTGGGACCCACACCTTGTGCAAGGTTCCACATGGCAGCCAAAAATAAGGAAGAAGAATTTAGACATGTGATACAATTTAATAAAATAATATAATATTTAAGTTAATGAACAATAAGGTTAATTAATCCAAAAACTAACCAATCAAATTGCAGATTTAAGCATTTTAATATTTAGTTGAAGGGAGGGTAAAATTATTCCAAGGTGGCCAAAATTTGGCTATAAATACCCCCTTACATGCACAAAACCGTGACCAAGGAGAAGGACCAAGGGGAACCTCTTACAAAATGAAAATTTAACCAAAACAAAGGCAATTCAAGGTACTTTGATCCAAGGTAGCTAAGGATTAAGGTAAGTAATCCTTTCTAGTTTACTTATAAGTGTTTTGGAAGGATAAAACCTAGAATTTAGTGGTTGAAAAATGAATTACTTCCTTGGATCATGTGCTGGCCAAAATAATTAAGTAAAGAAGGAAGAAGAAAATGAAGTTAGAACCATATAAAAGACACTTAGATAAGTTAGGTTTAATGATTGGTTATTGAATTTAATTGATATTCTTGACTTTACATTATTTTGATGCTTTTGGCCTATACTATTCTGGACATAAGGAAATAGAATTTCAATGATCTAATGATTCTATTGAATTTAAATGATGATTTTATATATGATTGGAACTTTGGAAGTATTGAAATTGGAAAAGAGAAAGTTTTGAAACCCTTTATGTTACTGTTCACAAGCATGAACACTTATGATAATTTCATAATTTTGATGCTTCCAATAGTTTTAAAATGAAATATTTGTGTGGGATTGATAACTGTCATTCTAATTATCAAACAAGATGCTAAGCTAACATATAGTAAAGTGAAACTAACCTAGGTTGATTCACAAAGAGCCTCAATGGATGCTAAAGTTCATAACTAATCCAATGAACCACAATTTAACAAATTAATGCAATGATATGTGACATGAGATGTTTAAATAAATTATGAATGTAAATCCTATGCTACTATTTATGATTTTAAATGTTAATGATGTTGTTATGAATTAATGACAAGTGTGTTCCCTTAGAGATTACCTTACCTTCATTGTCCATAGAATATGATGAGTTAATTAATTGAATTAAAATAAACTAACCAACAATTCGCCAGCTTAATCTCTATCATGCTACAACTCGCAGACATTGAAAAGAGAAATATGAATTACTCAACTTAACAAGTAAAAAGAAGAATTAAATAGGTACAACTATACTTTGCTATAGAATTTCTCTAATTAACCATACCCATGTCCAACTAGTTCAAGGATAAAGATCAACAATTCCCTAATATTCATCCTCTACTAACTCTAATTGAATGAATGAATCGATTATGAGATATAGCTACAGATACATTCAAATCTGGAAGTAAAGACACAATTGAACTCCCTGTTTGCAGATCAATGACTCTGATTTAGCTTTATCTCTAAAAGAGCATAATCAATCTAGCTTGCATTGCTATTAGAACTTTAACAGTAACTGGTAGATTAGCAGCAGTCATAGTGAATATAGAAGATAGAAGATGAAGATGAAAGTGGAAAGTTCTTCTAGTTCTACTACTTAGAACAGAGAAAGAGTGCAGAGATAAGAGAGAATAGAGATAGAGAGAGAATCTAGATGGAGTGGAGTATGGAATTAGAGAGAGGGTGATGGAGTGAGAGATGGAAGGAGTAAAAGTGATACGGAGAGAGAGTAAGAGATTGGGTGAATGATGTCACAGAGCAGTAGAATGGATTAATGATGTCTCTCAAAGTGTGGAATGAGTGAGCTGATATGATGAGCTGTTGGCATGAGTGAGTATTCAGTTTAAAGTGCGTGAATGTGTGTGTCATTGTAATAACCCTAGGAAATAAATAGGTAAATAACACCACCTTAATAATATATGTATTAATTTTTGCATTTATGCTAAGGGAAAAACTAGTGGTTGAGTGGTTTGAGATGGTGAAATCAGTGAGAGGTCCAGGGTTTGAATCATAGCTCTTTTTCAAGGCAAATTTTATTTTCCATCCCATTTAGCAAAATTACAAAACTACCCTCTACCTTTTTCCATTTGAATACTTCCCTTCTCCATTTCAAAACGCAATAACAGCAAGAGAGATCAGAGGAACATAAGCTTTGCGACTTCAATGAGCTCCACAATTGTGATTCTATCTGTTCCTGTCGCTCGTATTGCTGTCGATAGCTGTATTTCTTCTTCTTCCTTTTTTGCTCTATAATAGAGTCGCCTGTGAGTCCACCAAAAGAGAGAGAGAGCAAGCAAGAGTCGAGTGAGAGTATGTCAAAAGAAGAGGAAGTCGAGCTCTTGACGCCTGAGACTGAGCTACAGAGTTATCGGCTGTCAGTAGTAAGTTCTCTGAATCTATTTTTTTTGTTCATCGCCATTGTGATTCTTGAGTTCTAGGGTTAGGTTACCGATTAGGAATATGAATAAGTTTGAATAATACTTTATGACTGTTGCATATTCTTTCTTTGCTGATTCCTTGTGCTTGTCGTCTATGTTAGTGTGGGTAAGTTTCAGTTGGCTTGAGATTTATAGTGATTATTGGTTGATTTAGTGAGAATGAAATGGGATTTAAGCGTTGAGACTTGGATTATAACTGAAAGCGTAGGCCTTGATGTATGCCTGTGATAGATTTGAATGAGGCTATGGTTTTCTAAGGCAGACCATTATGGTTCCTGTTATAAGACATAGGTTATGTTTGTTGAATGTAGGCTCACCTAGAAATAGGGACTGGTGAGTTATTCTGTGGTGACTGTGTAGTGTTGTTTTGATTTTGAGCGTTTGAGTGTTTAGATAGAGTGAATGATTTTAGGTATTATTGGGGAGCTTAGAGCCTAATGATTTTTATTGATTAAAATTAGAATGGAATCTTATGCTGTTAGATTATGGGATAGGAGTAATGATTGGAAGTTGTTAGCTGTAAGATATTAAATGATATTTTGAAGTGTCAATGTTATGATTTTGAGAATGGGAAGATGAAATTAAGTTGAATGTGATGGATGTGCTTGTATGTAGTTAACCGAATGATTTAGTTGTGCTTGAAGAAAGATGGTTATTTAATTAATGCTAGGAGGACTAAAGTTTGGCTTAGGTGTGAAACAAATACATATATAGGACTATGATATGCATGCTGCAAGGATGGAGTTAGAGGCTAGAGATAAATTTTTAGAGGTTATAATTATGTACAAAGGTTTTGATTGAGGGTTCTTTATAAGTAAGCGTTTTAATTAAATTAATCATGACCAGGACATGATAATGATGAATCACTAATTGGTTTTAGATTAAGGAAATTATTGCTTGATGGTGTAGGAGCTTAAGTGTGAATTTTTGTCGAATGGGTTATTAATTGGAATAATAGATTAAGGAGGAATGTAAATTCTTTTGAGGCTTTAATTTAAGATTGAATATTGTGAAGCTAGTGGAAGGGTATGAGGTTAATGACTTATGGGCTATAGTGTTATTGATATGACAAGTATGAGGAATATATCAAAGGTGTTCGATCAAATATGTGAGGATGAATATCTATTGGATTGAATTGTTAGAGGATTTAAATTGTAAAAATGCCCATTATTTTAAATAGTCTAGAATGGTAGGATTAATGATATTTGTTAAGGAAGCTAGAAATTCCAGTTTATGTAAAGGGAATTTATTTAAGATACAAATTATGGATAACAAGGAATTAACGTTATATTATGCGTAAGTGTACATTGACGTGGTTTATCAAACACATGAATAATTATATAAATAACAAACACATGGTATTATGTATTAATGATGGCAACCTTAGAGAGGACCGAAGGAGAAGGGAGGGAAAGAAAAGAAGAAGAAGAAGAAGCAGTAGATAGATTACTCAAAACATAAGCAGAAAATTAAATATGCAAGCAGAGTGGGATGCTCTGGAATGAACAATTATATGGTTGTATTATAGAGGCTAAAATTCATGAAAAAAATGCTATGGGTTGAAATGTAAAATTGAGGTGTATTTGTTCTAAATTATTTTACTAGACATATGCCATGTCTTATGTCCTTGGAATATGGTCAACAATAATAGAATTAGATATATTTTTTATTTTTTTATTTTTTTTATTGAAGTTAGTTACTTGAATGTATTTAAAGAGGCAAAGGTGTAAGGTAAGTATAAGGAAGAAATTCAAGTACCAAAGCAGACAAAAGTTAAAGGTAAAGTAAAATGGAAAGATTAGAGAGCTAATAACATGGGGTTTAGACTTTGGGTGTGAAAGAGCGATTTATTATGAAAATGTTATGTATTAAGGTGTTAAGAACTAATAAACCTTATATGGATAACTAATATAGGATTTGATATTTGCCCGAGCCATCAAGGAACCCCAGAAAGGAAAATAGGAAAAGGTAATTCAGAAGAAAGGAATCCAGGTGTTTGAGTTGCTGTAAGGGCAATTATCGTAGGAAGTCTTGGAAGAATAAGTTCTATTTTGAAGGCTCAACAGGTGAGTGAATAACGTCCCTTAAAATAGTATTTTTAATAAATTGTTACTTCATTTAAAATGTTGAATTTCAAATATGATTTACAAAAAGCAAGTTTTACAAATTCATAGTACGTTAGAAATGATTTTCTTTCAATTGATTTACAAACGGATTATGATTATGTATGAAAAAGGATGGAGAAGTTTTAGAAAAGAATTTAGCAAATGTTATATTGAATTGACTTTTATTCAGGAAATATTCCTATGTGAATTTCATATGTTTCCTATAGTAACTTGATTTTAAATGTTCATGCTAGGGGTTTTGAAATTCAAAATGGTTTTACTAAACATTATTGCATTTAGAACGGTTGAGATCATTACATGTGAAATAAACCCCACGCATGTTGGAAATATTTTAGAAAGGACGGAATACAAAACGTTGGTTGCTAACAGCAGTACTATTGGTCATTGGTGCACCTTGGTTACCCGAGCTTGATGGATATTCATGAGTCGTGTACTCGTGCCAGTTATTTGTGGGATTTATTCTCACACTTGTTATTCGTAGGTTTCATACTTGCGCCTGTTATTCGTAGGTCTTACACCTACGCCTGTTATTCATGGCTTCAAGCTGTGCCTGATTGGTTATTTACCTTCATGGACTATGTGTCTATGCTTGTTTCATGGCCTCATGCTACCCCTAGTTATTTACCCTCGTGGACTATATGTCCACGCCTATATTTTGTGGCCTCGAGCCATGCCAGACTAGTTAGTTACCCTCATGGATTATGTGTCTATGCCTGTTTATATTTTATTGAAGTCGTACGGAAAAGCGATTGATTTGAAAAGATTATTTCAAATGGTTTTATTGAAAATAAAAAAAATATTTATAGAAATATTTGCATCAAGTTACAAAATGTTATGATTTATATTTAATAGTTTAACTGTTTATTTTCGCATTTTGAAATCATATTTTTGGAATGTTATTTACGAGTAGATTATTTTGGCCTTAGATAGCACTACCTACCTTATACCTCCAACAGAACAAAGAAGACTCTCATGGTAGTTCAAAACCTGTAGATGTTCTACGTAATCTATAGGCAGGATTCTTGATCCTTTTATCTTTTATCTTTTTGAGATGTAAAAATATGTTCATATATGAAATTATAACTGGCTTATACATGTCTAAGATTGTTATTACATTAGTTATAATATTTAAAGGCTTACGGAATGTGAGTTCTCTCCTATTTTGTGCCTGTCACCTCTTGAATTTTTGGGGCGTGACAGTTTAATATCAGAGCCTTAGGTTTCCTATGGTTACGTGGAGCAAGGATTCTTCTTTGGGGTCTCGATTATCATTATGAACCTAGGAATAATCATAATCGAGGCATCATTGAAGGCCTTTTAGGTGGTCCAATGCCTTTCTTGTCTATGTCACCCATGTTTCTTTTATATAAGTCATATATATATTGTATTAAACATTTAACATGTTTATTTATATAGTGATGATGTCTTGAAAATTTTAAGTGACAAGTAGAAGCACTAGCAGCGTATGGGCAACTATTTGAGAATATAAAAGTAAATGAGGGGATGCGAACGATTATGATGAAATGTAAAAGGCTTTATGTTTTAAAGAAGCATAAAAGAGGAAAATGAGATGAAAGGGTGCAGGGGTTGTTGCAAAAAGTGATGAGCTAGAAAGAGAAATTATTGAACACAGGGATTCAAGTACAGAAATCATGTTCCATCATTAGATTAAGAATTATGGTGACTGAGTTTATTATATGTAAACTGTTTACATATGGCCAAGGAATAACTGCTCAATCTGAAGAGAAAATTTCAGATGTAAAGATGCTGCCATTCAAAATTAGTTTTAAGATTAAAAAGTGCTTTAAACTAATAGAGATATGTAGTATAAGAATATGTGTATGTTGCTTAAAGTTTATTGGGTTCATATTTTTGGGGTTAAGAATGGTGTGGCACCTACTGTTTGGCACTTTAAAATGATAAGTATTGTAGATTGTCAGGTAATGCTTAAGCATTTAAAAAAAAGATGACTAGGCTAATATTCTTAAAGTTGAAATTTACCCACATTAAATCCATAGCTATACAATTTCTTAAAAAAAGTATATATATAAAAGCATTATGAATGAAATTGTTTAAATTAGAGTTTTGAATTTAAAACATATTACAAATATATAAGGTACTACCTTCAAAGTTGGAAATTATTTTAGACTTAAAAAGAATATTTTGATAGTTATAAGGGAGGTAGTGTTTGTTTGGCATTGGTTGTCATTAAGGAAGGAAAATATTAAAATGATGGTTCTGAAGCTGAAAATTTTCAGATTTAGAGTAAATGATGCCGTTTCCAAGAAGTAAGGCTTTGAAATTTTGAGAATTAAGGATTTGAGAGTGATTAAATGGTGAAATTATGACTTAGATTTATATGGAAATAAATAAATAAATATTGCCTCTGCTTGTATAGTTTGAGCTTATAATTTGATTGAGTGTTGTAATTTCAGCTTCTTTAGGAATGAGATGAATAGGAGCTTATTTAATGTATACACAATCATTATATGTTGAAGTCCTATGGAAAAGCGATTGATTTGAAATGATTATTTCATATGGTTTATTGAAAATAAAAAAATATTTACGGAAATATTTGCATCAAGTTATGGAATGTTATGATTTATATTTAATATGTTGAACTGTTTATTTCCACATTTTTAAATCATATTTTTTGGACGTTATTTACTTGTATATTATTTTGGCCTCAGATAGCATCGCCAACCTTGTACCTCCAACAGAATAGAGAAGACTCTCATGGTAGTTCAAAACCTGTAGATGTTCTACGTAATCTATAGGTAGTATTCCTGACCCTTTTATCTTTTATCTTTCTGAGATATAAAAATATGTTCATATATGAAAATTATAACTGGCTTATACATGTCTAAGATTGTTATTACATTAGTTATAATATTTAAAGGCTTACGAAATGTGAGTTTTCTCATATTCTATGTTGGTCACCTCTTGAATTTTCAGGTGTAACAGTCATGTGTTAATGAATCTCCTCTCTTGTGCGCAGTGAACATATTGCCTCCTTCCATAACAGCACATGCTCAATTTGTTAGCCACTCTTTTAAGTCTACCTTCCAGCTATCAAACCCATCTAATTACATTCTAACTGATTCTCCTTCCCATTTTGTTACAACAACAAGTTGACTTGGTGATTAGTGAGCATTTTCCTGGAATGAGAATTTACAAGACGCAAATTATTTATCTAATGAGATAATATTCCAATATATTACCACAATTATATCAATTAATTCCCATTGTTCTAATTTTATTTTATTTGTTAATTGCTCAACGTAATAGTAAGTGAGAACAAAATTAATAATAAAACTTTCTTTAAACACACTAAAATTAATATAAAAAGAAGAGTTTATCAGGGATTAAGTAGAGAAATAAGTAGTGGAATGATTGAAATCAATATGAGAAATTTTGAAAAAAATGTATTCTTTTTCGGTTCTATTCAAATTTCATGAAGGAGATAGAATTTCATAATTCTAAACTCATAAATAGATTTAAAAGGCTAAATTGTGCAGGGTAAAGTCAAGACATTAATTAATTCAAATGCCAAACCAATTAATAAAAATTAGAGAAAGATAGAGACTTAATGGGCTAAAAGATTAGTGAGTAGCTTATGTTGACTTAAAAATGGATTGTAATAAGTATGATTTTATGCTTTATTAGGCCTTGAGAATGTGGTAAAGAGGACCACAAAACAAGGACAATGGAGAAAGGAAAAGTGTAAAGAAAAGCAAGGAATATAAATAGGAACTTACCTACTTGTATGCTTATGTTGCTAGGATGTTTTATGTGAGGATTGTTTAATTTGATTATGTGAAGTATGTATGATTGAGTAATGCTCTGTTTCTTTTTATGTTATGGACATATATTATAATTAAAGGACATAGAAGCATGTAAGTTATCATTATGCAAGCATGATCATTAAGTGCACACATATTAATATCAAGCATGTAGTTGCATACAATGTATGATATCCATTTACTACTGAAATTTCTTCTGAAATCTCACCCCTCCAAATCACCATCACAATAGGAATTTCACATGATGAAGAAGATGAGATGCATGAAAAAGAGATAGGAATTATTTGCATTATTTATGTATATATGTATGTAAAGTTAGCAGTTGGAATTTGTCACTATAAATAGTAACTCATTATAAGGTAGTTATATTTGAGTTGTAATTAAAAATAATAAATGATATAATAAATGTATGATATTTTACCAACACTCAGTTAACATGTCAAGCTTCAGTTTAACAACAACAATGCCTTATTTCGATATCTATACAAAGAGAACAAAATTTCAAAGTTAGAATTGAAAACTATTTTCTAGAATTTTGACCAAATAAACAGTGATCTTTAACATTAAAAGTGTATTGATTGACTAAGCATTTGGTCTGAGAATTATTTTTCAATTAAAATCCATTATGTTAGCTTCAAGTAGCCTTTTACAACTTCATTTCAATTTTTTAAAATTAATTATGATTTTTTGAAGTTCATCACCAAATCTAGAAATACCAAATGAACAATACCCATGAGCTTAGAAATTCCAAATTTAGTAAATGAACTTCAATGGTTGTTTAAATAGTTCTAAATACTACTGAATGGTCCCTAAGGCATATGAAAGTAAGGTGTTATAGTGAACTTACGTACTTGTATGCTAATATTGCTTGGATATTTTATGTGATAGTTGCTACTTTGATTATGTGAAGTATGTATAATTGAGTAATGCTCTGTTTCTTTTATGCTATGACCATATGTTATAATTAAGGGACATTGAAGCATATAAGTTATCATTATACAAGCATGATCATTAAGTGCATACATATTAACATCAAATATATAGTTGCATATATTGTATGGTATCTATTTGCTATTGATATTTACCCAGAAATCTTACCTATACTTCTATTCCCAACAATAGGACATTCAAGCACAATATGAGAATGATACTTGATGATGATTTGTGTGTTTATGTTTATATAATAATGTAATATGTGAATTTGGGAATGTATGTGTATGTATGTATGTAAAGTTATTTGCTAAAATTTGTTACTGTGAACAGTAACTCGTGATAAGGTAGTGACATTTGAGCTATAATTAAAAATAATAAATGATGGAATAAATATATGATATTTATAAAGTGTATAGTTAACATTTCAAGATTCATTTTGACACTAAAATTCCTTCTTTTGATGTCTATACAAAAAGAACGGATTTTTTAAAATTAGGGACCATAAATTGTTTTCCAAAAGTTTTGACCAAATGAACAGTGATCTTTAATGCCAATACTGATTAGATAAGAATTTGGTCTGAGACTTATTTTTCTTTTAAACTTCATTATGTTAACTTCATGTAACCTTTTGAACCACTTTATTTTGATTTTTCTAAAATTAATTATGATTTTTTAAAATTCATCATCAAATCTGGAAATACCAAATGAACAATACTTACAGTTTTGGAAATTTCAGATTTAGTAATTGAATTTTAATAGATGTTTAAGTGGTTCTAAATGCTACTGAATGGTCCCTAAAACATATGAAAGTAAGGTGTTACATTGCCACCTACTGATGATATTGTACTCACAGGCGGTGGAAGACTGAAAATTCTCTAGTGGAGTCGTGGCTTCTCAATTCAATGGTTCCAGCCGTCTGTCAAATCTTTATGTTCATCCGTTCAACTAAGGAGATCTGGCAAGTTATGAAAGAAGCCTACGACAAGCGTTCGACAGCTTCTCTGGTCTTCGACTTGCGCTCTCGACTATGAATGGTGAGACAAGGTGATCGCCCCTAAACATGTACTATATGGAAAAGACGACCTTGTGCTAGTAGCTGGACCAATTGAAGTAACACGTCTAGAGGCATGTCGATGATGCTACCACCTACTGACAGGACCTAGAGGAATATAGGCTATTTGAATTCCTTGTCAGATTGAGCCCAGTGTATGAGGATGTTTGTACTTGCCTCCTCAAACGAGTACCTCTCCCTTCTATCTTTAAGGCCTTTACTTTCTAGAGGGATGAGGAATCCTATCATCAAGTTATGCTGTCTAATTCCATCACCCCTCGACCAATGGCCACTAGTGAGACGTCATCCGCCCTATATGCTCGTGCGATTGACTCCAGGAGAGAGTATCCCACATGTGACCATTACAAGAAGATGGGCCATAAGAGGGATAAGTGTTAGGACCTCTATGGGAAGCCTCCGACTCAAGGCCTAGCTAGAGTTGCCCTAGGGGAAATATGGCAGAAGTGAATAAAGCCCAGATGAATTGGGCTCAGCGTCTAGTCCAGTGCAAGGCTTCTCCACCCAAGTAGGCTCCATCTCTATAGGCCTAGTGCATGGTAGGTAACTCTTTAACCCAAGATCCATTGACCATTATTTTAGAGCGTCTGACTTCACTCAAAAGTTAATATTGTAAGCAACCAGTTGCTACTACGGTACAACGGGGTAATTTCTTTAAAACCCTTACTACTATTAAAGTTAAGCCTACAGGCTTTTGTTGGATAGTGGACTCAGGTGCCTTATACCACATGACTAATGATGCCTCATTTTTTTTCCAAATATACTCTTGCAAAATCACATCTCACAGTTAAAATTGTTATGCCTCTGACTCTCTGTTGCTGGTAGTGGTACCATCAATATTTCCCTTACTTTGACACTATATAATATTCTATATGTTCTAAACTTAAAATGCAATTTATTATATGTCAGCTAGCTAACTAGGAACGAAAGTGCCATGTTAAATTTTTTTGCTACCCACTATAATTTTTAGGATCTACTCATGGGACGACGATTGGTGTTTCTAAGAAGCTCGATGGGCTCTATTACCTGGATGAATGTCATGATCCAATACTTCATTTATGTAATAAAGTGTCTCTCCCTAGGGCTAGTGAATTGGAGTTGTGGCACAAGAGATTAGGACATCTAAACTTTCAATATATGTGTAAGATGTGTCCTTTAATTTTGCTCTAATAAAAATTCAGATTTTTCTTGTGATTCCTGTGAACTCACAAAACATCATCGCACTCATTTCCTAAGTGTCCCATATCGCCCATCTAAACCCTTCTCCATTATTCATAGTGACTTATGGGGTCCATCTTGAGTCTCAAACTACACCCAGTCAAAATGGTTTAAGACCCTAATCGATGATCATACCCGTGTTAGTTGGGTTTTCCTCTTAATAGATAAAACTGAAGTGTACCAAACTTTTTTCAATTTCTATAATATGGTCCTTACCCAATTTGATACAAAAATTTAGACTCTCCATACTGACAATGGCACTGAGTACTTTAACCATCCACTATCTAATTTTCTTAAACAACACAATATTACTCATAAAAGTTCTTATCCATATATCCCCAACAAAATGGCATTAATGAATGTAAAAATATGTATATCCTAGAAACTGCCAGTGCTCTTCTATTTAGAAGTCATATTCCCAATTTCTATTGGATCGATGCTATCCTCAGCCACCTTCTTAATCAATCAAATACTGTGTAAACCCTTGTCTTTTCAAACTCCTCTCTAGGTTCTCTAGGATTATTTTCATCTACCTTACCTAGAAAACACCCTTCCTCTCAAGGTCTTTAGGTGCACTACCTTTTTTCATCTATCATACTTCCAAACTTGACCCTAAGGTTGTCAAATATATTTTCCTAGGACCTACTGGTACCCAAAAGGGTACAAATGCTTTAATCCCTTGGCTAAGCGTCTTTATGTCACATGTGATGTCATATTCCATAAAACTATTCCTTTCCCTCATCTCCGGTTCAGGGGAGACTTGGAGTGAACCTCATTAATCTAAAGTTGAACTTGAACCCCAACCATTGTACCTCCACCAATAACCTAATAGAATCTATACCCATGACATACCGGTACAAGAGAAATCTAAGGAATGTAAAGGTTAAAGGTTAAATTGAACTAACAAGTGGGAACAAGTGTATACTCACAGAAACACGACAGGTAATGCTCCTCAAGTGAATGAAGCACACTAAGAGTTTGAACCAGGTACATGTTTTGAACAACCACAAGTACAAAATGGTGATCTTGATCTTGATCATCAAATAGCAGTGAGAAAATAACGCAGGTCATACACTAGGCATCCTATTGAGAGGTTTGGCTCTTATAAGGATTTATCATATGGCATCATGATTTTGTCTCTCACCTTGATAAACTCAAGATACCAAAGAATATAAATGAGGTTATTTGATGTCACTTGTCATTAGCACTCAAATTAATTACTAAATTAATCTCTATGTAGTATAGAGGTCAACCTAGGTCATATTCTCTATGTGAAGTCAATGTGTGGCTTAACTCTAGATTACTAAGAATGAGAAGGAGGAGGAGTAGAAGAAAACTTGATTTATAATTTTTCAAATGTAAAAGGAAATAATAACAAAAATAAAATAAAAGATATAGTGTAGAAGGATATCACTAATAAGACGAACACTCCGAAGGATTGATGCATGACTATCATTGTTCAATAATATATTAGAGCTATAAAAATTATATATGATAAGTTCCTATCATATAGAACCTTCAATAACCACCATGATCATAATCAAATAATCCACAATTATATCTAGATCTAGCATATAATTGTATTAAGAATTAGTAAAGATCCACTTAACATATGATAAGTTAAACAATAAATGATTCATTCCTCTAGTATGAATATTCAACTAAAACCCTGTATCTAAACATGTGAACTAAACATGAATAATTATAAGAGGAAATCAAAGATATTAAATAAATAATACTAAATCATAAATTAAAATAATAAATTATAAGGGTTTGATCACAAAAGTGTTTCAATTGAAACCCTTGGTCTAACATATACAAATCTCAAAATCTAAATCTATGAAATCATAAATTTATATAAAGGAAAAGATCAAAATATAAAATTGTTAAACTCCTACTCTAAAGCATAGGAACTCAATCCACTATATTTTTCCTCAAGAACTTAGAAAGAAATTGATATAATTGTGGAAAAGATGAAGAAGTTGTTGTTGTTGGTGATTGGTGTGTTGAATGGAGGAGACTTGGGGTTCTTTATATAGCTTTTGTGAGTGAGTCATGTTAATGTAGGTTTCTTCACTAATTAGCTCTCCAAAAGATAATAATAATCTTCATTTATTTTTAGTATCCTTCATTATCTTTTATTCAAATCCAAGTTATCCTTTGATCCATGAAGACGCCATTGAAGCCTTCGAATATCTTCTTTTTCAAATCCAATCCTAAGATAATAGAATAATTTAATACATGAATCTATTATCCATAGTGTCATAAATTAAATTAAATCTCATATCCAATTGCAAGATAGAAATCAAGATGTATTTATAGATCTTGTGTGCCATTTGAAATATTTGTGAGGAAAGATTTCAAATCTTGAATCTAGGATATTGGGAGAAAGTATGAAATATTCAAAGTGGATATTAATTTAAATTTTAAAAGATGCACTTTGACTAATTCAAATATTAATATAAAATGATTTCTCTAATTATGATATCTAATTAGATAATAATAATTTCCCTTTGAATAAATTAATACGTGCTTTCTTCATTTTATACTTCACTAATCTTAGGTGGATCTTATTGTAGCCTAGTAGGTACAGTCATAATTAATTATTTTCCTCATTCTTAAAAATTAAAAAAGATGAAAATACCTTTCTGCATATTAGTGAGATTAAGAAAATAATAACATTAGTAAAAACTCAAGAAAATGACATTTTTAGTTATTTAATTCATATAGTCAATTAAAATATAAAATGAGTAAAAATTTTGTAACAATGCCTATGAAACATGATAAATTCTCTCAAATAGATAAGAAATAATATAATAAAATAGTGATTCATCAAATTACCTATACTTAAACCTTTGCACTTCTAGACAAAGCATAAAAAACATCTTGATAGTACTAAAAGCAAATAGGGGAATCAAATAAGTTTGAGCATTGAAGAGATAATTAAATTAATCAGATCCTTCAAATCAGCCATGGTCACAGAATAACAAATGCAATAAGAACAATCTCTATGAACAAAGTTAAGACAAGGGAACAAGATAAAAGAGAGTATACTCAGGGATATATCTATTTCACTCATCTCACCTTTTATTGAGGTTCTTTCACTCAAACCTGTTTATACTAGCCCTTTCCATAGGCTTGTAAGTTCTAAATCTCTATTGTCAGTTACATGTGCATTCTTTAATCAAGAAAACTCTATAAGTTGTAATGTTAGAAATATGCCACGTTGAATGGAATATGAATAATAGAAAGTAGTATATGCATATAATAATGAATAGATATCATGGATTCATGTTACAAGAGATGTGTGGGTGGTAATTGTGTTACTAAACGCTGATAATGGTGTCTTCCTTTCTCTCTCTCTTTTTATTCTTTTTTTATTTTCTTTGCTTTTTCTTCACTTTCTCCATTTTTTTCTTGTATTTTTCTTGTGCTATCTTTCTTTTCTTTTTCTTTCCTTTTTTTGTGCAATATGGTTTTTGCTCTTCTTTTTTTTTTTATTCGGTACCTTTTATATAAAAGATATAAAAATTTGGTAAGTTACTTAAGAAAAAGGACCTTTCAACTCAAAATTAACATCCAAAGCAGGACAAGTGCGAAAATGATCAAAGTTTGCATGAGAAGAAGTCAATTCTCTTATGCTCCTATGTGCTCTTCTATTGTTCATGTTATTCTCTTCATGTTGCTCATTTTAAATATTATGATTATGAGTATGAATTTCAGCTTCATTAACATGCTCCATGACAAAATGATTATCTAATATAGCACCAGATGCACAATCAATTTCAGCAATAGAGTCACCATAAGAACTAGGCTCAAGACAAGATGCAATACTAGCTTGATTCAAGGTCTTATTCTTTTCAAGTTGCCTAAGTGTTCTATTGATTTCTCTATCCAAAGGAAAGAATTCAAAGCTTCTGTTCATACAAATCACGCTCAACAATGATGCAAAATATCAAATATGTCACAGAAGCAGCAATTCCAGGAATTTAGATCAAATAATCATAGTTTAAAACAGTCAAGTCACGACTAAAAGGTCACTAGGTCGCGACTAATAAGCACAAAGAATAGAGATCGCGACAAAAATGAACTTGAGGTTACAACTGCCAGTCATAGAAAGGAAAAATTCTTAATCAGTATATTTGGTCATGACCAAATGTCACTTTGGTTGTAACTAAAAATCACAGACAATAAAATGCTTTAAGTTTTCAATTTCTGGTTACGACCAATTGTCACTTAGGTCACGACTAAAAATCACATAGAGTAAACTGATTGAAATAATAATTTTTGGTTGAGACTAAGTATTAAACTAGTTGTAACTAAAAATCACAGAGAAAAAAACTGGATGAAAAATATTTTTGGTTTCGACCGAAAAGTAGTCAGGTCGGGACTAAAAGTAACAGAGAGTAAAATGAGTTGAAAACAAATTACTGGTTGCGACCAAATGTGCTTCTGGTCATGACTAGAGTTTATAGAGACACTCAGAAATCAATTTTAAGAACTTTTATCGCGACTAGAAAGATAGTTGGTCAAGACTCAACAAGTCAAAACGCAAAATATGCAAAAAAACTGAAATACCTATATACTTTTTATGATTTTTAAGCCCAGGAGATTGCTTAAGAAACCTTAACAAGTAAGGCTTCCCGGTAACAACGCCATTTTGATAACTGTCATTTTAATTATCAAACAAAACTAAGCTAACCAATAGTAAGTGGAGGCTAACCTAGGTCGATTCACAAGGTACCTAGATGGATGTTAGGATGTCTAATTAATCTAATGAGTCACAAATTAACAAGTTAAAGAGATAGTGTTTGATGAGTTTCAAGCTAACTACTGAAAGTAAATTCTATGTTATTTTTTATATTTTTAGTATTTATGATGATGAGATGAATGAATGATGATTACCTTACCGTCCTCATCCATAGAATATGATGATTAGATCAGTTGAATTAAAAAATGTTAGCTAACAACTTGCTAGCTAAATCTCAATCAAAGCTATAACTCGTAGACATTAAAATAGATTAAGAATCATTCAACTCAGAGATAGTAGAATATGAATTAAACAGAATCACTTCAATTAATCACAACTATGTTCAACTCGATCAAAGATGAGAATTAATCAAATGTGAGTTATGCATAAATAAGAAATTCAACTTGGTTCCCTACTTCTTTGTCCTCTACTACTCTAATCGCATCATTAATTACATAATTAACTATATCAACTCGATACAATTAACTCTGAATTAAAGACACAATGATCTCCCTGTTCAGATCAAGGATTCTGGTTCAACATTATCTCTAAGATAGCATAGCAGCTTAGCCTTGCATTGCTATCTGAACTTCAGCAGCAACAGAAAACATAGCAGCAGTCATAGTGAAAATGATAGAAGAAGATGAAGATGAAATACAGAACTTTTCTCTGGTTCTATTATCCAAAACAGAGGAAAGTTGTAGAAGAGAAAATGGATATGGAAATAGAGAAAGAATGAAAGGATGGGTGAGTACATATCTGATATGGAATGGTGTGTATATATAGGTGTGGAAGGATGTGAAGAGTAGCTGAAATGGTGTGAATGATGTGTAGAGTGCGTGAGCTACTGCTGAAATGTGTGATTTTGTTGTGTGTGAGTGAACAGTGCTATGTGCATGAACAATGCTTCTCCAAGTGCCAACATATGCATGATCTCCTACTTGTAATCTGTTCCTCAATTTCTGGATAGCCCATGTGCTGTCACATGTCATCAATTCCTTTAGTCCAGCTGTCATTATCCCTTAATGCATTAGTTTGTGATAGAAAATTAGAATAAACATATTATTTGTTCACTTTAAGCACTAAATTTATATCAATTAAATATTACTCAATATATTGATAAATGGGGATAAAATTAATAATAAACTCACTTTAAACATATTACAAATCACTACAAATATGAGTTTATCAGCAGGACGATAAGTTTGAAGTCAATTGGCTATAATTGCATCTCTAAATGGACACGTCAGCATGCTAACACATCTACTTTATTTTTTGCTTTCCTTTTCCTTGTGACTGAGCGAATTTATGGTCTTGTACTATTGGACAACTTGTAGGTATTCATGTAGAATTATTGTGTTGTCATGGCTGAAGACTTGGGATGGCAACATCATAGATGAGAAATGTTATACAATGCCAAAATACTCCATTGAAGACCTTCACTAGTTGAGGGTTGATTGTTTGTGTTGGCTGATGAATCACCCCAACAATTCACAACGGGAACGAGTGTTGTCCATACTAGTAGGCAAATACCCCAGCCATAAGAGAAAATAGTGACTAATTAGGTGTATTTGTCATTGTAAAATTTATAAAGAATGTGTACTTGAACAGTTTCAATTAATGTCAAGATGTTAACCTGTTCAGGAAAGAATGTTATCATGTTCAATAGCCAAGTATTGTGTTTCATATGTCCAGTGCGTAGGAATGACAATTAGACCATTGTAAATAACAACTACCTAACACAGGAAAAATAACAACTCCATCACTTATAAGTAACAACCCCTTATTAACTGAATAACAACTCCCCCACTAGGGAATAACAACCCAGCGCCTACCACTAAGAACAATAGTTGAAGGAATAAGAACCCCAGCAGCTGCAACTAATAACCCTAGGCCCTACAAATAACAACCCCATCAGCTACAACTTACAACCCTAGCACCTGCAATAACAACCCCAGTGCCTGAAATAACAACCCTAGCCCCTACAACTAAGAACCCCATCACCTGCACTAAGAACCCTATCAGCTGCAACTAATAACCCCGTCAGCTGCACTAACAACCCTATCAATTACAACTAACAACCCCAGCACCTGCAATAACAACCCTAGCACCTACAATAATAACCCCAGCCCTTACAAGAACCCTATAAGCTGTAACTAACAACCCCAGCTCCTGTAATAATAACCCCAGCCTGCAACTAACAAACCCAACCCCTGTAATTAAGAACTCTATTAGTTGTAACTAACAACCCCATTATCTACAACTAAAAACTCCAGCGCCTGTAATAATAACCCTAGCCTGCAACTAACAAACCCAACCCTTGAACTAATAACCCCATCAGCTATAACTAATAACCCCATCAACTACAACTAACAACCCCAACGCCTGTAATAATAACCCCAGCGTGTGCAACTAATAAATGACAGCAAATATCAGAAAACATAATATGCACTTTGATTAATATATATGCAATTTTCCATGACATCCTCTGTTAGCAGCAAATATAAAAGGTATATAGTAAACATAGACACCTTCATTAAGATCTACCCTTATAATGGAATAGGGTTTGATATTTTTGGAGGAAAGGACTAAGCTTAAGAACAAGGAATTAAGAAGTATTTGGATCAAGGTAGTAAGTTACTCAATCTTAATGTTAACATATCTTGATTATTATGTGTATTTGCCATGATTGTTGGTTGAACTAAAGATGATGATATGATGCTATCTTGCATTGTGATATCTTGACTTGATGCATAAGTGAGTTAGCATGAGATATAATTAGTTTCCTAATTATGGCATAATGCTAAGTTACATAATAGTCTTGATGTTAATGTTATTGTTGACACAACTTGATATTGGGATTTCTTTAAAATCTCACTTCTACAATTGAACAATTATTTAGGGGCTGATCAAGCAAGTGTCAAGAGCACCATGAGGGAGAATTAATGTATTATGTTATGATAATTTGGATCATAATTATGTATTTATATATTTATGACAATATGTAAGGCTTATAAGTTATATATTGAAGAGAGACTCTGAATGAGTTATTGTTGGAATCTGACCATGAAACTTTGCATGCTTAAAGTACACATAATGAGATTTAAATTCATATGTAGAAAACTTAAATTATAGTGGTGTACAATTTATGATAATTTTTCAAAGTTAGGGTTGGAAATCTAGAAGTTATAGAATTGACCATGTGAATAGTAAACTTCAATAAATAAATTGTACTGATTGGAAAGGAACTAATCCAATTTCTTATTTTTCCTTTATTCTACTATGAAAGAGCTTTTATTAGAAATTATAATCACTTAATTTGAATTTTTCTAGAATTAGTTATGAATTTTCAATATTGAGCATACATTTTAGAATTTACCAAATGAACAGTAACCTCCAGAAAATTAAAATTCTAGATTTAATTCCTCTCAACTTGAGTCTTCCATAATGGTTTCAATGAACATAAATGAACTCTAAAATTGTATAAAACTAAGGTATGACAAATCACACGTCTTTTTTGTACAAATTTTAAATCTCCTGTGAATTTGATAGATATTCTTCAAGGACAAAGCATGTCCTTTCTCATGATTAGTGGTCTTAAGCAGAAATTTGATCACATCACCATCAAGTTTGATTTCTCTCCTTCTCAACTCAGTTATCAGATGAATCTTCATCAACTCACCATCATCATTGGCTTTATCAATCATTCTCACATTGCAATAAAACCTTCTGACCACCTGTAGACTATAAGAGAGATTTATACCTAACCACTTCTCATAATACTTCATTGGGTTGTAAAGGTCTAATGAGTTTTGTCATTGTACTTTAAGTATCTAGGTCTACATAGACTATGCAACAAGATTCTCTCTCAACAAATTCTTCCTTGAACTTCCCTTTATCAACCCCTTTATCTGGATCTCTAGAAAGTAGGGCAATAGAAGTAGGGGTAGGAATAGAAGTAGGAAGCAGGTAAAAAGGACAAGTGCAGGAGTACCTTGAGAGGAGTTCTCTCTTCCTCTCCTTGATGTTTGTTTTCTTCTCTGTCCAGAGAAACAAGGGCATATGGTATGGATTAAAAGGAGAGACCTATATTTATGACAGTGTTGACTGCTTGATTGAGATTGTCATCTGAGTGAGTGTCCTCAGATTCAGTCTCTTCATACACTATAGCCAAAATGTGCCTCTTTCTCTTTGAAAATTACAGAGCACTTTGCCTTATCTCAATGCTTTACTATTTTGTCTCGGTGCTTTGCAGAGTTATGGCTTTCGGAGTGGCTGTCTCCTTTAGAGGAATCTCATCTTTCTCATATTGGACTTGTATGTTGACTTTGAGGGAATTACAAGCTGCTTCCTTTTGCTGCTATCAAGCTCATCACTAGTATTTTTTGTTCTTACCTGAAATGTCCTTACTTTTACCTCTTAAAGTACGCGTTTCAGAATCAATTAAATGCGTGAAAGCTTTATTTAGTTTCAAAAATTAAAATTTTACAAATTGGTCCTCAGGTATTATTCCCTAAGATTCCTAACCAATTGATCATACATAACATTGATCATACAACTCATTAGGATCAAGAAATCACACCATAGCCAAGACTTGCTCTCTTTAATTAACATTTTTCTCTTGATTTTATGATTAGTATTCTAGCTTTCTAAGAATCATTCTCATAGGACAATCCTACACAATTTTACATGAGAAATTCAAATATGAGCTTGGATTCATTAAAATCACATTCCTTCCTAATGAAATTGTCTTGGCCTTTTGATTCTAATGCTTCCAACTTCACTTTCTTATATTGGTTCCACATAATTTTCAATTTTAAATCCATTGGAAGCCTTAGAATCAACAAAATCACAACCTAGGCACAATAAAGCAGCAAGGTCATGGCACCTCTAGGCAACCAAGTCATAAAATTTAATCAATTACAAGCTAGAACCACTTGAATCCTACTCTTTTCTATCCTTTACACATATATCTAACATAATACTAATCTTTCTCTAAAATTCCATATTCAAACTAGAAGCAGCAACCCAAGAATTCAAAAGCTTCCAAATCCATTAAAATGCCAAAGCTAAAGAATACAAACTACTACAAAATCAAGACCTAGGGATGTCATTTTACCTTGATTGAAGCTTGATCCTTGCTCTTGCTTTCTTCCTCACCCATGGCTGCCTTCCTCTTCTTTTTCCTCTCCAAATTTTGCCATAGTTTCCCCTCTTGTTCTCACTTTGGCTAGAACTCTTGGAGGGGAGGGGTATTTATACTACTCCACTTAGTAAAATGCCATCCAACTTGTCTAAAATTGCAAAACCTGTTGGAAAACGTGCCCTAGGGGCCAATCATTGTCTTATAAACATTATTGATTTATGAGTTTATTAATTGTGTTATCATATTATTTGCATGTTTACTGTGATGACCATCCTTGGATAATTCATGATCTTATCCTAAATATCCCTGGTCGGTCATCTGTGCAGGAGCAGAGATGAAATAAGACCAGTATGACTTTGAAGATATATAGAGATATAAATCAAAGTCATAGGCACATGTAAGAGTACAAGGTGTTGGACCGACCTGCTATGAGAGAGTTGCATGGGTTACATCATAAGCTTCTCTCATATACAGGGTTGCACACAAAATAGCCCAACACGAGCTATGATATCCAGATTCATTGAATCTAAGATGTGTCTAGATTCAATGAATGATCCAGGGTTGATATATATATTTATTTATATTTATATTCGTATATATATAAATTCATATATATATATATATATTATATATATAAGGGATATATATGATTTAATTTATAAGGATAAATTAAATCTCTATCACGTTTGAATTTGAAATTCAAATTAATAGGATATCTCATATAAGAGATATTTATAAGATTTAATTTATAAGGATAAATTAAATCTCTATCACGTTTGAATTTGAAATTTAAATTGATAGGATATCTAAAATTTGATTTATGAGAATAAATCAAATATAGTCCAATCTTATCTTTATTTAAATTAAATAAATAAGTGAATTAAATCTGTGGGATAGATTTAATATAAATATTATTTATTTAATTAGTTTCTTATCAAATTATACAATATGTGATATTGTATTAATTTCAGAATTAATATAGATTAATTCCAAGATCCAATTCGGTTGAAAAAAAAACGCAGAGCATCCTATATATCTGATTTTAGGAGCTACGTTTTTGGTACACAACACATAACACAAAAGGCTGAACGGAATCTGTAAAAGGTTTGCAGATAAGAAACTGCTGAAGTAGAGATGGAGAGGACGAATCTTGAGAGAGCCTTGGAGGGACAGGAGACGCTAGCACATTGTTCGTGGTTGGAACGCTGTTCATGTGGATATCAGTAGAGGAAGCCGACCTGAGGCGTCGACTTCTTGCGATCAGAAAGAGAGTATGAGCCGCGGAGAGAAGCTGTGGACATCTTCTTGCGATCGGAAAGAGATAACTAGTCGCGAAAAGATGATATGGAAGTTGCTGAGGAACACTAAGGGTAATGCTTCTTTCCACTTGACTTAAACACATACGGTAGATCCTAGCAAGGAATGGGAAAAAAAATTAAATTAATTTCTGCTGTGTGTCTTCCAATTCCTTACAAAACCACATGCTTAGTCCATATAGAACCACATGCCCATCTTACATCTTATTCTCCTCTTACATCATCCTTATGACATCATCCATCTTCTTCCTTGCATCACCAAGCTTACGTGACAAAATCTCAAGGGAAGAAGGAAGATGAGATTAAATCTTGGCCCTTGATTTTTAATCTTTTTCTTAGTTTACTTCGCTCATATTTATTTGGATTTCTTAATAGGCTTTTAGAGCTCATAAAATTGTTTTGTCTACCATATTCTTTCTTTAATTATAGGGAAATTCCAGGGCCATAACTCTTCCTTTAGATATTTCTTTTTTAATTTCCTGTAAAATGCCTCTTATTATCATCCTGAACTTCTAGTATTTTTACAGTTCACACTGCTTTCCTTTTGGAATGAGACTAATTTTATAAATATATTTAGTCTCTTAACTAATTATTCCCCATTTTTTCATACTTTTTAGGCCTCCTCATGACTCAAATAATTATATCCAGATAAATATATCAAAATGATCCATTATATTGAAAATTCCATAAAGTTACTTTAAGGGTATTTTTCTCATTTATATTCATAAAAAATCCTTTGTGCCTCATTTCCTATTTTCTTGAATTTTTATGCTTTTTATATTCATAGTTCCCTTTTTGTCCTGAAACTTCCTGAAATTACTAGGCTTAACATCATCAATCATCACTTTGAGGCCTCTACATTAACCTTAGGCATGTAACTAACCTCTTTTCTCTTTATGAGCCTTTGAGACTCTTCTGGAGTCTCTAACTTTATTTATATATTTTTTCCAAGGAACTTTTTCTATTGTACCTTAATCCTTGAACTTCCTCTATTTGCAGTTTAAGTCCCTTAAAATTATTTGTATATTTCT
Source organism: Leucaena leucocephala (assembly GCA_037074615.1). Lineage (NCBI taxonomy): Eukaryota > Viridiplantae > Streptophyta > Magnoliopsida > Fabales > Fabaceae > Leucaena > Leucaena leucocephala. The sequence continues at coordinate 5,792,399 of CM073561.1, read as the reverse complement.
GGGACTTCTGCTTAAAAGGTTTTAGTAGTTTACCTATTTTTAGCTACTTTTTAGCCTTCTATGCCTTAAAATTGGGATGTGTCAAAGTCAACTTTTGAAACATCCTTACTTTTACTTCTCAAAGTATGCGTATGGAAGCAATTATATGCATGAAAGCTTTACTTAGGCCCAAAAATTAAAATTTTGCATATTGGTCCTCATGTACTATTTATTGTGCATTTTTTTCAGATTTGACAATCTAACTTTGAAAAATCATAACTAATTCTACAAAAATCGTATGGAGGTGAACTAAATTTTTACTTGAAGCTATTTCAATGCTCTTTAAGGGAAAAAATATAAAACTAGAATTAATCCTTGCCAATTTGTACAGTTAATTCATTGAACTTTACTATTCATTTGGTCAATTTTGGAACTTTAAGCATTTCTCTATGAGCCATACCAGGATCTAACTACGATCTTAGGATCTATTGTATCTAGTTCTCTGGAAAACTTCAAACTAAAGGATTGAGTTGCCTCTATTTAGTTGGTAACTTACTGATAACTCCCCAAGACTATTTCCATAAACCAATATCATTCTTTTACGTGTTAAGCAATTATCTAGGCCATCTATCTATCTATACATCCATCTATCTATCTATCTCTTTACGTGCCTAAGCCAATTTGCCTTAGGAGTTCTCTTACTCCTCTAGCTGCTCTTACCATCTCTAACTAATTCTGAAGGGAATAAGGAGAGGACATATGTAACTTCTCTTTTCTTCATTTCACTTCTTAATAGGAGTATTACTCTAACATGTATAATACACGGCCAACATGTTGCAAGGAGCTGCATATCCCCTTATGAATGCAAAGCTCTAACATAGGAGCTGAAGCATTTCATCCTTTAATATGCATAGCTATAACACTCAGAGCTTAAGCATATTTTTCATAGCCATAACATAGTACCTGGCATTCCAATGCAAGGAGTAAAAGCTCTTACTTTTGCTATATCTGTAGCATGTCATTCAGACATCCTATCCTTACAAGAAGGAGTTGTCTTTTTGTCTGTAGCTGATCCTAGAAGTTGAGAGGAGAGGACTTATAAGATTATGTTCTTTCTGCTTGCTTTAGTACTCTGCTAAACTTAGAGATATTTAACCCTAGCTTTGTTCTTGGCTAGTCATGCTCCATTGGGATAAAGTCAACTTTGTTTACCTTACCTTGCTACTACTTTCTATTCTCAATAGAGGACAACTCATTTATGCTAAAGTAACATTAACTCCATCTCGACTACTTCCCTTTCCTGCTCAGATAAGGTATCTTGCTTCGTTTAAAGTAAGGTCAATTCAACTTGGAGTACTAGTTCCTAATTTCTCTAGTACAAACTTAATCAAGAAAGTAATCACATCATCACACAAGCATACATATTAGCACACAATGAAGGTAAGACACAATAAGGTAAATTCACTACCGTATACCATAAGTTTTCTTGATTTCCACTTGCTCCCTAAGCTTTCCAACCATTAGGACACATTGTCAACCTTATCAAATCATCCTCTTGGATGAATCAAGGTGATAAAAACCACATTGATCATATAACTTATTAGGACAAATGACTCACCCCATAATTAGGACTAGCTCACTTAAACTTAATCTCTTTCACTTGATTTTAGTATTAGTATTCTAACTTTCTAAAAATTATTCTCATAGGCCAATCCTTCACAATTTTACATGAGAAATCCAAATATGAGTTTGATTTATCAAACTCACACTCCTTCCCCTAGAACTGTCCTTGGCTGAGAGCTATCATTCTTGGTGCTAACATTCCATTTTTTATTCCAATACTTCCAACTTCACTTTCTCAACTTGGTTCCAAATAATTTTTCATTCTAAATATATTGGAAGCCTTATAATAATCAAAACCAAATCATAAGGTATATAACTAGTCAAGATCGTGGCACCCCTCCAGGCAACCAAGTCATGAAATTCAATCAACTATAGGCTAGAACTACTTGAATCCTACTATTTTCTATCATTTAAACATATATCTATCATCATACTTATCTCTCTCTAAAATTTTGAATTTAAACCAGCAGCATCAACATAAGATTTCAAGCTTCCAAATCCATCAAAATTCCTTCCCAAGCTCAAGAATACAACTACTACAAAATCAAGAGCTAGACTTGTCATTTTACCTTGATTAAAGCTTGATCTTTGCTCTTGCTTTCTCTCTCATTTGTGGCTTCCTTCCTTTCTCTCTCCTCTCTAAATTTCTATAAGAACTCCCTTCTATTCTTCTTGGCTGTTCACTCTTGAGGAGGGGAGGGGTATTTATAATGCGCTTTACTTATAAAATTGCTCTCCAAGTTGTAAGAAATTACAAGATTAAATGGCTGGTCAAGATTACACCACACATTTATCTTGAATAATCTTTTTCTCCTCTTGCATCATCTTCATGACATCAAGCATCATTTTCCTTACATAATCTTGTTATGTACGCCATCTTGAAGGAAGAAGAAAGATCAAATCTTGTCCTTTAGATCAAGCTTGCTCTCCAAATTTCTTACTTTACATAGCTCACATTTATTTGGATTTCTCAAGGGCCTTCTGGGGCTCAAAAAATTAGTTTGTGTGCTCCATAATCTTTCTTTAATTATAGAAAAATTCCATTAATTTGGTCCATAACTGTTTCTTTCTTGTATTAAAGTGGATTGAACAGTTTGAACATTAGTCTCAATTTGTTTTTCCAATAATTTCACTTTCTTTTTGGAGTTACCAACTCCTTAGCTATTATAAGTAATTCATATCATAAATAATTGTATTCAGAAAGCAATTCATCATAAGTAGGTTGAAGATTGACTACCTCATTAGCTTTAGAGTCTTCTTGTTCTTGGGCAATAAGACATGTTGGCCACTTCCTCTTTATCACTATCTTTATCGTCTAATAAGTAACTATCTCCCCATATAGATGTAACTAAAGCATTTCTCCTTTGATACTTGTCTTTCTTCTTTTTTTCTATCCTTCCTTGATAGTTGTGGAAAGGCAGCTTTGATGTGACTAGACTTCTTGCATTCAAAGTAGATAATTTGATCCCTTGCTTCTAATGTTGAAGGAAAATTTTATTTTAATTGAAATTTTCTTCCAGTTTTATTCTTGTAGAATTTGTGGAATCTTTTGATAAGAAGACCAATTTCCTCATCTTCTAGCTCATCTTCTTTTTCATTACTCTCCTAAGCTTTGAGAGCAATCCCTTTGCCATTCTTTTCCTTCAATTCTTTATTGTACTTCTACTTGCTCTTGTACTTTGACAACCTTCCAAAAAGTACAGTAACTGATCGCATTGACTCTCCTTTGGATTTCTCAATAGCTATCACTTTTGGTTCCTACTTTTTAGTGAGGCCATCAAGATTTTTCCTTACCTGATCTTCTTGGTTATATCTCTTACCAGTGTTATTAAATTATTCATGAGAAGGGAGAATCTGACTTCCATATCTCATATGCTTTCTCTAGGGTTTATCTAAACTAGCTCAAACTCGGTGGTTAGAGTGTTGACTCTACTTAACTTTACTCCGGATGTCCTTTTGTGAGCAATCTCCAATGTTTCCCACATCTCCTTTGTATTCTCTAAACTAGATACTCTGAATTACTCTTTTTGAATTAGAGCACATGTGAGGATGTTGATAGTTGTGTCGTTCAGCATGATCAACACACGTGAAGTTTTTGGAATCTTCTGACCATCTACTATAGCACCTTAATTTCTTATATCTTAGGGATTAAACAGTAGCATTTGGACTACTTTAAGGTCATTAAAGTAAGATAGCATAATCTGGAATTTTATCCCTCTTAGAGGTTACTATTCACTGTGCAAATTCCAGACAGACGACCCGACTTCAAAAATTCATAACTAATTCTAGAAATATTAAATTGAAGTTATTCAAGTTATTGCACAAATCTAACTTAATCCTCTTTTAGGGAAGAATTAATTGTTGACCAAACCTTGACTGAGTCAATGCCATCTCCAAATTTCACTGTTCATCCAACATAATTCCCTTGATTTCAGAATTTTGGTCCCAACTTTGAAAAATTATATCACAACATGTAGACATCTAAATGTCTACATATAAAATTGAAGCTCAGTATTTCTACTATTTACTGGTAAAATATCATATATTTATTATCCATTTACTATTTTTCATCAGAGTCATAAAAAGATGATGCACATAAGGGGTATACTGTTCGTGCATAAATAATATATTACATGTTATTGTTTATTTACAATATAGGCCAACAAATAAACAAGATTTGAGGTAACTAGACATCTTCCATTGGCTTAGCCTCTACTGTGAGATGGGCCTGCTGTCTGGTAGATTTTCCTTAGTCCTCAGCCTTTACTTTATGGTTCCTTCTTCACACAAGTCATATAACATATACATGCCATGCTAATATTTTATTATTATCATATCCGGTATAGCTTAACTCAAGTTTAACTTGAGGTAATTTCCTTAACTCGACAATATCTTGACTTTATTTCTATTCACTGCAAGCCTTATCAAGAGAGAGGAATTCCACATTTCTAACTATTTAATCCATAAGAACAATTCTATAATTTATTAAAGTAAGGACTAGGATTGGTTATTTACCTCTAGGGGTGTGCATGGGTACGACTAGGTAGGGCAACCCCTGTCCAATGCCCTGCTTGAAAAAAGCATAGGTTACATTTTGTAGCCCAATGCTCGGCTCTACCCAAAAAGGCCCCAACTATTTCGGGCTGGGCATGGGCGGGCTTGCATGCCCAAATCATTATGCCCTACTCATATTGTGAAAAAAAATATGCAATCATGAACTTATAAAATAATACCATATTTATATCTTCAAGAGTTAAATAATATACATAATTTATTAAGAATTAGGTAATAAAAAGATAGTAATTAAAGTTTTAAAATATATTGCATATATATAAAAAACTAGAAATATATAGTGGCATTGCAACACTAATAATTAAATGATTGACAAGTAAAATATGGGAGCAACTTTGGTATCTATGTAAATATAAGTTATCTTCAAGATTTTGAAAATGAGTAAGAAGAGTTGTCAGCTAGAGTAAAAAATGTAGAGTTACAAATAGAAGAAGCTAAGAAAAAAATATAAGACTCTAAGAAAAAATAAAAAATATATAGAGAGAGTCGGGCCAAATGGGCAGGCCGGCATACCTTACCTAACACTTGGCCTGGCCTTGTCTTGCCCAAATATATTTTTGGCAATTTTTTTTAGGCCGGGCTGGGCAATTTTTCCTTGAGCTCATGGGCACAATACATACCCTTACTTACCTTAATCTCAGCTTACTGAGTCTTTAAGCTCCCTGGATTGCTCCTAACTTAGTCAGACTTCCTTCTTTTTCTTCCTTTCTCTCTCTCTTCTTCTTCTTCTTGGCTTGGACGTGGTTTGCTTAAGGGGGTGGGGTATTTATATCCTTGAGGTAAAGAAATGAATGGTCTAGATCAAATCACGAAGGACAACTTAGATTGCTTGCTTTCTTACTAAATAACCTTGACATCATCTTTATGAAATCATCATCATGACATTATTATGGACACCTTGCATGCTAGGTGGCACCTTTTGGGCCCTTAAAGACACCTCAACGGATAAGTCAACGTTTTCACAGAATTCCAGAGTCTTACCTTGCAATGGATGGCTGAGATTACGCCACTTATCTTCATATTTTTCTTGAGTTTTCTTCTTTCCCAAGTTGAGTGCCATGTGGCATCTTGGTGGTCCCATTAGGACACATCATGGCACCATCTCATGGCCTCTAGGAGACTCCAAAGCTTTCCTAATCAATTTTCTAGTTATAACTTCAACCGAGTAATTATCTTTATTGAAAATTACTAAAATATTATTTTAATTGTACTCAGGCCCACATAATTATTAGAGCACTTTTTTGGTACTTGTAGGATGTCATCTAGAGTCTCTGATCAAGCCAACTACTTTGATGGCTTAATTCCTAAGAAACTTCCCCAAAAACCTTTATCGGGTGCCCTTTATCACCTTAAATTTTATTATAAATTTTAATGAGCTCATTTTTGAGTTATGTCAGTTTCATAAATTTTTAGAATTAATATAAGAATTTTGCGTAAAATTTTATCTGATTTTGAGATCCAAAAGGTCCTGTAATAATTTATAAATTTTAAAAATTAATATAAATTATTTGGGACCTAAAATCGAAATTATGAAAAATATGAGTAACCCAAATATTGTCCCCTATTTATTGGTAAAATTTGAAACTGAAATATATTCATGTAGTTTTTGGCCATTTAAGTAACTTTTTCATAATTATGATTTTGCCCCTGAATTTAACAAAATACATTTTAGTCCCTAAATTAATTCCGTTTGAGTCCCTTACTATACTTTTAGAAATTGTGAACTTTCAAAACTCCCTTTCCTTTATACCTTTATTCTTTTGTTCACATACTTGGCCTAGGGACTTTTCATATTTACATTTAAGTCCTTGAACTTTCTACTATTTGCAATTTAGTCCCTAGTCTTTAACTATTTATATTTTAATCCCTAAACTTTTATTATTTACAGTTTAGTCCCTAAACATCTTTTGTATATTTATGGGACTTCTGCTCAAAGGGATCTGGTAGTCTACCTATTTCAGGCTATTCTCTATGCTTTTGAGCTTAAAAGTTGGGATATTACAATTCTTCCCTCTTAAAATAAATTATGTCTTCAAAATTTTAGGACTAAATCTCTATTTATACTCTTATGAAGAGGTTATCTTAAAGGAATATCTCTTATATTTCATAATTTTTCCTTACTTTTCTTAAATTTTCTCATCATCTTACATAACTTTGCGCATCTTTACCAAACCTCTGTGTCATTTGGACCCTTTCTTATCACTTCTCAGGCGTGACTCATCATTGTACTACTCTTGCCTGAATATTTAACTCACAAGTGTTGATAAAAATTTGAAACACTTATGCTAGCAAGCTCCTATCATAATATTTTACTATCTTATACCCTTCTCATTTGTCACTCTTGGGTCTATTCAGCTCTCATTTTCTTCAACTTCATCTTAGGGATCTATCTACTTATACTTGATCCTTTTTCATATATTTTGCGGGATTCGCTTCTTTTCCTTAGGTATATGACCTATAGACTTATAAGTATCTTGTACTTAGGACTAGAAATTTTAACTTCATTAACTTTAATTCCTTCTTCGTGTAAGAGGATCTTGAATTCAGTCTATATAATAAAACTATTTGAAAAAATTATGTGGGTACTCTCTCTATATGAGTTAACTAACTTGTGAGGCTTCCATACCTTAACCTTGTCCGTGGTACCTATCTTCTCAGAGAAATATTGCATTGTACTCATGACTTTATAGCTCATTCCTTTCATTAGGCTAGGTCTACTACGACTCTTGAGTTCTTCTGCAATCTACCATAGGTCTCTTCAAAATCTAACTGCGACCTTGTAAACCTTCAGGATCTATTGTGACCCTGGAACTCTGTATGAGCCATTATAGGATTTGTGATTCTATGGAATCTACTGCAATTTTGTTGTATTGATCACCATTTCTCTAGAAGACCTAAAACTAACAAATTAATTACAATGTTAGTCACTTCCATTTAGTTAGTAACTCAACTGATAATTTCCCCAAATTTTTTTTTAAATCAATAGTTTCCATTAAAACTTTACTCATTTCTTTTTTCACTTAGGAATTCCTCATATACAAACCACATACACACACAAACACAATATTTTGGGTCAATGGGTGTTGTGGCTAAACTATATATAAAAAACAAAAGAATACATTTAATTCTCTAATTATATACAAAGTTTATTAGTACTTTAATTTTATAAAATATATTTTTGGTTCTTTAATTTTAATATTGTTAGCATGAAATAATATTTTTTTATGTCAATTATTATAATTTAAAATAAGAAGGAATTTTTTTTTGTTAAGTTACTTATATTCATTAGGTCAAGTTTTTTAATTATATTTGTTATTTTGTTATTCTTAATTATTAATATATATATATACTTATAAATTTACTTATAAATATTTATATATTTTTCTATCAACCGTCATAAATTATGATTTATAAATTTTTATATATATTTGTTATTTTGCTTTTGTTATTTGTTAAACTTCACAAATTCATTTATAAATTCACTTATTATAAAATATGTTAACTTATTACTTATTCGGTCTTTAATATATGATTTAATTATAAAATTGATTTTAATATTAAATATAAGACATATTTTCTATATTTATTATTTTTTTTAAATTATCTCTTACCTTTCAACAATAACTAAGTAACTGAAGGGGACAGAATTAAAAAAATTATTAGAGTATTTTTAAAAAATATTATAATAAATAATTTAATTATTTTTTTAATTTAATCAAATTAATTAAATATATTAACATTTTACTATCCTTAGCGGTTAAAATGAGTGACTTTCGCCCATGTAGGAATATTTTGCTAAAACAAACCTTACGCAGCACTTTGCACATACTAACCTACACTATTTCGGGTCAAGCGTGCTGGGGTCCGATTCCTTGCGCATACAACACAAGCCCAAGTGGCCAATTCCGCATTGGCCTGGTGAAGGGAAGTTGCAATTTCTTCTCCGATTCCTTTTATCGGCGACTTCTGCATTTCTAAGTTGTTTCCCCTCTGCCTTGTATTGCCAATCTCCGTTTTTTATTTTGTTTCTCAATGCTGGCTTTGTGACTTTGTTCGTCGAGGAATTTGTCCCTTTTCGTTGAAGTTAAGTCACTATTAAATAGGAAATATGATTTCTAAACATTGAACTGTAATGCATTTTCTTTTTAAACTTACATAGATGCCATTGGCTTAATTATTGAATCTTATTAAGTGATATCAAGACTGTGACTGTTAACCTTTGTAATTTGAATTTGATATTTTTTGTGCAGGTCAAAAAAGAATATTATATTTATTGTAGCAGGTGGGGACCTTCTGATTGTGCATTGGGGAATTTCAGTTGTGTGCCTGAGAAAGAAACTTATGGATCGCCTCAACGATCCTCCCAATCTCATGATAGTTTCTGATCTTGATGGCACTATGGTAAATGACAGTTTTATTGATGGTCCGTCATCAGCTGATGCTAGGGTGTAATTTGGAATTAACTGTCGATGTTACTGCAGGTAGACCATGATGATCCTGGGAGCTTAGCCCTTCTTAGGTTTAATGCGCTATGGGAAGCCTATTACCGGCACAATTCTCTACTTGTTTTCTCCACTGGTAGATCACCGACAAGTTTCAGAAGTTTAAGAAAGAAGAAACCATTATTGACCCCTGATATAACAATTATGTCTGTGGGTACTGAGATTGCTTATGGTGAATCCATGGTGCCAGATGATGTCTGGAAACAATATCTGGATAATAACTGGGACAGAAAAGCCATTACAGAAGAAACGGCCAAGTTTCCTGAACTAATTCCCCAAGTTTGTTTCTGGCCTATAATTTTGTTGATCATTAAATGTATAAAATTTGATGTTATTATAGAAGTGAATGTATTTATAAATTATTTGTAGTTCATACATTTTTGCACGGGTTATGCTAGTTGATAGAAGCTTGTTATGAGGGAATAATGCGATCACATATTTTAGCAGTCACCATTTTAGACAATGGATTTTCATGTTATACTTGTTAATGTTTCAATTTTCTGGTGTTACTGCAGCCAGAAACAGAGAATCGATCACACAAAGTTAGCTTTTATGTTGAAAAAGGAAAGGTCTCAGAAGTCATTCTTGCTCTCTTCAAATGTCTAGAAAAACGCAGGGTAAGATTAATGCCCATAAACTATCATTATGACAGAATTTCTTCCACATCATTTTCATAGCTTTACCTAAATATCAATGTATGAGACTATTTTTCAATTAATCTGAACTGACATACAAGTATAAATGTGTTAAGGTTCCTCGATGATTATTAACAGTTTTTTAATCCGAAAACTTCCTTTCCATTTTATTTAGGTTTTGGAGGTGTTATTATGATATTCATGTGTTCTTTTCTCAGTTAGATGTGAAAATAATTTATAGCAATGGTACTGCTCTGGACATATTGCCCCAAGGTGCTGGCAAAGGACAGGCCCTTGCCTACATACTTGAAAAATTCAAAGCTGATGGAAAAGGACCAATCAACACTCTTGTCTGTGGAGACTCAGGAAATGATGCTGAACTTTTCAGTGTACCTGATGTCTATGGTGTTATGGTCTGTAACAGTATAGATGACTTAGGTCGCCATAATGTTGCTCATTTTTCTGTTTATTGTAGTTGTAAGGTGAATAACCATTGTCTATTTCTTGAATTTGCAGGTCAGTAATTCACTTGAGGAATTGCTTCAGTGGTATGTAGACAATGCAAAGAGCAACCCAAAAATAATTCATGCAACCGAGAGATGTTCAGCGGGTATTATACAAGCCATTGGTCATTTTTCAATAGGTCCAAATGTGTCTCCAAGAGATATTACTGAGAAGTCAGCTGGAAAAGTTTTTAATCCTGGGCATGAAGTAGTGAAGTTTTACATATTTTATGAGAGATGGCGATGTGGAAAAGTTGAGGATTCTGAACAGAATTTGCAAACTTTAAAATCAACCATTGTAAGTTTAATCTCAATTTTAGATTTTCCATTTCTGAACTTTGCATATATGGTTTGCCTTGAGTAAAGCTGAATTTCTTATATGCACAGCTAGTTAAAATGAGCATTAGGGTTTATATAATTCATTATAATATAGAAATATAGGGAAAAAACTATAGTCTCAAAACATAAAAATGAAATATAGAAAAATAAGCTGGAATCAGGATAGAAAAGAGAGGAAAAAAATCTTTTTTCTCTCCCTCTCTTGCTTTTTTGTTTTTGTTGTTGTTGTTATTTGGTGGAAGACCAACATTCTCTTAATCTGGTTGAAGAATTACATGAGAAACAAAACTTATGAATTTGTATTTGGTATCTGGTCTATGAATTGCAGAGTTTTATCTGGTCTATGAATTTGTATTTGGTTTCTACCTGACTATTAGAAATTCTTGATTGAGAAAGGGTGGATGAGAAATCAATTTTGCATTTTCATTGTCATATTAATTTTTACCTCTCCTGTAACCCATATAGTCTCTACCAACTAGTTATGTAGAAACTCTTGATTGAGAAAAGGTGGGTGAGAATTCAATTTTGAATGTTCAATGTCGCATTATCTTTTATGGTGGCATTATTGAATAAAATTTGCTCTGAATCTCTGGTCTTCTCCCGTGGTTGTTTATGCTTTTCTCTAGCATCACGCAGGAAGTTTTCTCCATCCATCAGGAGTTGAACAAAATAGGCACCAAATCTTAGATACCTTTGAAAAGTCGTATGGGGACAAGCAAGGAATACGCTTTCAAGTTTGGGTGGATTGTGTGTCTTTTGCAGAGATTAGTTTGGGATCATGGCAGGTCAAATTTGACAAGTGGGAGATATCTGGTGAGATATTTAGTATAGTACTTTGCTTAATATTCGTTTTTGTACCTTCATCTTTCCTTTCTTCGTTTCGTGACAGTCTCATCTTTTTTTGGTGCTTTCTAATTATCGTGAATGTTTTTTTCTTCTTTTTGCCAAAAATTATTGTGAATGATTGGACTTCTAACAGTAGACTGGCATTATTGAACCGCTGGTTGTTGGGTTTAGGCGTTTCTGTGATTTATAAGTTGTACTATCTAGTATACTAACATTAGTGTGGGTTCCTACTTCCTCGTCTTCCTTTAACTAGCCTTCAATATTACGTAACATTTTGGCTCTAACTAGTCTGCTTTTTGACAAAAAATAGTGTAGGAATTCTCACTTCTATTGAGGACGAGGCAATTACATGGGCATTTATACCCACTAAAAGGGACTACTTTAGTTACCACAAACAACATAGAAAACTAATGAAATAACTAAAATAATTACATTTTTTACAATTCTAACACTCCTTCCCAAGTTCAAGGGATATCTTCCATGGCACGGTTGATGGTTAAGTTCTGTACGAAAACACTAGGTAGTTCTTTGGCAAGAATATCTACAGGTTGGTTACTGAAGGAAACATGACAATGAAGACCATATGTGAAAAGATCACATCCAGTAGCAATGGAGACTACATGCAATAAGTAACATGCTCCGTGGCAAGGAATGCCAATGACTAATAAAGGTCATAAATAACAAAAGGATGTCACAATAGCAATATAGGTTATAAATAGAGAAAATGTCCAGTCAACAGTGAGCAATATGGAGTGCTTTATAGGGTGTTTAAGTGGACTGATTCTCTCACCTCAATTCATAACTTCTGCAAGAGAGTTCCCATTCCAGTTGAGGACCCCATCACAAAAACACAAAAATCTCTATTTTTTTTAATTGTGAATGGTTTACATCACAGAAACATATACATCCCTAGCATAGTGGTTTACATCACAGAAACATATACATCCCTAGCATAGTGCTTTGATGCTAAAGCAAATGCATATTTTGAAACTACTGTCTTTCCGTTTGATGTATGAGCAGCAAAACTAGCGGTGTGGGGTGGGGAGGGGGGAGAATAGTAGATTCGCCTTTCTCAAGATAACATATTGTCTCAATGTAAAATGCATACAATATGAAGAGAAGGGTTAAGGTCCAAACTTGCCTACTTGCCTTGGAAGTTATCGCTCAGGAGCAATGTTGCTCCGGAATTTGTTTTGGGTTGAATGTCGGCCTAGAAGTTACAAAACATATCAATATTGACCCACTCTATTAAAAACTGACATTGACCGTTAAAAATTGATATTGACTGATAATATTTTAACGGTAAGGGACAACATTGTACTATTTAAACACTTTCGAGGCAAACTTGAACCAAAAAAACTTTTGGGGCAAAATTACTCCAAAGTGAAAACTTTCAAGAAAAATTTACCCCTTAACCCGAAAGAGAAACTTAAGTGCCGAGGAACATACTCATGAAAGTCATTCATCATTCCCACACTACCTACACTAATAGCCTGACTCATTATTGTCATAATTATCGATAAATTTTCAATTTACAGATTTCTTGTTTGAATTTTTTTTTTCAGTATTTACCTCTTACAAAATTTTTCTTCCACTTATAGTTGCTCTGATCAACCCATTATCGTTCTGAATCAGGGAATGAATTGCAAGGGTGTTCAACAAAGGTTTTAATGAATTCAAAGGTAAACGATGTTGCAGGTCCTTTCTAATATGTGCTCCCTTTTGTTGTTTGAAACTTTATTTCTCATGTAATGTTTGATATTACTCCTCCGTCTCTTAATATATGACTTAATTAAAGAATTGATTTTGATCTTAAATATAGAACCTATTTCTAATATTTATCTATTTTTTCTAAATTATCCCTATTAATACTCCCTTAATAGTAATCAAATAAGAGAGGGAAGGAGGAATTTAAGGAAGATAATTAGGATATTTTAGAAAAACACATCATATTAATTAACTTCCTTAATCTAATCAAATTAGTTAAATATGTCCTATATTATTCTTCCGGGTCCTTGATATAGGACCTAATTGAAAAGTTGATATTTGTCATAAATATAAGACATGTTTCTTATATTTATTAACTTTTTTTCAAATTACTTCTATTAATACTCTCTCAACAATAATCAAGTAAGAGAGGGAGAGGAAGTAAAGGAAGATAATGTGTTTTAGAAAAAACATATCCCATTAACTAATTTAACTATCTTTCTTAATCTAATCAAATTAGTTAAATATGTTTTATATTAAGGACTGAAGGAATAATTTCTATACTAAAGACATTTGGAGTTTTGCAGGTTGATGCACCATATGAGTTTACATGGATGCACTTGCATCAGACTTGGTTGGTTTGTTCAGGACAAAACGACGGCAAGAATTGGTCTATCTAGATCACCATTTAACTTCAAAATAGTCTGCATAGATTATTGGTAGAATGACAGTCAGGGACCTATTTATAACGTTAATGTCTAAAGAAGACCTTAGAATTCATATATGACAGTGAAAGATCAATGGTCCTCTATGAATTAAAAAATAAACAAATGGACAAAATTGCCCCGGTGTTAGTATAAGAAAACATGTCATTTAGACGCAACCTCAATTACACATTCAGCTTCCTCCTGTATTCCTCCTCCAAATCCGATACATCTACTCAGCTTCCTCCTCGTGCGGTCTTGGATTCTTATAATGACCGATGACATTTGCCACCTCAATGCCAGTCTACTTTCAACGCTGATAGCATCTCCTCCAAGTCTGAGTATGATATAACCCCTAAACCCATAATCACCTATCAGAGGCGGAGGAATAGGAAAATAGTTTCAGTTTAACTCAGTCTTATTTGTTTTATTATTTTAAATTAACTGTTGAGTATGTTATTGATATTTATCAAGTTGTTGCTGAATAATAGGTCATGATGAGTCAGTCGGAGTCCATTAAGCGTCTGTTTAATCCATTATGAGTCGGTCTCCTGATTATGTAGGGACATTCAGTTGCTTCTAGTGTATCTCTGTTTCCTATATATATGTTAGCTATATTCAAGCAAACATACGAGTGAATAAACACATTTATCGGTAAATTGGAGATTTTCCTAGGTTTCTAAATCCCCTTTTGTTAGCAAGATTCTTGCTGTGAGAGTGTTTAGGAGAGTATTTTCATTTTTGTTAGTTCTTTATTCTCAAAGTTTCAGATTAGCTTTGTTGCCCCGTTCATGGATTTCCCACCATTAGTTATGTTAGCGCTCACAATGATAGTACTCTTAACGTGGCTGCTTCCTAAGGTAGGAGGTGCATCTGATCCAGTTAATTTTTTTGGATAGATTTAAGAAACGAAATAAATCAAATCTCTTAAGATAAATTCATATTATAAACTATTAAATCTAGTCAAATTAATCAGTTAACTTTTATATTAGTTACAATTAATTGATTTATTTTACTTCTTAGATTTATTTAAAAAAAGTCTAGTAGATTTTATAATTAGGACTAAAGGTAGTATGTTTTAATTTGTTTTCTGTTTCTAGAATTTGGATTGTCATCTTTGGTTGCAGTTTATTACTTCCGGTTTGTGGCGAAGATCTAATCTTTCTGAGCTCTTTACATGTCTCTCGTGGTGAAGCATGGCAGAGTAGTCGAGTTTGATATATATAAGTTTCGTCTTTCATGCTTGTGTATCTTTGCATGTGAGAGATATTTATTTGATTGATTCTTGGCGTTGTGTCTCACGAGATACAGAGCAAAAGGAAGGAGGAAACTGATTGATTCCCCAATATTTTAGGAAGATTCATGTTAATGCGTTCTTTTATGTGTAATTATTGACTGAATGACAGTTTTCGCTTTTGAATACAAATATTGCCATGGGTTTTGCATTATAGCACTAAAACTTCCATTACTTACCACTCATTATACCAAAACTCGTCAGACTTTGTTTTTTCTTAGGATTAAGCATGAATAGAAGAAACACATAGTGCCCTTTGGTTCAAATGATTCTCATGTTATTTCAAGCTTAGTAGTGGAAGAAAAAAGATATAAAATTTAACTTAATTGACATGTCAAAAACTTTTGATCTAATTGACAAGATTTATTAATTTACTAATATGATCAATCAACTCTAGTTGACTTTTAATTCCATGATCTTGTGACTATCCTTGTCGATTTAAAATCACGCATGCCTATGTAATAGAGCTACCATCTGGAAATCTACTCACGTCCTAAGCATAACATCTTCATTGGTATCAAAATATTTCACATATATTGACAATATTGCAGAGTTTAACATAGTTGATGTTTTTTTTAACCATATTTAAGCATTATTTTAACTGAGAGTCAATATTTGATGGATAAATCGATACTTGACGATTTTTAACCATCAAGTAAAAGTAGATTTACTTGACGGTTATTTAAAATAATTGTCAAGTAAATTTACCTTTATTTGATTGATCTTGTAAATAATAGTAAACGTACCTTGACAGATTTTTTAACAACCATCAAGTAAAGGTATCTTTACTTGATATTTTATGTAAACACCTACGGAGGTTAGTTCGAGTAATAAGTAGTTTGGTATCGCTTAAACGAGGTCTCGAGTTCGAGCTTTGGCGTATGCAGAAAATCTCTGTTGGGAGATTCACTCATCATAGCTAAGTAAGCGACACGGATCAGATCTGGATGTAGTTGGGGTTAAGTTCCGATAAACCGAGTGGGTAACCACAAAAAAATAGTTTATGTAAACAACAGTCAATTAAAGATACATTTACTTAATTACTTTTATAAACAACCGTCTAAGTGATTTAAAAAAAATGAATTATAAATAGTACTATCAATTTGTATAAATCAATAATTTTATAACAACCAAATTATTATTGATTATAAAAAATTAGAATAACTATTATAAATTGCATTTATTTTCCAATTTCACAAAATGCCACATTTTATATTTGAAAACAAATATATACCTAACACATCAAAGTTATAATACAACTCTTTTAAGTTACATCACTTTCAAATTTTAAAACAATCTATAGCTAACAAAGTTATAATACAACTCTCTAAGTTTATATGTTTCTAAGTATATTAAGATTCACTAAAGCAACCGCATTAATATTGAACTCTTCAATACAAGGTTTCACAGTGTTCAAAAGAAAAATCGATCATTTCTTATGTCTCCTTAATTAATCCCTCCAATGGCAGTTCTAGCTATAGTCTTTCTTGCTCGTTCTTATCCTCATTGGAACATGCTGCAAGTAGCACCTTAGCATACTGCTGTTGCTGCTGAGCTTGCCAAGATCGAAGAAGAGTCAACTGATACAGTGCTAACTGGGAAGAAAATTGAGAGACTAGCCCTCTAAAATTGTGGTGCTTGAATGCAACCTTTTTTTGTATATATTCTTTCTTAATTTTCCTCAGCTTATCCCTTAAAACTTTGTTCAGTTCTGCATGCAACGGAAACAATTAGTGCATTCATGTTAAAAATCTTCGCATCCCACATTTAAAATCCATCATGAACAAGTTATCAAACTTCAAGTAATTAATGTGCTTTTCCCTACAAATTGAAGAATTTTGGGAGAAAAATATAGAACAGTTCAATAAATTCTATTCCCAATAACCATCTTAAAACGACTAATAGCAAATAACAAACCCACTTAGCAAATCTGGAACAATCTATACCTTCTCTAAGCTTTGCGCTTTCTTCCAAAGATTGTATTGCGCATAAGATCACCTTCTTCTCAACTTTAATGTCTGAATTTACCCATCGTCCGTGGGTTCAGCTCGCGAATGGGTGAGACATGTGGCCATTTGGAGCATGTTTGATTCCTGTGAAGTACCATTTTATTGTGGTTTCAATCGTAATGCTTGGAGAGGCGTCCTAGTTCTTAAGTGCCTAGGTTTACGCCTGAGAGTAATTGATAGTTCGCCTTGCTTAACATTGGTATAGCTTAGGAAGAAGAGATATTTCCCCTACCCTTAGATCATGGGGGAGCACAATCCCTTTCTAAAAATTTTTGTAAAAAAAAAAAAACATAATGTCCAATTTTCCTTTAACACTAGATAGGAAGTAGAAACCAAATAATGGCATGAGGTAATGAATCTAATAATATATAACAAGATCAACTAACTTCTTCAGGGCACAACTAAATTCCAAGAATCCAATTCTTTCACCAAAAACTAATCAAATGAAGACAAATTCAGATCGGAAAGTAAAAATTGATAGATAAACAGAGAAGAAAAAAGAAAAATGTAAGTTCTGCAATAAACTTATAAAGGCGCAAACAATGCAATAAGATTGAAATAAATGGGTTGTTCTAGTAGGAGACCTGTATCCATTTTAAGAACAGTAGATAGAGATCCTTTTTCTCTTGAAGATATCGTCGGCAGAGCTCTTGCTTCCACACCTAACAGATCTAGATCTCAAAACTTTGTGTTAAGCAGAGGTTTGTCAAATAAATATTTTAAATTTTTTATGCCTAATATTTTACGGTTTTTAGATTTAACTGTCAAATTTATTTATCTAACATTTTACAGTTTTATAAATAACCGTCTAGCACTTTTTTAGCCTCCATCTTAACTTATATGATGCTTTTTAATTTAACCATCAAGTTTTAAGCTTCACATAAAATCATTTATGTGGTAGTGTAAATGTAATACGTCATAGATATGAGGTTAAATCATGAAGACTATATATACTTTCTAATTCTATATTAGATTTCTGCTTTTGCTTTTCCAGTGTTGTAGGAAAATAGGCCGGTCCACCCTTGATGTATTAGGTGGGACTGAAGTGTAAATACTCAAAGAGTTGGGTCATCAGTATGAATATCCTAAGATATTCAAACTGATGGAGGAAACAATTATGAAAACCACCCCTCTCCCCCCATTATCTAATCATGCGTAAATGGGGGAGATACAGAAAAATTATTTTTTTTTCTAAAAAACAATACAAAAGCTCTCTATGGCAAGCTCTCTTATTCTCCTTGTGAAGAACAGAAATAGACTCTCCTCTCATTTCTTGAGTGTGCCTTTGCTGTGTACTAGAAACCCGAGTCCAGTAATGGTGCCAGGTTGCCGTGTGGGTACCTAAAGTATAACCGACTACATGTACGCCCGAAATCCTACAATGGTATCTGAGCTAGGTTCTTATTTTTATGATTATTTTCACTGCATGAATCTGTCTCTACTAGTTTTTCATAGTAGTTCATACTATAGAAGTAAAAGGGTGAAAACAAGCACGTACGACGTCTTTACAAATTTTTGAGTTTCTGTAAACAACTATTTTAGCCTCTAAAATTAGTACTATTGCGAAGAGCTCATGAAAATAATGAGAATAGACTATAAGAACGTCAAAAATGGACGAGGAGGGTAGAGTTATGGAGGAGAGAAGTTTCGGGTAAAATTGGATCACCTGAAAACCTCTGATTTAGACTTTAAAAATAGTTATATTGTGTATAGCTCACAAAAATTATGGAAAACGGCTCCAAAAATGTCAAAAAAAGACGTCGGATGATGGAGTTATGGAGGAGAGAAGGTGGAAGATCCGACAGACTCGCCCACTCTATAAAATGGTTCGTCTTGATCTGACTGGAGGTTGAAGATGCCCTCCAGCCAAAACGACACCATTTTGGTCCTCTTAATAAAAAAAAAGAAAACCAAGACGGTGACGCATTAAAAAAATCAATAATTTAGGCTGTAGAGAGGCCTATTGAGGAGTAAAAATTAAATAAAGGTTGTTTCTGGGTTGCTTCCAGGCCCATTAGAATGTAAAAAACAAAAGGTATTTGGGCCAAGGGGTATTGGATGGGTCGGATCAGTGGATCCAACCCGAATCCATAATTAAAAAACTGAAGGAAAAAAACAATTTATGTGAACGTGACATGTGGCTACTAGTGAGTATGACACGTGTCAATTCTTGACTAGCGCGTGTCAGTGCCGAGAAGGGGTCTGTTCAGTTTTTTTTTCTAGATTTAATCTTCTAGGGGAGCGTGAGGGCACGTGTGGACTCTGATTAAGGTGCGATTTGTTCCTAAAAATCTCTAAAATCAAGCTCTTTATTTTGGTATATAGTTTGCCCATTTTGGAGGCAAATTTGGACTTATTTATGAGTATTCAGTATATTTTTGAGCACTTTTAGATGTTTAAAACTCTAGAAAATTATAAAAAAACTTTATCATTGATTTTCTATGTGAAAATGAGTCAAAGGACTTTAAGTAGCACTGAAATTACTGCATATAATTTTTTAAACTCCTCACATCTAGATGATGAAGTTCTAGAAAATGAACCTCAAAATGAGGATTCAGATCATGTACTTCTTGAAGAAGAAGATCCGGAGGAGATTATAAAGATTAATGGTTCAAAAGAAAATCTTGATTAAGACCCTAAAGAAAATCCATATATAGATCTAGAAGGGGATCTTGAATGTTCTATGAGGAGGATCATGAGGATCCAGTGGAAGAACCTCTACTTAAGGAGCTTTAATTAATGTTCACAGATTTTGGATCTAACTCTGTATCTTCTCTTCCTAAACTTATGAATGGGAAAGAAGAAGTAATCCAACCCAAGTACCCCTACTTTGGCTAGGAGGATAGCTAAAGATCAAGTAGCCAAACTTATAAACATAAAAGGCATTTATAAATTTTTCCATAATTATGCAAAGTTCATGACTAATAAGAAAAGAAAATAATTATACAATAAAGTCATGATAGAATATGATAGAGGACCATGGAAGGATCAAGCATCAAAGGAAGACCAAAACACAGAGCTTAGAGCCCAAGCAAAAAGATGGAAGTCCAACACTCTAAATGACCCATTACAAGGCATTGCAGGCCCAATGACGAGAGCAAGGACCAAATCTATGAAAGAGGCATTGAATTATTTGATAAAAGATCTTAAAGAGTTAGAACCTATCTATTTGGAAGAAGCATCCCTCAATCAACCTATCAAGGGTCCAAACATGGTGATTACATTGCTAGAAGCCAAACAAGATAATGCACAAGGCCCATGTGCAATCCAGATTGAAGAATTCACTCAAAATACCATGTGACAAGCATGTGCCTTGGAGGAGGAGCATAAGTGACGTCCAAGAATACTCAAGAAGCATCAAGAAGGCGTCTTTATGTATTAGTTATGGTTTAATTTCGTTTTTTTTAAGTTTCCATTTATATTTGCATTAAATAAGGCCTTTTAGTCAAAGATTGCATAAGAATATTTTAGGTTAGTTTCCTATTTTTAGGTAGCAGCCTTTGTCTCCAAGAAAAGGTAATTTTTCTATTTCCTTTAGCCTTAATTGGTGCCAACCAAGATAGCCAATCACCATTAAGGCATATTTATGGCATTTATGACGTAGGGTTTTTTTTCTAGATTGTTCTTTTGCTGCCTATGTAAGGCTACGTTTTTGGGAGCAGAGACATGAATGAATTTTTAGAGTATTTTTGTTTCTCGAGTGAGCTTTGCTTGCCGCCTCATATTCTCGTGGGAATACTCAACTGTATCAAGGACTGATCATCCTTGTGATGTCTCCATGGCTAGGGTTGTAAGAGACAGGTTCTCTTAAGGTCTTACCTTTGATCGTTCGTCTAGTTTCCTAACTTATTTCTAGCTGATCCATATTCGTACCTTATATCATTTGGTATTAGAGCTAAGGTTTGCTAGAATCCAAGTTCTATCCTTTTATATATTATTTATGTTAATTCTATCATTTGTCCTTCGTCCTTTGCTTTCATCAATTTGGTTCTTCTCCTATTTGTTTTTTTTTGTGACTTTCTACGTTCCTTTGAGCAAAAAAAACTCAAAAAAAAAGAATCCAAAAAAAAACAAAGGAAAAAAAAAAGAATCCAAAAAAAAAATAGAGAGAGAGAGGAGCTGTAGATTGGAGAATTGCAATGTTAAAGATGAGTTTCCTAAAAAAAATTGAGAAGAGCTTCCATTACAAGTCACAACTAGTTTCCTAACAGTTCTTATTTCCGCTCTTGCATATTTCCTAATTTTTTTTTGCGTATTGCTTAATTTGAATTTCTTTCCTTTTCCTTCAAGTGTCTTATTTGCTTCCTTCCTTCCATATCTCACCTTCCTAACTTGATTTGCTTTTCTTGCAAGTTGCTCAATTTCCTAAATTATTTTTGAGGTAGCACCTTTCCATATTCTCCTTTCTTATCTCTTATATTTTTCTGGTTTTTACAATTCTGGGTGTGGAGATTACCATTTATTAATATTGTCTCTTGATTTTTGTTGAGTTTCAATCAAGAATATTATAGGAGGCAAGTTTGAGTGGTAAAAGGCGAGAGTGTTATTACATCAATTTAAAAGTCGGATTTAAGTTAAACACGAGTGACACTACGATTTCTTGAGTGAAACACATGAGTAGAGTGGTAAGGTCCTTTCTCACTATTTCATTTCTCTTTGATCACACTAACGTCTCAGTTTCAAGATGAGTGACAGAGAAGCCCCTATGGAAGAATTCAACACAGATCCTAAGCTGTTCATGAGAGCCATGAGAGATGAATTTCTCAAACTCAAGTTGGATCTAACGGAGCTAAAAGCATCCAAAATAAGTAGTAGTGACGAGGAGGTGATTAGATCTGGTTCTTCATCCTCAAAGACTAGGAGCAGACCTGAAAAACGTGATTTTGACACCTATGACCCAAAGGTCAAGTACCCTACCTTCAAGGGTAATATAAATCCAGATGCATACCTTGACTGGGAGATGAAGTTTGAGCAAATCTTCAGAATGAATGACTGGCCAGAAGAAACGAAGGTAAAAATTGCCTCATATCAATTTTCTGACTATGCTATTATTTGGTGGGAAGATTTACAGCTTAAAAGGCGTCTTAAGGGAAAGGGACCACCTCATACATGGTCAAAGCTAAAGAAACTCATGCGCAACAAGTATGTCCCTAGTTACTACTACCGAGAGCTAAATAGAAAGTTACGACTGTTTGGCCAAGGCTCTATGACTGTCAATGAATATGTGCATGAACTTGACCTTCTTCGAATGCGAGCTGGAGTACAAGAAGGAGAAGAAGCAAGCATGACCAGAATCATTGATGGGTTACGGCCTGAAATTAGAGACAAAGTTGAGATGTACACTTTTGTTGATAAAGAAGAGCTCGTGCATAAAGCCATCAAAGTTGAGAAGCGGTATAAAGAAAAACACTCCAAATCCTCATCTCATGGTTGGAGGGACTCTAGATCAGCATCGAAGTGGAAGGATTCTAAGGCTAAAGATGTTGCAAAATTCCCACCAAAAGCCAAGGAGGAATCCTAGCCCAAGATTGAGTGGAGAACTTCTTTTACTGATCGCACCTCTTCCCTTCAATGTTTTATATTTCATGGAAAAGGGCATATTGCTTCCCAATGTCCCAATAAGAGGGCCATGATCCTCAAAGATAATGGTGAGTATGCCAGTGTGCATTCTAGTGATAAAAGTGCTGATGACATGCCTTCTTTGGTGACTGATTCTAAATTGGAGATTAATGAAGCTGAACCTGTTAAGGGAGAAGCATTAGTGGCTAGAAGAGCCCTAAACATGCAACCAAAGGAAGATGACGAGCTAGAGCAGCGAGAGCTCATCTTCCACACTAGGTGCTTCATCAAGCATAAGGTATGTAGCATGGTTATTGATAGTGGTAGTGTTACCAATGTTGCTAGTACCTTACTTGTTGAAAAGTTGGATTTACCTACTATGAAGCATCCTAAGCCTTATAAATTGCAATGGTTGAATGATAGTGATGAAGCTAAGGTCACTAAGCAAGTTTTCGTTTCTTTTTCCATTGGCAACTACTATGCTGAAGTTTTATGTGATGTAGTCCCAATGCTTGCTGGACATCTTTTGCTTGGAAGACCATGGCAGTTTGATAGCAGAGCATGGTAGTTTGATAGCAGAGCTCACCATGATGGTTACAAAAATTGCTATTCTGTACCTTTCAATGGAAAAATCATTGTATTTAAGCCTCTTATGCCTAAGGAAGCTTATGATGACCAAGTAAGGATTGAGAAAGAATGCAAAAAGAAAGTGGGTGGAGTGAAAAAGAGAGAGTACAGAAAAAAGAAAAAGAAAAGAAAAGGGATGAATATGAGAAAAATGAACAAAAGAAAGAGAGTCTATTTGCTGGAAAAAGTGAGGTTAAAAGAGCATTATTGAGTGAGCGAGTCTTGGTGCTTGTGTGCAAGGATGCTTATTTTTCTACTAACCAACTTCACCCCTTCTTGCCTTCTAGTGTTGTGGCTTTGTTGCAGGAATTTGGTGACCTATTCCCTGATGAAGTTCCCGATGGGCTTCCCCTCTTAAGAGGAATTGAGCATAGGATTGATTTCATCTCTGGAGCTTCTATACCTAATAGACCAGCTTATAGAGCCAATCTCGAAGAAACTAAAGAGATTCAACGCCAAGTTGATGAACTCATGAGGAAAGGCTTTGTAAGGGAAAGTCTAAGCCCATGTGCTGTTCCAGTACTTCTAGTGCCCAAGAAAGATGGTTCATGGCGAATGTGCGTTGATTGTAGAGCCATCAACAAAATAACAGTTAAGTATCGTTATCCTATTCCTTAGTTAGATGACATGCTAGATGAGTTACATGGTGCTACATTATTTTCTAAAATTGACCTACGGAGTGGTTGTCATCAAATTCGCATGAAAGAGGGAGATGAATGGAAAATAGCTTTTAAAACTAAATTTGGATTGTATGAATGGTTGGTTATGCCCTTTGGGTTGACCAATGCACCTAGTACATTCATGAGCTTAATGAATCATGTTTTTCATTCATTTATTGGAAAATTTGTGGTTGTCTACTTTGATGATATTCTTGTTTACAGCAGAACTTTAGATGACCATGTTATGCACTTGTGTGAGGTGTTTAAAACTCTTAGAGAAAACAGCTTGTATGCTAATTTTCAAAAATGTTCTTTTTGCATGGATTCTGTTGTGTTTCTTGGCTTTGTTGTAGGTGCTCAAGGGATCCGTGTGGATGAAGAGAAGGTGAAAGCTATCAGGGATTGGCCAACCCCCACAAATGCTAATGAAGTAAGGAGTTTCCATGGATTAGCAAGTTTCTATAGGAGGTTTGTTAAGGATTTTTCATCTATTGTTGCACCTTTAAATGAACTTGTTAAGAAGCATGTTATTTTTAGATGGGGTGAATCACAAGAAAAGGCTTTTAACACCCTAAAGGAGAAATTAACTAATGCACCACTTTTGTGTTTGCTTAATTTTAATAAAAATTTTGAAGTGGAATGTGATGCTTCTGGAATTGGTATTGGTGCTGTTTTGGTGCTGTGTTGTACCTCCAAGCCCTTGAATAGGAAGTTGGGGTTGTACATGAAAGGAATTGGAAGACACGCAGCGAAAATTAATTTAAAAATTTTTCCATTCCTTGCCAGGATCTACCGTATGTGTTTAAGTCAAGTGGGAAGAAGCATTACCCTTAGTGTGCCTTAGCGACTTCCACAGCTTCTCTCCGCGGCTGGTGATCTCTTTCTGATCGTAAGGAGATGTCCACAGCTTCTCTCCGTGGCTCGTGCTCTCCTTTTGATCGCAAGAAATCGACTCCTCAGGTCGTCTTCCTCTACTGGTATCCACACATACAGCGTTCCAACCACAAACGACGTGCTAGCGTCTCCTGTCCCTCCAAGGCTTTCTCAAGAGTTCGTCCTCTCCGTCTCTACTTCAGCAGTTTCTTATCTGCAAACCTTTTGCAGATTCCGTTCGGCCCCTTTTGTGTTATGTGTTGTGTTCAAAACGTAGCTCCTAAAATCGGATATATAGGATGCTCTGCGTTTTTCTCAATCGAATTGGATTTTGGAATTAATCTATATTAATTCCGAATACAATATCACATATTGTATAATTTGATAAGAAACTAATTAAATAAATAATGTTTATATTAAATCCGTCCCACATATTTAATTCACCTATTTATTTAATTTAAATAAAGATAAGATTGGACTGTTTTTGATTTATTCTCATAAATCAAATTTGAGATATCCTATCAATTTGAATTTCAAATTCAAACGTGATAGAGATTTAATTTATCTTTATAAATTAAATCTTGTAAATATCTCTTATATGAGATATCCTATCAATTTGAATTTCAAATTCAAATGTGATAGAGATTTAATTTATCCTTATAAATTAAATCTTGTAAATATCTCTTATATGAGATATCCTATCAATTTGAATTTTAAATTTAAACGTGATAGAGATTTAATTTATCCTTATAAATTAAATCCTATATATCCCTTATATATAATATATATATACGAATTTATATATATACGAATATAAATATAAATAAATATATACATCAATCCTGGATCATTCATTGAATCTAGACACGTCTTAGATTCAATGAATTTGGACATCATAGCTCGTGTTGGGCTATTTTGTGTGCGACCCTGTAGACCCATATGAAGTTGGCAGTGGGCCATTTGCTATACTGGCCCACAAGTCGCAAGCGGTCTCTAGCAAGACATAACGACTATCCAAATCATATGAGAATCGATAAACGATATAACTTTTTATACAACCATATCATGTCCCTTCTGTCACGCGATATTTTGGTCATGGATGAGGCATGGATAATGTCATCCTCCTATTCCTGACCGTTACTTTCTCGATCCCTGAATAGTCTGACTATAGAAATGGAACTACCTTTCCATTACAGTATGGCCATACATTTCTCAGACTCACTCATTGAGGGGCCCAGTAATATCTCTCTACGAATGTGAGGGACAAATTCCATCTTGACCATTCACATTCCTCCGCATGAAAAACCACTAAGCCCGAACATAGTCTTTATGATCACTCGGTCAAAAGTGACTTTTGACTAGGCCAAAGCTGAGCGTTTGTCATGTAGGAATCCATGATGATCTCAGGTCAAAGGGCATAGTGACATAGTTTGTATATGAGAGAAGATTATGACGTAACCCATGCAACTCTCTCATAGTGGGTCAGTCCAACACCTTGTACTCTTACATGTGCATATGACTTTGATTTATATCTCTATACATCTTCAAAGTCATACTGGTCTTATTTCATCTCTACTCCCGCACAGATGACCGACCAGGGACATTTAGGATAAGATCATGAATTATCCAAGGATGTTCATCACAGTAAACATGCAAATAATATGATAACACAATTAATAAATTCATAAATCAATAATGTTCATAAGACAATGATTGGCCCCTAGGACACGTTTTCCAACAGTACACCCCCTTGCAAGTACCCTCTCGTCTGTGGGAAATCATATCCATGGATTTCCTTGGTAGTCTTCCAAGAACACGTGAAGGCAATGACTATCTATTTGTGGTTGTTGATTATTTTTTAAAAATGGCGATATTCATACCATGCAAGAAGATTATTAAGGGAGAGGAAGCAGCACGTCACTTCTTCCAACATGTTTGGGTATATTTTGGGCTACCTCATTATATTATATCTTATCGTGATAGACATTTTCTTAGTCATTTTTATAAGTCATTATGCACCATGATGGATACGAAGCTGAAATTGAGCTCCGTTTTCCATCCCCAAATGGATGGCTAAATCAAAGTGGTCAACTGCACCATCATTCATTTGTTGAGAGGCTATAACTCTTGTTACCTAAGAACATGGGATGAAAGTATTCCATATTTGCAGTTTGCTTTCAATTGGGCTATACATAGCTCCACTAAGAAATCCCCTTTTGAGGTGTGTTTGGGTTTCCAACCACAAAGCCCATTTGACTTGGAGTTTACTATATGGTTATCACCTCAAAATACTAAAGAGGAGAAAGAACAAGAGAAGGCACAATGATTCTTGGAGGGCATTCAATGTCTACATAGGAAAGTGGAAAATAACCTATAGAAGGCCCAATAAAAATACAAGATGGGGCATGATCGTCACCGAGTTAAAGTTGATTTCCAAGAATTACCTTGTTTGGCTTCAACTAAGCAAATAACGACTTAAGGGAGAAGGAAAAAAAGTTGAAACCCATTCGTTATGGTCCTTTCAAAGTGTTATAGAGAATTGAAGATAATGCATGTAAGCTTGAGATACCCCTTATATGGATATATATTTAGTAGTTAATGTTAAGTATCTTAAGCTCTTTGAGCCATCCATGATAGATGAGGAGCCCGACGAAATGCTGCCCTCTATGGAAGACTTAGTGCATTAGCGTGAGATACCATTACATGAATCTTTCTAATGGGGAATACAAGAATCTTTTCGAATGGGACAAAAGGTACACGTCTGAGTGCCGCAAAATGGTTCATAAAAGATAAGGTGTGGTCCCTTTGTGATTGAGTATAGTATTGAGCTTTGAATGCCCTGGTAAGCCTCTCAAACCAAGCTCAAGGAGACTATTTTAAACCGTACAATGATTTTCATAGTCTGCACACTTGGTTCTCCTTTCTTCCAGGGAATCCAGGGGACATCTTCATAAATACTTCTTCCTTCAATTCCCTATTTCAGAATGTATTTTTGACATCCATCTGGTGTAGAGGCCAGTCTAGATTTGCAACGAGGGAGAATAGAATCTTGATAGTGTTTAGTTTGGCCACTGGAGCAAATGTCTCAGTGTAGTCCATGCCATACACTTGAGTGAAACCCTTTGCCACTAATCTTGCTTTATATTTGTCAAGACTTCCATCAGCACAATATTTTGGGGTGAACACCCACTTACAACCTATTGCCTTCTTGCTTTTAGGCAGCTCAACTATTTCCCATGTTTTGTTGCTTTCCAAGGCCTCCATTTCTGCCATTACTGCCTTTCTCCATTCAGGACTATCAAGGGGCTCATGTATACTTTTTGGAACCCTGACTTGATCAAGATGAGATATGAAAGCATAATATTTTGATGATAAGGCCTGATATGAGATAAACCTTTCTATAGGATGCGTAGTGCAGGATCGTCGTTGCTTTCTTACTGCAATTAGGAGATCAAGATCTTCGTTTGGCATTGCATGGTCAGGATCCGCTTCCAGTTCAGACTCTTGGGTTATTTCAATCGCTTGAGGTTCACTACCTGTCATGTGCATGTTTTTACGAGTATAGACCTAACCCCACCTATTGTTGTCTCCCCCTGAACTAGTATCCTCCCTACTTTCCTTAGGTTCCCCTTGAATTTTTCCTTCAAGTATATAAATCCAATCAGGTTCATGTTGGGGGCATGTGGATTCGGTGTCTGTTATGTGGGAAAGCTGATGTTCACTCCAATTCTCCCCTGAACTGAGGACGAGGAATAAAAAGGAACAGATTCATGGAAAGTAACATCACAAGTGACATAAAGATGTTTGGAGACTGGATCAAAATATTTGTACCCCTTTTGGTTCTTAACAGGCCCTAGGTAAATGCATTTGATAGCCTTTGGGTCGAGTTTTTGGCTATGGTGGAGGTTAACAAATGTGGTGCAACCAAAGACACATAGAGGTAAGGTATTCTCGAGGTATAGTAGTTTGAAATGTTGGTGTAGAACATGGAGAGGTGTCTGAAATGACAAAGGTTTGCAAGGCATTCGGTTAATCAGGAAGGTAGCAATGAGAATGGCATCATCCCAATAGTATGTAGGGACAGAGCTACTAAATAGAAGAGCTCGGGCAGTGTCAAGGATATGTCTATTTTTACGTTCAGCAATGTCATTTTGCTGGGGGCTATGAGCACACGAACTCTTGTGAATAATACCTTTGGTTTTAAGAAAAATTTGAAAGCAAAAGGTTAAAATACTCGGTACCATTATTGGTATGAAGAGTTTGAATTTTTGTGTTGAATTGTGTGTGAATCATAGTATAAAACTCAATAAAAGTTTGACAAACCTCAGCTTTATCTTTCAAGAGGAAAATCCAACTAACACAGGTGTGATCATCAATGAGAGTCATAAACTATTTTGAATGAGTGCGATTGGGAATACGAGATGGACCCTACAAGTCACTGTGTATAATAGAGAAAAGTTTTGAGGGCGATAAGATATGGGGTGAAAGGAAGAACGATGATTTTTGCTAGTTCATATGAATCACAGAATAATTCATGAGTTTTATTTGAGCAAATAGATGGGAACATCTTACACATAGATTGAAAATTTGGATGTCCTAGTTCTTATGCCATAATTCAAATTCACTAGTTCTAGGGAGAGACACCGTATTACAGGAAGGAGGTGCCAGATAATTATAATCATTTAGGTAATAGAGTCCGTCAAACTCTTTAGCAACACCAATCGTCGTTCCCATGAACAGATCCTGAAAAACACAATGAGTGACAAAGAAATCAGTATAACATTGTTCTCGTGTAGTTAATTGTCTTACAGATAACAAATTACATATCAATTTTGGAACATGTAGAACATCGTGAAGTGTGAGGGTAGGCGAGATATTAATGGTCCCACTACCCACTATTAGTGAGTCAGATCCATCAGCAATTTTAACAGTCATATTTGTCCAAAAATATTTTTAGACTAAACTATAATTTAAAACCATATTTTTAGATAAGCTATTAGGAATAATTTCTAGAACAATAAAATAATTTATGGACTACTAATTACTATTTTACCCTTTTCTCTCTATCTTCTCTCTCTCTTCTATATCTATTGTCGCCTTCTAACTCGCCATTGCCTTCCAACTCTAGGTCGCATGTGTGTTGCCGTCGATGTGCTCGATACTTTTGTTATGTCGCTATTTCTATTCTATCGTCACTTCTGTTCTTCCATCGATAGTAATGTGCTATAGGAGAATAGAGGTGCATGAGGCAAGTTCTGTTTTGTTTCGCAGTTGCCTATGCTTACTATTCTGCTTACTAGGATGCAGGAATGGAAGTGGAGTGGCAAGTAGAGGAGATAATGAGAGAAAAAAATATTTTTTTTAATAAAAATATATCCATAATTTATCAATAACAAGGGTACTTCTAATAATAACTATCTAAATACTCATTTATCTATAATATTTTTTTTATAAATTTTTATCTAAAAGTCATCTTCTACAAATTATCTAATTTTTTTTTATTTTTATAAACACTCTTCCAAAATTCTCCAAAATCAATCCACAAATGATGGATACACTTTCAGATCTACTGGATTCTGTTGTCATTTCAGAGTTGTGAAACATCACAAGAAGATTTTGTTTGTGTAGCTCAGTCCTCATTCGCTGATCCATGGAGTTCACTGACTCTTACAAACAAACAGGCCCGTGTTGTTTCTCACCCAACGCTCACTTCATAGCAGTTGCCGTCGATTATCGCCTTGTGATTCGAGATCCTCTGTCTTTCAAGGTATTTTGCACTCTCTTCCTTTCATGCTGATTCCATGGGTCTCCTTAAAATATATCTGCCAGCTCTTAACTTGCTGATATTTCAACGTGAAGAGCTAAGCTAGAGATTGATATATTGGCATTATGGGGGAGTTTTGTTGTTTCTAAATGATGGGTAGCCCTTGGAAGTTATGTGAAAGGTGCAAATGTAAAAAAAGTTAGGTAGAAATGCACAAAGTTTAGCAAGATAAAAGAAAAGTTAAGGAAAGTTAAGAAAGGTTAAGAAAAGTAAGGGATATTCTCCTCAGATAACTTCTTAGTAAGGGTATGAGTAGATCTTTAACTCCGAAATTTCAAGGATGAAATTTTTTAAATAGGGGAAAATTGTCACATCCTAATTTTTAGGCCTAGTAGCCTAAAATAGATAAGTTACTAAGCCCCTTTAAGCAGAGGTCCCAGAAACATATAGAGGGTTTTAGAGTCTAAACTATAAATAAAGAAAGTATAGGGACTAAAGTACAAATAGAGAAAGTTCCTGGGGTAAATATGTAAATAATGTTAGGAACTCTTGAAGAGTCTCAATTGCTCAAAAAAAGAAAAGAGGATAGTTACAACCCTAAAGTTGAGGTAGAGGCCTCAAAGTGATGATTTATAATGTTTGCTATTTTTCCCTTAAAGATCATTGAAACAACTTTAAATAGAGACTTGAACCACCTCCATATAATTTTTGTAGAATTAGTTATGATCTTTTAAAGTTGGACTGTCGAATATGGAAAAATGCACAGTGAACAATACCCGATGACCACCTTACAAAGTTTTAATTTTTGGGTCTAAGTAAAGCTTCCACACATCTAATTGCTTTCAAACGTGTACTCTGAGAGGTAAAAGTAAGGATGTTTCAAAGTTCCCCTAGGTTGGACGCTTGACTAGATCGTCTAGGTGACTGGGTCAACCTGACTGGTCCAGGTTTTAGAACACTGCTTAAAAGGCACCTAAAATATAATTATTTACAACTTTTCCTAATTTATCAATAGTTCTACTCACTCCCCTTAATTTGATTTCAAGAAAATAGCTTTAAAGCAATGTAGTTTTGAAGTATCGAAAGACAACAAATAGAAGAGGAAAAAGAGACCAGTCAAATTAGAAATAGCTATTCGAAAGCTACCATAATAGAAAGAGTTTCTTTAACCATTTGACACCTAACTTGGTAGAAAAGAGCGTTGATAAAATGATTGAAAACCCTAATATTGTTATAAAAGCTTTTCTTAAATAACAAATAATCATGAAGGAGAAGATTGTTAT
This sequence comes from Leucaena leucocephala, assembly GCA_037074615.1. NCBI lineage: Eukaryota > Viridiplantae > Streptophyta > Magnoliopsida > Fabales > Fabaceae > Leucaena > Leucaena leucocephala. Next base: position 5,760,421 of record CM073561.1, on the reverse strand, counting down.
ACCCTTTCGAAGACAATATCATGGTTGGATATAATTAACTCCAATCACAAAAGAGATCTATGGTAACAAAAGGAACTTCTAGATACAAAAGGACTATCATGGATATAAAAGACTTTACTTAATCTCAAATTCTTATCCATGATATAAACTAAACAAACCAATGGTTTTGAACTTTTAAGAAGTCTATCATGGATAATTAAAACATTCATCACCACTCTAGCCTATTTATATTAGAAAAGGAATAAACTTGATTGATAGAAGCTAACATGGATAAAAGAATTTCACATGCACACCATGTTAGGAATCTGGTCGCTAATATGGTTATAAGAGACATACCCTTGATTAACTCAATATTATCATAGTTATATTCAATGATCACAAAATAGGCCTATGAGCATTCAAGCCTAGGTAGATTAGCCCAAATCACTATCAAGATACTGAATAATACCCATATCATAGCAAATAATTCAAAGCGGATCCACAAGTAACATTCATCAACTTAAAGGCCTCCAACATACTACTATCACTCAATCAAAACTCCAGTCAATAAAAGTACAGAATAAGTGTTCAATCTCTAATCAAAATAGAGTATGCAAAAAGGCCCTAGGTGACAATATATATCAATTTGTCACATAAAAACCAAGGGAGACAATATAAGAAGCTACTACAAGGTTAGGTCTCCGAAGAATTACCTAATGACTAGCCCTATACCATTCACTTGAAAAACATTAATAACCACAAGGTAATACAAAAAGCCTTAGTAACCAACAATTATTACTCATCATACATACAATACATGTTCGTGAGATGCCAAGTAGGATAGTTATAAAACATAATATATCACAAATAGCAACAGTTCTCAAATTCCAATTCTCATACCTCATATACCATAATTCATTGTCATCATGTAAATGCAATCCCAATGACATATTCCCTCACTTGGGGAGAATTTAAAGCTAAGAAGGTCTATCCCTCAAAATAGGGGACATAGAGGAGCTATGAGGGCATATCCCTCATTATGGGGGATGATAGGAGCCAACTATCATACATTAATAGATGCATTATCATGTGACGATAACAGACACAATCTATTCACAAATTCCTATCATATACATCATGCTAAAAACTCAACAAAGGTTAAATTTCAAAATACAAATTCCATTATCTAGTCAACATCTCAAATTCCAATCATAATTTCATAAGTTCCAAGGATTACATTTTGAAAACTCAAGTCCCAAAGAAAGTATATACTAGACCTTCTAGAAGAGATAGGTATGCTTGGCTACAGACCCAGTGATGCCCCTGTATAGGTAGATAAAATCAGCGATGATGAAGATCTAGGAAGAGCTGTAGATATGAGGAGATACCAGCAGATGGTAGGCAAGTTGATCTACTTATCGCATACTCGACCAGACATTGCTTATGCAGTCAGCATGGTGAGCCAACATTCCCATGACCCTAAACAAAAACACTTGAATGAAGTCTACAGGATTCTCAGATACTTGAAAGGATCACCTGGATTAGGCCTATTGTTTAAAAAATCTTACAACAAAAGTATAGAAATGTTAATGGACGCTGACTGGACAGGTGATCAAGATGACAGGAGATCCACTTCAGATTATGTCACCTATGTGTGGGGAAATCTAGTCACTTGGCGTAGTAAAAGTAGAGTGTGGTTAGAAGAAGCATTGCTGAAGCTGAAGTCAGAGCTATAGCTCTAGGAATATGTGAAGGTTTGTGGGTAAAGCGAGTACTAGAATAATTGAGGATGCCAATAAAACTACCCATCAGATTACATTCAGATAACATGGCAGCCATCAACATGTCACATAATCCAATTCAGCATGACAGAGCTTCATGTTTCTCACCTCAGCAGAGCCATATGGGCTACCGTGAAAGACGCTTACGGGAAACGCCCAAATGGGTCACTACTGTTCGATCTGAGAGCTCACCTCTGGGCTGTCAAAAAAGGCTCATGACCCATCAATGCATACTACCTTGAAAAAATGGTTTTGTGGCAGGAACTTTACCTACTACAACACTGAATATGGAGAGACCCTGAAGATGCTGCCAATTACCGTCGAGCTGTGGAGGAGGAACGACTGTTTGAGTTCCTGGTTGGTTTGAATTCTGCCTACGATGACACTCGAGGTTGTCTTCTCAGCCGCGTGCCGCTCCCATCAGTCACTGAAGCATTTGCCTTGTTACGAGACGAGGAGTCTTGATGCCATAACATGCTCGCCGACCAAATGCCTCGCCCTTCTCCCATTGAAGGTTCTGCTCTTGTTGTCCGAGCTGATAACTCTGGGCCCAGGAGGGAATGCCCAATGTGTGATCATTATAAGAAGGTCGGTCACACAAAGGAAAAATGTTGGGACCTCCACGGGAAACCCCCCGATTGGAGGCCCAAACCACGGCAACCAGGGATATAATGTATAAGAATTATGGCCATTAAGGCTTTTCTAAAGAAATTGGGAACTAGTCCTTTTAGTTAGAATTGACATTGCTCTAGACAGAGCAAGATACCTTATCTCAGTAGGAAGGGGAAGCAATCGAGATAGAGTTGATGTTACTTTAAAGGAAGTAGCATGTCCTCCATTGAGAATAGCGAGTAGCAGCTGAGGAAAGGCACGGAGTTGACTTTATCCCAATGGAAGCATGACTGGCCAAGAACAGAGATAGGGTTAAATATCTTTGAGATTAGCATAATACTAAGGCAAGTAAAAAGAAGAGAATGTTATAAGTCCTCTCCCTATAACTTCTAAAATTAGCTACAGAAAGAAAGAGAGACTCCCTTTTGTAAGGATAGGATGTCTGAATGACATGCTATAAATATAGCAACATGTTGCCCAGATATTATGCATGTTAGAGTAATACTCCTACTAAGAAGTGAATAGAGAAAAGAGAAGTTTCATAAATCCTCTTCCTATACTGCTCAAATCAGTTAAAGACGGTAAGAATAGTTAGATGAGTAAGAGAATTCTTAAGGCAGATTGGCTTAGCCACCTAAAGAGATAGATAGGTGGTCTAAAGAGTTGATTGAGGCCTAAGAGAATATTAGTTTATGTGATCAATCTTGGGAAATTATTATAAGTTACCAACTAAATAAAGGTAACTTAATCCTTTGGTTCAAAATCTCCCAAAGATCTAAATACAGTATAACAGAATCGTAGTTGATTCTGAAGGATCATAGTTAGATCCTAGGATCACAAAGAGATAAAATTCTAGGGTCACAGTGTTGGAAATCGTGCCCTAGGGGCCAATCATTGTCTTATGAACGCTATTGATTTATGAATTTATTAATTGAGTTATCATATTATTTGCATGTTTACTATGATGACCATCCTTGGATAATTCATGATATTATCCTAAATGTCCCTGGTCGATCATCTATGTGGGAGCACAGATGAAATAAGACCAGTATGACTTTGAAGATGTATAGAGATATAAATCAAAGTCATAAGCACATGTAAGAGTACAGGGTGTTGGACTGACCCGCTATGAGAGAACTGCATGGGTAACGTCATAAGCTTCTCTCATATACAAACCATGTCAATATGCCCTTTAACCTGAGATCATCATGGATTCCTACATGACAAAACGCTCAGCTTTGACCTAGTCAAAAGTCACTTTTGACCGAGTGATCATAAAGACTATGTTCGGGCTTAGTAGTTTTTCATGCGGAGGAATGTGAATGGTCAAGATGGAATTTGTCCCTCACATACGTGGAGAGATATTACTGGGCCCCTCGATGAGTGAGTCTGAGAAATGTATGGACATACTGTAATGGAAAGGTAGTTCCATTTCTATAGTCAGACTACTCAGGGATCGAGAAAGTAACGGTCAGGAATAGGAGGATGACATTATCCATGCCTCATCCATGACCAAAATATCGCGTGACAGAAGGGACATGATATGGTTGTATAAAAGGTTACATCGTTTATCGATCCTCATATGATTTGGGTAGTCGTTATGTCTTGCTAGAGACCGCTTGCGACTTGTGGGCTAATATGGCAAATGGCCCACTGCCAACTTCATATGGGCCTACAGGGTCGCACACAAAATAGCCCAACATGAGCTATGATGTCCAGATTCATTGAATCTAAGACATGTCCAGATTCAATGAATGATCCAGGTGAATGTATATATATTTATTTATATTTATATTCGTATATATATAAATTCGTATATATATATATATATTATATATATGAGATATATGAGATTTAATTTATAAGGATAAATTAAATCTCTATCACGTTTGAATTCGAAATTCAAATTGATAGGATATCTCATATAAGAGATATTTATAAGATTTAATTTATAAGGATAAATTAAATCTCTATCACGTTTGAATTCGAAATTCAAATTGATAGGATATCTCATATAAGAGATATTTATAAGATTTAATTTATAAGGATAAATTAAATCTCTATCACGTTTGAATTCGAAATTCAAATTGATAGGATATCTCATATAAGAGATATTTATAAGATTTAATTTTAAGGATAAATTAAATCCCTATCATGTTTGAATTTGAAATTCAAATTGATAGGATATCTCAAATTTGTTTTATGAGAATAAATCAAATATAGTTCAGTCTCATCTTTATTTAAAGTTAAATAAATAGGTAATTAAATCTGTGGGACGGATTTAATATTATTTATTTAATTAGTTTCTTATAAAATTATACAATATATGATATTGTATTATTTTCGGAATTAATATAAGATTAACTCCTAAAATCCTTTTCGGTTAGGGAAAACGCAGAGCATCCTATATATCTAATATTAGGAGCTACGTTTTTGCATAGACACACACATAGAACACAGAAAGGCCGAAGGGGACTCTGCAAAAGGTTTGCAGATAAGAAACTGCCGAAATAGAGACGGAGAGGACGAACTCTTGAGAAAGCCCTGGAGGGACAAGAGACGCTAGCACGTCGTTCGTGGTTGAAAAGCTGTTCGTGTGGATACCAGTAGAGGAAGCCGACCTGAGTCGTCGACTTCTTGTGATCAGAAAAGGAGCACGAGCCGCAGAGAGAAGCTGTGAACGTCGTGACCGAAAGCTGTAGAAGTCGCTGAGACACACTGAGGGTAATGCTTCTTCCCACTTGACTTAAACACATACGGTAGATCCTGGCAAGGAATGAAAAATTTTTAAGATAATTTCCGCTGCGTGTCTTTCATTTCCTTACAGTGGTATCAGAGCCATGCCGTTTTGTGTTTAAGTTAGGCTTGATTGTTGATTTATATGATATATGTTAGTAGTAGCCGATCATATAATAAGCGTTGTATGTGTGATATATATGGAATCCGTGTTGTGTATGACATAAAAGGAATCTAAAAGGAAATTGAAATTGGTGGTGATGCTTTTTGATTTGATCAATTCGCATAGATGGGGTCTAAGAAAACCCAGAGACCCCGCCCGCTAACCGGCTAGCGGGACCGCTGTAGCTACATGTTCGTAGCGCAATATAACCGTAACATATGTTACTTTGTGAATGTTTTAGATTTGAAACATTAATTGCCCTTCGATTAGATCTGAATATTGATTCTTGAATATTTGGGTATGGTAAACAATATGGCTCTAGATTGCAAGTGTTGTAATTTTAAATACGGCCTGCGTGTCGTGCCTTCCTCTATATACTCTCAATGTACCTTCTCCTCTTATCTCACTCCCCTCGAATGTTAAAAGAGGTTTCTATATGTAATTTCTCTTTTCTTACTAGAGAGCTCCTCTCATTGGCTTGAGGAGACTTAGGATAGGTGAGCCATATTGTATCACGTTTAGATTATGCATATTATGATTATATCAGCGCATGCATATTACTTGTATGAGATACGAACTGAGAAACATGCGTTTTATAAACCAGATAGTTAAATTAGGCCCTCTAAAAGAAATCTTAAGTCATAATGCTGTCAATTTATGAACATTTGTCAAAATCTTGATCGCTCAATTGTGGACTCCACCAAAGTGGGTGCTTTTGAGTTATCTTGGGGAGATAAGCAAGAGTAATGGTGCTACTCTCACATGTTTATTATTGTTTGACTTAATTGAGATTAACAAAACAGTTTTGGGTCTCAAGGCATTAGATGGGATTAAAAACATGACAGATCATATGATGATAGTGTAAGGAATTAGAAGACACGCAGCGGAAATAAACTTTAAAAATTTTCCATTCCTTGCCAGGATCTGCCGTATGTGTTTAAGTCAAGTGGAAAGAATCATTACCCTTAGTGTTGCTCAGCGAATTTCACAGCTTCTCTACGTGGGTGGTGATCTCTTTCTGATCGCAAGAAATCGACGGAGTGTTCCTCAGCGACCTTCACAGATTCTCTCCGCGGACGGTGGTCTCTTTCTGATCACAAGAAGTCGACGCCTCAGGTCGGCTTCCTCTACTGGTATCCACACGAACAGCGTTCCAACCACGAACGACGTGCTAGCGTCTCCTGTCCCTCCAAGGCTTTCACAAGTCTCCGTCTCTATTTCAGCAGTTTCTTGTCTGCAAACCTTTTGCAGATTCCGTTCGGCCTTTTGTGTTCTGTGTTATTTTCAAACGTAGCTCCTCCAATCAGATATAGAGGATGCTATGCGTTTTTCTTCTTAACCTAATTGGATTTTGGAGTTAATCTTATATTAATTCCGAATTGATACAATATCATATATTGTATAATTTTATAAGAAACTAATTAAATAAAATAATATTAAATCCGTCCCACAGATTTAATTACCTATTTATTTAACTTTAAATAAAGATGAGACTGAGTTATATTTGATTTATTCCCATAAATCAAATTTGAGATATCCTATCAATTTAAATTTCGAATTTCAAACGTGATAGAGATTCAATTTATCCTTATAAATTAAATCTTATAAATATCTCTTATATGAGATATCCTATCAATTTGAATTTCGAATTTCAAACGTGATAGAGATTTAATTTATCCTTATAAATTAAATCTTATAAATATCTCTTATATGAGATATCCTATCAATTTGAATTTCGAATTTCAAACGTGATAGGGATTTAATTTATCCTTATAAATTAAATCTCATATATCTCATATATAATATATATATATACGAATTTATATATATACGAATATAAATATAAATAAATATATATACATTCACCTGGATCTTTCATTGAATCTGGACATGTCTTAGATTCAATGAATCTGGACATCATAGCTCGTGTTGGGCTATTTTGTGTGCGACCCTGTAGGCCCATATGAAGTTGGCAGTGGGCCATTTGCTATACTAGCCCACAAGTCGCAAGCGGTCACTAGCAAGACATAACAACTACCTAAATCATATGAGGATCGATAAACGATGTAACCTTTTATACAACCATATCATATCCCTTCTGTCACGCGATATTTTGGTCATGGATGAGGCATGGATAATGTCATCTTCCTATTCCCGACCGTTACTTTCTCGATCCCTGAGTAGTCTGACTATAGAAATGGAACTACCTTTCCATTACAGTATGGCCATACATTTCTCAGACTCACTCATCGAGGGGCCCAGTAATATCTCTCCACGAATGTGAGGGACAAATTCCATCTTGACCATTCACATTCCTCCGCATGAAAAACCACTAAGCCCGAACATAGTCTTTATGATCACTCGGTCAAAAGTGACTTTTGACTAGGTCAAAGCTGAGCGTTTTGTCATGTAGGAATCCATGATGATCTCAGGTCAAAGGGCATATTGACATGGTTTGTATATGAGAGAAGCTTATGACGTTACCCATGCAGTTCTCTCATAGCGGGTCGGTCCAACACCCTGTACTCTTACATGTGCTTATGACTTTGATTTATATCTCTATACATCTTCAAAGTCATACTGGTCTTATTTCATCTGTGCTCCCACATAGATGATCGACCAGGGACATTTAGGATAATATCATGAATTATCCAAGGATGGTCATCATAGTAAACATGCAAATAATATGATAACTCAATTAATAAATTCATAAATCAATAATGTTCATAAGACAATGATTGGCCCCTAGGGCACGATTTCCAACAGATAGAATCCCATAAACATCTAAGAGTTACATTTGATGTAATTGGTAAAGGTGTTACCTACCTAAATAACTTAATTTAAGCGTCCTGCCAAAGCAGACTTAAGTTTGAGCCAAAAATGGATCTTAGCCCACTAACTATTGCATTGAGGGTTGTTTATTTAGTGGGAGATTGCTAATTGAATTGCATATTTTAATTGTAGAATCATGACGACTAGTAATACTGCTACATTATCGCTGCGATCTGTCCTTGAGAAGGACAAACTCAATGGGACAAACTTTCTTGACTGGTTTAGGAACTTGAGAATTGTTCTCAAGCAGGAAAGAAAGGCGCATGTCCTAGATCAACCCATTCCTGAGGAGCCAGCCGCCAATGCTCCTAGAGCTCAGAGAGATGCTTACACGAAGCATAAGGAAGACTCTGTCGATGTGGAATGCTTAATGCTAGCCACCATGGTTCGAGAGCTCTAAAGAGATCTCGAACACATGGAGGCTTATGAGATGATTGTGCATCTCAAGGAAATGTTCCAGCAACAGGCAAGGCAAGAGAGGTATGAGACCACTAAGGCCTTACATTCCTGCAAGATGGCTGAAGGTGCATCAGTTAGTACTCATGTCTTAAAGATGAAAGGGTACATTGATCACCTTGAAAGGCTTGGATTTCCCATGAGCCAGGAGTTAGCTACGGATTTGATCTTGAACTCACTCCTGGAAAGTTATGACCAGTTTGTCATGAACTACAACATGAACAACATGGAGAAATCTATTTCTGAACTGCATGGGATGCTTAAAACTGCTGAGCCGAGTCTTAAGAAGAAACCCAGTAGTGTTTTGATGGTTCAGAAAGGAAAGGGTACGAAAAAGAAAGGCAAAGGCAAGGGGAAGGGTCATGGCTCATCAGGTAAGACCAAAGAGTCAGGCAAACCCGAAACCAAGCCTGCACCAAAGAAGGCAAAGCCTTCGAAGGAAGGAGTCTGCTTCTTCTGCAATGAACCGGGTCATTGGAAGAGGAATTGCAAACTCTACCTCGAAGATCTGAAAAAGAACAAGAAGGATAGCGGGGCTATCGCTTCAGGTATTTATGTTATAGACATTCATCTTTCTACTTCTACCTCATGGGTATTAGATACTGCATGTGGTTCTCACATTTGTACAAATGTGCAGGGACTAAAGGACAGTAGGAAGTTGAAAAAGGGCGAGGTTGACCTACGAGTTGGAAACAGAGCAAGGGTTGCTGCGTTAGCTGTAGGCACTTATGAATTAGTTCTGCCCACTGGGCTTTTGTTAGTTTTGAACAATTGCTATTTTGTTCCTGCTTTAAGTAGTAACATTATTTCACTTTCTTATTTGGATAAGGAAGGTTTCACTTCCATTGCTGGGAATAGTAGATGTTCTATTTATCGTAATGATGTTTTCTATGCTCATGGTGATTTGCATGTTGATCATTACATATTAAATTTGGAACAACCCAATCATGGAAATATCTATAACATAACTGCCAAAAGGGTCAAACCAAACGATTTGAATCCCACATACCTCTGGCACTGTCGTCTGGGCCACATAAATGAGAAACGCATTTCCAAACTCCATCAAGATGGATTTCTAAACTCATTTGATTTTGAATCATATGACACTTGCGAGTCTTGCTTGTTAGGAAAGATGACAAAGTCACCTTTCACTGGGCACAGTGAGAGGGCCACTGATTTATTAGGCCTCATACATATAGATGTGTGTGGACCAATGAACACAAATGCCAGAGGAGGTTATTCGTACTTCATAACATTTATAGATGATTTCAGCAGATATGGGTACATCTATCTGATGAAACATAAATCTGAATCTTTTGAAAAGTTCAAAATATTTCAAAATGAAGTACAAAACCAGCTTGGCAAAACAATTAAAGCCCTTCGATCTGATCGGGGTGGTGAATATTTGAGCCAAGAGTTCATAGATCATCTTATGAGTTGTGGGATACTCTCACAATTGACTCCTCCAGGGACACCACAATCGAATGGCATTTCTGAACGGAGGAATCGAACACTATTAGATATGGTTCGATCCATGATGAGTCTAACAGATCTTCCGCCCTCCTTTTGGGGCCATGCCCTAGAGACAGCTGCGTTCACACTCAATCGTGTTCCATCTAAGGCAATCGAAAAGACTCCGTATGAGATATGGACTGGGAGGACGCCTAGTTTATCTTTCCTCAAGATTTGGGGATGCGAGGTCTATGTTAAGCAATAAGCCTCAGACAAATTAGCGCCCAAATCCTCAAAATGCCTTTTTGTGGGATATCCTAAGGAAACCAAGGGATATTATGTCTACAACCCTGCTGATAACAAAGTATTTGTTGTCAGAAATGGTATCTTTCTTGAACGAGAATTTATCTCTAAAAGAACCAGTGGGAGTAAGGTACAACTTGAAGAAGTTTGAGAGCTACAAGATACCACAGAACTGCAGATGGAAAATAGAGAAGACTCACAACAAGTTGTTGAGACTCCTCAAGTCACGCAAGGTCCACGTAAATCTAATAGGATACGACTTCAGCCTTAGAGATATGGATTTTTGATTTCTGATAGTCGTGATGTGTTGCTCATTAAGCATAATGAGCCGACTACCTATCGAGAAGCTATAGTGGGACCAAACTCCGAAAAATGGCTTAGTGCCATGAAGTATGAGATGCAATCCATGTATGACAATCAGGTTTAGACCTTAGTCGACCCGCCTAAAGGTGTAAAAACCGTTGGGTGCAAGTGGGTTTTTAAAGAGAAAACTGACATGGATGGCAATGTAAATGTCTTCAAGGCACGACTGGTTACAAAAGGTTTTACTCAAACTCATGGTGTGGACTATGATGAGACCTTTTCCCCAGTAGCAATGGCCAAATCAATCAGAATCCTCTTTGCTATTGCAGCATATTATAACTATGAAATATGGCAGATGGACGTCAAGACAGCCTTCCTTAATGGAAAGCTCCTTGAGGATGTGTACATGACACAACCTGAAGGGTTTGTGCGTTCCGAGGACTCTGGTAAAGTGTGCAAGCTTCAAAAGTCCATTTATGGACTAAAGCAAGCCTCTCGGAGTTGGAATCATCGTTTTGATGAAGTAATCAAAGAGTTTGGATTTCTTCAAAACATTGATGAACCTTGTGTGTACAAGAAGGTTAGTGGGAGCACAGTTGTATTTTTGGTACTCTATGTCGATGACATCCTACTTATTGGGAATGACATTCCTACCTTGCAGATTGTCAAGTCTTGGTTAGGAAAGTCTTTCTCGATGAAAGACTTGGGTGAAGCCACCTACATCCTACGAATCAGGATCTATAGAGATAGATCTAAAAGACTTCTAGGACTCAGTCAGAGTACATACATAGACAAAATACTGCATAGGTTCAGTATGCACGAATCAAAGAGGGGTTTCATACCCATGTCTCATGGTACTCACCTCAGCAAAGATCTGTGTCCTAGTACATCTGATCAGCGAGGTCGCATGAGTAAGGTTCCATATGTCTCGGCCATAGGATCTATCATGTACGCCATGTTATGTACTCGACCGGATGTCTCGTTTGCCTTAAGTATGACTAGCAGATACCAACAGGACCCTGGTGAGGGCCATTGGACTGCTGTCAAGAATATCCTTAAGTACTTAAGAAGGACTAAGGACTTATTCTTGGTCTATGGTGGATTGGATGATGAGCTCTGTGTAACTGGTTACACAGATGCGAGTTTCCAAACTGACCAGGACGACCAAAAATCGCAGTCTGGATACATATTCCTCCTCAATAATGGAGCAGTAAGCTGGAAGAGCTCTAAGCAGGGCACTGTAGCAGATTCTGCAATGGAAGCTGAGTATATAGCAGCATCTGATGCAGCTAAGGAAGCCGTTTGGATCAGGAAGTTCATCACAGAACTAGGGGTGATACCTACCATCTCAGATCCAATAACTTTGCTCTGTGACAATAGCGGTGCTATTACACAGGCCAAAGAGCCTAGGTCACATCAAAGGACCAAGCATATACTCAGGCGATTTCATCTCATTAGAGAAATCAACGATAGAGGTGATATAAAAATATGTAAAGTAGCAGGAGAAGATAATGTTGCTGATCCTCTAACAAAGCCGCTTGTGCAGGCAACGCATGAGCGTCATGTTAGGTCAATGGGAATTAGTCAAATTAATGATTGTACCTAGTGTAAGTGGCAGGTTGTTGGAAATCGTGCCCTAGGGGCCAATCATTGTCTTATGAACGCTATTGATTTATGAATTTATTAATTGAGTTATCATATTATTTGCATGTTTACTATGATGAACATCCTTGGATAATTCATGATATTATCCTAAATGTCCCTGGTCGATCATCTATGTGGGAGCACAGATGAAATAAGACCAGTATGACTTTGAAGATGTATAGAGATATAAATCAAAGTCATAAGCACATGTAAGAGTACAGGGTGTTGGACTGACCCGCTATGAGAGAACTGCATGGGTAACGTCATAAGCTTCTCTCATATACAAACCATGTCAATATGCCCTTTGACCTGAGATCATCATGGATTCCTACATGACAAAACGCTCAGCTTTGACCTAGTCAAAAGTCACTTTTGACCGAGTGATCATAAAGACTATGTTCGGGCTTAGTGGTTTTTCATGCGGAGGAATGTGAATGGTCAAGATGGAATTTGTCCCTCACATACGTGGAGAGATATTACTGGGCCCCTCGATGAGTGAGTCTGAGAAATGTATGGCCATACTGTAATGGAAAGGTAGTTCCATTTCTATAGTCAGACTACTCAGGGATCGAGAAAGTAACGGTCGGGAATAGGAGGATGACATTATCCATGCCTCATCCATGACCAAAATATCGCGTGACAGAAGGGACATGATATGGTTGTATAAAAGGTTACATCGTTTATCGATCCTCATATGATTTGGGTAGTCGTTATGTCTTGCTAGAGACCGCTTGCGACTTGTGAGCTAGTATAACAAATGGCCCACTGCCAACTTCATATGGGCCTACAGGGTCGCACACAAAATAGCCCAACACGAGCTATGATGTCCAGATTCATTGAATCTAAGACATGTCCAGATTCAATGAATGATCCAGGTGAATGTATATATATTTATTTATATTTATATTCGTATATATATAAATTCGTATATATATATATATATTATATATATGAGATTTAATTTATAAGGATAAATTAAATCTCTATCACGTTTGAATTCGAAATTCAAATTGATAGGATATCTCATATAAGAGATATTTATAAGATTTAATTTATAAGGATAAATTAAATCTCTATCACGTTTGAATTCGAAATTCAAATTGATAGGATATCTCATATAAGAGATATTTATAAGATTTAATTTATAAGGATAAATTAAATCTCTATCACGTTTGAATTCGAAATTCAAATTGATAGGATATCTCATATAAGAGATATTTATAAGATTTAATTTTAAGGATAAATTAAATCCCTATCATGTTTGAATTTGAAATTCAAATTGATAGGATATCTCAAATTTGTTTTATGAGAATAAATCAAATATAGTTCAGTCTCATCTTTATTTAAAGTTAAATAAATAGGTAATTAAATCTGTGGGACGGATTTAATATTATTTATTTAATTAGTTTCTTATAAAATTATACAATATATGATATTGTATTATTTTCAGAATTAATATAAGATTAACTCCTAAAATCCTTTTCGGTTAGGGAAAACGCAGAGCATCCTATATATCTAATATTAGGAGCTACGTTTTTGCATAGACACACACATAGAACACATAAAGGCCGAAGGGGACTCTGCAAAAGGTTTGCAGATAAGAAACTGCCGAAATAGAGACGGAGAGAACGAACTCTTGAGAAAGCCCTGGAGGGACAAGAGACGCTAGCACGTCGTTCGTGGTTGAAAAGCTGTTCGTGTGGATACCAGTAGAGGAAGCCGACCTGAGTCGTCGACTTCTTGTGATCAGAAAAGGAGCACGAGCCGCAGAGAGAAGCTGTGAACGTCGTGACCGAAAGCTGTGGAAGTCGCTGAGACACACTGAGGGTAATGCTTCTTTCCACTTGACTTAAACACATACGGTAGATCCTAGCAAGGAATGAAAAATTTTTAAGATAATTTCCGTTGCGTGTCTTTCAATTCCTTACACACAGTAGATCTTGAAGAGGCTTATAGCACTTCACAATAGATCCCAAAGTCATAGTAAACCTAACCTAAGGAAAGCTGCTAAGCTAAAAGAGTAAAAATACATTATCCCTTTGGGAAGACGATGACTAAAGACAAGATAAAGAAACCTCTCAAGTTGGTTAACTAATACAGAGAGAGTACCCATGACTTTCTTCTAAATAACCTTATCATTTATTATGCTAAGGTTAATTCTCTTCCAATTAATAGAGGAAAGCCATAGTTAGAAGAGTTAGAGACATAAGTCCTTAACAAGAGGCATTCAAGCTAGCCCCAAATATAAGAAAAAACCCCTTGTGATACAAAAACAAAATGAATATTGAGGGCAAATCCCCATAGATGAGGCTGAAGATGAGAAAGTAAGTGAAAAAGACCCAAAAAAGACATAATCCAATTCAGCATGACAGAACAAACATGTAGAGATTGACAGACACTTCATACGAGACAAGATTGATCTCAGATATATTCCTTCAAAAGAACAAACAGCAGATGTGTTCACAAAAGGATTGACCTGAGATAAATTCGAATATCTTATTAGCAAGTTATACATGATAAACATCTATGCTCCAACTTGAGGGGGAGTGTTGAAGATATTAGCATTGAATAGGAGAGATTATAGGGATTAAGGAGAGATTCTAGGAGATTATGGTATGATTTTATTTGATTTGATTTGATCCCGGATTACATGCTGTAAATCCCATTGATTTGGGATCTCAAATGTGTATATATATGGAACAGAATAGAGAAGCAATGTACAAGAGAAATATAGAATCTTTTATCATATTTTGGTTGTCTTCCCTGTCATCATTGGTATGTCGACCAACACATATGCTAGGTGGAGCCCAGATAGCTGCCACATACTGACCACAACATTTCCAGTTGCAGCTAACAGTTTGGTCATTATTAAACACAGCTTTTGTGCATGTGTAATGGCCAAAACATGCTTCTAGGGAAGTGTCTTTCACTCGAGATGGAAAATTTGCTGCAATTTGCACTAGGCGTGATTGTAAGGACTACATCAATCTGTTATCTTGTCACACGTGGGAAATAATGGGCATTTTTGCAGTTGATGCTCAAGACTTGGCTGATGTTGAATGGTCACCTGATGATAGTTCTGTAGTGATTTGGGATTCACCACTTGAATACAAAGGTAATAACCTTTTTGTTTTCTTCTTCCAGTGAAGTGTCCAAAGTTTGGGTGTCAATGTTTAAAAAGAATTCTGGATGAAAGAAGGAAAAAACCTGATAATAAGAAGGATCTCACTGAATTGAGCTGGACCCATAAATTAAGAAATTTAAGAAATAGTTAGAATCATTGATCTAATTGTCAAGCTTATCATGAATAGTATATCAATACAAAATATAAAATCTTTATTAAGTCACTCTTCATAAGTCATTAACAATGTGGCTCATTCCTCATACTTTGGCAATGCATGGGAAAATGTGTCTAGTTGCTTTATAACCAAAGTGTTCACTTTGATTTTCACTGTTTGTGTCTTCTTCCTGGGAGGGGCCTGTTCTGTGTCATGTAGGATGTATGGAGGGGGATGGTGATGGTGATGGTGAGTTTTGGGAGGAGAAGGTGCTATTGACTTGGATTTCACATGTGGAGAAGCCAGAACACTGGTCCTGGCAGAAGGAAAGCCAGAGTGTGTTAGCTTCTGCCGGATTTGTTTTTACTTGGAGATGATCATGCAATCCTATGATCTCACATTTGTCTTTTCATGAAAGAAAAGATCTTCCAAAAATCATGACAATTTCCTTGTGGTGGGAGGATCAATATGATAAATCAAATCCAATATAACTAGTCAAGAAGCATCTGTGTTCATATCAGTGTATCACTATGTTATATTTTATCTGTCTACATTTCATTTGCTTCACTATGTCTGCTTATTTATTTCTTAAGGTTTGTTACAAAAACATAATCTGCTTGTTGTGTAATAGAATAGTGCCAATAAGTTGTATTATGCTGGAATTGAGAACAAACTTAGTTATTGTGGTTTAATATAGGTTCTAATCTATTCTCCTGACGGAAGATGCCTTCTCAAGTATCAACCACATGAAAGTGGATTAGGAGTTAAAAGCGTCTCATGGTCTCCTTGTGGTCAGTTTCTGGCAGTGGGTAGTTATGACCAGATGTTGCGGGTTCTGAATCATCTGACTTGGAAGACATTTGCAGAGTTGATGCACCCATCTACATTCCGTAGTCCTTGTTATGCTACTGTTTTCAAGGTAATTCTTTTTTCAGCCTTTCATGTTTTTCATCTTTTAGTTATGGGAAATTTATATACCACTTTCCTGAAATTGCAGGAGGTAGATGAGCCACTGCAACTTGATATGTCTGAGCTATGCCTGAACGATGATTTTTCTCATGGAAATGATGGTAAGCAATTACTGTAGGAACTAGCATACTATCTTCTTATATATATACACTTCAGAAGTTTTTTCTTATACAACATCCAGTCAGTTTCAATATTATGCCTGTTGATTGAATTCCTGAGCATTCTACTTCTTTCATTGTTCTTTATATCATATTCCTCAATCATCTCTTTATAGTGTAACCCCTAGGGATGAATAATTTTTTAGCATGACCCTGACGCTTTCTTGACCAAATCATGAGGGGGATCTTTGCTTTTGTCATTCTTCAAATTTAATTAATCTTTAGTATATATGTTGGGTCTTTGCTTGGTTCTTGCTTTAAACCGCACAATGTTTTCGTGTGAAGAGGCAGACCGGAGATAGTAAAGCCATATTTGAGCATTCTCTTATTAACCTGTAAGCCTTTGGGATTATTTGGTTCTTAATATTCCACAGCCATTGCTATTCAATTTCATTCTTGGTTTCTTATCTTGAAATCAAGAGAAATTAAACTGATCAGGATTTTTCTCTCTTCTACAAACTTATTACCTATGGTAGGATTAACTAGAACTTTCCGTTTTTCCCCTTATTTTGATGATTAAACCAAAAATCTAAAATAAGATAAAGATTTTAACTCGTAAACTGGTGATATTTTGATGAAGACTTGGTAGCATGGGATGCTCAATAGGGCATTTAAATGGATCAGTTCTCCTATCTCAATAGCTAGTTTTTGGGGTAGGTTTCCCATCCCAATTAGATACCATCATATCTCAATTATTCTTTCTATATCTTTTGATTTAAAACCTAGTCTCTTGATTTTTCCAGTAGTTTTTCCCTTCTCTTACTCATTTATTTTCTTTCTTCTAGCAAATGTACCAGAAGCACCCTTCAGATTCAGGTATGAGGCTATGGAAGTACCTATTAATTTACCATTCCAGAAACCTCCTGCAGAGAAACCAAATCCCAAACAAGGAATTGGTAAGGGCTGCTTTACTTTTTATTGCCACAAATTATGAGCTTCCTTGTTACATAAATTAATGATCTCAGAGAAGGGTGGAAAATATTGAGGCTACTATTTTATGGTCAAAACAACTAGAAGACCAATCATTTATTTTTTACTCCCAAATGAAATTAATGCCCTGAAAGCCATTATCTGGCAATAATAGGAAAAAGTTAAAATATTTAGCTCTCATATGGGTTTTTTGGTTTTCATGATAATTCGGTTGCTTAAGTAGGAGCATTACCAAGTGATCTCCTTTTGTGTCTTCATCCTGGGGTGATATGGTCATATAGGATTAGTGATTAATATATGGATTGGATACCATGAGTTGGGAGGTAACATCCCATTTTGAATCTTAACTTGTTTGTAAAAATTGTGGACTTTTCTTGTTTATTTTCTAGGTGTTTAAGTGACTTCAGTTACTTTAATTTAATTCAAGATATAACTTCTCTTTTCGCCTAAGATTATGCTATTCATGATTGAGCTCCCTTATCATGTGTAACCTAATATTGTGATTCAACTAGTTCCGAGGAGAAGATCGAGAAAAGTTACAAGGAAGGAGTTTCTGTTGATTATTATAGTCAGGGAAAAATAGTTTCTGTTTTTCCAAGAATATCTCTTGCCTTCAGAAAGTGCTGGGGGATTTGAGGTAGTGGCCGCCTCAGTTGTGGAACCTACATTCAATTTTTCTTGTTCGGAGGGAAACAATTGTGGATGACCATTTTATAAAGCTTTTCAGATAAGGGCTTCCTGACTTTCTTCAGCATGGCTTGTGCTTATGGAAGGACAGGGAATAACTCAACCTAGTAGTTTTAGATTTTGTGGAGAACATATGGGAAAAGGGGAAAAAAATAAAAATTAGAATGATATAGAACTGAGGCTGAAAAGATGCTAGAAAATGAAGCTCAGCAGAAGGGTAAACAAACAGGGTGCAAGATAAAAGGAAGCTCAAGACGTTTCGTGTATGCCCTATGACTATAAGTTTAGTATAACCTATACAAGTGTTTAAGATTTTTATAAAATAAAGGATATTTGTCATCCTTTAGGGAGAATTTGTGGAAAGAAAGGAGAGAACTGAACTCAGGCAATTCAATTAAATAATAATTCGATAGTCTGATTAATCCAAACACAAAACAGTGCTTAATTAGACTAACCTAACTTATTAGATAACAATTAGTCTAAATCATGATAGACCCACATTATAAATAATTTAAATATTCTACTATTTCTATATCATGAACCCCCCCAACTTTACAGATAAATGCTCATATCATAATTATAATTTATACGCAAGACTCCTTTTGTCCTGTTATTCCTCATTATCTGATGCTGCAACCTAGTGGGAATATTTTTGTTCATCCAGTCTGTATTTTTCTAGCTGTCCTATTTGCCATATCTATGTTTCAATCATCAAGTTCACATCTACCACAGCTGACTTTTTTGCCCTTAAAAGTTTGATGAAAAGCGTTACTCTTTATCTATTTATTTATTATAAGTATGATTTAAGTTTGACGTTTGACCCCCCTCCTCCCTCCCCCCCCCCCCCTCCACACCCATGTTTATACTCCATATTTTAGTTACCAAGCATCTTACAGCCATAAGAATTTCTCCCTATCATTAGAAATGTCACCAATAGCTATTGAGTTGGACCTCTTGATCAACAATTTATTCAAAAATTTAGTTTTTGATAGAGTAAAATAGCATCATACGATCTATATACTCATCCCACCTATGGAATAAGGCTTGTTGTATTAGAAATGTCACCAGAAATCTTGTCAGAGTGTATTTCTGCGATTGTTTATGTTTATCACCATCTTGTTTGTTACACATGGGATCAAATCTTACCATCATGACTAAAACCCAAAGATAATTTGTGTCTGTCATTTCACATGCTTGCATGCGCTCTCATTTTACTGTCATGTATTCCATGCACCGGTGTGGGTGGATAACTGATTTCTGCCCAGTTCAGTGCTGACGAGCACAATCATGTCTGGTTATCTTATCTCTGGCAAGTCCAAGCCCAAGGGATCACTTCTGATAATCCTTAAGTATTTGTGGTACTCAATCTGGTCAAACTGCCGGCATTCTTTTGCCTTTGTTCACATATGCAGTTTTTCTCTGCCTTTCTTTGGATGTTTATTGGAGTTTCTGTTGTATGTTCTCATTTTTAAGCCTAAAATTATCCCAAGTGTGGTTGGTTAGCTACTTCTGTCAATTGAAGCTTGTCTTAATTTGTTGTATTTTGTCATTTTGAATTTGAATGATCTTAGTCTCCCCATGATAACTTCTTACAACTCTCATTCTGTTTTGTGGGATTTGTTGGACTAGTTAGTTGTATAGATGAACTGTATCCCTATTACCTCAAATAATGTATGATGTAGATATACTCCTCTGATCCTTAATATATGACATATTTAACTATTTTGATTAGATTAAGGAAGTTAGTTAATATGATATATTTTTATTTAAATACCCTAATCATCTTCCTTAACTCCCTCCTTGCCTCTTGATTATTGTTGAAGTATCAATAGGGATAATTTAGAAAAAAGTTAAAAAATATAAGAAATAGATCTTATATTTAGGACCAAAATCAACTTTCTAATTAGATTATATATTAAGGATAAGAGGAGTATGTGTATGAATAAATTGAGTACTACAACTAGTGTGTTTAAAATGCATCACATTTGTTGTAGGTCTTCTATGTGTACACGAAGCGATAGCATGCCTACGAGACACTATGGATATGGGATATTTGACATATCGAGCTTGCTGCAATCCTAGTACCGAAAGATCCCGTCAAAGCAGCAGCATGGGATCCAACATGCACACGTCTTTTTATTTGCACTGCAAGCACAATTTGTATATGTGGACTCCTTCTGGTGCCTGTTGTGTTCATGTTCCTTTACCACAGTTCACAGTAACTGACCTAACATGGAATTCAGATGGAAGCTGTCTCCTCCTTAAGGACAATGAATCATTCTGCTGTGCTGCTGTACCTTTATTGCCAGAGGAGTCTAGTGAATACAGCACAGATGATTGATGCTTCCATGAGAAACCAACAAATTAATGGTAAATATGCGCTGCTCGCTCTATTTCTTTACATTTGGAAAACAAGAATCTGGGGTTAGGATCAGGGATGAAAATTCTTGTATATGTTCCGTGTATTTGTTTTCAACGGTTGAGATTTAATCTGTATGTGGGCCGTAGCCGTAACCCCATGTCCTAGACCAAACTCTCCTCTCCCCGTAGCTCATTCCTCATCTCCTTCCCCACTATTCTCCCGACCTGTAAATGGCTCATTGTTCCTTCCCTGGGTTGCAAAGTCATCGAGAGCCCTTCCACCATCCTTGCGGTCACGTCTCCACCGTCAAAGAGTTAAGCCATGCATTATGCGAAGAAATAAGTTCCAGGTGCTTCAAGGTAAAGCCAAAGGCGGATGACTGCCGAGTGACGGTATTGGGTCATTGGGCCTTCGAATTATGATTTTGGGGTTGCCTATGGAGGCTGACCAGTTCGTTAAAGCAATATGAGTCTAACTTTTTTTAAAATTTTTATACTAAAAGAATTGGCTAATCCCAATTTTCCATATTTTTTTCCAAACAAAAACAATACTTTGCTTGGATAATAAGAACAATTTCTTCACGTGGGTAACGCGGAGCTCCAACATGCTTGGAATTTTTTTTTTATTAATAGCAAATAAGATAAGGACTATGAATCTTAGAAGTTAGAACTAGATAAGGAACGTCTTATCACCTTTTTTGTTAAAAAACATCAAATTTAAATTTTTTGAATGTTTTCTTTCTTTGTACCAGCAGAAAATTGAATTACTCTAACTAATAGTATATTTCAATTTCCACCAATAAAAAAGTATTCATTTCAATTAACAACAGTTTGAAATAGTGAAAACAAATTTATAGAGGAGAGCGTTTTTCATTTAATGATTTTCTCTTCAATCAATTATTGATTTGGTTTGTCCATTATCAATCACATCCTTGTTTTACAACCATACAACGATAGTCCTTACAATTTGAAAAACAGTGTAGGGAAAATGACATGGAGCAGTGTTAATTTCATAACCATATAAAAGTTCTCGAGTTAAGCATTATTTTTCCACAAAGTAGAATGTTTTCATTTTCCCTACATCGTTTTCAAATCACAAGGACTACTTTTATATGATTATGAAATTACAGAAACATAATTGGTCGTGAACAAATTATAGGGATAAAATCTAGAACAAGGTGAAAGTTTATAAACGAAGTTTCATTTTTCCTGGTTAAATGCTATATACTCCCACAACAAAGTACATTACAAAGATACCAGAGAGAAGCTTCCAAGATGTTATCATACATGATTGCCCCACCTAAACCGGTTCATATTCTAAGGACTTGATTGGTAACTTAATAAAAAATGCTTAGTGACTTGATTTAACATCAAGAGATTATAAGGATTTCCAAATTATTTTTCTCAAATCAATAATTACAATTGTATACTTAAAAATAGTTATCTGCTTATGGAACAGGAGCTAGAAAGCTAGGCCACCTTGTAGTGGGGCAGGAATTTCTGATAGATATTAGTAAAAATCTTTTGCAAATTGATTTTGTGATGGATTAATAGCCTTTATTGCTAAAATTTTTATGATGGATTTTGTGATGAATTGTTTTTACGAATTTGGTCACAAATTTTATATTTTGTTGTAGTGGTCTCAAATACACATATTGGTACTAAAATTTGATTTGAGATTACTAGATACAAAAGGGTAAGATCAAATATATGGATGAAATTTTTAAACTCAATTGATCTTATAACTCTCTTAATTATGTTAAATTTACATGTGCAAAACACGTAAAGGAACCGCATATTTTATGAACCACATCATTCAATCCCTAAGCAATCTCCTCATAGACCAAAAGAAAAACCCTAGCTCTCCTTACCCTATATATATAAACCACTTTAGCTTCTAAAGCTACAAAAAAGTGGCCGTCATACTCTATTAAGAACATAAGGGTTTTCAACAATTGCTATACTAACAACATAGACATGTTGTACATTGAAGTTTCAGATCAAGATGATGATGATGGTGAAGCTTTGAGAAATCGACACATGCCTTTTATAAATTAGATCAATGGAATACCGAATCAAGGTACTTATGGAATTGATTATCATTATATAATCTTCTAGTTATTGTATAAATGATGACTATCTTTAGTACAGTCATTTGCTGAAAAATTATATTTCGAATTAATGAATTATTACTTAAAGGAATGAAATCAACAATTGTTGAGTTTCATTGCCATTAGTTAAGGATTTTATGAGGAAGATATTAGGGTTCATGTTTAAGATTTAGAATTAAAGTGTAATAATTTTTTCCGGCTTTATTTGACAAGTCTTAACTAGATATGGACTTTGGCATGGAAGACTGCAAACCCTTTAAAGTTGAGGTGTATAATCTTACTACCAATTTGTGGAGAAAGATCGATGTTACTGAGTCCGCTTATAGCTTTGTTTCTCCAGAATTTTGCTCTTGTTTGAAAGTATTTTATCACTGGTTGACCCTTGGTCTCTTTGACGAAGCCATCATTTGCTTTGACATGATTGATTATGCATTTTGGAAAATGAAGTTATGTCCCGTGCCAATTTTTATTATTATATTTAAATATAATTTAAAATATTATCTAATTAAATTATTTTAATTTATGATTTTATGATTTGATTGTTATTATTAGTTATGAATTTATTAGAATTTGGATTCACATTTAGATATGTATTTAAATTTTACAAATATAGTTTAAATTTTAAATTACCATATCTGATAGGATTTTGAAAAAGATAATAATAATGCTAAAAAATAATAAGATCATATTAGATAAAATTAGAATTTTAAACCTTATGAATTATATATAAGTACAATAAACCTAATCCTTGACTCTTATTACCATCTAATTTATGTCTTCACTTCCATCAGTCTATCATTGAAATTTTAGAGTAACTTTAGTTAAAGCATCATATTATTTGTGATTAATGTTAGTGTACATGTAGCCACTAGATTATTCTTTACTTTGGCGAGAGGTAACAACTTTCGACTCGTATGTGCTAATGTGATATTTATTAGTAATTTAATATATATATATATATAAATATATTAATGTGATTATATTGAAAAAATTTGTTTAATGATTTTTATTGAAAATAATCTTGTGAGACTTAATGTTTAATTTAGAAAGTTTGAGTTGAAATTATAAACTTGTTATATCTTGATATTGAAATTTGAAGAAAGTTATTATCTTAAGAAAAATCTTTTTGTGATATTTATCAAGCTATTGAGATTTTGATTAATATGATTATTTTGAGAATTCTGCATTGAGGAGTGGTGATGATATAATTGTATTTCTACCATGTGGTCTCATTGAAGCTCGATGATTGGCTTTTGTTCCACCAGTTTATCAAGAGACGTGCCCCACCTATTTACCGAGGGGTTGCAACATCTCCACCTATTTACTGAGGGGAAATGAATCCATGATCCAGTCATTTGCTATGTGGATTTTTGCCAATCTATACCACTTGACCAATTAATTTTTTTAGTAGTTAATTATTACTAGCCCATGGGTTCGGTTGACAGGAATAAGACGGTTTGATTAGATTGATGGGAGAAACTTTGGTGGGTTATCAATTTGATTTTATTATGATAATATGCTATTTTCTATATATTGTACTTTATGATATCTCACTTGACACCTCATGAGCATATGTTAGTATGCATGATAAGTAAAATTACTAGTTGTTGAGACGTTTGTCTTACCCTATTTTTATTTAACATTTTCAGGTGATAGTTTCGTTTTAGGACCCATGGAAACTTCAAAAGTTTGATTAAAATTATATCAATTGTATAGTCTTCTCCTTTGAATGTATATTCAGAATACTTGTATATTGTCATAGTATGGTTCATTATGCATACTATAATATTATATAATATATTATTTAGATTTGATTATGAGAGTTCGTCTTGAGGATAATGTTTTAAACATTCATGATAGACTCTTCTAAATAATTAATTATTTCTTCAATTTTATTAAAATTGTATAAACTCTTACATTATTTTTATATATACACTTTAATCTAATTTTTAATATCTTTAAGAATATTTCATAAAAGATTATATAATTACCGTGTTATTAATTAATATACATGTTTATAGAAAAGTGTAATATTTATATTATAAAATCAAGTCTACTATAGTATCTATCTAGTTATAATATACAATTTATAAAATATTC
The DNA here is from genome assembly GCA_037074615.1 of Leucaena leucocephala. Taxonomy (NCBI): domain Eukaryota; kingdom Viridiplantae; phylum Streptophyta; class Magnoliopsida; order Fabales; family Fabaceae; genus Leucaena; species Leucaena leucocephala. Next base: position 5,735,566 of record CM073561.1, on the reverse strand, counting down.
AGCAATTTATATATCCTAACTTTTTTAACTTATCTTAGTATTTTTTCTATTATAATTATTTGTCTATTAAGAGAAGTCTTTTTATAACCATGGTAGAGTTTCTTTTAGATTTTAGTAAAACTCTTTTCTACCATAATTAACTCTTTTGAAATAAACTAAATTTATTTATAATATTATTTTTTATTTATATTATATACAAAATAAGTTCAAGTAATTAATAGTAGTTATGTTTTAGGAGAATTTTATAAGTTGCCTTAAAATTTAGATGATGATTTACGTCATCAACTTATAGTGTAATGTTGCTATCATCAATGACTCTATTGCTTATGTTAAGGTTAATTTGTATTACATATAGTGCCTGTTTGAAAATTTATAAACCTTGGTTTAAAACTAAAGTTTGGCTCAAAACCTAGATTTGGAGAAATTTTAAAATAAACAGTCATATTTGTTCAAACAGGCTTTTTGACTAAACTATGGTTTAAAACCAATATTTCAGATAAGCTGGTCAGAGTAGCTTATGGAACAGTAAACCACTTATGAACTAACCAATTACTATATTACCCCTACTTTTTCTTACACCATCTCTCCTCTCTCCAACTTTTTCTTACACCATCTCTCCTACTTTTTCTTACACCCTCTCTCCTCTCTCCTCACTCCTCTCATCTCTCCTCATTTAATACTCATACCATTTTTCGTAATTTACCAATAACAAAAGTACTTTTGGAAATAACTATCCAAACACTCATTTATTCAAAACCACTTTTTTTCATAATCTCTTCTTCAAAAGCCATTTTCTATAAGCTGTTCAAAAGCCCCTTTTTTGTCATAAGCCTGTTTTTAAAATCCTATCCAAACGGGCCCATAGTGAATATTCAGATTGAGATTTGGGTGATGAATGAATATAGGGTTGAAGCCTCTTGGAACAAAAGATATATCATTCAACCAGGTCTTGGACCAGTGAATTTCTTGGGATTTTGGAAAGAAGATGAGATTCTTGTAGGAGAAGGGGATCAACCTTTGATTGCATGTACATCAGCAAGTCCAGGAATCTCCAATTCATGTTGCTACAGAAATGTTTCAGGCTTTCAGATATGTAGGAAGTATTTTTGTTGTAGGAGGACTCCACCTGCAACTACTAGAATAAGGAGCCCGTCAAGCGATGGACATGTATGAAGGGATAGAGTTTACTCATCAAAGATGGCAACGTGACACAAAGCTTACTGATATGGTAAATATGGTAAATCATATCATCATCGAACCCTAAGTTCTAATTTTTACTCTCAAATATATTTTTTATTATTATAATACATCTTCAATCATGACTAATGCTTTTGACATATAGTTAAATGGAATTAATTTTGAATTCATGAGATTAATTCTTTATTTCATTCAATATATATATTAGCTGTGATGACAAGGCAAAATATGTTACAGTATGTGCTTGTGTTTGTAATTTGAACAATGTCATTGATGATAATTAACATTCATTATATATAATTTTTCAACACTATCATCATCTAAAATCATCACTAACATTTCATTCAAGAAAAGAAGTTGCCGATTTCATAATCTCTAAATATGTTCCAATGATTAACCAGAAGAGAAAACATGTGAGGCAAGGAATTTGAATTGTTATCATTGAATATATATATATATGTATGTATGTATTGGGTTTATATATTTCGCCCAAAGTTTAGTAGATATATGGAAAATTAATGATAAATTCAGAAACGTTTTTCTAATTTGTAGGTTGAAAGTGTGTTATCTGAGTCATCTTCTCAAAGGTTACCTTGGGGCCATTTCAGAAGAGGTGGTAGGTTCCGTTAAACCTTCCTATGGAAAATGTGGTGGAGTCCAATCTTGATAAAGAAGTTTTGGATTCCATTAATCATGAAATAGTGTTATCAATTCAAATGCTGTTGAAAATGCTATGGATTCCCATATGGAGAAGTTTTATTGTGATTTACAAGTACAAACATATGAGGAGCTAAACTCACTTCTGTTTAAACCTTGCAATGATCTCCCTACTCCCGTGCATATCATAAAAAGAATTGGAAAAAGGTAAATATGACTTGAACTATTACCACCTTCAATATTAATATGAATTGGAGGTTCTCAATTTGTTTCATAGCTTAATTGTTCAGGAGAATCATCCATTGAACATCAAGAGTATATCCACAACAAGAAATACCAAGAAGCCCAAGGTTAATAGAAGAGGTGAAAGCCATAGAAAAATATTGCAGAAACTTGTTGATATTAATAAAATATCTGTAGACTATAATCAGGCTCTTTGTATTATTTTTGCTTCTCAATCAATTATTATTGATTTCATATTTACATTTGAACAATGGAACACTCGTTATAAATATGAATTAAAACCTACACACATTTTGGAATGTGGTTTGAAGAATAAGTTGATGCGAGTAAAGTTCTTGATTTGTTTTCCATTAAGATATGAGATGACTCTTTTCATACAAATTTTTCAATATATTATATGGTTTTAGTTCTCTTCCTCTTCCTCTCAACTTGCTGCTAAGGTTATCAAGTTAGTCATAAAATAATGGCTTCAAGCTGGACCTTGACTATACTCTTTTTAGGAGATAATGTAAAATCATTTCAAGTTGACTTCAAATTTTGAAGAAGACCATTGTTTTGTTATTTTTTCCCCTTTTCAATGACTACAATTTTGTTCCTCATATTGCATAGTCAAACAATTGCGCTCAAATTAAGTTCTCGAATCTTCATATATGACGATTAGCTACAATCTGTTAGAGTATATATGAAACTAATTTGTACAATGTATATATTATGTGCTGCGTTTTAATGAATGTTGCATTCAATCCACTGATGAGAACCTTCTTGCTTTTAGCCTTGGCGGTTTCAATCAAAATATTTATAGTTTACCAAGAATTGTAGCTAGTACAACCTTTAGTCATTTCTTAGGAGCTTTTATTAAATTCCTAACTAAAAATAGTGTCAAAGACATCATTGAAAATAGGGAAAATCATGGTTTTTTAAAGTTGTGAGATATAGTATAAATTGCTTTTAAAATAAAGTACAATAAGTAAATGTTTTTGGGTGCTTTAATCCAAGCAATTGAGATAAGTTATTTTGGGTTGTGAAAATGTGATGATAATGAACTTTGGTGAATGAAACTTAGGTATCCTAGCTCTTTTCAAAAATATGGGACGTTTATTTTAACTAAGTCCAATGGAGAAAAATCTTGATCAAACAACCAAGTCCGACTAGAGTCAATCCCACTATAATCCAAGTATAATTAACACTTTCATTTGCCAAGCTATGAACCACTTAGTCTTGCATTGAAATCGAATGACGCAATGCCTTCTAGTGAAGCTAATCAATACCACAATCCCAAGCAATCAAGCCAAGAACAATAATCCATGATATTAAGCAAATCACAAGAAATCAAATGACATATATATACATATTAAACCAACAAAATCATCAAAAGATCCAATTACAATATTCCAATTCAAGAGAAATTCACCAAATCCTCAAGGCCTAAAAACATAAAAAGGCTAACTATAATCCAAGTATATCCCCTATGAATATAGTAGAAATTGAAATAAAAACAACTCCCCCTGCTGTCGAATGAGCTCAACCTTGCTTCAATTCACCAAAGCTTCAAGAATCTAGCCATTCATGGTTGGAATCTTGTCATAAACCAGTCCAAGTGTTCTTCCCATGGTGCATGACCCAAAAGTGCAGATAAAAATGGAGAATGAAGGTGTTGGAGGGATTTAATCGGTGGAAATGGAAGAGAAATGCCCAAAATTTGTGGAAAGGTGTGGATTTTGGCTTGGGAATGGATGGGGATTGAGAGAAAATGAGAGGAAGGATCTTGAGATCTGAAAATGGAGGTTATGATATGTGTTGGTACGGCTAGCTTCAAGTTTCTGAAAGTTAATTTTATCTTAAAAGGCAAAAACGCACAGCTTTAATAAGTTACGTTATTGGTGGTTCGTCGCGACAAAGCACAAGTGACGAACAGGTACAGTGGCCACTTCTAGCTTAACTCGAGGTCGTCTTCTTCCAATGATCTTTCTTTGTCTCTTTAATCTCGAATTCCTTGCTTTTCTATTCTTGAAATCCTTCATTCTTCCTTGTGCTTCTAATGAATAACCAAGCATCTCATAATATTATTTCTTATAACAAATCGAAGAACTTAGGAAATAAGTATAATTTCATCATTTACCCTCAACTTTTGCAACACTCAAGATTAAAACTAAGATCGAGAGTAATGCATGAAATGCGTGCAAAATTAGTATAAAATCCTCATGAAAGCTCACAAATTCATACTATAAATGTGCTGTAAATATGGACTTATCAATTCCCTCACACTTGAACCTTTGAAAACAATGAAAAGAAACATCATACTAAATTATGATCTCAACTCTTAAGAGATAGGTTGGTGAATTAACCAAACGCAAAGCAATTACCACAATTCCTAATCGATCGAAAATGCATGAGCAAGAAAGATTCATTCGAAATAGGGGTTGGCACACAATCTCATTTCAAGGGTTAATTTTCTCTCCAATTCACATGGCAAAATATCATACCATAGATTTATAATAGCTCTAAAATATTCACTACTCAATCAATAACCATGCATCATTTGAAGGGTTATAATTGTAACATTCCTATTTTTATTTTAGAATTTAAGTAGTATTAGAAAGAATTAATTTATAGTAGATAAAATTTTTATTTAATTATATAAGAGAGTTTATTTAAAAATATTATTTTTATTAAAAGTAAAAAAAAACAAAAACTAAAAGAAAATGAGGAGAAAAAAGTAAAAGAAAAAAAAAAGAACAAGGGATACGTCCAGGAAAAGAAAAAAAATGAAAGAAATATATATATATATATATATATTATAATGGTGTGGGACCCACACCATTATAATAATACCCAATTCTCTTTTCTCCAGTCGCCAAAAGCAGCACCTCTTTCCACCATAGAAAATTTCAGATATTTTTAGAGCTTCATTTTTGCTCCTAAAATCTTCTAACTATAATGATTAATTCCTAAATATTTCTCTACTCAATAAGAGCTCTTCAGAGATATAGTTTTTGTTAGGAGCAAAGCAAGTTTAAAGTTTAAGGCTTGAAATAAGTGTAGATTTTTAACAAATGAGAATCATAGAATTGTAGAGGTAAGTGAATACTTACATTTAATCGTTTTAGAATTTTTCTATTTGCAATATTTAAGAGGTTTAGAGTTAGGGTTTAAATGTTAGAGAGTATAGATGATTTAATATGAAAATTTTGTTGATTTAATTTGAGTTTAATGATTGGGTTATATTTATTGGAGGTATAATTGATATTTAATCGATTTAAATTGTGGTTAGAGCCTATAAATTAAAAATGGATATTTTTGTTGAAACCCTGAATTAGATAAATTGGGGATTTTGATTAAATTGAATAATTATGGGTTAATTGATGGTGCAAATAAGTTATTAAAATTTAGGAATGATGCGATTTATATTGAAATGAATATTTAGATATTGTGAGTGATATTTGAAAATTAGAAGTAAAAAGTAGGAACTATAAATTTATGTAATTAAATTGATTATTTGTTTAGCAATTTGATTGGTGATGAAACTCAATGTTTAGTATATTGAGTGTTAATTATAAGTTAAGAGATTTGAGGATTTTGTATAATTGAAGGATTTAGTAGTTGATTTAAGTAAACTAAAGTTAGAGTTTGATTGAAAATTATGAATTATGCTTTTTGAGGTTGATTACGAAATGTGAACATTGAAAATTTTGGGTAAAACTTTAAGGGTTGTAAATTTAGGATTTTTGGATTGTTTGAGGAGTTTGATGTTAAATGAGAATTTATACAAGTAGAATAAAGTTGAGATAATATAAGATTATAATTAGAATGATAATTTGAGAAATCGATGAATTGTAGTTATTTTTCTTTAGATTAAAGTGGGCAAATTGTGGGATTTTATGATAGTTAGATGAAAATTTTGAAGTTATGAAGTTATTGGATGATAGAGTTGTGATTGGAATCGATAAATTAAGTTATGGTATTGAGCTAAGAATTTATAAATAAAATAGAATTAGAAGATAAAAGTAAATATTTATTTAAAAGTATATGTTGTGTTCAATTAATAATTTATTGACGCACATTTAATAAATGATATAGATTGACTAGTGATTTGTGAACTAAACTGGGGCTCCTCATTTATGGTACTTCTATTAGCTTTGGCGAAAGGTAACCACTTTCCACTCATTATGTTTGCTAATATGATGTTTGTGAGTGATTTGATATATATAAATCTACTGATGATGATATAATTATATTGAGAAAAGTTGATTGCTAATTTTATTAAAAATTTGTCTTGTGGGATTTAGAAAGTTTAAATAGAGATTAAAAACTTATTATATCTCGAGATTGGAATTTGAAGAAAGTTATTATTTTGAGTAAAACTCCATTATGTCATTTATTGATGTTATTGATTATTGAACTATTGAGATTTTTATTATTATGAATATCTTGAGAATTATGCATTGGGGATTGGTGATGATGGAATTGTATTTTTACCACGTGGTATAGCCTTAATTGGAGCTCGATGGTTGGCTTTTGTCCCACCAGTTTACTGAGGGACTTACGCCACCAGTTTACCGAGGGGGAATGAACCCATGATCCAATCTTGTGCTCTGTGGATTTTGGCCAATCCATAACACTTGACCAGTTAGCTTTTGGAGTGAACATTCATATGGTAGTTATCACTAGCCCATGGGTTCGGTCGGCAGGTATAAGGCGGTTCAGTTAGTTTGATGGGAGGAATTGGGTTAATATTTTGATTTGATCATATTATGATGTATTATTTTCTATCTCGTGTATTTTATTAACTGTCCCACCTGACACCTCACGAGCACATTTTAGTATACATGATGAGTATGATTGTTGGTTAATGAGACATTTGTCTCACCCCGTGGTTATTAACATTTTTCAGGCGATAGTTTTGCGCTATGACATCAGGAAAGGCTTCAGAGGCTTGAGTTGTGCTATATTGATTGTATAGCCTCTTTCTCTTGATTTGTGTGAAATATTTATATATTGCCACAGTAGAGCTCATGTTGCATATCCTGATATGATGTGATATTTATTGGAAATCGTGCCCTAGGGGCCAATCATTGTCTTATGAACATTATTGATTTATGAATTTATTAATTGAGTTATCATATTATTTGCATGTTTACTATGATGACCATCCTTGGATAATTCATGATATTATCCTAAATGTCCCTGGTCGATCATCTCTGCGGGAGCACAGATGAAATAAGACCAGTATGACTTTGAAGATGTATAGAGATATAAATCAAAGTCATAAGCACATGTAAGAGTACAAGGTGCTGGACCGACCCGCTATGAGAGAACTGCATGGGTAACGTCATAAGCTTCTCTCATATACAAACCATGTCAATACGCCCTTTGACCTGAGATCATCATGGATTCCTACATGACAAAACGCTCAGCTTTGACCTAGTCAAAAGTCACTTTTGACCGAGTGATCATAAAGACTATGTTCGGCCTTAGTGGTTTTTCATGCGGAGGAATGTGAATGGTCAAGATGGAATTTGTCCCTCACATTCGTAGAGAGATATTACTGGGCCCCTCGATGAGTGAGTCTGAGAAATGTATGGCCATACTGTAATGGAAAGGTAGTTCCATTTCTATAGTCAGACTACTCAGGGATCGAGAAAGTAACGGTCAAGAATAGGAGGATAACATTATCCATACCTCATCCATGACCAAAATATTGTGTGACAGAAGGGACATGATATGGTTGTATAAAAGGTTACATCGTTTATCGATCCTCATATGATTTGGGTAGTCATTATGTCTTGCTAGAGACCGCTTGCGACTTGTGGGCTAGTATAGCAAATGGCCCACTGCCAACTTCATATGGGCCTACAGGGTCGCACACAAAATAGCTCAACACGAGCTATGATGTCCAGATTCATTGAATCTAAGACATGTCCAGATTCAATGAATGATCCAGGATAGATGTATATATATTTATATTTATATATATATATATAAATTCGTATATATACATTATATGTATATATGAGATTTAATTTATAAGGATAAATTAAATTTCTATCACGTTTGAAATTCAAAATTCAAATTGATAGGATATCTCATATAAGAGATATTTATAAGATTTAATTTATAAGGATAAATTAAATCTCTATCATGTTTGAAATTCGAATTTCAAATTGATAGGATATCTCATATAAGAGATATTTATAAGATTTAATTTATAAGGATAAATTAAATCTCTATCACGTTTGAAATTTGAAATTCAAATTGATAGGATATCTCAAATTTGATTTATGAGAATAAATCAAATATAGTTCAGTCTCATCTTTATTTAAAATTAAATAAATGGGTAATTAAATCTGTGGGACGGATTTGATATTATTTATTTAATTAGTTTCTTATAAAATTATACAATATATGATATTGTATTAATTTTGGAATTAATATAAGATTAACTCCAAAATCCAATTCGGTTGACAGAGAAAAACGCATAGCATCCTATATATCTAATTTTAGGAGCTGTGTTTTGCACAGAGAAACATATAGAACACAGAAAGGCCGAAGGGGACTCTGCAAAAGGTTTGCAGATAAGAAACTGCCGAAATAGAGACGGAGAGGACGAACTCTTGAGAAAGCCCTGGAGGGACAAGAGACGCTAGCACGTCGTTCGTGGTTGGAACGCTGTTCGTGTGGATACCAGTAGAGGAAGCCGACCTGAGTCGTCGACTTCTTGTGATCAGAAAGGGAGCACGAGCCGCAGAGAGAAGCTGTGGAAGTCGTTGAGGCACACTAAGGGTAATACTTCTTCCCACTTGACTTAAACACATACGGTAGATCCTGGCAAGGAATGAAAAAATTTTTAAATTAATTTCTGCTGCGTGTCTTCCAATTCCTTACAGTGGTATCAGAGCCATGCCGTTTTGTGTTTAAGTTAGGCTTGATTGTTGATTCATATAATATGTGTTAGTCGTAGCCGATCATATAATATGTGTTTCATGTGTGACATATAAGGAATCTGTCTTATGTATGACATATAAGGAATCTAAAAGGGAACTGAAATCGGTAATGATATGTTTTGATTTGATCAATTAACATAGAAGGGGTCCAAGAAAATCGAATGCAGATTCGTGATTATTTACATAGCAAAACCGAATGCCCCCAGACCCCGCCTGCTAACCGGCTAGCGGGACCGCCGTGGGTACCTGTTCGTAGCGTAATATAACCATAGAATATGCTATTTTGTGAATGTTTTAAGATTTGAAACATCAATTGCCCTGCAATTAAATCTGAATGTTGATTGTTGAATGCTTGGGTATGGTGAACAATATGGCTCTAGATTACAAGTGTTGTAATTTTTTAAATACGGCCTGCGTGTCGTGCCTTCCTATATATTTACTCTCAATGTACCTTCTCTTCTCATCTCACTCCCCTCGAATGTTAAAAGAGGTTTCTATATGTAATTTCCCTTTTCTTACTAGAGAGCTCCTCTCATTGGCTTGAGGGGACTTAGGATAGGTGAGCCATATTGTATCACGTTTAAATTATGCATCTTATGATTATATCAGCACATGCATATTAATTGTATGAGATACAAACTGAGAAGCATGCATTCTCATAAACTAAACAGTTAAATTAAGCCCTCTAAATGAAATCTTAAGTCATAATGCCGTCAATTTATGAACACTTGTCAAAACCTCGATCCCTCAATTGTGGACTCCGCCAAAGTGGGTGCTTTTGAGTCATCTTGGGGAGATAAGCAAAGAGTAATGGTGCTACTCTCATATGTTCATTATTGTTTGACTTAATTGAGATTAATAAAACGGTTTTGGATCTCAAGGCATTATATGGGATTAGAACATGCCAGATCATATGATGATAGGATCCCATGAACATCTAAGAGTTATATTTGATGTAATTGGTAAAGGTGTTACCTACCTAAATAACTTAATTTAAGCGTCCTGCCAAAGCGGACTTAAGTTTGAGCCAAATATGGATCTTAGCCCACTAACTATTGCATTGAGGGTTGTTTATTTAGTGGGAGATTACTAATTATATTGCATATTTTAATTGTAGAATCATGACGACTAGTAATACTGCTACATTATCGCTGCGATCTGTCCTTGAGAAGGACAAACTCAATGGGACAAACTTTCTTGACTGGTTTAGGAACTTGAGAATTGTTCTCAAGCAGGAAAGAAAGGCGCATGTCCTAGATCAACCCATTCCTGAGGAGCCAGCCGCCAATGCTCCTAGAGCTCAGAGAGATGCTTACACGAAGCATAAGGAAGACTCTGTCGATGTGGGATGCTTGATGCTAGCCACCATGGTTCCGGAGCTCCAAAGAGATCTGGAACACATGGAAGCTTATGAGATGATTGTGCATCTCAAGGAAATGTTCCAGCAACAGGCAAGGCAAGAGAGGTATGAGACCACTAAGGCCTTACATTCCTGCAAGATGGTTGAAGGTGCATCAGTCAATACTCATGTCTTAAAGATGAAGGGGTACATTGATCACCTTGAGAGGCTTGGATTTCCCATGAGCCAGGAGTTAGCTACGGATTTGATCTTGAACTCACTCCCGGAAAGTTATGACCAGTTTGTCATGAACTACAACATGAACAACATGGAGAAATCTATTTCTGAACTGCATGGGATGCTTAAAACTGCTGAGCCGAGTCTTAAGAAGAAACCCAGTAGTGTTTTGATGGTTCAGAAAGGAAAGGGTACTAAAAGGAAAGGCAAAGGCAAGGGGAAGGGTCATGGCTCATCAGGTAAGACCAAAGAGTCAGGCAAGCCCGAAACCAAGCCTACACCAAAGAAGGCAAAGCCTCCGAAGGAAGGAGTCTGCTTCTTCTGCAATGAACCCGGTCATTAGAAGAGGAATTGCAAACTCTACCTCGAAGATCTGAAAAAGAACAAGAAGGATAGCGGGGCTATCGCTTCAGGTATTTATGTTATAGACATTCATCTTTCTACTTCCACCTCATGGGTATTAGATACTGCATGTGGTTCTCACATTTGTACAAATGTGCAGGGACTAAAGGACAGTAGGAAGCTGAAAAAGGGCGAGGTTGACCTACGAGTTGGAAACAGAGCAAGGGTTGCTGCGTTATCTGTAGGCACTTATGAATTAGTTCTGCCCACTGGGCTTTTGTTAGTTTTGAACAATTGCTATTATGTTCCTGCTTTAAGTAGTAACATTGTTTCACTTTCTTATTTGGATAAGGAAGGTTTCACTTCTATTGCTGGGAATAGTATATGTTCTATTTATCTTAATGATGTTTTCTATGCTCATGGTGATTTGCATGTTGATCATTACATATTAAATTTGGAACAACCCAATCATGGAAATATCTATAACATAACCGCCAAAAGGGTCAAACCAAACGATTTGAATCCCACATACCTCTGGCACTGTCGTCTGGGCCACATAAATGAGAAACGCATTTCCAAACTCCATCAAGATGGATTTCTAAACTCATTTGATTTTGAATCATATGACACTTGCGAGTCTTGCTTGTTAGGAAAGATGACAAAGTCACATTTCACTGGGCACAGTGAGAGGGCCACTGATTTATTGGGCCTCATACATACAGATATATGTGGACCGATGAACACAAATGCCAGAGGAGGTTATTCGTACTTCATAATATTTATAGATGATTTCAGCAGATATGGGTACATCTATCTGATGAAACATAAATCTGAATCTTTTGAAAAGTTTAAAATATTTCAAAATAAAGTACAAAACCAGCTTGGCAAAACAATTAAAGCCCTTCGATCTGATCGGGGTGGTGAATATTTGAGCCAAGAGTTCATAGATCATCTTAGGAGTTGTGGGATAGTCTCACAATTGACTCCTCCAGGGACACCACAATGGAATGGCATTTCTGAACGGAGGAATCGAACACTATTAGATATGGTTCAATCCATGATGAGTCAAACAGATCTTCCGCCCTCCTTTTGGGGCCATGCCCTAGAGACAGCTGGGTTCACACTCAATCGTGTTCTATCAAAGGCAATTGAAAAGACTCCGTATGAGATATGGACTGGGAGGACGCCTAGTTTGTCTTTCCTCAAGATTTGGGGATGCGAGGTCTATGTTAAGCAACAAACCTCAGACAAATTAGCGCCCAAATCCTCAAAGTGCCTTTTTGTGGGATATCCTAAGGAAACCAAGGGATATTATGTCTACAACCCTGCTGATAACAAAGTGTTTGTTGTCAGAAATGGTATCTTTCTCGAACGAGAATTTATCTCTAAAAGAACCAGTGGGAGTAAGGTACACCTCGAAGAAGTTCGAGAGCCACAAGACACCATAGAACTGCAGATGGAAAATAGAGAAGACTCACAACAAGTTGTTGAGACTCCTCAAGTCACGCAAGGTCCACGTAAATCTAATAGGACACGACTTCAGCCTCAGAGATATGGATTTCTGATTTCTGATAGTCGTGAAGTGTTGCTCATTAAGCATAATGAGCCGACTACCTATCGAGAAGCTATAGTGGGACCAAACTCTGAGAAGTGGCTTAATGCCATGAAGTCTGAAATGCAATTCATGTACGACAATAAGGTTTGGACCTTAGTCGACCCGCCTGAAGGTGTAAAAACCGTCGGGTGCAAGTGGGTTTTTAAGGAAAAAACTGACATGGATGGCAATATAAATGTCTTCAAGGCACGACTGGTTGCAAAAGGATTTACTCAAACTCATGGTGTGGACTATGATGAGACCTTTTCCCCAGTTGCCATGGCCAAATGAATCAGAATCCTCTTTGCCATAGCAGCATATTATGACTATGAAATATGGCAGATAGACGTCAAGACAGCCTTCCTTAATGGAAAGCTCCTTGAGGATGTGTACATGACACAACCTGAAGGGTTTGTGCGTTCCGAGGACTCTGGCAAAGTGTGCAAGCTTCAAAGGTCCATTTATGGACTGAAGCAAGCCTCTCGGAGTTGGAATCAACGTTTTGATGAAGTAGTCAAAGAGTTTGGATTTCTTCAAAACATTGATGAACCTTGTGTGTACAAGAAGGTTAGTGGGAGCACAGTTGTGTTTTTGGTACTCTATGTCGATGACATCCTACTTATTGGGAATGACATTCCTGAAAGGAATTGGAAGACACGCAGCGGAAATAAACTTTAAAAATTTTCCATTCCTTGCCAGGATCTGCCGTATGTGTTTAAGTCAAGTGGAAAGAATCATTACCCTTAGTGTTGCTCAGCGAATTTCACAGCTTCTCTACGTGGGTGATGATCTCTTTCTGATCGCAAGAAATCGACGGAGTGTTCCTCAGCGACCTTCACAGATTCTCTCCGCGGACGGTGGTCTCTTTCCGATCACAAGAAGTCGACGCCTCAGGTCGGCTTCCTCTACTGGTATCCACACGAACAGCGTTCCAACCACGAACGACGTGCTAGCGTCTCCTGTCCCTCCAAGGCTTTCACAAGTCTCCGTCTCTATTTCAGCAGTTTCTTGTCTGCAAACCTTTTGCAGATTCCGTTCGGCCTTTTGTGTTCTGTGTTATTTTCAAACGTAGCTCCTCCAATCAGATATAGAGGATGCTATGCGTTTTTCCACTTGACCTAATTGGATTTTGGAGTTAATCTTATATTAATTCCGAATTGATACAATATCATATATTGTATAATTTTATAAGAAACTAATTAAATAAAATAATATTAAATCCGTCCCACAGATTTAATTACTTATTTATTTAACTTTAAATAAAGATGAGACTGAGTTATATTTGATTTATTCCCATAAATCAAATTTGAGATATCCTATCAATTTAAATTTCGAATTTCAAACGTGATAGAGATTTAATTTATCCTTATAAATTAAATCTTATAAATATCTCTTATATGAGATATCCTATCAATTTGAATTTCGAATTTCAAACGTGATAGAGATTTAATTTATCCTTATAAATTAAATCTTATAAATATCTCTTATATGAGATATCCTATCAATTTGAATTTCGAATTTCAAACGTGATAGAGATTTAATTTATCCTTATAAATTAAATCTTATAAATATCTCTTATATGAGATATCCTATCAATTTGAATTTCGAATTCAAACGTGATAGGGATTTAATTTATCCTTATAAATTAAATCTCATATATCTCATATATATAATATATATATATATATACGAATTTATATATATACGAATATAAATAAATATATATACATTCACCTGGATCTTTCATTGAATCTGGACATGTCTTAGATTCAATGAATCTGGACATCATAGCTCGTGTTGGGCTATTTTGTGTGCGACCCTGTAGGCCCATATGAAGTTGGCAGTGGGCCATTTGCTATACTAGCCCACAAGTCGCAAGCGGTCTCTAGCAAGACATAACGACTACCCAAATCATATGAGGATCGATAAACGATGTAACCTTTTATACAACCATATCATGTCCCTTCTGTCACGCGATATTTTGGTCATGGATGAGGCATGGATAATGTCATCCTCCTATTCCCGACCGTTACTTTCTCGATCCCTGAGTAGTCTGACTATAGAAATGGAACTACCTTTCCATTACAGTATGGCCATACATTTCTCAGACTCACTCATCGAGGGGCCCAGTAATATCTCTCCACGAATGTGAGGGACAAATTCCATCTTGACCATTCACATTCCTCCGCATGAAAAACCACTAAGCCCGAACATAGTCTTTATGATCACTCGGTCAAAAGTGACTTTTGACTAGGTCAAAGCTGAGCGTTTTGTCATGTAGGAATCCATGATGATCTCAGGTCAAAGGGCATATTGACATGGTTTGTATATGAGAGAAGCTTATGACGTTACCCATGCAGTTCTCTCATAGCGGGTCGGTCCAACACCCTGTACTCTTACATGTGCTTATGACTTTGATTTATATCTCTATACATCTTCAAAGTCATACTGGTCTTATTTCATCTGTGCTCCCACATAGATGATCGACCAGGGACATTTAGGATAATATCATGAATTATCCAAGGATGGTCATCATAGTAAACATGCAAATAATATGATAACTCAATTAATAAATTCATAAATCAATAATGTTCATAAGACAATGATTGGCCCCTAGGGCACGATTTCCAACAACCTCCCACTTGCACTAGGTACAATCATTAATTTGACTAATTCCCATTGACCTAACATGACGCTCATGCTTTGCCTGCACAAGCGGCTTTGTTAGAGGATCAGCAACATTATCTTCTCCTGCTACTTTGCATATTTTTATATCACCTCTATCGTTGATTTCTCTGATGAGATGAAATCGCCTGAGTATATGCTTGGTCCTTTGATGTGACCTAGGCTCTTTGGCCTGTGCAATAGCACCGCTATTGTCACAGAGCAAAGTTATTGGATCTGAGATGGTAGGTATCACCCCTAGTTCTGTGATGAACTTCCTGATCCAAACGGCTTCCTTAGCTGCATCAGATGCTGCTATATACTCAGCTTCCGTTGCAGAATCTGCTACAGTGCCCTGCTTAGAGCTCTTCCAGCTTACTGCTCCATTATTGAGGAGGAATATGTATCCAGACTGCGATTTTTGGTCGTCCTGGTCAGTTTGGAAACTCGCATCTGTGTAACCAGTTACACAGAGCTCATCATCCAATCCACCATAGACCAAGAATAAGTCCTTAGTCCTTCTTAAGTACTTAAGGATATTCTTGACAGCAGTCCAATGGCCCTCACCAGGGTCCTGTTGGTATCTGCTAGTCATACTTAAGGCAAACGAGACATCCGGTCGAGTACATAACATGGCGTACATGATAGATCCTATGGCCGAGGCATATGGAACCTTACTCATGCGACCTCGCTGATCAGATGTACTAGGACACAGATCTTTGCTGAGGTGAGTACCATGAGACATGGGTATGAAACCCCTCTTTGATTCGTGCATACTGAACCTATGCAGTATTTTGTCTATGTATGTACTCTGACTGAGTCCTAGAAGTCTTTTAGATCTATCTCTATAGATCCTGATTCCTAGGATGTAGGTGGCTTCACCCAAGTCTTTCATCGAGAAAGACTTTCCTAACCAAGACTTGACAATCTGCAAGGTAGGAATGTCATTCCCAATAAGTAGGATGTCATCGACATAGAGTACCAAAAACACAACTGTGCTCCCACTAACCTTTTTGTACACACAAGGTTCATCAATATTTTGAAGGAGTCTAAACTCTTTCACTACTTCATCAAAACGATGATTCCAACTCCGAGAGGCTTGCTTCAGTCCATAAATGGACCTTTGAAGCTTGCACACTTTACCAGAGTCCTCGAAACGCACAAACCCTTCAGGTTGTGTCATGTACACATCCTCAAGGAGCTTTCCATTAAGGAAGGCTGTCTTGACGTCCATCTGCCATATTTCATAGTCATAATATGCTGCAATAGCAAAGAGGATTCTGATTGATTTGGCCATTGCTACTGGGGAAAAGGTCTCATCATAGTCCACACCATGAGTTTGAGTAAAACCTTTTGCAACCAGTCGTGCCTTGAAGACATTTACATTGCCATCCATGTCAGTTTTCTCTTTGAAAACCCACTTGCACCCGACGGTTTTTACACCTTCAGGCGGGTCGACTAAGGTCCAAACCTTATTGTCGTACATGGATTGCATCTCAGACTTCATGGCACTAAGCCATTTTTCGGAGTTTGGTCCCACTATAGCTTCTCGATAGGTAGTCGGCTCATTATGCTCAATGAGCAACACATCACGACTATCAGAAATCAGAAATCCATATCTCTGAGGCTGAAGTCGTGTCCTATTAGACTTTCGTGGACCTTGCGTGACTTGAGGAGTCTCAACAACTTGTTGTGAGTCTTCTCTATTTTCCATCTGCAGTTCTGTGGTGTCTTGTAGCTCTCGAACTTCTTCGAGTTGTACCTTACTCCCACTGGTTCTTTTAGAGATAAATTCTCGTTCAAGAAAGATACCATTTCTGACAACAAACACTTTGTTATCAGCAGGGTTGTAGACGTAATATCCCTTGGTTTCCTTAGGATATCCCACAAAAAGGCATTTTGAGGATTTGGGCGCTAATTTGTCTGAGGCTTGTTGCTTAACATAGACCTCGCATCCCCAAATCTTGAGGAAAGACAAACTAGGCGTCCTCCCAGTCCATATCTCATACGGAGTCTTTTCGATTGCCTTAGATGGAACACGATTGAGTGTGAACGCAGCTGTCTCTAGGGCATAGCCCCAAAAGGAGGGCGGAAGATCTGTTCGACTCATCATGGATCGAACCATATCTAATAGTGTTCGATTTCTCCGTTCAGAAACGCCATTCCATTGTGGTGTCCCTGGAGGAGTCAATTGTGAGAGTGTCCCACAATTCCTAAGATGATCTATGAACTCTTGGCTCAAATATTCACCACCCCGATCAGATCGAAGGGCTTTAATTGTTTTGCCAAGCTGGTTTTGTACTTCATTTTGAAATATCTTGAACTTTTCAAAAGATTCAGATTTATGTTTCATTAGATAGATGTACCCATATCTGCTGAAATCATCTATGAATGTTATAAAGTACGAATAACCTCCTCTGGCATTTGTGTTCATCGGTCCACACACATCTGTATGTATGAGGCCCAATAAATCAGTGGCCCTCTCACTGTGCCCAGTGAAAGGTGACTTTGTCATCTTTCCTAACAAGCAAGACTCGCAAGTGTCATATGATTCAAAATCAAATGAGTTTAGAAATCCATCTTGATGGAGTTTGGAAATGCGTTTCTCATTTATGTGGCCCAGACGACAGTGCCAGAGGTATGTGGGATTCAAATCGTTTGGTTTGACCCTTTTGGCGGTTATGTTATAGATATTTCCATGATTGGGTTGTTCCAAATTTAATATGTAATGATCAACATGCAAATCACCATGAGCATAGAAAACATCATTAAGATAAATAGAACATCTACTATTCCCAGCAATGGAAGTGAAACCTTCCTTATCCAAATAAGAAAGTGAAACAATGTTACTACTTAAAGCAGGAACATAATAGCAATTGTTCAAAACTAACAAAAGCCCAGTGGGCAGAACTAATTCATAAGTGCCTACAGCTAACGCAGCAACCCTTGCTCTGTTTCCAACTCGTAGGTCAACTTCACCCCTTTTCAGCTTCCTACTGTCCTTTAGTCCCTGCACATTCGTACAAATGTGAGAACCACATGCAGTATCTAATACCCATGAGGTGGAAGTAGAAAGATGAATGTCTATAACATAAATACCTGAAGCGATAGCCCCGCTATCCTTCTTGTTCTTTTTCAGATCTTCGAGGTAGAGTTTGCAATTCCTCTTCCAATGACCCGGTTCATTGCAGAAGAAGCAGACTCCTTCCTTCGGAGGCTTTGCCTTCTTTGGTGCAGGCTTGGTTTCGGGCTTGCCTGACTCTTTGGTCTTACCTGATGAGCCATGACCCTTCCCCTTGCCTTTGCCTTTCTTTTTCGTACCCTTTCCTTTCTGAACCATCAAAACACTACTGGGTTTCTTCTTAAGACTCGGCTCAGCAGTTTTAAGCATCCCATGCAGTTCAGAAATAGATTTCTCCATGTTGTTCATGTTGTAGTTCATAACAAACTGGTCATAACTTTCCGGGAGTGAGTTTAAGATCAAATCTGTAGCTAACTCCTGGCTCATGGGAAATCCAAGCCGTTCAAGGTGATCAATGTACCCTTTCATCTTTAAGACATGAGCACTGACTGATGCACCTTCAGCCATCTTGCAGGAATGTAAGGCCTTAGTGGTCTCATACCTCTCTTGCCTTGCCTGTTGCTGGAACATTTCCTTGAGATGCACAATCATCTCATAAGCCTCCATGTGTTCCAGATCTCTTTGGAGCTCCGGAACCATGGTGGCTAGCATCAAGCATCCCACATCGACAGAGTCTTCCTTATGCTTCATATAAGCATCTCTCTGAGCTCTGGGAGCATTGGCGGCTGGCTCCTCAGGAATGGGTTGATCTAGGACATGCGCCTTTCTTTCCTGCTTGAGAACAATTCTCAAGTTCCTAAACCAGTCAAGAAAGTTTGTCCCATTGAGTTTGTCCTTCTCAAGGACAGATCGCAGCGATAATGTAGCAGTATTACTAGTCGTCATGATTCTACAATTAAAATATGCAATGTAATTAGTAATCTCCCACTAAATAAACAACCCTCAATGCAATAGTTAGTGGGCTAAGATCCATATTTGGCTCAAACTTAAGTCCGCTTTGGCAGGACGCTTAGATTAAGTTATTTAGGTAGGTAACACCTTTACCAATTACATCAAATGTAACTCTTAGATATTCATGGGATCCTATCATCATATGATCTGGCATGTTCTAATCCCATCTAATGCCTTGAGATCCAAAACCGTTTTGTTAATCTCAATTAAGTCAAACAATAATGAACCTATGAGAGTAGCACCATTACTCTTTGCTTATCTCCCCAAGATAACTCAAAAGCACCCACTTTGGTGGAGTCCACAATTGAGCGATCAAGGTTTTGACAAGTGTTCATAAATTGACAGCATTATGACTTAAGATTTCTTTTAGAGGGCTTAATTAACTATCTGTTTTTATGAGGATGCATGTATCCCAGTTTGTAACTCATACAAGTAATATGCATGTGCTGATCTAATCATAAGATGCATAATTCAAACGTGATACAATATGGCTCACCTATCCTAAGTCCCCTCAAGCCAATGAGAGGAGCTCTCTAGTAAGAAAAGAGAAATTACATATAGAAACCTCTTTTAACATTCGAGGGGAGTGAGATGAGAGGAGAAGGTACATTGAGAGTATATAGAGGAAGGCACGACACGCAGGCCGTATTTTTAAAAATTACAACACTTGCAATCTAGAGCCATATTGTTCACCATACCCAAACATTCAAGAATCAATATTCAGATCTAATCGAAGGGCAAAAAACATTTACAAAGTAACATTTGTTACGGTTATGTTGCGCTACGAACAGGTAGCTACGGCGGTCCCGCTAGCCGGTTAGCGGGCGGCTGTCCCGCTAGCCGGTTAGCGGGCGGGGTCTCTGGGGCAGCGCCCCGGAAGAAATTTTTTTTTTTGTTTTTGTTTCATAAATAATCACGAATCTGAATTCGGTTTTCACAAATAATCACAAATTCGAATTCGGTTTTCTTAGACCCCATCTATGCGGATTGATCAAATCAAAAAGCATCACCACCGATTCCAATTTCCTTTTAGATTCCTTTTATGTCATACACAACAAGGATTCCATATATGTCACACATACAACGCTTATTATATGATCGGCTACTACTAACATATATCATATAAATCACAAATCAAGCCTAACTTAAACACAAAACAGCATGGCTCTGATACCACTGAAAGGAATTGGAAGACACGCAGCGGAAATAAACTTTAAAAATTTTCCATTCCTTGCCAGGATCTGCCGTATGTGTTTAAGTCAAGTGGAAAGAATCATTACCCTTAGTGTTGCTCAGCGAATTTCACAGCTTCTCTACGTGGGTGATGATCTCTTTCTGATCGCAAGAAATCGACGGAGTGTTCCTCAGCGACCTTCACAGATTCTCTCCGCGGACGGTGGTCTCTTTCCGATCACAAGAAGTCGACGCCTCAGGTCGGCTTCCTCTACTGGTATCCACACGAACAGCGTTCCAACCACGAACGACGTGCTAGCGTCTCCTGTCCCTCCAAGGCTTTCACAAGTCTCCGTCTCTATTTCAGCAGTTTCTTGTCTGCAAACCTTTTGCAGATTCCGTTCGGCCTTTTGTGTTCTGTGTTATTTTCAAACGTAGCTCCTCCAATCAGATATAGAGGATGCTATGCGTTTTTCCACTTGACCTAATTGGATTTTGGAGTTAATCTTATATTAATTCCGAATTGATACAATATCATATATTGTATAATTTTATAAGAAACTAATTAAATAAAATAATATTAAATCCGTCCCACAGATTTAATTACTTATTTATTTAACTTTAAATAAAGATGAGACTGAGTTATATTTGATTTATTCCCATAAATCAAATTTGAGATATCCTATCAATTTAAATTTCGAATTTCAAACGTGATAGAGATTTAATTTATCCTTATAAATTAAATCTTATAAATATCTCTTATATGAGATATCCTATCAATTTGAATTTCGAATTTCAAACGTGATAGAGATTTAATTTATCCTTATAAATTAAATCTTATAAATATCTCTTATATGAGATATCCTATCAATTTGAATTTCGAATTTCAAACGTGATAGAGATTTAATTTATCCTTATAAATTAAATCTTATAAATATCTCTTATATGAGATATCCTATCAATTTGAATTTCGAATTCAAACGTGATAGGGATTTAATTTATCCTTATAAATTAAATCTCATATATCTCATATATATAATATATATATATATATACGAATTTATATATATACGAATATAAATAAATATATATACATTCACCTGGATCTTTCATTGAATCTGGACATGTCTTAGATTCAATGAATCTGGACATCATAGCTCGTGTTGGGCTATTTTGTGTGCGACCCTGTAGGCCCATATGAAGTTGGCAGTGGGCCATTTGCTATACTAGCCCACAAGTCGCAAGCGGTCTCTAGCAAGACATAACGACTACCCAAATCATATGAGGATCGATAAACGATGTAACCTTTTATACAACCATATCATGTCCCTTCTGTCACGCGATATTTTGGTCATGGATGAGGCATGGATAATGTCATCCTCCTATTCCCGACCGTTACTTTCTCGATCCCTGAGTAGTCTGACTATAGAAATGGAACTACCTTTCCATTACAGTATGGCCATACATTTCTCAGACTCACTCATCGAGGGGCCCAGTAATATCTCTCCACGAATGTGAGGGACAAATTCCATCTTGACCATTCACATTCCTCCGCATGAAAAACCACTAAGCCCGAACATAGTCTTTATGATCACTCGGTCAAAAGTGACTTTTGACTAGGTCAAAGCTGAGCGTTTTGTCATGTAGGAATCCATGATGATCTCAGGTCAAAGGGCATATTGACATGGTTTGTATATGAGAGAAGCTTATGACGTTACCCATGCAGTTCTCTCATAGCGGGTCGGTCCAACACCCTGTACTCTTACATGTGCTTATGACTTTGATTTATATCTCTATACATCTTCAAAGTCATACTGGTCTTATTTCATCTGTGCTCCCACATAGATGATCGACCAGGGACATTTAGGATAATATCATGAATTATCCAAGGATGGTCATCATAGTAAACATGCAAATAATATGATAACTCAATTAATAAATTCATAAATCAATAATGTTCATAAGACAATGATTGGCCCCTAGGGCACGATTTCCAACAATTCCTACCTTGCAGATTGTCAAGTCTTGGTTAGGAAAGTCTTTCTCGATGAAAGACTTGGGTGAAGCCACCTACATCCTAGGAATCAGGATCTATAGAGATAGATCTAAAGGACTTCTAGGACTCAGTCAGAGTACATACATAGATAAAATACTGCATAGGTTCAGTATGCATGAATCAAAGAGGGGTTTCATACCCATGTCTCATGGTATTCACCTCAGCAAAGATCTATGTCCTAGTACATCTGATCAGTGAGGTCGCATGAGTAAAGTTCCATATGCCTCGGCCATAGGATCTATCATGTACGCCATGTTATGTACTCGTCCGGATGTCTCATTTGCCTTGAGTATGACTAACAGATATCAACAGGACCCTGGTGAGGGCCATTGGACTGCTGTCAAGAATGTCCTTAAGTACTTAAGAAGGACTAAGGACTTATTCTTGGTCTATGGTGGATTGGATGACGAACTCTGTGTAACTGGTTACACAGATGCCAGTTTTCAAACTGACCAGGACGACCAAAAATCGCAGTCTGGATATATATTCCTCCTCAATAATGGAGCAGTAAGCTGGAAGAGCTCTAAGCAGGGCACTGTAGCAGATTCTGCGACAGAAGCTGAGTATATAGCAGCATCTGATGCAGCTAAAGAAGCCGTTTGGATCAGGAAGTTCATCACAGAACTAGGGGTGATACCTACCATCTCAGATCCAATAACTTTGCTCTGTAACAATAGCGGTGCTATTGCACAGGCCAAAGAGCCTAGGTCACATCAAAGGACCAAGCATATACTCAGGCGATTTCATCTCATCAGAGAAATCAATGATAGAGGTGATATAAAAATATGCAAAGTAGCAGGAGAAGATAATGTTGCTGATCCTCTAACAAACCGCTTGTGCAGACAAAGCATGAGCGTCATGTCAGGTCAATGGGAATTAGTCAAATTAATGATTATACCTAGTGCAAGTGGGAGGTTGTTGGAAATCGTGCCCTAGGGGCCAATCATTGTCTTATGAACATTATTGATTTATGAATTTATTAATTGAGTTATCATATTATTTGCATGTTTACTATGATGACCATCCTTGGATAATTCATGATATTATCCTAAATGTCCCTGGTCGATCATCTCTGCGGGAGCACAGATGAAATAAGACCAGTATGACTTTGAAGATGTATAGAGATATAAATCAAAGTCATAAGCACATGTAAGAGTACAAGGTGCTAGACCGACCCGCTATGAGAGAACTGCATGGGTAACATCATAAGCTTCTCTCATATACAAACCATGTCAATACGCCATTTGACCTGAGATCATCATGGATTCCTACATGACAAAACGCTCATCTTTGACCTAGTCAAAAGTCACTTTTGACCGAGTGATCATAAAGACTATGTTCGGCCTTAGTGGTTTTTCATGCGGAGGAATGTGAATGGTCAAGATGAAATTTGTCCCTCACATTCGTAGAGAGATATTACTGGGCCCCTCGATGAGTGAGTCTAAGAAATGTATGGCCATACTGTAATGGAAAGGTAGTTCCATTTCTATAGTCAGACTACTCAGGGATTGAGAAAGTAACGGTCAGGAATAGGAGGATGACATTATCCATGCCTCATCCATGACCAAAATATCGCGTGACAGAAGGGACATGATATGGTTGTATAAAAGGTTACATCGTTTATCGATCCTCATATGATTTGGGTAGTCGTTATGTCTTGCTAGAGACCGCTTGCGACTTGTGGGCTAGTATAGCAAATGGCCCACTGCCAACTTCATATGGGCCTACAGGGTCGCACACAAAATTGCCCAACACGAGCTATGATGTCCAGATTTATTGAATCTAAGACATGTCCAAATTCAATGAATGATCCAGGATAGATGTATATATATTTATTTATATTTATATATATATATATATATATAAATTCGTATATATACATTATATGTATATATGAGATTTAATTTATAAGGATAAGTTAAATTTCTATGACGTTTGAAATTCAAAATTCAAATTGATAGGATATCTCATATAAGAGATATTTATAAGATTTAATTTATAAGGATAAATTAAATCTCTATCATGTTTGAAATTCGAAATTCAAATTGATAGGATATCTCATATAAGAGATATTTATAAGATTTAATTTATAAGGATAAATTAAATCTCTATCACGTTTGAAATTTGAAATTCAAATTGATAGGATATCTCAAATTTGATTTATGAGAATAAATCAAATATAGTTCAGTCTCATCTTTATTTAAAATTAAATAAATGGGTAATTAAATCTGTGGGACGGATTTGATATTATTTATTTAATTAGTTTCTTATAAAATTATACAATATATGATATTGTACTAATTTTGGAATTAATATAAGATTAACTCCAAAAATCCAATTCGGTTGATAGAGAAAAACGCATAGCATCCTATATATATGATTTTAGGAGCTGCGTTTTGCACAGAGAAACATATAGAACATAGAAAGGCCGAAGGGGACTCTGCAAAAGGTTTGTAGATAAGAAACTGCTGAAATAGAGACGGAGAGGACGAACTCTTGAGAAAGCCCTGGAGGGACAAGAGACGCTAGCACGTCGTTCGTGGTTGGAACGCAGTTCGTGTGGATACCAGTAGAGGAAGCCGACCTGAGTCGTCGACTTCTTGTGATCAGAAAGGGAGCACGAGCCGCAGAGAGAAGCTGTGAACGTCGTGACCGAAAGCTGTGGAAGTCGCTGAGGCACACTAAGGGTAATACTTCTTCCTACTTGACTTAAACACATACAGTAGATCCTGGCAAGGAATGGAAAAATTTTTAAATTAATTTCCGCTGCGTGTCTTCCAATTCCTTACAATATTTTATTTGAATTTGATGCTGGGAATACGTGCTAGTAGTGTGTTTAAGGCCCTAGACTGCTACTTGTGATTTGTTGATTGTGAATGTACTATTTAAAATGTGGGATATTGAGAATTGAGTTATGAATGAGGATTTTATTAGATCTTGGTGTTGAAGTGCGTTTATATAATATTATTTGTGAGTTTGATGCCCAAAGGTAAATTCGAGATGATTGTGATGATAGGATTAATAGAGTGTTTGACCTCTATAACCATGTTAGTGGGTCGAATCCTTTCTAACATGGTTTTATATGCAATTATTGTATAAAGTTTTTATATCTATGATAGTACCTTTATATAAGTTTTACTTTTTTCTATCATGGATAACCTTTTCAAAATAGTTGAACTCTTTTAATCATGATAGCGCTTGAGGGTAGCTTTATTTTTTCTATCATAGCTAATTCTTTAGAAGTAAAGTTTTCTTTCTTTAGCCATGATAAATTTCAAATGGTTAATAAAATTTGTTTCTATCATGGTTAGTTTGTAACTCATTTTAATAAAAATGATATAAAAATCAATCACATTGCCTTTTCAATTTCTATTTCCTTTTTGACTTAGAGGATATTTTATTGAAATCCTTTCCTTTCAACTTCTTTTTTTCCCTCTTTTTCTCTCTCTTTTCTTCTTTTTTTCTTTTTCCTTCTTTTTTTATTTTCTGTTTTTTTATTATTTTTTCTCAACTTTTCATTCTTAACACCCTATGTTCCCAATCCATAAAGATGGGAATACTTAAGGTTTGATTCGCCATCATCAAGTATAAAGTTAGAGCTCCCTCCTTGGTAACATTAGAGATGTGAGTAGATGGCATCACATTGAAGTTCACCCATACTCTAGCCTCCCCATCATGTTGGATCTGGCCAAATAAAATTGCTTGTCACGCCCTGACATGATAAAGCGTGACTGGCATGAAGTATGAAGTAACCTCATTTCATAAGCCCTTTAAATTTACTATTTTCTACTTGTTATAACAAGTCTCACTTCATTAATAATATTTTAATATAATATCAAGTGACATTATCACATTTCATTCATGAATCTGTGTAAATATTCAACATAAATTTCTTTCACCGCTGAACTTCCGAATATATTTGCAACAATTAATCAACCATTATTTTTCATATTACAAGACTTTTTTCCCTATATATAAATAAAAATAAAAAATAAGTAAGTGGACATCACGTCTACAAAATTTGTGGAGTAATTTTTATTTACAACCTAAGAAAATCATGTTTGTCATAAAAATCAAATTTACAATAATAAGTAATACGCCTATCCAATAAGTAGGTGATTTATTCTACAATACAGATGAAAGAGTAGATTAATTTATTCTATCTAAAATACAAATAACTTGATATGCAAATGAAGTCTCATTATAAAATTAAGGGTTACAAGGCAATTTTGCCCAAGAAGTTTCCACCCAAGAGCGCTGGTTACCAGAAAGTCCTTTTTGGAGCAATGTCACCTTGACCATTATCAAAAGTTAAGTTTGACCATTAGTTGGCTAATATGCTGACATAGCATGCCACATGACATCCACGTCATCTTTTATTTTTGGTTAAGGTGTAAATTTTCTCTAGAAGTTTTCACTTATGAGCGCTAGGTATCCAGAAGCCTTTTTTGGTTCAATATTGCCCAACCATTATTCAGGTTCAATTTGACTGTTAGTTTGACCAAATATATTGAACTGCCATCCCACGTGCCATCCACTTCATTTTTTCTGAGATTAAATTTATAAATAAGGAAAAATAAAAAAAAATATTCCTCCAATCTTCGTTGTTAACAAAGTATCACTTTCGGGAGACCATACTTCATTTAAAAATAGCATGTTATTTTTTGAGAGGTTACCAGAGTATGGTTGCTATGAGCGACACTTTGATAATGATTGAGTTTGGAGGGATGCTTAGAAAAATGAAGTGGATTACATGTTTACTGACTAGCTTAGTATATTTGATCATACTAATAGTCAAATTGAACCTAGATAATGGTCAGGGGATATTAAACAAAAAAAATTCTTAATATCTAGCACTCATAAGTGAAAACTTTTAGGGCAAATTTGTACCTTGCAAAAATGGTTGTTTCACCCAAGAGGATGGTGAATTTGGTGATTTTAAAAAATTTAAGAACTTTAAATGAAATAAAAAGATCAAGTTCAAAAGGATATCACCGATTGTAGAAAGTTAAAGGAAGCAGATAAATGTGAAGTTGAACACCGATAATTTATACTAGTTCAACCCAACCATTTGGCCTATATCTAGTCCTCAAAGCTCTTCTAAGTGTTCCACTATCTTCCAAGATTAGTTGGACTCTTAGTGTAAGGAATTGAAAGACATGCAGCAGAAATTAACCTAAAAAATTTTCTATTCTATGCTAGGATCTACCGTATGTGTTTAAGTCAAATGGAAAGAAGTATTATCCTCAGTATTCAGTCATGATTTTCTCAGCTTCTGGTTGCGACGTCTACAGCTTCTCTTCGCGACTCGTGATCTCTTTTCAATCACAAGAAGTCGATGACTCAGGTCTGCTTCCTCTACTGGTATCCACACGAACAACGTTCCAACCACGAATGACGTGCTAGCGCCTCCTGTCCCTCCAGGGCTTACTCAAGAATTCGTCCTCTCCGTCTCTGTTTCAGCAGTTTCTTATATGCAAACCTTTTGCGGATTCCCGTTCACACTTTTTTTCTGTCCCAACTGTAGCTCCTAAATATCAGATATATCGGATGCTATGCGTGTTACTACAGACTTAGATTTTTGGAATTAATCTTATATTAATTCTGAAATCAATACAATATCATATATTGTATAGTTTGATAAGAAACTAATTAAATAAATAGTGTTTGTATTAAATCCGTCCCACAGATCTAATTCACCCATTTATTTAATTTAAAATAAAGATAAGACGGAATTACATTTGATTTATTCTCATAAATCAAATTTGAGATATCATATCAATTTGAATTTCAAATTCAAACGTGATAGAGATTTAATTTTATCCTTATAAATTAAATCTTGTAAATATCTCTTATATGAGATATCATATCAATTTAAATTTCAAATTCAAATGTGATAGAGATTTAATTTTATCCTTACAAATTAAATCTTGTAAATATCTCTTATATGAGATATCATATCAATTTGAATTTCAAATTCAAACGTGATAGATATTTAATTTATTCTTATAAATTAAATCTTATAAATATCTCTTATATATAATATATATATATATACGAATATAAATATAAATAAATATATATATCCACCTTGGATCATTCATTGAATATGGACATGTCTTAAATTCAATGAACCTGGACATCATAATTCGTGTTAGGCTATTTTGTGTGCGACCCTGTAGGCCCATATAAAGTTGACAATAGGCCATTTACTATACTGACTCACAAGTCACAAGCGGTCTCTAGCAAGACATCACGACTACCCAAATCATATGAGGATCTATGAACAATGTAACCTTTTATACAACCATATCATGTCCCTTTTGTCACACGATATTTTGGTCATGGATGAGGCATGGAGAATGTCATCTCCCTATTCCTGACCGTTACTTTCTCAATCCCTGAGTAGTCTGACTATAGAAATGAAACTACCTTTCCATTACAGTATGACCATACATTTCTCAGACTCACTCATCGAGGGGCCCAGTAATATCTCTCTACGAATGTGAGGGACAAATTCCATCTTGACCATTCACATTCCTCCGCACGGAAAACCACTAAGCCCGAACATAGTCTTTATTATCATCGGTCAAAAGTGACTTTTGACTAGGTCAAAGCTGAGCGCTTGTCATGTAGGAATCCATGATGATCTCAGGTCAAAGGGCATAGTGACATGGTTTGTATATGAGATAAGCTTATGACTGTCCAACACCTTGTACTCTTACATGCGCCTATGACTTTGATTTATATCTCTATACATCTTCAAAGTCATACTGGTCTTATTTCATCTCTGCTCCCGCATAGATGATCGACCAGGGACATTTAGGATAAGATCATGAGTTATCCAATGATGGTCATCACAATAAACATGCAAATAATATGATAACACAATTAATAAATTCATAAATCAACAATATTCATAAGACAATGATTGGCCCCTAGGGCACAATTTCCAACAACCTCCCACTTGCATTAGGTACAATCATTAATTTGACTAATTTCCATTTACTTAACAGGACGCTCATGCTTTGCCTGCACAAGTGGCTTTGTTAGAGGATCAGCAACATTATCTTCTCCTGCTACTTTACATATTTTTATATCACCTCTATCATTGATTTCTCTGTTGAGATGAAATCGCCTGAGTATATGCTTGGTCCTTTGATGTGACCTAGGCTCTTTGGCCTGTACAATGGCACCACTATTGTCACAGAGCAAAGTTATTAGATATGAGATGGTAGATATCACCCCTAGTTTCGTGATGAACTTCCTGATCCAAACGGCTTCCTTGGCTACATCAGATGCTGCTATATACTCAGCTTCCATTGCAGAATCTGCTACAGTGCCCTTCTTAGAGCTCTTCCAGCTTACTGCTCCATTATTGAGGAGGAATATATATCCAGACTACGATTTTTAGTCATTCTGGTTAGTTTGAAAAATCACATCTGTGTAACCAAATTACACAGAGTTCATCATCCAATCCACCATAGACCAAAAATAAGTCCTTAGTCCTTCTTAAGTACTTAAGGATATTCTTGACAGCAGTCCAATGGCTCTTACCAGGGTCCTATTGATATCTGCTAGTCATACTTAAGGAAAATGAGACATCTGGTCGAGTACATAATATGGCGTACATGATAGATCCTATGGCCGAGGCATATGGAACTTTACTCGTGCGACCTCGCTGATCAGATGTACTAGGACACAGATCTTTACTGAGGTGAATACCATGAGGCATGGGTATGAAACCCCTCTTTGATTCGTGCATACTGAACCTATGCAGTATTTTGTCTATATATGTACTCTGACTGAGTCTTAGAAGTCTTTTAGATCTATCTCTATAGATCCTGATTCCTAGATGTAGGTGGCTTCACCCAAGTCTTTCATCAAGAAAGATTTTCCTAACCAAGACTTGACAATCTGTAAGGTAGGAATGTCATTTCCAATAAGTAGAATGTCATCACATAGAGTACCAAAAATACAACTGTGCTCCCACTAACCTTCTTGTACACACAAGGTTCATCAATGTTTTGAAGAAATCCAAACTCTTTGACTACTTCATCAAAACGATGATTCCAACTCCGAGAGACTTGCTTCAGTCCATAAATAGACCTTTGAAGCTTGCACACTTTACCAGAGTCCTCAGAATGCACAAACCCTTCAGGTTGTGTCATATACACATCCTCAAGGAGATTTCCATTAAGGAAGGCTATCTTGACGTCCATCTGCCATATTTCATAGTCATAATATGCTGCTATGGCAAAGAGGATTATGATTGATTTGGCTATTGCAACTGGGGAAAATGTCTCATTATAGTCCACACCATGAGTTTAAGTAAATCCTTTTGCAACCAGTTGTGCCTTGAAGACATTTACATTGCCATCCATGTCAGTTTTCTCCTTAAAAACCTACTTGCACTCGACAGTTTTTACACCTTCACTAAGGTCCAAACCTGATTATCGTACATGGATTGTATCTCAGACTTTATGGCATTAAGCCATTTTTCAGAGTTTGGTTCCACTATAGCTTCTCGATAGGTAGTCGACTCATTATGCTCAATGAGCAACATATTACGACTGTCAGAAATCAGAAATCTATATCTGTGAGGCTGAAGTCGTGTCCTATTAGATTTCCATGGACCTTGCGTGACTTGAGGAGTCTTAACAACTTGTTGTGAGTCTTCTTTATTTTCTATCTGTAGTTTTATGGTGTCTTGTGGCTCTCAAACTTCTTCGAGGTGTACCTTTCTCCGACTGGTTCTTATAGAGATAAATTCTCGTTCGAGAAAGATACCATTTTTGACAACAAACACTTTGTATCAGCAGGGTTATAGACATAGTATCCCACAAAAAGGTACTTTGAGGATTTGGGCGCTAATTTGTTTGAGGCTTGTTGCTTAACGTAGACCTTGCATCCCAAATCTTGAGAAAAGACAAACTAGGTGTCCTCCCAGTCCATATCTCATATGGAGTCTTTTCAATTGCCTTAGATGGAACATAATTGAGTATGAACGTAGCTGTCTCTAGGGTATGACCCCAAAAGGAGGGTGGAAGATCTGTTTAACTCATCATAGATCGAACCATATCTAATAGTGTTCGATTCCTCCATTCAGAAATGTCATTCCATTGTGGTGTCTCTAGAGGAGTCAATTGTGAGACTATCCCACAACTCTTAAGATGATCAATGAACTGTTGGCTCAAATATTCATCACCCTGATCAGATCGAAGGGCTTTAATTGTTTTGCCAAGCTGGTTTTGTACTTCATTTTGAAATATTTTGAACATTTCAAAAGATTTGGATTTATGCTTTATCAGATAGATGTACCCATATCTTCTAAAATCATCTATGAATGTTATGAAGTACGAATAACCTCCTCTGGCATTTGTGTTCATCGGTCCACACACATCTATATGTATGAGGCCCAATAAATCAGTGGCCCTCTCACTGTGCCCAATGAAAGGTGACTCTGTCATCTTTCCTAACAAGCAAGACTCGCAAGTGTCATATGATTCAAAATCAAATGAGTTGAGAAATCCATCTTGATGGAGTTTGGAAATGCGTTTCTCATTTATGTGGCCCAGACGATAGTGCCAGAGGTATGTCGAATTCAAATTATTTGGTTTGACCCTTTTAGCGGTTATGTTATAGATATTTCCATGATTGGGTTGTTCCAAATTTAATATGTAATGATCAACATGCAAATCACCATGAGCATAGAAAACATCATTACGATAAATAGAACATCTATTTCCAGCAATAGAAGTGAAACCTTCCTTATCTAAATAAGAAAGTGAAACTATGTTACTACTTAAAGAAGGAACATAATAGCAATTGTTCAAAACTAACAAAAGCCCAGTGGGCAGAACTAATTCATAAGTGCCTACAGCTAACGCAGCAACCCTTGCTTTGTTTCCAACTCGTAGGTCAACTTCGCCCTTTTTCAGTTTCCTACTGTCCTTTAGTCCCTGCACATTTGTACAAATATGAGAACCACATGCAGTATCTAATACCCATATGGTAGAAGTAGAAAGATGAATGTCTATAACATAAATACCTGAAGCGATAGCCCCGCTATCCTTCTTGTTCTTTTTCAGATCTTCGAGGTAGAGTTTGCAATTCCTCTTCCAATGACCAGGTTCATTGCAGAAGAAGCAGTCTCCTTCCTTCGGAGGCTTTGCCTTCTTTGGTGCAGGCTTAGTTTCGGTCTTGCCTGACTCTTTGGTCTTACCTGATGAGCCATAACGCTTCCCCTTGCCTTTGCCTTTCTTTTTCATACCCTTTCCTTTATGAACCATCAAAACAGTACTGGGCTTCTTCTTAAGACTCGACTCAACAGTGTTAAGCATCCCATGCAGTTCAGAAATAGATTTCTCCATGTTGTTCATATTGTAGTTCATGACAAATTGATCATAACTTTTTGGGAGTGAGTTCAAGACTAAATCTGTAGCTAACTCCTGGCTCATGGGAAATCTAAGCCTCTCAAGGTGATCAATGTACCCTTTCATCTTTAAGACATGAGTACTGACTGATGCACCTTCAGCCATCTTGTAGGAATGTAAGGCCTTAGTGGTCTCATACCTCTCTTGCCTTGCTTGTTGCTGGAATATTTCCTTGAGATGCACAATCATCTCATAAGCCTCCATGTGTTCTAGATCTCTTTGGAGCTCCAGAACCATGGTGGCTAGCATCAAGCATCCCACATCGACAGAGTCTTCCTTATACTTTGTGTAAGCATCTCTCTAAGCTCTAGGAGCATTGGCTACTGGCTCCTCAGGAATGAGTTGATCTAGGACATGTGCCTTTCTTTCCTATTTGAGAACAATTCTCAAGTTCCTAAACCAGTCAAGAAAGTTTATCCCATTGAGTTTGTCCTTCTCAAGGATAGATCGCAGCGATAATGTAGCAGTATTACTAGTCTTCATGATTCTACAATTAAAATATACAATTGAATTAGCAATCTCCCACTAAATAAACAACCCTCAATGCAATAGTTAGTGTGCTAAGATCCATATTTGGCTCAAACTTAAGTCCGCTTTAGCAGGACGCTTAAATTAAGTTATTTAGGTAGGTAACACCTTTACCAATTATATCAAATATAATTCTTAGATGTTCATGGGATTCTATCATCATATGATCTAGCATGTTTTTAATCCCATCTAATGCCTTGAGACCTAAAACCATTTTGTTAATCTCAATTAAGTCAAACAATAATAAACATGTGAGAGTAGCACCATTACTCTTGGTTATATCCCCAAGATAACTCAAATGCACCCACTTTGGCGGAGTCCACAATTGAGCGATCGAGGTTTTGACAAGTGTTCATAAATTGACGGCATTATGACTTAAGATTTCATTTAGAGGGCTTAATTTAACTATCTGGTTTATAAGAATGCATGTTTCTTAGTTTGTATCTTATACAAGTAATATGCATGTGTTGATATAATCATAAGATGCATAATTTAAATGTGATACAATATAGCTCACCTATCCTAAGTCCACTCAAGTCAATGAGAGGAACTCTCTAGTAAGAAAAGGGAAATTACATATAGAAACCTCTTTTAACATTCGAGGGGAGTGAGATGATAAGAGAAGGTACATTAAGAGTATATAGAGGAAGGCACGACACGCAGGCCGTATTTAAAAATTACAACACTTGCAATCTGGAGACATATTGTTCACCATACCCAAACATTCAAGAATCAATATTCAGATTTAATTGAAGGGCAATTAATATTTTAAAACTAAAACATTCATAAAACAGTATATGTTACGGTTATGTTACGCTACGAACAGGTAGCCACAACGGTCCCGCTAGCCGGTTAGCGGGCGAGGTCTGGGGCAGCGGCCCGACAATTTTTTTTTGTTTCATAAATAATCATGAATCTGAATTCATTTTTCTTAGACCCCATCAATATTAATTAATTAAATCAAAACGCATGCACCACCGATTTTAATTCCCTTTCAGATTCCTTATATGTCATACATAAAATGGATTCCTTATATGTCACACATAAAACGCATGTTATCATATGATCGGCTATGACTAATACATATCATATGAATCAACAATCAAGCCTAACTTAAACACAAAACGGCATGGTTCTGATACCACTGTAATGAATTAGAAGACACACAACAGAAATTAACTTAAAACTTTTTCTATTCCCTGCCAGGATCTACCGTATGTGTTTAAGTCAAGTGAAAAGAAATATTACCCTCAGTATTCAGTCGCGACTTTCTCAGCTTCTGGTTGCGACGTCCACAGCTTCTCTCCATGGCTCGTGATCTCTTTTCGATCGCAAGAAGTCGACGACTCAGGTCAGCTTCCTCTACTGGTATCCACACGAACAATGTTCTAACTACGAACGACATGTTAGCGCCTCCTGTCCCTCTAAGGCTTACTCAAGAATCCATCCTCTCCGTCTCTATTTCGACAGTTTCTTATCTGCAAACCTTTTGCGGATTCCCGTTCACACTTTTTTTTCTGTCCCAACCGTAGCTCCTAAATATCATATATATCGGATGCTATGCGTGTTACCACAGACTTGGATTTTTGGAATTAATCTTATATTAATTATGAAATTAATATAATATCATATATTATATAATTTGATAAGAAACTAATTAAATAAATAGTATTTATATTAAATCTGTCCCACAGATCTAATTCACCCATTTATTTAATATCAAATAAAGATAAGACGAAATTATATTTGATTTATTCTCATAAATCAAATTTGAGATATCATATCAATTTGAATTTTAAATTCAAATGTGATAGAGATTTAATTTTATCCTTATAAATTAAATCTTATAAATATCTCTTATATGAGATATCATATCAATTTGAATTTTAAATTCAAACGTGATCAAGATTTAATTTTATCCTTATAAATTAAATCTTGTAAATATCTCTTATATGAGATATCATATCAATTTGAATTTTAAATTCAAATTTGATAGAGATTTAATTTATCCTTGTAAATTAAATCTTGTAAATATCTCTTATATATAATATATATACGAATATAAATATAAATAATATATATATCCACCTTGGATCATTCATTGAATCTGGACATGTCTTAAATTTAATGAATCTGGACATCATAGCTCGTGTTAGGCTATTTTATGTGTGACCATATAGGCCCATATGAAGTTGGCAGTGGGCCATTCACTATACTGACTCACAAGTCGCAAGCGATCTCTAGCAAGACATCACGACTACCCAAATCAAATGAGGATCGATGAATGATGTAACCTTTTATACAACCATATCATGTCCTTTTTGTCACACGATATTTTGGTCATGGATAAGGCATGGAGAATGTCATCCTCCTATTCCTGACCGTTACTTTCTCGATCCCTGAGTAGTCTGACTATAGAAATGGAACTACCTTTCCATTACAGTATGGCTATACATTTCTCAGACTCACTCATCGAGGGGCCCAGTAATATCTCTCTACGAATGTGAGGGACAAATTTCATCTTGACCATTCACATTTCTCCGCACGAAAAACTACTAAGCTCGAACATAGTCTTTATGATCACTCGGTCAAAAGTGATTTTTGACTAGGTCAAAGCTGAGCGTTTGTCATGTAGGAATCTATGATGATCTCAAGTCAAAGGGTATAGTGACATGATTTGTATATGAGAGAAACTTATGACTTAACCCATGCAGCTCTCTCATAGTGGGTCAGTCCAACACCTTGTACTCTACATGTGCCTATGACTTTGATTTATATCTCTATACATCTTCAAAGTCATACTGGTCTTATTTCATCTCTGCTCCCGCATAGATGACCGATCAGGGACATTTAGGATAAGATCATGAGTTATCCAAGGATGGTCATCACAGTAAACATACAAATAATATGATAACACAATTAATAAATTTATAAATCAACAATATTCATAAGACAATGATTGACCCCTAGGGCACAATTTCCAACACTTAGCACCTTAGTACATCAACGTGAGAATCCCTCTCACTTCCCCTTACAACCCATAAGGTATCAACTGTGAGAATCCCTCTCACCCTCCCTTACAACTTATAAGGTATCCACTCAGGATATCAACACTGTAGAACAACTCATAAAAATGATTAATAAGATATAACGCTCAGTAGAGGTATTGTGATAACTACTGAAGTACATACTCTCTAAGTTTCTCTCTTTCACATAATATGCCATGCTCTGTTTATAAGACGAGAAATATAGTGAAATGGAATACAATCAATGAATATGATTATAGTGCATTGTTAAGCAACTCTCGTTTCTTCTTATGTCTCTTCTCTATTTTTTTGTCTTCAACTTTTCTTTTTGTCTTTCTTTTATAGATGAACTCTTACATAAATCTGTTACATAGATGTTAAAATAGCCGTTATTTATGACACATGCATTATGATAGATTTTTCTTTTTATGATCTTCTTTATGCCTAAAAAGATCTAGAAATATGCTTTAGAAAAGATATATTAATAGTGTAAGCATATAGAAATTATTTCCAAATGATTTAGATTGAAGCATCAAATTATGTGGAAGTATGATATAACAAGATTATTTCAGTTTACCGAAGTGTTTATTGAAAATGTGCTTTATCGAAAAGGTCTTTGATCAATCTCAAATGAGTTTTATTAAAACAGTTTTGGATTTATCGAATAGGACTTCAATAAATTTCAAATGAATTGCACTAAAACAGTTCTAGATTTATCGAATAGAACTTCAATAAATAGCTTTATCGAAAAACTCTTCAGAAAATATCATTTTATAAAATAGCTTTTAGACTTATCAATATATTTCAAAATATTTTCATAATACCTAATCTATCGAAGTGTTCTTTGATAAATAGGCTTATCGAATAGTTTATTGATAAATTCCTAAAGAACATTCTTTCAGACTTTTAGATATTTCTGGATCTTTTAATCTTTTCTCAAACCATGTAAGAGATTTGAAAACAATAATTCATAAGATCATTTCTCAAATCAAAGCAAGTGATAAGCTCAATAAAATCATTCAAAGTGTCATTTGTTAAATCCTTTTCAAATTCAAAATACAGAAGCTGAATTTTCTTCTCATTTGTTGAAGTGCTTATTGAAAAGAGCCCTTATCAAAAGACTTCAATTAATGACATGATCAAATAGTTTTTCGATAAATATAATAAGTTTAAATTTCAAAATATCTAATTTATTGAAGTGTTCTTCGATAAATAAATTTATTGAATATCTTATTGATAAGAACCAGAAGAGCAATTTCAGCTTTCTTCTTTTTTATTTAATCTCTCTTCTTTTTGCAAGACTACTTAAAGTATTTTAAGAAATATATAATTCAAACAATTTAGCAATATTATAAGTAATAAATCACTATAAAAATCATTTATTAAATTAGTGCTTTAGTGATTTGGATAAAACTGAAAACAACTTATAGATAAAAGGCAATGAACATAATTTAAATATTTCTTTCTTTGATTTTGATCTTATAAAATTTGTTACCCAAGTTTTCATAAATCATTTGAGAAGAAAATCTTTACTATTTATCAAAACAAATCATATACAAAATCATATATCAATTCAGGGCAAAAACATATGCAAAAACTTTCTTTTTATTTTTATTGAAGTGCTCTTTAAAAAGTACCATTTGTTAAATCAAACTTGAATTCATTTCATTGAATCTGATTTATCGAAGTGTTTTTCAATAAATCCCTTTATCAAATAATACTTCGATAAATAATTCTTGAATCATAGTCAAGAGACTTCATTTATCGAATGTCTTATCGATAATTCTATTTATCAATCAATCATTCGATAAATTTATTTGAAAATAAGTTTCACAAATTTATCGATCACTACTTCGATAAATTCTTTTAAATCAATATATTTCACAAATTGAGTCCTTATTATATTACCCTTATAGTTTAAAACAGTCACCCAGACATTATAATAAACTAAATTTAAAGTCATTTATCGAAGTCTTTATTGATACATTTATTAAAGTGTTTATTGATAAATATCCTTATTGAATAAGATTTTGAAAAGCACCTTTTGTAAATCAACTTTTCATAACACAATTTCTTTCTTATTTATCAAAGAGATTCTCGATCAATACCCTTATCGATAAATTTATCAAAAAATAAGTTAAGTTAAAAACCAGTTTGATTTGCCATCACCAAAACATAGTTTAACACACTTTAACTGAAAAATAAAAGATGATGTGGATACTATGTGACATGTCACGTGAGTATATTAGTTAATTAACAGTTAAACTTAACTTTGGGTAATGATCAAGGCGACATTGCTATATTTTGTGAACTTCCTAGATGACATTGCTCCAAAAAACTTCTAAATAACTAGTGTTCCTAAATAAAAACTTCTTGGACAAAATTGACGTTTAACCTTAAAATTAAATACTAAAATAATTGAGGAGTACGTTGATACAAATTTCACAATATAAAGATAATTTTTTCTTTGATATATGCATAAAACTTGTTTCAAACTTAACATAATCATATATTTGTGTTTAACAAAAGTAGAAATTTAAGAAAATAATCATGAGTTCAACTCAAATAAAAATTTAATAAAGTAATTTCTTTCCAATAATGATGAAA
The DNA here is from genome assembly GCA_037074615.1 of Leucaena leucocephala. Classification (NCBI taxonomy): domain Eukaryota; kingdom Viridiplantae; phylum Streptophyta; class Magnoliopsida; order Fabales; family Fabaceae; genus Leucaena; species Leucaena leucocephala. The sequence continues at coordinate 5,696,493 of CM073561.1, read as the reverse complement.
ACATTTATATTTCCTAAAAACTTCTTTCATCAAAAGAACTAACATAAAACAAATAACAAGCACAGCTCGAAAGCTATGAATCACAAGTGCAATACGAATGCCACGAATAAACAAGCACAACATAGAGGGTACGACTATTAAGTGTAGCTTGAGGCCATAATAACAAATGGCTATGAATATCAAGTGTAGCTCCAGGCCATGAATAACAAGTATAGATACATAGTCCATGAGGATAAGTAATTAAATAAGCGAGGGTCATAGCCACAAAGCAATACAAAACCCATGAAAACAAGCGTAATGTGTCTAGTTCCTTTGATGAAAGTGTATCTTATAAGAAATCATTTCTTTTAGTTCATGAAAGTTTTCTCTAGTAAAATATATAAATAAATTTTATACAATATTAAAAATCCAAATTTACAATTTCCTCTCAAAGCCATTAGATATATATATATATATATATATATATGTGAAAATAATAATAATAATATAGAAACTATGAAGTTCCCTACTCATTTATGCCTTCTTTATGCAATAAATATGCTACTACTCTTCAAATATTTCGTATAACATTATTTATGCACTCCAAGTACTAATATAACAAGAAACAAATTTAATCTTTTAAATTTCCCGACAATCTTATTTCCCATCACTATGAAGTTCTAAATATTCCAAATTTAATTTTTAATCAAGATCTAAATCATAATATGCAAAATAGAATATAAATTCTTCTCTATCAGAATAATGGTATAGAACACTTGTCCACATAGGTTTCTTTTCTTTAGAACATTTTATCAAACACTCGATATGCATTCCGTAATTAACAAGCTCCAAAATCCCCAAACCACATATTCCAACTAGAAATATAATTCTATTTGATCATCAAATTTGGGACAACCAAACAAGTACCAATCAGAATACCATAATGTCCAATGGATCGACCATATACAAGAAGAAAAGTAAACAAAATCGTCGATTGTTAGTGAAGATAATGATCATGGAGTACAAATGAGATACCTAAAATAAATGGTGCCTCAGACTTGTTCAATTTGGGACCACTACCTAGCCCACCTTTCTCCTCTTTTTCAGCGCCACAACAACCTAGTTTCACAAAGCCGTTTGTGAGAAGAGAACAGATGAACGTAAGGGGAGATGATGACACTGAATAGAGAAAAAGATCGAGCAAGAAAAATCAAGCAATCCTTTGGTCAAGCAATGAGTTTGAAAGAAAGAATTCCAAAGATTTCCTGCCATGTTTCTGCTGTAACTTCTCGATTAAAAGGAAGAAAAAGAAGAGGGCAAAAAACAGTAATATTGGGTAAAGGAGGGAACGACTGAAGCTTCCGATTTTTTTTTTCTTGCCCACCGTGATCATTGAAGAAAGGAAGGAAATGAAGGAGAAGGGCGATGGTTATGAAGCTTCCACATGCGTGAAGTCTCCCCTGTTTATGGTACTAAGTCGGTGATAGAGAGGGCACTTAAGTAATTTACGGTACTAAAATAAAATAAAAGCTCTCCTTTGTTACAAAGGATGGATTCGAACTTGTACCCGAACATATGCAATTACCTCTAATTGCCACCAAGCTACCAACTTATTCTCAAGAGTGGTTTACAATGAATAAATAAAATATTAACTAGGAATTAAATAATTATCTTTATTTTTTTGGGCCATTACATTGCTTCTCTTTTCTAGTCCATTGGGCACCCTCAACCCCTAGGGTCTTCAAGATATCATCCCAATTCACCTTGTCTACGTTCTGCATTTAAGTCTATAAAATTGATAATGAGTAACATCCTTAAGCTTGTAATGCTTCTTGATATCCTCCACCTCTAAATAGATCCTCTTCACCCTACATTCAATCATTGTGTGTTTGGTTAGTAACACCTTTAAATTTTGGTTTGAGAAAATTTTAAAACAAACAACTATATTTGTCTAAAAGTGCTTATAGATCAAACCACAGTTTAAAACCATAGTTTTAGATAAGCTCCTGAGAATAGTTTCTAGAATAGTAAAAGAGTTTATGGATTGTCCAATAACTATTTTGCCCTTATTTTTTCCACTCTCTCTTCTCTCTCCCATCTCTTCTATCATCGTCATCCCATGCCTTCTTCTTTTGCCAACCATTGTTCACCGTCGCTGCTAGTTCTCCTTCAATGTCCTCATTCTTTCTCACTGTTCATCCATTTTTGGTTCTTCACTTTTCCGCTATCGTTGTCATTCTGGTTCTTCACTTCTTCACCGTGGGTCATGGAGGTGATCTGGAGCTATGGATTATAGAGAGGACTTCCGTCGCCATCATCTATATGTCTTATGGAGGTGGTTGTTGTCATTGAAGCTTTACCGTCATTAAAGCTTTCTTCACCTGAGGTCTTCATTGTGCTCATCATCGTTGCTTGAGGAGTGTTAGAATGCTCATCGTTGTCACCACTGGGTTCTGGAATCCATGAGGGAAGAAGAGGAATAAGATGAACAGTGGCATTGGAAAGGGTAGCAAAGATGACGTGAGATCCTCAGTGATGGACATTAATTATTATTTTTTTCATTTCATACCCTTTCTGATAATTTACCAATTACAAAAGTCATTCTGATAATAACCATCCAAACATTCATTTATTCATAACCACTTCTCTAGAAAATCTTATCCAAAAGCATTGTAAAAGTTTTTTTTATAAACCCTTCTCTAAAAGCCAATCCAAACGGGCCCAATAACTTGTCAGCAACCTCAGAATAGGAGTAGAACTCTCTCACTAGTGTCTCATTGCTCGTCTTCCTTGGCTTCATCATCTCAGTAAATCCCCTTTCCTTGGCCAACTTATAGATTTAAATTGGTTTGTTTCTCCAAACTCCCTCTCTTATAGCAACAATTGAGAATTTAAGTTCTCTACTACTTTCTCTTTTGTAATATTTGGAGAATGATGGGCTTTCTTTTGCTTTGATATTTTAGGAGGAGCCATATCTACAAATTAAATTCAAACAAGCAACAAAATAAAATAATACACAATCAAACAAACAATCACAAACAATTCCTAATCATATACTAATAAAAAGATAAATAAGAAAGCTCATACACTCAGCAACCCCCCAAAATTCAATTTTTTCATCTTCTATTATCCTTCATTGTGTTGACAACAAACAATCATCACGAAAAACTGTCACATAGAGCAAATTTTGAGATTCAGCAAGGTTCATCGCGATAAAAGGGTACAGAGAACTCGTACCTAGAACTAACAAAACTAGAAAAATAAAGCATGCGTTAGTTCTAGCAGTTACACCTAAGAGGGGGTGAATTGGATGATATTTAAAAATTTAAAACTTTAGTGAAATTAAGTAGACAAGTAAAGAACAATTTTATCGTAAGAAGTTGAAGGAAAAAGATTGTACAGTAGAGTTATATTGGTTTAGCCCAATCACTTGACCTATGTCCGGTCCTTAGATCCCCTTTGAGTATTTCACTATTCTTTCAAGATTATCTGAGCTTTTGGCACCTCAGTACATCATCTAGTGAGTTTCTCTCTCACTCCCTCTTACAACCTATGAGGTGATAACCCACTCGAGTATCTCAGTAAATGAATAAAGATTTACAAAGCTCTCTTAACTAGAGGGATTGTCCTAAACACTGAAGTACATAATAATTTAGAAATTCTCTCACATAAAAATTCCTCTGTTCACAGAATGTGAAACAGGGTAAAATAGAGTATAACATAGAGTGAGAATAAAAGCTTGAATAAATGCATTTGATCGTGGTAGATGAGCTTCTTAACTCCAGCATTCAATATTTATAGTTGAGCTCTTCAAAAATATGTTAGACACATTATTTGTAGCTGTTGAAGAGACAAAGTCGTTGATAGTTGGTAGTTGCATTTAATGCTTCTGACAAACTTTCCTTTTTCATGCAACTTCTCCTCTGATGTTCTCTTTGTTTAAAAATGATCTAGAAAGATGTTGTTAAAGTGATATACAAAGAGTTTAATCATCTAACAATGAATGTGCATTTATTGAGATTAAAATATTAGATTATGTCAAAAAGGGTTTTGATAAAATATACTGAAAACAATTTAAAATCTGATAGAAAAGTACTTCCATAAACATCATTTTTATAATAGGCTTATCAAATATATCATTAATAAATATATGAAGAACCAAACTCAGACTTTACATCATCAAACTCACAAGTTATTTATCAATTCACTACTTCAATGTATTTGTAAAAAAGGAATTTTCTCTATTTATCGAAGTGTTTTTTGATAAATCCCCTTATCAAATAATGTTTCGATAATTAAGTCTTGAAATATACTTCAGTTAAAAGACTCGATATTTATTGGATAACTTATTGGTAAACTAACAAGTTCTTTTAAAATAGAGAGAAATAAAATGGTTGACTTCATTTATAAAATGCCTTTTGATAATTCCATTTATCGATCAACGCTTCGATAAATATATTTGAAAAATAAGTTTCACAAGGTTTACTGATCAAAGTCTTTATCGAGAAATACATTGATCGATTAATATTTTGATAAATCTTTTCATATGAGTAATGAGTCCTTATCTTATTTATCAAATTTTTTTTCGATAAACAACCTTATCTAATACGTCTTTGAAGAATTATAGTTTAAAAACAGCAACTTATACTTTTCATAAACTAAATTTGTATTCATTTATTGAAGTTTTTACTGATAAGTATCCATATCGAATAAGGTTTCAAAAAATACCTTTTAAAAATTAGATTTTCTTTACATATTTCTTTCTCATTTATTGAAGAGTTTATCGATCAATGCACTTATAAAAAATAAGTTAAGTTAAAATAATTCTTTGAAAATTATTTGTCATCATCAAAACATTGGAGTCTAACATTTCTCCCCTTTTTTGATGATGATAAAACACAATTTAATCATGAGAAAAATTAGAGTAATTGAAATCAATGAAATGTCAAACTAATATTAAAATTAAAATGACAGTAAGCAATGATAGTGACTAAACAATGCATAACTAATTTCATTGAAATTTAAACTATTGTCAGTATAATTCAAAAGAAATAAAATTGACCAATTAGTTTATAAGACTTGACAAAAACATATTCAGTTCACTCTCCCCCTTTTTGGCATCAATAAAATATAGAATTAGAAGAGGAAAGTTGTTGTGCAGTGTGATCAGAGGTTGGTGGAGTAATTTGCTCAGTGATTGGTGGCTTAGAAGTAGATAGAGGAGTTGATTTAGTAATGGAAGAAGGGATTTTTTAGAGGTTGATAGAAGAGTTGGTTGAGTAGTGGATTGGTTTAGTAGTGGATAAAGGGATTAGTTCAGAGGGTTGAACTGTTGCAGGGGCCAAGGGTATAGAAGTAGAATTGGATCAAGAGCATAAGCTTGTGAAGTCTGGGCATTAGATTGTGGAGTGGTCAAGAGGTCTTCTACCAAGAAGAAAGTGTTTGAACTTTCAAGCTTCTTCTTCAAATTAGTGACTTCTTGTCCTAAGACCCCGATAGCTTGCCTCTGTAAATCAATGATACATTTGAAAGAGATTATTTGAGCACTGGTTACTTCATTGCCTTTGGCAACATCAGAGACAATCTTGTTCTCCAAAGATTGTCCAAATTCATTGAGCAACTATACAATGTTGTGAACTGTAGCTTGTGTGATCTCTTGAACTCGAGCCACTAATATCTCTTTAAAGCTCTTCAATTATTGTTGAACCATATGTTGTACTACAGCTTGAGCAAATGAAGGTGTAGATGAAGGTTGAGCAGGGTATGTAGAAGATTGGGCTTCATCAGCTATACTGGTTATTTTCCTTTCTAACCTCTCTTGCCACTAACAGGATAGGGTAGTGAGATCATCATCTGATGAATTTGTTCAGCCCCAAACTTCAGTATTTTAACTTCCTTCTCTAAATAAGATATATTTTTGCATTGGATGAAGAAAGATACCAATTGGGGATAGGGGAATGGAGTGGCCTTGGATTTATCAAAGTGAAAATTCCTTATTTCACTATAGATTAAGGCTCCAATATTGACATTTTCTTCACTAATAATTCTGGCCAGTAGCAAGTAGTCCTCTTATGTTAGATAGGTGAAACTTCCATACTTGTTTACCATAATCCTAGAGTAAATGTAGTGGATTATCCTGTGATAATTGCATATATCCTTAGGTACAAACTTGAGATCACCTGAGAAGTTATCATTAAGCATGAGAACTTTGTAAATTGTCCTCATTGATAAATTTTGACCTTTCTCATGCTCGGTGGTCTTTAGGAGGAAGTTGATTACATCACCATCCAATGTAATCTCTCTCCCTCTCATCTTAGTGGTCAAGTGGCTTCTCATTAGCTCACCATCACCATCCTCACTAGCTTCATCAAATACTTTCATATTATAATAAAGTCTCTTTACTACTTCAGGACAATAGGAGAGGTTGATACCTAACCAATTCTCATAGTCTCTTAAGGGTTTGGAAAGGTCTAGTTGGGTCTTGTCTTATACTTAATGTATTCTAAATCTACATAAACAATTGGACAAAACTCCCTTTCTGCAAAATCAACCTTGAATTTTCCCTTGTCAACTCATTTATCTAAATCCCTAGTAAGTAATGCTAGAAGAGTAGATGTAGAGGTTAAAGTATGGATGAAGGTAGGAATTGTAGTAGGAGATTGTGGTGAAGGATATAAGGTACCTTGGGAAGAGTCATCTTTCCTCTCCTAGTTGTTTACTAAAGCCTTCGTCCAGTGGCAATAGTAGCAGAGGGCTGAGGAGAACCTATGTTGATAGTAGTTTGTATAGCCCCGTTGAGGTTGTCATCTAAGTGAGTGTTCTCAGAATCAATTTCTTCAGACTCTTAGAGGTAATGAGCACTTTACCTAACAAGGCTCAGTGTCTTGGTCCTCTATGTTGTTGGCACTATCACTGCTTACTCCTTAGGTGGGCTTCTATCTTTTCTCACCTTTAGTATATGCTTGGACTTCGATAAGGAGGATTTTTGCTTGTATTTTCCACTCTCTGGATTAACATCCAGGTTCTTGGTGCATGTTGCTCATTGAAAGAAATGAGAGAGTGACGATGGTATATGACAGAAATATGATGAAGGACGTTGGAAAAATTTGAAATTTATGGAGTGAAAATACTTGTAGACATTGGGGAGGATATTTTGGACTACTTTAATAAGTAAATTGAAGATTTAGAAATGGTTATGGAGATTGGGTTTCAGAAAATCAAAGAATTTTTCTAATGGGGTTTCGATGAATTGAACAGTATAGTCAAATTTTACCTTTATAATTGATAATTTATCGATAAGGTTTTTTGTAAGATCCCTGTTCAAACTTTTACAGATGAACATCGAAGTAACGGTCAAAAATTACTTTACTAAATTAGCACATTTATCGAATAGCTTTTCAATAAGTACCCTTATCAAATAGGTGTTCGATAAATTTCAATACTTTTTCATTATAAACACACTTGATATATCGAAGAACCTTTCGATAAGTATCCTTATTGAAGTGTTGTTCAATTAATATAAGCATATGAGACTAACCAAGAAAGATAATTTATTGAATAGCTTTCCAGTAAGTACATTATCAATAAGGTGTTCGGTAAATGTCAACACTAAGTACCACAAAACTCAATTAATGCATCGAAGAGCTTTTTGATAAACATCTTTATTGAAAAGTTTTTCTATAAAACTCTATTTATTGAGGAATAAATTGAAGACAACAATAATACTTTTTTATCGAAGCTTTTATCGATAAATTGTTCAATAAATCTTACCATTAGCCTTTTTCTCCATTTTTTGATGATTTATCAATAAGATCCTTTATCGATAACTTCTTCGATAAATTTCTAATTTCTTTCTTTAGTTTATTCTTTCATTTATCAAAGTCTTTTTTGAATAACCCTCTTATTGAATACTCAATCGATCAATTATCAGTAACTTTCTTGCAAAACAAATTTATAAATACTCTGATGCTTAAGTTAGTAACCATCAAAACATTAAATATGAATCAAAATAAAAAGGTTTAGTTTAGAATCTTTTTATAGCTCATTGGGATTTATAATTCCCAATTCTCTTATGATGTAATTAAATTTCTCATTTGCTAGAGGCTTTGTGAAGATTTCAGTGAGTTATAGATGAGTCAAAATAAACCCACATTGATATTCTTCTTTTACACATGATCTCTGATAAAATGATGCCTCATATGAATGTGCTTGGTTCTGGAATGGAGTGTCGGATTCTTTGACAAGTTGATGGTGCTCCTGTTGTCACAAAAAATTGGTATTTCCTTGAGATGAATTCCTAAGTCTTGCAGCTATTATGTTAACCATAATACTTGTACAAAGTAACTTCTCACAGCTATGTACTTAGCTTTAGTTGAAGATATTGCCACAGTGTATTATTTCTTGATGAACCAAGAAACAAGACAATTACTAAGGAATTGGCATTGTCTACTGGTACTCTTCCTATCAGTTTTGCATCTAGCGTGATATGAATATGAGTAGGTGGATAGAAATTCTCTACCTCCTTTTGGAAACTATATTATGAGGTTGATGATTCCAAAAAGATATTTAAATATCCTCTTCACAGCTTTAGCATTTGATTCCTTGGGTACGGCTTGATATCTTGCACACATGCTAACATTGTATTAGATGTCTAGTCTACTTGCTGTCAAGTATAGTATAGACATAATCATACCTCGATATTTCTTGATATTGAAGTCTTTTCCCTTCTCATCTACATGCAGTTGGATTGTTGAACTCATTAGTGTGGCTATACTCTTGGCTTGATCAATTTCAAACTTCTTCAGGAGTTTTTTCAAATATTTTGTTTGTGAGATGAAGATACCATCCTTCTTCTATTTGATTTGTAATCTGAGAAAGAAGTTGAGTTCACCCATTATTGATATTTTAAATTCTCCCTGTATCGTCTTAGCAAACTCTTGGCAAAGATCTTCGTTAGTAGCATTAAAAATGATATCATCAACATAAATTTAAACTACTAAAGATCCTGTTTTTTTCTTTTAATGAAAAATGTAGTATCTACATTATCTCTTTTAAAACTTTTGTTTAAAATAAAATTCCTTAATCGTTTATACCTAGCTCTTGGAGTTTATTTTAAACCATATAAAGCCTTTTTCAGTTTATAGACATGATTAGGATGCTTAAAGCTTTTAAAACTAGGGGGTTGTTCAATATAAACTTCTTCCATAATGAATCCATTTAGAAAAGTACTTTTAACATCTATTTGATACATGTTAAATATTTGATACAAGCAAAGGCTAAGAGTACTCATATTACTTATAATCTAGCCGCTAGAGCATACATTTCCTCATAATCAATTCATTCTTCCTTATTATAGCCTTTTGCAACTAATCTAGCTTTGTTCATATGATGACTATAAATTCATTAAGCTTATTCTTGAATACCCATTTAGTGCCTATAACCAGATGGTCAGTAGGCCTAGGTACCAAGTCCTAAACTTGATTATGTTTAAATTGGTTCAGCTCTTCCTGCATAGCTTCTATCCAAAATTTCATAGAGTTTCATCAACATTGGTAGGTTCAATGTTTGAAATGAATGCTACATATCACACTTCATTGAACATTTATCTTTGGATGTTTACCCCTTTATTGATATTACAAATGACCTGGTATAGAGGATGATCATTAATATGATACCAGCCTTTGGGTTAATTGTTACTTCTTTAGAAAATGTTTCACAAGGTTTTTTAGAATCTGATGATGCTTGATTTTTGTTAAGATTTATATTTTCAAATTGTTGGATAATTTTAGTACAATCTTCAGAAGAAGGTTTTAAAATTGACTTAGTTTTAGTAAAAACTTGTATTAAATTCTTCTACAGTAAAATTTCTTTTATTGAAAACTTTATTAACTTTACTATGATTTGAATAACCTAAGAATATACCCTCATCAAATTTAAGATCGAATTTACCCAAGTTATCCTTGTTGTTGTTGATAAAAACATTTGCTTTTGAAGAACCTCACATGAGCTATTTTTGGCTTCCTTCCTTTATATAGCTCGTGGGGTGTCTTTTCAAGTAAGCTTATGATGTAGGTTATGTTTGATATGTAACATGGTACTCATCACCTCTGCTGATGTGACACAACAAGATGTATTTTCGACTTCCAAGGATCCTTTGCATATTCCAATTAGACCAATCACAAGAGCAACAACTAAAAGAATTAAGGAAGCATTGAATGGGCTAGTGTAAGAGGCATTAACAAATCAAATGACAATTAGAGTAACAAATCAAATTAAAAATATTGAGGACATCATTAATTTTATTTGTTCTGAAAATAGAGCTGTTGAACCTATTTTGGGTTTGGAGACATTAATTTAAAGGCTTTAGATCAAGTAGTACAAATGGGAAGACTCATTTGGGCATAAATAATCATTTTTTGGGCTTAAAATGCTTATTATATTTTTATTATTGTATTTGTACGAAAATTAGAAATTATTTAGCAAACTTGACTTTTGGGTTTCCAAGATACTTAAATTAAGTCCTTGTTATTTTATTTTAATATTTACTATTTTGAATTCCTAGGTTATTTGAGTTCCTAGGTTGTAATTAATGCTTTTTAGGTCATATTTAAAATATATCTCTTCAAATATATTGTATGACTCATGTGGAATCAAATTGGATTGTTGATTGAAAAGTTGCATTTCTACATTTTGTTTCTTTAGAGTGAATTCTCTCTAGGGTTCTTCATAGAACTAATAGATTTATCAAGGCACTTGATCAACCTTGTGGTTCCTTTCAACACTTCAGGTTCTTGATCTTCTGTGTTCAAGGGTTCAAGTGGATTGCAGATCTCTGTTTAGCATTTTTGGGGTGTGTATATTAGGATTGGTTAGGGGTTCATGGGATTTTCTCTTATGGGTTCGCACCATCTGCCCAGAAGACTTGAGAAATCCCTTTCTCATTGAGCATAGCTTTGGCCATGTCAGTGAGGACTCTGTTCTTCCTTTCTACAACTTCATTATGTTGAGGTGTTCATGGAGCCTAGAAGTTATTGATTCCATGCTCTTCACAAAAGCTGGTGAATTCATGGTTCTCAAATTTTTCTCTATGATCAGTCTTGATAGACACAATAAAAATACCTTTATCATTTTAGACCTTTCTGGCAAAAATAACAAATGCTGAAATTCAAATGTTTTGTCTTTAGAAGAAAGAAATAAAGTTCAAGTAAATCTAAAATAGTGATCGGCTATCACAAGAGTATACAAGTTTCTTACAAAACTTTTTACTTTTGATGAACCAATCATATCTATATAAAGTATTTAAAGTGGTATTTCAGTTAAGACTATCTTCTTTGATTCAAAAGAAGACTTTGTTTGTTTTCCCTTTTAACAAGCATCACAAACATCATTTTTAAATTTAATTTTGGGCAAATTGACTACTAAATTTTTTCTAATTAATTTTAAAACTTGAATAATATTAACATGAGGTAGTCTTTTATGCCAAATTAATAGGTTTTTCCTGCAAAATAGTTTTTAGATAGATTTGAATTAATGAAAATAGTGTATCAGTCACCATCCCTTGGTACTATGAGTTTTGCCTTTAGTTTCATCTTTGTTAAGTGCCAAGCCTTTCTTGTGATGATCATGCATTCTTTAGAATTGAAGATCACCTAGTTATTTTTGTCTGCACTTTGACTACACTTAGCATGTTACGACATAGTCTATCCACGTAGTAGACATATTCAATTCTCATGTCATCCTTGCTTCCGATTTCACTAATTCTAGCAATTGTTCCAGATTTATTTTCTCCAAAGATTACTTTTCCTCCTTTAGGTATGAGCTTAAAGAACTTGTTAGTATCTCTAGTCATATGTCTTGAGTATCCACTATCAATATACCACTTAATTGTCTTGGATGCCTTGAGACACACTTGAAAAAGATCATTTAGTTTTAGGTACCCATATCTTCTTGGGTCTTGATTGGTTAGTCTGACACACTTTAGACTCATAAGTACCTTTAGGTGCCTATCTAAATATTCCATAGGTTCCTTTCTCTTGTGATAACAAGAAGAGGTATTGTGACCCTTACGGTTGAATATGTACATTTAGTAAAAGGGTTAGACATTTGAATAGAATTTCTAAAATAATTTAAATAAGATTTTCCTCCATTATTCTTTTTCCCTTTTCTTTTGTCTAGATTTAGATTATATCCAATTCCAGATTTGTTAGAGATATATCTCAAACTTCCTAATATCACTTTAAGTATTTTGCTACCTTTAGTTAATCTTTCAAAAGTTTTGGTTAACTCCTTCTTGGCAATTTCACATTTAGAGCAAGGTTACATTGATGTGATTTGAACAAATTGAGCGTTAGTCTCAATTTGTTTTTCTAATGCTTTTACTTTCTTTTTACAGTTTACTAACTCCTTAGCTATTCTAAATAATTCAATTGTCATCATTGTATTCATATAATTAATAGTTCATCATAAGTGGGTTCAATATTGATTACCTTATCAGTTTCTGAATTTTCTTGTTCCTGAGCAACAAGATATATGTTGGCGATTTCTTCTTGATCACTACCTTCATCATCCGAAGACGAACTATCTCCCTAAATTGATGTGACCAAAGCCTTTCTCTTTTGACATCTATCCTTTTTCTTTTCTTTGTCCTTTTTTGACAACTATAGACAGTTACCTTTGATATGGGTAGGTTTCTTTCACTCATAGCAGATAATTTGATCCCTTACTTCTAAAGTTGAAGTTGAAGGGAAATTTCTCTTTGATTGAAATATCCTTCAAGCTTTATTTTTGTATAACTTTTGTAATCATTTGACAAGAAGGCTTATCTCTTCATTTTCTAACTCGTCTTCTTCGTCATTGCTTTCTTGAGCTTTGAGAGCAATTCCTTTATGATTTTGTCCTTTAAATCATTTTTGTATTTTTGTACTTGCTCTCAAACTCTAATAGGCTCCTAAAGAGTGCAACAACTAATCTTATTGATTCTCCTTTAGACTCTTCAATAGCTATCACCTTTGGGTCCCATTCTCTACTCAAAGCATCAAGAATCTTCATCACTTGATCCTCTTGTCTGTATATTTTGCCAAGTGTGATTAAGTGATTCAGTAGATGGGAGATTTGACTTCCATATCTTTGATGCTCTCTCTCGAGTTTATCTGAAACAAATCAAACTCAGTGGTTAGAGTAACATTTTGCTTTGATTTACTCTTGATGTTCCTTTATGGGCAATCTCCAATGCTTCCCACATTTCCTTCACAATTTCTAGGATGGATACTCTAAAGTACTCTTTTTGACTTAGAATACAAGTGAGTACGTTGACCATCTTGTCGTTCAACACAATATGCTTCTTATAATCATCATTAAACTCACTTGGAGTCTTTGGAATTTGTCAGCCACCTACTATCTTCTATTCTACAATCTGAAGCCTTTATGAATTTCTTCATTCTTCTCTTCTAGAATGTGAAATTTTCTACATTCAATCCAGGTGGCTTCGTTGTAGAGCTCCCTTCAGGTATAATGCTATCACCAAATCCTACCTTGTTAGCTCTTGAGATTGTTAATCCTTTTTCAAGAGATCTGTTCTGACACCAAATGTTTGTTTCGGTAGTTACACCCAAGAGAGCTGAATTGGGTGATATTTTTAAACTTTAGTGAAATCAAATAGTTAAAGAACAATGTCACCAAAAGAAGCTGAAGGAAAAATATTGCATGGTAGTTATATTGATTCAGCCTAACCACTTGCCCAATATCTAATGCTCAATTTCCCTCTAAGTATTTCACTATTCTTCTGAATAACCAGATTTTGAAGCCTCAGTACATCAACCAGTAAATTTCTCTCTCACTCTCCCTTACAACCTGAGGCAATAATCTACTATTGAGTATATCAATAAATGAATAAAGATTTACAAAGCTCTATTGACTAGAGGGATTGTGCTAAACACTAAAGTACAAAATAATTAAGAAATTCTCACACAAAAATTCCTCTATTCACAAAATGTGAAGCATGGTAAAACAAAGTATAGTAGATAGTGAGAATAAAAGCTTGAATAAATACATTTGATATAGTAGATGAGCTTTTTAACTCCAGCATTCAATTTATCTGCTTTTTATAGTTGAGCTCCTCAAAAATCCATTAGACCCATTGATTGTGGCTGTTGAAGAGAAAAAGCTGTTAATAGTTGGTAATTGCATTTAATACTTCTGAAAGACTTTCCTTTTTCATGCAACTTCTCCTTTGATGTTCTCTTTGTCAAAAATTGATCTAGAAAGACATTGTTATAGTGATATGCAAAGAGTTTAATCATCTAACAATGATTGTGCATTTATTGAGATTAAAAATATCAGATTACGTCAAAGTATGGATTGAAAATCTTTTGAAAAATTAGTTGGATTTATCAAAGTATTTATTGAAAAGATGCTTTATTGAAAGGGTTTTGATAAATATATTGAAAACAGTTTAAGATCTGATCGAACAGGACTTCGATAAATAGCCTGATCGAATAGCTCTTCAAAAAATATTATTTTTATAACATGGTATTTCAGACTTATCAAAAACAATATTCATTTAAAATTTTTTCATAACAGCAAATTTATCGAAGTGGTCTTCAATTAGCAGGCTTATCAAATATATTATTATTAAGTGTCTGAAGAACCAAACTCAGACTTTACATCATCAAAATCAAAAGTTATTTATCAATTAAATACTTCAGTGTCTTTGTAAAAATGATTTTTTTCTATTTATAGAAGTGTTATTCAATAAATCCCCTTATCAAATAATACTTCGATAATTGAGTCTTGAAATATACTTTAGTTAAAAGACTCGTTTGTTGACTTGATTTGAATTGTTGTTGAAGACGTATCCCAAGCGTTAAGTCAACTTAAAGTAGACTGATAGCAGTAACCGCCTTGGGAATTACTCTATTTGATCCTGCATTGCAATTAGAAGTAACATCATTCAAAAACCTAAGAGCATGGGGTGTAATTCTTTTACTTATAAGAATGAGTAGTCAAAGGAGAGAAAGTTGGCCCTGTAACCAAGTGTTCCAAGAACTTTTGATGCCGCATATGAGATGGTGGAGGAGCAAGAATTGGTTCTTCTGGTAGGTCTGACTCACTTGTCATGACAATGTGATTTCCTGTTGTGCCTTTCTTCATGATGAAAGAGCATTGCCAATAAAATTCCTATCATTTGTCATGACGAACGGTCACAGAGAGCATGGTCAAATAATTTCTCTCGTTCATTGTGATGTATCCTTCCTCTTATCAGACTAATGGTCACAAAGACTCTCCCCAAGTGTTTTACCTCCACATTCAAAATCAATCATTGTTTGAAGCCCTGCATAACTTGTCAACAAATCCTTTCCAAAAGCTATATCACTAGAAAAAGAAGACATGGAGCAAAACCATATGAGAATTTAAGTCCTGGGAAATGGAAAGCATGTTATTTACTTCCAAACAATTAATGCACGGCCCATTAGTCCCACAAGAGCAAGAAAATGAATAAGCATAATTCAATAAAGAGAAATAATCAACATAAGCTCTCAAGAAATAATCCAATTCAAATGACTCTTGATCAACGCAAGGAACATTAGCACTATTAGACACAAAGTCATAAACATCATGCATGCTTAACTAGTGGTTTTCTCTAACTTTTTCCAAAATCAAATCAATACATTTAGACCTATGAAAGCATAGTTATCTAAAGGATATTCTATTGCTTTATTCATATTGAAAGATATTACTTGATCACGTACTTCCATAGTGATGGCACTATGTTTCATACTTACTAATGATGGTTTTAGAAGTAGCTAGGAAAGGTCTTGCCAAAATCAATGTACAATCATTCACCAACTCATTGGTTATGTTCAAGACATAAAAATCAGCAAGGAATACTAAATCTTTAACTTTTAGAAGAATGTCCTCTAAGAAACACTCAAGATTCCTAATAGTCCTGTCAGTCAATTGTAGCATTGCCCTAGTATCCTTAATGTTACCAACTCCTAGAGAATGATAAACAGACAAGGGCATAACATTTATAGCATCCCCTAGATCCAATAGAGCTCCTTTGATATGTCCACGTCCAACAATACAAGGAACTATATAGGAACCGGGATCTTGGCAATTCACAGGCAACTCAGATTTAAACAAAGATGAAACATTTGCCCTCAATTGAGTCCTCTCAATAGGGTTATACTTTTGTTTGTTAGTGCACAATTGTTTCAAAAATCTAGCATGATTAGGATTACTCCTAAGATACTCAACCATTGGCACATTGATATCAATTTTACTAAACAAAGTATATGACTTTTGACCAAAATCCTCATCAAACTTCTTCTTACCCATATGATAAGTTATAGGAAAAGGGAGTTTGTAAGTTTTACCTCCTTACCCACTTACTTTGAGGCTTCATGAATGCTTGATTCTGCTGGTTCCTCTACATTATTCCCTTTGTAGGATGAGATGGTCACTTAAGGCTCCTCTTCCTTTAAAGTCTTCTTCTCTTTCTAACACTTGAACCTCTTCTTCTTCTTCTCCCTCCTTTGATGAGAGTATTTCTTAGCCATCAGTAGCTCTTCCTTAGCACTCTCTTTTTTTCCAATTTCATTGGTGACAGAGGTGGGCTATAGGGTTCAACTTCATCATCCTCTTTAGTGGATTTCTCATCCTTGGAATCTCACCTTCCTTCCACTTCTAAGGGAAGTGGCATTCAATGCGTTATGATTAATCACTATGTTGGAAGGGATATTCCCACTACTCCTTGCTTGCATATCACATACGACATTAGTGACTTGAGTCAAATGAGTTGTAATGTTGGCATTCTTTAAATTAAGCTCTTCAATCTTCCTATGAACATCCTAATTATTTTGCTTCAAACTTTGAATAATAGCAGTAATTTTAGAAAGATGCCCATCATTTTCCTTCAACTTGTTGTCAATATTACAAACTCTCCAATCCACATGGATAATTGTGTAGCCATGCTTTTGAATTAGTTGAGAAGTCTTATCAACTCTAAATGGTACAATGGCATTGTTATCAGAATTAGGAACAATGGGTTTATAAGTGTCTTGAGCATTACTTGATGAAGCACCACCACTTTAGAATCAGTTTTGCCTATTGTCATTATTGGACGATCAAAAGTTGGGGTAGTCTCTCTAACCGAGTGATAATTGTCGTTTTAATTATCAAACAAAACTAAACTAACCAATAGTAAAGTGGAGGCTAACCTAGGTTGATTCACAAGGAGTGTAAATGGATGTAGAAGTTCCTAATTAATCTAATGAACCACAAATTAACAAGTTAAAGAGATGGTGTTTGATGAGTTCAATCTACTTACTGAAAGCAAATCCTATGCTATTGTTTATGCTTTTAAGTGTTTATGATGATGAGGTGAATGAATGACAAGTGTGTTCCCTTGGAGATTACCTTACATTCATTATCCATAAAATATGAGGTTAACAACTCGCTAGTTAAATTTCAATCAAAGCTATAACTCGCAGACATTAAAAGAGATTAAGAATCATTCAACTCAAAGATAGTAGAATATGAATTAAATAGAAATCACTTAATTAATCACAACTATATTCAACTCAATCAAAGATGCAAGATGCAAATCAATCAAATGATAGTTATGCACAAATAAGAAATCTAACTTGGTTCCCTACTTCTTTGTCCTCTACTACTCTAATTGCATAATTAATTATAGAATTAACTACATCAACTCGATACAATTAAATCTAAATTAAAGACACAATGAACTCTCTGTTCAGCTCAAAGATTCAGATTCAGCAATATCTCTAAGAGAGCACAGGAGCTTAGCCTTGCGTTGCTATCTGAACTTCAGCAGCAATAGAAAATACAGCAGCAGTCATGGTGAAAATGATAGAAGATGAAGATGAACTGCATAACTTTCCTCTAGTTCTATTGATTAGAACAGAGGAAAGTGCAGAATAGAAAATGGAGAGGGAAATGGAAATGAAAGGAAATGGCATGTCTAGAATGGGATGGATGTGGAGATATGAATTAACAAAATGCGTGGAAGCTGGAATATGGCAGAAGCAAACTCCCCTGATATGGAATGGTGTGGATGTATATATAGATGTGAAAGGATGTGAAGGGTAGCTGAAATGGTGTGAATGATGTGTGGAGTACATGAGTTGCTGCTAGAATGTATGATTCTGTTATGTGTGTGTGAACAGTGCGAAAGGAGCGTAAACAGTGTTGTGTGCGTAAACAATACTTCTCCATGTGCCAGCATATGCATGATCTCAACTTGCAATTTGTTCCTCAATTCCCCCTAGCCCATGTACTGACACATGTCATCAACTCCTTTAGTCCAGCTATCATTCTCCTTTAATGCATTGGTCTCTTATAGAAAATTAGAATAAATAGATTATTTATTCACTTTAAGTACTAAATTTATATCAATTAATTCTCAACTGTTATAAATATTATTTTATTTAATAACTGCTCAATATATTGATAAATGGGGATAAAATCAATAATAAACTCACTTTAAACGCACTATAAATATGAGTTTAGCAACTCCCCAACACTTAGTTTTTGCACTCTGAGCAAAATTATGGATCAAAATTGAAATTCAAACACACATGTTCAGCATATTTGGCAAGAGATTCAATATAAGCACTTGTCATCAATCTTTTCCTTTCAATTGACAATAGTCCAAATTAATCTCATATCAATCAAATAATCCAAATCATGCAATGAAATCATAGTAAGCAACTAGGTTGAGATTTTATCACAAGGTGTAGTATTTCAGTCATTCTTTTATCAAGGTAATTTCACTCAACCGTCTAGATTAGGCGTCTCATAGGCTTGTAACCATCCGACATCTCCACCACTAATTGCTACCAAGGTTGTGAATCAAAGGGTCTTTATTAGGTTGTAATGTTGGAAAGGCCAAGTGATAAAATAGAATTACATGTCAACGATTAATGAAATACTGCACATGATCTTACTTCTTTAAGCTAATTCAGCATTTGATCATAGTCTCAATTGTGCAACTGCAGAAAGTATCACAATTCACTAAATATTTTCCTTTCATGCAAGTTGAATATCACATTTTTTATCTAGTTTATCTCTTCTTTCTTTCTTTCTTTTCTCTTTTCTGTACTTTTTCTTTTTGCATTTCTCTATTTTTTTCACTATTCAACTAGATAGTACATATATTAAAATTCTGATATCCAATAAGTGGTGCAATTTATCAGTTATTGCACAGTTAAGACTGTAAGGAATTGGAAGACACGCAGCGGAAATTAATTTAAAAATTTTTCCATTCCTTGCCAGGATCTACCGTATGTGTTTAAGTCAAGTGGGAAGAAGCATTACCCTTAGTGTTTCTCAGCGACTTCCACAGCTTCTCTCCGCGGCTGGTGATCTCTTTTCGATTGTAAGGAGACGTCCACAGCTTCTCTCTGCGGCTCATGCTCTCTTTTTGATCGCAAGAAGTCGACTCTTCAGGTCGTCTTCCTCTACTGGTATCCACACGAACAGCGTTCCAACCACGAATGACGTGCTAGCGTCTCCTGTCCCTCTAAGGCTTTCTTAAGAGTTCGTCCTCTCCGTCTCTACTTCAGCAGTTTCTTATCTGCAAACCTTTTGCAGATTCCGTTCGGCCCTTTTTGTGTTATGTGCTGTATTCAAAACGTAGCTCCTAAAATCGGATATATAGGATGCTCTGTGTTTTTCTCAACCGAATTAGATTTTGGAATTAATCTATATTAATTCCAAATACAATATCACATATTGTATAATTTGATAAGAAACTAATTAAATTATTTATATTAAATCTGTCCCACAGATTTAATTCACCTATTTATTTAATTTAAATAAAGATAAGATTGGACTGTATTTGATTTATTCTCATAAATCAAATTTGAGATATCCTATCAATTTGAATTTCAAAATCAAACGTGATAGAGATTTAATTTATCCTTATAAATTAAATCCTATATATCCCTTATATATAATATATATATATATATATATACGAATTTATATATCTACGAATATAAATATAAATAAATACATACGTCATCCCTGGATCATCCATTGAATCTAGACACGTCTTAAATTCAATTAATCTGGACATCATAGCTCGTGTTGGGCTATTTTGTGTGCGACCCTGTAGGCCCATATGAAGTTGACAGTGGGCCATTTGCTATACTGGCCCACAAGTCGCAAGTGGTCTCTAGCAAGACATAACGACTACCCAAATCATATAAGAATCGATAAACGATGTAACCTTTTATACAACCATATCATGTCCCTTCTGTCACGTGATATTTTGGTCATGGATGAGGCATGGATAATGTCATCCTCCTATTCCTGACCGTTACTTTCTCGATCCCTGAGTAGTCTGACTATAGAAATGGAACTACCTTTCCATTACAGTATGGCCATACATTTCTCAGACTCACTCATCGAGGGGCCCAGTAATATCTCTCTACGAATGTGAGGGACAAATTCCATCTTGACCATTCACATTCCTCCGCATGAAAAACCACTAAGCCTGAACATAGTCTTTATGATCACTCGGTCAAAAGTGACTTTTGACTAGGCCAAAGCTGAGCATTTGTCATGTAGGAATCCATGATGATCTCAGGTCAAAGGGCATAGTGACGTGGTTTGTATATGAGAGAAGATTATGACGTAACCCATGCAACTCTCTCATAGCGGGTCGGTCCAACACCTTGTACTCTTACATGTGCATATGACTTTGATTTATATCTCTATACATCTTCAAAGTCATACTGGTCTTATTTCATCTCTGTTCCCACACAGATGACCGACCAGGGACATTTAGGATAAGATCATGAATTATCCAAGGATGGTCATCACAGTAAACATGCAAATAATATGATAACACAATTAATAAATTCATAAATCAATAATGTTCATAAGACAATGATTGGCCCCTAGGGCACGTTTTCCAACAACCTCCCACTTGCACTAGGTACAATCACTAATTTGAGTAATTCCGATTGACCTAACATGACGCTCATGCTTTGCCTGCACAAGCGGCTTTGTTAGAGGATCAGCAATATTGTCTTCTCCTGCTACTTTGCATATCTTTATATCACCTCTATCATTGATTTCTCTGATAAGATGAAATCGCCTGAGTATATGCTTGGTCCTTTGATGTGACCTAGGCTCTTTGGCCTGTGCAATGGCACCGCTATTGTCACAGAGCAAAGTTATTGGATCTGAGATGGTAGGTATCACCCCTAGTTCCGTGATGAACTTCCTGATCCAGACGGCTTCCTTAGCTGCATCAGATGCTGCTATATACTCAACTTCTGTGGCAGAATCTGCTACAGTGCCCTGCTTAGAGCTCTTCCAGCTTACTGCTCCATTATTAAGGAGGAATATATATCCAGACTGCGATTTTTGGTCGTCCTGGTCAGTTTAGAAACTCGTGTCTGTGTAACCAGTTACACAGAGTTCGTCATCCAATCCACCATAGACCAAGAATAAGTCTTTAGTCCTTCTCAAGTACTTAAGGATATTCTTGACAGCAGTCCAATGGCCCTCACCAAGGTCCTGTTGATATCTACTAGTCATACTTAAAGCAAATGAGATATCCAGTCGAGTACATAACATGGTGTACATGATAGATCCTATGGCCGAGGCATATGGAACTTTACTCATGCGACCTCGCTGATCAGGTGTACTAGGACACAGATCTTTGCTGAGGTGACTACCATGAGACATGGGTATGAAACCCCTCTTCGATTCGTGTATACTGAATCTATGCAGTATTTTGTCTATGTATGTACTCTGACTGAGTCCTAGAAGTCTTTTAAATCTATCTCTATAGATCCTGATTCCTAAGATGTAGGTGGCTTCACCCAAGTCTTTCATCGAGAAAGACTTTCCTAACCAAGACTTGACAATCTGCAAGGTAGGAATGTCATTCCCAATAAGTAGGATGTCATCGACATAGAGATTCATTAATGTGCTCCCACTAACCTTCTTGTACACACAAGGTTCATTAATGTTTTGAAGAAATCCAAACTCTTTGACTACTTCATCAAAATGATGATTCCAACTCCGAGAGGCTTGCTTCAGTCCATAAATGGACCTTTGAAGCTTGCACACTTTACCAGAGTTCTCGGAATGCACAAACCCTTCAGGTTGTGTCATGTACACATCCTCAAGGAGCTTTCCATTAAGGAAGGCTATCTTGACGTCCATCTGCCATATTTCATAGTCATAATATGCTGCTATGGCAAAGAAGATTCTGATTGATTTGGCCATTGCAACTGGGAAAAAGGTCTCATCATAGTCGACACCATGAGTTTGAGTAAATCCTTTTGCAACCAGTCGTGCCTTGAAGACATTTACATTGCCATCCATGTCAGTTTTCTCGTTAAAAACCCACTTGCACCCGACAGTTTTTACACCTTCAGGCGGGTCGCCTAAGGTCCAAACCTTATTGTCGTACATGGATTGCATTTCAGACTTCATGGCATTAAGCCACTTTTCAGAGTTTGGTCCCACTATAGCTTCTCGATAGGTAGTTGGCTCATTATGCTCAATGAGCAACACATCACGACTGTCAAAAATCAGAAATCCATATCTCTGAGGCTGAAGTCGTGTCCTATTAGACTTCCGTGGACCTTGCGTGACTTGAGGAGTCTCAACAACTTGTTGTGAGTCTTCTGTATTTTCCATCTGTAGTTCTATGGTGTCTTGTGGCTCTCGAACTTCTTCGAGGTGTACCTTACTCCCACTGGTTCTTTTAGAGATAAATTCTCGTTCGAGAAAGATACCATTTCTGACAACAAACACTTTGTTATCAGCAGGGTTGTAGACGTAATATCCCTTGGTTTCCTTAGGATATCCCACAAAGAGGCATTTTGAGAATTTGGGTGCTAATTTGTCTGAGGCTTGTTGCTTAACATAGACCTCGCATCCCCAAATCTTGAGGAAAGACAAACTAGGCATCCTTGCAGTCCATATCTCATACGGAATCTTTTCGATTGCCTTAGATGGAACACGATTGAGTGTGAATGTAGCTGTCTCTAGGGCATGGCCCCAAAAGGAGGGCGGAAGATCTGTTCGACTCATCATGGATCGAAGCATATCTAATAGTGTTCGATTCCTCCGTTCAGAAACACCATTCCATTGTAGTGTCCCTGGAGGAGTCAATTGTGAGACTATCCCACAACTCTTAAGATGATCTATGAACTTTTGGCTCATATATTCACCACCCCGATCAGATCGAAGGGCTTTAATTGTTTTGCCAAGCTGGTTTTGTACTTCATTTTGAAATATCTTGAACTTTTCAAAAGACTCAGATTTATGTTTCATCAGATAGATGTACCCATATCTGCTGAAATCATCTATGAATATTATCAAGTACAAATAACGTCCTCCGGCATTTGTGTTCATCAGTCCACACACATCTGTATGTATGAGGCCCAATAAATCAGTGGCCCTCTCACTGTGCCCAGTGAAGGGTGAATTTGTCATCTTTCCTAACAAGCAAGACTCGCAAGTGTCATATGATTCAAAATCAAATGAGTTTAGAAATCCATTTTGATGGAGTTTGGAAATACGTTTCTCATTTATGTGGCCCAGACGACAGTGCCAGAGCTATGTCGGATTCAAATCATTCGGTTTGACCCTTTTAGCGGTTATGTTATAGATATTTCCATGATTGGGTTGTTCCAAATTTAATATGTAATGATCAACATGCAAATCACCATGAGCATAGAAAACATAATTACGATAAATAGAACATCTACTATTCCCAGCAATAGAAGTGAAACCTTCCTTATCCAAATAAGAAAGTGAAACAATGTTACTACTTAAAGTAGGAACATAATAGCAATTGTTCAAAACTAACAAAAGCCCAGTGGGCAGAACTAATTCATAAGTGCCTACAGCTAACGCAGCAACCCTTGCTCTGTTTCCAACTCGTAGGTCAACCTCGCCCTTTTTCAGCTTCCTACTGTCCTTTAGTCTCTGCACATTTGTACAAATGTGAGAACCACACGCAGTATCTAATACCCATGAAGTGGAAGTAGAAAGATGAATGTATATAACATAAATACCTGAAGCGATAGCCCCGCTATCCTTCTTGTTCTTTTTCAGATCTTCGAGGTAGAGTTTACAATTCCTCTTCCAATGACCAGGTTCATTGCAGAAGAAGCAGACTCCTTCCTTAGGAGGCTTTGCCTTCTTTGGTGCAGGCTTGGTTTCGGGCTTACCTGACTCTTTGGTCTTACCTGATGAGCCATGACCCTTCCCCTTGCCTTTGCCTTTCTTTTTCATACCCTTTCCTTTCTGAACCATCAAAACAGCACTGGGCTTCTTCTTAAAACTCAGCTCAGCAGTTTTAAGCATCCCATGCAGTTCAGAAATAGATTTCTCCATGTTATTCATGTTGTAGTTCATGACAAACTGGTCATAACTTTCTAGGAGTGAGTTCAAGATCAAATCCGTAGCTAACTCCTGGCTCATGGGAAATTCAAGCCTTTCAAGGTGATCAATGTACCCTTTCATCTTTAAGACATGAGTACTGACTGATGCACCTTCAGCCATCTTGCAGGAATGTAAGGCCTTAGTGGCCTCATACCTCTCTTGCCTTGCCTGTTGCTGGAACATTTCCTTGAGATGCACAATCATCTCATAAGCCTCCATGTGTTCGAGATCTCTTTGGAGCTCTGGAACCATGGTGGCTAGCATCAAGCATCCCACATCGACAGAGTCTTCCTTATGCTTCGTGTAAGCATCTCTCTGAGCTCTAGGAGCATCGGCCGCTGGCTCCTCAGGAATAGGTTGATCTAGGACATGCGCCTTTCTTTCCTGCTTGAGAACAATTCTCAAGATCCTAAACCAGTCAAGAAAGTTTGTCCCATTAAGTTTGTCCTTCTCAAGGACAGATCGCAGCGATAATGTAGCAGTATTACTAGTCGTCATAATTCTACAATTAAAATATGCAATTTAATTAGCAATCTCCCACTAAATAAATAACCCTCAATGCATTAGTTAGTGGGCTAAGATCCATATTTGGCTTAAACTTAAGTCCGCTTTGGCAGGACGCTTAAATTAAGTTATTTAGGTAGGTAACACCTTTACCAATTACATCAAATGTAACTCTTAGATATTTATAGGATTCTATCATCATATGATCTGGCATGTTTTTAATCTCATCTAATGCCTTGAGACCCAAAACCGTTTTGTTAATCTCAATTAAGTCAAACAATAATAAACATGTGAGAGTAGCACCATTACTCTTACTTATCTCCCCAAGATAACTCAAAAGCACCCACTTTAGTGGAGTCGACAATTGAGCGATCGAGATTTTGATAAGTGTTCATAAATTGACAGCATCATGACTTAAGATTTCATTTAGAGGGCCTAATTTAACTATCTGGTTTATAAAAACGCATGTTTCTCAGTTTGTATCTCATACAAGTAATATGCATGTGCTGATATAATCATAATACACATAATCTAAATGTGATACAATATGGCTCATCTATCCTAACTCCCCTCAAGCCAATGAGAGGAGGTCTCTTGTAAGAAAAGGGAAATTACATATAGAAACCTCTTTTAACATTCGAGGGGAGTGAGATGAGAAGAGAAGGTACATTAAGAGTATATAGAGGAAGGCACGACACGCAGGCCGTATTTAAAAATTACAACACTTGCAATCTAGAGCCATATTATTCACCATACCCAAACATTCAAGAATCAATATTCAGATTTAATTCAAGGGTAATTAATGTTTCATATCTATAACATTCACCAAATAACATATGTTACGGTTATATTGCGCTACGAACAGGTAGCCACGGCGGTCCTGCTATGTTAATTGATCAAATCAAAGCGCATCACCACCGATTTCAATTCCCTTTTAGATTCCTTTTATGTCATACATAACACGGGTTCCTTATACGTCATACATAAAACGCATATTATATGATCGGCTATGACTAACACATATCATATCAATTAACAATCAAGCCTAACTTAAACAAAAAACGGCATGGCTCTGATACCACTGTAAGGAATTGGAAGACACGCAGCGAAAATTAATTTAAAAATTTTTCCATTCCTTGCCAGGATCTACCGTATGTGTTTAAGTCAAGTGGGAAGAAGCATTACCCTCAGTGTTTCTCAGCGACTTCCACAGCTTCTCTCCGCGGCTGGTGATCTCTTTCCGATCGTAAGGAGACGTCCACAGCTTCTCTCCGCGGCTCGTGCTCTCTTTTTAATCGCAAGAAGTTGACTCCTTAGGTCGTCTTCCTCTACTGGTATCCACACGAATAGCGTTCCAACCACGAATGACGTGCTAGCGTCTCCTGTCCCTCCAAGGCTTTCTCAAGAGTTCGTCTTCTCCGTCTCTACTTCAGCAGTTTCTTATCTGCAAACCTTTTGCAGATTCCGTTCGGCCCTTTTTGTGTTATGTGCTGTATTCAAAACGTAGCTCCTAAAATCGGATATATAGGATGCTCTGCGTTTTTCTCAACCGAATTGGATTTTGGAATTAATCTATATTAATTCTGAATACAATATCACACATTGTATAATTTGATAAGAAACTAATTAAATAAATAATGTTTATATTAAATCCGTCCCACAGATTTAATTCACCTATTTATTTAATTTAAATAAAGATAAGATTGGACTGTATTTGATTTATTCTCATAAATTAAATTTGAGATATCCTATCAATTTGAATTTTAAATTCAAACGTGATAGAGATTTAATTTATCCTTATAAATTAAATCTTGTAAATATCTCTTATATGAGATATCCTATCAATTTGAATTTCAAATTCAAACGTGATAGAGATTTAATTTATCCTTATAAATTAAATCCTATATATCCCTTATATATAATATATATACGAATTTATATATATACGAATATAAATATAAATAAATATATACATCAACCCTGGATCATTCATTGAATCTAGACACGTCTTAGATTCAAGAATCTGGACATCATAGCTCGTGTTGGGCTATTTTGTGTGCGACCCTGTAGGCCCATATGAAGTTGGCAGTGGGCCATTTGCTATACTGGCCCACAAGTCGTAAGTGGTCTCTAGCAAGACATAACGACTACCCAAATCATATGAGAATCGATAAACGATGTAACCTTTTATACAACCATATCATGTCCCTTCTATCACGCGATATTTTGGTCATGGATGAGGCATGGATAATGTCATCCTCCTATTCCTGACCGTTACTTTCTCGATCCCTGAGTAGTCTGACTATAGAAATGGAACTACCTTTCCATTACAGTATAGCCATACATTTCTCAGACTCACTCATCGAGGGGCCCAGTAATATCTCTCTACGAATGTGAGGGACAAATTCCATCTTGACCATTCACATTCCTCCGCATGAAAAACCACTAAGCCCGAACATAGTCTTTATGATCACTCGGTCAAAAGTGACTTTTGACTAGGCCAAAGCTGAGCGTTTGTCATGTAGGAATCCATGATGATCTCAGGTCAAAGGGCATAGTGACATGGTTTGTATATGAGAGAAGATTATGACGTAACCCATGCAACTCTCTCATAGCGGGTCGGTCCAACACCTTGTACTCTTACATGTGTATATGACTTTGATTTATATCTCTATACATCTTCAAAGTCATACTGGTCTTATTTTATCTCTGTTCCCGCACAGATGACCGACCAGGGACATTTAGGATAAGATCATGAATTATCCAAGGATGGTCATCACAGTAAACATGCAAATAATATCATAACACAATTAATAAATTCATAAATCAATAATGTTCATAAGACAATGATTGGCCCCTAGGGCACCTTTTCCAACAAAGACTAATTACAGTAGCAAAAATCTTGTACAATATTCATTAACTAATGATAAAATTTAAAAAAAAATGAAGGTCTCAAAGGGGTTAATCAAGGGATTTATTTATTGTTATATATGGCTACTGTTTGAGCAAAAGGGTTTTGAAAGAAAGGCCCTTATCATATTCACAATTCGAAGAAGCTAATGTGATTTTGAATCAATGATTGAGACAAGTTCTGTAAAGTTACCAAACTAGATGGTGTCACACAATGTAAATGAATATCTATTGGAGGCTCAATTTCCTTCTATCTAGCTTACTCACCCTAATTCACTCATGATGATAAGATTGCATGTATATCAAACAAAATACATGAGATCAATCATTCATACTGCACAATTTTCATTAATCAATCAATGAAAATAAGCAATTCATACTTCATCAAGCTTGCCAATGTTCAAAAGTATGTGTTCAAAATTCAATTTTAAATCCATGACAGTAAGTTCAATCAGACCACGCAACAATTAGATGAAACAAGAGAATTTTTCTGCTAAATTTCACGTCTAGTCGTGACAAAAGGGTCTTTAGGTCTCCACTGTTTTATACAGAGAAGAAATTTTTAGAAAACAGGGAATATTGGTCGTGACACATGATTATAGCAAGTAATCCTAACAAACACACAAGCACAGGTCGCGACTAAGTGTCCATCCAATCATGACCAAAATTCACAGCGAGTTACAGTCGCGACAAAGATAAGCACAGAACACGACTAAAACATCATAGACAGGAAGCAGTAGAAAATAATAATTACTGGTCACAATAAATATGTTCATATGTTGTGACTACTTTACACAGAGAGAATAGGTCGTGACTAATTTTCACAGAAACAAAACCTGACATATATGCACACATTAGTCGCAACAAGAAAAGCACAAGGTCGCGACCAGAATAAATAATCTCAGTGGTTATCTAATTTTTATTTACCTATTTTTCACACTAAAGTTCTACTCCCCCACACTTAAATTCTACATTGTCCTCAATGTGAAGAAGTAGAGAAACACATGAAAGGCTGAAGTAATGAAGAGGACAAAGCTGAATTAGAATCCAAGATGAACTTATTAATTTTTATCTACCCCTACTGACTTGGTTGCCTCCCCCACACTTAATCAACAATTTACAGCTCAAGTATATAAGTAAAACAATGTAAACCATACTATTGTAAGTGGGAAAATAAGAAAGGAGACAACCTGAGTATCATGGGGGCTTGAAGTTCTCTTTGTACATCATGAATAATTGGCCATTAACCTGGTATACTGTACCATATGCTTCATCTTGTCTTGTCGGTATAGCCTTTATCCATCTTAAAAGATAATCCGCAGCTTGTAGAATATATGCATATTCAAAAGATAGTGGGAATTGTCTTATTGATATAACTACTGCATTATTCATTTTTGTCCTTGCCAAATAATCTTGTTGATGTTGGACCATATCCTTTAATTGTTGCAGTCTTGAAATGTCTAAGAATTTCAATTTGAAGCTCTCATGAACAGGGTTACAATGAAGTATATAATTATTGAATGGAAAACTCCCTACTTCAGAGGTTCCAATTCCTTGTCTCTCAAAGTATACTGCATAATCCTTGTCCTGCAATTCTGTTAAATTTGTTACAAACCTTCTTGGATATTGTTCATCACTTGAAACAGTGAGGTTAGTTCCAACACAAAAAATATTAGATGAAGATGAAGAAAAATCACCCATAGTGGTAATTTGGCCATCAATTTTAGAATCAATGCATAACACATCATCATTGGATGAAGAAAATGCAGAGAAATCAGTGGAGGAAGTAAGACATGGAATATTCTTCAACTTCATCATCATTTTCAAGCTCATGAATATTATCACACTCATTTTCAAGTGATGCATCAATCATGTTAAGTCCTAGGAGAGAGAATGATCCTAATGTGGGTGTCTATACATGTTAAATTGAATTATGTGCCCACCAAATTCCATTTTAATAATTCTATTTTTCATGCAAATCATGGTATTAGTTGTCTTCAAGAATGGCCTTCCTAGAATAAGAGTACTATTAGACTTATTTGACATATCCAAAACATAAAAGTCCACAGGAAAAACAAGTTCTTTAACTTGAACTTTAATGTCTTTTAAAATTCCCTTAAGATTAATAATTCTGTTATTAGCCAAATGAGCTAACACACTAGTTGGTTTAATCATATTTACTCCTACGGCATGATAAATGGAACTTGGCATAACATTGATAGCAGCACCTAAATCTAGCAATGCTTTAAGAATAGTTATCTTGCCAATTGTACAAGGAATAGAAAATGCACCTAGATCTTTACACTTCAGCAGAAGTTGAGAGTTGAAAAGTGCATAAGCTTTATGTCCCACTTGCACCAATTCAGTAGGTTTATATATTTCCTTTTGTGTGCAACTGTCCTTCAAACATTTTGTATATTCTGACACTCTTTGAATTCTCTCCAGCATAGGCACCTTTACTTCAATATTGTTGAAAGAATTAAGCAATTCCTTATCTTGCTCCTCTAAGGCCTTCTTATTGCTACTCATGAATTCCCTTAGGATATGTAGTTCCTTCATATGTATCTTTTCCTCAGCTACCCTAGAGATTGTTTCTTGATGTTTGAGTTCTAAATTTATTGCTGGTTGTATTTCTTCAATTATGTCCACTTTAAGATTCCTTAAATCAGAATCTATAGCTTCAAGTAGTGCAGTTTCCTTGCTGTTAAGCTATCTACAACCTTCTGAATCTGAGGCAGAATTGATTTGACTTTTTATAACGTTTTCCTTCCCCAGTGGTTGTGCTTCTTTTATATTTTCAGACTTCTTAATGCTACTATTAGAATAAGTGTCTACATCACATTCCTCTTTACTGTTAACATCTATAGCTTGCTCCCCAACTTGTTATTCATCTGTCAAACTTATAACATTTACATATTTGGGGTTAACAACTGTATTTGAAGGCATTAATGGAATTGGCTAGTTGTGATATATAGCCATTCATGTCTGCAGCTTTTGTTTCCTACTGTTCCATCTTATTATCCAAGGTAGTAAACCTAGACTTTATCATTGCTTGATTGTTCTCCACAGTAGATATCAAATTCTTGAAGTTAGAGCAGAAGTTTATGTTGATGGAGTTTATATTTGAATTCATGATATTAATGCTCTTCATTATCTCAGATATTTCATCATCCTTTGCAGCAGAGGGTACTTCTATAGCTCTAGAAGATTCATCCATTTATCTATCATTGTTGAATCTGTTCTGCCCATAATTCTTGTCTCTACCTCTATCCATCCGTCTAAAATTAGGATGATCTCTCCATCCTTCATTATGTGTTGGAGTATGGATTCCTTTGTGGATACTGGTTTGGTTTGCCTTGATAGATAGCTGATACACTGGCACAATGTGTAGGACAACTGATAGTGGTGTGCATAGGAGAATAACAAAGTTGACAACTAGGAACAACAAGAGCTTAGTATGGGCTTTAAATATGTGAATTGTCCAAATGAGCAGCTAGGTTGTTGATTTGAGCATTCATGGCAGCAATTTGGGAAGATAAACTATTATAATCTTGAGAAGGCCTTACAAAAACCTCATGGACCTGCCTAGTATCATAGCCTCCATACTGCTGGTCATTGATTACTATTTTCTCAATTAGGTTTTATGCTTCATGTGGAGTTAAATCATCAATGTAGCCTTCAACAGTTGCATCCAAATTCTTCTTGCACGCATAGCACAATCCTAAGTGGAAATACTACACCAAATGCTCAGTTAGAATCTAGTGGTATGGACATCTAGCTAGCAGCTCTTGCAATCTTCTCCAAAATTCATGGAAAGATTCTTGATCATAATGTTTTGTAGCAAAAATCTCCTTCCTTAATGTATATATCTTTGAAGTAGGGAAGTATCTCTCTAGGAAAGCAGTTCTCAAGTTTTCCAGGAATCCAATGCTTGAGGTGTATGATGTGACAGCATATAAAACCATTCATTTGCTTTTCCTTCAAGTGTAAAGTGGAACACTTGTCTTTGCATAGCACCCATGTCAGCACCTATAGGTTTCATGGATGAGTAAACTTGATGCATAGTCTTCAAGTGCTTGAAAGGATCTTCCCCTTCTAATCCATAAAATTTTGGTAAGTTACTTAACCAAGAACCTTTTAACTAAAAATTAACATCCAAAGCAGGATAAGTGCAGAAAGGATCAAAGTTTGCATGAGAAGAAGTCAATTCTCTTATGCTCTTGCTCTTCTATTGTTTATGGTATTCTCTCCATGATGCTCATTTTGAATATTCTGGTTATAAGTATGAGTTTCAGCTTCATTAGCATGATCCATGACTAAATGATTATCTAATATAGCACTAGATGCGTAGTCAATTTTAACAATAGAGTTACCAGAAGAACTAGGCTCAACAAAAGATGTAACACTAGTTGATTTAAGATCTTAGCCTTCTTAATTTGTCTAAGTGTTCTATTGATTTCTCTATCCAAAGGAAAGAAGTTAGAGCTTCTATTTATGCAAATCACTCTCAACAATGATGCAGAATATCAAATATGTCACAATTGTAGTAAAATAGTCAGGTTGTGACTAAAAGGTCACTAGGTTGTGACTAACAAGCATAGAGAATAGAGATCGCGATAAAAATTAATTTCACGTCGCAACTTTCACTCACAGAGAGGAAAAATTTTGAATCAGGATTTTTGGTCACAACCAAATGTCACTTTGGTCGTGACTAAAAATCACAGAGAGCAAAATGCTTGCAGTTTTCAATTTCTTGTTGCGACCAATTGTCACTTAGGTTGCGACCAAAAATCACAGAGAGTAAATATGATTGAAACAACTATTTTTGGTTGTGACTAAGTGTCACTTTGGTTGCAACTAAAAATCACAGAGAGCAAAATGCTTGCAGTTTTCAGTTCTGGTTGCGACCAATTGTCACTTAGGTTACGACCAAAAATCACAGAGAGTAAATCTGATTGAAACAACTACTTTTGGTTGTGACTAAGTGTCAAACTAGTTACGATTAGAAATCACAGAAAAGAAAATTGGATGAAAAATATTTTTGGTTGCGACCAAAAAGTAATCCGGTTGTGACTAAAAGTTATAGAGAGCAAAATGACTTGAAAACAAATTTTTGGTTGCGACCAAATGTGCTTCTAGTCACAACTAAAGTTCACAGAGACGCTCAAAAATCAATTTTAAGTACTTTGGTTGTGACAGGAAAGGCAATTGGTTGTGACTCAACAAGACTAAACACTAAATACATAGAAAAAACTGAAACACCTATCTACTTTTTATGATTTTAGGTCTAGGAGATTGCTTCGGAAACCTTAACAAGTAAGGTTCCCTGGCAACGGTGCCATTTTGATAAATATCATTTTAATTACCAAATAAAACTAAGTTAACCAATAGTAAAGTGGAGGCTAACCTAAGTTGATTCACAAAGAGTTTAAATGGATGTAGAAGTTCCAAATTAATCTAATGAGCCACAAATTAACAAGTTAAAGAGATGGTGTTTGATGAGTTCAATCTATTTACTAAAAGCAAATCCTATGCTATTGTTTATACTT
This sequence comes from Leucaena leucocephala, assembly GCA_037074615.1. Classification (NCBI taxonomy): domain Eukaryota; kingdom Viridiplantae; phylum Streptophyta; class Magnoliopsida; order Fabales; family Fabaceae; genus Leucaena; species Leucaena leucocephala. The sequence continues at coordinate 5,663,110 of CM073561.1, read as the reverse complement.
TTAAGTGTTTATGATAATGAGGTGAATGAATGACAAGTGTGTTCCTTTGGAGATTACCTTACATTCATTATCCATAGAATATGAGGATTAGATCAGTTGAATTAGAATATGTTAGCTAACAACTCGCTAGTTAAATCTCAATTACAACTCGCAGACATTAAAATAGATTAAGAATCATTCAACTCAGAGATAGTAGAATATGAATTAAACAGAAATCACTTCAATTAATCACAACTATGTTCAACTCGATCAAAGATGCAAATCAATCAAAGGATAGTGATGCAGAAATAAGAAATCCAACTTGATTCCCTACTTCTTGGTTCTCTACTACTCTAATTGGATCATTAATTACAAAATTAACTATATCAACTTGATACAATTAACTCTGAATTAAAGACATAATGAACTCCCTATTCAGCTCAAGGATTCAGTTTCAGCAACATCTCAAAGAGAGCATAGCAACTTAGCCTTGCATTGCTAGAACTTCAACAACAATCATGGTGAAAATGGTAGAAGAAGATGAAGGTGAACTGCAGAACTTTCCTATGGTTCTATTGACTAGAATAGAGGAAAGTTCAGAATAGAAAATGGAGAGGGAAATGGAAATTAAAGGAAATGGCCTGTCTGGAATGGGATGGATGTGGAGTGATGAATGATCATAATGAGTGGAAACTGGAATATGGCAGAAACAGACTCTCCCCTAATATGGAATGGTGTGGATGTATATATAGGTGTGGAAGGATGTGAAGGGTAGTTTAAATAGTGTGAATGATGTGTAGAGTGCATGAGCTGCTGCTGGAATGTATGATTCTATTGTGTGTGCGTGAACAGTGCCAGATGCACGTGGACAGAGTGTTATGTTTGTGAACAGTGCCAGATGCACGTGGACAGTGTGTTATGTGCGTGAACAGTGACAGATGCATGTGGACAGTGTGTTATGTGCGTGAACAGTACTTCCCCATGTGCCAACATACGCATGGTCTCCAACTTGCAATATGTTCCTCAATTCCTGGATCTAACCCATATGCTAACACATGCCATCAACTCCTTTAGTCCAGCTGTCATTCTCCTTTAATGCATTGATCTATGATAGAAAATTAGAATAAATAGATTATTTGTTCACTTTAAACACTAAATTTATATCAATTAATTCTTAACTGTTATGAATATTATTTTATTTAATAACTGCACAATATATTGATAAATGGGGATAAAATCAATAATAAACTTACTATAAATCACTACAAATATGAGTTTATCACTGGGATTGTAAGTATTTGAATAAGGATCCTTCTTTTGACATTGTCCATCTCTTCCTTGGTACATTACAGACATTTCTTCAGAAGTCTTATCACAAGTGTTGTTGGCATGCATCATAGAACCACTCACAACTGGCTGCCAGTGCTTTGAGATGTTTAAACTACATTCCCTTGCTTGGAATGTAAGTCCCTCTCTATAATATCAGTCCACCTTTCCAATTTGTTACCCCAAGTAGCAATTTTAGCTATAATCTCCTTAGAAGACCTCGATGAAGTGGTAGATGTCCTCCTAGGATCTTTCACTTGTTAATCATTTATTGCCATTTTCTATAGCAAATCTCAACTTGCTTGTGGAGTTTTATCCCTCAATGATCCATTCGAAGTGACATCATAGAGACGCTAATGTTTGGCAATAACCCATAATAGAAAGTATCCACCAATTCCACCTTAGAAATATTGTGATGTGGGCATTAAGCCAATAAGCCAATAAACCTTGTTCAATAATACTCATAAGGAGACTAATTATCCCTTTGGAGAATGTTTTTTATCTCCTTTTTAAACCTTGTAGACTTGGATTCCAGAAAGAACATTTCCAAGAAAGCATTCTTCAGTTAGTGCCATGTTAGTGTGGTAAAATGTTGAGGTAGATTATATAGCCACTCCTTAGCTTGTCCCACAAGAGTAAAATGGACTGACCGCTTGTGGCTTCATGGAAGAACAAACCATGTACATGGTTTGAAGATTATGGTGTGGACACTTACCTACAAAACCATATAACTAAGGTAAATTGGCAAGCAAAGCACTTTTCATTTCAAAGTTAAGTTCATTAGTGTAAAAGCCATAAGGAACATAATTCACATTGGAATGATTAATTTCCCTTATGCTTCTTTTTTCTTTGACATTGTTAAAACCATTAACACCCAAGTCATTCTCTCTATGCCTATTGTTACCATTAGGATTCCCATTACCACTGGCATTGTTATTTCCATTCTCATTCCTACCCTACCATTAGGAGATAGCTCAACCATAATCTCTTCCTCTGTCGACTCACTCTCACTAGAAGGTGGATTAGGCTCAGGTGTGGTAGCTTCTTCCTAGAGTAGGATTAATCTCTTGGATTTGTTTCCTTCTTGAATTAGTCAATGTTCTACTACTCCTACGGCTATTGATCACAAAGGTACTAGCCTTAGGTCTCTTATTAGAGCCATGATGTCGCCTCCAAGTCATAACATTTTTTTCCTAATGTACAAAAATAATGAAGTATAGGGGTACAATACATATTGTTCTTCTCGATGAGTTTTTAATAAGTTCCTAAGCTATTGGTTGTAAAAAAATTCAACTTAGGAAAAAGTCGGGGGTGTTTGTGAACACTTGCTTTAGTTTACATTTGAAGTTAAAATGTAGAAATCAAATGGTTTTGTGTGCTCAATCAAGCAAATTGGAAAATGATTTGAGTTTGGTAGAAAATAGGATGAGAAAGGACCTTGGTGACAAGAAATTGGCTTTCATTGCTCATGGAAATGATATGGTAGTTCATAATACTAAGTCAAAAGTATGAATCATCAATCGATTAAGTTCACTGATCTTAATGAAAATCAATTAGCTTGCAATCGAATAGGATGATGCAAATGCTCTCTCAAAGTGCAATATGTCATAACTTAGTTTTAGACCATTTTAGGATTTATTTGTCCTTTGGAACCATTGTGTAAGGCCCAAGATTAAAGGAACCAAATCTGAAATTTTATTTTTCTTAAGTAACTGTTCATTTGGTAATTCTAGAATTTGTGTCAAACTTTGAAAATTCATAATTAATTCTACAAAAATTAAAATTAAGTGATTCTAAGTTCTACTGAAAGCTCTTTTATATTTCTTTAAGGGAAAAATATGAAGCTAAAGTTAACCCTTGCCAAATCATAATGTATTTGTTGAACTTTACTATTTATATAGTTAATCTATAACTTCCATATTTTCCAACCCTAATTTTAAAAAATCACCATAAATTGTACTCAGATCCAATTTAAGTGTCCTACCTATGAATTTAAAGATCTTTATGTGTACTTTAAGCGTGCAAAGTTTTATGGCCAGATTCCAATTCTAACTCATTCAAAACCTAGTATCAAGAAGACTGCCTCTTATAAGCCTTACATATTGTCATAAATATATAAATTCATCATTATCTTTCAAATTGTCATGACATAATACATTAATTCTCCCTTATAGTGCTCTTTTCCCTTGCTTGATCATATCCTAAATAATTGTTCAATTGGAAGAGTGAGATTTCTAAGAAATCCCAATAGCAAGTTACAACAACATTAATATCAAGAGACAAGATCATTATGAAACAAAACATTATGCCACAATTAGGAACTACTTTTATCTCATGCCAACTCACTTATGTATCAAGACATCATAATACAAGAGTAGTATCATATCATTATCTTTAGTTCAACTAGCAGTCATGGCAAACACACATATAACAATCAATATTAACATTAAGGTTGAGTAAACTTGCTACCTTGATCCAAATGCTTCTTAATCCTTGTTCTTGAGCTTAGTCTTTTCCTCCACAAATATCAAACCATATTCCACTATGATAAAAGGGATAATAACTATCAATACACATTACATCAATAATAGTTTAAACATAAACCCCTTAAACCCTTAATTTTTAACTTGATTTTTAGGGCTTTGTGTTCATTAACTTAAAAATTATTCTCTTTGGTTATTCCTAGATAATTTTTCATTTAGAATCCAAATATGAACTTCGTTTCGTAAAAATCAAACTCCTTTGGGGTACTTCCCTTGGCTGAGACACATCCTTCATAAATCCTAAATTTCTAATTTGATTTCAATGCTTCCAATATTTGTTTCTTAGGTTCATCTTACACTATTTTTCATTTTAAACACATTGGAAGCATCAAAACTATCAAATTAATTTTTTGGCATAGAGATTCATCAGTGGTCGAGAGGCTGAATTAAGTTCCTATTCAAGGGAATTAAACAATCCTCATGCAAAATTACCTAAACTAACCACTAATCCTTGTCTTGAACCTAGGTTTAACATCAAAATCATATCCCTTAAATCTCATACAATCTGGACAGCATGCAACCATAAGACATTCTTGATTTTCTAACTACCTAAACCATGATTTAACTAGCAAAACCTCAACTAGGTGGTTGGAAACATAAACTAACCTTTTATCCAAGCTAATTACCCAAGATAGCTTGCTTCTTCTTGTCTTGAAAGGTTGAGAATTCAATTTTCAAGAGGTTCCCTATGCTTGCCAAAATTACAATAGTGAGAGGGCGAGGGTTGCTATTTATAGACCATGGGAAATCTATTTAGCCTCCAAGTTCCACCAATTTACAAGACTTATGTGCCAAAATTTCATGGCTTCTTGCAACTTTTTCTTACCAAAAATAATCTTAAATTAAATTATTTTTTCAAGTCAAAATCCTCACCTTTCTTGGCTAGACAAGTGGCACCATACTTAGTCTAATAATGTCTGCGAGTTGTAGCTTTGATTAAGATTTAGCTAGCGAGTTGTTAGCTAACATATTCTAATTCAACTGATCTAATCCTCACATTCTGTGGATAATGAAGGTAAGGTAATCTCCAAGGGAACACGCTTGTTATTCATTCATCTTATCATCATAAACACTAGAAACATAAACAATAACATAGAATTTACTTTCAGTAGTAAGATTGAAATTCATCAAACACCATCTCTTTAACTTGTTAATTTGTGACTCATTAGATTAATTAGAAACTTCTACATCCATTTAGGCTCCTTGTAAATCAACTTAGGTTAGCCTCCACTTTACTATTAGTTAGTTTAATTTTGTTTGATAATTAAAACTACAGTTATCAGCTGTTTGTGCATTTTTATGTGTTTAGTGTGTTTTTATACGTTAGTAATTTGATCCCTTTGGTTTGCCTGGCAGATAGCTTAGAATCACATCATCATTGTTGTAATTCTATGCACTTCGCTGTCGCGAAGCTAGCCAACCTGAAAAGTAAAGTTCACTAATCCATACGGCGTCATTTTGGGAGATCTTTGCTGCAGTGAAGGTGTCAAAAGTTGAATACAAGAATAGGTGCGTGAAATCGAATTCACTCATCTAAATCTATATCTCATCTTCACCATTCTTCTAGTAAAATCCACCCTTCACCATTTTGGGCCATTCTCTTCCATGCTTACTGATCAAATCATGCCTAGGCGTCACATCTTGAGGTGACGCCACTCTTGATGGCTAGGAGTAGATAGATCTTCTACTGCTCTAAGCAATGATGATGGTTTGAGCTTGGTACGACCTAAGGGAGTTTTTTAACCGATTATTTTAAGATGTTGGATTGATTTGTAATAATATACTCTTCATTATGGATTTAATTTTGGTTCATGGATTTGAGATTTGTATTTGGCATTTGAGCTTCATAATTTTATTTCCTATATGCTTGTCTTGGTTTAGCTTTTTGTTTTGGATTTGTGAAGAATACTTTTTGGCATTAAATGGTACTTTGATGTTGGATCGATGGTGTTAATTACATTCTCTTGTTCATATCTAGCTAATTGCTCTTAATCAACCTATTTTGGATTTAATTCATGCACAATGGTTCTTGATATGAGTTAATTCATTTAGGCTCTTAGTGGAGCTAAGTGTTAACTAGCTCCTTATATCTTTTGAAGTGATGATAGGCTAGTCATTGTGAGTGAGGTGACTCACTTCAATCATTTAATTAACATACACTTCCTTTATTAAAACAAGAAAATGATAAACAAGTAGTTAGTCTATCCTAGCTTAGTTGTTTAGCATCTTTCTATTCACATCCCCCTTAGTTAATTTGTATTCAACATCTAATTAGTTAGCAGTGTAATCAACTCCTCAAGAGAATGACATAGGTTAGCATTGCTATATTGCATTAGTTAGCTGACTTAATTGTTTGATAGCCTCCACGACATGGCTCGTCAACTATACAGTTTATGGAAACTTTTTTCATGAATGTTTAAACAGTCTTGATAAAGTTCTTCAAGATGCATTGAGAAAAAGTTTATTTTAAACTATGAGAAGTTCCATTTCATGATCAATCATGGAATAGTACTTGGTCATTTGATCTCTTGTAATAGAATTGAAGTTGTAAAGTAAAGGTTGACATGTTCTCCTCTTTACCTTACCCACCAATTTGAAAGAATTGAGATCTAGGACATGTGGTTTAATCAACCTTCTGCGCTGGGCTCCCTTTTTTTACGCAAGGCTAAAACTTGGATCAGCTGGGTCCTTCAGGTTTAGAATGAGATGAAGATGTATTGCGGCCTTCTCCTGTTCATCAACTCAAAACTCATTCTTCTGCAGTTGATGTTACGGATCATCCTCACTCTTCAAGCTAGCAGCTTTGCTCAGCATCTAATGGGATTCTATAGGAGGCTTATTAAGGATTTTAGTAAAATTGTTTTGCCTTTATCTAAGATATTACAAAAAGATATTGAGTTTAATTTTGATCATGTTTGTGAAAGAGCATTTGATGAACTCAAATGAAGGTTGGTTTCTCCACCTATCCTAACTTCTCCCAATTTGGAACTTGCTTTTTAACTATCATGTGTTACTTCTAATTTTGCTGATAGAGACATGTTTGGTCAAAAGGAAGAAAAAGAATCAAAAGTAATTGCATATGCTTCAAAGACTCTTGATACTGCTCAAATTAATTACACCACCAGTTAAAAGAAATTGTATGCTATTTTGTTTGCATTAGATAAATTTAGAGCATATCTAATCAATTCCAAGGTAATCATACAGCCTACAAATATCTGTCTACCAAGCCCCAATCTAAGCCAAGATTGCTTAGATGGATGCTCCTACTACAAGAATTTTATATTGAGGTCAAGAATAGAGCAGGTAAAGCCAACCTTGTTGTAGATCATCTCAGTATACTACCTAATGAAACTATGGGAGTATTTGATTGTTCACTTATTTGTGATTCATTTCCTGATATTTCTTTATGTGCTTTTACTACTACTAATCCCTGGTTTGCTAACTTGGTTAATTATTTAGTCACTCACCTAATTCCTTCTCATTTGTCTACAACACAAGCCAACAAGATCAAGAACAAAGCCTCCTACTACTGATGGGACAACCCCTATTTGTTGAAGTTGTGTTCTGACCAAGTCATATGAAAATGTGTCCCTAATGACCAAACATGACAATTCTGGAAGCATGTCACTCTATGACTTATGGAGAACATTTTGGGGTGAAGAGGACTGCTAGGAAGATCTTGGACTCAGATTTTATTAGCCTAGTGTGTTGTGAGATACTCAGGAATTCTATAAGGCATATGATAATTGCCAGAGCTTTGGAGGGGTTAGTAATAATATATTGTGAATATTTTTATGCTTGGGGAATAGATTTAATGGATTATGTTATATATATATAATCTTCTAGTAATGGATTATGTTCCTAGGTGGGTAGAGGCTATATCAACTAGGAAGGACGATGTTTATACGGTCTCCTCTTTTCTAAAGTCTCATATCTTTAGTAGATTTGGAGTACCTAGGGCAATAGCTGGTTCTCATTTTTGCAACAAAATGCTTAATAGCTTGCTGGCTAAATATGGATTAACGCACAAAGTTTCCACACCCTATCATTGTAACATCCTAATTTCTTACATCTTAAGAATCAAATGGTAGCATCTGAAATTACTTTTAAGGTTATTAAAGTCAAATTACACAATCTGAAATTTTACCCTTCTCAGGTACTATTCACTGTGTAAATTATAGACAGGTAACCGGACTTCAAAAAATTATAATTAATTCTAGAAAACTTAAAATGAAGTTGTTCAAGTTGCTACATGAAGCTAACTTAATCCTCTTTCAAGAATAAAAATAACTTGTTAACCACGCTTTAATTAAGTCAATATTAGTTAATGCTCAAAGTTTATTATTTATCCAACGCCATTCCCTTATCCAATATTTTGGTCACAACTTTGAAAAATTATATCTCAATGTATAGACATCCAAATAAGGCATTCTACTATCAAATGAAAGCTCAATATGTCTACTATTTGTTGGTAAAATATCATACATTTATTCTATCATTTACTATTTTGATTACAGCTTAAAGTTCACTGCCTCACCATGAGTTACTATTCACAATGTCAAATTCTAGCAACCAACTTTACATACGTATGCATAACATGCATCAATCACATATCAATCATACTAAATAATTCTTAACTTCTCTTCATGTATATTCATCTCCTCCATCTTGAGAAGACTGTTGTGTTTTGATGGATATGGAAAGGGTGAGATTTTTAGGGAAATCTCAATAACAAATAGTACCACAAATAATGTATGCATGTATATACTTAGTGTTAAACATTCTTGCTTTACTATGATCATGATTGCATAATGGCATATACATGCTTCCATGATTGTTACTTATAAGATATGCCATAGCATAAAAAGAAATAGAGTATTCTTAATCATACATACTTCACATAATCAAGACAAGCCAACAACATATTAACAACACTCAAGCAATAAGCATAAAAGTTTAGGTATAAGTTCATTACTTATAGTTAGCTTTTCCTTGGTCCTTAGCCTTTGCTATGAGGTTTCTCTTTACATAGGTTAGAGTCTATGCATAGCATAATAATATTTGTATTATTATCCTATCCAATATAATTCTACTTGACTCAAGTTTAACTTGAAGTAATACCCTTAACCTGACAAGCTTCTAACTTTCTTTCTCTTCACAACTAGCCTTATCAAGAGAGATTTCATAATTCTGACTATTAAATCTATAAGAACAATCATATAATTTATTATAGCAGAAACTACGATGGTTACTTATTGATAAACTCATAATTATAGTGATTTTATTGTGTTTAAAGAGAGTTTTATTTTGATGTTTAGCCCCATTTATCAATATGTTGAGCAATTAATAAATAAAATAAAAATAGAACAAGTAAATATTAATTGATTTTATTTTAGTGATTAATTGGATAAATAATCTATTAAATTTCTATTACAGGAATATAGTAACCAATTAGCAGATTAGATGGAAATCAATTGACAGCTAGACAGAAAATTAGGCATGTGCTGGATTGAAGAAGCTGATAACAGATTAAGTACATGGCTAATAGGAACAAGTAGGCTGCAGAAGGTTGATTGCACATGCCAACAGAATCACATGCTAGAAGGAACTGCTAACAAAAGCAAGTAGGTTAACAGCTAGCTGGAAAGTATGTGCTAGCACTTAAGAGGAGATTGATTCAGGCATGACACCTTCTAAAACTGATTCATTCACTTCCTCCATTCATACCACATCACGCATTCCACACTTATATATTCACATCATCTACACTTGGAGAAAAACACAAAACTTACGCATCAGACTATATACTTCACACAACAACACAAGCTTCACAGCTCCTATACAAATCTTTGACTCCACCTCCATTCTCCTATCATGCCATCTGCACTCTCTTTCTCCTCTCCATTCTCTCTATTTTATTTGCAACTTTCCTCTATTCTAGGCAATAGAACTAGGGGAAAGTTCAATCTTCATTTTCATCTTCTCCTCTACATTCACCATGAGTGTTGATATGTTTACTGTTGTTGTTGAAGTTTTGACAGTAATGGAATGCTAGATCTATTATACCGTTGAGTTGAATGATTCTTATTTCTCAATTCAATGTCTACGAGTTGTAGCTTTGATTGAGATTTTAGCTACGAGTTGTTAGCTAACATATTCTAATTCAACTGATTAACTCCAATATTTTGTGGATAATGAAGGTAAGATAGTCTTAAAAGGAATACATTTATCATTAATACATCTCATCATTACAAACACCTAAATAGTTCATATCACAAATCATCTGATTAATTTATTAATTTGTGGTTCATTAGATTAATTAGGAACTTTAACATCTATTTAGGCTCCTTATGAATCAACCTAGGTTAGCTTCACTCTACTATTTGTTCGATAATTAAAACGACAGTTATCAAAATGGCGCTATTATAAGGGAGCCTTACTTGTTAAGGTTTCCTAAGCAATCTCCTAGGCCTCAAAAACATAAAAAGTATATAGGTGTTTTAATTTTTCTCTGCGAATTTAGTATTTTGTATTGTTGAGTCGCGACCATTTGCCTTTCTAGTCATGGCAAAAGTGCAAAAAAAAAATTGAGTCTGTGAATTTTAGTCACGACCAGAAATACATTTGGTCACAATCAAGAATTTATTTTTAACTCAGATTTACTCTCTGTAAGTTTTAGTTCAACCAGAGTGCTTTGTGGTCACAACTAAAAATATTTTTCATCAAGTTTTCTTCTCTGTGATTTCTAGTTGTAACCAAATTGACATCTAGTCAAGACCAAAACTTAGTATTTAAATTAGATTTACTCTATGTGATTTTTAGTCGCAACCAGAGTGACAATTGGTTGCAACCAGAAACTGAAAATTTCAAGCATTTACTCTCTGTGATTTTTAGTCGCAACCATGGTGACATTTGGTCGTGAACAAAATCCTGATTAAAAAATTTTGCTCTCTGTGACTAACAGTCACGACGTGAAGTTCATTTTTGTTATGATCTTTATTTTCTGTGATTGTTGGTTGCAACCTACAGACCTTTTAGTCGTAGCCTTAGCATTTTAAACTGCGATTGCTTGATCTAAATTTCAAAAATTGCTGCATCTTTGATATACTTGATATCCTTCATACTTGTTGAGTTTAATTTGCATGACCAGAAGCTTTGAATTCTTTCTTTTGGACAAAGAAATAAAGAGAACACTTAGTCAAATAAAGAAAACTAAAATCTTAAATCAAGTTAGTGTTACATCTGTTGTTGAACTTAGTTCTTCTGGTGAATCTAGTACAGCTGAAACTGAATTTGCATCAGGTGATATATTAGATAATCATTTTATCATAGAGCAAGTTAATGAGGGAGAAGCTCATACTCATAATCAGAATAATCAAAATGAGCAACAAGGAGAGAACAACATGAATAATAGAAGAGTAAGTAAGAGCATATGGGAACTCACTTCTTCTAATACAAACTTTGATCGTTTTCACACTTGTCTTGCTTTAGATATTAATTTTGAGTTGAAATGTCATTTGTTAAATAACTTACTAAATTTTTATGGATTGACAAGTGAGGATCCTTTCAAGCATTTGAAAACTATGCAGTGGGTTTGCTCATCCATGAAACCTATAAGTGCTGACATAGATGCTATGCAGAGACAAGTATTCCATTTTATACTTGAAGGAAAGGCAAAGACATGGTTTTTTATGCTACCACATCATACACCTTAAGCCTTGGACTCATGGAATAACTTGATAACTACTTTCTTTGAGATACTTCCCTACTTCCAAAACTACTATATTGAGAGAAAGAAAATTTTTGCTACAAAATAGTATGATCAAGTCTTTCTATGAGTTTTGGGGAAGGTTTCAAGAGCTGATAGCTAGATGTCCATACCCTCAGATTCCATGTGAGCATTTGGTGCAGTATTTTTATTCAGGATTGTGCTATGCATGTAAAAAGAATTTAGATGAAGCTGTTGGGGTTCTATTGAAGATTTAACTCCATATAAAGCATGAAACTTGATTGAGAAGATATCACACAATGACCAGCAGTATGGGGGCTATGATGCTAAGCAAGTCTATGAGGTTTCTGTAAGGCCTTCTCAAGATTATAATAGCTTATCCACTCAAGTTGCTACCATGAATGCTCATATCAACAATTTAGCTACTCAACTGAGTAATTCACATGTTTAAAAACTATACTCTCAAACTCTTGTTGTTTTTAGTTGTCAGCTTTGTTATTCTCCTACGCACACCAATGTCAATTGTCCTACACACTGTGAAGATGTATCAGCTATCTATCAAGGTAAATAAAATCAGTATCTATAAAGGAATCTATACTCTAACACATATAATGAATGATAGAGAGATCATCCCAATTTTAGATGGAGAGATGGAGGAAGAGATAGGAATTTAGGCCAAATAGATTCAACAGTGACAAGTGGCTGAATCTTCTAGAGCTATGGTAGTACCTACTACTGTAAAGGATGATGGAATATCTGAGATAATCAAGAACATTAATGTGATAAATTTAAATATAAATTCTATAAACACAAACTTTAGCTCTAACTTCAAGGACTTAAGATCTAAGTGGAGAGCAACCTAGCAATGACCAATTCCAAGTTTGCTGCATTGGAGAGTAAAATAGAATAGTATTAAACAAAAGCTACAAACATGAATAGCTATGTATCACAGTTAGCCAATTCAATACATGATATTCAGGCCAAAATTAGTGAAAATCTACCTTCAAACACAGTTGTTAACCCCAAATCTGTGAATATTATAAGCTTGAGAAATAGAAAAATAGTGGGGAAAGAAGAAGAAGAAGATGATGATGATAAGAAGGATAATAAAGTAACTAAGCAGCAGAACAGATTTGGAACTGAAGAGTTGATTGAAGAAAAACCTTCATTCATTCTAGAATCAGAAAGTAGCAAAGAGGAGGGGTATATTGCAGCAGAAAAATGAGCAAACTACATTGAAGGATGTTGAGCAACCATCTATTATACTTGAGGCAATTGCTAGTTCCAGTAGTACAAGTCAGAAATCCAATAAGAACCAGAATCAAAAGGAGCATGAAGATGTAAAACAGAAGGACAGAAAGATAAGTATTAAACACCCACCTTTTCCTAATGCATACATATATGTCCAAATAAGGTTTTAAAAGATAAATAGGACCAAGATATTCTGAATCTATTTTATAAATTGGGAGTTAATGTGCCACTTGTAGATATGATTAGAAATATGCCTAAGTATAAGAATTCATGAAAGAACTCTGCACTAATAAAAGAATTTGCAAACCAAATGAGATGGTTCAAGTAGGATATAGTGTGTCAGCTTTATTTAAGCCACAACTTCCTATTAAATGTAATGATTTAGGTTCCTTTATAATCACAATCACTATAGGCAAGTTTCAGTATTCTAGTGCTCTGTTAGATCTTGGTGCACCTATTAATATAATGCCAATTTCCATTTATACATCATTAGGTATAACCATAGGCTTACTTAAAGAAACATCAATGATAGTACAACTTGCTGATCGAACCACTAGGAACTTGAGGAACTTCTAGAGGATATACTAGTGAAGGTTAAAGACTTTATTATACCTGTAAATTTTTATGTCTTGGATATGTCACATAAGTCAAATTCAGAGGGACCTATTATCTTGGGTAGGTCACTCTTTAGAACCAATACTGTGATAAGTATCAAAAATGGGAGCATCACAATAGAAGTAGGTGATAATGTCATAACTTTTAATGTCTATAAAGCAACAAGGCATCCATTTGAAGATTATTCACTATTAGGCTTATGTACAATTGATGCATACATTGAAGAAGCTAAAGAGGAACATGAATTGCTGCTGCTACAAAATTATGATAAAGCTGAATGGGAATGGTTTAAGTTTTTTTCTTCTAAATAGGTGATAAGTATGAATTGCTGCTGCTACAAAAAAAAATTCTTCTTCTAAATTTTCTTTGGATGGTAGTGGTGATGTGTCAAGCATTAACTATATTTCAGTTGATAGCTTACTTTCTACCCTACAATATTTTTCTTTATCTGTTACTGACTTTTTGAATGAAGGATTTAGAGAGAAACAGTAGGATAAAATTACAAGAGAAAATATAGTTGCTGGAACACTCATTATTGGGACAGAACCTGAGGATATAATTGGTGAAGCCTGTTGCAGCTTTGGAAACTAATAAGTTGGTTCCATCAATTGTCCAGCCACATGAGTTGGAACAAAACCACTTCCTAGTTACCTTAAATCTGTATTTTTAGCTATAAATTATACATTACTTGTTATAATTGCTAACTCACTTTCTGTTTATCAGGAAGAAAGGCTGAGTTTAGTTTTAAAAACACATAAGAAAGCAATAGGTTGGGCTCTAGCTGATATACCTGGTATAGATGCATCTGTATGCACACATAAAATTCTGTTAAATGATAGAGCCAAATATATTAAACAGCAACAAAGAAGACTAAATCCCTTGATTTCTGATGTGGTCAAGAAGGAGGCAACTAAGCTGTTGAATGCTGGTATTATTTACCCAATTCAGATAGTGAATGGATAAGTCCAGTTCATGTTGTGCCTAAGAAAAGTTGTATAACTGTGGTAAGAAATGAAAAGAATGAACTAATCCCTAATAGAGTGTGGTAGCATGGTTGCTAATTTTGGGTTAGAGAGAAAATTATTCCCTATTAGGTAAGATTTTAACCTGAACACTATTATCCATGAGATAGTACTAAAAAAATACCTTTCACAATGACAATTTACAGTGGTTATTTAAAAAATACGTAAAAAAAGGGTGGCATTTTTTAAAATAATTGGACATTAAAAAACTTTTAACGACTATTTTCTAAAAAATCGCCATTAAAAGTAGTTTTTTAGCCAAACCGCCATGGATAGAAGTCCAAGTCACTCAAAACCTACCGTGGCATTTTAAAAAAACACTGTGGTAAAGACTTTTAAAAAAAGTTGTTATAAGTCTTTTGGATTTTACAAACCCTATTGTGATAGTTTCACTTTCACTTTCACTGTACCCTAGTCCCCTATGTCATGCCCACCCCATAGAAGTCAAAGACAGACAAACTGGCCATTTCGTCTAGTTTCTATTACCACCACTCTGTCACTATCACTATAGTTATCTCCATCACATTTCTTGTAAGTCCTTCTTCTCTTTGTGTTTTTCATGTTTTCTCATGGTTTCTTGTTTTTATACTTAAGTAGATATTATGGGCTATATTTCCTTGTGTTCAAGACTTAAATTTGGTACAGTTTTGGTTGTTAGAAGGATTCCTATCTTTATATTGTACTTTTATCCAATTTTTGAATGAAAAGTATGGTGATTGGCACTTTTTGTTGTTAATTGTTATTATTAACTGAATTATTTGTTATGGGTATCATTAAAATAGTTACAAACATTGGTTGTCAATTATTTTTCATGTTATAATATTTTTATTTTTGATACACATATATTTGGTATTATGGAATGGAGTCTGTTGAAATATGCTTGTTGCTTGCCAACTTTGTTGGTTTATGTACTTATATTGTTATTCGAAATTGTTCATATTTAAGGGAAAATTCTGTCAAAATTTTCATAAAATATAAAAGGCCATCATATTTCCTTTAATTTGACAACTATGCTATGTGACGATGTAGAATAATGGATCGCTATTAGATAAAACCAAGGAGAACTACAAATATATATATGAGGATTCCATAGAAAGGTTTATTGAATTTGTTGAGAGGAATACTTATAAGAAAAATAGTAGGTTGTATTTTTCCCCTGTGTTAACATTTAAATAGTAACCAATTGTCTATTTATGATATAAGAGAGTATCTTATAAATGATAGAATTATAGATATATTTCATGATATTGTATCCAAGCCATTTGCAAAGTTTTCTTCAGTATGTGAAAGTTTTCTAAGTGATTCTAAGACACTATTATACCAATGGAGTAAAGATGAGTACACAAGATTAAAATTTGTGTTACGGTTGATGAATTTGACATCAAGAAATGGTTAGACTAATTCTAGTTTGATAGAATTGCTCGAGTTGTTGAGTGACGTGCTTCTTGTAGGAAATACACTTCCAAAAGGAACGTACAAGGTGAAGAAAATGTTGGGTTTATCTTATACTGTAGGCAATACACTTCAAAAAGGAATGTATGAGGCAAAGAAAATAGTGTCCAGTGGGTTTGTCTTATAAGAAGATACATACATGCTATAATGACTGCATACTATATAGAAATGAGTATGATTGGCTGAATAAGTTCCCTAAATGCGATTTCAATATATAAAGTAAAGAAAGACGGTGATTGTTTGATATTTATTGAAGCCCTTTTCGATAAGACTATTTTTCAATACACACTTAGATAAATCTATCTATTCTTCAAAATAGTTTTCGAACCAAACTTTGATAATTCAATCCAAAACATTGAAGATTAATTGAACTTTTCTTAAACTATTATTATATCATTTATATATCTTTCAAGATCAATTGTAGGCAGAAACAATATCAAATGAAGAAATCTATTAAAAAGTAATTTTTTGTCATATGCATTAAATGCTTCAACCGTTAGCAATACCAACTCCTATATTCTTCAATGGCTACTTCAATGAGTTCAACGGCTATTCAAATGACTCAACTATAAAAGAAGCCACAATAAAAGCTGAAGAAAGAGAACGAAAGAATAATCAACGAACAACATTTATTGAGCATTCATTACTACTATGTTTCTCATTCTCTTAACAGAGCATTTTAATCTTTGAGAGAGAAACTTAGAGAGCTTGATCTTCAGTGTTTATCATTATCACTCTATTTGATAGAGAGCTATAAATCTTTATTTTTTATATGAGATACTCGAGAGTGGGATTATAACCTTACAGAAAGTAAAGGGGTGTGAGTAAGGCATTCTCTTGTTGATGTCTTGAGGCGCCAAGTGCCCAGTGTATCTTGAAAAATAGTGGATTACTCAGAGGAGTTCTAAGGACTAGATATAGGCTAGGTGGTTGGGCTGAACCAGTATAAATTGTTAGACTTCATGTTTTTATAATGACTTCATGTTTTTATAATGACATATTTTTGATAAGCTTATGGATAAGTGTACTTATCGACAAGCCCTTTGTAAGAAGGAAATTTTGTTATGAACAGCTGTTTTGCAAAAGGAATTTTTAAAGATTTATTTGATAATGTTACTTATCGATAAAGATTTCGATAAATAGGATTTCAACTTCATTTATGAAACATGTAAAGCTGTTTTCCAAAAGGTATTTATCAAATCATTGATTAATAAATAAAGACTTTGATAAATCAGCCAGTTAACTTAGCTTCTGAAATCTTGTTTATTTTCAAAAGAATCTATTGAAGCACTTATCGATAAGGTCATTTATTAATAAGCTATTCAATAAAGAAGGATAAATTGTTATGAAGTATGTTTCAAACTTCATTTATTGAAGTATTAATTAATAAAGGTATTTATTGATAAAGACTTTGATAACTCAGTCAGTTAACTTAGTTTCTCAATTTCTATCTATTTTCAAAGGAATTTATCGAAACACTTATCGATAAGGTCATTTATTGATAAGCTATTTGATAAAGAAGGACAAATTGTTATGAAGTCTATTTTAAGCTTCATTTGTCAAGTATTAATTAATAAAGGCATTTATCGATACTTCGATAAATGTAGAGTTAACTTAGTTTCTCAATTTCTACCTATTTTTAAAGGAATTTATTGAAGCACTTATTAATAAGGTAATTTATCTATAAGCTATTCGATAAATAAAGACAAATAGACATGAACTATATTTCAAATTTTATTTATTGAAGTATTAATTGATAATGCAATTTATCAATAAACACTTGGATAAATAGAGAAAATTTTAGTTTTAATCAAAGCACTGAACTGGTGATTTTGACATATTGCAATGACTTGCTTTAATAAACGATCTTATAAAATCTTATTTCTAAATATATTATGTAGTTTGAGAAAAGATTAAACATCAAAGAAAGTTTAAAGTATGTTCAGGCATTTATTGATAAAATATTTTTTAAACCTATTTATCAAATAACACTTTGATAAATTAACTGTATTGTTAATGTTTTGGAAAGAGTTTTCTCAATGAATATTTCGATAAGTCAGAACCAAGCCTTTGTTATCAAAAAGATATTATTCGAAAGACAGTTCAATAAGGCTGATTATCAAAATATTATTTGATAAGAACTAAAATTATTTCAATGTAATATATTTGATATTTATTGAATTTCTTTTCGATAAATACTTCAATAAATTCAACTTATCTTCGAAAAGATTTTCAAACTAGAGTTTGACATACTTTGATGTTTCAATATAAAATATTATGAATCAATTGATATATGCTTAAACACAATATATCTTTTATGAAATATATTTCCATATCAATGCAGGCAAAAACAAGATTAACAAAGAGATTCATTAAAAAGCAAAATTTGTTAGAATGCATTGCGTCAGCAACCAATTGCTATATTCTTAAATGGCTACTTTATTAGAAAACGTGCCATATGGGCCAATCATTGTCTTATAAACATTATTGATTTATGAATTTATTAATTGTGTTATCATATTATTTGCATGTTTACTGTGATGACCATCCTTGGATAATTCATGATCTTATCCTAAATGTCCCTGGTCGGTCATCTGTGCGGGAGCAGAGATGAAATAAGACCAGTATGACTTTAAGATGTATAGAGATATAAATCAAAGTCATATGCACATGTAAGAGTACAAGGTGTTGGACCGACCCGCTATGAGAGAGTTGCATGGGTTACGTCATAATCTTCTCTCATATACAAACCATGTCACTATGCCCTTTGACCTGAGATCATCATAGATTCCTACATGACAAACGCTCAGCTTTGGCCTAGTCAAAAGTCACTTTTGACCGAGTGATCATAAAGACTATGTTCGGGCTTAGTGGTTTTTCATGCGGAGGAATGTGAATGGTCAAGATGGAATTTGTCCCTCACATTCATAGAGAGATATTACTGGGCCCCTCAATGAGTGAGTCTGAGAAATGTATGGCCATACTGTAATGGAAAGGTAGTTCCATTTCTATAGTCAGACTACTCAGGGATCGAGAAAGTAACAGTCAGGAATAGGAGGATGACATTATCCATGCCTCATCCATGACCAAAATATCGCGTGAAAGAAGGGACATGATATGGTTGTATAAAAGGTTACATCGTTTATCGATTCTCATATGATTTGGGTAGTCGTTATGTCTTGCTAGAGACCACTTGCGACTTGTGGGCTAGTATAGCAAATGGCCCACTGCCAACTTCAATGGGCCTACAGGGTCACACACAAAATAGCCCAACACGAGCTATGATGTCCAGATTCATTGAATCTAAGACGTGTCTAGATTCAATGAATGATCCAGGGTTGATGTATATATTTATTTATATTTATATTCGTATATATATAAATTCGTATATATATATATATATTATATAAGGGATATATAGGATTTAATTTATAAGGATAAATTAAATCTCTATCACGTTTGAATTTGAAATTCAAATTGATAGGATATCTCATATAAGAGATATTTACAAGATTTAATTTATAAGGATAAATTAAATCTCTATTATGTTTGAATTTGAAATTCAAATTGATAGGATATCTCAAATTTGATTTATGAGAATAAATCAAATACAGTCCAATCTTATCTTTATTTAAATTAAATAAATAGGTGAATTAAATCTGTGGGACAGATTTAATATAAATATTTTTTATTTAATTAGTTTCTTATCAAATTATACAATATGTGATATTGTATTCGGAATTAATATAGATTAATTCTAAAATCCAATTCGGTTGAGAAAAACGCAGAGCATCCTATATATCCGATTTTAGGAGCTACATTTTGAATACAACACATAACACAAAAAGGGCCAAACGGAATCTGAAAAAGGTTTGCAGATAAGAAACTGCTGAAGTAGAGACGGAGAGGACGAACTCTTGAGAAAGCCTTGGAGGGACAGGAGACGCTAGCACGTCATTCGTGGTTGGAACTGTAAGGAAATGAAAGACACGCAGCGGAAATTATCTTTAAAATTTTTCATTCCTTGCCAGGATCTACCGTATGTGTTTAAGTCAAGTGGGAAGAAGCATTACCCTCAGTGTGTCTTAGCGACTTCCATAGCTTTTGGTCACGACGTTCACAGCTTCTCTCTGCGGCTCGTGCTCCCTTTCTGATCATAAGAAGTCGATGACTCAGGTCGGCTTCCTCTACTGGTATCCACACGAACAGCTTTTCAACCACGAACGACGTGCTAGCGTCTCTTGTCCCTCCAGGGCTTTCTCAAGAGTTCGTCCTCTCCGTCTCTATTTCGGCAGTTTCTTATCTGCAAACCTTTTGCAGAGTCCCTTTCGGCCTTTCTGTGTTCTATGTGTGTGTCTATTCCAAAACGTAGCTCCTAATATTAGATATATAGGATGCTCTGCGTTTTCCCCAACTGAAAAGGATTTTAGGAGTTAATCTTATATTAATTTCGAAAATAATACAATATCATATATTGTATAATTTTATAAGAAACTAATTAAATCAATAATATTAAATTCGTCCCACAGATTTAATTACCTATTTATTTAACTTTAAATAAAGATGAGACTGAACTATATTTGATTTATTCTCATAAAACAAATTTGAGATATCCTATCAATTTGAATTTCAAATTCAAACATGATAGGGATTTAATTTATCCTTAAAATTAAATCTTATAAATATCTCTTATATGAGATATCCTATCAATTTGAATTTCGAATTCAAACGTGATAGAGATTTAATTTATCCTTATAAATTAAATCTTATAAATATCTCTTATATGAGATATCCTATCAATTTGAATTTCTAATTCAAACGTGATAGAGATTTAATTTATCCTTATAAATTAAATCTCATATATCTCATATATAATATATATATATATATACGAATTTATATATATACGAATATAAATATAAATAAATATACATACATTCACCTGGATCATTCATTGAATCTGGACATGTCTTAGATTCAATGAATCTGGACATCATAGCTCGTGTTGGGCTATTTTGTGTGCGACCCTGTAGGCCCATATGAAGTTGGCAGTGGGCCATTTGCTATACTAGCCCACAAGTCGCAAGCGGTCTCTAGCAAGACATAACAACTACCCAAATCATATGAGGATCGATAAACGATGTAACCTTTTATACAACCATATCATGTCTCTTCTGTCACGCGATATTTTGGTCATGGATGAGGCATGGATTATGTCATCCTCCTATTCCCGACCGTTACTTTCTCGATCCCTGAGTAGTCTGACTATAGAAATGGAACTACCTTTCCATTACAGTATGGCCATACATTTCTCAGACTCACTCATCGAGGGGCCCAGTAATATCTCTCCACGAATGTGAGGGACAAATTCCATCTTGACCATTCACATTCCTCCGTATGAAAAACCACTAAGCCCGAACATAGTCTTTATGATCACTCGGTCAAAAGTGACTTTTGACTAGGTCAAAGCTGAGCGTTTTGTCATGTAGGAATCCATGATGATCTCAGGTCAAAGGGCATATTGACATGGTTTGTATATGAGAGAAGTTTATGACGTTACCCATGCAGTTCTCTCATAGCGGGTCGGTCCAACACCCTGTACTCTTACATGTGCTTATGACTTTGATTTATATCTCTATACATCTTCAAAGTCATACTGGTCTTATTTCATCTGTGCTCCCACATAGATGATCGACCAGGGACATTTAGAATAATATCATGAATTATCCAAGGATGGTCATCATAGTAAACATGCAAATAATATGATAACTCAATTAATAAATTCATAAATCAATAATGTTCATAAGACAATGATTGGCCCCTAGGGCACGATTTCCAACAACCTCCCACTTGCACTAGGTACAATCATTAATTTGACTAATTCCCATTGACCTAACGTGACGCTCATGCTTTGCCTGCACAAGCGGCTTTGTTAGAGGATCAGCAACATTATCTTCTCCTGCTACTTTACATATTTTTATATCACCTCTATCGTTGATTTCTCTGATGAGATGAAATCGCCTGAGTATATGCTTGGTCCTTTGATGTGACCTAGGCTCTTTGGCCTGTGCAATAGCACCGCTATTGTCACAGAGCAAAGTTATTGGATCTGAGATGGTAGGTATTGTCATATCCCAAATTTTAGGCTTAGAAGCCCAGTATATAGCCTGAAAAAGGGATGCTACCAGACCCTGTTGAGCAGAGGTCTCAGTAAATAGAGAAAATTATGTTGATCAGTGTGATGCAACACAAAGTTCTGATAAGAGGTCATGAAAGATTTATATTAATTTCCAAAGAAAAGGAAAATTAATACAGTATGCTTTAGACCTCAGAATCAGATGAAATGTGGTAGTAAATTCCTATAATTAATATAAGAATTTCTGAAACTGACAGAGCTCAAAAAGGAGTTCTGTAGAATTTACTACAGAATTTACAGTGGATCAAAAGACCCGATAAATAGGTTTTGGGGGAATTTCTCGGGAATTGAGCCCATGAAGATAGGGGATCATACAGAGGGTTCAGAATGGCACCTTATAGGCCCAATGATATTTTTAGATAAATATATGGGCCAGGGCTAATAAAGACCGAGAAAAATGAAGAATTATGAAAATGCCACTGAAGGTATGCCACTGTGTTGTGTCATTGAGTTAGAGTCAGACGAAGGGCATTATGATCATTAGACTAAGGTTAGACAGTCAAGAAAGGGTATTTGGATAGTTGACTAGGGTCAAGAGATACTCTGGTAAGGTATGGAAAGACAATAGTGCCCCTATAAGTACTAAAGAGGCAGTAAGGGCATTATGGTAATTTACTAAGGATTTTCCTTGAGAACCGAGCCACCAGAGTGCTTGGGCTTGGTTAGAAACCCAAGTTGATATTTAAAGGCCCAAAAACGTAGCCCAAGAGTAAAGTGGGCCCAAGAGGCATTAAAATAATGTTTTAGTGCTTTTTCAATAAAGTAAAGTGACCCGGTCCAAGATAGAACTGGGTAAAGTGATCTGGAATCATGAGAGGACATAAATGGGGCCACAATGTGCCACATGGCATGATTATAGTAAAAGAGGAAAAGCAAAGGACACATGGCATGATTATAGAAAAAGGAGAAAAAGCAAGAGGACACGTGGCACGATCTCGGCCGTCCATTCAGGGAAAAGACTCTGGAACTCTCTGGAAATGCTGACTCAGCTGGTGAGGTGTCCCAAGGGCCCCACATTTCGCCACATATACCCCTTGAGGTGTCCTAGATGATGTCATGAGTGGTGAGTTAGCAAGGAGGGTGATGTCATCATGATGATGCAGGCAAAGCTTCTTGAGGAAGCAAGCAATCTGAGCCATTCATTGTGAATCAATCTGGGCCATTCATTCCACCTCCTCTCACCTATAAATAGGCCACTCCCCTCCCATTTCAAGGCACACCACGGATCTAGCAAGAAAAGGAAGAGAAAGAAGAGAGAAAGAGAGAAGGAAAGAAAGAAAGGAAAGGAAGGAAGGAGTTCTGGTGAAGCCAAGAGCAGTCTAAGGAGCTGAGGGACTGGGCAAAGCTTAGGAATGAGGTAATAAAGTTATCTAGTCCTTTCTCTAATAAAGTATAAGATTTCTCTTAGTGGTTAGAATAGAGAAATATCTCTATTAATAAAGGTAGCTAAAGGTAGAGAGAAAGCCAGGGGAATGTCAGATTAAGGATATTACCCTTGAGCTATGTATGAGTTAAATAGAGCTATGCTGATAGAATAATAATGAAGATATTATTATGCTATGTATAGGCTCTAACCTATGGAAAGAATGAACCTTAGGGCAAAGGCTAAGAGCTAGAAGGAAAAGCTACATGTCAGGTAGTAAACTAATCCTAAACTTGTATGCATTGAATGTTATGCTTGATGTGCTATGGCTTTGTTGAATTGTGTTGAATATGTGCCTATGTATGAAGCTCTGTTCCTATGATTACTTTGGCCAATTGTATTTCATATGTAACATGGAAGCATGCACATGAGATAATGCTAACACTTTCACAAGCAAGCACAAGTATTCACATTAATGCATACATTGTTTAGTGCTGTTTGCTACTGAGATTTCCCCAGAAATCTCACCCTTCCATATCAATCCAATTACAGCAGGTCTTCTCAAGATGGAGGAGATAAAGATGCATGAAGAGATATTAATTACTTAGCATGATTGATATGTGATTCATGTATGTATAATTGCTGGAAATTATCACTATGAACAGTAACTCGTGATGGAGGCAGTGACATTTGAGCTGTAATTATAAATAGTAAATGATTTAATAAATGTATAGTATTTTACCAGTAAATAGTAGACATGCCAAGCTTCGATTTGATATATAGAACGTATCATTTGGATGTCTACACATAAAGGTATGATTTTTCAAAGTTGGGGCCAGAATGCTGGAATCAGGGACAGGACGCTGGATGAACAGTGAATTACGGACGTTGACTGACGTTGACCTGGTCAAGGCGTGGTCAACGAGTCATTTTTCCCTGAAAGAGTATTATGTTAGCTTCATGTAGCAATTTGAACCACTCCATTCCGATTTTTATAGAATTAGTTATGATTTTTCGAAGTCAGGTCACTTCTCTGGAATTCGTGCAGTGAACAGTACTCGCTAGAGTAAAATTCCAGATTGAGTAATTTGATTTCAACAGCCTTGGAAGTGGTTCCAGATGCTACTGTTTGGTCCCTAAGACGTATGAAAAGTGAGGATGTTATAGGTATCACCCCTAGTTCTGTGATGAACTTCCTGATCCAAACGGCTTCCTTAGCTGCATCAGATGCTGCTATATACTCAGCTTCCGTTGCAGAATCTGCTACAGTACCCTGCTTAGAGCTCTTCCAGTTTACTGCTCCATTATTGAGGAGGAATATGTATCCAGACTGCGATTTTTGGTCGTCCTGATCAGTTTGGAAACTCGCATCTGTGTAACCAGTTACACAGAGCTCATCATCCAATCCACCATAGACCAAGAATAAGTCCTTAGTCCTTCTTAAGTACTTAAGGATATTCTTGACAGTAGTCCAATGGCCCTCAGCAGGGTCCTGTTGGTATCTGCTAGTCATACTTAAGGCAAACGAGACATCCGGTCGAGTACATAACATGGCGTACATGATAGATCCTATGGCCGAGGCATATGGAACCTTACTCATGCGACCTTGCTGATCAGATGTACTAGGACACATATCTTTGCTGAGGTGAGTACCATGAGACATGGGTATGAAACCCCTCTTTGATTTGTGCATACTGAACCTATGCAGTATTTTGTCTATGTATGTACTCTGACTGAGTCCTAGAAATCTTTTAGATCTATCTCTATAGATCCTGATTCCTAGGATGTAGGTGGCTTCACCCAAGTCTTTCATCGAGAAACACTTTCCTAACCAAGACTTGACAATCTGCAAGATAGGAATGTCATTCCCAATAAGTAGGATGTCATCGACATAGAGTACCAAAAACACAACTGTGCTCCCACTAACCTTCTTGTACACACAAGGTTCATCAATGTTTTGAAGAAATCCAAACTCTTTGATTACTTCATCAAAACGATGATTCCAACTCCGAGAGGCTTGCTTTAGTCCATAAATGGACTTTTAAAGCTTGCACACTTTACCAGAGTCCTCGGAACGCACAAACCCTTCAGGTTGTGTCATGTACACATCCTTAAGGAGCTTTCCATTAAGGAAGGCTGTCTTGACGTCCATCTGCCATATTTCATAGTCATAATATGCTGCAATAGCAAAGAGGATTCTGATTGATTTGGCCATTGCTACTGGGGAAAAGGTCTCCTCATAGTCCACACCATGAGTTTGAGTAAAACCTTTTGCAACCAGTCGTGCCTTGAAGACATTTACATTGCCATCCACGTCAGTTTTCTCTTTGAAAACCCACTTGTACCCGACGGTTTTTACACCTTCAGGCGGGTCGACTAAGGTCCAAACCTGATTGTCGTACATGGATTGCATCTCAGACTTCATGGCACTAAGCCATTTTTCGGAGTTTGGTCCCACTATAGCTTCTCGATAGGTAGTCGGCTCATTATGCTCAATGAGCAATACATCACGACTATCAGAAATCAGAAATCCATATCTCTGAGGCTGAAGTCGTATCCTATTAGATTTACGTGGACCTTGCATGACTTGAGGAGTCTCAACAACTTGTTGTGAGTCTTCTCTATTTTCCATCTGCAGTTCTGTGGTGTCTTGTAGCTCTCGAACTTCTTCGAGTTGTACCTTACTCCCACTGGTTCTTTTAGAGATAAATTCTCGTTCAAGAAAGATACCATTTCTGACAACAAACACTTTGTTATCAGCAGGGTTGTAGACGTAATATCCCTTGGTTTCCTTAGGATATCCCACAAAAAGGCATTTTGAGGATTTGGGCGCTAATTTGTCTGAGGCTTGTTGCTTAACATAGACCTCGCATCCCCAAATCTTGAGGAAAGACAAACTAGGCGTCCTCCCAGTCCATATCTCATACGGAGTCTTTTCGATTACCTTAGATGGAACACGATTGAGTGTGAACGCAGCTGTCTCTAGGGCATGGCCCCAAAAGGAGGGCGGAAGATCTGTTAGACTCATCATTGATCGAACCATATCTAATAGTGTTCGATTCCTCCATTCAGAAACGCCATTCCATTGTGGTGTCCCTGGAGGAGTCAATTATGAGAGTATCCCATAACTCCTAAGATGATCTATGAACTCTTGGCTCAAATATTCACCACCCCGATCAGATCGAAGGGCTTTAATTGTTTTGCCAAGCTGGTTTTATACTTCATTTTGAAATATTTTGAACTTTTCAAAAGATTCAGATTTATGTTTCATCAGATAGATGTACCCATATCTGCTGAAATCATCTATAAATGTTATGAAGTACGAATAACCTCCTCTGGCATTTGTGTTCATCGGTCCACACACATTTGTATGTATGAGGCCCAATAAATCAGTGGCCCTCTCACTGTGCCCAGTGAAAGGTGACTTTGTCATCTTTCCTAACAAGCAAGACTCAC
The DNA here is from genome assembly GCA_037074615.1 of Leucaena leucocephala. NCBI lineage: Eukaryota > Viridiplantae > Streptophyta > Magnoliopsida > Fabales > Fabaceae > Leucaena > Leucaena leucocephala. Next base: position 5,636,178 of record CM073561.1, on the reverse strand, counting down.
AAGTGTCATATGATTCAAAATCAAATGAGTTTAGAAATCCATCTTGATGGAGTTTGGAAATGCGTTGCTCATTTATGTGGCCCAGACGACAGTGCCAGAGGTATGTGGGATTCAAATCATTTGGTTTGACCCTTTTGGCGGTTATGTTATAGATATTTCCATGATTGGGTTGTTCCAAATTTAATATGTAATGATCAACATGCAAATCACCATGAGCATAGAAAACATCATTACGATAAATAGAACATCTACTATTCCCAGCAATGGAAGTGAAACCTTCCTTATCCAAATAAGAAAGTGAAATAATGTTACTACTTAAAGCAGGAACATAATAGCAATCATTCAAAACTAACAAAAGCCCAGTGGGCAGAACTAATTCATAAGTGCCTACAGCTAACGCAACAACCCTTGCTCTGTTTCCAACTCGTAGGTCAACCTCGCCCTTTTTCAGCTTCCTACAGTCCTTTAGTCCCTGCACATTTGTACAAATGTGAGAACCACATGCAGTATCTAATATCCATGAGGTGGAAGTAGAAAGATGAATGTCTATAACATAAATACCTGAAGCGATAGCCCCGCTATCCTTCTTGTTCTTTTTCAGATCTTCGAGGTAGAGTTTGCAATTCCTCTTCTAATGACCCGGTTCATTGCAGAAGAAGCAGACTCCTTCCTTCGGAGGCTTTGCCTTCTTTGGTGCAGGCTTGGTTTCGGGCTTGCCTGACTCTGTGGTCTTACCTGATGAGCCATGACCCTTCCCCTTGCCTTTGCCTTTCTTTTTCGTACCCTTTCCTTTCTGAACCATCAAAACACTACTGGGTTTCTTCTTAAGACTCGGCTCAACAGTTTTAAGCATCCCATGCAGTTCAGAAATAGATTTCTCCATGTTGTTCATGTTGTAGTTCATGACAAACTGGTCATAACTTTCCGGGAGTGAGTTCAAGATCAAATCTGTAGCTAACTCCTGGCTCATGGGAAATCCAAGCCTTTCAAGGTGATCAATGTACCCTTTCATCTTTAAGACATGAGTACTAACTGATGCACCTTCAGCCATCTTGCAGGAATGTAAGGCCTTAGTGGTCTCATACCTCTCTTGCCTTGCCTGTTGCTGGAACATTTCCTTGAGATGCACAATCATCTCATAAGCCTCCATGTGTTCGAGATCTCTTTAGAGCTCTGGAACCATGGTGGCTAGCATTAAGCATCCCACATCGACAGAGTCTTCCTTATGCTTCGTGTAAGCATCTCTCTGAGCTCTAGGAGCATTGGCGGCTGGCTCCTCAGGAATGGGTTGATCTAGGACATGCGCCTTTCTTTCCTGCTTGAGAACAATTCTCAAGTTCCTAAACCAGTCAAGAAAGTTTGTCCCATTGAGTTTGTCCTTCTCAAGGACAGATCGCAGCGATAATGTAGCAGTATTACTAGTCGTCATGATTCTACAATTAAAATATGCAATTCAATTAGCAATCTCCCACTAAATAAACAACCCTCAATGCAATAGTTAGTGAGCTAAGATCCATATTTGGCTCAAACTTAAGTCCGCTTTGGCAGGACGCTTAAATTAAGTTATTTAGGTAGGTAACACCTTTACCAATTACATCAAATGTAACTCTTAGATGTTTATGGGATTCTATCATCATATGATCTGTCATGTTTTTAATCCCATCTAATGCCTTGAGACCCAAAACCGTTTTGTTAATCTCAATTAAGTCAAACAATAATAAACATGTGAGAGTAGCACCATTACTCTTGCTTATCTCCCTAAGATAACTCAAAAGCACCCACTTTGGTGGAGTCCAAAATTGAGCGATCAAGGTTTTGACAAGTGTTCATAAATTGACAGCATTATGACTTAAGATTTCTTTTAGAGGGCCTAATTTAACTATCTGGTTTATAAAACGCATGTTTCTCAGTTCGTATCTCATACAAGTAATATGCATGCGCTGATATAATCATAATATGCATAATCTAAACGTGATACAATATGGCTCACCTATCCTAAGTCCCCTCAAGCCAATGAGAGGAGCTCTCTAGTAAGAAAAGAGAAATTACATATAGAAACCTCTTTTAACATTTGAGGGGAGTGAGATAAGAGGAGAAGGTACATTGAGAGTATATAGAGGAAGGCACGACACGCAGGCCGTATTTAAAATTACAACACTTGCAATCTAGAGCCATATTGTTCACCATACCCAAACATTCAAGAATCAATATTCAGATCTAATCGAAGGGCAATTAATGTTTCAAATCTAAAACATTCATAAAGTAACATATGTTATGGTTATGTTGCGCTACGAACAGGTAGCTACAGCGGTCCCGCTAGCCGGTTAGCGGGCGGGGTCTCTGGGTTTTCGTAGACCCCATCTATGCGAATTGATCAAATCAAAAAGCATCACCACCAATTTCAATTTCCTTTTAGATTCCTTTTATGTCATACACAACACGGATTCCATATATATCACACATACAACGCTTATTATATGATCGGCTACTACTAACATATATCATATAAATCAACAATCAAGCCTAACTTAAACACAAAACGGCATGGCTATGATACCACTGTAAGAAAATGAAAGACACGCAGCGAAAATTATCTTAAAAATTTTTCATTCCTTGCCAGGATCTACCGTATGTGTTTAAGTCAAGTGGGAAGAAGCATTACCCTCAGTGTGTCTCAGCGACTTCCACAGCTTTCGGTCACGACGTTCACAGCTTCTCTCTGCGGCTCGTGCTCCCTTTCTGATCACAAGTCGACGACTCAGGTCGGCTTCCTCTACTAGTATCCACACGAACAGCTTTTCAACCACGAATGAAGTACTAGCGTCTCTTGTCCCTCCAGGGCTTTCTCAAGAGTTCGTCCTCTCCGTCTCTATTTCGGCAGTTTCTTATCTGTAAACCTTTTGCAGAGTCCCCTTCGGCCTTTCTGTGTTCTATGTGTGTGTCTATTCCAAAATGTAGCTCCTAATATTAGATATATAGGATGCTCTACGTTTTCCCCAACCGAAAAAGATTTTAGGAGTTAATCTTATATTAATTCCGAAAATAATACAATATCATATATTGTATAATTTTATAAGAAACTAATTAAATAAATAATATTAAATCCGTCCCACAGATTTAATTACCTATTTATTTAACTTTAAATAAAGATGAGACTGAACTATATTTGATTTATTCTCATAAAACAAATTTGAGATATCCTATCAATTTGAATTTCAAATTCAAACATGATAGGGATTTAATTTATCCTTAAAATTAAATCTTAGAAATATCTCTTATATGAGATATCCTATCAATTTGAATTTCGAATTCAAACGTGATAGAGATTTAATTTATCCTTATAAATTAAATCTTATAAATATCTCTTATATGAGATATCCTATCAATTTGAATTTCTAATTCAAACGTGATAGAGATTTAATTTATCCTTATAAATTAAATCTCATATATCTCATATATATAATATATATATATACGAATTTATATATATACGAATATAAATATAAATAAATATACATACATTCACCTGGATCATTCATTGAATCTGAACATGTCTTAGATTCAATGAATCTGGACATCATAGCTCGTGTTGGGCTATTTTGTGTGCGACCCTGTAGGCCCATATGAAGTTGGCAGTGGGCCATTTGCTATACTAGCCCACAAGTCGCAAGCGGTCTCTAGCAAGACATAACGACTACCCAAATCATATGAGGATCGATAAACGATGTAACTTTTTATACAACCATATCATGTCCCTTCTGTCACGCGATATTTTGGTCATGGATGAGGCATGGATGATGTCATCCTCCTATTTCCGACCGTTACTTTCTCGATCCCTGAGTAGTCTGACTATAGAAATAGAACTACCTTTCTATTACAGTATGGCCATACATTTCTCAGACTCACTCATCGAGGGGCCCAGTAATATCTCTCTACGAATGTGAGGGACAAATTCCATCTTGACCATTCACATTCCTCCGCATGAAAAACCACTAAGCCCGAATATAGTCTTTATGATCACTCGGTCAAAAGTGACTTTTGACTAGGTCAAAGCTGAGCGTTTTGTCATGTAAGAATCCATGATGATCTCAGGTCAAAGGGCATATTGACATGGTTTGTATATGAGAGAAGCTTATGACGTTACCCATGCAGTTCTCTCATAGCGGGTCGGTCCAACACCCTGTACTCTTACATGTGCTTATGACTTTGATTTATATCTCTATACATCTTTAAAGTCATACTGGTCTTATTTCATCTGTGCTCCCACATAGATGATCGACCAGGGACATTTAGGATAATATCATGAATTATCCAAGGATGGTCATCATAGTAAACATGCAAATAATATGATAACTCAATTAATAAATTCATAAATCAATAATGTTCATAAGACAATGATTGGCCCCTAGGGCACGATTTCCAATAGGAACACTGTTCGTGTGGATACCAGTAGAGGAAGACGACCTGAGGAGTCGACTTCTTGCGATAAAAAAGAGAGCACGAGCCGCGGAGAGAAGCTTTGGACGTCTCCTTACGATCGGAAAGAGATCACCAGCCACGGAGAGAAGCTGTGGAAGTCGCTGAGAAACACTGAGGGTAATGCTTCTTTCCACTTGACTTAAACACATACGGTAGATCCTGGCAAGGAATGGAAAAATTTTTAAATTAATTTCCGCTGCGTGTCTTCCAATTCCTTACAGTGGTATCAGAGCCATGCCATTTTTTGTTTAAGTTAGGCTTGATTGTTGATTGATATGATATGTGTTAGTAATAGCCGATCATATAATATGCATTTTATGTATGACATAAAAGAAATCCGTGTTATGTATGACATAAAAGGAATCTAAAAGGGAATTGAAATCGGTGGTGATGCGCTTTGATTTGATCAATTAACATAGTGGGACCGCCGTGGCTACCTGTTCGTAGTGCAACATAACCGTAACATATGTTATTTGGTGAATGTTTTAGATATGAAACATTAATTACCCTTGAATTAAATCTGAATATTGATTCTTGAATGTTTGGGTATGGTGAATAATATGGCTCTAGATTGCAAGTGTTGTAATTTTTAAATACGGCCTGCGTGTCGTGCCTTCCTCTATATACTCTTAATGTACCTTCTCTTCTCATCTCACTCCCCTCGAATGTTAAAAGAGGTTTCTATATGTAATTTCCCTTTTCTTACTAGATAGCTCCTCTCATTGGCTTGAGGGGAGTTAGGATAGGTGAGCCATATTGTATCACGTTTAGATTATGCGTATTATGATTATATCAGCACATGCATATTACTTGTATGAGATACAAACTGAGAAACATGCGTTTTTATAAACCAGATAGTTAAATTAGGCCCTCTAAATGAAATCTTAAGTCATGATACCGTCAATTTATGAACACTTATCAAAACCTCGATCGCTCAATTGTCGACTCCACCAAAGTGGGTGCTTTTGAGTTATCTTGGGGAGATAAGCAAGAGTAATGGTGCTACTCTCACATATTTATTATTATTTGACTTAATTGAGATTAACAAAATGGTTTTGGGTCTCAAGGCATTAGATGGGATTAAAAACATACCAGATCATATGATGATAGAATCCCATAAACATCTAAGAGTTACATTTGATGTAATTGGTAAAGGTGTTACCTACCTAAATAACTTAATTTAAGCGTCCTGCCAAAGGGGACTTAAGTTTAAGCCAAATATGGATCTTAGCCCACTAACTAATGCATTGAGGGTTATTTATTTAGTGGGAGATTGCTAATTGAATTGCATATTTTAATTGTAGAATTATGACGACTAGTAATACTGCTACATTATCACTGTGATCTGTCCTTGAGAAGGACAAACTTAATAGGACAAACTTTCTTGACTGGTTTAGGAACTTGAGAATTGTTCTCAAGCAGGAAAGAAAGGCGCATGTCCTAGATCAACCCATTCCTGAGGAGCCAGCGGCCAATACTCCTAGAGCTCAGAGAGATGCTTACACGAAGCATAAGGAAGACTCTGTCGATGTGGGATGCTTGATGCTAGCCACCATGGTTCCAGAGCTCTAAAGAGATCTCGAACACATGGAGGCTTATGAGATGATTGTGCATCTCAAGGAAATGTTCCAGCAACAGGCAAGGCAAGAGAGGTATGAGACCACTAAGGCCTTACATTCCTGTAAGATGGCTGAAGGTGCATCAGTTAGTACTCATGTCTTAAAGATGAAAGGGTACATTGATCACCTTGAAAGGCTTGGATTTCCCATGAGCCAGGAGTTAGCTACGGATTTGATCTTGAACTCACTCCCACAAAGTTATGACCAGTTTGTCATGAACTACAACATGAATAACATGGAGAAATCTATTTTTGAACTGCATGGGATGCTTAAAATTGCTGAGCGGAGTCTTAAGAAGAAGCCCAGTGCTGTTTTGATGGTTCAGAAAGGAAAGGGTATGAAAAAGAAAGGCAAAGGCAAGGGGAAGGGTCATGGCGCATCAGGTAAGACCAAAGAGTCAGGCAAGGCCGAAACCAAGCCTGTACCAAAGAAGGCAAAGCCTCCTAAGGAAGGAGTCTGCTTCTTCTGCAATGAACCTGGTCATTGGAAGAGGAATTGCAAATTCTACCTCGAAGATCTGAAAAAGAACAAGAAGGATAGCGGGGCTATCACTTCAGGTATTTATGTTATAGATATTCATCTTTCTACTTCCACTTCATGGGTATTAGATACTGCATGTGGTTCTCACATTTGTACAAATGTGCAGGGACTAAAGGACAGTAGGAAGCTGAAAAAGGGCGAGGTTGACCTACAAGCTGGAAACAGAGCAAAGGTTGCAGCGTTAGCTGTAGGCACTTATGAATTAGTTCTGCTCACTGGGCTTTTGTTAGTTTTGAACAATTGCTATTATGTTCCTGCTTTAAGTAGTAACATTGTTTCACTTTCTTATTTGGATAAGGAAAGTTTCACTTCCATTGCTGGGAATAGTAGATGTTCTATTTATCGTAATGATGTTTTCTATGTTCATGGTGATTTGCATGTTGATCATTACATATTAAATTTGGAACAATCCAATCATGGAAATATCTATAACATAACCACCAAAAGGGTCAAACCGAACGATTTGAATCCGACATACCTCTGGCACTGTCGTCTGGGCCACATAAATGAGAAACGCATTTCCAAACTCCATCAAGATGGATTTCTAAACTCATTTGATTTTGAATCATATGACACTTGCGAGTCTTGCTTGTTAGGAAAGATGACAAAGTCACCCTTCACTGGGCACAGTGAGAGGGCCACTGATTTATTGGGCCTCATACATACAGATGTGTGTGGACCGATGAACACAAATGCCAGAGGAGGTTATTCGTACTTCATAACATTCATAGATGATTTCAGCAGATATGGGTACATCTATCTGATGAAACATAAATCTGAGTCTTTTGAAAAGTTCAAGATATTTCAAAATGAAGTACAAAACCAGCTTGGCAAAACAATTAAAGCCCTTCGATCTGATCAGGGTGGTGAATATTTGAGCCAAGAGTTCATAGATCATCTTAGGAGTTGTGGGATAGTCTAACAATTGACTCCTCCAGGGACACCACAATGGAATGACGTTTCTGAACGGAGGAATCGAACACTATTACATATGGTTCGATCCATGATGAGTCGAACAGATCTTCCGCCCTCCTTTTGGGGCCATGCCCTAGAGACAGCTGCGTTCACACTCAATCGTGTTTCATCTAAGACAATCGAAAAGACTCCGTATGAGATATGGACTGCAAGGACGCCTAGTTTATCTTTTCTCAAGATTTGGGGATGCGAGGTCTATGTTAAGCAACAAGCCTCAGACAAATTAGCGCCCAAATCCTAGACACATTAGCGCCCAAATCCTCAAAATGCCTCTTTGTGGGATATCCTAAGGAAACTAAGGGATATTACGTCTACAACCCTACTGATAACAAAGTGTTTGTTGTCAGAAATGGTATCTTTCTCGAACGAGAATTTATCTCTAAAAGAACCAGTGGGAGTAAGGTACACCTCAAAGAAGTTCGAGAGCCACAAGACACCACAGAACTGCAGATGGAAAATACAGAAGACTCACAACAAGTTGTTGAGACTCCTCAAGTCACGCAAGGTCTACGGAAGTCTAATAGGACACGACTTCAGCCTCAGAGATATGGATTTATGATTTCTGATAGTCGTGATGTGTTGCTCATTGAGCATAATGAGCCAACTATCGAGAAGCTATAGTGGGACCAAACTATGAAAAGTGGCTTAATACCATAAAGTCTGAAATGCAATCCATGTACAACAATAAGGTTTGGACCTTAGTCGACCCGCCTGAAGGTGTAAAAACCGTCGGGTGCAAGTGGGTTTTTAAGGAGAAAATTGATATGGATGGCAATGTAAATGTCTTCAAGGCACGACTGGTTACAAAAGGATTTACTCAAACTCATGGTGTCGACTATGATGAGACATTTTCCCTAGTTACAATGGCCAAATCAATCATAATCCTCTTTGCCATAGCAGCATATTATGACTATGAAATATGGCAGATGGACGTCAAGACAACCTTCCTTAATGGAAAACTCCTTGAGGATGTGTACATGACACAACCTGAAGGGTTTGTGCGTTCTGAGGACTCTGGTAAAGTGTGCAAGCTTCAAAGGTCCATTTATGGACTGAAGCAAGCCTCTCGGAGTTAGAATCATCATTTTGATGAAGTAGTCAAAGAGTTTGGATTTCTTCAAAACATTGATGAACCTTGTGTGTACAAGAAGGTTAGTGGGAGCACAGTTGTATTTTTGGTACTCTATGTCGATGACATCCTACTTATTGGGAATGACATTCCTACCTTGCAGATTGTCAAGTCTTGGTTAGGAAAGTCTTTCTCGATGAAAGACTTGGGTGAAGCCACCTACATCCTAGGAATCAGGATCTATAGAGATAGATCTAAAAGACTTCTAGGACTCAGTCAGAGTACATACATAGACAAAATACTGCATAGGTTTAGTATGCACGAATTAAAGAGGGGTTTCATACCCATGTCTCATGGTAGTCACCTCAGCAAAGATCTGTGTCCTAGTACACCTGATCAGCGAGGTCGCATGAGTAAAGTTCTATATGCCTCGGCCATAGGATCTATCATGTACGCCATGTTATGTACTCGACCGGATGTCTCATTTGCCTTAAGTATGACTAGCAGATATCAACAGGACCCTGGTGAGGGCCATTGGACTGCTGTCAAGAATATCCTTAAGTACTTGAGAAGGACTAAGGACTTATTATTGGTCTTTAGTGGATTGGATGACGAACTCTGTGTAACTGGTTACACAGACGCGAGTTTCCAAACTGACCAAGATGACCAAAAATCGCAGTCTGGATATATATTCCTTCTTAATAATGGAGCAGTAAGCTGGAAGAGCTCTAAGCAGGGCACTGTAGCAGATTCTGCAACAGAAACTGAGTATATAGCAGCATCTGATGCAGCTAAGGAAGTCGTCTAGATCAGGAAGTTCATCACGGAACTAGGGGTGATACCTACCATCTCAGATCCAATAACTTTGCTCTGTGACAATAGCGGTGCCATTGCACAGGACAAAGAGCCTAGGTCACATCAAAGGACCAAGCATATACTCAGGCGATTTCATCTCATCAGAGAAATCAATGATAGAGGTGATATAAAGATATGCAAAGTAGCAGGAGAAGACAATGTTGCTAATCCTCTAACAAAGCCGCTTGTGTAGGCAAAGCATGAGCTTCATGTTAGGTAAATGGGAATTACTCAAATTAATGATTGTACCTAGTGCAAGTGGGAGGTTGTTGGAAAATGTGCCCTAGGGGCCAATCATTGTCTTATAAATATTATTGATTTATGAATTTATTAATTGTGTTATCATATTATTTGCATGTTTACTGTGATGACCATCCTTGGATAATTCATGATCTTATCCTAAATGTCCCTGGTCGGTCATCTGTGCGGGAGCAGAGATGAAATAAGACCAGTATGACTTTGAAGATGTATAGAGATATAAATCAAAGTCATATGCACATGTAAGAGTACAAGGTGTTAGACTGACCCGCTATGAGAGAGTTGCATGGGTTACATCATATTCTTCTCTCATATATAAACCATGTCACTATGCCCTTTGACCTGAGATCATCATGGATTCCTACATGACAAACGCTCAGCTTTGGCCTAGTCAAAAGTCACTTTTGACCGAGTGATCATAAAGACTATGTTCGGGCTTAGTGGTTTTTCATGTGGAGAAATGTGAATGGTAAAGATGGAATTGTCCCTCACATTCGTAGAGAGATATTACTGGGCCCCTCGATGGGTAAGTCTGAGAAATGTATGGCCATACTGTAATGGAAAGGTAGTTCCATTTCTATAGTCAGACTACTCAGGGATTGAGAAAGTAACGGTCAGGAATAGGAGGATGACATTATCTATGCCTCATCCATGACCAAAATATCGCGTGACAGAAGGGACATGATATGGTTGTATAAAAGGTTATATCGTTTATCGATTCTCATATGATTTGGGTAGTCGTTATGTCTTGCTAGAGACCACTTGTGACTTGTGGGCCAGTATAGCAAATGGCCCACTGCCAACTTCATATGGGCCTACAGGGTCGCACACAAAATAGCACAATACGAGCTATGATGTCCAGATTCATTGAATCTAAGAAGTGTCTAGATTCAATGAATGATCCAGGGTTGATGTATATATTTATTTATATTTATATTCGTATATATATATATTATATATAAGGGATATATAGGATTTAATTTATAAGGATAAATTAAATATCTATCACGTTTGAATTTGAAATTCAAATTGATAGGATATCTCATATAAGAGATATTTACAAGATTTAATTTATAAGGATAAATTAAATCTCTATCATGTTTGAATTTGAAATTCAAATTGATAGGATATCTCAAATTTGATTTAAGAGAATAAATCAAATACAGTCCAATCTTATCTTTATTTAAATTAAATAAATAGGTGAATTAAATATGTGGGACGGATTTAATATAAATATTATTTATTTAATTAGTTTCTTATCAAATTATACAATATGTGATATTGTATTCAGAATTAATATAGATTAATTCCAAAATCCAATTCGGTTAAGAAAAACGCAGAGCATCCTATATATCCGATTTTAGGAGCTACATTTTGAATACAACACATAACACAAAAAGGGCCGAACGGAATCTGAAAAAGGTTTGCAGATAAGAAACTGCTGAAGTAGAGATAGAGAGGACGAACTCTTGAGAAAGCCTTTGAGGGACAGGAGACGCTAGCACGTCGTTCGTGGTTGGAACACTGTTTGTGTGGATACCAGTAGAGGAAGACGACCTGAGGAGTCGACTTCTTGTGATCAAAAAGAGAGCACGAGCCGCGGAGAGAAGCTGTGGACGTCTCCTTATGTCGGAAAGAGATCACCAGCAGCAGAGAGAAGCTGTGAAAGTCACTGAGAAACACTAAGGGTAATGCTTCTTCCCACTTGACTTAAACACATACGGTAGATCTTGGCAAGGAATAGAAAAATTTTTAAATTAATTTCCGCTGTGTGTCTTCCAATTCCTTACATACTTCAATTAGTCTAATAGATCTAACAAATGCCAAAGAAAATATTGAAGTAGATATACACGAAGAAGCACAACGAAGATGAATGAAAAATGTTATGTAGCATGCATTATTATGTTTATTGCTACTTTGTTTCAATCTGTTTCTTACTCTCTGAACAGAGCATGTTAATCTTTTTTGAGAGAAAATTAGAGAATTTGATCTTCAATATGTATCATATCACTCTATTTGAGAGAGCTAGAAACCTTCCTTCTTTATCTGAGATATTCAAGAGTGGGATTGTAACCTTACCAGAAGTAAGGTAGAGTGAGAGAAGAAATATCTTGTATTGAGGTACCAAAAACTCATTAATCTTAAAGGATAGTGGAACATTCATAGGAGATATGAGAACTGGACGTAGGCCAAGTGGTTGGGTTGAACTAGTATAAATTGTTTGTGTGAAATATCTCACTTATATACTTCCTTCATCAGTGATATCATTCTTAACTTAATGTTTTTATTTCTATTTAAGTTTAAATTTTTCAATATAACACAATTTTCCCTCTTGGATGAAACAACCATTCTAACATAAATTTTCTGTGCGCATAGTCTAATTTATCTACTTCTTATATTTGGTGATATCTTTCTTAACTCACTATTTTTTGTTTTTCTATTTGAGTTTAAAATTTTTAGTATCATTCAATTCACCCCCTCTTGGATGAAACTTTGGTTCTAACAAATCTCGGGGCTAAAATAGCCAGGAAACAATATCGATGTGTACTTGGCATCTTTGATTGAGGATTTAAAGAAATTGTGGGAGAAAGGTGTTCATGTGTTTGATGCATATAAACAAGGCATTCAAACTACGTGCCATGTTCTTCACCACAATAAATGACTTCCTGGCATATGGACATTTATCATGTTATAGTGTTAAGGGGCATAAGACATGTCCTATATGGCAAGAATACACTAACTACATGCAACTCAAGCATGAAAGGAAGACCATTTACCTTTCTCATAAAAGATTTTTTAGTCAACACTACCCTTATCGTAAGGTTAAGAAGGTATTTAATGGCTCACAGGAATATCAAATGACTCTAGTACCTTTAACTAGAGAAGAAGTGTATCGACATTTGTAGGGGTTCATGTTATCTTGGGTAAAAATAATAAGAAGGCTCTTGAAAGGAATATATGGAAAAAGAGATCAATCTTCTTTGATATTCTATATTAGCGAAGTCTTGAAGTGAGACAGTTTAGATATCATTCATGCGGAGAAAAATGTGTGTGAGAGCCTTGTTGGCACTCTTTTGCATATAAGTGGAAAGAGTAAGGATGTAGTTAATGCTAGAATAGACTTAGCTAAAATAGAAATAAGAGAACCTCTACATCCACAACAAAGAGAGGATAGTAAGAGAGTTTATTTGTACGCAGTGGCATACACATTATCCAAATATAAAAAATTAGCCTATGTGAGTTTTTGCATGGTATTAAGTGTCAATTTGGTTGCGACTAAAAATCATAGAGAAAAAAATTTGATGGAAAAAGATTTTTTGTTGTGACCAAAAAGCACTCTGGTCACAACTAAAAGTTATAAAGAGCAAATATGAGATAAAAACTAATTTCAAGTTATAATTCACAGACTCTCAAAAATCAATTTTTGCAGTATAATCGCGATTAAATAGGTAATTGGTCGCAACTCAAAAAAGCAAAACAATAGATTCGCAAAAAAACTAAAACACCTATATACTTTTTATCTTTTTGAGGCCCATCATATTGCTTAGAAAATCTTAACAAGTAAGACTTCCTGGCAATAGCGCCAGTTTAATAACCATTATTTTAATTATCAAATAAGTACCTAAGCTAACTAATAATAGAGTGAAGCTAATCTTGGTCAATCACAAGGAGCCTAAATGGATGCTCAATGAGCCATAAATTAACAATTTAATCATATGAATTGAGATGAGATGTTGAATAACTTTTGAAAGTAAATTCTATACTACTATTTATGAACTTAGGTGTTTATAATGAGGATTAATCAAAGTTCAATTAAACATAATCAGGAAATCCAACTCGGTTCCCTAATGTTCATCATCTACTAACTCTAATTGAGTCAATAAACTAGAATTAACTATATCAACTTGATACAATTAAATTTGAATTAAAGACACAACTGAAACTCCCTTTTTTAGATCAAGGATTCTTGTTCAGCATTATCTCCAAGAGAGCACAACAACTCTAGCCTTCTATTGCTGTCAGAACTTCAACAACAATAGCAAGTCTAGCAGCAGTCATGGTGACTATAAAAAGAGGAGATGAAGATGAAAGCATAATTTTCCTCTGGTTCTATTGCTTATAATAGAGTAAAGTTGCAAATGAAAGAGAGAGATATGAATGGCATGAGAGAGAGATGGAGTGGATCTGGATGGAAGCTCTCTGTGGAATGAATGAACTATGATGAATGATAAATGAAGTCAGAGTGTGATGTGTATGGCATGTGATAATTTAATATGGAATGAGTGCAGTTCACATGAATAGAGCTGGAATATATATGGGTTATGTGTTTAGTCAATTCAGAATGTATGTGTATGTGAGAGAGGCTGTTGTGCGTGAATCCTCTTCTGCATTTTGTTACAGCACATGTGTGAATCCCCACTTGCTTCTATTATTAACTCCTCAATTCCTAGATCTAGCCTGTGTAACTGTAATCCCTATATGCCATTACATGCTGCTACCAACTCCCTTTCTTCCTTGGCCAGCATGTGCATGAATAAAAGCCTCCCTTCTAGCATGTGATTTTGTTAGCACCTCCAATTCCATTGATCCAGCTGTCATTTGTAACAATTTCTATTTCATTATCACTCATAGCAGCAAGTTGTCTTGGTAATTAATGAGCATTTTCCTAAAATAAGAATTTAAAAGATACAAATTATTTATCTAATATATGACTAAAATTATATCAATTAATTTTTTATTATTCTAATTTTATTTTATTAATTAATTGCTCATCATATTGGTAAATGGGGACAAAAATCAATAATAAAATTCTCTTTAAACACACTAAAATAAATACAAATAAGATTTAAAGATAACGGGTATGAGTCCCACGATTGCCACATATTAATACAATAATTACTATCAGTAGCTATTCAAGGCATTATGAAATATGATTTGAGGAGAACTGTTGCTAGACCTTGTATATTCTTCAATGTTATTTATAGAAAAGTGATTAATCCTGCTGAGTTTAATGAATTGAAAAATGAAGGTTATGTTATCCTCTCCCAATTAGAGATACACTTTCCTTTATCATCTTTTTGACACTATGATCCATTTGATAATTCACTGGCCTGTGAGATTAGACTTTGTGACACTGTGTGTTTAAGGTAGGTATACCTATTTGAGATATGCATGAAAATCCTTAAATGTTATTCTAAAAATCCTTATCGACCTGAGCTATCAATTATTGAGAGATATGAACTAAAGGTATACCTATTTGAGTTTTGTAACATATCTTGTTGGAGTAAAGGCAATTGGACTTCCTCAAGTTTAAAGAGGATTGGGAATTTAGTTACTCCAAGTTTAAAGTTTTAGTCTTTAAATGTAAGTGGGTTGATAGTAATGATGTGCAAGTAGCTGAAATTTTTTTATTTGTTTCTATTGATAGATTTGTTTTTGTCGATCTTCAGAGAATTAGATATCTAGATAAGCCATTCATGTTAGTAAGTCAAGCAATACAAGTGTTTTATATCACTAATTTAGCAAATAAATATCTTTCCATTATGGTCCAAGGTAAAAGCCAATCGATTGGTGGAGATGACAGTGCTTAGGGTTAAACCTTGACGAAACTCTTCCTTTCACAACTACTTGACCTAAAATAATAGAGTTTGATTTGATAAATGATGAATATACTGTTAGGGTGTGTGTATACCAAATAGTAAGAATAGTTTATTGTGTATAGTAAATATTTATTTGATTATTAAATCGATTCCATGATTATTATTTCTGATTCTTACCTTTGTTTATTGTTTTGTGAACAAGACATGGACGATTCTAGTTAGGAAGGTTCTAGTCAGCAAAGGTTTAGTCAACAAGGCAAGAAAGAGATAGAGGCTCAACCCATATGAAACGGGTGGCTAAGACAGATGAAGAGACACAACCCAAGGTAGTAGGTAAAAATGGAGCATTGTTAATATTTATGTCAGACATATAGTATGTTATAAGATTAGTATTGTGTATGCTAATTGAAGGGCAGTAGGCCTGAAAGACAAGGATATGGTTTGGGATGACATTTTAATACGTTTCTAATTCTTTGTTTCATTTATCTATTTTAGTTATTAATGATTTTTGTCCTTTATTGTGGATTCATTTTATTTATTTTTTGTACTTGATTGCAGCAATATTTTGATATTACCGCACAATAAAGATGAGGCATCATATCTTGAAGTAATGCGATGAATAGCGGATAGACTTTAAGTCCAACCTTGCAAAGGACTATCTACAAGGAAGTAAGTGTTAGATTTAGATAAATAGGCTGGATCACCCAAAATGGGGTGAATTAGGTGAACGACGACTTCTTAAAAAACTTTTTGAAACTCTTTTGAAATATGATAAGTGAAACAAATCAACTTGAAAACTTTGATCATATATTGGAAATATATTACTAAAAATCAAATAGTTAAGGAAGAGAGAAATTGCATGACATATTTATCTAGGTTCAATCTTGACCTACATCCAGTCCTCAGCTTTCCACTGAGATTTTCCTATCTACTATACACCATAATTACAACGAGCCTTTGGTAGCCTTTACAAGTTTAATTTTTATGGCTAATTGAGAACCACCTCAAACTTGAGGTTACACCATACTTTTTTCACAAAACTCCCCTTAAATAGATACTAGAAAATCCCAACCTTAAATCCCCTAATTCTAAGGAAACTCTCAAATAGGTGAAGAATAAAGGGTTTATCTAACTCTCGGAAAGAGTTGATATATAGACATTGTAGCTCTTAACATTTTCTCTCTCAAAATAGAATGATACATAATGGGTTGAATGCTTTTGGGGCAGAGATATTTCTGACATGATTATTCATTCATAGCTCTTTTGTTGTTATTGTCTCTCAGTCGTCAACCTTATAATTTTGAATGTTTTTCTATTTATAGTTGATATTGTGACTGTTGAGCATTATTTCCATTGAGGTTTTCTTCCGTTGAGTTTTCTTCCTGTTGGAAATATGACCGTTGAGCTAGCCATTGAGGCTTTTGATAGCTTTTTTTGTCGTTGAAAGTCCATTGGCTTTGATCTCAGTCTTTTTTTCATTTTTAGCTGTGAACCTGAATTTGAATAAATGAATCATCTAAAAACTTCAATTTACTTGTTAGTATCTAAACATGTGAAGTGAGGATGGATGAATTTAAACTTAAATAGAATTAAACACAACAATAATGATATGAGAATAATATATACTCAATCATATGAATTAATACTTGATAGCCCAATCAATGATCAAGTGTATAAAATTAATTTAGTTATAAGCACTTAAGATCATATAAAGATTCTGTTTATTTTTAAAGATTATTCTATATTAATCGATTACCTAATCGATTAATTAGAATTAACATGTAAAACGTAAAATATAGCATCATATTGAATGGATTATTCAACCATATATAATATAATCTTAAAAGATAAATTTCTCAAAAGAATTCTCATGAAGAATAATGTAAAACATAAACAATTAACACTTGAATCGATTATATGAAATAGGAGATTGGTTTGTGGCTTAAAATAGAGACATTTGAAGTTTTTAAAGTTAATCGAATTCCTACTCGATTAATGTGTCTGAAAGATTTGAAATAGAAAAGTTTTCAACATAAATTAATCTGTTAATTCAGATTTGAATTTCACAAAATTTGATTCTTCATTGATTAATCAAACAGTTAACATATTAATATAAATTAATCGATTAACCAATCGATTAATAGTCATATCTTTGTTCAAGAGAAAATATGTTTATAATAGATTAATCGATTAACCAATCAATTAGTTGGCTCATTAACTTACTTCCAGAAGGCAAGCTCTCGACATTAATCGAACACTTAATTGATTAATAATCACTCATTAATCGATTAATTGATTTTTCTTCGTAAAACAATTTGTTGCCTTTATATTAATCGATCATTCAATCGAATAATTGATATTAATAATTGATTATTTACTATTAATAGAATAACTAATCGATTAACTCTTTCTTCTTTTCTTTTAAACTTTATTCCATTAAAAACACATTCTCATTACTTAAAAAATGCTTTTCACATCATAAATCAACTCAATTCTTTTATTTTCTTTTGATATCATCAAAACATATTCAATGTAACATTCTCCTCCTTTTTTATGATAGCAAAACTTAAGTGAAAGTGAAGTTAAGTTGAGTGATTTAAGAGTATATAAAGTCAACGAATCACTAAGTCAAAACAAAATGTAATAAGTCAATAATCAACGAATACCATTCCATTACAAATTTAAAATGTTTTACAATGGATTAAACAAAAATACAAATAAAAAACTCAATCATCAGTTAACAGACTCTATAGAGGATTCATTCTCCCCTTCACTTCTTTCTCGGGGCTAAGGAGGAAGGAATGACTAAGGGAAGCTGAGGTAAGGGTAGGTCTTATACTTAGACAATAGGAGAAAGACGTATTGCCAGGGAGTATGTAGGAGTAGGTGAAGGTGAAGGCTCTGAGGCTGAGACAGTAATAGTGGAAGGGATAGGAACTGGAGTGACACTCTGATCAAGCTGAGGCAGTGAAGGATCTCTGAGCTCCGCTTTTATGAAAGAAGGTTTGATGTTATTGAGGTATGCCAATAAGATGTTCTTGATATCATACACTTCTTCATGTATAACAGCTTGTCTTGCAAATAAGGCATCTTGCCACTCTCTGATCTCTTCCTTGAAATCTTGGAAATCCTAGATATGAGCTTCGAGTAAAGTTTAAATTCTATAGCTTTGCCTCTCATGGATGAAGTATGCTTCCTTACTTAAGGCCATAAGTCTGCTCTCTAACTCAGCAAACTCTGTCTGAAGGTATCTCTGAATGGATACACCCAGAAAGGATGGTGCTATTGAAACTTGAGGTCCACTAGAGGAATGACCTTCATCCTGAGAAAGAGAGGTAATGGTTGTTGGCTGCTTGGCTTGAGGGTCCTAAGAAGCTTGCCCTTCTTGGCATCAAATGGCTACTTGATCTTCATCTTGTTCAACTGTATTATCCCAAATGCACTGATATCTTCCTTCTTCCTTCCCTCTAGATAATGAATGTTGAAGTGTTTGAGGATAAAGGAGACAAGATGGGGATAGAGCATCGGGGTAGTCCTTGTCTTATTCAGACAGAAATCCATCATCTGGCTATATATAAATCTCCAAGGTTGAGCTTTTCTCCACTGATAATCCTTACTAGAGTGATGTAGTCCTGCTGGTTCATGTAACTGAATATTGAGGACTTGATTATCATGCACAAGGAGTAGATGTAATGGATGATGCGGTAATGATCGCATATCTGACCTAGGGTGAAAGTGAGGGATCCTGGATAAGGCTTGTTGGTATGGAGTAGGATATGGTAAGCCTTGACCTTCCTTTTGGTCTGAGGAGATTGCCAACTATTTCCCTTTGTTGGCACCTTGCTCGCCGAAGTCTTCCTTTTCCCCTTTTGTGCTTTTGGCCCATCCTTGGCCGCTTTTGGCTGAAATTTCTTCCTCTTCTCCTTCGATTGGGTTGCCTGAGGAGTGTTAGATATGAATTTGGATGGATGAAGCTCAAATCCATTGTCATTTGTGGTTTTGGCCCGTACCATAAATTTTGGAATTTGAAGATTTGATCGGTGAAATGTGGGAATTCGGAAGTGAATTTGGGTGGATTTTGATCGAAAATGGGTGCGCAATCCTTCCCCTAAGGAAATTTGTGGAATTTTAGAGTTTAAAGATGAGAGGATTTGGAAATTAATTGTTTAGGGTTAAAGTTGAATAGTGAAGAGTTGTGACTGATAAATGATAAAACCCAATATTAATCAATTAACTAATCAATTAATGCCCATTAATCGATTAATTTTACTAATTAATCGATTAGGTATTCGATTAATTCCAATTAATTAAATGATTGATCGATTAATTGTGTAAAAAACAATATTTAACACCCATTTTAACAATGATTAATCGATTAGATGTTCGATTAATTAGAATTAATCGATCAATCAATCGATTAATTCTCAAAAGAAATAACTTTTAACAGTCATTAGCCATTAATCGATTAGCTGTTCGATTAATTTTCATCAATCAACTTCCTAATCGATTAACTTCAACATAAAAAATCTTTTAATATCTTTTCAACTATGATTATATTCATAGTTATAGAAATGAAATCATTGGAGAGTGAAAAAATTTTAACTTATGAAATTATTTTAAATAAATTACAATAGAATCAACAGTTGAAGCATAAATTTTGTTTAAATATTGAAATACATGTATCATATCATAAACAACATATTAACATCAAGATGCATTAAAAAAAATCAATATAAAGAGATAGTTGAAGAAAGCTTATTCATATTTTTGCCACTTGATGTATTGACTTATTTTCCTTTCTCTCTTAAGCATCTTGTATTAGCAGTGCTCATTTTCCTCAGCTAACTCTTCTTTGAGTTATCTCCTTATTCTCTTATTATAAAGCAAATCTCTTTCTTTCTTGGAGAATGGTTAGTATGATCATAGAAATTAACTTGTAAAATATGAGATCATACAAAGACAACTTATCATCAAAACCTATTATTTTTTCATTGAATGTAGATGAGTTAGCTTTAAAAGACTTGACCCTCTTTTTTTAAAAAATAAAGATATATAAAGCTCTTATTTTCTAAAGGATATCTCAAGATAATGTTTTATTTAAAACAAATATACATTTTCAATGTTATTTTTCCATAAATGATTCTCTGAAAATTTGATTTCTTAACATATTTAAGAATCAAGTGAATGGAGAAAAATATTAAACACCAATTAAATAGCATGTTTAGAAATTTGAAATTTTCTTTCAAATGTATTAATCTCTAACATCGATATCTTCATATTTAAGGAATCAAATGTCTTCAAAGGCATTCGTATGCTTTCAGAAAAATTTAAAACTTGATGCAGAGGTTTAAAAATTTTTCTTGACAATATGAATATGCATTTTTGTAAATCAATTGGTAAATTTGTAAGACAATGTTTGGAAAAAGTATGAAGCATTATGTAATCCATTTAACAATCTGAAGTTTTTTTTGAAAAATCTGTAATGAATTATTGCTAATGGAATTCAACTGGGAATAAGTATTCATTACCTAGATAAGAATTTATTTAATAAACACAAGGGTAGGAATAGATCTCACCATAATCGCTCTTGTTCCATTTTTTATTTGATTCTACATGTTGCTCACTTATTCTCCAGATTTGTGAGATTCAACACCAGAATCAAAAGTCTGCTTCCTTAGAATATAATTTTATCTCCATCTATCCATATTCCTGAGATGTAACTTTTTCTCATTTTTTTCCTACAATATAAATTCTTTTCTTTCATGGTATCTAACTTCACTTGGATCCACTTATAGTTAATTAATAGGAAATACAAATCATATTTCATATGCTCAGAAAATATAATAAATTTGAGATAATTGAGCATAGTAAAATAAATATGCTTTATGCATGAAAAAATACTTTTCCATTCTCAAAAACATGTATGCATAAAGATTTTGTGTTTCTGAATATTGCCTTTTTCTCCTTTTAAAATATTAGTCAATTAAGTTTTTCTCTGGAGTATATAAATATAAGTTGAAACCAATTACAATGTTCATTTCTAAAGATACATATGTAAACTATAAAGATATATTAAACATGATAATACACAAAGTTTACTATTGTAGCTTTACCTCATATGGAAAAAAGATTACCTTTGCATACCCATTGTATCTTTTGATTGCTTCTGACAAACGCTTGTAATGGTCTCTCAACTAATTTAGACTTTGAAGTATGAGAGAACCTTTTTTCTTCTTCTGTTCTCCTCAAGATAGTTGAATGATACTCTGTGATAGTCCATTATTGAGGTAGAATGTACTCCTTAAGTTTTTCTCCCTTGCTTCTTATGGATTGCCTTTGATATATTAGCAATAGATGCTCCATGAGTTCTCCATGTATCATGTCCAATCTTTTGAAGATTATTCCGCACATTTGACACATTGAGAGTGATATAAGGTACGAATACGGATCAGCTAGAAATAAGTTAGGAAACTAGACGAACAATCGAAGGTAGGACCTTAAGAGAACCTGTCTCTTACAACCCTAGCCATGGAGACACCATAAGGATGATCAGTCCTTGATACAGTCGAGTATTCCCATGAGAATATGAGGCGGCAAGCAAAGCTCACTCGAGAAACAAAAATTCTCTAAACATTCATTCATCTTTCTGCTCCCAAAAATGTAGCCTTACATAGGCAGCAAAAGAACAATCTAGAAAAAAAACCCAACGTCATAAATGCCATAAATATGCCTTAATAATGATTGGCTATCTTGGTTGGCACCAATTAAGGCTAAAGGAAATAGGAAAATTACCTTTTCTTGGAGACAAAGACTGCTACCTAAAAATAGGGAACTAGTCTAAAATATTCTTATGCAATCTTTGACCAAAAGGCCTTATTTAATGCAAATAGAAATGGAAACTTAAAAAATGAAATTAAACCATAACTAATACATAAAGATGCCTTCTTGATGCTTCTTGAGTATTCTTGGACGTCACTTATGCTCCTCCTCCAAGGCACATACTTGTCACATGGTATTTTGAGTGAATTCTTCAATCTGGACTACACATGGGCCTTGTGAATCATCTTGTTTGGCTTCTAGCAATGTAATCACCATGTTTGGACCCTTGATAGGCTGATTAAGGGATGCTTCTTCCAAATAGATAGGTTCTAACTCTTTAAGATCTTTTATCAAATAATTCAATGCCTCTTTCATAGATTTGGTCCTTGCTCTCGTCATTGGGCCTGCAATGCCTTGTAATTGGTCTTTTAGAGTGTTGGACTTCCATCTTTTTGCTTGGGCTCTAAGCTCTGTGTTTTGGTCTTCCTTTGATGCTTGATCCTTCCATGGTCCTCTATCAGAGAGGACACTTTAGTACCCATTTAACTTTGGATCCTTAATAATTAGTTTTAGACCTTAATTATTCTATAGGTTCCAAACAAATTTATTTCTCATATTTGAATTGCTTCTCAAATGACATGTGTGAGAAATATAATAGTTTTAAACAATAATTGCAGATAACTGGATGATCCACTATATAAGCATACTTGCAAGTATGTGTTGGTCAAGTGGAGGAAGTATAAAATCATTGTGCACAATTTTTTCCTCTATGCTATGTGTTCTAGTATTATCATTAAAATGTAAAATATTTTTTATTTTCAAAATAGAATCAAGGATTGGTTGAAAAATCATATCATGAAAACTTTTGAAATTATTTTTCACAAATTCACAAGAGTTGAGATTTTTTTACTACTGAGATATTTTGAACTCCGGATGATGATTTCTCAAACTCATAATTACTGAGCTCTTTTTGAATCTCTTCTTCCTCTTGTTGTTCTAAATTGACAGTGATAAACTCATATTTATAGTAATTTTTAGTGTGTTTAAAGAGAGTTTTGTTGATTTTATCTCAATTTACCAATATGATAAGCAATTAGTTAATAAAATTAAGTTAGAGCAGTTGAGAATTAATTGACATAATTTTAGTAATTAATTGGATAAATAATCATTTTCCTTTAGTTTCCCATTTCAGGAAAATGCTCATTACCAAGACAACTTGCTACTGAGGGAATGAAACATAAATGATTGACAGCTAGATAAAAGAAGCATGGTGCTGGATTGAACAAGTGGGCTAACAGAACCATATGCTGGAAGGAGCTGATAATAGAGGAAAATGGGAGATTCACATATATTATGTAACAGATTCATGCACATGCTGTCATTACACACTTCACACAGCTCATCATTTCATATCAGTCATACCATTCACACTTCTTCTGTATAACACAAACATCAGCACATTCAGAGGAAGCTCACGCAAGGCACAACACCATCCAACACTTCTGCCACTCCACACATTCCACACGCCACTGAACAGATTCCATACCCCACACAACATCATCATTTCTTCCACTCCATTATGATATCATGCAATCACTCTCTCTCCATCTCTATTTCTATTCTCTCTCCTCTGTAACTTTCCTTTGTTCTAGACAATAGAATCAAAGGAAAATTTAGCTTTGATCTTCATCTTCTCCTTCTGCTTACCATGACTCATGATCTGTTTACTGCCGCTGTTGAAGTCTTAACAGCAATAGAAGGCTAGATCTATTGTGCTCTCTTAGATATGATGCTAAACCAGAATCCTTAAGCTAAATAAGGAGTTTATTGTGTCTTTAATTTAGAATTGATTGTATCGAGTTAATATAGTTAATTTTATAATGACTAATGCAATTAGAGTTAGTAAATGATTAATGATTAGGGGACCGAGTTAGATTTTCTATTTTTACATAATTGATGCTTTGATTGATTTTTATCATTAGATCGAGTTGGATATGGTTGTGGTTAATTAGAGTAATCTATAACAGAGTATAGTTGTATCTTCTTAATTCATTTTCTTCTATCTCAAGTTGAATAATTCTTATTTCTCTATTCAATATCTGTGAGTTGTAGCTTTGATTGAGAATTTAACTGGCGAGTTGTTAGCTAACATATTATAATTCAACTGATTAACTTCAAATATTCTATGGCTAATGAAGGTGAGGTAGTCTCTAAGGGAACAACACTTGTCATTGATTCATTTTATCATCATAAACACCTAAATTAATAAAAAAGTAGCAAAGGATTTACATTCAGAATTAGTTCAAACACCTTATCTAACAATTCATCTGAGTAATTTGTTAATTTGTGGCTCATTAGATTAATTAGGTACCTTAGCATCTATTAGACTCCTTGTGAATCGACCTAGGTTAGCTTAATTTTACTATTGGTTAACTTAGTTTTGTTTGATAATTAAAACGATTGTTATTAGACAGATTCATGGAAGTCAGTTTAGATTTCTCCTTTAGAGCTCTCTGCTTCCATTTGTTCATCATTAGTAAATAAATCATTTTCTGATTCTGATGAACTGTCAACACTTTCAGCACAAAAGTCAAAGGAGTAAGTAGTTTCAAGTGTATTGAAAATGTCTCTAACATTAGAGCAAATTTTAATTTTCAAATAATCTTTTTTAGAAATGACATTATATAAAAGTTTCATTACTCTAAGATTCAAGAAATATAATTTCTTTTCACAATCATTCTAATCCTTTTTCAGTTTAAAATTAAATTCATTTAAACTAAATTTTCTCATATCAAAAATTAAGAGTTTTTAAAAATATGGTCATTCAACCTTTTCAATACAAAATCTCCTATTTTTTGAAAGTCAGATGAATGGTAAAATTAAAACCTTTAGAATCATTTCACTGACTAATCTAGCCATGATCTTTTCACATGAGATCCTTAGATCCTTTAAATAAGTGACATGCTTTGATACCAAATGTTAAATTTAGATAGATAGGCTGGACACCCAAAAGGGATTGAATTGGGTGAATGATGACTTCTTAAAAAGCTTTTTGAAACTCCTTTAAAATTTGAGCAGTGAAACAAATTAATTTGAAAACTTTGATCAAATATTGAAAATATATTATTGAAAATCAAAGAGTTAAGAAATAGAGAAATTGCACAATAGATTTATCCTAATTCGGTCTTTCCTTGACCTGTCCTTAGCTTCTCACTGAGATTTTCCAATCCATTATACACCATAATTACAATGGACTTTTGGTAATCTTTACAAGCTCAATTTTGATGGCTAATTGAGAACCACCTCAAACTTGAGGTTACACCACACTTCTGTCGTAAAACTCTCCCTTAAATAGATACTAGCAAATATCAACCTTAAATCCCCTGATTCTAAGGTTTTGCTCTCATATAATTAAAGAATGAAGGGTTTATCTAACCTCAAAAAGAGTTGATATATAGACATTGTAACTCTTAACATTTTCTCTCTCAAAATAGAATGATACATAATGGTTGAATGCTTTCGTGGTAGAGATATTTCTGACATGATTATTCATTTATAGCTCTTTTGTTGTTGTTGTCTCTCAGTCATCAACCTTATAACTTTAAATGCTCTTGTATTTATAGTTGATATTGTAACTGTTGAGCATTATTTCTATTGAGGCTCTCATCCATTTAGTTTTCTTCTCGTTGAAAATATGATGTTGAACTAGTCATTGAGGCTTCCAAGACAATGTCTTTTTGTCGTTGAAAGTCCGTTGGCTTTGATCTCAGTCTTTTATTCATTTTTAGCTTTGAACTTGAATCTGAATATATTAATCATGTAAACAGTTCAATTTACTTACTTGTTAGTATCTAAACATGTGAAGTAAGGATTGTTGAATTTAAACTTAAATAGAATTAATCACAATAAGAATGATATGAGAATAATATATACTCAATCATATGAATTAATACTTGATAGCCATATTATTCAAACATAAAGATAAGTTTCTCAAAATAATTATCATAAAAAATAATGAGAAACATAAAAAAATCAATATTGAATCAATTATATGAAATAAGAGATTGGTTTATGGCTTAAAATAGAGACATATTTGAAGTTTCTAAGGTTTTTGAAGTTAATGGAATTACTAATAGATTAATGTGTCTGAAAGAATTGACATAAAAAAATTTTCAACATAAATTAATTGAACAATTAATTTTTTAATGCAAATTAATTGATTACCCAATGATTAATTGTGTTATATTTGAATTTAACAAAATTTGATGCTTCACTGATTAATTAAACAGTTAATAGATTAATATAAATTAATCGACTAACTAATAGATTGATAGCAATATCTTTGTTCAAGAAAAAATATATTTTCAATAGATTAATCGATTAACCAACCGATTAATTGGCTCATTAACTTACTTCCAGAAGTCAAGCTCTCGACATTAATCGATTAATTGATTTTTTATTGTAAAGCAATTTGCTGCCTTTACATTAATTGATTAATTGATATTAATGGATTAATGACAATTAATTAAATAACTAATCGATTAACTCCTTCTTTTTTTGAAACTTTATTCCATTAAAAACACATTTTTATTACTTCAAAAACATTTTTCACATCATAAATCAACTTAATTCTTTTATTCTCTTTTGAAATCATCAAAACATATTCAATCTAACAGTAAGATGGGTAAGCATCTAAAAACACATACCCCAATGATGCATCAAACCCTACTAGAGTAAGGCAATCCATCCAACATCCAACTCGCCAACAAAAATAGAAGGCAAAGAGGGTTAAGAAAGGTCAGTAAATCACTCCAAAGTTTCTACTGTAGTTGAGAGGATTGTAAATAATCAATTTAAATAATAAGAATTTATACATGATTATGTGCTCTTTAGTTATTTTAAATTGGTTACTTATATGTTATAGGATACATTAGAGGAACAAGCAACCCAAGGATCTTTTGTTTCTAAAAATGGAATGGATATCTTAGAGGCTTGACCAACTAGGTCAAGTAAGAAGGGACCCTAAGGGAGTTGTTCGAAAAGAGTTTTTTTGACTTCGCATCCTAAAGAACAAGTGCAATCTCCATAGACTGGTGTCTAGATACAAGCTCTAAAAGGTTTGAGATGAACTTACTGTACAACATCAAAAGTAGATGCAAAAGATGTGCGAGGAGATGGATGCCAGATTCAACCAAGCTATGATGATATAAGCTTCCCCATTGCTATCCAATTTTCAGATGTAATAAATATTCATTTCTTTTTAAGGGACATATAATATATATTTTATCTTGAGTAATATCTTTAATATTTTTAGGGTTATCCTATAGTGACAAGTTGTAAGGGCATCAACAATATGAATGAGAAGTTTGTCTCACAACTATCGACATTAACCCCAAATAGTTCGAAGACAATGAGGAACCATGTGGTCTCTTCATTTTAACAGACAAAGGGACTAAAATCCTTACCGCTTAGGGTACAGTATACGTGGCCGCAACAACTATTCACCACAAGATAATATCAAAGGACAAAGTGAAGGTGATGGTACATAAGATCAAAGAAGGTTTTAGCACTCACTGGTTCCTTGCCCCGTTGAAGAGGTCCACATATTGGACGATGCTCTAGGGCAGTTTCTTTTATGGCCAACATCTCTGATCAAAAAGAATAATATGGTCACATAGGAGCTAGAATCAAAGCAGGTGTGACAGAAGCTAAAGTCAAAGAAGGAGATCAAAGACAAGCTCTGATCTCTTCATTGGACAATATCCTTGAGATTTAAAAATATGGTAACTCTTCATACTCTAGAGGATGATATCGTGGAAGCACTTAGTTTCACAATTTCACTGGGAGTTTGAGCATAAAGGAGCCATATAAATTCACCTTGGACAAGAATGACGTAGTGAGATTCCTAATTTTTCATATGCTAGATTCAGCTGTCATCTAGTTAGCTATACTGTAAGTTGCAAATTTATTTTAATACTTTATGTTTTATCATTTGCGCACTAACTCCTTTCTCTTTTGAATAACGCCACTTCTATATCAAATTCCAGGATGAAGCAAAAGAAGACAAATATAGCTTCCTATGTCTATAAAAGGAGCAAGAGGCAAGTAATGATAGGAATTCAAGGATGATGCACATGGTGGATGTTATGACTCGAATCAAGAGGATGATATATTTTGTACCTTACATTAAAAGATAAGTATATTCTTATATTTGGCACATACATATATATATTATAATAAAATCATATATAACATGGTTAATATTTTGTAGTATGTATTGGACTATGATTGTCATTGCCCCTCAAGACAATGTTGTTTACTAGTTCGATTTACTGTTTGGAAAGCTAGATCCTGAGATTGTGTACATTGCCAACAAGTGAGTTTTTATTTATAGATTTATTAAGCTAAAATTTAACATATTATAAAATATCTTTTGTTTTCAATTGGCAATAATGTTGTTCAAGGTGTCAATTTTTTCAGAGCGTATATACATGTTACTAATCCTACATGGACTTTTCTGAAAGTAAGTATTTTCAACTAATTAAATTTTATTTTTATAAATTTATTAGGTATAAAGTTTAATATTCCATAATGTACTCTATATTTTCCCATTTTGTTAATACCATTATCAACCTGATTGTGTTGAATGTAGATATGACAGTTCACCTAAAGGGGGTGAATTGGGTGATATTACAAATTTTAAAAGAGTTAAATGAAAACACAAAGATTGGGTGAAGAAAGATTTCACTGAGAGAAGCAGATAAAGGAGAATTTCACATAGTTGATTTATACTTATTCAGCCCAACTATTTGGCCTAGGTCTAGTCTTAAAAATTCTTCTAAGTATTTTACTAATCTCCAAGATTCTCTGGGCTCTTGTGACTTAGTACATCAACAATAAAGTATCTCTCTCACTCCCCCTTACCATATGCTTACAATCTCACTCAAGAGCCCTCTTGAGTATCTCAAATAATAAATGTGATTTCAAGCTTTCTCTCTAGTAGAGTAATTATGATAACCACTGATGATTAGAATTTCTAAGTTTCTCTCTCAAAGAAAAATTGCTCAATTCATAGAATGAAAATCAAGGTAAAATAGAGTATAATGAATGCTGTAATTAATGTTTGAGAAAATGTTGTTCGATATTTTAGGTGAGCTTCTTAACTCCAGTATTTACTTCAGCTTCTTTTATTGTCAAGTCATTCAAAATTCTGCTAGACTCATTGAAGTATCTATTAAAGAAATAGAGCCATTGGTTGCTGACGGTTGAAGCATTTAATACATTATGACAAATTTTGCTTTTTGAGGAAACTCGTCATTTGATATTGTTCTTCCTCTAATTGCTCTAGAAATATGTTTCATAAAAGATATATGAAGTATTTAAGCATATATCAATTGATTCATAATGTTTTAGATTAAAAGATCAAAGTCTAATTTGAAACTCTTTTTGAAGACTAGTTGAATTTATAAAAGTGTTTATAAAAAAAATGCCTTATCGAAAAGGATTTTGATAAATATCAAACATATTGTATTGAAATATATTAGTTCTTATCGAATAGTACTTCAATAACAAGTCTTATTGAAATATCTTTTGAAAAATAACCTTTTGATGCTCATTGAGAAGACCCTTCAAAACATAATAAGAAGATAACCAATTTATCAAAGTATTCTTTAATAAATAGGCTTATCGAATAGTTGATAAATAAATGCCTGAATGAACAATCTTTCAAACTTTCTTTGATGTTTAATCTTATATCAAATGTAATATATTTCAAAAATCAGATTTTATAAGATTATTTTCCAATGCAAGTTATTGGATCATTAGTTCATAAACTTGCAAAAATGTTTATCACTTTACTTTTAGAACTTAGTTTTAAAATTGAAATTTTCTCTATTTATCGATAAACTGCCTTATCGATCAATACGTCGACAAATGAAACTTGACACAGACTTCATACAGCTTTGTCCTTATACATTGAAGAGCTTATCGTTAAACACCCTTATCAATAAAATGCTTCAATAAATGTCTTTTGAAAATAGACTTCACAGGACGATTTAAACTAATTTAACTTACTGCCTTTATTGAAATTTTTATTGATAAATACCTTTATCGATCAATGCTTAGATAAATACATTTTCTAAAATATTTTTCCCAATTGGATGTTCTTATTTATTAAAGGGATTAACAATAAACACCCATATCAATAAGCTCATTGAAAAATAAGCTTTGCAAAACATATTTGTAAATGTGAACATTAAAATCATTTTTTGTCATCAAAACATGGAGTCTAAAATTTCTCCCACTTCTTGAAGATGTAAAAACACAAGGGATAAAAACAAGATAAGCATAGAGTAAATCATCAAATTGTAAAGTTAAATGAATTTGACTGACCAGAAAATTAGCAATTTAGCAAACTACAGCAATGATGACAGCAATAGTAAACTGAATAATCTTTC
Source organism: Leucaena leucocephala (assembly GCA_037074615.1). Taxonomy (NCBI): domain Eukaryota; kingdom Viridiplantae; phylum Streptophyta; class Magnoliopsida; order Fabales; family Fabaceae; genus Leucaena; species Leucaena leucocephala. The sequence goes on along the minus strand of CM073561.1, from coordinate 5,605,508 downwards.
ATTAAAATACTTGTGTATAACAAAAGCATGCAGAATATGACCATAGCTTATCAATTACTCTCCCCCTTTTTGACATCATTAAAACATTTAAGGATCAAAAGAGAAAGGTTGTGAAGCTGAAGGAGCAGAAGAGGGTGGATTTGGTGCAGAAGGTACATAAGGTCTCATAGCAGAGAGAGGATTTGGTGAGTTAAGAGTTCATCCATGGGAGTCCCAACTTGATTCTTTATGACATCTTTCCCTTTAGTGAGTTCAGAAAATGTCTTGTTGTCAAGGGAATGTTCAAAATCATTGAGCAAGTCAGAGAACCCTTGATAAGAAGCTTGAGTACATTCTTGAAATTAGGCCAACATTCTTTCTTCATAACTCTTCAGTTCTTTTTGCATCACATGTTGAACAATAGCTTTGGCAAAAGATGGAGTAAATGGTTGAGTAGGTCCTACTGATGATTGAACCTCATCTTACTTCCTTGAAGTGGATGACACAGGTTGCTTTCCCTTTCCCTTATGAGCTTACTTGCCTCTAAATGGCAAGGGTAATATGATCCTCATTCTATATACCTACTCAGTGCCAAACTTTAGAATCTTCACTTCTTTATCTATTTTCTCTAAGTATTCCAATGTTGTTACTGTGAAGGATTAAGGAGACTAGTTGGGGGTAGAGAATATGTATGACCTTAGACTTGTCATAGTGAAAGTTTCTGATTTCACTATAGATCAAAGGCCCCTATGTTGATCTTCTCTCCATTGATAATTCTGGCCAATAGTAGATAACCATCTTGGTTGAGATAAGTGAAGCTCCCTGACTTGTTCACCATGCTTATGGAGTAGATGTAATGGATTATCCTATGATAATCACACATATTTTTGGGATGAACTTCAAATCTCTAGTGAAGTCGTCATTAAGCATGAAAACTTTATAGATGTCCTTGAGTGACATAGTAGGTCCTTTCTAATGGTCAGTTGTCCTAAGTAGATAATTAATTGTGTCACCATCAAGCTTAATCTCTCTACCCCTTAACTCAGTGGTAAATAGCTCCTGACCAAATTCCCATCTTCATTTACTTCATCATAAACTTTCGTATTGTAATAAAATCTTCTCACTACTTCAGGACTATAAGATAAGTTGATTCCTAGCCAATTTTCATAGTACTTCATTGGAGAGGTCTAGCTGGGTTTTGTCATTGTACTTCAACTATTCTAAATCCACATATACTATATGGCAAAAATCTCTATCATTAAACTCTATCTTATTCCCTTGTCTACTTATTTATCTAAATCTCATTTAGGTAAGTGGTAAACTCTTATTTGTATTAATTTTAACGTGTTTAAAGAGAGTTTTATAATTGATTTTTGTCCATATTTATCAAGATGTTAAGCAATTAATAAATAAAATAAAATTGGAACAAGTGTAAATTAATTGGTATGATTCTAATGATAATTGGATAAATAATCTATTTTTTTTAAATTTCCATTATATGCTAATGTAGTAACCAACCAACAGATTAGGTGGGGTTAGTGAGAATGAACTAAATTGATAGCTAGACAAAAAGAGATTTAAGCATGTTCTAGAGGGGATAAGTTAACAGATTAGGCATGTGCTTGACTGAACAAGTGGGCTAACAGAAATACATAGGAGAAGGTAGGAGGAGAAGATGCACTTGTCGAGGGGGAAATTGGTATATTCATGCACCCATTCCACTGTCACACAATCTACCACCTCTCTCATACCTTTCACACAACATATATACCTCACGCCGTCTCAACTCACTCATCCCATATCACATACAGATCTGACTCTATCTCACTCTCACACTCTCATTCCTCTCCACTCCATCCAGATCTAACGCCATCACGTTCTCTCTCTTTCATCTACAACTTTTCTCTATTTTAGCAATAGAACCAGAGAAAAATTGTGCTTCTATCTTCATCTTTTTCTACATTCACCATGACTATTACTAGATTTATCATTGCTGTTGAAGTTCTGACAGCAATGGAAGGCTAGAGTTGCTGTTCTCTCTTGAAGATGATGTTGAATTAGAATCCTTGATCTAAAATAGGGAGTTTTAATTGTGTCTTTAATTTAGATTTAATTGTATCAAATTGATGTAGTTACTTCTGGTTTTATTGATTCAATTAGAGTTAGTATATGATAAATTATTAGCAAACCGAGTTAGATTTTCTATTTCTACATAATTGAACTTTAATTGATCTTCATCCTTGAACTAGTTGGATATCACTGTATTTAATTAGAGTAATTCTATAACATATTATAGTTGTATTTGTCTAATTCATCTTCTTCTACCTCTTGAATTGAATAATTCATATTTCTCTATTCAATGTCTGCAAGTTGTTGCTTTGATTGAGAATTAGCTGGCGAGTTGTTAGCTAACACATTATAATTCAACTAATTAACTCCTCATACTCTGTGGATAATGAATTAAAATGATGGTTATCAAAATAACGTCATGGCTAGGGAGTCTTACTTGTGAAGGTTTCCTAAGCAATATGTTGGGCCTCAAAAACATAAAAATAATATAGGTGTTTTAGTTTTTCTGCAAATTTAGTGTTTTGTTTTTGTGTGTCATGACCAATTGCCTTGTTAGTCACGACTAGACTGCAAAATTGATTTATGAGAGTCTCTATATTTTTTAGTCATGACCAGATACATATATGGTCACAACCTGTAGTCATTGTTTAAGTCATATTGCTCTCTGTAAGTTTTAGTCACAATTGGCGTGGCTTATGGTTGCAACCAAAAACTTTTATCCGTCAAATTTTCTTCGCTATGATTTCTATTTATAACCAAATTGACACTTAGTCACGACCAAAAATTAGTGTTTAATTCATATTTACTTTATGTGATTTTTTGTCGAGACCAGAGTGCTATTTGGTTGTAACCAGAAACTTCTAATTTCAAAAATTTCTTATTTGCGATTTTTAGTTGCAACCAAAGTGACATTTGGTCCCGACCAAAAATCCTGATTAAAAATTTGACTTGAAGTTCATTTTTATCGCGATCTCTGCTCTCTGTGATTGGTAGTCGTGACTAAAGTCCTGTTAGCTCATGACCTTAGTGTTTTGTACTCAATTACTTGATCTCAATTTTTGAAATTGCTACAGATGTGATATGCTTGATATCATGCATAGTTGTTGAGTATAATTTTCATGACCAGAAGCTCTGAATTCTTTCCTTTAGATAGAGAAATTGTCATATCCTACTTTTTTCCTATATGTATAAGACTCATAGAGGAAAGTGGTTTGTAAAGAATTGTGATGATAAATATAGAGAAAAGTAATTATTAGACAAAGGTATAAAGAAAATAGACTAAATTGAAAAGTTTAAAAGTTCTATGGTGTAAAAATAAAAGTAGAAATAAACTTTAGGCCATTAAGTATAATTATGAAAGGTTAAGGGCCTAAAGTGTAATTTTAAAAAGTTCTAGGGCAAAATAGTAATTATGAGAAAGTTGAGCGGGAAAATGCCAAAAAATGCCCGAAATCATATTAGTCCCAAATTTTTCCAATAAATAGAAAAAATTATGATGATCAGTTTGATGCAACACATAATTTTGATTTGAGGTCCCAAAAAATTGATATGAATTTGTGAAGAAAGGAAAATTAATACAGTATTCTCTGGACCTTACAATTAGATAAAATTTGGTAGTAAATTCTTATAATTAATATGATAATTTATGAAACTGATATAACTAAAAAAGGAGTTCAATAGAATATATTATGGAATTTACAGTAGATTAAAACATCCAACAAATATGTTTCGGGGGAATTTCTCGGGAGTTGAACCCATGAAGGTAGTTGACCATGTAAAAGGCCCAAAATGGTACCTTATTGGCCCAAAAATATTTTTAGATAAGTAAGTGGGCCAGGGCTAATAAAGATTGGGGAAAATATAAAATTATGAAAATGCCACTAAATATGCCACTGTGTTGTGTCATTGAGTTAGAGTTAAAGAAAGGCATTTTAGTTATTTGACTAAGGTTAGACAGTCAAGGAGAGTTCCCATAATAGTTGATCAAGGTTAGGGAATACTCTGATGAGGTGTGAAAAGACGATAATGCCCTTGAGATGTTAAAGTGAATAAGAGGAACCAAGGGGCATTTTGGTAATTTGCCAAGGGATCTGTAATTAAGTTTAGACCCAACACAAGAATGTCAATGATAGGAAGAATTCGAATACTAGATTTGAGGTTAGAAAGCATATTATAGAATATCAGAAAAATTAGATTAAGAAAACAGTCTAATTTTTAGGGAATCAGACTGAGCTGGTATCGGATTGGACTAGAATTTTTTCAGAAGCTTCTCTCCCTTGGAATTACGCCACATGTCCCTATGAGTTGTCCCTTGATGATATCATGAATGATGTCATAATTAGCTTTTAAGAAAAGTTTAATCCAATAATAAATGTGAGCCATTAGATCAAATAATGCACAAAGTGATTTTGGCTATCCATTTTCCATTGGATTTCTCTATAAATACCCCTATATTTCTAATTCAAAACTGTGAAGCAAGAACCCTTGGAGAGAATATGTCAAAATAGAAACTAGAGCTAAGACAAAGAAGAATCCAAGGTCCAAAGTTCAACATTCTAGATATACATTAAAGGTAAGCAATCTATCCTAACTTATTTTCTTCTAATTTGGGGGCTTAAACTGAAGGTTTTCATGGAAAAAAAGTTGAGTTTTCTCTAAGGTGTATGTGCTATCCAAAACCTTAGATGAAAGGAGAAAGAAGAAATTAAAGTTAGAGTTATGTGATTGAAGCTTAAAAAGCTAGTTAGGTGATTGGTTATTAAATCAAGTTGATATTTCTTGACTTTGCCATTGTTGAGACCTTTTGGTCTACACTATTCATGATAGAAGGAGATAGAATTTCAATGATCTAATTCTTCTATTGAATTTATACTAATGAGCCACAAATTAACAAGTTAAAGAGATGGTGTTTAATGAGTTTTAATCTAACTACTGAAAGTAAAACCTATACTATTGTTTATGCTTTTAAGTATTTATGATGATGAGATGAATGAATGACAAGTGTGTTCCCTTAGAGATTACCTTACCTTCATTGTCCACAAAATATGAGAAGTTAATAAGCTGAATTAAAGTATGTTAGCTAACAACTCGCTACCTAAATCTCAATCAAAGCTACAACTTGTAGACATTAAAAGAGATTATGAATCATTCAACTTAGAGATAACAGAACATGAATTAAACAGAAACAACTTTACTCTGTTATAGAATCACTTCAATTAATCATAAATATGTTCAACTCGATCAAAGATGAGAATCAATCAAAGGTCAGTTATGTAGAAATAAGAAATCCAACTCAGTTCCCTATTTCTTTATCATCTACTACTCTAATTGCATAAGTAATTATAGAATTAACTACATCAATTCAATACATTTAACTTTGAATTAAAAATACAACAAACTCCTTATTCAGCTCAAGGATTCTGGTTCAACATCATCTCCAAGAGAGCTTAATAGGTTAGCCTTGCATTGCCATCTGAACTTCAGCAGCAATAGAAAATACAGCAGTAGTCATGGTGAAAATGATAGAAGAAGATGAAGATGAATTGCAGAACTTTCCTCTAGTTTTATTAACTAGAACAGAGAAAAGTTATAGAATAAAAATGGAGAATGGAGGGAGAGAGAGTGAGAATGGATAGTGAAGATTTGTGTGAAGGTGTGAGCTGAATGGAATGGAAGGTGAAGTGGAATGAGTGCAGTGATGATTCCCCTCTATGAATGGATGTGATCGGCGTGGAATAGGGGTGTGTGAATGGTATGGCTGTCAGCTGATTAGAGTGAATGATGTGTGGAGGGCATGAGCTGTTGCTGAAATGAGTGATTCTATTCATATAAGGTGTGTGCATGAACAGTGTTAGATGTGTGGAATATATAAGAGGGGTGTGTGAATGGTGTGGCAGTATTTCATTCAAGAACCAAGCACATTGACATAAGACATCACTTCCTCAGAGATCATGTGCAGAAGAAAGATATCATAGTAGAATTCATTCCAACTCATCTGTAGCTAGCTAAAATCTTTACAAAACCTCTAGCAAAAGAGCAATTCAATTACTTCATAAGAGAATTGGGAATGTTAAATCCTAATGAGCTATAAAAAGATTCTAAACTGAAGTCTTTTTATTTTAATTCATATCTCATGTTTTGTGATTAATAACTTAAGTATCAGAGTATCTAGACTTTTATTTTGTAGAAAGTTACTGATAATTGATCGAATAATATTTTAATAAGTGAAAGCATGGATTATTGAAAGAAGTCAGAGATTTATTAAAGAAGTCATCGATAAAGGGATTTATCGATAAGATCTTCAAAAAATGAAGTATCTTCTTCATTGAGTATAATGATAAGATTTATTGAACAATTTATTGATAAATACTCTTATCAATAAAGGCTTCAATAAATAGGAGGTTAAAGTGTAGTTACTAATATTTTCTTCTTCGATAAATAAACTTTTATCAAAAGTTCTTCGATAAGAACACTTATCGAAAATACCTTCGATAATTACACCGATTCGGTAAATTTATTTTAGGCTATTTTATCGATATTTATTTATAAACACTTCGGATAGGGGTCTTATCAAAGTGCTTATTGATAAATCATTAGTTGTAAAAGTAAAATTTGACTGTTACTATGTCAGTTCATTGAAACTCTTTTCAATATCTCTTCACTTTCTCTCTATAAATGAAACTCCATAACAGTCTTTCAATTTGGAATTCACATCTTTAAACCTCACAAATCTTCCTCCCCAACTTCTCAAACTAATCCCTGTCCATAAATTACTCATTTCCTCATCGTCTCTGCTCTCGACATTGTCCAAATCAGAGAAATGGCCAAAACAAAGAACACAAACACTGAATGTGATAGCAGCAAGGGAAAGCAGCCTGCAACTCCTTCTAAGTCAAAGTATAGACCTAAAGTATAGAAGGATGATATTCCTCCACCATGGGGGATGACACACCAAAAGCTACAACACATCAATTTGAGCAATTTGAGTATGTAGATGTAGGAAGTTACTGTGCTCAATTTTTATGGTTAAAGCAGTAGCTACAAGATCTGGAAATTCAATCCAAAGAAATTTTGATTCTTTGTGATAATAGAAGCACCATCAATTTATCAAAGATTATGGTACTTCATTCAAAAACCAAACACATTGACATAAGATATTACTTCATCAAAGACCATGTGCAGAAGAAAGATATCATAATAAAATTCATTCCAACTATCTATAGCTAACTAACATCTTTACAAAACCTCTAGGAAAAGAGAAATTCAATTATATCAAAAGAAAATTAGGAATGGTAAACCCAATGAGTTAATTCTGTTTTATAGGAAAGTACTAATAGTTTATTGAATAACACTTCAATAAAAATGTTGATCGAAGCAAGTCGAGATAAGTGGAAGAATGGATTGATGAAAGAAATTAGAAATTTATCGAAGAAGACATCGATAAGGGGTCTTATCAATAAAAAGTAATTTCTTAAATAAAGTCTTTTCTGCAAAATGGTAAGATTTATTAAACCGTTTATTGACAAATACTCTTATCAATAAAAGCTTTGATAAATAAGAAGTAAAAGTTACTGGTATTTTCTGTGATAAATACATACATTTATTGAAAAGCTCTTTAATAAGAAAACTTATTGAAAAACCTTTCGATAAATGAACTGGACTAGTAAAGTTGCTTGTCTTCACTATTTACTGACATTTATCAAAAAAATTCTTTCACAAGGGTATCGGTAGAGGTGTTTTAAAGCTGTTTTATCGATAAACACTTCAAAAAGGGGTCTTATCAAAGTGCTTATTGATAAAGTAGTAGTTATAAAAGTAAAATATAACCCTTACTATGTCAGTTCATTGAAACCCTTTCGTTAAAATATTTCTTCAGTCTCTACAACCGAAACTTTTATAACTACTCTCCAATCTTCATTCGCCTTTTCAAACCACCCAAATCATCCTCTGCAACTTCTCAAACCTATCTCTCTCAACAAATTTCTCATTTCACATCATCATTACTCTGTTCTTGTCACTGCTCACAGGGAAAATAGTAAAAACAAAGAATACGAATGTTGAAAGTGAGCAGCAAAGGGAAGCATCCTGCAACTCTAAATACAAGCCTAAAGTCAAGAAATATAAGACTCCTCCATCTCAGATCATAGTAACACAGAAAGTTGCTACACGGCAAAGTGTTGAGACACAGTAGAACACACAACAACCTTCAAAGAAGAGGCACATCTTGCCCACAGTATCTAAAGAAATAGCATAAGAAGACCTCACTCATTTGACAACATTAATCAAGCAGTCAATGTTACTCTCAATGTGGGCTCTCTCCTCAGTCTACCTCATCTTCTCCTACTTCTAGTTAGAGGAAGAAGCAACCTGAGAGGAGAGGAAGAAGCTACTCTCAACATGGGATTTTTGAGTAGGATTGTAACCTTACAGGAAGTAAGGGGGAGTGAGAGAGATACTCTTGATTAATGTACTAAGGCACCAAGAGCTCGCATAATCTTGGAGATTAGTGAACTACCTAAAGGAATTATAAGGACTAGACGTAGGCCAAGGGGTTGGACTGATCCAGTATAAATCTACTGTGTACAATTCTCCTTTATCTGCTTCTCTTGGTAAAATCCTTCTAAAATAATCTATGATTTTATTTAAATGTTTAAATTTCAATAATGCTCAATTCACCTCCCTTTTGGGTGAAACTGCCGTAGTGCCGTTCTAACACCTCCCCCACACTTGTTCATCAACAAATATGCAATCAATTTATAGACAAAGAGAATAAGGTAAAGGAAGGAAACAACCCATCATTGAGACTTGTAACTTGACAAGAAATTTAGGAGGAAGCTCAGTTTTGTCACCCTAAACAGTTGTGCGGGCTCAATTGAATGTGAATCTGATGAATAAGGACTCTAAGGCATGAGTGTGTCCTCTCAAGTAGTTTGCCTGCAAAAACTCAATCAAAACAACAGTAGTACCTAATCCAAGTATGCCAAAGTACTTGAATCCATGAAAAATAGTGGAACAAGTGGCATAGGGGTGTGTGAAATGTGAGAAGGCTAGAATAAGGCACAAACAATAACAAGTGCATCTTGTAACCAACCAAATCAAGCAAGTGATATAATGGCATACAACAATCAACATTAGTTATTACAACATGCTTATCAATTGGAAAAATCCTAGTATAATTAGACTCTTCATGCAAACAAGACTCAAAACTAGATGAAGAATCCAAGTCACATGAAGTGGCAAGCCAATTATCAACTTCCAAGCAACAAGGACATGTCACACCTTCACAAGAACAAGTAAAGAAGGATATACAAGTGGGAAACAAGTAAGTTCTTCTTCAAGTTCAAGTTTGTTATAGAATTCTAAATCAAGTCATGCTCATCATTAATAGTATTATGCGATGTATCAAGAGTCAAAGCACTAAGTCAACATGAAAGTCTATTAAGTCAGGAGGTAAATCAAATGATAGGATTTGAGAACATGAGTCATGAATATTCTTGAATTGATCCAAGGCAAATGCAAACTTAATGTATGTGTACAAGTAGGTTCAAGCAATACAAGCAACTCCATGGTTTTGTGACAAGAAATATGGGATGTAAAATTAGTGAGTATTGAGCATCATTACAACATCAGCAAGAATCAATGCATCAAACTCATAAGAGCATGAATTATTGGTAGAACTAGTGATCATTTCCAAAGCTTCTTCTTCTTTCTCTTCACTCCTATGTGAAGTGGATTATGCGGAATCCAATCTAGAATTGGAGTGCATCGCATCACTATCACATGAGAAAGAGAGAGGAAAAGAGGAAGATAAAGAAGAAGGGTGATATCATTATCATACAATGCATACATCTCACTAGGTCCTGGGGATAATTCAAGGTGAAAATGATTATAATTTAAACACATGCAATTAGAGAGATGATCAATATCTTGGCAAGCATTATTCTTTTAAGTGATTCATGCAAGAAGATGCATCATGGTCAAAACTGAGTTATGCAATTCAAGAATGCTTTGCTTGCAATTTTCTACGAGACTTTGGTATGTTTAACTTCAAAACAATGCATACGCAAAGCAAGTTTTCCACATGAACATGTCAAGGAAATGGGATCATGACAAAGCATTTGATTTTTTGAGCTACAATTATCTGAAGCATTGGATATGTCATTATCTATCTCAAGCATAAGAGGGGATGCTTCAATCACAATATGGTCCACCTCATCACAATCACAAGCAACACTTCATTAAGAATAGAAGTAGCTAGGGTAGAATCAAGCTTACAGAAAGAGAATTGTTACCTATAGTGGACAGTGAAGTTTCTACATTTCTCTTGAGCTCTTCATCATTAAGGCACAAATGAGGTTCACAACTCTCTTCATACTCATGCAAGGTAGCTTAGTATGTTTATTCTAAAGTTTGTTAGAAGGAAGAAAGGTAGCTTTTTCATGTTCAAACATACTAGGAGATTCTACAATTATTTTTTCATCGATCTCCTCATCACTATCATCTCTTATGGTATTACTCATATCATCATGCATGTGTGGTTGATAACCATCATTTTAATTATCAAAAGAAACTAAGCTAACAATAGTAGAGTGAAGCTAACCTAGGTCGATTCTCAATAAGCCTAAATAGATGCTAAAGTTCCTAACTAATATAATGAGCCACAAATTAACAAATTAATCAGATGAATTGTGAGATGAGACCTTGAATAACTTTTAAATATAAATCATATGCTACTGTTTATATTTTAGGTGCTTATAATAGTGAAATGAATTAATGACAAGTGCGTTCCTTTGAAGATTATCTTACCTTTATTATCCATAGAGTATGAGCAATTAATTAGTTGAATTAGAACTTGCTAGATAAATCTCAATCAAAGCTACAACTCGCAGACGTTGAATAGAGAAATACGAATCATTCAACTCGAGATAGAAAAAGATTAATTAAACAGATATAATTGTACTCTATTATAAAATTACTCTAATTAACTACAGTCATGTCCAACTAGTTCAAGGATGAGAATCAATCAAATATCAAATATATAAAAATAGCAAATCTAACTCGATTCCCTAATATTTTATCATCTACTAATTTTAATTGAATCAGTAATACCAGAATTAACTACATTAAGTCTATACAATTAGATCTGAATTAAAGACACAATGAACTCCCTATTTTAGATCAAGGATTCTAGTTCAACATCATCTCCAAGAGAGCACAATGGAACTAGCCTTCCATTACTATGAAGATTTTGATAGTAACAATAAAACCAGCAGCAATCATGGTAATTGCAAAAGGATAAGATGAAGATGAAGACATAACTTTCCTCTAGTTCTATTGCTTATAATAGAGAAAAGTTACAGATAAAGAGAGAGAATGGAGATGGAATGGCATGATGGAGTAGAGTATGAGAGTAGAATGGATTGTGATAGATGGCGTGCATCTGGATGGAATGGAGTGAGAGAGTGATGAATCAATATCTTAGATGACGTGTGCTGAATGAATGTCCAGAAGTGAGGAATGGGAGCTGTTATATGTGTGAGTGAGTGATTCAGTTTAGAGTGTTTGTCATGCATGAATTCAGATCTGAATTAGACTCCCTCTAACTATCAGCACATGCCCAATCTATTACATCACATGTGTGAATCCCCCAGTTGCTTCTGTTATCATCTCCTTAATTCTTGGATCCAGCACATGCTTCCATCTCCTTTTCTCTAGCTGTCCCCTCTTTGCCATTACATTCTGATTAATCTTATCCAATTCAGTTATAGGAATAAGTTGACTTGGTGCTTCAAGAGTATTTCCTACAATGGAAATTTAAAAGATACAAATTATTTATCCAACAAGATAATATTCTAATATATGACCAAAATTATAGCAATTAATTCCCCATTATTCTAATTTCATTGTATTAATTAATTGCTCATAATGTTGGTAAATGGGGATAAAATCAATAATAAAACTCTCTTTAAATACACTAAAATCAATATAAAAATAAGAGTTTATTAATTCCCCCACACTTAACTTTTGCACTCCTAGTAAAATTATGGATCAAAATTGAAATAAATTCAAACACAATATGTCCAGCAAAGTTTGCAACAACAGATTCCACATAAGCACTTATAGTCATCAATATTTTCTCTTCAATTGGCAATAGTCCAAACTAATCTCATATCAATTAAAGAATCTAACTCATAATAAGCAGCTAGATTGGGATTTTTCTCACTAGATATAGTGTTTCACTTACTCTCTTATCAAGGTAATTTTCACTCAACCATCTAACTTAGAATTCCCATAAGCTTATAATCATCCTACATCTCTACCACTAAATGCCACAAGGGTTGTGAATCAAATGGTCTTTATTATACTGTAATATTGGAAAGGCTACATGATGAAATAGAAATATATGTCAATGATTAATGAAATACTGCATATGATCTTACTTCTTCAAGCTATTTCAATTTTTAATCACAATTCCAATTGTTCATGCTATATGATCTTTTCTTTATTTCTTTCTTTTTTTTCTTTCCTCTGTACTTTTTCTATTTTTTTTCAACTATTGAATCATATAACAAATACATTGAAGTTTAGATATTCAACAAGTGGTATAACTTAATAGTTATTTTACAATTAAATAATTACTTCAACAATAAATATCCTATACAGAATTCATTAATTAATGATAGAATTTAAAAAAAAGTGAAGGTCTCAAAGAGCTTAAACAAAGGACTTAATATTTATGTGGATAATGTTTGGTCAAAAGGGTTTTGAAAGAAATACCCTTATTATATTCACAATTTCAAGAAGCTAATATGGTTTTGAATCAAAGATTGAGACAAGTTTTGCAAAGTTATAAAACTAAATGGTATCACACAATATTGAGTATATGTTGGAGGCTCAAAATCTTTCCATATGGCTTACTCACCTTAATCAACTTACCATGTCTAGATTGCATGAATATTCAACTAAATACATGAGATCAATCATTCATGATGTACAATTTTCAGTAGTAAATTAATGAAACAAGCAACTCACACTTTATTAAGTTTGTCAACATTCAAAAGTATGTGTTCAAAATTCAATTGTAATTCCATGACATTACATTCCAAATGACCAAGCAACAATCATAATGAAATAGAAGAATTTTTCAGCAAAGGTTCACTTGTAGCCACAAAAAGGACACTAGGTCGTGACTATTTTACATAGAGAAAAAATCTTCAGAAAACAAGGAATAGTCATGACAGAAATGGACACTGGTCATGACTCATAATCACAGAGAATAAACTGTTAAACACATGCTCTAGTCATGACAAAGATAAATACAAATCACAACTACACATTACAAATAGGTAAATTTCAAAAAGTAAGAACTACTGATCATGATAAAAATGAATAATGGCCGCGACTAAGTTTCACAGAGAAGAAATTTGACATACTCGTATGTATTAGTCATAACAAGAACAACACAAGGTTACGTCCAAAAGACACAAAATCATAGCAATCCTCCCCCACACTTATTTTCTACATTGTCCTCATTGTGAAGAACTAATGAAACATGTGCAAAGGCAACAATAATGAGGACAAAAATAAACAATAATCTAAAATAAATTCATGAGAGTATTTATCTACTCCTACTGATTTGGTCTCCTCCCCCACACTTAATTAACAAATAACAGCTCAAGTAATACAAGAAAAGTTTATTAAAGCATACTATATAAGTGAGGAAACAGGGAAGGAGACAACCTGAACACTATGGGAGTTTGAAGTTATCTTCTACGACTTCAATAAGTGGCCATTGACCTAAAATATTGTACCATCTGCTTCATCCTTCCTTATTGATATAGCCTCCACCCATCTTGAGAGATAATCTATAGTTAGCAGAATATATGTATAGCCAAAAGATAGTGGAAATAGTCTTGTTGTTGTAACTGCTGTATTTTCTAGTTCTGTCCCTATATTGAAAATTCTTAACAACTATGTCTTCACCTGCAAATTTATCATGTTGGTTCTTTCCAAAGCCTTCATTCAAAAGGTCAGTAATAGAAAAAGAAATTTTAGATTCAAACATATCACTTTCAGGCTTATCAGAATTTTGCAGTAACAATTCATGTTCATCTTTAGCCTCTTCTTTGTATGCATCAATTGCACTTAAGCTTAATAATGAGTGATCTTCAAATGGATGTCTCATTACTTCATAGATATTAAAAGTTATAATATTATCACCCACTTCCATTGTTATACTTATATTTTTCATGCTTATCATAGTATTAGCTGTTCTAAGGAATGACCTCCCCAAAATAATAGGACCCTATGAGGTTGACTCATGTGACATATTGAAGACATACAAATCTGCAGGTATAATCAAGTTTTTAACCTTCACTAATATGTCTTATAATAATCCCTTATGTTTCCTAGTAGTCCATTTAGCAAGTTGAACATCATTAGCCTATGCCTATGCCTATGCCTAATGATGTATAAATAGAAGTTGGCATTACATTAATGGATGCACCAAGATCTAACAAAGCAATAGCTCATTGAAACTTACCAATGGTGATTGGGACTGTAAATGAACCTAGATTATAACATTTTATAGGAAGTTATGGATTAAGTAAAGGTTACACATTAGATCCTACTTGAACCCTTTTATTTTACTTACAAATTATTTTATTAGTGCAGAGTTCTTTCATGAATTTCCCGTACTTAGGCATACTCTAATTAGATCCACAAGTAATTAGCACATAACTTCAATTTACCCAACAAATTCAGAATATCTTGTTCCTATTTTTCTTTTAAAATCTCCTTTGAACACATGTATGCACTAGGAAAAGGTAGGTGTTTAATACTTACCTCTCTGTCCTTCTATTTTGCAACTTCATGCTTCTTTTGATGTTGGCTCTAGTTAGATTTCTGACTTGTAGCTGCTTCCTGTATATCAATATAGTTGTGCAGCATCCTTCATGCTCCCTTCTCTTTGCTGTTTTATGATTCTAGAATGAATGAAAGTTTTTTCATCTAACTCTTCAGTTTTAGCTCTATTCTGCTGCTCATTTTCTCCATTATCCCTCTTATGATCATTAGAATTGACTTTCCCTACTATTTTTTCACTTCTTAAGCTTATAGTATTTATAGATTTAGGGTTAATCACTATATATGAAGGTAGATTTCCACCAATTTTAGCTTGAACATCACTTACTAAATTGGCTAGATATGATACATTGTCATTCATGTTTGCATCTTTTATTTCCTACTATTTTATTTTACTCTCCAAGGTAGGAAATTTAGAATCTGTCATTGCTAGGTTTCTCTCTACTGTAGATCTCAAGTCATTAAAATTAGAGCTGAAGCTTGTATTTATTGAATTTATATTTAAGTTCATCAGATTAATACTCTTTATTATCTTTGATATACCATCATTCTTTGAAGTATAAGGTACTTCCATAGCTCTAGAGGATTCAACCACTTGCTTGTTCTTGTTGAATCTATTTGGCCCAAAATTCATGTCTCAACCTCTATCCCTCCATCTAAAATTGGGATGATATGTCCATCCTTCATTATATGCGTTAGAATATAGATTTCTTTTGTGAATGCTGGTTTTGTTTGCTTTGATAGACTGCTGATACATCATCATAGTGTGTAGGACATTTGTCAATGGTATGCATTGGAGAAGAATAAAGCTGACAACTAGGAGCAACTAGAGCTTGAGAGTATAGGTTTTAAAAATGTGTATTGCTCAATTGAGTAGTTAACTTGTTGATTTAAGCATTCATAGCAGCAATTTGAGAAGACAGATTATTATAATCTTGAGAAAACCTTATAAAAACCTCATGACTTATCGAGCATCATAGCCCCCATATTGCTAGTCATTGTTTGCTATCTTTTTAATCAAGTTTCATGCTTCATCAATGGAACCCCCAGCGCTATATCCAAATTATTTCTATATGTAGTGAGCAATCCTGAATGAAAATACTACACCAAAAGCTCAATTTGAATCTGGTGGTATGACATCTATCTAGCAGCTCTTAAAGCCTTCCCTAAAACTCAAAGAAACACTCTTAAGCATACTGTTTTGTAGCAAAGATTTCCTTTCTCAATGTAGCAGTCTTGGAAGTAGGGAAGTATCTCTCTAAGAAAGTATTTCTCAAGTTATTCCAAGAGTCTAAGCCTTGAGGTGTATAATATGACATTATATAAAACTATTCCTTTGCCATCTCTACACAATATCCATATCAGCACCTACAGGTTTCATGGATGAGCAATCCCACTATATAGTCTTCAAATGCTTGAAAAAATATTCACCTTTCAATCCATAAAACTTTGATAAATTACTTAGCAAAGGACATTTCAAGTCAAAATTAACATCTTAAAGTAGGATAAGTGCGAAAAGGATCAAAGTTTGCCCTAGAAGAAGTGAGTTCTCTTATGTTCTTACGTTCCTTTCTATTATTTATGTTATTCTCTCCATGTTGTTCATTTTGATTATGAGCTTCACTGTCATTAACATGCTCTATGACAAAATGATTATACAAGATACCAACAGATGCAAAATCAATATCAGCTGTAATAGATTCAGTAGAAGAATTAAGTTCAACAACTGATGCAACACTAACCTGATTTAAAATTTTAGTTTTCTTAATTTTCCTAAGTGTTTTATTGATTTTATTGTCCAAAGGAAGAATTCAGAGCTTCTAGTCATGCAAATCACACTTAACAATTATGCAGGACATCAGAGCTTCTTAATAGATATAGCAATTTCAAAAATTGAGATTAAGTAATCGCATCTCAAAAATCTCAAGTCATGACAAAACAAGATTTTAGTCGTTATTATAATCATAGAGAGCAGAGATCGTGACAAAATAAACTTCAAGTCGCAACTGTTAATCACAAAGAGCAAAAATTTTTAATCAGGAATTTTAGCCGCGACCAAATGTCACTTTGGTTGCGACTAAAAATCATATAGAGCAAATGCTTGAAATTCAGAGTTTTTGGTCGTGATCAAATGTCATTTTAATCACGACTAAAAATCACAAAGAGTAAATCTGAATGAAATACTGATTTTTAGTCATGACTAAATGTCAATTTGGTTGTGACTAAAATTAACAATGAAGACAACATGATGAACAAAATGTTTGGTTGTGACCAAAAAGCACTCAGGTCATAACTAAAAGTCACAGAGACTCAAAAAAATCGATTTTTGCAGTATAGTCACGACTAAACAGGCATTGGTCACGACTCAAAAGGACAAAACACACTATTCACAAAAAATAAAACACCTATATACTTTTTTATATTTTTGAGACCTAGTAGATTTCTTAGGAAACCTTAACAAGTAAGGTTTCCTGGTGATAAACTATTATTTATATTAATTTTAGTATGTTTAAAGAGAGTTTTTATTATTGATTTTTTCCCATTTACCAATATGTTGAGTAATTAATTAATAATGTAAAGTAAAAATAGTTGAAAATTAATTGATATAATTTTGGTCATATTAGAATATTATCTTATTAGAAAAATAAATGATTTGTATCTTTTAAATTTCCCTTATAGGCCAGTGCAGTAACAAACTAACATATTAGGTGGAGATTAGTGAGAATGAAATAAGTTGACAGCTGGACAAAAGGAGATTGAGGCATGTGTTGGAGAAGATGCTAACAGAAATCACATGAGAAAATGAATTACAAGCATGCACGTGCTGAAGGAGAAAAGGAATTGGTAGCAGCTTATGACAGCAAATGGGGATTATATAATTTACACTTGGCATTGCCCGTGAATTACACATAGAGATCACACATTACATTACAAGATTGGATCCAGTAATTGAGGAGCTAATATTAGAAGCAAGTGGGGAATTCACACATGTGGTGTAACAAAACCAAATCTCACTTATCTGATAGCTTCCATCAAACACACGCAAATCATTCCACATGCATTCACACACTTTACACAGCTCATCACTTCATATCTGTCACACTCATTACACACTTCTCCTATATATCCATTCATATTCAGACACTTCAGACATCATTCCATAGCTTTTTCTCAGGTATCCACCATTACTTTCATACTCTACTCCATCTATATCTAATTTCGCTCTCATTCTCATTTCTTACTCTCCATCTGAAACTTTCTTTTGTTCTAAGCAATAGAACTAGAGGAAAGTTCTGCTTCTATCTTCATTTTCTCCTTCTGTACTCACCATGACTGCTATTATTGAAGTCTTGACAGCAATAGAAGGCTAAAGTTGCTGTGCTCTCTTGGAGATGATGTTAGTAACCAGAATCCTTGGTTTGAAATAGGGAATTCATTGTGTCTTTAATTCATATTTGATTGTATTGAGTTGATGTAGTTAATTTTAGAATTTTTGATTCAATTAAAGTTAGTAGATGATTATTGATTAGGGAACCGAGTTAGATTTCCTATTTTTAATAATTAATGCTTTGATTGATTCTCATCCTTAAACTAGTTGGATATGATTATAGTTAATTAGAGTAATTCTATAACATAGTACATGTGTATCTATTTAATTCATCTTCTTCTATCTCTTCAGTTGAATGATTCATATTTCTCTATTCAATGTCTACGAGTTATAACTTTGTTTGAGATTTAGATGGCAAGTTATTAGCTAACATATTCTAATTCAACTAATAACTCTAAATATTCTGTGGATAATGAAGGTAAACTAATCTCCAAGGGAACACATTTGTCGTTGATACATTTCATTATCATTAATACCTAAAATCATAAATAATAGCATAAGATTTACATTCAGTATTTGTTCAAACATCTCATCTCATAGATCATTACATTAATTTGTTAATTTGTAGCTCATTAGATTAATTAGGTACTTTAGCATCTATTTAGGCTCATTATGAATCGACCTAAGTTAGCTTCACTTTACTATTGATTAGCTTAGTTTCTTTCGGTAATTAAAAAGATAGTTATCAAAATGGTGTCGTTGCTAGAGAGCCTTAATTGTTAAGGTTTTTTAAGCAATCTACTCGGCCTCAAAAACTTAAAAAGAATATAGGAGTTTTAATTTTTCTGCAAATTTAGTGTTTTATCTTATTGTCTCTCAACCAATTACCTATTTAATTGTGACTAGATTGCAAAAATTGATTTATGAGAATATGTGAATTCTAGTCATAACTAGAGGGCTTTTTGGTTGTAACCAAAATCTTCATCCATCAAGTTTTATTCTCTGTGATTTCTATTTGCAACCAAATTGACACTTAGTTATGACCAAAAATATGTGTTTAATTCATGTTTACTCTCTGTGATTTTTAGTTGCGATCAGAGTGACATTTGATCAGAACCAGAAAACTTCAAATTTCAAGTATTTACTCTCTGTGATTTTTAGTCATAACCAAAGTGACATTTGGTCACTACCAAAAATCCTGATTAAAAAATTTTGCTCTCTATGACTAACATTCGTGACATGAAGTTCATTTTGATCATGATATCTACTTGTGATTTATAGTCGTGACTAAAGTCATTTGGTATCGTGACCTGAGTGTTTTAAACTACGATTACTTGATCTCAATTTTTGAAATTGCTATATCTGTGATATACTTGATATCTTGTATAATTGTTAAAGTTTGATTTGCATAATAAGAAGCTATGAATTATTTCCTTTGGACAAACAAATCAATAGAACACTTAGGCAAATTAAGAAAATTAAAATTTTAAATCAAGCTAGTGTTGCATCTGTTGTTTAGCTCAGTTCTTCTGGTGAATCTATTATAGCCAAAACTAAATTTGCATCAGGTACTATCTTAGATAATAATTTTGTCATGGAACATTTTCATGAGGGAGAAGCTCATACTCACAATCAGAATAATCAAAATGAGCAACATGGAGAGAACATGAATAATAGAAGGGCAACTCACTTATTCTAATGCAAACTTTGATTATTTTTGCATTTGTCCTACTTTGGATGTTAATTTTGAGTTGAAAGGTCATTTGTTATGTAACTTACCAAAGGTTTATGGATTGGCAGGTGAGGATCTTTTCAAGCATTTGAGGACTATGCAGTGTTTGCTAATCCATGAAACCTATAGGTGCTGATATTGATGCTATGCAGAGACAAGTATTCTATTTTACACTTATAGGAAAGGCAAACGAATAGTTTTATATGTTACCACATCATACACCTCAAGGCTTAGACTCCTAGAATAACTTGAGGACTGCTTTCTTAGAGAGAGATACTTCCCTATTTCTAAGACTGCTACATTGAGAAAGGAGATTTTTGCTTCAAAACAATATGCTCAAGACTTTTTATGAGTTTTGGGGAAGGTTTCAAGAGTTGCTTACTAGATGTCCATACCACTAGATTCCAAGTGAACATTTGGTATAGTATTTTCATTTAGGATTGCGCATTATATGCAAAAATAATTTAGATGCAAATGCTTGGGGTTCCATTGATGATTTAACTGCTGACGAAGCATCGAACTTGATTGAGAAAATGGCAAACAATGACAGCAGTATGGGGCTATGATGTTAGGCAAGTCCATGAGGTTTTTGCTAGGTCTTCTCAAAATTATAATAGCTTATCTTCTCAAGTTGTTGCTATGAATGCTCAGATCAACAATTTAGTTACTTAATTAGCAATTCACATATTCAAAGCCCATACTCTCAAGCTCTTGTTACTCCTAATTGTTAGATTTATTCTTCTCTAATGCATACCAGTATTAATTATCCTACATACTATGAAGATGTATCAGCCATCTATTGAGGCAAACAAAACTGGTATCCATAAAGGAATCTATACTCCAACACATATAATGAAAGATGGAGAGATCATCCTAATTTCAGATGGAGAGATAGAGGTACAGGAATTTTAGGCAAAACAGATTCAACAATGACAAGCAAGTGGCTAAATCTTCTAGAAGTACCTATTGCTATAAAAGATGATATAATATTTGACATAATCAAGATCATTAATGTGATAAACTCAAATATAAACTCAATAAACACAAACTTCAACTCCAACTTCAAGGACTTGAGATCTACAGTGGAGACCAACCTAGAAATGACAAATTCTAAGTTTGCTGCCTTTGAGAGTAAAATATAACAGTGGAAAACAAAAGCTGCAACATGAATGGCTATGTATCACAGCTAGCCAATTGAATAAGTGATGTTCAAGCAAGAATTAGTAGAAATTTACCTTCAAACACAGTTGTTAACTCTAAATATGTGAATGCATATACTGATTATGATAAAAAGAATAATGAATCAAATAAGTAGCAAAAAAGATCTAGAATTGAAGAGTTGATTGAAGAAAAACCTTCATTCATTACTAAATCAGAAAGCAACAAAGAGAAAGGTATGTTGCAGCAGAAAATGGGCAAACTACATTGAAGGATGCTGCACAACTATCTGTTATGCATAAAGCAGTTACTAGTTCCAATAGTTCTAGTAAAAAATTAGACAAAAACCAGAATAAGAAGGAGCATGAACATGCAAAACAGAAGGATAGAAAGGTAAGTATGAAACACCTACCTTTTCCTAATGCATACATCTTTCCATAGAAGGTTTTAAAAGATAAACAGGAACAAGATATACTAAATATGTTAGGAAAATTAAGTTAATGTGCCACTTGTGGATCTAATTATAAGTATATCTAAGTATAGAAAATTTATGAAAGAACTCTGCACTAATAAAAGAATCTGCAAACTAAATGAAAGGGTTCAAGTAGGATCTAGTGTGTCAGCTTTACTTAATCCACTGTTTCCTATTAAATGTGATGATCCAGGTTCCTTTACAGTCCCCACCACTATTGGTAAGTTTCAATGTGTTAGTGCTTTGTTAGATCTTGGTGCAGCCATCAATGTAATGCCAACTTCCATTTATAAATCATTAGGCATAGGCATCAGCTCACTTAAGGAAATATTAATGATAGTACAACTTGTTGATCGAATCACTAGGAAACCGGAGGGACTACGAGAGGACGTATTATTGAAGGTCAAAAACTTAATTATAACTACAGATTTTTATATCTTGGATATATCACATGAGTCAAATTTAGAGGGACATATTAGCTTGGGTAGGTCATTCCTTAGAACAGGTAATACTGTGATAAGCATGAAAAATGGGAGCATCACAATAGAAGTAGGTGATAATGTCATAACTTTTAATGTCTATGAAGTAATGAAACATCCATTTGAATATTACTCACTGTTAGGCTTAAGCACAATTGATGCATACATTGAAGAAGCTAAAAAGGAACATGAATTGTTGCTGTTGCAAAATTCTAATAAAGTTGAATGTGAATTCTTTGAATCTGAAATTTTTTTCTTCTTCTAAATTTCTTTGGATAGTAGTGGTGATGTGTCAATTATTAACCATATTTCAATTGATAGCTTACTTTTCAACCTACAATCTTTTTCTTTATCTGTTACTGACCTTTTAAATACAGGTTTTGGAGTGAAGCAGCATGATAAAATTGTAGGTGAGAACATAGCTGCTGAAAATCTCATTATAGGGACAAAACTGGATGATACAGAACCTGTGAGGACAAAATTATTGAAACCTGTTGCAACTTTGGAAACTACGAAGTTGGTTCTATCAATTGCCCAATCACCTGAGTTGGAACTCAAACCACTCATAGTGACCTAAAATATGTGTTTTTGGTTGAAAATGATACATTACCCATTATAATTGCTTATTCACTTTCTATTTATAAGGAAGAGACGTTAATTTCAGTTTTAAAAATGTATAAGAAAGCAATAGGTTGGGCTTTGCCTGATATACCTGGTATAGATTATATATATGCATACAAAATTCAGTTAAATGATAGAGCCAAACCTATTAAATAGCAACAAAGAAGGCTAAACCCCTTGATATCTAATGTGGTCAAGAAAGAGGTAACTAAGTTATTGAATACTGGTATTATTTACCTAATTTCAGACAATAAATGGGTAAGTCACATTGAGGACAGTGTAGAAAATAAGTATAGGGGAGGATAAGCTTTAGTTGTGAAATAAGTAAATAAAAATCAAATAATTGCTGTGATTCTGTATCTTTTGGTCTTGACCTTATGTTGTTCTTGTTACGACTAATGTGTGCAAATATATCAAGTTTCTTCTCTGTGAAAATTAGTCGCGACCAATGCCTATTTTTGTCGTGACCAGGAGTTCATATTTTTGTATGTTTACATGTATGTGATATGTAGTCATGATCTATACTTATCTTTGTTACGACTATAATTATGTAAATTTTGGTCATGAATGGATTCACACTTGGGTCGCTACCAAAGCATGTGTGTTTAACAAATTTACTCTGTGATTAGGAGTCACAACCAGTGTCTATTTCTATCGCGACCATTATTCCTTGTTTTCTGAAGATTTCTTCTCTGTGTAAAATAGTCACGACCTGAAGTCCTTTTTGTTGCGACTAAAAGTGACCCTCAGCTGACAAATTCTTCTATTTTATTCTGATTGTTACTTGGTCTATTGGAATTTACTGTAATGGATTTAAAATTGAATTTTGAACATATACTTTTGAATATTGGCAAACTTGATGAAGTATGAGTTGCTTGTTTCATTGATTTACTACTCAAAATTGTGCATCATGAATGATTAGTCTCATGTATTTAGTTTAATATTCATGCAATATTGTTATGGTGAGTTAATTAGGGTGAGTAAGATAGATTGAAGGATTTTAAGCCTCCAACATATACTCATTTACATTGTGTGACACCATCTACTTTGGTAACTTTGCAGAACTTGTCTCAATCCTTGATTCAAAGCCACATTAGCTTCTTGGAATTGTGAAAATGATAAGGATATTTCTTTCAAAACCCTTTTGACCAAATAATAGCCACATAAAAATTAAATCTTTTGCTTAAACCCTTTGAGACCTTCACTTTTAAAATTTCATCCTTGATTAATAATGTTGTATAAGATATTTGTTGCTGCAGTAAATCTTTAATTGTGAAGTAACTATTAAGTTACACCACTTGTTGAATATATGAACTTCAATGTATTTGTTATCTAGTCAATAGTTGAAAGAAAAGAACATAGAAAAAAGTACAGAAAAGTAAAAAAAGAAGAAAGAAGAGATGGACCAATTGACAAGATGTGATATTCAGCTTGAATAAAAGGAATTTAGCTTATGACTGATACTTTCTGTAGTTGCACAGTTGGAATTGTTATTAAGTGTTGAAGAAGTAGCTTAAAGAAGTAAGATGATGTGCAGTATTTCATTAATCATTGACATGCATTTCTATTTTATCTTTAGCCTTTCCAACATTACAATCCTAAAAAAAAATAACCCATGTGGCATTTAGTATGCTTTTGAATTTCAATTTTGATTCATAATTTTGCTCAAAGTGTAAAAGTTAAGTGTGGAGAAATTGATAAAACTATTATTTGTATTGACTTTAGTATGTTTAAAGATAGTTTTATTATTGATTTTTGTCCCCATTTATCAATATGTTGAGCAATTAATTAATAATATAAATAAGAACAGATGGGCATTAACTGATATAATTTTGGTCATATATTACAATATTATCTTATTAGACAAATAATTTGTATCTTTTAAATTTTTATTATGGGCCAATGCAGTAACAAACTAACAGATTAGGTGGAGATTAGTGAGAATGAAATAAATTGATAGCTGGACAAAAGTAGATTGAGGCATGTGCTGGAGAAGATGCTAACAAAAATCACATGAGAAAATGCATTACAAGAATGCACATCCTAAAGGAGAAAGGGAGTTGGTAGCAACATATGATGGCACATGGGGATTACAGTTCAAGTAGGTATTACATGTGAATTACACAGAGATCACACAATACAGTTACACAAGCTAGATCTGAGAATTGAGGAGCTAATAACAGAAGCAAGTGGGGGGAATTCACACATGTGCTGTAACAAACCAAATCCACCATTACTTTCACACTCTACTCCATCCATATCTGATTTCTCTCTCATTCTCATTTCTTACTCTCCATCTGAAACTTTCTTTTGTTCTAAGCAATAGAACTAGAGAAAAGTTCTACTTCTATCTTCATCTTCTCCTTCTGCACTCACCATGACTGCTACTGTTGAAGTCTTGACAGCAATAGAAGGCTAAAGTTCCTGTGCTCTCTTGGAGATGATGTCAGTAACCAGAATCCTTGGTCTAAAATAGGGAGTTCATTGTGTCTTTAATTCAGATTTGATTGTATCGAGTTGATATAGTTAATTCTAGAATTATTGATTCAATTAGAGTTAGTAGATGATTAATGATTAGGGAACCAAGTTAGATTTTCTATTTCTAATAATTGATGCTTTGATTGATTCTCATCTTTGAACTAGTTGGATATAGTTATGGTTAATTAGAGTAATTCTATAATAGAGTACATTTGTATCTATTTAATTCATCTTCTTCTATCTCTTGAATTGAATGATTCATATTTCTCTATTCAATGTCTACAAGTTGTAGCTTTGATTGAGATTTAGCTGGCGAGTTGTTAGCTAACACATTCTAATTCAACTAATAACTATAAACATTCTGTGGATAATGAAGGTAAGGTAATATCTAAGGAAACACATTTGTCATTGATATATTTCATTATCATTAATACCTAAAATCATTACCAATAGCATAGGATTTACATTCAGTATTTGTTCAAATATCTCAACTCACAGATCATTGCATTAATTTATTAATTTGTAACTCATTAGATTAATTAGGTACTTTAGCATCCATTTAGGCTCCTTGTGCATTGACCTAAGTTAGCTTTACTTTACTATTACTTAGCTTACTTTCTTTTGATAATTAAAATGACTGTTATCACTCGGTAACGGCGTCATTTTGATAACCATCATTTTAATTATCAAAAGAAACTAATCTAACCAATAGTAAAGTGAAGCTAACATAGGTCAATATCAATGAGTCTAAATGGATGCTAAAGTTCCTAATTAATCCAATGAGCCACAAATTAACAAATTAATCAGATAAATTGTGAGATGAGATCTTGAATAACTTTTTAATGTAAATCATATGCTACTGTTTATAATTTTAGGTGGTATGATGATGAAATGAATCAATAACAAGTGTGTTTCCTTAGAGATTACCTTACCTTCATTATCCACAGAGTATAAAGAGTTAATTAGTTGAATTAGAATGTGTTAGCTAACAATTTGCTAGCTAAATATCAATCAAAGCTATAGCTCGCAGTCATTGAATAGAGAAAAATAAATCATTCAACTCAAGATATAGATGAATTAAACAAATATAACTATACTTTGTTATAGAATTGCTCTAATTAACTACAGCCATGTCCAACTAGTTTAAGGATGAGAATCAATCAAAGATCAATTATATAGAAATAAGAAATTTAACCCGGTTCCCTAATCCTTTATCATCTACTAACTATAATTGAATAGATAATACTAGAATTAGCTACATCAACTCAATAGAATTAAATATGAATTAAAGACACAATGAACTCCCTGTTTCAGATCAAGAATTATGGTTTATCATCATCTCCAAGAGAGCACAATGGATTTAGCCTTCCATTGCTGTCAAGACTTTGACAATAATAGTAAAACCAGTAGCAATCATGATAAGTACAGCAGGAGAAGATGAAGACAAAACTTTCCTCTAGTTCTATTGCTTAGAACAGAGGAAAGTTGTAGATGAAGAGAGAGAATGGATATGGAATGGCGTGATGGAGTAGAGTGTGAGAGTGGAATGGATTAGATAGATGGCATGGATCTAGATGGAATAGAGTGAGAGAGTGATGAATCAATATCTCATATGGTGTGTGATGAATGAATGCCCAGAAGTATGGAATGGGAGCTGTTATATGCGTGAGTAAGTGATTGAGTTCAAAGTGTGTGTGTCAGGCATGAATTCATATCTGAATTGGACTCTTTCCAGCTGTCAGCACATGCCCAATTTGTTATAGCATGTGTGAATCCCCTACTTGCTACTGTTATCAGCTCCTTGATTCCTAAATTCAACACATGCTTCCATCTCCTTTTGTCCAGTTGTCCCCTCCTTGCCATTACATTCTGATTAATCTTATCCAATTTAGTCATAGTAACAAGTTGACTTGGTGCTTAATAAGCATTTTCCACAATGGGAATTTAATTTAAAAGATACAAATTATTTATCCAACAAGATAATATTCTTTATATGACCAAAATTATATCAATTAATTCCCCATTATTCTAATTTTTTTATTAATTAATTGCTTATCATGTTGGTAAATGGGAAAAAATCAATAATAAAACTTTCTTTAAACACACTAAAATGAATATAAAAATAAGAGTTTATCAATGGCTCAAATTCTAGTAGAATAAGAGAGGTATTACCTGAGAAAAGAAATTCAATAAATGCAGCAGAAAGATTAGGTGCGTTCACTTCCCTTTGATGCCATATAGTGCACTTAGACACTTCAAGAGATTTTCCACTCCCAAACTAATCTTCAGTGTTATGAATGTGCTTGACTTTCTTTCTCACAATCTAGCGTGTTAATGCCAAACTATGGTGTTAGAATGGTTGTTTCACCCAAGAGGAAAGTGAATTGGGTGATATTAAAAATTTTAAACTTAAATAGAAATACAAAGATTGAGTTAAGAAAGATATCACCGATGAAGTAAGATAAAGGAAGTAGATAAGTGAGATATTGCATACAGACAATTTATACTAGTTAGCCTAACCACTTGACCTACTTTTAATCCTTAGAGCTACTTTAAGTATTCTACTATTATCTAAGATTCACTGGCTAGTGCCTCAGTACAAGAGATACCTCTCTAATTCCCCTTACTTCCAGCAAGGTTATAATCCCACTCAGGAGTCCCACTCTTGAGCATCTAAGATATTGAATAAATATATATAGATATCTCATAGGGTGATGATGATAAGCACTAAAATCAAACTCTAAGTTTCTCTTTCAAAGAGTGAACGATCTGTTTAGAGAATGAGAAATAGAGTAAAACATAATACAATGAACATAGTAATGAATACTTCAACATTTACTCTAGCTTATTTTATAGTTGAGTTATTTGAATATCAGTTAGATAGTTGTTGAAGTAACTATTGAATAATAGAGCCGTTGTTGTTGACGTATGCATTCTGACAGATTTCGCTCTTTGATGAATTTTTTTATTTGATCTTGTTTCTGCTTGCAATTGATCTAGAAATATTGTGTATAACTGATATAGAAAGAGCTTAAGCATATATCAATTAATTCATAATGTTTTGGATTGAAAAACCAAGTGTCATTCGATAAATAAACTTATCGAATAGTTAATCGATAAATGCCTAAAGAACAATCATTCAAACTTTCTTTGACGTTTAATATTATCTCAAATATAATATATTCCAAACATAAGATTATTTTCCAAAGCACGTTATTGGATCATTGGTTCATAAACTTGCAAAAATGTTTATCAGTTTAATTTTAAAACTTAGGTTTAAAACTGAATTTTTCTCTATCTATCAAAGTATTTATCGATAAACTGCCTTCTTAACAATACTTCGATAAATAAAGCTTGAAACAGACTTCATTACAATGTTTTCCTTATTTATCGAAGAGCTTATCGATAAAATCCTTTATCTATAAATGCTTCGGTAAATTCTGTTGAAAATAGACTTCAAGATTTCAGAAACTAACATAACTGACTACCTTTATCAAAGTCTTTATCAATAAATATCTTTATCTATCAATGCTTCAATAAATTCCTTTTGTAAAACAATTTTCTTAATAGAATGTCATCATTTATCAAATGGCTTATTTATAAACACCCTTATCGATAAGCTTATTGAAAAATAAGCTATGCAAAACAGATTTGGAAATATCAACATTAAAATCATTTGTCATCATCAAAGCATGGACTCTAACACATGGTTTGCCATACTCACCCTTTGACTCTTCCCAATATATATGACTTAAGAGCTTGTTGGAGAAATAATTGATTCCGTTAATTTCTTCCATGTCCAACACTTCCTAGTTTCCTTGAGCAATCTATCATATCTAGCCTCCAAATGGTTATGTTCTTCCCTCATGCAATCATCATATTGTGGAATATGGAGGAGTAATACAATGTCACTCTGTTAGTTCACAAGATGGCTCATGAGGGTGTGGATTCCTTATCTAAACATGTGGGCAGTGGATAAGAATTTTCTTGAGAAATACTTCTCTTATATATAGCATTTGTACACTTTGCTCAACTTATTTAACCTCAATAACCAGCGTGGTAGAATTCCCTTGCTCAATACTCTCTAGAAAATGAAGTTATTGGTCTAACCATTCCTTCTTTTTGCCCAAGAGCTCACTAGGTCATTCTAGTTGCTCTACCTCCTTTTCCGCAGCTTCTAACTGGGGTAAAAATAGCAAGTCAGCAGAAAATTGACAGCAAGGAATTTCAATGCAGAAATGGATCCAAACCGCTTCCAATTAATCTAGACAAGTCAAAAAAATTATCAAAGTACCTATGGAAACTTAGAACCACTCAAGAACTAGTCTAAAATCAATTTCACTCATCAAAGGCCACAAAATCAAATCAAAATCCTTTGTCAAAGCTCAAGATTTTCCGTTTTACCATAAGAATTCCTTTACACGTCAAACCAGTTACAAAAAGTTTCAAAGCACCAAATATGACTTGGTAGAATGCCAAGAACACCCAAAACAAACAAGTATGCAATATGGTTCACAATTGATTTTTCAAAGCTTTCAAATGCAAGTTTTGAATACCACTTTGCAAAACTGATAGCCAAATAGCTAAAACTAGTTCCAACCAAGTTTAAAACCTAAAAAATGTATAAAATGCACAGAAACCGAGTTCAAAAACTCAATTTCACAAAAGTGACCTACCAATCCCAAAATATTCAGTTTGTAAAACACTTGTGGCAGCAAGTGCAAGTGCAAATGCTAAAATGCAGCAACAATCAGTCTTCATTCAATCAAGATGGCAATTGTCAAGAGGCAAGACCAAGTTCACAAGTTGCGAATTACTTATATCAACTCAAGGATGACTTAAACGCACTTCAACCAAGTTCAATAACTCAAATTTCAAGCAAATGACAGTGACCTTGCACTTTTGACAGCACTCAAAATTCAAAGTTCAGCAGCAATGAGACCCTACAACTCAGTACTAATGTCAGTACATTGAAAAACTTCACAATGTTAAAGTCACTGGAGCTCACAGCAGACCAAGCTCCAGTTACACTAGTCACAAAATCTCAGCAAACACTAGGAGTAGGAACAAACACAAAATTTTCAGATTATGATCAAAGTTCCAACATTAGCAACAAATTCCAGAACACAATCCAAAACAGAGAATTCAAGTTCTTCAAGAGATTTTTTTCTAATTTTTTTTCCATAAATAAGAGAAACAACTTAGTATCTGCACTATCCTAATCAGTAAGCTACCCTGGTCAAATGTAATAGATACCTAATTACCTGGAGCTAGGCTCCCCAACAACACCATTTTGACGAGCCATGTTGTGGGGACAATCAAACAATTAACTAAGCTAACTAATGCAATATAGT
The DNA here is from genome assembly GCA_037074615.1 of Leucaena leucocephala. NCBI lineage: Eukaryota > Viridiplantae > Streptophyta > Magnoliopsida > Fabales > Fabaceae > Leucaena > Leucaena leucocephala. The sequence continues at coordinate 5,574,976 of CM073561.1, read as the reverse complement.
AATTCTAACCTTGGTTGGACTCTTTCGAGGAGCCAATTACACTACTAACTAATTGGATGTTAATTACAGATTAACCAAGGGGGATGTGAATTGAAAGATGATAAACAACTAAGCTAGTATAGACTAACCACTTGTTTATGATTTTCTTGTTTTAATGAAGGAAGTGGATGTTAATAGAATGAATGGAGTTTCCTCTCTCACAATGACTAGGCTATCATTACATCAAAAGTTATATAGGAGCTAGCTAATGTTGGAAATCATGCCCTAGGGGCCAATCATTGTCTTATGAATATTATTGATTTATGAATTTATTAATTGTGTTATCATATTATTTGCATGTTTACTGTGATGACCATCCTTGGATAATTCATGATCTTATTCTAAATGTCCCTGGTTGATCATCTATGTGGGAGCACAGATGAAATAAGACCAGTATGACTTTGAAGATATATAGAGATATAAATCAGAGTCATAAGCACATGTAAGAGTACAAGGTGTTGGACCGACCCGCTATGAGAGAACTGCATGGGTAACATCATAAGATTCTCTCATATACAAACCATGTCAATGTGCCCTTTGACCTGAGATCATTATGGATTCCTACATGACAAACGCTCAGCTTTGACCTAGTCAAAAGTCACTTTTGACCGAGTGATCATAAAGACTATGTTCGGGTTTAGTGGTTTTTCATGCGGAGGAATGTGAATGGTCAAGATGGAATTTGTCCCTCACATTTGTAGAGAGATATTACTGGGCCCCTCGATGAGTGAGTCTGAGAAATGTATTGCCATACTGTAATGAAAAGGTAGTTCCATTTCTACAGTCAGACTACTCAGAGATCGAGAAAGTAACGGTCAGAAATAGGAAGATGACATTATCCATGCCTCAACCATGACCAAAATATCGCGTGACAAAAGGGACATGATATGGTTGTATAAAAGGTTACATCGTTTAACGATCCTCATATAATTTAGGTAGTCATTATGTCTTGCTAGAGACCGCTTACGACTTGTGGGCTAGTATAGCAAATGGCCCACTGCCAACTTCATATGGGCCTACATGGTCGCACACAAAATAGCCCAACACGAGTTATGATGTCCAGATTCATTGAATCTAAGACATGTCCAGATTCAATAAAAGATCCAGGGTGGATGTATATATTTATTTATATTTATATTCGTATATATATATAAATTCGTATATATATATTATATAAGAGATATATAATATTTAATTTATAAGAATAAATTAAATCTCTATCACGTTTGAATTTGAAATTCAAATTGGTAGAATATCTCATATAAGAGATATTTATAAGATTTAATTTATAAGGATAAATTAAATCCCTATCATGTTTGAATTTAAAATTCAAATTGATAGGATATCTCATATAAGAGATATTTATAAGATTTAATTTATAAGGATAAATTAAATCCCTATCACATTTGAATTTGAAATTCAAATTGATAGGATATCTCATATAAGAAATATTTATAAGATTTAATTTATAAGGATAAATTAAATCCCTATCACGTTTGAATTTAAAATTCAAATTGATAGGATATCTCATATAAGAAATATTTATAAGATTTAATTTATAAGGATAAATTAAATTCCTATCACGTTTGAATTTGAAATTCAAATTGATAGGATATCTCATATAAGAGATATTTATAAGATTTAATTTATAAGGATAAATTAAATTCCTATCACGTTTGAATTTGAAATTCAAATTGATAGGATATCTCAAATTTGATTTATGAGAATAAATCAAATATAGTTCAGTATCATCTTTATTTAAAGTTAAATAAATAGGTAATTAAATCTGTGGGATGGATTTAATATTATTTATTTAATTAGTTTCTTATAAAATTATACAATATATGATATTGTATTAATTTTAGAATTAATATAAGATTAACGCTAAAATCTAATTTCGTAGAGAGAAAAACGTATAGCATCATATATATCTGATTTTAGGAGCTATGTATTTAGCAAGACACACAGAGAACACAGAAAGGCCAAAGGGGAATCTACAAAAGGTTTGCAGATAAGAAATTGCCGAAATAGAGACGGAGAGGACGAATTCTTGGAAAAGCCCTGGAGGGACAAGAGACGCTAGCACGTCGTTTGTGGTTGGAACACTGTTTGTGTGGATACCAGTAGAGGAAGCTGACTTGAGTCGTCGACTTTTTGAGATTGAAAAGGGAGCACGAGCCGCAGAGAGAAGCCGTGAAAGTCGTGACCAGAAGCTGTGGAAGTCGCTGAGGAATACTGAGGGTAATGCTTCTTCCCACTTGACTTAAACATATACGGTAGATCTTGGCAAGGAATGAAAAAAATTTTAAATTAATTTCCGCTGCGTGTCTTCCAATTCCTTTCAGCTAACACTTAACACCACTAAGAACCACCTCTTAGCCTAGGCCTAAAAGAATTAACTCACCCCAAGGACAGTTGTGCATGAACTAAATCCAAAATAGGTTGATTATGAGCAATTAGTTAGATATAAACAGGAGAATCTAATTAACACATTAATCCAACTTCAAAGTACCATTTAATGCCACAAAGTAGTCATAAAAAATCCAATACGAAAGCTAAACCAAGACAAGTGTATAGGAAATGAAAATATGAAGCTCAAATGCCAAATACAAATGTCAAATCCATAGAACCAAAATTAAATCTCTAATCAAGAGTATACATCATTACAAATCAATCCAACATCATAAAACTATCCTAAGACATAGGAATCATTAGAACAAGAAGGAGAAAGAAAATAATCGGTTAAAAAACTCCCCTAGGTCGTTTCAATCTTAAGCCATCATCATTTCTCAAGAGGAGTGGAAAATCAAGCCACTCCTAGCCATCATGACTTGAGTCACCTCCAAGATGTGACGTCTAGGCATGATTTGATTGGTGAGAATAAAAGATAATAGCCTAAAATGGTGGTGGAAGGGTGGATTTGGCGGGAAGAATAGTGGAGAATGTGGAGTAGACGAAATATGGAGCTGCAAGTGAGAATTAGGGGTCCCTATGGTGATTTCACGCGCCTATTCTTTTATTCAAAATTTGAAACCTTCACTGTAGCGAAGTGTACCTTAGCTAGCAAAGGTCTCCCAAAATGACGCCGGATGAATTAGTGAGCTTTACTCCTCAAGTTGGCTAGCTTCACTGCCGCAAAGTCCACAGAATTACAGCAATGAGGAAGTGATTCCAAGCTATCTGGAAGGCAAACCAAAGGGATCAAAGTACTGACATATAAAAACACATAAAAATGCACATGAAACCTCTCAAATGACATCTCCAATCTCTATGCACAATATATCAGTAATTATGCCCAAAATAAACAATAAAAGTACTAAAGAGCTAACAAATAACACCTAAAAAGCATGTATAATTTGACACTTGTCAAAAGTCATCTATACGTTGCTCCAAAAAACCAGAGAATATGGAAATCATACATCTTTGAAAAGTTCCTAGGGATTTCACAAACCAAAAGGCATCCTTTGATAAGTATAAGTGCCAAAAGGACAAGTAAATGTAGTTTTCTCCTGATCCTTAGGGTCAATGGGTATCTAAAAGTAACCTGAATAGCCATCTTGAAAATAATAGTTTTCTCCTGATCCTTAGGGTCAATGGGTAAGTATGCATTTGATCAATAAAGGGTAAAGGAAAATGGTCTTTCCTAGTAGCTTCATTCAATTTCCTATAATCCATACTTACCCTCCAAGTATTTTGAACCCTAGTTTGTAATTAAATCATTATTTTCATTTTTAACCATGGTTATCCCACTTTTCTTAGGCACATATTGAAACCCACTTGCTATCTAAAATAGCATAGATAATTCAGCTCTAAGCAATTTATCAATCTCTTTCTTTACTACATCAGAAACCAAAGGTTCAACCTTCTTTGGCTTTGCCTAATTGGTTAGGCATAATAATTAAGCAAGATATTATGTGTGCAAGTGGGAGAGTCTATTCCCTTAATGTCAGCTAAAGTCTAGCCTAAATCTTCCTTATTCTTCCTAAGCACACTTAAAAGTTTAGACTCTTCATCCACACTCAGAATTCGAGATAATCACAAGCAATTGAGTCATCTTCTAAGAAATCATACTTAAGATTAGAAGCTAAATATTTCAATTCAAGTATAAGGGGTTGAAGAATAGAGAAAATAAGTGGAGAAAGTTTAGAAGAACTCCCCTTTGAAGATTCCACTTGATTACATGAAAGAACTTCACTTGCTTTACTACCTTGATCAGTAAGCATCCCAAGTGTTAAGTCAATTGGAAATTAACTAATAGCAGCAATAGACTTGGGCACAACTTCTGTTAGGCATACATTGCAGTAAGAGATTAAATCATTTAAAAATCTTAAAGTGTGTGGATTAATCTTAGAATGTGATGAATGAGATAGTATAGAAATGGTTGGCCCTATAAACAAACTATCAAGTTGTTTGGGATACAAAACATGTGGCGATAGAGCAGTTGGAATCTATTCTTCATGGCTCAGTCCTAACACCTTTCCCATGGCGAAGGGTCTTCCTCTTGTGTCATTTGACATGATGAAGCACCATTTGGCTGTGGCGAATGAACACAGAGACATTTTGTAGCATTCTAAATTTACCCTATCTATATAAGACTGATAGAGGAAAGATGTTATGAAGGGATTGTAATGATAATTAGAAGAAAAGACAATAGTTAGATAAGTTTAAGTCAAAGAAAGAAAGAATGTATAAAGTTATAAAACTATAGGGATTAAACTGTAAATAGTCAAAATTTAGGAACTAAATTGTAAAGAGTGAAAAGTTTAAGGACCTAAATAGAGTTTTGATATTTCAGGTACCAAATTAAAATTTCAAATTTGGTAGAGATGTACTAAAGTGAAATTTGGCAATTTCAATAGCTAAAATGTAATTTTACCAAATTTAAGGGCAAAAAGTGTAATTATGAAAAAGATGAGCTAGAGCTAGAAAAAGACCCAAAATTGCCAAAAAAATGTTACAATTCTAAATTTTACTAGAAAATAGAGGATAGAATTTGGATCAGGTATATCTCATAGAATTCTAATTTAAGGTCCCAAGAAATTAATATTAATTTCTGAAGTTAGGAAATTAGTATAGTACTTTATAAACCTCAGAATCAGATAAAATTTTATAATTAATTCTTATAATTATTATAAATATTTATTAAATTAAAAGGGCTCAAAAAAGAGGTTTTTAGAATTAATTATGAAATTTAAGTTCAAATAAGACACCAATAAAGATTTAAAAAATGTATAGAATATTTAATAGACTTCTGAGTCTCAAAAAATTATGATACTTTGTAAAAAATTCATTTTATAGTAGAATAAATTTTTAAAATTGTCATAAATATTAAAAGAATCTTATAGAATTTATTTTAAAAATTAGAGTTATTTAAGAATATCGGTATAAGGGAAGTGCCTTGAAATTTGTGCCAATTAGCAATTGGACCTAAGGAAGGCCTGAAATAGCATCAGGGTAGAAGGCCCAAACTGGCAAGGGTTGTCTTAGAGCTTAAGATAATTTTTAAGAATATTCCATGGTATTTTAGAAAGGAAATTTCAAAGAAATTTTCATAATATGCAAGGTAGCTTGTGAGGTGTCTTATGGGACCCACACTCCTCCACATGGTGCCAAGGCAAGGGGAAAGTGTTATACTATGTGCTAAAATATAATAAAATAATATAAGAATTAATGTAATTATGATTAAGTTTAATTAATCTAAAAACTAACCAATCAAATTGAAGATTAAAGCATTAAAATAATTAGTTAAAGGAGGGGTAAACTGACCCCAAGACCCTTAAAATTTTGCTATAAATACCCATTCCTTCACAAAACCGTGCACAAGAGAGAGGTAAGAGGAAACTCATGTGGTTTAAAAATTTGACCAAGGCAAAGGCAATGCAACACATTTAAAGACCAAGATAGTTAAGACATAAGGTAAGAAATGTTCCCTAGTTCATAGATATATATTTTGGAAGATTGAAACTTAGGGTTTAATGGTTAGAAACTTCATATGACCCTAATATACAATGCTGGCTGAAATGCTACAATGAAGAAGGAAAAGGAAGATTAAATTAGAACTATGTAAAAGGCAACTAGATAAGCTAGTAAGTTATTGAGTTAGATTGAAATCCTTTATGTTACAAACCATGGAGGGCTTTCATTCAACTGCAGAACTGAAAAGAGGAGTCTTATTTTTGAGGATCTAATGCTTCCATTCAATTCAGATGATGATTTTGTATAGGATTGAACAAGTTTGGAACCTTGGAAGCATTAGAATTGAAAGATGTAATTTTAAAACCTATATTACTGCTCATACCATGGACAATGATATGAATTCGATGAGTTTAATACTTCCAATGGTTTATAATGACAAATTGTGTGAAATAAAGTAGAGAAATAAGTATTGGAAGTATTGGGATCAAAATGAGAATTTTTTAGAAAAATTATATGCACTCTTTTGATTCTATCTAGCAGGGTATTTAGGAGTTAAAATTTTGTAATTCTAAGTTCATAAATAGATTTAAAAGGTAAAATTGTGTAGGGTAAAGTTAAGACACAAGTTAGTTAAAAGGATAACATAATTAGCTACAAATAGAGAAAGTTAGGGGTTAGTCAACCAAGTTCAATGTTTTTAAAATATAGATTGAAATGAGATTATGATGCATGTATGAATATATAATGTATAGGATTTGATTTGTGAGTTCAAGAAGACATCCTCACATCATGGAAAGGTGACAAGGAAGAGGGTAAAAGGAAAGTAAAGCATCTAGTAAGATTACCTAATTTGTATGTATTGATTGTATGGATGATTGTGTTATGACTTTGTTGATTGCTGTTCATATTATTAGTTGTAGCTCTATACTATGATTACTTTTCCTAATTTTATTTCATATATTATATGGAAGTATGCACAATACATTATGTTAACACAATCACAAGCAAGCATAAATTCCAAACACTAATCCATACATTGTTTAGTATCATTTACTATTGAGATTTTCCTAGACCATTAAGCATGGGAGGTGAAGATTAGAGGATGATATTATAGTATGTTTATATGGCTATGTTATGAACAAGTTGTAGATTTATTTATATAAAGTTAGTTGATGAAAACTTTGTACTATAACAAAAACTAGTTTTGAACAGTAACTTGTAGTCTATAATTAAAAATAATAAATGATGGAATAAATGTATAATATTTCACCAATGTTTAGTTAACATGCCAAGTTTTATTTTGACACCAAGAATGTCTTATTTCAATGTCTATACAACAATAACGAATTTTTCAAATTTAAGGTTAAGAAACTATTTTTAGGATTTTTTTACCAAATGAATAATGAAATTTTACATCAGAACTGACTTAGTTGACTAGTGCATTGGCTTGTGGTATATTTTTACCTTAAACTTCAATATGTTAGCTTCGATTATCTTTTTGAACCACTCCATTTTAATTTTTCTAAAATTAATTATGATTTTTCAAAGTTCATCGCCAAATCTAGAAATACCAAATGAACAGTAACCGTGAACTTGAAAATTCCATATTTTGAGACTGAATTTCAATGGACTTGTAAATAGTTCTAATGCTACCAAATGTCTCTTTAGACAGTTGAAAGTAAGATGTTATATTTTTTGTTCTAGAGCAAAATTTCTGACATCAGATAGAATAATTCTCATGTCCTAACCTTAAATTGTAAATATTTTGTTTAGGATAAGAGTAAAGTTAGAATGTTAATCATGATATGAGATATGTGATATGTGGTATGTGATACTTTAAATGTGTTGTATGAGATAAATGAATATATTTTGTATGTATACATATATTGCTATGCTATATGAATATGTGTGTGCTTAAAATTTTTTATGCATATCTATGATTGTGTTTCCCAATTATAGAAAAAGAAAAATAGAAGACATAGTTAACACAAAAAGAACAGTTATGCCAGAAGAGTAGGCCCCAGAATAAGGGATCCAATAATAAGATAGACCCTGTGCAAATCATTTTAGATAGGCTAGAACAGTAACAACATGTAATAGACGAGATATGGGCGACCCAATCTCTCCAAGATCATACCAAAAATGATGTAGAAGATAGGAATGAATAGGTATCATGAGTCTATAGTAAACAACAATAACTAGGACAGTCTTCAAACCTAGATAGAACAATTCTATAAGTTTAATCCGCCTACATTTAAGGGACTTTTGACACCCCAAGTAGCGGAATACTGGGTCAACCAGTTAGAGAAAATCTTTAAGATTCTAGAATACCCCACTGAGAGAAAGGCATAGATGGCAGTATACAAGTTAGAGAAGGATGGAGATAGGTGGTGAAGGAACACCGAAGTAATTCTGCAATCAAGGAATATTTCGTTCACATGGGAATTTTTTCTCAAGCAGTTCAATGAAAAATATTTTCTATAGTCAGTAAGAGACGAATGTGAAGCAGAGTTTTTAATGTTAAGGCAGGGTTAGCAAGAACCCTTTTGACAAATACCTTGCTAAATTTCTTTGTCTTTCCTAATATTCCACTTATTTAAAATGTATGAATGATGAGAGTTGGACCACTGAAAGTTAACATGTGGATTAAATTCTACATTAAAGGAAAAAGTTTTCCCTAGATAGATAAGAAGGTTTAATGAAGTAGTAGAGGTATACATAATCACAGAGAAGAATGTGTAATACCCAGCAAAGAGTGAGCCTATCTGAGCAGTACCATTGAGAATGGTGCTACCAGAATCCTTAAGAGGAAACATTAAGAAGAGAAATGGGCCAGTATATGTGCAAAAGGCTATTAAAAGACATGTAGGTCAAGGGTTATGCTATCACGTTTGAATTTGAAATTCAAATTGATATGATATCTCAAATTTGATTTAGGAGAATAAATCAAATGTAATTCTATCTTATCTTTATTTTAAATTAAATAAATGGGTGAATTAAATCTGTGGGACGGATTTAATATAAACACTATTTATTTAATTAGTTTCTTATTAAATTATACAATATATGATATTGTATTAATTTTAGAATTAATATAAGATTAATTCCAAAAATCCAAGTCTGTGGTAACACACATAGCATCCTATATATCTGATATTTATGAGCTACTGTTGGGATAAAAAAAAGTGTGAACGGGAATCCACAAAAGGTTTGCAGATAAGAAACTGCCAAAATAGAGACGGAGAGGACGAATTCTTTAGTAAGCCCTGGAGGGACAGGAGGTGCTAGCACGTCGTTCGTGGTTAGAATGCTGTTCTTGTGGATACCAGTAGAGGAAGTCGACTTGAGTCGTCGACTTCTTGCGATCGAAAAGAGATCACGACCTGTGGAGAGAAGCTGTGGACGTCGCAACCAGAAGCTGAGAAAGTCACGACTGAATACTGAGGGTAATACTTCTTTCCACTTAACTTAAACATACGGTAGATCCTGGCAGGGAATGAAAAAAATGAGTTAATTTCTACTATGTGTCTTCCAATTCCTTACAAGAAGAGTACTCCATGTCTTAAGAAAAGACAAGTATGAACAGATAGATCCTCCAAATGAGGATATAGAGATTAAAAAGATCAGAGAGACCCAAAGAAAGAAGGTCTAAAGCAAAGTAAAGTTAGAATACATTTCTATGGAAAAGAGTATGTTAGGGCTTAGAGCCATATGAAAAGTAACATAGCCCTAACCTAGCAGCACACTTAACTGAAAGGTGCTTAAACCAGAGAAGTATAGAAATGGGTGACCCACTACGAAGTACATTATTAGGTCATAAGGTTAAAATGATGTTATAGTATACTGAGAGAGCACAGTGTTAGTTAGCATAAGTACTCAATAGAGAGAGAATAAGAGACACTAGTATTCCATGGGCAAAAGTATAATTATGAGAAAGTTGAGCCAAAATTGGCCAAAAACTACTTAGAAATATTTTAGTCCCAAATTTTACAAGTAGATAGAGAAAAATATTTAGAGTTGAATGATGCACATGAAATTTTTATTTGATATCCCATATAACAAATATTAATATGAAGCTCTAAAAGTTATCTATATTTTTCATTAGTCCTTCTGGACCTCATATATAGATAAAATTTTATAGGAAGGTGCGTCCTATAAAATAAGAGGTTAGGGAACTGACAGAACCCTGAAAGGAGTTATATGGAAAAGATATTCACATTTTAGTGAATTATGAAGAAAGTTCATGGAGCCTTGATATATGAATCAAAAGAAATAAGCAATAGGCGAGTTGCGCCTAAGTGGACCCAAAATGGCACCAAAGGGGGCCTAGTACACTAAAACAATAATTCAGTAAAATTTAAGAAAAATATAAATACCCGATTACATTTATAACTGAGGAATTAATCTGATATGGGGAATAATGCTGAGAAATACCCTAGAAAAATGTAAAAATATGAAATTGCCCATAATGTGATACAAGTAAATAATGTGAATGGATGGCATTTTGGTCATTTCACTAGGTAACAGATCAAAGAGGACTACAGAAATAGTTGACAGGGTCAGGGAACACCTTGACAAAGTGTAAAAAGACAATAATGCCCTTAAAGTTATTAGAGTGAATATGAGTTAACCAACGTCATTTTGGTAATTTTTAAAGCTTGGGTTATACCTAGTCTAAGAATGTCAAAGGCAACAAAAATCTAGATACTAAATCTAATATTAGAAAACATATTATAGAATCTCATAAAATTATATTTAGAAAACATTCCTATTTTTGGAAAATTTGACCTGGCTGGTATTAGATTGGACTAGATTTTTGCAGAAATCTCTTCTCCTATGAGATGGTGCCACCTAGAATAATGATGTCATAGATGATGTCACTTTAGCTTGATGGGCAAGTTAAGTGCCCGAAGCAATCTTACACATGCTCATACATTCATGCATATGAATGTATGAGAAGCCAAGAGGAAGGTTAATGCATGCTAGAATAATTAAAGAGAATTACTTTAAAAAGTTAGGCTGTTAATCTGAAAAATGAACCATGAATAGTACCAGAGGACTAAATTGAAAAGTTGTAATTTTTGGGCTTAAGCAATGTTTCTGCTAGTAAAAAATGCTTCCAAATGTGTACTATGAGCGGTTTAAAGTAGGATGTTTCATTAAACCTAGGTTAAAGACATTGATTAGTGGTTGATTTAAGTGATAATTCATGAAGATTGTTTAATTTCCTTGTATTGGAAATTTTCTAGGCCTCTCGGTCAATTTGAGGTTACTGTCCTAGGAATTGATTTTGTTAATTTTGATACATCCAATTTGTTTAAGATGAAAATGGTGTAGGGTAAACCTAAGAACAAGCTTTAGAAGCATTGGAATCAAAATTGAAAATTTAGGTTTTACCTAGGTATCCTCAGACAATGACCATATCATAAGAGAGAAGTTTCATTTTCATAAATCCAAACTCATATTTGGATTCTATATGAAAAATTATGTAAGAATGACCTAAGAGAATAATTTTTAAGTTGTTTAAAAACCCTAAAAATCAAGTTAAAAGATTGTTTTTGTTTAAACTATAGTTAATAGAATGTATATTGATGGTTGTGCTCCCTTTTGTCATACTGAATAGGGTTTGACATTTGTGGGAGAAGGAAATAAAATCAAGAACAAGAGTTAAGGATTTACTTGATCAAGGTAGCAAGACTACTCAACTTTAATGTTAACTTGGCTTGATTGTTATATGTATATATGCCATAATTGTTGGTTTAAATAAAGATGATGATATGATCTTCTTTGCATTGTCATGTCTTGACTTTATGCATGTTTGAGTTGGCATTAGATAGAAATAGTTTCCTAATTGTGGCATTATGTTTAGTTCTATAATAATAATAATAATAATGTTTCTTGATATTTTTGTTAATGTACCTTGCTATTAGTATTTATTTGAAATCTCACTTTTCTAATTGATTAATCATCTAGGGACGGAGTCATCAAGAGGCAAGGGCATAATGATGAAAGACTAGTGTCTTTTTACCATGACATTTTGAAGACTTTGTTGCATGTAATTAAATATGACAATATGTATGACTTGTATAAGGTAGTGTTAGAGTTAAGAATTTTAATTAAGTAAATTTTGGAATATGACTTTAAAATTTTTCATGCTTAAAGTACACACAATAAGTTTTAAATTCATATGTAAAACACTAAATTGGATATGTGTACAAATTTATGGCAATTTTTTCAAAGTTAGAGTTAAGAATTTGGAACAGAATTTTTAACCAAATTAACAGTAGAAATTCCATACCAATTTGTACTGTTCTACAATAAATGAGTTCCTGAAACTATTTTTCCTTTAAATAACTATTAAACATCCTTTAATAGAACTTAGAACCACTAAATTTTTATTTTTTTAGAATTAGTTATTAATTTTTAAAGTATGCCAAAAATTCTAGAATTACCAAATGAACAGTAACTCAAGAAATAAAAATTTTCTAATTTTGTTTCTTGAATCTTGGCCCTTCCAAAATAGTTCTAATGGACACAAAATGAACCCTAATATAGTCAAGAGCTAAGGTATGACATTTTTAGTATCAGAACAAAGGTTCTAGCATAGTATAAGAATGTTCTGCTCTGTTTAAGATTATTAGATTTATGTGTCTATTGTGGATAAATTGACATATGAGTTGAGTTTTATAGGAAAAATACTCATGGAGCCTTTTCATGGAGAGGGTTCAAAGTAATATGTGAAACAAGGGTCTGGAAATAATGCACTACCTATTGAAGATCCAAAGCGAATTTATGAAATGGAGGAAGATCTTGAAATATATTGGTGGTTCGATGATCAAGAACACTATATATTAGTAGGATCTAATTAGGTTGATGAAGTGGTTGTGGATTTGGTTGATAATGGTGATAGTGTTGACCTAAGGATTCCATATCATGATATGCCTGGATCAAGTACTCAGTTATCTAGGGTTAAATATGAATTTAATAAGTACAGTGACTTATTAGAAGAGTTTAAGCATAGGGCCTGACATAAAGAAGAATGAGAATCAGTGGCTTACTATCTATTTAGATTTTCTTCAGGATGTAAGAATACTACATCATGTAGTTACTCAGGAATCTCAAACCTTGGATGAGATAAGATTGATGATGGTACTTATATTTGTAGTGATTTTTAGTGTGTTTAAAGTGAGTTTATTTTTTATATTATCCCCATTTATCAATATATTGAGCAGTTATTAAATAAAATAATATTCAGAATAGTTCATAATTAATTGATATAAATTTAGTACTTAAAGTGAATAAATAATATGTTTATTCTAATTTTCTATCACAGACCAATGCATTATTAAGGGAGAATGACAGCTGGACTAAAGGAGTTGATGACATGTGACAGCACATGAGCTAGATCCAGGAAATGAGGAACATATTGCAAGTAGGAGATCATACATATGTTGGCACATGGAGAGTACTGTGCACGCATATATGGCACTATTCATGCACACACAACAGAATCACACATTCCAGCAGCAGCTCATGCACTCTATACATCATTCACACCATTTCAGCTACCCTTCACATCCTTCCACACCTATATATACACACCATCACATATCATTTCAGCACACACCTAGGAGCTGAGCTCACACGCCATTCTTCTCCATTCATTCCTTCTCCATTTCTCTCTCCCTCTCCATTTTATATTATGCACTTTCCTTTGTTCTAGTAAATAGAACTAGAGGAAAGTTCTACATTTTATCTTCATCTTCTTTTATCATTTTCACCATTATTGCTACTGCATTTTCTATTGCTGCTGAAGTTTAAATAGCAATGCAAGGTTAAGCTGTTGTGCTCTCTTGAATATGATGCTGAACCAGAATCTTTGAGCTAAACAGGGAGTTCATTGTGTCTTTAATTTAGAGTTAATTGTATCGAGTTGATGTAGTTAATTCTGTAATTAATGATGCAATTAGAGTAGTAGAGGACAAAGAAGTAGGGAACTGAGTGGATTTCTTATTTTTGCATAACTATCCTTTGATTGATTTGCATCTTTGATCGAGCTGAACATAGTTATGATTAATTGAAGTGATTCTGTTTAATTCAATTCTACTATCTCTTAGTTGAATGATTCTTAATCTCTTTTAATGTTTGTGAGTTGTAGCTTTGATTGAAATTTAGCTAACAAGTTATTAGTTAACATTCTAATTCAACTGATCTACTCCTCATATTCTGTGGATAATGAAGGTAAGGTAATCTCTAAAGAAACATGATTGTCATTCATTCATCTCATCATCATAAACACTAAAAATATAAACAATAGCATATAATTTACTTTCAGTAGTAAGATTGAAACTCATCAAACACCATCTCTTTAACTTGTTAATTTGTGGCTTATTAGATTAATTAGAAACTTCTACATCTATTTAGGCTCCTTGTGAATCGACCTAGGTTAGTTTCCATTTCACTATTAGTTAACTTAGTTTTATTTGATAATTAAAAAGAAAGTTATCACTAGATTAGGAAACTTATGAGATGTATACCGTTTGAGTATATAGTTGTTCCAATACAAATAAGATGTAGACTTTTATTGCTACTAAAATGTGATACACAAGTATAATATGATAAACTCTATTGTTTTGAGGTACAAAGCTGATACATATAATGAAATATAAGTTAAGTAGTCTAATCTCTTGTTCTTTTTATAATTCAGAAAAAAAATTAGTATGGTGACAACATGGAGGAACATGTAACCTAAGTAACTTAGAATAGAGGGATTTAGGGTACCTTTCGATCCCCTTCAGTTGATTTTAGAAGAACTAGAACAACACCAGAAAGCTTTAGAGGAAGTAAGGGCAACTCAAACCCATAAGGAACAAGAGCGGGATGCTATTATAGCAGCAATAGTTGCAAACTTGAGGCAACCAGAGGTACCAATACCTCAGCCAGTTCTAGGGCCCATCCAACCACAAGGACATGTAAGTGATAACTGTTGTTCTAATTATCAAAAGAAACTAACCTAACCTATAGTAAAGTGAGTCTAACCTCAATGAGCCTAAATGGATGCTAAAGTACATAATTAATCTAATGGGCCATAATTTAACAAATTAATGCAATGATATGTGAGATGAGATGTTTGAATAAATGTAAATCCTATGCTAGTAGTTTATGATTTCATATGTTAATGATGTTGTTATGAATTAATGATAAGTGTGTTTTCTTAGAGATTATCTTACCTTCATTGTCCACAGAATATGATGAGTTAATTAGTCGAATTAAATTAAATTAGCTAACAACTCGTCAGCATAATCTATATCAAAGTTACAACTCCCACATATTGAAAAGAGAAATTTGAATAATTCAACTCAAGAGGTAGAAGAAGATTAATTAAATAGGTACAACTATACTCTGCTAGAGAATTGTTTTAATTAACCATAACTATGTCCAACTATTTCAAGGATGAAGATCAATTAAAACTCAATTATACAGAATCAGGAAATCCAACTCGGTTCCATAATATTCATCATCTACTAACTCTAATTAAATCAGTAAAATCGGGATGAACTACATTAACAGATACAATCAGATATGGAATTAAATAGGTACAACTATACTCTGCTAAAGAATTGCTCTAATTAACCATAACCATGTCTAACTAGTTCAAGGATGAAGATCAATTAAAGCTCAATTATATAGAATAAGGAAATCCAACTCTGTTCCCTAATATTCATCATCTACTAACTCTAATTGAATTAATAAAACTATTATGAACTACATCAACGGATACAATCAGATTTGGAATTAATGAAACAATTCAACTCCCTATTTATAGCTCAAAGACTTTGGTTCAATATTATCTCCAAGAGAGCATAGCAGATCTAGCCTTGCATTGCTCTCAGAACTTCAATAGCAATAACAAGTAGATCAATAGAAGACATGGTAAATGCAAAAGATAGAAAATGAAGATGAAATGTATAAGGTTCCTTTGGTTCTCCTACCCATAATAGAGCAAGATTTGCATATGAGATAAGAAAGAGAATGATAGAGTGAGATATGGATGTAGTGAGAGAGAATGATATGTAGAGAGTGAGAGATCGAGTGGATTATGTCATAGAACAATGGAATAGATTGATGATGTCATAGAGCAATGGAATGTGTGAGTGAGTGATTCAGTTCAAAGTGCATGAGCGTGAATGAATCTCCTCTCTATGCATCGTGAACAAATTGCCTCCCTCTAGTGCTAACACATGCCCAATCTATTAGCCACTCTATTAAGCCCACCTTCCAGCTGTCAAACCCATCTAATTACATTTTAACTGATTCTCCTTCACATTCTATTATAGCAGCAAGTTGACATGGTGATTAGTGAGTATTTTCTTGAAATGGGAATTTAAAATATGAAAATTATTTATCTAATGAGATAATATTCTAAAATATGACCACAATTTATCAATTAATTCTCCATTATTCTAATTTAATTTTATTTGTTAATTCCTCGACATAATAGGAAGTGAGGACAAAATTAATAATAAAACTTTCTTTAAACACACTAAAATCAATGTAAAAATAAGAGTTTTCATTCCCCCACAATTATGGATCTAACTCCGAGCAAAATTATAGATCAAAATTGAAATTCAAACATATGTGCAGCAAAATTGGCAAAACAGATTCAGCATAAATACTTGCAATCATCAATTTTTCCTTTCAATTGGCAACAATCCATACTAATCTCATATCAATCAAAGAATCTAACTCACATAATTAAATCATAATAAGCAACTACGTTAAGGTTTCCTCACAAGGTATAGTATTTTACTTACTCTCTTATCAAGGTAATTTTTACTTAACCATTAGCTTAGGCTTCCTATAGGCTTATAATCATCCTATACTTCTACCACTAAATGCCATAAGGGTTGTGAATCAAAGCGTCCTTATTAGGGTTGTATTGTTAGAAAGGCTAAATGCTGAATTGGAAATGAGTGTCAATGATTAATGAAATATTGCACATGATCTTCCTTATTCAAACTACTTCAATTTTTAATTATAGTTCCAATTTTGCAACTGAGAAAATAACAAGTCATAAGCTAACTTAAAAATTATTTCACAATTAAAAAATTACTACAGCAACAACTATCTTTTATAGCACTCATTAATCAAGGATAGAATTTTAAAAGAAAGCGAAGGTCTCAAAGGGTTTAAGCAAAGGATTTAATTTTTATGTGGCTATTATTTGGTCAAAAAAGTTTTAAAAGAAATGCCCTTATCATATTCACAATTCCAAGAAGTTAATGTAGTTTTGAATCAAGGATTGAAACAAGTTCTGTAAAGTTATCAAACTGAATGGTGTCACACAATATAAAGGAGTATATGTTGGGGGCTTAAAATCCTTCCATCTGGCTTACTCACCGTAATTAACTCACCATGGCTAGATTGCATGAATATTAAACTAAATACATGAGATTAATCATTCAAGTGGCACAAATTCTAGTAGCCAATCAATGAAACAAACAACTCACACCTCATCAAGTTTGCCAATGTTCAAAAGTATATGTTCAAAATTCAATCTAATTTCATGACAGTAAATTCCAAAAGACCAAGCAACAATCAGAATGAGATAGAAAATTTTTTAGGAGAGGATGATATAAGGTACGAATACGGATCAGCTAGAAATAAGTTAGGAAACTAGACGAACGATCGAAGGTAGGACCTTAAGAGAACCTGTCTCTTACAACCCTAGCCATGGAGACACCACAAGGATGATCAGTCCTTGATACAGTCGAGTATTCCCACGAGAATATGAGGCGGCAAGCAAAGCTCACTCGAGAAGCAAAAATTCTCTAAAAATTCATTCATCTTTCTGCTACCAAAAACGTAGCCTTACATAGGCAGCAAAAGAACAATCTAGAAAAAAAAATCCTACGTCATAAATGCCACAAATATGCCTTAATGATGATTGGCTATCTTGGTTGGCACCAATTAAGGCTAAAGGAAATAGGAAAATTACCTTTTCTTGGAGACAAAGGCTGCTACCTAAAAATAGGGAACTAACCTAAAATATTCTTATGCAATCTTTGACCAAAAGGCCTTATTTAATGCAAATAGAAATGGAAACTTAAAAATGAAATTAAACCATAACTAATACATAAAGACGCCTTCTTGATGCTTCTTGAGTATTCTTGGACGTCACTTATGCTCCTCCTCCAAGGCACATACTTGTCACATGGTATTTTGAGTGAATTCTTCAATCTGGACTGCGCATAGGCCTTGTGCATCATCTTGTTTGGCTTCTAGCAATGTAATCACCATGTTTGGACCCTTGATAGGTTGATTGAGGGATGCTTCTTCCAAATAGATAGGTTCTAACTCTTTAAGATCTTTTATCAAATAATTCAATGCCTCTTTCATAGATTTGGTCCTTGCTCTCGTCATTGGGCTTGCAATGCCTTGTCATGGGTCTTTTAGAATGTTGGACTCTAAGCTCTGTGTTTTGGTCTTCCTTTGATGCTTGATCCTTCCATGGTCCTCTATCAGAGGATCACTTTTAGTCGCGACAAAAAGACATCGACTGTTTTACACAGAGAAGAAATCTTTAGAAAATAAGGAATATCAGTTGCGACAAGAACAGACACCAGTCATAATCATAATCACAGAGAGTAAACTTGATAAACACACATGTTTTGGTCACGACCTAAATGTTAATCTAGTCACGACCAAAATTCACAAAGAGCTACTATCGTGACAAAGATAAACATAGGTCACAACTACACATCACAAATAGGTAAACTTCAGAAAATAGGAATTCCTAGTCACGACAAAAATAGGCAATGGTTGCGACTACTTATCACAGAGAAAAAATTTGGCAAACTTGCACACATTAATAATGACAAGAACAACATAAGGTTGCTACCAAAAGACACAAAATCATAGCAATTATCTAATTTTCATTCACCCATCTCACACACTAAAGTCTATCTCCCCATACTTATTTTTTGCATTGTCCTCAATGTGAAAAACTAATGAAAAACATGCAAATGCAGCCGTAATATGAAAATTGAACTAGAATCTAAGATGAATTCATGATAATATCTATCTACCCCTACTGCCTTAGTCTCCTCCCCCACACTTAATTAACAAATAACAGCTCAAATATATAAGAAAAATAGTGTAAAATAGACTATTATAAGTGAGAACATAAGGAAGGAGACAACTTGAATATTATGGGGCTTGGAAGTTCTCTTTGTATAACTTCAATAAATGACCATTATACTTCATCCAATAACTCAATGGTTCCATAGTCATGGACCTTAGTCACCACATAGGGACCATCATATCTTGTAGCAAGTTTTCCAAGTTTGAAAGTATATCTAGACTTAAATCTCATATTTATCTCCAACTTGGAATTCCTTACACATAATCTATTTATTATGAATAAGCTTGGCTTTCTCCTTGTAAATCCTAAAATTCTCATAAGCATCTAGTCTTATTTCTTCTAGTTCTTGAATTTGCAACATTCTTTCTTCTCCAACAGTGTCAAAATCCATGTTGCAAGCTTTGACTGTCCAGAATTCTTTGTGCTTAACTTCAAATGGCAAATGACATGTTTTACCATAGACCATTCTATATGGGGACATCTCAAGTAGGGTCTTATGAGCTGTTATGTATGCCCACAAAGCTTCATCTAACCTTACACTCTAATCTTTCCTTGAGGGTCTTACTATTCTCTCCAAAATTCTCTTGATAGCTTTGTTAGAATTTTCAACTTGACTATTTGTTTAGGGATAATAAGTTATTGAAACCTTGTGCTTGATCCCAAACTTGACAAATAACCCACTTAAAATCTTATTAGAGAAATGAGAGCCTTGATCACTTACTATAGCTCTTAGTATACCAAATCTTGAGAAAATGTTTAACTTGAGAAATTCACAAACTATTACTGCATCATGTTTTCTTATTGGTATAGCCTCCACCCATCTTGAGAGATAATCCACAGCTAACATAATATATGTATAGCCAAAAGATGGTGGAAATGGTCCCATGAAGTCAATGCCCATACTTTAAATACCTCACAAAATATCATAGGTTTACTTAGGCATTTCATGCCTTTTAGTCAGTCCACCAAAGTGTTGACGCCTATCACAAGCTTTGTAGAACTCATAGCAGTCCTTGAATAGTTATGGCCAATAAAAAGTAGCTTCAAAGATCTTCCTTTAAGTCTTCTTGGCATTGAACTATCCTCCACAAGCAGAAAAATGACATGCTGTAAGAACGTTGCCTACTTCTTTACTTGACACACATCTTCTTATAACTTGATCACTGCATATCTTCCATAGAATGGGTAGTTCCTATATGTAATACTTTACTCCATGCTTGATCTTCTTGCCCTAAAAATAAGATAAAGAAGGTTAAATTAGACCAATAATAATATAGTTCACTATATGGCAATACCAAGGTCAATTGCAAAAATAATAGAAACAGAACAATCTCTAAATGCATCACAAATAAGGTCATAATCAAATACTCCCCTTGTATTTTCAAGAAGCCTATAAGATGATCAGCTACCACATTCTCTACTCCAATCTTATCTCTTATTTCCATATCAAATTCTTGTATTAGTAATATCCACTGCAAGAGCTTAGCCTTGCTCTGTGTCTTTTTAAACAATAACTTTATAGTAGCATGGTCAATGTATATAATCACTTTAGAACTCAAAAGATAAGATTTCAATTTATCAATTGCAAACACAATAGAAAATAGTTCTTTTTTTTTTGTGATAGTGCAGTTCTTTTTAGCACTATCCAATGTCTTAGAAGCATATGAAATGACTTTAGACAGCTTATCATTCTTTTGTCCTAAGAATGCACCTACAGCTTCATTTGATGTATCACATGAAAGCTCAAAACGTAAATATCAATTAGGTACAATAAGTAGAGGTGGTATGATAAGTATAGCCTTAATAGTGTCAAATGCTCTTTTGCAAGTATCATCAAAATAGAACTCTATATCTTTTTGCATGAGTTTAGAAACTGGAGAGGCAATCTTGCTAAAGTCATTAATGATTCTCTTATAGAATCCTGCATGTCCTAGAAATGACCTTAATTCCTTTAAAGATATGGGATAAGCAATAGAAGAAATAACCTCAATCTTTACTTTATCTACTTCAATCCTATTCTTAGTTATCAAATGCCTCTATCTACCATAAAAAGACATTTCTCAAAATTAAACACAAGCTTTTTTCTCAATGTATCTTGCTAGACTTTCTCTAAACTTTCTAAATATTCATCAAAATCCTTACCATACACTGTAAAATCATCCATGTATACCTCTATATTGCTTTCCAAGAATTCACTGAATATAGACATCATAACTTTTTGAAATGTTCTAGGAGCATTGAATAAGCCAAATGGCATCTTCCTATAGGCATAGGTACAAAATGAACATGTGAATGTGATTTTCCCTTTATTTTTAGGAGCAACTGGAACCTAAAAATATCCTAAAAATCTATCAAGAAAATAGTAATTAGCTTTTCTAGCAAGTTTTTCCAACATTTGATCTATAAATGGTAAAGGTAAATGGTACTTCCTAGTTATATCATTCAATTTCCTGTAATAAATACATACTCTTCATAAATTCTGTACTCTAGTAGGGATTAGATCATTCTTTTCATTCCTTACCATAATTATACCACTTTTCTTTTGCACCATATAGACTGGACTTACCTATTCACTGTCTAAAATTGGGTAAATAATGCCAGAATTTAAAAGCTTATTTATCTCTTTCTTGACCACATCAGATATTAAGGGATTTAGCCTTCTCTATTGCGTTTTCATAGGCTTGGTTCTATCATTTAACAAGATTTTATGCGTGTAAATAGTAGCATCTATACTAGGTATATCAGCTAAAGCCCAACCTTCTCTCTTATGTGTTTTTAAAAGTGAAATGAACATTTCTTCCTAAAAAACAGAAAATGGGTTAGCAATTACAACAGGTAATATATCTTTTTAGCTAAAAACATATATTTAAGGTTACTAAGAAGTGGTTTGAGTTTCAACTGAGGTGGCTGGATAATTGATAAAACAAACTTTTTAGTTTCCAAAGCTACAATAGGCTTCACCAATTATGTCCTTATATGTTATGTATTATCTAATTCTGTTCCTGCAATGAAATTCTGAATAGCTATGTCTTCACCTGCAAATTTATCATGTTGGTTCTCTCTAAAGCCTTCATTCAAAAGGTCAATAATAGAAAAAGAAAAAGATTGTAGGGTGAAAATTAAGCTAACTAAAATGTGGTTAACACTTGACACATCACACCTACTATCTAAAGAAAATTTGAAAGAAGAAGAAAAGATTTCATATTAAAGCAAATCACATTCAACCTTATCAGAATCTTGAGCAATTCATGTTCCTCTTTAGCTTGTTCAATGTATGCATCAATTGCACTTATGCCTAACAGTGAGTAATGTTCAAATAGATGTTTTATTGCTTCATATACATTAAAAGTAATTACATTATCACCCACTTCTATTGTAATGCTTCCATTTTTTATATTTATGACAGTGTTAGATGTTCTAAGGAACAGCCTCCCCAAAATAATCAAGTCATTAACCTTCACTAATATGTCTTCTAATAATCCCTTAGGTTTCCTAGTGGTTCGATTTGCAAGTTGAACTATCATGGAGGTTTCCTTAAGTGAGCTTAAACTTATGCCTAATGATGTATAAATAAAAGTTGGCATTACATTAATGGCTGCACCAAGATCTAATAGAGCACTAGCACACTGAAACTTACCAATGGAGATTGGGATTGTAAATGAACCTGGATCATCACATTTAATAGGAAGTTATGGCTTAAGTAAAGCTTATACACTAGAGCCTACTTGAACCCTTTCATTTGGCTTGCAAATTCTTTTATTAGTGCAGAGTTCTTTTGTGAATTTCCTATACTTGGTATACTTCTAATTAGATCCACAAATGGCACATTAACTTCCATTTTCCCAACAAATTTAGAATATCCTATTCTTGTTTTCTTTTCACACTTTCTTTGGAAACATGTATATGTTAAGAAAATGTCAGTGTTTAATACTTATCACTCTATCCTTTTGTTCTGCATCTTCATGCTCCTTGTGATGCTGATTCTTGTTGGATTTCTGATTTACAGCTACTTCATGTATAGCAGATAGTTGTGCAACAACCTTCAATCGAATTTGCTCAATCTTCTACTGCAACATCCCCTTCAATTAACTATTCAGTTCCAGATCTTTTTACTGCTCATTTTCTCCATTATCCCTTTTCTCATCATCAAAATTTACTTTCCCCACTATATTTTCCACTCCAAAAGCTCATAGTATTCACATATTTAGGATTAACCACTGTGTTTCAAAGTAAATTTTCTCCAATTCTGCCATGAACATCACTCACTGAATTAGTTAATTGTGATACATAGGCATTCATGTTTGAAGCTCTAGTTTCCCATTTTCTATTTTACTTTATAAGGCAACAAACTTAGAATTTGTCATTGCTAAGTTGCTCTCCAATGTAGATCTAAAATCCTTAAAATTAGAGCTGAAGTTTGTGTTTATAGAATTTATATTTGAGTTTATCACATTTATACTCTTAATTATCTCATATATACCATCATCCTTCAAAGTAGTAGGTACTTCCACATTTATACTGTTTTGCACAAAATTCCTATCTCCACCTTCATCCCTACACTAAAATTAGGATGATCTCTCAATCCTTCATTGTATGTGTTGAAGTATGATTCCTTTATGGATAATAGTTTGTTTTTTCTTGATAGATGGATGATACATATTCATAATCTGTAGGACACTTGTCACTGGATGCGTTGGAGAAGAACAAAACTGATAACTAGGAGCAACTATAGCTTCAGATAGTGGATTTTGAATATGTGTATTGCTTAATTGAGCAGTTAACTTGTTGATCTGAGCATTCATAGTAGCCACTTGAGAAGATAGATTATTATAATCTTGAGAAGACCTTATAGGAACCTCATGAACTTTCCTAGAATCATAGCCCCATACACCTCAGGAGTTAAGTCATCAATAGAAACCCTAGCAGCAGTATTCAAATTATTTCTATATGTAGTGCATAGTCCTAAATGAAAATACTGTACCAAATGTTCACTTAGGATCTAGTGGTATGGACATCTAGCTAGCAGCTCTTGAAACCTTCCCAAAACTCATAGAAAGATTATTCATTAAACTGTTTTGTAGCAAAGATTTCCTTCCTAAATGTAGTAGTCCTGGATGTAGGAAAGTATCTCTTTAAGAAAATATTTCTTAAGTTGTACCATGAGTCTAAGGCATGAGGTGTATGATGTGGCAGCATGTAGAATCATTCTTTTGCCTTCCTATCAAGTGTAAAATGGAATACTTATCATTACACAACATCTATATCAGTACCTATAGGTTTCATAGATGAGCAAACCCATTGCATAGTCTTTAAGTGCTTGAAAGGATCCTCACCTACCAATCCTTAAAATTTAGGTAAGTTTCTTAACAAAGGACATTTCAACTCAAAATTATCATCTAATGCAAGACAAGTACCAAAAGTGCTTGAAGTTTTTAGTTACGACCAAATGTCACTCCAATGGCGACTAAAATTCACAGAAAGGACAACTTGATGGACAAAGATTTTTGTTACGACCAAAAAGCACTCTATTCACTACTAAAAGTTACAAAGAGAAAATATCATAGAAACGCTAATTTTAGGCTGCGACCACATGTGTATTGGTCACAAAGGATAATCATAGAGACTCTCTAGCAATTAGTTTTTCCAGTATGGTCATGACTAAACAAGCAGCTGGTCGCGACTTAAAGACACAAAACACTAAATACGTAGAAAAACTAAAACACCTATATACTTTTTATATTTTTGTGGCCCAAAAGATTGCTTAAGAAACCTTAACAAGTAAGGCTCCCCAGCAACAGCGCCATTTTAGTAACAGTAATTATCAAAAGAAACAAAACTAACCTATAGTAAAGTGAGGCTAACCTAAGTCGATTATCAATGAGCCTAAATGGATGCTAAAGTACCTAACTAATCTAATCAACGATAATTTAACAAATTAATATAATGATCTATGAGATGAGATGTTTGAATAAATTCTGAATGTATATCCTATGCTACTGTTTATGATTATAGATGTTAATGATGTTATGAATTCATGACAAGTATGTTCCCTTGGAGATTACCTTACATTCATTATCCACAGAATATGATAAGTTAGGTTGAATTGAAATGAATTAGCTAACAACTCGTCTGCTTAATCTCTATCAAAGCTATAACTAGTAGACATTGAAAAGAGAAATCTGAATTTCAACTCAAGAGGTAGAAAAAGATGAATTAAATAGGTACAATTATACTTTGCTGGAGAATTGCTCTAATTAACCACAACCATATCCAACTAGTTCAAGGATAAAGATCAATTAAATCTCAATTATACAGAATAAAGAAATCCAACTCGGTTCCCTAATATTCATCATCCACTAACTCTAATTGAATCAGTAAAACTAGTATGAACTATATCAATACATGCAATCAGATATGGAATTAATGAAAGAATTCAACTCCCTGTTTGTAGCTCAAGGACTCTGGTTCAACATTATCTCCAAGAGCACAACAGATCTAGCCTTACATTGCTATCAGAACTTTAATAGCAACAAGAAGTAGATCAGCAATAGACATGGTGAATACAAAAGATAGAAGATAAAGATGAAGTGTAGAAAGTTCCTCTAGATCTCCTACCCATAACAAA
This sequence comes from Leucaena leucocephala, assembly GCA_037074615.1. Classification (NCBI taxonomy): domain Eukaryota; kingdom Viridiplantae; phylum Streptophyta; class Magnoliopsida; order Fabales; family Fabaceae; genus Leucaena; species Leucaena leucocephala. The sequence continues at coordinate 5,549,252 of CM073561.1, read as the reverse complement.
GCAAGATTTGCAGATAAGATGAGAGAGAATGATGGCGTGAAAGATGGATAGAGTAAGAAAGAGTGAGAAATCAAGTGGATGATGTCATAGAGTAGTGAAATGGATTTGATGATGTCTCCCCAAGTGTGGAATGAGTGAGCTAATATGATGAACTGTTGGCGTGAGCAAGTGATTCAGTTCAAAGAGCATGAGTATGTGTGTCATGAGTGAATGAATCTCCTCTCCTGTGCGTAGTGAATAGATTGCCTCCCTCCAGTGCTAACACATGCCCAAACTATTAGCCACTTTGTTAACTCCACATTCCAACTGTCAAACCCATCTAATTATATTCTAACTAATTCTTCTTCCTATTCTGTTACAGTAGCAAATTGACCTGGTGATTAGTGAGCATTTTCCTGAAATAGTAATTTAAAAGATGCAAATTATTTATCTAATGAGATAATATTCTAATATATGAACAAAATTATATCAATTAGTTCACCATTATTCTAATTTTATTTTATCTATTAATTGCTCAACATAACAGTAAGTGAGGACAAAATTAATAATAAAACTCTTTACACACACTAAAATCAATATAAAAATAAGAGTTTATCAGCAGGACATTTGGTAGACCATAACAACATCCAGCAAAGGATTATTCGCTTTTGTAAGCATAATCCACCAACATTTAATCGAGCTTTCAATGTCCATATAGCTAAAGATTGGATCAATTGATTAGAAAAATTTTCAAAGTCTTAGATTACCCTTTAGATAGGAAAGCCCATATGGCGATCTACAAGCTAGAAAAAATATGTAGACCAATGGTAGAGAAGCATTGAACTCCTGCTACAAGATAGAGATGTTGTAGTTACCTAGGAGGTATTTGTCAAACAATTATATGAGAAATATTTTCCACGATCTGTTAGAGATGAAAGGGAGGCATAGTTCTTAACCCCTTAGCAGTAGGACAGAGAATCTCCCTAACAAAGTTCATTCTCTTCTCCCATTACTCTACCTATCTATGTTATAGGGACAATGAGAGTAGATAACAGAGAAAATGGTTAGGGGTTTGAAGCAAACCTTGAGAGATAAGATAGCTCCATGACAGTTTGAGGAGTTTAACAAAGTAGTTAAGCTTGCATAACTATAGAAAATAGTCTGAATCATTATGTGCTACCTAAGCCAACTCCTAAGATGGAGAACGCTTAAGGGAGAGCAATCTGGGCATGAGCCTTTCCAAGAACAATGATAACAAGAAGAGAAAGAGGTCGTGGAATAATAAGAAGACCAAGAAAAGTAGGTCAGGTGGAGGTAGCAACCAACAGAGGTAAAAGGAATATATAATTTATGTAAAGAATCAAAAGAATAAGCTATTCTTGGCTAGGTAGAATGTATGTTTTACATGTGGCAAGTTAGGACATTATACAAAGGAGTGCCTGTAGAACACTAACAATCCTAGGCCTCCAACTTAGGGACAAGTGTTTGTTGTCACACAAGAAGAAGTTGTAAGTCACCTGACATGATACAAGGTACAATTAGCATTAATGATCACCTTGTGAATGCCATGTTCAATTCGAGCACAAGTCATTCATTTATATCATATAATTGTGCTAATCGACTAGGCCTGGTTGTCGATACTCTACTAGTTCTAAAGTAGTTACATCTTATGTCTGTTTAAACTGTATTGTCTGACATGAACATTGTTGCACTACACTAGATTTGATATGTATGCCCTTTCCTTATATTGATGTAATTATTGGTCTAAATTGGCTGTCATCCTAAAACGTATTACTGGATTGTAAGAACAAAATCCTAATACTTCCTTCTAAAGAAATAACCTCCTGCCCTGAAGTTAGATTAAACTTTATTACCAAGGCCCAAGCTGATAGGTTCCTTCAGGGGGTTGTCAAGGGTATTTAGTTTTCTTCTCAATGTAAACTGAGATAGAAGAAGGGATTGAGGAGATTCTAGTAGTCAAGAAATTTCTCGAGTATTCCCTATAGAGATTATGAGACTCCCACCAAAATGAGAGGTTGAATTCGCTATTGACTGCATACCTAGAGCTAGAACAATTTCTAAGGCCTCATACAGAATAGTTCCTAGCGAGATAGCAAAACTAAAGAAGCAGATAGAAGAGCTGTTAGAGAAAGGTTTCATTAGACCTAGTGTCTCGCCTTGGGGTACTTCGGTACTATTTGTCAAGAAGAAAGATGATAATCTAAGATTATGTATAGATTACCAGTAATTGAATAAAATTACTGTCAAGAATAAGTATCCTTTTCCCATAATAGATTATAAGAGCTATTAGAGAAAGGTTTCATCAGGCCTAGTGTCTCGCCTTGGGGTACTTTAGTACTATTTGTCAAGAAGAAGGATGATAATCTAAGATTATGTATAGATTACTAGTAACTGAATAAAATTACTATAAAAAATAAGTATCATTTTCCCATAATAGATTATTTGCTACATTAGTTAGATGGCGCAAGCGTATTTTCTAAGATTGATATGAGATTAGGCTACCACCAGCTCAGGATTAAACCAGATGATATTTCTAACATTGCATTCTGTACTTGATATAGACATTATGAATTTCTAGTAATGCTGTTTGGATTGACGAATGCTCGTGGAATCTTCATGGACTGTATTAACTTTCAGACCTTACCAAAATCAGTTTGTTTACTACGAAAAAGGTATTTTGTAGCATTTTTTTACTTTGACGGATTAAGCATGTATTAATAGAACAATGACGTTTTATAGAGGTTGATCCAACTGTTGTAAAATTAAGCTCTACAAATGGTATTATAGCAGTTTAGAAAAATTGCTACTCAAGACGGTCAAAACGCTACAAATATTTATAGTTGAAAGAATTTAGTAGCGGGCATACACATTGCTACAAAAGTATTATTAAAAATAAGGAAAAAAAGTCATTGATGGTTGGCCAGAAAGGAAAATATTCTCGATGGGCCAAAATATTTGTAGCGATTTATGAACCGCTAGTACCTTTAGGTGAGAAACAAAAAATTTTACCATGGCCCCAAACTTTGTAAGGGCTCTGTAATCGCTACAAAATATTGGCGTATGCTGAAAAAAGATTTCAAAATCCAATTTTTTCTGCTAGTTGAACATTTGTAGCTATTGGAAATAGCTACAAATGTTACATATTTGATAAAAAAAATAAAAATAAAAACTCTATTTGTTTAATGATAATTATAATTATATATATAAATATATTAATTTTTAATACTATATATGTATATATGTACATATGTAGATATATATAGATAATTTATTAAATATGTAGTAAGGATAAGTAATAAATCTCCTCATTAAAGTCTTCATTTATCTCCAAGTTGCTATTGGCCTTTCCCCATTGTTCCTCCTACCCGATTTATCCCATTAAACAAGAGTATAATTAGTGAATTCTATTGCTACCAACTTCACCTTTTTAGCTTTAGAGTAATTATGGTACTCAAAAATCATTTATATTTTCTTTTCCCATTCTAAATAGGCTTTAGGGTCATTTTTACCTTAAAAAGATGGTATCTTCATTTTGATGCTACCAAAGTTCCTATCTAGTATATTTCTCTCTCTTAGAATATTTCTGCCATGCCCATCTTCTTTATGCCTATTTCTTCTTCATCCCACTATTCTCATCATAATCGGATTCAAATTCATCCATAGAAACCTCCCTTCTCCTATCATGCCTTCTAGGATAAGTCTAGCTCCTTGTATATTTGCAATTATTTCTTCCTACCTCTCCAATCTCTCATGTAATATCCCAATTTTTAGGCTAGAGATCCAGAAAGTAGCCTAAAATATATAAGCTACCATACCCTTTGAGTAGAAGTCCCAAAAACATACGAAGGGTTTTTAGAGACTAAACTATAAATAGTGAAAGCTTAGGGACTAAACTATAAATAATAAAAGTCTAGGGACTAAATTATAAATAGTAAAAAGTTCAAGGACTTAAGTGTAGATTAGAAAAGTTCCAAGACATAAAATAAATATAGAGATAAGTTATAGGCCATAAAGTTTAATTATAAAAAGTATAGTAAGGGACCAAAGTGAAATTTGACAAATTTAGAGACTAAAGTGGAATTTGTCAAATTCAAGGGCAAAATAGTAATTATGAGAAACTTGAGCCAGAAATGGCCAAAAATTGCAAGGAAGTATTTCAGTCCCAAATTTTACCAAGGGATAGAGAAAATTATTCTGGTAAATATGATGTGACTCAGAATAATTATTTGAGGAAATTAATAGTTGATATGGATCTGAAATCCCAAAAATTATTCAAATTTTTTATCAGACCTTTTAGACCTTAGATATGAATGAAAAGTTATAGGAAGGTGTATCTTGTGAAGCCAAAGGTTAGGGAATTGACAGAAACCCAAAAGGAGTTCTATAGAAAAAGTTATTTAGTGAATTTTGATAGGAGTTTGTGGACACCTAATATCTGGATAATAAAATTTTAGCAGTAGGTGAGCTGGGTCTAAGTAGGCACAAAATGGTGTTAAAGAGGATCTTTCCACATGTTAGTAGGGCCCAGTACACAGAAACAATAATGCAATAAGGTTGAGGAATAATACAAGTACCTGGTTACAGTTATAACTGGGAAAAGTGATATGATATAAGAAATTCTATCATATATTTATAAGTATATATTTAATAAATATTCTATAGGAAAATAATACCATTGGAACAGATAGAAATTATTGAACTACAGGACAGTCTAATAATTTGGGAAAATCCCTTTATACGGTACAAGATTATACAGGATTGGACAAAATGTACTGGATTAATCTAGAGTTTCCAGAAGTGATGAATTACCATGTGAGGTGTCCTATGGAGGTGCCACCTAACATGATGACATAAGGGGATGATGTCATCATGATGATGCAGGCAAAACTTAGTGAGGAACCAAGCAATTTGAGTATTCATTGCGATTTAATCTAGATCATCCATTCCATTTCACTCCACCTATAAATACCCCCACCCCCTCCATTCCAAGGCATATCCATGACAAACAAGAAGAAGAGAGAGAGAAAGAAAGGAAGAAAAAGGAGGAGGTATGACCGAGTTAGGAGCTTAGGGAATCAATAAGCTTAGGATTGAGGTAAGTAATGTAAGTAAATCATAGTCTCTACTCTAATAAATTATAGGATTGTTCTTACATATTTAATAGTTAGAACTATGGAATATTCTTGATAAGCCTAGCTATGAGTAGAAGAAAAGTTAGGGGATTGTCAGATTATAGAAAATTTACCTAAAGATAAACTTGAGTTAAGTAGAGCTATACTGGATAGGATAGGATAATAATCAAAATATTACTATTCCATGTATAGCCTCTGACCTATGTAAAGAATGAACCTTAGAGCGAAGGCTAAGGACTAAGGAAAAGCTACTAACAAGTAGTGAAATTATACCTAAACTTGTATACTTATTGCTTGAGTGTTGTTAATATGCTATTGACTTGTTTTGATTATGTAAAGCATGTATGATTGAGAATGCTTTGTTTCTTTTTATGCTACGGTCATATGTTACAAGTAAGAATCATAGAAGCATGTATATGTCATTCTGAAAGCATGATCATAGTAAAGCAAGAATGTTTACCACTAAGTATATACTTGCATACATTGTTTGTGGTACCATTCGTTACTGAGATTTTCCTATAAATCTCACCATTTCCATGTCAATCCAATCATAATAGGTCTTCTCAAGGTAGAAGAGACTAAGATGCATGAAGAGAAGTTAATAATTATTTAGCATGATTAAAATGTGATTGATACATGTTATACATATGTATTTAAAGTTGGTTGCTAGAATTTGTCACTTTGAACAATAACTCATGGTGAGGCAGTGACATTTGAGCTGTAATAAAAAATAGTAAATTGTATAATAAATGTATGATATTTTACTAGTAAATAGTAGACATACTGAGCTTCGATTTGATATATATAATGCCTCATTTGGATGTCTACACATGGAGATATAATTTGTTAAAGTTGGGACCAAATTGCTAGAATAAAGGGAATAATGTTGGAAGAATAGTAAACTTTGAGCAGTGAATGATGTCTACTTGGTAATAAACTCTTATTTTTATATTAACTTTAGTTTACTTAAAGAAAGTTTTATTAGCAATTAACAAATAAAATAAAATTAGAACAATGGGGAATTAATTGATATAATTTTAGTCATATATTAGAATATTATCTCATTAGATAAATAATTTGTATATTTTAAATTCCCATTCAGGAAAGTACTCATTAATCATCAAGTCAACTTACTTATATAACTGAGATGGAAAAGATGAGTTAAATGAATATAAATGGTTAGTTGACAGCTGGATCTAGTAATTCAGGAGCTACTAATAGAAATCACATGGGAGAATGCATTATGAGAGTCATGCATGTGTTGAGCAAAAAGGAGAGTAGACACATGGACTGATTCATGCATGACACACCTCTCCTCTCATTACACAGCTTTTCTATATCATACTACTCCATACAATTCACACCTATCACATACCAATCACTCATTCCACGCCTCTGACTCATTCACTCCATCACTCACCCTCTCTTTCAGACTTCATCACAGACTCTCCCGCCATTTTCTCTCTAATCTAATCTGTCTATTTCCTCTGTTCTAAGTAGTAGAACCAGAAGAACTTCCATTCCATCTTCATCTTCTTCTGCATTCACCATGATTGCTACTTTACCTGTTGCTGTTGAATTTCTGACAGCAATACAAGGATAGATCTGTTGTGCTCTCTTGGAGATGATGCTAAACCAAAGTCCTTGATTTGCAACAAGGAGTTCAATTGTGTCTTTAATTCCATATTTGAATGTATCTATAGCTATATTTCATACCAGATTCATTGATTCAATTAGAGTTAGTAGATGATGAATATTAAAGAATCGAGTTAGATTTCCTGATTCTGTATAATTGACCTTTAATTGATCTTCATCCTTGAACTAGTTGGACATAGATATGGTTAATTAAAGCAATTCTATAGCAAAGTATAGTTGTACCTATTTAATTCATCTTCTTCTTCCTCCTAAATTGAATGATTCAGATTTCTCTATTCAATATCTACGAGTTATAGTTTTGATAAAGATTTAGCTGACAAGTTGTTAGCTAACATATTTTAATTCAACTAACTCCTCATAATCTGTGAACAATGAAGGTAAGGTAATTTCCATGGGAATAACACACTTGTTATTAATTCATAACAATATCCTCAACACCTAAAATTATAAATAGTAGCATATGATTTACATTCAAAATTTGTTCAAACCTATAGTCTCACAGGTCATTACATTAATTTGTTAAATTGTTGCTCATTGGATTAGTTAGAAACTTTATCATCCATTTAAGCTCATTGTGAATCGACCTAGGTTAGCTTCACTTTATTATATGTTAGCTTAGTTTCTTGTTTGATAATTTGAACAATAGTTATCACTTGGTCAAGGCATGGTCAACAAGTTATTTTTTCCTGAAAGAGGATTAAGTTGGTTTTGCGTAGCAACTTGAACTACTTCGTTTCAATTTTTCTTGAATTAATTATGATATTTTGAAGTCAGTTCACTTATCTAAAATTTACACAATGAATAGTACTCTAAGACTTCACTGACCTTAAAAAAGGTTATAGATGCTACCATTTGGTCCCTAAGATGTACAAAAATTAGAATGTCACACCTTATATCCCCGTAAACTACTTTCATGCATGCAAAATGTTGCTCCATTGCCCTGAATTTGTCATAATCATTAATCAGATTTCTTCTATCACCATTATATGTTTTATTTGCATTAGACATTGTGGCTAAGAAAAAAGATGCTAATGAAATAAAGTTCCTCACAAATTTACTCACGTGTTTCCCTAAAGAATGTCATTCAACACTTGTGTTTCACTTAAACTTGGCTTTCAAGTTGATGTATATCACTCTTACTTTTCCCACTCAAAAGTTCCTCTTCAGGTTCTTTAAGGAGCTAAGCAAGTTAATCAAAGCAATTGCAATTTGCATAATCAACCAATACTTAGAAATTTTGAGAATGACAAAAATGGATGTTGAGATTAAAGCTTAATGAAATCAAGAATTCAATTTGACACCAAGATTGTAAATGTTGAAATAAACTCTGGATATGAAGATGGACTTGCTCATAACATACTTCTAGCACAACTTTTTTTCTTTCTGTATTTTTTCCAGTACTCCTTTTTCATTTATTTTTCTTGTTTCTTTTATACTCATTTTTTCAGTGAAATATGAAGAAAATCATGAAATATAACAAATAGAACAAAATGAGCAATCTAAACCCAAAAATTACAAAAAAAAACACGTTTTAAAATGGCTATAACTCTCTTTAGAAAACTCATATTGAAGAGATTCCAAAACGAACAGAAAAAAGAGATTTTGAACTATGAAAATAACCACTAAACATACAAAACCACAAAGGAAAACTAGAATTGTGAAATAAGAATTTATTCCTATATAAATTGCACTTATATAACATGCAATTACCCTAGCTTTCTTCTTGGTTTTGCCACTTGCCTAGCCATGAATGATGAGGATTTTGACTTGAATTATAATTATATTTATGATTATTTTTGGTAGGAAAATTAGTGCAAGAATCCATAGGATTTTGACAAAGAAGCATGGTGGTGCAAACCCACAAGGAAAAAACTCATGAACCTACATCGAATCAAAATATACGCACTCCAATAATGCTAAACAAAGATCTGGTGATCCACTTGAACCCTTGAACATAGAAGAACAAGGACCTGAAGTATTGGAAGACGCCATAAGGTTGATTAAGCCTTGATTAGTCTGTTAGTTCTATGAAGAACCCTAGAGAGAATCTACTCTCAAAAAATAAAGTGCAGAAATGTAACTTTCAATCAACAATCCAATCTAATTCCAAAATGACTCATACAATATTTTTGAAGAGATCATTTTAAATCTTACATAAAAAGCATTAAATACAACCAAGAAACTCAAATAACCTAAGAACTCAAAATAATAAATAAAATAACAAGGACTTAATGCAAGTAACTTGAAAATCTAAAAGTCAAGTCTGCCAATTAATAACTAATTTTTGCACAAATAAAATAAAAATAGAATCAACATTTTAAGCCCAAAAAGTGATTATTTAGGCCCAAATGAGTGTTCCCATGTGTACTACTTGGTTCAAGGCTGTTAAATTTATATCTCCAAGCCCAAAATAGGTTCAAAAGCTCTATTTTCTGCACAATGAAATTAGTGATGTCCTCAACATTTTTAATATAATTTATTACTCCAATTGTAATTTGCTTTGTCAATGCCTCTTCTACTAACCTATTCAATGTTTCCTTAATTCTTTTAGCTCTTGCTCTTGTGATTGGTGACAAACTCATATTTGTAGTGATTTTTAGTGTGTTTAAAGTGAGTTTATTATTGATTTTATCACCCATTTATCAATATATCAAGCAATTATTAAATAAATAATATTAAAAATAGTTGAGAATTAATTGATATCAATTTTTGCTTAAAGTGAACAAATAATATGTTTATTCTAATTTTCTATCACAGATCAATGGATTAAGGGAGAATGATAGCTGGACTTAAAGAGTTGATGACATATGACAGCACATAGGCTAGATCTAGAAATTGAGGAACAAATTGCAAGTGGGAGCTCATGCATATGTTGAAGTACTGTTCACACACATATCACTGCACAAAATCACACACATGCCTGATCTGAACAGAATCACATATTTCAGTAGCAGCTCATGAACTCCACACATCATTCACACCATTTCAGTTACCCTTCACATCCTTCCACACCTATATATACACATCGTTCCATATCATAGGGGCTAGACACTCTATTCCAGTCTCTATTCAGACATTCCAATTCAAATCTGCATCTCTACCTTCATTACACTAACCCCATTCTTTCCATTCACACCATCTTCTTCTCCACTCCTATTCTACACTTTCCTCTATTATTTTCAATAGAACCAAAGGAAAGTTCTATAGTTCATCTTCATCTTCTTCTATCATTCTCCCCATGACTGCTGTTACACTTTTTGTTGCTGCTGAAGTTCATATAGCAATGCAAGGCTAAGCTGCTGTGCTCTCTTGGAGATGATGCTGAATCAGAATCCTTAAGCTGAATAGGGAGTTAATTGTATCTTTAATTTAGAGTTAATTGTACCGAGTTGATGTAGTTAATTATGTAATTAATGATACAATTAGAGTAGTAGAGGACAAAGAAGTAGGGAACCGAGTTGGATTTCTTATCTTTGAATAACTATCCTTTGATTGATTTGCATCTTTGATCTAGTTTAATATAGTTGTAATTAATTGAAGTGATTCTGTTTAATTCATATTCTACTATCTTTGAATTGAATGATTCTTAATCTCTGTAGCTTTGATTGAGATTTAGCTAGCGAGTTATTAGCTAACATATTCAAATTCAACTGATCTAATCCTCATATTCTATGGATAATGAAGGTAAGGTAATCTCCAAGGGAATACGCTTATCACTCATTCATTTTATCATCATAAACACTAAAAACATAAACAATAGCATAGAATTTACTTTCATTAGTTAGATTAAAACTCATAAAACACCATATCTTTAACTTGTTAAATTGTGGCTCATTAGATTAATTAGGAACTTCTACATCCATTTAGGCTCCTTGTGCATTGACCTAGGTTAGCTTCCACTTACTATTGGTTAGATTAGTTTTATTTGATAATATAACGATAGTTATCAAAATGGCGCTGTTACCGGGGAGCCTTACTTGTTAAGGTTTTTAAGCAATCTCCTGGGCCTAAAATCATAAAAGCATATAGGTATTTCAGTTTCTTCTACCTATTCAGTGTTTTGTCTTATTGCATCGCAACCAATTGCCTTTTTCATCGTGACCAAAGAACTTAAAATTGATTTCTGAGTGACTCTGTGAATTTTTGTCGCGACCAGAAGCACATTTGGTTACAACCAAAAAAAATTTTCAAGTCATTTTGCTTTATGTTATTTTTAGTTATGACCTGACTGCTTTTTGGTCGCAACCAAAAATATTTTTCATCCAGTTTTATTCTCTGTGATTTCTAGTTGCAACCAATTTGGCACTTAATCGCAACCAAAAATCATCGTTTCAATCAGATTTACTTTCTGTGATTTTTAGTAGCAACCTAAGTGACAATTGGTTGCCACCAGAAATTGAAAACTGCAAGCATTTGACTGTCTGTGATTTTTAGTCGTGACCAAAAATCTTGATTTAGAATTTTTCCTTTCTGTGACTGATTGTTGCAACCTCAAGTTCATTTTTGTCACGATCTCTATTCTCTGTGCTTACTAGTCACGACCTGGTGACCTTTTAGTCGCGACCTGATTGTTTTAAACTACTATTTTTTGCTCTGAGTTTCTATAATTGCTGCATCTGTTACATATTTGATAGTATGCATCATTATTGTGCGTGATTTACATGAACAGAAGCTTTGAATTCTTTCCTTTGGATAGAGAAATCAATAGAACACTTAGAAAAAATTAAGAAGTCTAAAATCTTAAATTAAGCTAGTGTTGCATCTTCTGTTGAGCCTAGTTATCTGGTGACTCTATTGCTGAAATTGATTATGCATCTGGTGCTATATTAGATAATCATTTAGTCATTGAGCATGTTAATGAAGCTGAAACTCATACTCATAATCAGAATATTCAAAATGAGCAACATGGAGAGAATAACATGAACAATAGAAGAGCATATAGGAATATAAGATAATTGACTTCTTCTCATGCCAACTTTGATCCTTCCCACACTTGTCCTGCTTTGGATGTTAATTTTGAGTTGACAGGTCCTTTGTTAAGTAACTTACCAAAAATTTATGGATTGGCAAGTGAAGATCCTTTCAAGCACTTAAAGACTATGCAGTGGATTTGCTTATCCATGAAACCTGTAGGTGCTGACATGGATACTGTGTAAAGACAAGTATTCCACTTTACACTTAAAGGAAAGGCAAAGGAATGGTTTTATATGTTGCCACATCATACACCTCAAGTATTAGATTCTTGGAACAACTTGATAAATACTTTCCTAGAGAGATACTTCCCTACTTCAAAGACAACTACATTAAGGAAGGAGATTTTTGCTACAAGATAGTATGATCAATAATCTTTCCATGAGTTTTGGGGAAGAATTCAAGAGCTACTTGCTAGATGCCCATACCACCATATTCTAACTGAGCATTTGGTGCAATATTTCCACTCAGGATTGCGCTATGCATGCAGAAAGAATTTGGATGCAGATACTGGAGTCTCTATTGATGATTTGACTCCAGATGAAGCAACGAACCTGATTGAGAAAATAGTAAGCAATGACCTGTAGTATGGGGATGTGATGTTAGGCAAGTCCATGAGATTTCTGCAAGGCCTTCTCAAGATTATAATTGTTTATACTCTCAAGTTGCCGCCATGAATCCTCAAATTAACAATCTAGCGGCTCAATTGGGCAATTCACATATTCAAAGCCATAGTCTCAAGCTCTTGTTGCTCCTAGTTGTCAACTTTGCTATTCTCCTATGCACACCACTGTCAATTGTCCTACGCAATGTACTAACTCGATCAATACAAATTTTTGCTCTAACTTCAAGGACTTGAAATCTACTGTGGAGAATAACCAAGCAACAACAGAAGCTAAATTTGTTGCATTTGAGAGTAAAATGGAACAATGGGAGACAAAAGCAGAAAACGTGAATGGCTATGTATCACAGCTATTAAACTCAGTGAATGATGTCCAGGCCAGAATTGGGAGAAATTTATCTTCAAACACAGTTGTTAAACCCAAATATATAAATGTTATAAGCTTGAGAAGTGGAAAAATAGTAGGGAAAGCAGCTACATAGAGGATACAAAGGATAAGGACGAAATTGAGCAGCAGAACAGATCTAGAGCTGTAGAAGATATTAGAGAAAAGCCTTCACCTATACTCGAATAAGAAAATGGCAAAGAGTAGAACATGTTATAGCAAAATTTTGAGCAAACTACATTAAAGAAAGCTGCGCAATTATCTGCTATACTGGAAAAAGTGGCTACTTCCAGCAGCGCAAATAAGAAACCAAGCAAACATCAGAATAAGAAGGAGCATGAAGATGCAAAATAGCACAGAGTAGAACAGAAGGACAGAGAAGTAAGCATTAAACATCTACCTTTACCTAATGCATACATGTGTCCAAAGAAGGTTTTAAAAGATAAACATGAATAAGATATTCTAAATCTGTTAGGAAAATTAGAAGTTAATGTGCAACTTGTAGATCTGATTAGAAGCATACCCAAGTATGGAAAATTCATGAAAGAACTCTGCACTAATAAAAGAATCTGCAAACCAAATGAAAGGTTTCAAGTACGATATAGTGTGTCAGCTTTGTTTGTTTAAAGCCACAACTTCCTATTAAATGTGATGATCTAGGCTCCTTGACAATCCCAATCACCATTGATAAATTTTAGTGTGCTAGTACTTTGTTAGATCTTAGTGCAACCATCAATGTGATGCCAACTTCTATTTATACATCATTAGGCATAGGCATAGGCTCACTTAAGGAGACATCTATAATAGTATAACTTGCTGATCGAACCACTAGGAAACCTGAGGGACTGTTAGAGGATATATTGGTTAAGGTCAAAGACTTGATTATACCTACAGATTTTTATGTCTTGTATATGTCACATGAGTTAAATTCAGAAGGACCTATTATCTTAGGTAGGCCATTCCTTAGAACATCCAACACTGTGATAAGTATGAAAAATGGGAGCATCACAATGGAAGTGGGTGATAATGTTATAACTTGTAATGTCTATGAAGCAATGAAACATCCATTTGAATATTACTCACTGTTAGGCTTAAGTGCAATTGATGCATATATTGAAGAGACTAAAGAGGAACATGAAAAGCATATGCTGAAATATGATAAAGCTTAATATGAATTGCTTGAATCTGAAATTTCTTCTTCTGTATTTTCTTTGATAGTAGTGGTGATATGTCAGGTATTAACTATATCTCAGTTTATAGCTTACTTTCCACCCTATAATATTTTTCTTTATATGTTACTAACTTTTTGAATGAAGGATTTGAAGAGAAACAGCAGGATAAAATTATAAGAGAACTAGTTGCTGGAACTCTCATTATAGGGACAGAACTGAATAACACAGAACCTATGAGGACATACTTGATAAAGCATGTTACACCTCTGGAGACTAAGAAGTTGGTTCCATCAATTGACCAACCACATGAGTTGGAACTCAAACCACTTTCTAATAACCTTAAATATTCATTTTTAGCTGGAAATAATACATTACCTGTTATAATTGCTTACTCACTTTCAGTTTCTGAGGAAGAAAAGTTGATTTCAGTTTTAAAAACACATAAGAGAACAATAAGATGGACTCTAGCTGATATACTTAGTATAGATGCATTTGTATGCACACATAAAATTCTGTTGAAGGAAGAAGCCAAGCCTATTAAATAGAAACAAAGAAGGTTAAACCCCTTGATAACTGATGTGGTCAAGAAAGAGGTAATTAAGCTGTTGAATGCTGGAATTATTTATCCAATTTCATACCGTGAATAGGTAAGTCCAGTTTATGTTGTGCTAAAGAAAAATGGAATAACTGTGGTAAGAAATGAAAAAAATGAATTAATCCCTACTAGAGTGCAGAATTCATGGAGAGTGTGTATTGATTACAGTAAATTATATGATGCAACTAGGAAGGACCATTTTCTTTTACTATTAATAGATCAAATGCTAGAAAATCCCATTACTATTTTCTTGATGGTTTTTTAGGATATTTTCATATTCCAATTGCACTAGAAGATCAAGAGAAGACCATATTCATGTGCCCATTTGGTACTTATGCTTATAGGAGGATGCCTTTTAGCTTGTGCAATGCTCCTGGAATATTTCAAAGAGCTATGATGTCTATATTTAGTGAATTCTTGGAAAACAACATGGAGGTATTCATGAATGATTTTATATTATATGGTAAGGATTTTGATGAATGTTTAGAAAGTTTGGAGAAAATTCTAGCAAGATGTATTGAGAAAAAGCTTGTACTGAATTTTGAAAAATGTCACTTTATGGTAGATAAAGGCATAGTTCTAGACATTTAATATCTAAAGATGGGATCATGGTAGATAAAGCTAAGATTGAGGTTATTTCTTCTTTTCCTTATCCCAAATCTTTGAAGGAACTAAGGTCATTTCTAGGACATGCTGGATTCTATAGAAAGTTCATTAAAGACTTTAGCAAGATTGCATCTCCACTTTCTAAACTCATGCAAAAAGATATAGAGTTATGTTTTGATGATACTTGCAAGAGAGCATTTGGCACTATTAAAGCTATGCTTATCACACCACCTATGCTTGCTGCACCTAATTGGCATTTAGATTTTGAGCTTTCATGTGATGCATCAAATGAAGCTGTAGGTGCAATGTTAGGACAGAAAGATGGTAAGCTGTCTAAAGTCATTTCATATGCCTCTAAGACATTAGATAATGCTCAAAAGAACTACACTACCACAGAAAAAGAACTCTTTGCCATTGTGTTTGCATTGGATAAATTCAGATCTTATCTTTTGAGTTCTAAAGTGATTATATACACTGACCATGTTGCTGTTAAGTTCTTGTTTAAGAAGCCACAATCCAAACCTAGACTCTTGAGGTGGATGCTGTTAATCCAAGAATTTGATGTGGAGATAAGGCATAAAATTAGAGGAGAAAATATGGTAGCTGATCATTTGAGAAGGTTGCCTAAAAATACAAGGGGAGTATTAGATTATAACCTTATTTGTGATACATTTAGAGATTGTTCTGTTTCTGTAATTTCTGTAGTTACACCTTGGTACTGCCACAGTGAATTATATTGTCACTAGTTTAATTTCACCTTCCTTATCTCATTTTTAGGGCCATAAGATTAGGCATGAGGTGAAATTTTACATTTGGGAACCACCCATTATATGGAAAATGTGCAGTGACCAAGTTATAAGAAGGTGTGTGCTAAGTGAAGAAGTGGGCAGCATTATTACAACTTGTCATTCTTCTATTTATGGAGGCCATTTTAGCACAAAGAAGACATCAAGGAAGATTCTTGATGCTGGTTTTTATTGGCCACAATTATTCAAAGACTGCTATGAATTTTTTAAGGCTTGTGATAGGTGACAACGGTTAGTGGACTGACCAAAAGGCATGGAATGCCTTAGCAACCTATGCTATTTTGTGAGGTGTTTGCAGTATGGGGCATTGACTTCATGGGACCATTTCTACCATCTTTTGGATATACATATATTCTGCTAGCTATAGACTATCTTTCAAGATGGGTGGAGGCTATACTAATAAGGAAAGATGATGTAGTAACAGTTTTCAAATTTCTCAAGTCGCACATCTTCTCAAGGTTTGGTGTACCAAGAGCTATAATGAGTGATAAGGCTCTCATTTCTGTAATCAAATTTTAGACAAGTTATTTACGAAGTTTGGGATCAAGCACAAGGTTTTCACCGTTTATCATCCACAAACGAATGGGCAAGCTGAAAGTTCCAACAAAGCTATCAAGAGGATTCTAGAGAGGATAGTAAGACCCTCAAGGAAGGATTCTAGTACAAGGTTAAATGAAGTTTTGTAGGTATACATAATAGCTCATAAAACCCCACTTGAGATGTCCTCATACAGAATGGTCTATGATAAATCATGCCATCTACCAGTGGAAGTTCAGCACAAAGCATTTTGGGATGTAATATGGATTTTGACACTGTTGGAGAAGAAAGAATGTTACAGATTGAAGAGTTGGAAGAAATAAGGCTAGATGCTTATGAGAATTCCAGGATATACAAGGAAAGAGCCAAGTTTGTTCATGATAAACAGATTTTGCGTAAGGAATTTCATGTTGGAGATAAGGTTCTAAGATTTAAGGCTAGATATGCTTTCAAACCTAGAAAACTTGCTACATGATGGGATGGTCCATATGTGATGACCAAGGTGCCTGACTACGGAATAATTCAATTAATGGACGAGGCCGATGGTACAACATTTCAGGTCAATGGCCACCTATTAAAGCTGTACAAGAAGAACTTTAAGCTCCCATGATGATCAGATTGTCTCATTCCTTATTTCCCCACTTACAATAGTCTATTTTACACTGTTTTACTATATGCTAGAGCTGATATTTGTTAATTAAGTATGGGGGAGGAGACTAAGTCAGTAGGGGTAGGTAAAAATTAATAAGTTCATCTTGAATTCTGAATTTGCTTTATCTTTATCACTTCTACCTTGCATGTGTTTCATTACTTCTTCCCCTTGAAGACAATGTAGAATTTAAGTGTGGGTGAGTGTGAAAAATGGGTAAATAAAAATCAGATAACTGCTAAGATTCTTATTCTGGTCGTGACCTTGTGCTTTTCTTGTTGCGACTAATTTGTGCATATAGGTCAGAATTCGTTTATGTGAAAATTAGTCACGACTTTTCCATACTTTTGTCACAAACAATTCTCTTTGTGCAAAGTAGTCGCGAAAAAACCCTTTTGCCCAAACAGTAGCCCTATAAAAATTAAATCATTTGCTTAACCCCTTTGAACCTTCACTTTTTTTTAAAATTCTATCCTTGATTAATAAATGTTGTACAGGGTACTTGTTGCTATGAAATAACTGATAAATTGTATCACTTATTGGATATTTGAACTTCAATGTATTTGTTATCTGATTCAATAGTGAAAGAAAAGAAAAGTAAAAAAGAAAAAGTACATAAAAGAGAAAAAGAAAGAAAGAAGAGATAGACTAGAAAGAACAAAAGTGATATTCAACTTGAATAAATGGAAAATGATTGGTACTCTCTGTAGTGAAAGTTTAGATTAGATTCGAGAATTAAGATCATGTGCAGTATTTCATTAATCATTGATATTTATTTCCATTTTATCACTTAGCCTTTCCAACATTATAACCTAATAAAGACCCTTTGATTCACAATCCTTGCAGCAGTTAGTGGTAGAGATGTAGGATAGTTACACCCATAGGAAGCTTAAGCTAGATGGTTGAGTGAAATTAACTTGATAAGAGAATGAGTAAAACACTACACTTTGTGAGAAAATCTCAATCTAGTTGCTTACTATGATTTCATTGCGTGATTTGGATTCTTTGATATGAGATTAGTTTGGACTGCTGCCAATTAAAGGGAAAAGGTTAATGACTACAAGTGTTTATGCTGAATCTCTTGCTAAATATGCTGAGCATATGTGTTTGAATTTCAATTTTGATCCATAATTTTGCTCAGAGTGCAAAAGCTAAATGTGGGAGAGTTGATAAACTCATATTTGTAGTATTTTTAGTGTGTTTAAAGTGAGTTTATTATTTATTTTATTCCCATTTATCAATATATAGAGCAATTATTAAATAAATAATATTCAGAATAGTTGAGAATTAATTGATATCAATTTAGTGCTAATAACCTGTTTATTCTAATTTTCTATCACAGATCAATGGATTAAGGTAGAATGACAACTGAACTTAAGGAGTTGATGACATAAGACAACACATAGGCTAGATTCAGGAATTGAGGAACAGATTGCAAGTGGGAGCTCATGCATATGTTGAAGTACTATTCATGCACACAGCACTATTCACTCATACACATTGCACAGAATCACATATTTTAGCAGCAGCTCATATACTCCACACATCATTCACACCATTTCAGCTACCCTTCATATCCTTCCACACCTATATATACACAACATTCCAGATCATAAGGGGGGCTAGACACTCTATTCCATTCTCTATTTAGACATTCCAATTCTAATCTGCATCTCTACCTTCATTACACTCACCCCATTCTTTCCATTCACGCCATCTTCTCCATTTCTATTCTACACTTTCCTCTGTTCTTTTCAATATAACTAGAGGAAAGTTCTGCAATTCATCTTCATCTTCTTCTGTCATTCTCACCATGATTGCTGCTGCAAAGTTCAGACAGTAATACAAGGCTAAGCTGCTGTGCTCTCTTAGAGATGATGCTGAACCAGAATCCTTGAGCTGAATAGGGTGTTCATTCTGTCTTTAATTTAGAGTTAATTTTACTGAGTTGATGTAGTTAATTCTATAATTAATGATGCAATTAGAGTAGTAAAGGACAAAGAAGTAGGGAACCGAGTTAGATTTCTTATTTCTGCATAACTATCCTTTGATTGATTTACATCTTTGATTGAGTTGAATATAGTTGTGATTAATTGAAGTGATTCTGTTTAATTAATATTCTACTATCTCTGAGTTGAATGATTCTTAATCTCTTTTAATGTCTGTGAGTTGTAGTTTTAATTAAGATTTAGCTAGCGATTATTAGCTAATATTCTAATTCAAGTGATCTAATCCTCATATTCTGTGGATAATGAAGGTAAGGTAATCTCCAAGGGAACACGCTTGTCATTCATTTCATCATCATAAACACTAAAAATATAAACAATATCATAGAATTTAC
This sequence comes from Leucaena leucocephala, assembly GCA_037074615.1. Taxonomy (NCBI): domain Eukaryota; kingdom Viridiplantae; phylum Streptophyta; class Magnoliopsida; order Fabales; family Fabaceae; genus Leucaena; species Leucaena leucocephala. The sequence continues at coordinate 5,529,780 of CM073561.1, read as the reverse complement.
TTTCAGTAGTTAGATTGAAACTCACCAAACACCATCTCTTTCACTTGTTAAATTGTGGCTAATTAGACTAATTAGGAACTTCTACATCCATTTAGGCTCCTTGTGAATCGGCCTAGGTTAGCCTCCACTTACTATTGGTTAGCTGAGTTTTATTTGATAATAGAACGACAATTATCAATTGGTCTGGTTGGAATATGCAAATTATCCTTAGAAATTGAAAAGTTATCTTGCTATAATGCTTCACATGGTAATTAGTGTGAACTTGGAGGCTAAACAATTAGCTTATGGTCTATAAATAGCACTCCTCCTCCACACACTAGCATTTTCGGCACACATAGGGAACCTCTTGCCAATTGGATTCTTGACATTTTCAAGAAGAGCTAGCCACTTTGGTCACTAAGCTTGGATTAAAGGTTAGTTATGTCTCTAACCTCCTAATTAATGTTTTAGCTAGTTAAATCATATTTTAGGTGGTTAGAAAATAAAGATTTCCCTATGGATGTATGCTGGCTGAAAAGTAAATTACCTAGGGAGATATGATTTTGATGTTAAGCTTAGGTTGAAGATATTGATTAGTGGTTGATTTACGTGATAATGCATGAAGATTGCTTAATTTCCTTGGATTAGAAATTGCTGTCCTAGGAATTGACTTTGTTGATTTTGATGCTTTTAATGTGTTTAAAATGAAAAATGGTATAGGGTAAACTTAAGAAACAAGCTTTGGAAGCATTAGAATAAAAATTGAAATTTAGGGAAAAGTTTGATTTTCACAAATCCAACCTCATATTTGAATTCTATATGAAAATTTATGTAGGAATAACTTAAAAAAATAATTTTTAAGTTGGTAGAAAAGACCCTAAAAATAAGTTAAAAGACTAAGGGTTTTTTGTTTAAACCATAGTTAATGGAATGTATATTAATGGTTGTTCTCCCTTTTCTCATATTGAAATAGGATTTGACATTTGTAGGAGAAGGATCTAAAATCAAGAGCAAGAGCTAAGGATTTATTAAACTTTAATGTTAACTTGATTTTATTATTATGTGTATATGCCATGATTGTTGGTTGAAATAAAGATGATGATATGATGCTACTCTTTGCATTGTGATGTCTCGAATGGATGCATGTTAAAGTTGGCATCAGATAGAAATAGTTCCCTAATTATGACATTATGTTTAGTTCCATAATAATCATGCTTATTGATGTATCATGCCATTGGGATTTCTTTGAAATCTAACTCTTCCAATTGATTAATCATCTAGGGACTGAGCCATCAAGGGGCAAGGGCACAATGATGGAAGACTAGTGTATTTTTGCCATGACATTTTGAAGCCTTTCTTGTATGTAATTAACTATGACAATATGTATGACTTGCATGAGGTAGTGACCTCTGTGCTATGTTTAGATTAAGTAAATTTTGGAATCTAACTTTAAAATTTTGCATGCTTAAAGTACACACAATAAACTTTTAAATTCATAAGTAGAATACTAAATTGAATATGTGTACAATTTATGGCAATTTTTTAAAGTTAGATTTAAGAATCTGGAACATAGTTTTGACCAAATGAATAGTAGAAATTCAGTACCAATCTGGCACTGTCTACAATGAATAAGTTCGTAAAACTATTTTTCTTTAAATAACTATTAAAGAGGTTTTAGTAGAACTTGTAACCACTCAATTATGATTTTTTAGGATTAGTTATAAATTTTTAAAGTTAGGTAGAAATTCTAAAATTACCAAATGAACAATAACCCGAGAAATAAAATTTTTAGATTTGGTTTCTTGAATCTTAGGCCTTCCAAAATGGTTCCAATGGATATAAAATGAACTCTAATATGGTCTAGAGATAAGGTATGACATCTAACTATTTTACCAGTTAAATTAAGCACAACCCTAGTGTCTTTTATGCTATCTACTCCCAAAGTTAAGTAAACAAAGGCATTACATTAATTGCAGCTCCTAGATCTAACAAAACTCCCTTAATTTGAACATTCCAATAGTACAAGGAACTGTATAGGATCCAGGATCTCAACACTTCACAAGCAATTCAGCTTTAAACAAAGAAGATACATTAGCACAACCCTTAATTTGAACATTTCCATTGTTTTTTAACTGATACGTATTTTATTTTTATGATCTCTTAGTTTGCTTACATTATCTTTATTGATTCTAACCTGCTATCTTTATCAGTTGGTTTTTCCATCATAAAAAATGGGGAGAATGTTAGACTCCATGTTTTGATGATAACAAACTATTACATTTTAATTTCTATTTAACATAGCATATTTTTCGATAAGAGTGTTTATCGATAAGCCCTTCAATCAAATAAGAACCATTTTAGTCTTTGGAATTAACTTCTGAATAGAGTTTATCGAATGACTGATTGATAAGATAGCTTATCGATAAGCACTTTGATAAATGAAACAATTGTGTGTTTTCTAAGTCTGAAAAAAATCTTTATCTTAAAGAAAGAGTCTAAGAATAAACTTGTCTAAGATAAGTTTAAAATTGCTTTAGAAAATAATTTTGTAAAAGTTTGGAAAAACTTTGATTTAAAGGTATTGCCAAAATATTTTGAACTTTGAAGAAATCTGTCAAATTATTTGTCTAAACTCAGTTGTATCGAAGAAGACTTTAGAGAATGCAATAATTAAAAAGTACTTTGATAAGATCTTGTCAAAACTCAAGATATTATCAAAGACCAATTGTAAAAGACTATTTATTGAAGAATACTTCGATAAATTGTCTATTCTACTTTTAAAAGAACAAAACCATTAAGTGAAGTACTTTTTGATAGGTCTGAATACTAGTTTTCAAAGTATTAGTTGATAAGAGTGATTTTATTTTAAAGCAAACATTTATCGATAAGGATGATTTTCGATAAATGCTTCGCTAAATTGACTTGTTCAATTCTCAAACTGATCTTTCAGACCATGTTTCTGCTATTCAATCCAAATTTTTGAAAACTAATTTACCTTTGCTTAAATAATTCTTATATCTCTCACATCCTCTAATTTCCTATCTAGGAAAAAGAAGTCTAGTGAAGGAAAAGTTAGAATATGGCTAGAGGAAGGACTAAATTATAAGAAAAGAAAGTCCTGTAGGGCATAAGTAAGAAATTCAAGGGACCAAAGTATAGATTATAAAGGTTCCATGGGCTAAAGTGAAAATAGTTATAAGTTAAGGGAATATAAGTGTAATTCTAAGAATTAAGGGATATAAGTGTCATTCTTGAAAAGACAAAGGATCCAAATATAGATATGAAATATACCCAAAAATCCAATAAATCAAAATTCAGTACAACATAAAGGGGATCATTTTGAGTTGTTTGACGGCGTCAAATTTTAATTTGAAACCCCATTAATTGATATGAATTTTTGAATAATTAAATTTATAGTAGAAGTTTTTGGGTAATGTTATATCATATATCTAACAAAGGATTAATGTTAAACAGGAAGTCAAAGAGGGTTATATGAATAAAGAACCAGGACTAAGAAATACCATGGTGGAATGTGAAAAGAGAAAAATGCCCTATTGTTATAAAAGTAAAACAAGGGCTTTTGGTCATTTCCATGGGTCTATCCTTACCCAGTCCAGTAATGTTTGTTAGAAAGAATACATACACTAAATCTAATCTTAGAAAATAAATTATAAAATATTATAAAAATTATATTCAGTAAAAGTCTAGTTTTTAGAAAATCTGACCGAGCGGGTACAGTATTGAACAGGATTTTCAAGAAGGCTTCTTCTTCCCTAAGATGGTGCAACCTAAGCTAGATGATGTCATATGGATGATGTAAGAGGAGGATAATATGATGCAAGAGTATTAGATGGTTAAATCTTGGCCATTGATTAGGAAGATACAATCTTAGCCATTCATTGTAAGATGCAATATTGGCCATCCATCCAATCTTGAAAGTTTCTATAAATAGCCCTATTGCAGCAGCTCAGAAAGCAAAGGAATACCATGGGGAAACTCTTGCAAAATGTTCATTCAAGCAAGATCATGCAATCTAAGAGCGAATTGATCAAGCTTACAAGGTAAGATTTTTTCCTAAGTCCTTAATCTTGTAGTTGGGAGGATAAATTATTAGCTTAAATGGTTAGAAATCATTTTATTACCTTCCTATACATGCCAGAAAAAATTTGAATGCATAAGTGAATGATGAATTTGGTATTAGAAATAGGTGAAACAAGTTGGAATAGATATGATTCAGGTAGTTATAATTTGTAGTTAGTTGAATTTCATATTTTGGTAACCTAGAGGAATGCCATGTCTATTATGGGTTCTGAACCTTAGGATGTAATTTTGATGATTATAAGGCTTTCAATGAATTTAAAATGAAAAATTATGTGAAACTAGGTTGAGGAAGAAAAGTTGGAAGTATTGGAATCAAAACTAGTATTTTGGGCACCAAGATAGGGTAGCTCTAAGCAAGTGCAGAACATGGTGAAGAAGTGAGAGTTTGATAAATCCAAGCTTACATTTGGATTCCTCATGCAAAATTGTGTAGGATTGGCCTATGAGATAATTTTTACAAAGCTAGAACACTAATCCTAAAATTAAGAGGAAAATGTTAAGAGAGCTAGTCTTGATTATGATGTAAGTTCTTGGTCTTAATAAGTTATATGACCAATGTGGTTATGTTTAGGACCTTGAGATATCCAAGAGGATGTTTGGATGAGGTTAACCAAAAGTCCTCATTGGTTAGGAAGCTTAGAGAGCAAGTGGAATTAAGAGGAAAAGCTTATATACAAGGTAGTGGACTTAACCCTTTATGTGCTTGATGTGGTATGCTTATATGTTAAAATGTTTGAGTTGATTGAATGATATTGTGACATAATAATTGTTACTAAAAATGCTATTTATAACATGTTTTCATGAACATGTATTTTTATACAAAGCATAAGTATGATGGCATGTCACTAGCTAACATAAGTTTAAGTAAAATTACATATCATTCATTAACATCCATCTTGCACATGTAGTAATATTTGCTACTGAGATTTCCCATAATTTCACCCCTCCCTTAACCAATCAATATAGTTCTAAGCATGATGGAAGATGTATGCATTAAGAAAAGCCAATGAATGGAAGAAGAAAGGTAGACAATTACATGTTCTAGCATGAGATGTATGATTTTCCATTTATGTAAATGTTATGTAGTGTGCCATTTTATGTAATGAAACCATATAGAACAATTATGGAATATTTACATGAATATAAGAATGTATGAGAACCAAGATAAAGGATCAAGTATGCTAGAATAATTAAACAGAATTAAATGAAGAAAGTAGTATGGCAAATTCCTAGGTCCTGGAATAGTTATGTTCTAGCTTCAATTTGACCCAGTAAATGAATGAATCTGACTACAAAATTTTGTGAGTATGAAGTACACATCCCAAACTTTAAAATCATAGGTTGTTGGCCCTAATTGGATGTGTATGCTAAGAGAAATTAATTTCTAAATTTTAGGCTTAGAATGTGGAAGTTCCAGAAATGACCATTGGACAGTAATTTTAAATGAATTAAGTATATTGATTGGTCTAGGAAAACTTCATATTTATATTTTCCCCTTAAATATCATTGAAATAGCTTCAAATATAAATTTAAACAACCTCAATACTATTTTTTTACAATTAATTATAAATTTTTAAAGTTAGATTGCCAAATCTGAAAATTGAACAATAAACAGTATCCTAGGGACCAATTTGTAAATTTTTAATTTTTGAGCCTAAGTAAAGCTTCCATGTACCTAAATGCTTCCAAACGTATACTCTGAGAAGGAAAAGGGAGGATGTTACAATATCAATTATACAATGCATTTGAAGTTCAATTGTAGGCAAATACAAAATCATATGAAGAAATCTTCAAAAAGCAGTTGTTGTGTCAGACAAGCATTAAATGCTTCCAACCATTACACATTCAATGACTACTTCAATATGAGTCCAACAGCTATCAATGGATATATTTTTAGACTCAACTCAACCATAAAAGAAGGTCACACAGTAAATGCAGCAACAAGAACTTTGAACAACATCGACCAACCTTCTGTCAATTATATTAAATCTCATTCAATACTTTGTTTTACATTTTTCTGAGAGTGAGCTTTTGAACTTTAGTGTTTAGCATTATCACCTCTATATGAGATACTTAGAAACTTTCTTACTCATCATCTCAGATACTCAAGAGAGTGGATCTCTTGAGCTGGTTTATTGTAACCTTATGGGAAGTAAGAGGGAGTAAGAGAGGATAACTCTAGAGGTTGATATATTGAGGCACTAAGAGTCCTGTAAATCTTGGATTATAGTGTAACACTTAGAAGAGCTCTATGGGGACTGAAAGTAGGCCAAATGGTTGTGCCAAAGTATAATCTCTCTATGCACATTCTCTTTATCTGCTTCCTTGGTGATATCTTTCTTATCTCTTGTTGATTTTATTGATTTAAATTTTAAATTTTTAATATCACACAATTCACCCCCTCTTGGGTGAAACCACCATTCTAACTAGGTCCCTAACTTTTACCAAAATGCCTTAGAGTGTCTAAATGTTCTATCAACTAACTGAAGCACAATCCTAGTGTGTTTTATGCTGCTATCTACTCCCAGAGTCAAGTAAATAGACAAAGGCATCATGTTAATTGTAGCTCCTAGATCTAACAAAGTTCCCTTAATTTGAACATTTCCAATATTACAAGGGACCGTATATTTGAACAAAGGCATCATATTAATTTGCACATTTCCCTTAATCTAGGATCTTGACACTTCACAAGCAACTTAACTTTAAACAAAGAAGACACATTAGGACTCATTTGAATCATCTCAACATATTTAAATTTTTCGTTATTAGAACACAATTCTTTCAAAACTTGGTATATTTTGGATTACATTTAATGAAATCGATCATGGGTACATTCACTTCAAGATTACTGAAAAGTGTATAATCCTTTTGGTCAAACTCATCATAAAATATCCTTTTACCCATAAAGTTCTAGGATAAGGATTATATACTTCATCTTTTGGATTACATACTTCATCTTTTGGCTTAGAGGCTCCTTGCTTGCTTGATTCTGCCTTCTCCTTAACTTACTTTCCCTTGTAGATTGATCTTTCTATTGGATTATCCTCTTCTTTTATAGTGCTAGGTTCCTTAATTAGAAGTAAACTCCTCTTGTGATTCTTGTTCCTTAATGAGATCATCAATCCTTTGATTCTTTAACACAACATCCTTACCAATCTTCAAGTTTTTTTCCTTAGTACTCTCATATTTACCCAACTTCATTGGTGTAAGTGGTGGTCTATACTCATCATCTTCCTCTTTGCTAGGCTCTTCTTCACCCTCAAATCTAACTTTTTTTACCACTTCTCAATGATATGGCATTAAGAGACTTTGGATTGATGACAATATTTGAAGGAATATTCCCACTCACTTAAGACTTATTTCACTGATAGAATTGGAATTTTTAGTCACAAAGCCACTAAGATTTCCAAACTTGGTGTTCAACTCATCAATCTTGGCTTACAACTTATTATTGATGAGAGCCTTTTTGTCATTCGCCTTAGGGGCCTCAATAAAAAAAATTATATTTTTCAAGGACTGTAGCAAGCCACAACCTTGGGTTGTTCCCTTGTGGAACCTTTATTGGAATCCTATGCTAGCTAAATGCAATGAAAACATGTAATTGAAAGAGGTAAAAATAGTTCTTGGGTTTTCAAAATTATGAAACTAGAGTGCAACGAATTAAAATCCTAAGCTACAATTTTTTTGATAAAAATGGATAAGTGAATGCAAGATGAATAAAGTGAATCTCTTGAAAATGGATTTGGGGCAATCATAGTTTTAATAGGATAATGGGATTTTTGAATCACTAGTCAAAGTTATGGACCATCAATCGATTAAGTCCAATAAATCTTAAGTAAAAGAACTTAGATTTTAATTAAATTAGATGATAAAAATGCCCTCTCAAAGTGCAATCACACTAACTTCAAGTAATTAAATCAACTGCTAACTATCATTAGCAATCAACCTAACACAAGGAATCAAAGATGAAATATAGATATTTAACCAAAAAGTACATCATTGATGAGTCCATATTTACGCTATACTTATTATATGATATTGTGAGATTTCATGAGGATTTTGTACCAATTTTGTATATATTTTATGCATTAACCTTTTCTCGGTTTTAACCTTGTGATTTGTAAAAGTGAGGGTAAATTATGAAATTACACTTACTTCCTAAGTGCTTTAAGTCTTAGAAGAAATAATATTAAGAGATGGCACAAGGAGAAATGACGAATCTCAATAATGGAAAAGTAGGAAGTTCAAGGTTAAAGAGGCAAAGGAAGATCATTGGAAAAAGGAGAGCTTGAGTTAAGATGGAAGTCGCATTTATGACCGTTCGTAGTGACAAACCTGTCCAGAACGTAACTTATCAAAGTTGTGCATCTTTGCCTTTTAGGGTAAGAGCAAACTTTCAAAAAACAGAGGTAGCTGTACCAAAAAGGAGGAAATCTGCCATTTTCATATCCAAACCTTCATCTTCTCATTTTTCCGCATCCTCATCCATTCCAAAGCGAAATTCATCTCTTTTGGGTACTTTCCCTCCGTTTCCACCTCCATTGTCCATTTTTATCTCCACATTTTGGTCAAGAACAAAGGGAAGAGCTTTTGTGATGGGTTATGACAAGATGTGCACCCTGAGAGGCTAAATAAATCATTGAAGCTTTGGTGAAGTGAAGCAAGGCTCAGCTCAATGGACAGCAGGGGAGTATTTCTGTTTCAATTTCTGCTATATTCATAGGAGTTGTACTTCGATTATAGTTAATCTTTCTATGTTGTTAGGCCTTGAGGATTTGGTTAATTTCTCTTGAATTGGAACATTGTAATTGAATCTTTTGATCTCTTTGTTGGTTAAATTTATATATATGTCATTTGATTCCTTATGGCTTGCTATTTATCATGGATTATTGGTATTGGCTTAATTGTTTGGAGCTGTGGTGTTGTTTGACATCACTTGAGGATATTGCATCAATTATTTTCAATTGCAAAACTAAGTGGTTCATAACAATGCAAATGAAAGGGTTACTTGGATAAAGTGGGATTGACCCTAGATTATGCATTAGACTTGATTATTTGTTTAAGGTTTTTCCCTAGTGGACTTAGATAAGCTAAACTCCCACTGTTGGAAATCGTGCCCTAGGGGCCAATCATTGTCTTATGAATATTATTGATTTATGAATTTATTAATTGAGTTATCATATTATTTGCATGTTTACTATGATGACCATCCTTGGATAATTCATGATATTATCCTAAATGTCCCTGGTCGATCATCTATGTGGGAGCACAGATGAAATAAGACCAGTATGACTTTGAAGATGTATAGAGATATAAATCAAAGTCATAAGCACATGTAAGAGTACAGGGTGTTGGACCGACCCGCTATGAGAGAACTGCATGGGTAACGTCATAAGCTTCTCTCATATACAAACCATGTCAACATGCCCTTTGACCTGAGATCATCATGGATTCCTACATGACAAAACGCTCAGCTTTGACCTAGTCAAAAGTCACTTTTGACCGAGTGATCATAAAGACTATGTTCGGGCTTAGTGGTTTTTCATGCGGAGGAATGTGAATGGTCAAGATGGAATTTGTCCCTCACATTCGTGGAGAGATATTACTGGGCCCCTCGATGAGTGAGTCTGAGAAATGTATGGCCATACTGTAATGGAAAGGTAGTTCCATTTCTATAGTCAGACTACTCAGGGATCGAGAAAGTAACGGTCGGGAATAGGAGGATGACATTATCCATGCCTCATCCATGACCAAAATATCGCGTGACAGAAGGGACATGATATGGTTGTATAAAAGGTTACATCGTTTATCGATCCTCATATGATTTGGGTAGTCGTTATGTCTTGCTAGAGACCGCTTGCGACTTGTGAGCTAGTGTAGCAAATGGCCCACTGCCAACTTCATATGGGCCTACAGGGTCGCACACAAAATAGCCCAACACGAGCTATGATGTCCAGATTCATTGAATCTAAGACATGTCCAGATTCAATGAATGATCCAGGTGAATGTATATATATTTATTTATATTTATATTCGTATATATATAAATTCGTATATATATATTATATATATATGAGATATATGAGATTTAATTTATAAGGATAAATTAAATCTCTATCACGTTTGAATTCGAAATTCAAATTGATAGGATATCTCATATAAGAGATATTTATAAGATTTAATTTATAAGGATAAATTAAATCTCTATCACGTTTGAATTCGAAATTCAAATTGATAGGATATCTCATATAAGAGATATTTATAAGATTTAACTTATAAGGATAAATTAAATCTCTATCACGTTTGAATTCGAAATTCAAATTGATAGGATATCTCATATAAGAGATATTTATAAGATTTAATTTTAAGGATAAATTAAATCCCTATCATGTTTGAATTTGAAATTCAAATTGATAGGATATCTCAAATTTGTTTTATGAGAATAAATCAAATATAGTTCAGTCTCATCTTTATTTAAAGTTAAATAAATAGGTAATTAAATCTGTGGGACGGATTTAATATTATTTATTTAATTAGTTTCTTATAAAATTATACAATATATGATATTGTATTATTTTCAGAATTAATATAAGATTAACTCCTAAAATCCTTTTCGGTTAGGGAAAACGCAGAGCATCCTATATATCTAATATTAGGAGCTACGTTTTTGAAGAGACACACACATAGAACACAGAAAGGCCGAAGGGGACTCTGCAAAAGGTTTGCAGATAAGAAACTGCTGAAATAGAGACGGAGAGGATGAACTCTTGAGAAAGCCCTGGAGGGACAAGAGACGTTAGCACGTCGTTCGTGGTTGAAAAGCTGTTCGTGTGGATACCAGTAGAGGAAGCCGACCTGAGTCGTCGACTTCTTGTGATCAGAAAGGGAGCACGAGGCGCAGAGAGAAGCTGTGAACGTCGTGACCGAAAGCTGTGGAAGTCGCTGAGACACACTGAGGGTAATGCTTCTTCCCACTTGACTTAAACACATACGGTAGATCCTGGCAAGGAATGAAAAATTTTTAAGATAATTTCCGCTGCGTGTCTTTCAATTCCTTACACCCACATCTTTTGAAAAGAGCTAGGATTCCAAAGTTTCACTCATAAAAGTTCACTCTCAACATATTTTTACAACCCAAAATCACTTTTCTCAATTGCTTGTATTAAACACACACAAAAATATTTACTTAATTACACTTTACTTTAAAAGCAAGTGACACTATTGCTCACAACAACTTTGAAAAACAATGATTTTACCTATTTCCAATGATGTCTTTGACACCAATTTTAGTTAGGAATTTAATAAAAGATCCTTATAGACAATCCTAGGTTTACTATGTACAATCCTTGATCTCAAGGCTGCTTTAATCAGAATTCCCAAGTCTCCAACACAAAATAATAGATTCCTAGATCTAGGAAACCTAAATTGTAAGATAAGGAAAGATTAGAACTAGATAAACTCCCCCTTGAATCTTAGGAACTCAAGCCACCAACTTTCCATCTCCAAGAGTTGAAAACCCTAGCCCACCATAGTGCCAAGAGAAGCTCCAACTAGTACCAACATCAAGGAACCCATGACAGAAGGAAGGATTCATGGAGAAGAAGGTAAAGAAAGTGCATAAATGGAGGTGGAATGGATTGGGAATGGAGGAAGATTGATGTGATACAACAAGATAACTTTTTAACTTCCAAGAATCCTTTGCATATTCCAACCAGACCAATCACAAAAGCATTAAAGAAGCATTGAATGGACTGGTACAAGAGGCATTGACAAAGCAAATGCCAATCGGAGAACCAAATCAGATTAAAAATGTTGATGATGTCATTAAATTCATTTGTGCTAAAAATGAAGCTGCTGAACCTATTTTAAGTTTGGAGACATCAATTTAAAGAATTTGGACAAAGTAGTACACATGGTAAGACTTGTTTTGGCTTAAATAATCATTTTTTAGGCTTAAATTGTATTTGTGCAAAAATTAGTAATTAGTTAGTAACTTTACTTTTGGGTTTCCTAACTACATTAAGTTCTTGTTGTTTTATTTATGTTAGTATTTACTATTTTGAGTTTCTAGGTTATTTGAGTTCTAAGGTTGCATATAATGCTTTTTAAGTCAGATTTAAAATGTATCTCTTCAAATACATTATATGACTCATTTGGAATCATATTGGATTGTTGATTGAAAAGTTGTATTTCTACACCTTATTTCTTGAGAGTGGATTCTCTCTAGGGTTTTCATATAGAACTAACAGACTTATTAAGACTTGATCAACCTTTGTGGCATCTTCTAACATTTTGGGTCATTATTCTTCTATGTTCAAGGGTTCAAATGGATCACCAAACCTCTGTTTAGTATCTTGGGGTGCATATATTTGCCTTGCTTGTGAGAGAAGCACATGTGGGAGGAATAATGGGACAATTTGGTGTCAAGAAGACTTTGGATATTTGGTAAGAATATTTCTTTTGGCCTAAAATGAAATGTGATGTGGAAAAAATATGTTCTAAATTCATAACTATAAAAGGCTAACTCTAGAGTCTTTCCATATGGTTTGTATACCTCATTACCTATTCCTAGTGAACCTTGGATAGATATTTCAATGTACTTTGTTTTGGGTTTGCCTAGATCAAAAAGATGAATGGATTCTATATTTATGGTTGTTAACAGATTTTCTAAAATAGTACATTTTATTGCATCTCATAAAATTGATGATGCTACATATATTTCTAATTTGTTCTTTAAAGAAATTGTGAGACTTCATGGTGTTCCAAAAAGCATTTTTTCTCATATGGATACAAAGTTTTTGAGCCATTTTTGGAGAGTTTTGTGGGGAAAGTTTGGTACTAAATTGTTGCTTTCTACTACATATTAGAATTGTGATTCAAAAGAATTTGAAAAATTGGAAATATTGCTTGCCATTCATTGAATTTACTTATAATAGGAGTGTGCATTTATCTACTGATTATTCTCCTTTTGAGATTGTGTATAGTTTTAATCCATTAACTTCTTTGAATTTATTACCATTACCTATTGATGAGAGAGCAAGCAAGTCTTGATGGGAAAAGAAAGGCTGAAACAGTGAAGCAACTTCATGAAAAAGTAAAACAAAAAATTGAAAAGAAAAATAAGCAATATGCATCCAAGGTTAACAAAGGAAGAAGGAGTATTCTTTGTGAACCTAGTGATTGGGTGTGGGGGCATATAAAGAAAGAAAGATTTCTAGCTCAAAGAAAATCCAAATTAGCTCTATGAGGAGATGGTCCCTTTCATGTTTTTGAAAGAATTAGTGATAATTCTTATAAAATTGATTTACCTATTGAGCATAATGTTAGCGCTACTTTCAATGTGGCTGATTCATCTCTTTTTCATGCAGGTGATGATTTCATGATGAATCCTTTTAAAGAGAGAGGGAATGATACAATATAGTAAGACAACTTTTCAACTTAAGGATCCTCTAGACAAATTGCAAGAGCAAGAGCAAGAGCTAAAGGAACTAAAGAAGCATTGAATGGGCTAGTGAAAGAGGCATTGACAAAGCAAATGACAATTAGAGAAATAAATCATATTAAAATGCTTAGGACGTTATTAATTTTATTTGTACTAAAAATGGAGCTCTTGAACCTATTTTAGGCTTGGAGATATCAAATTAAAAGCCTTGAACCAAGTAGTACATATGGGAAGATTCATTCAGCCTAAATAGTCACTTTTTGGGCTTAAAATGCCGATTCTATTTTATTATTATATTTGTGTGAAAATTATAATTAGTTCACAGACTTAACTTTTGGGTTTCCAAAATACTTATGTTAAGTTATTGTTATTTTACAATTTTGAGTTCCTAGATTATTTGAGTTCCTAGGTTGCATTTAATGATTTTTAAGTCAGATTTGAAATGTATCTCTTCAAATATATTATATGACTCATTTGGAGCCAGATTGGATTGTTGATTAAAAGGTTACATTTATGCATTTTGTTTCTTGAGAGTAGATTCTCTCTAGGCTTCTTCTCAAACTAACAGACTTATCAAGGCTTGATCAACCTTGTGGCAACTTCTAACACTTTGGGTCCTTGTTCTTCTATGTTCAAGGGTTTAGGTAGATCACTAGACCTTTATTTAGCGTTCTTTGGGTGTGTATATGATGCAATCCAGCAAGATGACTTTTCAACTTTCAAGGATCCTTTGCATATCCCAACTAGACCAATCATAAGAGCTACTAGAATTAAGGAAGAATTGAATGGGTTAGTACAAGAGGAATTGACAAAGTAAATGACAATTGGAGCAACAAATCATAATAAAAATGCTGAGTACATCATTAATTCTATTTGTGCTGAAAATAGAGCTGCTAAATCTATTCTAGGCTTAGAGACATCAAATTAAAGGGCTTGGACCAAGTAGTATATATAGGAAGATTCATTTTGTCCTAAATAGTCACTTTTTGGGCTTAAATGCCGATTCTATTTTGTTATTATATTTGTGTGAAATTATAAGTAGTTCACATACTTAACTTTTGAACTCTTGTTTTACTTAATCTCCAATCTCAAATCCATTTTTGTCACTCTCAAAACTCCCAAGGTTGATTTTTCAAATTGTGATTGCTCTGATTAACTTACTTAGTTCTTTAAAGAGCTTCAAGAGGAACTTTTGAGTGAAAAAGGTAAGAATGATATACATCAACTTAAAAGCCAAGATTGAGTGAAACACGAGCATTGAGTGACATTCTTGAGGGAAACACATGAGAAAATTTGTAAGGAACTTTATTTCATTAACATCCTTTTTCTAGTCACAATGTATAATGCATATGAAACATATAATGGTGGTAGAAGAAATCTAATGAATGATGATGATAGTTTTGGGGAGATAAGCAACAGGTTAGAGAGACAAGAAGAAAGAATTGCAAATATGCAAGGAGCTAGACCTAATCCTAGAAGGCATGATAGGCGAAGGGAGGTTTCTATGGATGAATTTGAATATAAAGATGATGGGCATATTGGTAGTGAGGGTGAATTTGAATATGAATTTAAAGTAGGTAAAAATAGACAGAGGAGATAGGCATGGGAGGAGACATAGTAGAAATATTCCAAGAGAGAGAAATAGAGTAGATAGGAACCTTGGTAGCATCAAAATGAAGATACCATCTTTCTAAGGTAGATATGATACTGAAGCCTATTTAGAGTGGGAAACGAAAACAGAAATAATTTTTTAGTACCATAATTACTCTAAAGCTAAAAGGGTGAAGTTGGCAGCAATAGAATTCACTGATTATACTCTTATGTCGTGGGATAAATTGGGTCTAAATAGGAGAAAAAAAGATGAGAGCCCATAGCAACTTAGAGATCAATGAAGATTCTAATGAGGAGGAGATTTATTCCTAACCATTACTACAGAGAACTTTACCAAAAATTGCAAATCTTTACACAAGGCTCTAGGAGTGTGGATGAGTTTATAAGGATATGGAATTAGCTTTGATAAAAGCTAATGTGCAAGAAGATAAAGAGGCCATAATGGCACAGTTTCTGAATAGGCTGAACAAAAATATAGCTGATATAGTGGAATTGTATTATTGTGTGGAGATGGAAGACATGGTGCACATGGTAATTAAGGTGAAAAAGGAACTCAAGCATAAAGGTGTTTCAAAATTCTTTCCTGGATCAAGTTCTTCATTGAAATAGAAATAGAAAAAAGAAGAACAAGCTATCCAAAAAGAGACCACTAAAGGCAAAGAAGAAACTTTATCAAAGAGAAAAGGTAAAGCTAATTCCCAAACTTCTAGAAATAGAGATATAAAATATTTCAAGTGTTTGGGTATAGGTCATATAGCTTCTCAATGACCCAACTAGAGAGTCATGATTCTAAAAAATAATGAAGTTATGATTGAGTGATCATGATTCCATGCCCTTGCTTGAAGATGCTAGTGACGATGTGTTGAATATCTTATGGAAGCCTTGTGGTTAGAAAAGCTTTGAATTGTCAAATCAAAGAAGATGAGATGAATGAGCAAAGGGAAAACATTTTCTATACTCGCTGCCTTATTAATAACAAGGTATGTAGTATAATTGATGGTGAAAGTGTTACAAATGTTGCAAGCACTACATTGGTTGAGAAATTGAATTTGCCTACTATTAGATATCCTAAACCATACAAGCTACAATGGTTGAATAAATGTGGGGAAATTGAAGTTGATAAGCAAGTTCTGATATTTTTCTCAATTGGAAAATATTGTGATGAATTATTATGTTATGTTATTCCTATGCATGCTAGAATATACTATTGGGAAGATCTTTGGAGTTTGATAGAAAAATGAAGGAGGATGGATTTACAAATTGATATTATTTTGTAATGAACAACAGACCTATTAGTCTTGTACCATTAAAGCCAAAGCAAGTATATGAGGATTAACTCAAGATGAAAAGAGAGAGAGGTAAAAATGAGAGTGATCTGAAAAATGAGAAAAATAAGAGAGAGACAAAAAAGAAATGAGACTGAAAATGATAGAAAAGTTTATAGCTCAAAAAAAGAAATGCAAAAAAGAATGAAGAGAGAGAAAAAAAAGAAGTGAGTTTTTATGTCAAAGAAAGTGAAGTAAGGAGTGCTTTATTGGCTGAACAACAATTGTTTCTTCTTGTTTATAAGGAATCCTTTTTTAAGACTAATGACATTGACTCTTCCTTTCCAAGTATTTTTTGTTCTTTGTTGCAGGAATTTGAAGATGTATTTCCTGAAAAAATTCCACTTGGGTTACCACCCATTAGAGAAATTGAACGTCAAATTGATTTCATTCTGAGAGTAACGATCTCTAAAAAGCCAGCCTATAGAAGCAATCTAGAAGAAACGAAGGAGCTTTAAAGGCAAGTGAAAGAGCTCATGGCAAAGGGATATGTTAGAGAAAGCTTAAGTCATTTTGCTGTTCTAGTACTTTTGGTTCCAAAGAAAGATGGAACATAGAGGATGTGCATTGATTATAGAACTATAAATAATATCACTATCCTATTCCTAGACTAGATGATATGCTTGATGAATTGTATGATTCTATTGTCTTTTCTAAAATTGATTTGAAATCTAGATACTATCAAATTAGAATGAGGGAGGGGATGAGTGGAAAACTACTTTCAAATCAAATTAGTCATGCCATTTGGATTAACTAATGCACCTAGCACTTTCATGAAATTAATTAATCATGTTTTACGTGCTTTCATAGGGAAATTTGTTATGGTTAATTTTGATGACATTATGATATATAGAAAGAATATTGATGAGAATTTGAATCATTTACATTGTGTACTTGATATTTTAAGAAAGGAAAACTTATTTTCAAATATGAAAAAGTGTGATTTTTGCACGGATAAAATTATTTTTCTTAGTTTTGTGGTAAGTGCTAAAGGCATAGAAGTTGATGAGGAAAATATAAGAGCTATAAAAGAATGGCCAGCACCCAAAAGTATAACTGAAGTAAGAAGCTTTCATAGTTTGGTTAGGTTTTATAGGTGCTTTGTGAAATATTTTAATACACTTGTCGTACCACTCACCAAGGTCATAAACAAGTCTATTGGTTTAAAATAGGATAAAGCACAAGATGATGCGTTCAATAAACTTAAGGATAACTTTTGTTATGCACCAGTATTAGTTTTACCTTTTAAGAATTGTGATTAAAAAGACTTTGAAAAATTAGGAATATTGCTTACCATTCATTGAATTTGCTTATAATAGGAGTGTACATTCATCTACTAATTATTCTCCTTTTGAAATTGTGTATAATTTAATCCACTAACTCCTTTGAATTTATTACCATTACCAATTGATAGAGAGAAAGTCTTGATGGGAAAAAGAAGGCTAAAACAATGAAGTAACTTCATGAAAAAGTAAAATAACAAATTGAAAAAAAAAGAGCAATATGCATCCAAGGCTAACAAAGGAAGAAGGCATATTCTTTTTGAACCTAGTGAGTGGGTATGGGTGCATATAAGGAAAGAAAGATTTTCAACTTAAAGAAAGTCCAAATTAGCTCCAAGAGAATATGGTCCCTTTCAAGTTCTTGAAAGAATTAAGAATAATTCTTACAAAATTGATTACCTAGTGAGTATAATGTCAGTGCTACTTTCAATGTGGCTAATCCTTTTGAGGAGAGAGATAATAACGCAATACATCATGACTTTTCAACTTCTAAGAATCCTTTGCATATTTCAACTAGACCAATAACAAGAGCAAGAGCTAAATGAATTAAGGAATCATTGAATATGTTAGTACAGAGGCATTGACAAAAAAAAATGACAATTAGAGCAATAAATCAAATTAAAAATAATGAGAACATCATAATTTCATTTGTGCTAAAAATGGAGATGTTGAACCTATTTTGGGCTTGGAGACATTAATTTAAAGGCCTTGAACCAAGTAGTACACTTGAAAAGACTCATTTAGGCTTAAATAATCACTTTTTGGGCTTAAAATTGCTTATTATATTTTTATTGTTGAATTTGTACAAAAATTAGCTATTGGTTGGTAGACTTGACATTTAGATTTTCAAGTTACTTACATTAAGTCCTTGTGATTTTAATTACTATTTGAGTTCCTCGGTTATATTTAATGCTTTTTAGGTCAGATTTGAAATGATATCTTCAAAAATATTGTATAGCTCATTTTGGAATCGTATTGGACTATTGATTAAAAGTTGCATTTTTGCACTTTATTTCTTGAGAGTGATTCTATATAGTCTCTCCAATAGTGTTTCCAGATTTTAAGGGCATAAGCTACTGCTACTAGCTCTAGATCATAAGTGGATTAATTTTCATGTAGCTTTAACTATCGAGAGGCGTAGGATACTACTTGACCTACTATATCAATACACATACTAACCTCTATTTGCTATAATCTGTATAGACCATTGTGGGAGTAAAGGTTAACTTCTATTTTAACTCTTGAAAATTGGCCTTGCACTTCTCGTCCCACACAAATTACTAATTCTTTCTGGTGAGCTTTGTCAACAGTAGGGCAATTCAAGAAAAGTCCTTTATGAATCTTCTGTAATACCTTGCCAAGTCAAGAAAATTTCTAATCTCTGTCACTATATTTAGCTACTCCTAGCTTAACATTGCTTCAACTTTGTTAAAGATCAACAGCTACCCCATCACAGGATATGACATGACCAAGAAATTTGACTTCTTGAAGTCAAAACTCACACTAAGCTTGGCATATAGCTGTTTCTCTGTAAGGGTATTGAGAACAATTCTCAAATGCCTCTCATGCTCCTTTGCTGATTTGGAGTACACTAGAATATCATCTATAAATATCACAATAAACTGATCTATATAGGGCTTGAAGATTCTGTTAATGTAGTCCATGAAAATAGCAAGAGCATAGTTTAATCCTAACATCAATACTAAGAATTCAAAGTGACCAATAATGAGTCCTAAATGAAGTTTTAGGAATGTCATCTAACTTAATCCTAAGTTGGCGGGAGCCTAATCTCAAGTCAATCTTAGAGAATATACTTACTCCAACCAACTGATCTAGCAGGTTATCAATTATGGGGAGAGGGTACTTGTTCCTGACGGTAATCTTGTTCAACTCTATATAGTCTATGCATAATCTTATACTACTGTCCTTATTCTAGACAAACAGTACTGGAGTACCCCATGGTGAAACACTAGGTCAGATAAAACCTTTTTCTAACTGCTTCTCTATCTACTTCTTCAATTCCACTATCTCGCATTTGGTATAGGGCTTATATACTAGTCCCGCTCCAGGTACTAGATCAATTACAAACTCCACCTCTTGTTCAGTAGGCAATCCTTGAATTTTCTTTGATAAACTCATATTTGCAGTGAGTTTTAGTATGTTTAAAGTGAGTTTTATTATTGATTTTATACCTATTTATCAATATATTGATAATTAATTAGTAATATAAAATTAGAATAATTAAGAATTAATTGACATAATTTTGGTCATATATTGGAATATTTATCTCATTAGATAAATAATTTATATTTTTTAAAATTCCCATTACAGGAAATGTCATTAAGCACCATATCAATTTGATGCTGTAATTGAATTGGATAACTCAAAATGTAATGGAAAGGAAATGGAAGCATGTGCTGGAAAGGAGCATTCACATGGAAAGAGACATAAATGCTAAACATTGCTGAAGAGAACAGATATAGTCATGCACATGTTGAAGGAGAAAGAGGGTTGGTAGCAGCTTATGATGGCACATGGGTATTATAGTTGCACAAGCTAGATCCAAAAATTAAGGAAAGGATAACAGAAGCAAGTAGTGGATCACACATGTGCTACAACATAAGCAAGTGGGCTAATAGACTATGGATTCATGAGCTGGCACTAAAAAGGAAATCATTCACGCATTACACACACACTCACACCAACAACTCATCACTTCAAATCTGATACCACTATCTACCCTTCTCTTATATATCACTAAACAAATCCATATAGGGACACCATTCCATATCAGATATTCTCATCCATCTTCACGTCATCACTTCATTTATTCCACATAGATTCAACCATTCACACGCCATTCTTCCTCTCCTTTTTCATCTACATTTCTATTCTCTCCTCTGTAACTTTCATTTGTTCTAGACAATAAAACTAGAGGAGAGTTTAGCTATCATGTTCTTCTTCCATATTAACCATGACTGCTAATATATTTTTTGTTGCTACTGGAGTTCAGATGGCAATGCAAGGCTAAGCTTTTATACTCTATTGAAGATGATGCTGAACCAGAATCCTTGAGCTAAACAGGGAGTTTCATTATGTCTTAAGTCAGATTTAATTGTATCGAGTTGATATAATTACTTCTAATTTATTGATTCAAGTAGCATTAGTAGAGGACAAAGAAGTAGGAAACCGAATTGGATTTCTTATTTCTATATTATTGATGCTTTAATTAATTTTCATCCTTAGACCGAGTTGGACATAGCTGTAGTTAATTAGAGTAATCATAAAACATAGTACATTTGTATCTGTTAATTTATCTTCTTCTATCTCTGAGTTAAATAATTTATAATCTCTATTAATTTATGCGAGTTGTAAGTTTGATTGAGATTTAGCTGGTGAATGTTAGCTAACATATTCTAATATATTCTAATTCAACTGATTAACTTCTCATATTCTATGGATAATGAAAACACTTGTCATTCATTCATCTCATCATCATAAACACTTAAAAGCATAAACAATAGCATATGATTTACTTTTAGAAGTTAGATAAAATCTCATCACACACCATCTCTTTAACTTGTTAATTTGTGGCTCATTAGATTATTAGGTACCTTAGCATCCATCTAAGCTCCTTGTGAATCGACCTAGGTTAGCCTCCACTTCTCTATTGGTTAGTTTAGTTTTGTGATAATTAAAACAACAGTTATCACTCCTTACGGAAGACTTCAGGAAATTCATTGATCACTGAAATCTCCTCTATCCCTTCTTCTACTTATGCTTGGATGGAAAAGAAAACTATATACCCTTGAAATCATTTCTATAAACATCTATCCACTTGAGCCTCCATTATAAAGTTCAATTTGATTTCTAAACTCGAGACCATTTTTCTCGAGAAAAGGACTAGGGTTTTATTCTTACAGCCTAGTAATACATTATGGAAAGATAACCAATTGAGGCCAATTATCACATCAATGTCAAGAAAAGATATACATATCAAATCTAGAATAGTGCAACAATATTCGTATTAAACAATATAATTCAGGAAAATATCAGATGTAAGTGAGAGTTGTCTCACATCTCATAATGTAGTTTACTAACAGCAAGGCCTAATCACCTGTCACAGTCATAGGATATAAATGAATGGCTTGCACCTGAATCAAACATTATAGTCACGAATGAGAGAAACATCAATACATGTAATGAGACTGCAATGTGACTAGAATTTTCTGGTAGGTAGTTCTCCCTCTGAAGCTCAGAGTGAATTTTTCCCAATCTGCAGAAATAGAGGTGGTTGAAGAAGTGAGTCTGTGTTGGAGAATTATTTTTGGGTGTTATGGGAGGGTATTTCATGAAGTATAAGAGGAGAGGAAGGAAAACTTAGGATTTTATTAGTTGGAAACCATATTTTTGCATTAATACTGATAATTCATTTACGTTTTCCTAAACGTATAAGATCCTGATTTGTCTTCCATCCAATAATTAGTCCATTACTATTGGTTCTATATTCTTCAGGTTCTCGTAAAACAGAGGAAGGTAAAGTTGTTCCAAAGGTTCAATAAAAGCCTCAACGCACTTCATGTTTCATAGGAGAAAAAATTATTAAATACAAAACCAAAGGGCCCTACCGGGTTCGAACCGGTGACCTCTCGATCTGCAGTCAATTGCTCTACCACTAAGCAAAGAACCCTTGAATGATTGCACTTTTCTAAATATAATATTTATATTATTTTACATATGTCTGCTGTACCCCTACCACGAACCCAAAGGAAACGTAATAGAACACGAATCACTGTAGTAAGTAACACTAACTCCAGTTTTAATTATAAAAATTAGTTAATATTTTAAAATAAATTATAATTAATATAATAATTAATGATTAATTTGGATAAATTTATATATATAATATGAATTAATCTTGAGTGATTTGATTTGATTAAAATTAATTTCTTTAATCTATTAAAAAAGTTAATTAATTTTTATAACTAAGGTCAGATGTAATACTTATGACTAATTAGGTCAACATAAATGTTATAAACGTTATAAATACTAATGACACAAGTATAAACGTTATAACAACGCAAATCATCCTTGAACATTTTTTATGCTTGAGAAAACACAATATGCAAACCTTCTGAATTCTAAGAAAATTAACAAGGAAAACAATTTTTTTAACGAAAACTGTACTGTTGACATTAGTGGTTTGAAATTAAGTTGATCAGTTTTCTTGATTTGATATGATTGAGAAATGATCTTCATTCAAAAATTGTCCAATGTATTACATATGTTAGCACACACATGTATGTATATATTTATACTACATAGGTTAATAAAATATGATGTTGAATCAAACCAATAAATTAAATTAACTATAACTTTTCAATTAAACGAGCAAATATTAACAGTTTAAAATTATAAGCAGGATCAAATTTTATTTTTATGCACTAAATTATAAGATTATCGTCAAATTAATTATACTTTAGTGTTTAGATAGGTGAAGACATTACAATTTTTTTAAAAAATAGAAATTAGAAATTGAACACAGAAACAAACCCAGATGAGTCAAGGTTTTTGTCAATAAATTTATAAATTTATATATCTACCCTATAGTTTGGATGGAAAGAAAATTAGAGATAGAAAAAAGTATTAGGATAAAAAACTCTAAAAAATAATAAATTTATTACTCATCAATTCCTTGATATATAATTTACTTGAAGAATTGATCCATTTTTTTATTTATTAACTTTTTTTAAATTACCTATATTGTACTTCCCTAATAATAATTAAATAAGAGAGGGGGAGGGAGTTAAAGAAGATAATTGGAGTGTTTTAGAGAAAATATCTCATATTAAATAATTTTTTAATCTAATCAAATTAGTTAAATAAATTTTATATAAAAAATCAAATGAATACTATTTTTGTTAGGTTTCTTTCCTAATATTATTTCCTCCTTCCTTTTCTCCCATTTCCCCCTCCAGTCTTGTTGTTGTCTGTTGCTATCACTACTAGGGGAGTATTTCACATCGAACCTTCTTCCTTTCTATACATGGAGTGTAATTCTACTGTGTTTGATGCTTTTGTGGTGATAGAAATTGCAATAAATTGATACTGTTGATTACATTGAAATGAATTCTCCCACATCACAAGGAGGAGTCAATGCCAGTTTTAGGCAAGACAAAATTTGCCCATAAACCTCCATTTGAGTTTGAAACAACCATGAACTTGATTATCCATTTTATATTTATGCCAAATTCACATCTGATAAATTCTATCTAACGTACCCTAAATTTCATGTGCGTAGAGCTATTAATAAGGGTGGAACTAACCCTTAAGGGCTAGCGGCTAGCCTTTCTATAATCAAAGACTGAGCTAGGTTGGAGTAAAAAGCCGTTATAAACACAAGGGCCTAACTTTTTCAACTGTGAACCCAACCCACAAGATTATGTTGGAGATTGTGTCTTAGGCCAATCAATTATAGATAGAAATTATACCAATGGGGGTTAATCCGAGTAGTAAGCAGCTTAATATCGCTTAAGTGAGGTTTTGAGTTTGAGCCTTGGCGTATGCAGAAAATCCCCGTTGGGAGACTCACCCACCATAGTCAGGTGCGCGACGCGGGTCGAATCCGGATATAGTCAGAATAAAATTCCAGTGAATTGGGTGGGCAACAAAAAAAATAGAGAGATAGACATTATAATTTATTTAATAAAAAGATTTTTATTAAATAAATATTTATTATATTGTTTTATCTGTTTTCTTTATAATAAAGATTCATGAATAATTGAAGAATTATTTTAAATGTCCCTAGTTGATTATTATTGTGAGGACAATAATAAATATTAAGGTTTCGGGCGTACCTGGAATTCTTTTCTTGACTCACTAGATACCCACACGTAACCGAAGCACCCTGTATGGACTCTGGTTCGTTTTCACAACAAATGCACCGGAAGAAAATGCAGAAACGTCAGAAACAGAGGAGGAGGAAACTTTCTATTCTACTCAGACTTTCTCTTCTGTCCATGTATTTATAGATTGTGGGGAGGGGAGTTAGATAACTGTATCTAACTCCCTCATTTTTGAATTCAAATATTCCCCTTCAACTGCTCCTCACGGTTGTCATATAAACGGCTCTCTATTTTCCATCGGTTGGGTCTGATCCACCATGGGTGGATCGCCCGTTTCCTTACAAAATTAATACTAGTATAACTTTTATTGATGATCATATATAGAGATACATATTAAAGTTGTAGGCACTTGTTAGAGATCAAGATACTAGACTGACCCATTATGAGATAGCTACATAGATTACGTCATAAAGCGTATCTCATTATAGCTATGTCACTGTGCCATCATATTTGAGATTACCATATATACCTACATAAGGAATAATGTGCTTTGACATGATCAAAAATCACTTTTAACTAAGTGATCATAAAAGTTGTGATTGAGTAAAGTGGGATCTATGTGAAGGAAAATGAGTGATCAAGATAAAATTTATCCCTCTCATTATGAGAGAGAGATATATTTGGGCTCGATAAATAAGACTGAGAAATGCAGGACTGTCATCAGATGAAGAGTTTCATTTGTCTTGTCAATCTACTCAGATATTGAGAAACTATGATTGTGCAATATGAAAGTGTCGTTTCCATGTCTCATATTCGGTCTAAATATCATGTGACAAAAGAGACTTGACATAGTTATAAGATATGTTAAATCAATTACTGACTTTCATATAATTTGGGTAGTCATAATATCTTACTAGATATTGCTTATGATTTGTGGGCCAAAAGGTATTTTTGGTCAACTACTAACATTATATGAGCCTACAGGGCCGCATACAAGAATAGACTAACACAAGCTAAAATGTATAGATTTATTGAATGTAGAAAATATTTAAATTCAATAAATATAAAATATTCTCATTTAATCTAGAAACTTTCTTATTCTAAAATAAGAAAATTCTAGAAGATTTTCTAATATGGATTAGAAGAATATAATATTATTTAGGATGGAATAATATTATCTTATTATTATTTGAGAAAATAATAATATTATATTTAATTTAGAATTTAAATTCTTTAGAAGATTTCATTTGAAATATGATATCTTTAGAAGTTTTCATATTGAAGATAATATATCCTAAATTAAAGAGAATAATAATCCTATTAAAGATATTTGTTGTTGAAAATCAATGTATATATGATATAATTAATTTTAAAATAGATATTTTAATAATGATAAATACAATATCTCTTTTGTTTTGGTGGTGAAAAAAATATATAAAATTTGTATACAATTTATTATTTAATTTAAATATGTGATTTAAGTTAAATAATAGCATATTTCGGTGATGAGAGTAACCAACTTGATCCATTGTGAAACTGTGAGTTCTTTGAGAGTGAGAGAACCAAAGAAAATGGAGAGAGAATTGTAAAAAGATTTGAGGGTGATTTTCACATAAGTCACACTATTGAGAATATGTGATATAAGGTACGAATACGGATCAACTAGAAATAAGTTAGGAAACTAGACGAACGTTCGAAGGTAGGACCTTAAGAGAACCTGTCTTTTACAACCCTAGCCATGGAGACACCACAAGGATGATCAGTCCTTGATACAGTCGAGTATTCCCACGAGAATATGAGGCGGCAAGCAAAGCTCACTCGAGAAACAAAAATTCTCTAAAAAATTCATTCATGTTTCTTCTCCCAAAAAAGTAGCCTTACATAGGCAGCAAAAGAACAATCTAGAAAAAAAACCCTATGTCATAAATGCCATAAATATGCCTTAATGATGATTGGCTATCTTGGTTGGCACCAATTAAGGCTAAAGGAAATAGGAAAATTACCTTTTCTTGGAGACAAAGGCTTCTACCTAAAAATAGGGAACTAACCTAAAATATTCTTATGCAATCTTTGACCAAAAGGCCTTATTTAATGCAAATAGAAATGGAAACTTAAAAACAAAATTAAACCATAACTAATACATAAAGACGCCTTCTTGATGCTTCTTGAGTATTCTTGGACGTCACTTATGCTCCTCCTCCAAGGCACATGGTATTTTGAGTGAATTCTTCAATCTGGACTGCGCATGGGCCTTGTGCATCATCTTGTTTGGCTTCTAGCAATGTAATCACCATGTTTGGACCCTTGATAGGCTGATTGAGGGATGCTTCTTCCAAATAGATAAGTTCTAACTCTTTAAGATCTTTTATCAAATAATTCAATGCCTCTTTCATAGATTTGATCCTTGCTCTCATCATTGGGCCTGCAATGCCTTGTAATGGGTCTTTTAGAGTGTTGGACTTTCATCTTTGTGCTTGGGCTCTAAGCTCTGTGTTTTGGTCTTCCTTTGATACTTGATCCTTCCATGGTCCTCTATCATTCCCTCCCGGCTCAAAAGGATTCGTCCTCGAATCTACAGCATCAAAGAGAGATAAATCAGACACATTAAATGTAGCACTTACATTACCATAGGAGCTAGGCAATCTATTTTATAAGCATTATCATTGATTCGCTCCAGAACTTGGAAAGGGCCATCTCCTCTTGGTTACAACTTAGACTTTTGTTGTTCTGGAAACCTCTCCTTTCGTAAATATACCCAAACCCAGTCTCCAGGCTCAAAGACTACTTTCCTATGACCTTTGTTAGCTTGCTTTATATATTGCTCATTCTTTCTCTCGATGTTGGCCCTCGCCTTTGCATGTAATTCCTGCACAAACTTAACCTTTTTCTTGCCATCAAGGTTAGTTCGTTCACTAGAAGGCAAAGGTAGAATATCCAAAGGAGATAGAGGATTAAAGCCATAAACAATCTCAAATGGAGAGAAGGAAGTGGAAGAGTGAATAGACCTGTTATATGCAAATTCAATATGAGGCAAGCAATTGACCCAATTCTTCAAGTTCTTTTGAATTATTGCACGTAACAAGGTAGTGAGTGTTCTATTGATGACCTCAGTTTGCCCATCCGTTTGGGGATGTGCCATAGTAGAAAACAGCAACTTGGTTCCAAGCTTACTCCACAAGGTCCTCCAAAAATGGCTAAGAAACTTTACATCCCTATCACTCACAATGGTTTTAGGCAATCCATGCAATCTAACAATTTCTTTGAAGAACAAGTCAGCAATATGCACAGCATCATTTGTTTTAGAACAAGCAATAAAATGAGCCATTTTACTAAATCTATCCACTACAACAAAGATGTTATCTTTCCCAGATTGAGACCTAGGCAAACCCAACACAAAATCCATAGAAATATCTACCCAAGGTTGGGAAGGCACTGGTAGAGGGGAATATAAACCATGAGGTTGAACCTTAGACTTTGCATGCCTACATGTCACACATTTAGCACAAACAGACACAACATCTTTGCGCATACCAAGCCAATAAAAGTGTTCATGCAAAAGAGCTAAAGTTTTATCAATACCAAAGTGACCCATCAAACCACCACCATGAGTTTCTTTGACAAGCAATTCAAGCATAGAACATTTAGGAATGCACACTCTATTTTTCTTAAAAAGAAACCCATCATATATGTGAAAGTCATTCAATCCATGCTTTTCACAAGAAGACCAAATCCAAGAAAAATCACAATCAGAATGATACAATCCTTTCAACAATTCAAACCCAAGTAACCTAGCATGTAGAGAAGTAATAAGGGAATACCTCCGGGAAAGAGCATCTGCAACAACATTCTCCTTACCCTGCTTATGCTTGATCACATATGGAAAAGTCTCTCTAAACTCTAACCAGTGAGCATGCCTCTTGTTAAGCTTACCTTGAAACTTTAGAAACTTCAAACTTTCATGGTCAGAGTGAATAATGAACTCTTTGGACCAAAGATAAAGCTGCCAAGTTTCCAAAGTTCTTTTCAAAGGATAGAGCTCCTTATCATAAGTAGAGTAATTCAAGGAAGCTCCACTTAATTTCTCACTAAAGTAAGCCATAGGCCTAGACTCTTGCATCAAAAAAGCACCAATACCAATTCCAGAAGCATCACATTCCACCTCAAAAATTTCGTTAAAATCAGGCAAACACAAAAGTGGTGCATTAGTTAATTTCTCCTTTAGGGTGTTAAAAGCCTTTTCTTGTGATTCACCCCATCTAAAAATAACATGCTTCTTATCAAGTTCATTTAAAGGTGCAGCAATAGATGAAAAATCCTTAACAAACCTCCTATAGAAACTTGCTAATCCATGGAAACTCCTTACTTCATTAGCATTTATGGGGATTGGCCAATCCCTGATAGCTTTCACCTTCTCTTCATCCACACGGATCCCTTGAGCACCTACAACAAAACCAAGAAACACAACAGAATCCATGCAAAAAGAACACTTTTGAAAATTAGGATACAAGCTATTTTCTCTAAGAGTTTTAAACACCTCACACAAGTGCATAACATGGTCATCTAAAGTTCTGTTGTAAACAAGAATATCATCAAAGTAGACAACCACAAATTTTCCAATAAATGAACAAAAAACATGATTCATTAAGCTCATGAATGTACTAGTTGCATTGGTCAACCCAAAAGGCATAACCAATCCAAATTTAGTTTTAAAAGTTGTTTTCCATTCATCTCCCTCTTTCATGCGAATTTGATGATAACCACTCCGTAGGTCAATTTTAGAAAATAATGTAGCACCATGTAACTCATCTAGCATGTCATCTAATGATACTTAACTGTTATTTTGTTGATGGCTCTACAATCAACGCACATTTGCCATGAGCCATCTTTCTTGGGCACTAGAAGTACGGAACAGCACATGGGCTTAGACATTCCCTTACAAAGCCTTTCCTCATGAGTTCATCAACTTGGCG
Source organism: Leucaena leucocephala (assembly GCA_037074615.1). Classification (NCBI taxonomy): domain Eukaryota; kingdom Viridiplantae; phylum Streptophyta; class Magnoliopsida; order Fabales; family Fabaceae; genus Leucaena; species Leucaena leucocephala. The sequence continues at coordinate 5,500,224 of CM073561.1, read as the reverse complement.
TTGAATCTCTTTAGTTTCTTCGGGATTGGCTCTATAAGCTGGTCTATTAGGTATAGAAGCTGCAGAGATGAAATCAATCCTATGCTCAATTCCTCTTAAGGGGGAAGCCCATCGGGAACTTCATCAGGGAATAGGTTACCAAATTCCTGCAATAAAGCCACAACATGAGAAGGCAAGGAGGGGTGAAGTTGGTTAGTAGAAAAATAAGCATCCTTGCACACAAGCACCAAGACTCGCTTACTCAATAATGCTCTCTTAACCTCGCTTTTTCTAGCAAATAGACTCTCTTTCTTTTGTTCATTTTCTCATGTTCATCCATTTTCTTTTCTTTTTTCTGTACTCTCTATTTTTCACTCCACCCACTTTTTTTTTGCATTCTTTCTCAATCCTTACTTGGTCATCATAAGCTTCCTTAAGCCTAAGAGGCTTCAATACAATGATTTTTCCATTGAAAGGTACAGAATAGCAATTTTTGTAACCATCATGGTGAGCTCTGCTATCAAACTGCCATGGTCTTCCAAGCAAAAGATGTCCATCAAGCATTGGGACTACATCACATAAAACTTCAGCATGGTAGTTGCCAATGGAAAAAGAAACCAAAACTTGCTTAGTGACCTTAGCTTCAGCACTATCATTCAACCATTGCAATTTATAAGGCTTAGGATGCTTCATAGTAGGTAAATCCAACTTTTCAACAAGTAAGGTACTAGCAACATTGGTAACATTACCACTATCAATAACCATGCTATATACCTTATGCTTTATGAAGCACCTAGTGTGGAAGATGAGCTCTCGCTGCTCTGGCTCATCATCTTCCTTTGGTTGCATGTTTAGGGCTCTTCTAGCCACTAATGCTTCTCCCTTAACAGGTTCACCTTCATCAATCTCCAATTCAGAATCAGTCACCAAAGAAGACATGTCTTTAGCACTTTCATCGCTAGAATGCACACTGGCATACTCACCATTATTCCCTTTTCCATGACATCTAAAACATTGAAGGGAAGAGGTGCGATCAGTAGAAGAAGTTCTCCACTCAATCTTGGGCTTGGATTCCTCCAAGACATGTCTTTAGCACTTTCATCGCTAGAATGCACACTGGCATACTCACCATTATTCCCTTTTCCATGACATCTAAAACATTGAAGGGAAGAGGTGTGATCAGTAGAAGAAGTTCTCCACTCAATCTTGGGCTTGGATTCCTCCTTGGCTTTTGGTGGGAATTTGCAACATCTTTAGCCTTAGAATCCTTCCACTTCGATGCTGATCTAGAGTCCCTCCAACCATGAGATGACGATTTGGAGTGTTTTTCTTTATACCGCTTCTCAACTTTGATGGCTTTATGCACTAGCTCTTCTTTATCAACGAAAGTGTACATCTCAACTTTGTCTCTAATTTCAGCCCGTAACCCATCAATGATTCTGGTCATGCTTGCTTCTTCTCCTTCTTGTACTCCAGCTCACATTTGAAGAAGGTAAAGTTCATGCACATATTCATCGACAGTCATATAGCCTTGGCCAAACAGTCGTAACTTTCTATTTAGCTCTCGGTAGTAGTAACTAGGGACATACTTGTTGTCCATGAGTTTCTTTAGCTTTGACCATGTATGAGGTGGTCCCTTGCCCTTAAGACGCCTTTTAAGCTGTAAATCTTCCCACCAAACAATAGCATAGTCAGAAAATTGATATAAGGCAATTTTTACCTTCTTTTCTTCTGGCCAGTCATTCATTCTGAAGATTTGCTCAAACTTCATCTCCCAGTCAAGGTATGCATCTGGATTTATATTACCCTTAAAGGTAGGGTACTTGACCTTTGGGTCATAGGTGTCAAAATCATGTTTTTCAGGTCTGCTCCTAGTCTTTGAGGATGAAGAACCAGATCTAATCACCTCCTCATCACTACTACTTGTTTTGGATGCTTTTAGCTCTGCTAGCTCCAACTTGAGTTTGAGAAATTCATCTCTCATGGCTCTCATGAACAGCTTAGGATCTGTGTTGAATTCTTCCATAGGGGCTTCTCTGTCACTCATCTTGAAACTGAGACGTTAGTGTGATCAAAGAGAAATGAAATAGTGAGAAAGGACCTTACCACTCTACTCACGTGTTTCACTCAAGAATCGTAGTGTCACTCGTGTTTAACTTAAATCCGGCTTTTAAATTGATGTAATAACACTCTCGCCTTTTACCACTCAAACTTGCCTCCTATAATATTCTTGATTGAAACTCAACAAAAATCAAGAGACAATGTTAATAAATGGTAATCTCCACAACCAGAATTGCAAGAACCAGAAAAATATAAGAGATAAGAAAGGAGAATATGGAAAGCTATGAATTAGAAAAGAAAGGGAAAAAAAAGGGGAAAAATATTTAGGAAAGGTGCTACCTAAAAAATAATTTAGGAAATTGAGCAACTTGCAAGAAAAGCAAATGAAGTTAGGAAGGTGAGATATGGAAGGAAGGAAGCAAATAAGACACTTGAAGGAAAAAGGAAAGAAATTCAAATTAAGCAATACGCAAAAAAAAATAGGAAATATGCAAAGAGCGGAAATAAGAACTGTTAGGAAACTAGTTGTGACTTGTAATGGAAGCTCTTCTCAATTTTTAGGAAACTCATCTTTAACATTGCAATTCTCAAATCTATAGCACCTCTCTTTTTTTTCAGATTTTTTTCTTTGTTTTTTTTCTGAGTTTTTTTTTTTGCTCAAATGAATGTAGAAAGTCACAAAAAAAAATAGGAGGTGGAAAGGCGAAGAACCAAATTGATGAAAGCAAGGGACAAAGGACAAATGATAGAATTAAGAAGATGAAACAAGAAAACAGAAATAATATATAAAAGGATAGAACTTGGATTCTAGCAAACCTTAGCTTTGGTACCAAATGATATAAGATACGAATACGGATCAGCTAGAAATAAGTTAGGAAACTAGACAAACGATTGAAGGTAGGACCTTAAGAGAACCTGTCTCTTACAACCCTAGCCATGGAGACACCACAAGGATGATCAGTCCTTGATACAATCGAGTATTCCCATAAGAATATGAGGCAGCAAGCAAAGCTCACTCGAAAAACAAAAATTCTCTAAAAAATTCATTCATGTTTCTGCTCCCAAAAACGTAGCCTTACATAGGCAGCAAAAGAACAATCTAGAGAAAAAAAAACCCTACGTCATAAATGCCATAAATATGCCTTAATGATGATTGGCTATCTTGGTTGGCACCAATTAAGGCTAAAGGAAATAGGAAAATTACCTTTTCTTGGAGACAAAGGCTGCTACCTAAAAATAGGGAACTAACCTAAAATATTCTTATGCAATCTTTGACCAAAAGGCCTTATTTAATGCAAATAGAAATGGAAACTTAAAAATGAAATTAAACCATAACTAATACATAAAGACGCCTTCTTGATGCTTCTTGAGTATTCTTGGACGTCACTTATGCTCCTCCTCCAAGACACATACTTGTCACATGGTATTTTGAGTGAATTCTTCAATCTGGACTGCGCATGGGCCTTGTGCATCATTTTGTTTGGCTTCTAGCAATGTAATCACCATGTTTGGACCCTTGATAGGCTGATTGAGGGATGCTTCTTCCAAATAGATAGGTTCTAACTCTTTAAGATCTTTTTTTAAATAATTCAATGCCTCTTTCATAGATTTGGTCCTTGCTCTCGTCATTGGGCCTGCAATGCCTTGTAATGGGTCTTTTAGTGTGTTGGACTTCCATCTTTGTGCTTGGGCTCTAAGCTGTGTTTTGGTCTTCCTTTGATGCTTGATCCTTCCATGGTCCTCTATCAATATGTGTGATGGCTTGGACACCAAGAACCAAGTACTGTTTGTGAAAAGTACTAGCACACTACTTGTGTTCGCAACTGTATTTGTGTGGATATCAATAGAGGGTGATGTTTGTTCGAGGAGCAACACTTATGATCTAAATTAAGTACGATGTTCGAGGTTGTGTGATCTCATTTATTGGGATAATAGTAGAGCGTGTTCGTTGGAGAAAAAGTACCAGTTATCAGAATTACCAAACAGAATATTATAGATTGGATTTTGAGTTCAATTGGTAAGTCTCTTTTCTAATTTGATTTATGCTAATGGATCTTTCAAGGTTTTGGGAAAAGAATTTAATTTTATTCCTTTACCCATATGCCAAAAACACAATAGATTATAGGGCTAGCTCTTAAACCCTAACATTTTTCTTTTTCTTTTTGTTAGGAAATGGGCCAGTATACTTATGATAGATTAGACCGAGGTCCATAAGGAGTAAAGATGGAGGGAACGATTATATTTTGAATGGAGAAAAATGAGGGAGTGGGAAGTTACAGTATCCCACTCCCCCACCACATATACATGTATAGAAACAGAAGAAAGAAAAGGGTAAATGCTATTATTTTTTCTGGTGGTTCCCTCTACAGAAAGTAGTAGACATTCTGCATTTGCTAGAGCTCTCCATATTTTCCTATGCGTCCGACGCTCTCATTTTCTTCCGTGGGTGCATTTATTGTGAAACATACTAGAGTCCATATAAAATGCTCAGGTTGCGTGTGGATATCTCGATGAATGAAAGAATATCAAAGGTAACACTTTTAAAGAAAACATATACTTTATACAATATTACAATCTAAATTTAAACATAAATTCACATTTTAGACAATTCAAACATCAATTGAAGGTCCAAACATGCTATTATATATGTATACGGTTGCATTGTGCATGTAAATGAAAAAAAAATTAGGATTTCATTGGACGGTCTGATATTCAATATTAGAGAGAAATTCATACAAGGCATATACCACAATTAATAATTGAAAAAACAATCTGTAAATTAATATACATATATATATATTCCATCTATAGATGAAATTAAACATACATTATAATAAGATTAGAAACATACATTAGAATAAGATTAGAAACTTGTGGGCATCTTATAATCAAACCGCCTTGAGACAGCATTACGATGAATCTGATCCTCCCTTGTCATTACTTTCTGAGTTGTTACAGATGAAATAGGAACCAAACAAAGTCCTTTGCTCCTTAGGTCAACCTCTCTCTCCCCATAATACCTCTGAATATATTTTACAAATAGTTGATGAGCCAAACAAATGTTGAATCATCTTATCAATTTAAATTTCCAAGTTTATAAAGTTTGTTTTTAATGAAGTTTAATTAGAAAGTCCTTTTTTGGCGTGCTATAAAATCTTTTTTTTAAAATAAATCTATATACTCCTCCAGTGATTAATATAAAAGTTAATTGATTTTTTTAAATAGATTAAATAAGTTAAATAGACATCTTAATTATAACTAATATAAGAGTTAATTGACTAATTCGATTATATTGTATAAAGAGTATATATTATGAATTCACCTTGATGAGTTATATTTGATCATAATTAACTGATTTATTTTGCTTCCTTAATCTATCTAAAAAATTAATTAGCTTTTATATTAAGGACTTGAAGAATGTCATATAAAGCCATTAGTTGGCTACATTACTAATAAATCATGAACAATATGATTCACCTTGTACTCCATATACTGAAAGAGAAAATGTATTTACCTGTTTATGATGATTGACTTTGACAATTTTGTTGTATGAGAAACTCAGCATTTGACACAAATTCTTCTCCATCCAAATGAAAATGAATTAAACTAATCTTAATTGTAATCTTGCATTGTTTGCACTAAACTTGTGATTTAGTTTCACCAAAAGCAAATATACAGGACAACAATTTTATGAGAAAATTACTATAAAGTCTAAGGAATAAAAATCCCCACTAAACTTTTTGGACCCATCTTTCCTGCCTCTTTAACAATCTCCAATTAGGCCAGAGGGCGTATGGTCTGTCTTGGGAGGCTCATTGACCTTTTGTGCACTTATATACAAGCAAATATTATATGATTCACCCATAGTATGTGAGTTTAATTGGTAAAAATATGAGATATATGACTATTTGAGTGTCCATCTTCAAATTAAGTGTAGCGAAAAAAGACTAATTCCTCACTATATATCGAATCAATATTCAAATTCTTGTTAGGAGATGTGTTCATATTGAGTGTCCAACAAAGCCTTAGATAAAATTACCTCAAATATGAGGATATATATGCTTATCAAAAAATATTGAAAAAAATAAAACAAAAAACAAAAGAAATGACACATTTGATCCCATTCATGGACTAATGAGTAATGAGGCACATCCTTTTGAAGGCAATTTTATCTCTTTCATTATTGTCTCTTTGTTATTCACAAAGTTTGGAAAGCTTATCTAAATCAAGATATGACTCAACACTCAAAAAATTATAATTATAAATTATCTACTAATAAATTTTTCATATCTCATCAATATTTAAACTTGCATTATAATTATAAATTACATATTTATGAACAAGATAAATTTTTATTAACTTGTAACAAACAATATAATATGTGATATTATTATCTAATTTAAATTTCCTTAGGTTCAGACTCAAATGTGAGGAAAGCATCCACTTCATCTCTTATTATTATTAGCATACTTGCCGAGGGGATGGTGGATTCTTCATCCTTCCATAAATGCCACTTCCCTTTTTATAATTTGTATTGCAAGGTACACCTTATGGTCTTCAACATCTTCAAATAATTGAAGGAATTATCTAGAAATAAATAAATTTCTTACAAATAATTAATTTAACTATAATAAATAAATGTATCCACATCAGTTTAAAATAAATGTAAATTAACTTATCAATTATCTATTCAATATATCTTTAATAAACTATTCTGTCTAAATATTGGAGGATAGGTGAGGAAGGGAAATAAGGAGTGCAAACAAGGGAAATAAGGAGTGCAGACAAAGGGAGGAAGCATTCCTCAGGCCTGTTTGGTATGAAGGAGATGGAGGGAAAGACAGGGAAGAGGAGATTTTAACATGTTAGATTTAAAAAAAGTCAAAGAGAGGTTACAAGTTTTTAGTTAATTTTGATTATTTTTTTATCTTATATCTTTTTTATTAAAATTTCATAACCCTATTTATCTATTTTTTTAAATTGAACTCGTTAAAATTTATACAACTCTTCTATTCCTTCTATTTTCCTCTTACCAAACGCACCCTTAAAAACTTTACCAACCAAACAAAAGGGAGGGGAGTAACTTCGCTTCCCTTTCCTCTCTCATGCTAAAACTTTGTATCAAATATACTGTAAAAGATAAGAGTGTTCACAATGCCTATAGCCCGATCTGTCTACCCAAGTTCGCAGAAAAATTGCTCAGCTTTGCCCAAAATGTATTTGAGCAGGGTTAGGCTAGGCACTAGGTAAGGTATGTCACCCTGCCCATTTGGCATGACCCTATATATATATTTATTATTTTTTTATTTTTTTTCTTAGAGTCTTATTTCTTTTCTTAGCTTATTCTATTTATAATTTTACACATTTCACTTTAGCTGACAACTCTCCTTGCTCATTTTTAAAATATTGAACATAATTTTTATATTTACGTAGATACCAAAGTTGTTCCTATGTTTTACTTGCCAAGCATTCGATTATTGGTGTTGCAATAACGCTATAAATATCTTACCTCTACATATTTTAATATTTCTTTTTTATATATGTAATGAATTTTAAGACTTAAATTATTATCTTTTTGTTACCTATTCTTAGTGAATTATGGATATTATTTAACTTTTGAAGATATAAATATAAGGAATTGAAAGACACGCAGTGGAAATTATCTTAAAAATTTTTTATTCCTTGCCAGGATCTACCGTATGTGTTTAAGTCAAGTGGGAAGAAGCATTACCCTCAGTGTGTCTCAGCGACTTCCACAGCTTTTGGTCACGACGTTCACAGCTTCTCTCTGCGCCTCGTGCTCCCTTTCTGATCACAAGAAGTCGACGACTCAGGTCGGCTTCCTCTACTGGTATCCACACGAACAGCTTTTCAACCACGAACGACGTGCTAGCGTCTCTTGTCCCTCCAGGGCTTTCTCAAGAGTTCGTCCTCTCCGTCTCTATTTCGGCAGTTTCTTATCTGCAAACCTTTTGCAGAGTCTCCTTCGGCCTTTCTGTGTTCTATGTGTGTGTCACTTCAAAAACGTAGCTCCTAATATTAGATATATAGGATGCTCTGCGTTTTCCCTAACCGAAAAGGATTTTAGGAGTTAATCTTATATTAATTCTGAAAATAATACAATATCATATATTGTATAATTTTATAAGAAACTAATTAAATAAATAATATTAAATCCGTCCCACAGATTTAATTACCTATTTATTTAACTTTAAATAAAGATGAGACTGAACTATATTTGATTTATTCTCATAAAATAAATTTGAGATATCCTATCAATTTGAATTTCAAATTCAAACGTGATAGGGATTTAATTTATCCTTATAAATTAAATCTTATAAATATCTCTTATATGAGATATCCTATCAATTTGAATTTTGAATTCAAACGTGATAGAGATTTAATTTATCCTTATAAATTAAATCTTATAAATATCTCTTATATGAGATATCCTATCAATTTGAATTTCGAATTCAAACGTGATAGGGATTTAATTTATCCTTATAAATTAAATCTCATATATCTCATATATAATATATATATATATATATACGAATTTATATATATACGAATATAAATATAAATAAATATATATTCATTCACCTGGATCATTCATTGAATCTGGACATGTCTTAGATTCAATGAATCTGGACATCATAGCTCGTGTTGGGCTATTTTGTGTGCGACCCTGTAGGCCCATATGAAGTTGGCAGTGGGCCATTTGCTATACTAGCCCACAAGTCGCAAGCGGTCTCTAGCAAGACATAACGACTACCCAAATCATATGAGAATCGATAAACGATGTAACCTTTTATACAACCATATCATGTCCCTTCTGTCACGCGATATTTTGGTCATGGATGAGGCATGGATAATGTCATCCTCCTATTCCCGACCGTTACTTTCTCGATCCCTGAGTGGTCTGACTATAGAAATGGATATTATTTTATAAGTTCATAATTGCATATTTTTTCTCACAATATAAGTAGGATATCACGATTTGGGAATGCCCAGCTCGCCTATGCCTAACCCAAAATAATTAGGGCTTTTACCGGGTAGCGGTGGTATTTTGCAGCCAATACTTTTTTAGCCCCCTGCCCAGCCCTGCCTATGCACACTCCTAGTAAAAGAGTTTCATTTGTTTATTTTCTCCAAATAAAACATAGTGTATTTTTTATATAAAGTAAACTTAATTCATAAGTCTTATAGTTTTCCTTAATTTTGAATTAGGTGATCGCTTATTGTTTAATCCAACAATTTTAATTTATAGATTTTATGAAATTTTATTTTAATTAAAATGTATAAGGTTTTAAGATGGTGTTAAATGAAATAAAGAAAAATTTATAAAGCCCATAAAAATTAATGATTTATACAATCAAAGAGGAATGGGTATAACTGATCAAACGATAAGGACAAAAAATTGAAACAAAAGGAATTACAAGGACTTCATTTAAAATTAAAAATTTAGGTGAACCAATCACATAAAATCCACAAATTTCTAAATTAGATTAAAATACCCAAACAAAAAAAAGCATGTCAAGTTTGTGGGCTACTATCATGCGCATGTGTGGATTTTGGGTTATGTGAAAGCCTACACTTTAGCAGTAGTTAGGAATAGTCACCGGACAAGTTAGGACTGAGACAACCCTATCCTGTGTAACGTCCTGAGGATGGACATGGGACACATTTTGCGTCCCATGTCCCATCTCATTCTGAGCTTGTCTTGGTCCCGACTGGGACCGAGACTGGATGAGAATTCCTGAATTTCTAATTTATTTTTTAAAAAAATAGTAGACAAATGGATAGTCATTTAAGTAGAAAGTATGTTTTAATCATCAAAATGCATTACTTAATCTTTAGAATGCTATGAAAAGGTGATAGAGAACTCGTATTCAATCTTTTTCACAAGACATATGTAAAAGAACACATCTGTTTTCTTTTGAAACCAGTAAAAAGGATCACAAGTCTAGTGAATGTACAAATCTTTCCTTGTATGAACAAAACTACACAATGATTATGATAACACACATTTGTGTCTAAGATGCATTGATATACCTAGATATAATTGTGGGGAAAGTGAAAGACAATCCTTTCAGGTCGTCACAGTTCAAGTGCATGATAGGCTCAGAAGGATTTGGAATTCCACCCTGCATGTAGCATTGATGAAAGCAATTGATATCTAATCAATTCAATGTTGTTAGGCTTTTGGTAGATGGATTCAGCTCACTAGATATTGCAATATTAATGGCACTGCAACATAAGGAACAATATTCCCAACAATAACATTGTAAAGGTTGATAGGTCTTTGAAACAATTGCTGAAATATTCAAAGCTTTAAGTGGATCAACTTTTTGTAGATCACTTTTCTAATAGGTTGCAAAACAAAAAAATTATTCAGAAGTCAGGCATGGTCTAGTCAATCTATAAATTTGAATGGAATCACAAAATAGTTGCACATACTTTGAAAAAATAAGAGTTCCCACAGTTAAGCCCCTTCACACGGTTTCTAACACTACTACAAGATATGCTTTTTAATTTAAACTGGTCCTTGCGGAGATAGTTTAAAAAATGATTAGTAGCATTTTTGTAAATAAGATGAAATATTTACACTGGGTGTAAATAATACGTCACTGGTGTAAACTATAATTACTACACCAGATACTAATATTAATAGGTGTAGATTAGTTATGTCATATTTTGACTCTTCAGTTTCTTGTCTATACTTTCCCACTTCTTTTCTGTAACTTCTTTAGATCTTGCGGAGACGCTTTAAAAACATAATTGGTGGTATTTTTGTAAATACGATGAAATATTTACACCGGATTTACATATAATAAATATAAAATATATATAACCAATGTTAAATATACTTTGTATTCTGACTCTTCAGTTTCTTGTCTATGCTTTCCCGCTTCTTTTCTCTGTACCTTCTCAGATGTTCATTTCACTTCTTCAGTTTTCAACGTTTGTACTCATTATGATAGAAGGCCAATTGCATTCTTCCATATTCTTTTTTGTTATATACCATTCCTATGATCAGTACTTTTCTTCTTATCACTTAATCTCTATTTTATTTTCTTCTTTTCTATCTGAATCCTTAATGGCTTCTTCCTCACGCACACCTCCTTCTTCGCCACACAAAAGAAACATAGACGAATTTGAAGACAAACATCCTGACCCTTACCCTGTAGTTCCTTCTCCTCTTCCCCTAGTTGTCACTATGATGGAGCACCTTGAGGAACTCATCATGCACTTCAATGGCCTGGAGGACTCAGTGGAAGAACTTACTCATAAAGTTAACAAACTGAAAGGTAATTTTAAAGCTTTCCGCTTATAAGTTCACTGTATAACAAAATGATAGCTTGTATAATCTTGTTTATCATACTGACTCTGATGAATCCTAGACCTCTGAGTCTAATGAAGAGTGAAAGCCTGCAACCTTTATTTGCCCCTCCTATTTTATTTTTTGTACTTGATGACAAAAGAGAGAATATATTATATATTCTGATATATATTATTTTGAAAATTTTATACTTTTGATGTAAAGTTATTAGTAAAGTTGAATGAATAAAGTTTCTTATTTTGATGGCATAGTGTTCATTTATTTTTCAAAAATAAAAAAATACAACAGATTAAAATCGGATATATCAATGTCAAGTGTAGAATATAAAGTCTGGTTTCGAAAAAATTATTTCTACACCGGTATTCCATTTCATCCGGTGTAGATTTGTGCAATTTATAATATTTTACACTGGTGTAAAAGTGACCGGTGTAGAATATAATGTTACGTTAGAAAAAGTTATTTCTACGCCGGTGTTACATTTTATCCGGTATAGATTTACTTATGAAATACACTTTAATTTAATCGAATCCCCCTTTGCACCTCACATCTGTCATTTTTCACTAGTTCGCGTGTTTAAGTATTCGCGACCCTTCACAATCAATGTGTTCTATTTTGAACTCCTTGTCTCGAGAACTAAAGATTTATGTACTACTGGTAGTAGCTTTTGCTATTATTTGTTAGATTTATTGCTGTCATTTACTTATTTCATTTGGTGAGTTCTTCCACTTGTGCATGATATATTCTCTCCCATAATTAGCAACAAGTTAGGTTTTCTTATTTTTTTTCTAGTATTTTAGTCTTCAACAAATATGGCTCATAGTTAGATAAATGCTAAATGAATAAGTGTTGAGTATGCTGAGGGGGTGAAGGAGTTTTTGGATTTTGCTAAACAAAATGGTGATGATGACAATAAAAGGTTTTATTATCCTTGTGTGAGTTGTTTGAATAAGAGGAAATAAAGTCCTGCAGATATATACACTCTTCTAATTTGTGAGGGTTCTACAAGAGTTACATAGTATGGGTAAGACATGGTAAAAATGTGGAAATGTCGAGTGCATGTGAAAAGTTGGAACAGACTTTTGAAGATGACATTGATACTGACATATGTGGTCACATGCATATGGTAATATGTGCAATGATACAAAAAATCTCTATACCCAGGTTGTAGAAAATACAATATGTTGAATGCGGTGTTGAAGTTGGTAAGTGTGAAAGTACAGCATAGGTAAAATGATAGAGGTTTTTCAGAATTTATCGAATTATTGCAATATAGAAAGATCCATGCATGCCTAAATGATTGTATATTGTACACGAAAGATTTTGAAGATGAAGAGAAATATCCAATATGTAAGACACCAAAGTACATATTAAACAAGTCTTCTACAAAGGTGTTATGGTATCTTCCAATTATACCAAGGTTTAAGCGTCTTTTTGCTAAAGAAGATGATACAAAAAAATGTTATGGCATGTGACTGAAAGGATTTGTGATAGAAAGCTTCGTCATCCGGTTAATTCTTTGCAATGGAAGAAGATTGATGAATTATTTCTGAGCTTGGCAACAAAACCACAAAACCTAAGGATTGGACTTAGTACAAATGACATGAACCCTTATGGTAGCCTTAGCAATATATATAGTTTATGGCTCGCCCTCTTGGTGGCTTACAACCTATCTCCCTTGTTGTGTATGAGACACAAGTATGTAATGTTGTCTATATTGATCTCAGGACCAAAATAACTAGAAAATAACCCTTGATCGAATATTTGTAGAAGCTATGGGAAGGTGTGGATTTTTTTATGCGATTAAGAAGGAGGTCTTCAATATACGGGCCATGATATTTGATACAATTAATAACTTTCATGCATACAGAAATTTGTCAGGGTATAGTGTTAAGGGCCATAAAGCATGTATGATTTGTGAGGAAGGGACTTGTTACTATCAACTTTGTCATGGAAGAATGATAATCTACCTAGGTTATAGGAGATTTCTAAGATAATGCTACCCTTACCGTCGACTAAAGAAAAAAAATTTTGGTAGCCAATAATTTAAAAATGCTTCGGAGGCATTGACTGGAGAATAAGTTTATGAAAAGATGAAAGACATCAACGTCACTTTGGTAAGACTACCAAGAGAAGTGAGAAACTATATGAAAAAAAAAATCTGTCTTCTTTGAGCTCCCATATTAGCAACATCTTCATGTAAGCCATTGTATTGATGTCATGCATATGGAGAAATATATGTGTGATAACATTATTGGAATATTTCTCAACATACATGGTAGTTCTAAAGATGCTTTAAAAGCAAGATTAGATTTACAAGAAATGATATTACGTGAGGATTTACATCCAAGGCCAGATGGTAAGGGGAGTTATTGTGTTGAAGAGATTAATATTTTGTCCAAGGATGAGAGAAAAAGTATTTGTGAATGTTTGTAAGGAATCAAAGTTCCCTTTGGGTACTTATCTAATCTTAAGAAGATTGTGTCAATGAAAGATTTGAAATTAGTAGACTAAAAGTCTCATGATTGCCATGTCTTGATGCAACAATTACTCTTAGTAGCTATTCGACAAATCCTTCAAAATGATATGAGAGATATTGTAACTTTACTTTGCTTCTTTCTTAGTACTATATGTAGCAAAGTCTTTGAGACTGAAAAGTTGGATGAATTGAAGCACGAAGGTTATGTTATTTTGTACCATCTTGAAAAGATGTTTCTTCCTTAATTTAATGTGATATGTTGGAATTAATTTGATATCAACGGGTATTCCTTTTATACAATGTCCCTAGATGATAAAAGTAGCTTGCATAATAGTGGTGTTATATTAATGGCTGAAGCTATGCACTTCTCTATTTCAAAAGATGACAATTCTAAATTAGCAGCCATCCCTTATTACAGCGTTATTGAAAAGATTTGGGAGCTAGACTACACTAAATTCACAGTTCCAGTGTTCAAATACAAGTGGGCTAATGTAAACAACAGTGTTATGGTGGATCAATTAGGATTATACTGGTTGATTTGAATAGTACAAGTTTTGGAAATGAGCCTTTTATTGTGGCAAACCAAGTAACGCAAATGTTCTATATCATTGATCCTACAAATAAAAGATGGTATGTCGCTCTCCAAGGAAAAATGGTTGTTGACGATAATAATTCAATTTGTGAGACTCTTTCTTTTTCAGTAGGTTTACCAAAATTGAATGAAGAAGTGGATTATGATTGATTTGTATGTGAGTATTTTATGTTTTTAGGAACTAATGCAATTAAGTTTATTGTTCTAATTGCATATATTATTTTGATGTAATAATAGCACAAGTTTATTGTTCTGATTGCATATATATGTTGTAACTTCAATGATGGGGTAATAAAAAGGTTTGTGAGAAAAAAATAACTCCAATATTTAAACCGATTGTACATGTTATCCGATATAAAAAGTGATGTGAAAAACTTAAGGTGTAATTTTTTTAAATAAATTAAAATCTTTTTTACACCGGATTTATATGTTATCGGATGTAGAAAGTCTTCTGAAATTCAAAATATTAGTCATGGCATTTTTGAAAATAAGTAGACATCTTTTTAAACCAGTTATTTTATTAGTCAGGTTTAGAAATATGATTTACTACACCAAATTTATATGTTAACCGGTGTAAAAAGTCTTCTGTAAAAAATATTTTTGAAACGTTTCTCATTTGTCAGGTTTTCTTCAGTTTTATCTCTTAGTTCTATCATTACTCTGCTCATCATGCTCTTTGGTTTTTGTTAGGCTTCGCTATACTCAGTCGTTATTCTCTATGCTCAATCATTCTTCTTTGTTCTCACCCTCATTGTGCTTTGCCGTTTACGTGTTTGTTTAATCTAGGTTTTGTAGTTTTTCTGTGATAAATGCTTTCATTTCTTTCCACGAATAAATGCTAAAGGAACAAGTTTTGTGTATTCTAATAGAAGGCAAAAGGGTTAAGTCTGTTTATAATGTTTGATTTTGTTATTACGTATATAGGAATATGGGGGTAGTAGTAATCATAATAAGGCTAGCGATGCTCTAAGCACCTCTAAGAAAAGGGGGGTAGAAGTGCGACACGATTGAAAGATATTTCAAAAGATATGAAGGAAGGGAAATTACTACCGATTGAGTTTGACACACGTTGGAACCCAATTGGTGAACACATGACCAAGTACATGAGTTATGTCAGCTTCCTAGCACGCAACAAGACTAATATCACCATACAGACTTGGGATGCTGTTGATAATCGCATGAAGAATCAAATTTAGGACTCTATCTAGGTATAAGAACTGCCTATTGTATATTATATGTAGACTAATACCAAAAAATACAACTGTTTGTTGACAACTCTGCTTTCAATAGAAATTATTGCAGCTTACTTACGATGTTCCCAACAATGAAGTCTTGAAGAAGAAGACATTTTCTTCTTGCACTGAGCGTTAGAGGGCATTCAAGAAACAACTAGCTCGTCAGTATGTGCATGTCCGAGACAAAGATGGTTAGCCTCATCATTCTCCATGCAGCAAGTATCAATTTATTAACGAAGCTACTAGGGAAGAATTTGTTAGGCTTCAGACTACTATAGAAGTTATGGTGAGTTGATACAAGGTAGAGTGTCCTGCATGTATATGTGGTGAAAAAGGAATCTTTCATTTCCCATGTTTCTTCCTTTTATATATGTATTGATTTTAACTACTTCAAGTCATATAGGAAAAAAAAGTAAAAGTCATTGAACATGCTCTCAAGAATGATTATCCACACACAATATCTCGAGGAGATTATGCGAAGGTTGAAAGAGACTTCTTGGGGGGCAAGAGTAAGAGGTTGAAAGAAAATGATGAGTCTGATCCTTGTTGTTACTATTGCTCCCCCATCTCCAATACTTTGTAAAGATAAATGGTTGTACTCTCCCTAAACAAGGAGCAGATCATTTACAAGCGATTACACTCACATGATTGCAAAAAAATATTATAAGTACTATTTTTATTATTTTATTTTAGCAAACTAATTATATTATTTCTTTGTTTGCTCTTGATATGTTATAGGCTAATCTTAAACAACAAGAAGCCTATGAATCTAAGTCAGATGGTAGGAATGATATCTTAACTATTGCCACTGGCAAGCAAGAGCATGATGGTCGTGTCAGGCATAGGCCAAGGCTAAGGCTAAGGCAGAGTTAAAATCATTGTTATCCATCATAAGGGTAGAGGCTAAGGTAGAATCTTGGGCATAGGCAGAAGCTTCAATTGAGGCATGATTACAAGAGGGGTTCGCAAAGATCAAGGAAGAAATATTATACATGATGATATCAATACATCCCGTCTTAGCACTAAAAGGAGTTGTTGCATGGCCGGCAGTATCAGAGGATGCTGAACCTTATGATCTATATATAGAGGATCCTCTCAAAATGTTAATGGTACATGGTTTTATCCATAGCTTAGGGATAACTACCTACCACATCCAAATTTAGGACAATCAGTTAAGGTGGTAGTTGAAGACATGATAATTGAATATGCTCTTGTCATAATTCCCACTGATGAGGTGAAGACAGTGAGTCAGGGGAAAGGGACTTTCATATTATGGCTAAATCATCTTGTTTTGGATCACGTCGTGTCATTCCCTAGTGAACTTTCCATACCTCCCAATTTGAGTGCCATTCAACATGTGATCCTATTGGCATATGACAAAATGTTCTATCTGGATGTCTTACCTATGGATTCAGTTGTGGGTAACATGGGGGCACCCGCCTTTATAGACCATGTGGATGTGGAATATGTTATCACTCCTGGGGATGAACTGACCTCCAGGTATATCCAAATATTTTTTATGTAAGTTTAATTTAAATTTAAATATATGTAATAACAAAATTCATTCAAGTCGAGTGTTTGCATTAACTAACATTGTATTTTTATTAACATAAGTACATGCTAGTTTAGTTGGTTTCCAAGGGAAAACCATGTCAGTTCAGATTCATGCAAAAGGGACTTTCCAATCTTTGAGACTTCAGTACATTTCAAGGAGGTTTAGTGAAACAGATATTGATTGTTTCTTCTTACTATATATGCAGAAGTAAGAATAATAATATTTCATTTTTTTTCATATTAGCTTTGTATTTGCTTAATGCTAATAATCATTATTGTTTAATTAATTTCTATAGCAATCATTGACAATTGATCATACTATATAAGTATACTTATAAAGTTTTTTCCTATGCTCCCTCCACTACAAGCCATCGATTAATGCTAAGAAGATTATGAACATGTGAGTTTTCTTCTATATAGAACAATGGTGTTTCTAATAAATATGGTCTTTGTAATAATTGGGTTACTAAGTTTATAACTTTGGTTATAGGGCTATAAGGACATTGACAATTGCAAGGGGTCTTAAGCACGCTAACTCAATGAGGGACCATGAATAGATCACACCGAAGGTAATAAAAGTGTTAAGTCTTATGCTCCATGATTTTTTAGTTATGACAAATAATTTTGTTCATATTAATATTACAGAGTCAAAGGCAACCCAAAGAAAGCAACTTGTGTGGCTTCTATATGGTTAGACACATGATCAATATCATCTTGTCAAATAAAACTGACCTAACTGAAGAGGTAAATTGTGTTTTTAATGATTTTATATTTCTGGTCAATTTAATATATATTAGTAATGCCTTAATTTCTTTTATTTAATTTATGTTTCAGATGGTTGATTAATCTGACCCATTTCCTAACAAGATATTAAAGACCTGCACAATATTTTGGCTAAGTTTTTTTTTGTTAAATTCATTCATTCTCACTAGTATTTGTCATTAACTGAATATATTTTTTTTATTTTTTATATTCAAATTGTTGCATTTTTTTATTGAAGTTTATTAAATAAATAATATAATGAGCAATTGAAGAGTTGTCTCTGCCATCTTGAACTCTGTCTCTACTGTTGTCTCTTTGAGTCGTATATTTGGACAATTTATTCATGAAGGTTCAAGGGATAGGGTTAATGAAATATTGAGTGGTCATTTTTTAAAAATACATTTAAATTGGACAAAGAATACTAGCAGGTGTAGAAACAATATGTAAATATTACATCTACACCGGTTGTCTTTATGGTAAGGTGTAGAAAATGGATTAATCAACACTGGGCGTAAACACAACCAGTGTAAAAACTTCATTAATCTACATCGTGTAGATATTAGTAAATTCTACTCCTGATTTTAAAAGGGATCAGTTTAAATTCTACTCATTCTATACCAGTAAACACTAGGTTTAGAAAGTGTACACTTTCTACACAGTCTGTTTTTATACTGGATCGTTGTCCGATGTAGAATACATTTTCAACCGATTTAGAAAGCTTTTTTTACAGTAGTGTAAAAGCAGTATATGGATCCCTATCTTGAGCACGGACTGCTTCTTTAGCCACCTGCATAACTATTTTGATATCCTCTTCCCCTGGTGTTAAAGTTGTAGTAAACAACTGATAGATAAGTTGGTCAAATAACAAAACCATGAGTAAGTGCGCAGAAAGATAGTTACAATCTTATGAAAAATTGTATGGATTATCATCAACCAAACAGGAGCAATAAACTCTTATAGAGTTGCAATCACATCAAGAACCCACTGTAAGTGTTATATTCTTATTAGAGAGCATAAATCATGATACTAAGAATATCTCAATGTTCAAAGTTCAAACTGACTTTACGACCTTTCTATAACTATCATTAATCATATGACTATATTATATCATGCTTTCAGTTGGTAATGAACAACTACATTTAACTCTTAATTGTAATCCAACAAGTGACATAATTTTACAATTAATTTAAAGAACCTGTAAAGCAGTTTCAAGGTCTAAAGGTGAACAATCACCAGAAAAGTTCTCATATATACTCCAATTTTTGTCCCAACTTTAGTTCTCTTGCCCTCAAGCATGTCCATTAGCACAGATGATTTATAACCAAATACTCTAATTTCCCTAGCAATTGTTGGTCCCATTAAACAAGAGAAATACTCACTCTCTGGAAGTTCAGACAAGCCCCCATATGAGAACTAGGTGAAGATAACCTATTGAGACAAAGCTTAAATCGATGATGGTAGAGCTGACCTAAAGAGAAGAGAGAACAGGGAAGGATGAAGACTAAAGTGAAGTGAAGTGAGAGGTAGAGAGCGACTAAGCCATTGAGCTTGCTAAACCGATGCCCTAAATCTAAACAAGGAAGGGAACAAAATAGAATAAGGAAGGGAAAGTTTAGCAATGAGCAGCATGTGACAATTTAAAATATATATAGTGTTAGGACGGGACAGGACGTCTCGAGGGCCTAGCTGAGACCCGTCCCATTCTGACTATACCCCTGTATCGACCCGAAGAATTCCCTTCCCGTCTTCCATGGGATAGGACAAACCCGTTTTGCCACAATTGAGACTAGGTTAGGACAACCCAGTTTGAGACAATTTTGCCCACCCCTAGTAGCAGCACATGAAATTTCTTACCCGTATTCCCACAGCACAATATGCCCCATGGTTCATTGACTTCGAAAATAGTACAATTATTTTAATTAATATTTAAAGGAGTTTGAGACGCATGCGACAACTTCTACGATATTTTTATTTTATTTTAATAATATTTTATTTATTTATTTAAAATAAATAAATATTCATTATTTAATACAAAATTAAAGAATCTAATGATTTATATTGTAAAAAATTAATCATCAATCAATTATACTTTTAAAATATTGTAATACCTACTTCAGTTAAAAATGTATTTGGGCCGACCTGACTTAATATTTTCAATTCATTTATCTACAAGCCATAATCAATAATCTCAATCAGTAATATCACTTTGATCATCACAAAGTTTTGAGCCCACACTTTAATATAATTACTAATTAATTACTATTATGGGCATTAAAATCTTTTTAAAATCAAAGTATGAACTAAAAATCGTTCGAAGATCAAATTTCAAATTTTTAACCATAATAAAAATTTACAATAATCATAAATAATTAATTATAACATATTTTTCTCATTTTTTATGTGACGCACGAGATAAATCTCTAGTTTACAATAAAACTCATATTAGTTGCATCACAATATTGCATATTCAATGTCTCAAACTAAAATTAAGATTTAATAAGAAATAAAATAAAAAAAATAATGACTCATTAAAATGTC
This sequence comes from Leucaena leucocephala, assembly GCA_037074615.1. Lineage (NCBI taxonomy): Eukaryota > Viridiplantae > Streptophyta > Magnoliopsida > Fabales > Fabaceae > Leucaena > Leucaena leucocephala. The sequence goes on along the minus strand of CM073561.1, from coordinate 5,479,684 downwards.
AAAGTGAATTTATTCAAAACAAAATTTAAATATAAGTAGCAATTATTGTTTCAAATTTTTTTTTTTGAGATAATTGTAATTGTAATATAATTAGACTATGTTAGGTATCATTATTGATAGTATCATTTGATATGAAAACTTCACATTAGTCATATGTGTTGATGTAATTTTTTGTTTGGATCGAATCACTAACAAATCAAATAATGAAAATAGAACGAATATAGTACAAAAGACATAAATAAGATAAAAAAAGGAGCTTGAAATATTATTGCTGAGAGTATATCTTTCATTTACAATGAGTGAAGTGAGGTAAAGTTGAATTAGACACCTCTCTTATGAACTTGATCTATCTTATAGTTGAACCTTGTAGGATGCTTTCTGTGTTAAGCGTTGCCTCTTGAGATCTTCGATAGGATCCTTAGGATCATTGGGAGGATCCTCTCCTAAGGATATCAAGATTCTCCCACTTGACGCCCCTTGGCCGTTGGGGGTGTCCTAAGGCTTCATCTCCTAGGCTAGTGTCTGATGGGCTGGTGTAAAGTGAGCTAGTTGAATGTGCCTACAGGCGAAGGGCCCAACATTAATTCTCCTATTCTTCAAGCCCAACATGGTGGCACAAAGAATGAAGGCCCCCATCCCAATTAGTGGTCATGGGGAGATGGATTCGCGCCATAGGCTACTAAGGAATATAAAATCGTGTCATAATCTGGATCGCTGGGCATTTTTCATGGTTAAAAGGTGGGAACATGCCCTGGCTGTAGATCTTGCAAGCATCGAATGATAGTGAAGGAGACTAATATTTTACCTCTTCGCCCACTATTGGGTCAATTGAGTCTTGGTCGAGTAGTGGAGCAACATTAGAGGTGAAATTCGATTTATCGATATAACATCTCAATTTTTATGTTAGAATTTAATTAGCATTAAAAAGAACTAATTCTTAATAGATAAATTTTTTTATTTAATTACCAAATTAAGAGAATTTATAAAAAATAGAAACATAAACTTAAATGAAATAGTAATAATAATAATAACATTATTATTATTATTGTTTATTTAAAAATCAAATATAGAAAGAGAGAATAAATAAAAATAATAAAATGAAAAAAGAAGAAGAAGCAAGCAGCAGAAGTCATTATATGCTAAAAAATAAATATATTAATATAATTTTTTAAAAAAAAAAAGTGTCAGGCTCACACCCATTTATAATATCTAAACACACACACACAAACAGAACTTGTCCTTGCTTTTTCTTTTTCTTTTTCTGCAACGCGTTTTTCATATGCTCCAGCACCTCCATTGATGAATATTAGATCCATTTGAGCTATAGTTAGTTCTCATAAAATCTTTTAACTATTATAGTTATTTCTTAATTATTTTCTATACCAAGTGAGTTCTTTATAAATATAATTTCTGTTAGAAGAAAAATAAGTTTGAAGATTAGGGTTTGGGACAACTGTGAATTTTTAACAAATGAGAACCATAGAATTGTAGAGATAGGTAAATACTTATAATTAATCGATTTAGAATTTTGTCTATTACATTATTTAAGAGACTTGGGGTTAGGATTTAAATGTTAGAATGTAGAGATAATTTAATATGATAACTTTATTGATTAAATTTGAGTTTAATGATTGGGTTATATTTATTGGAGATATAATTGATATTTAATCGGTTTAAATTGTGATCAAAGTTTGTAAATTTAAAATGAGTATTTTTATTAAAATATTAAATTAGAGAAATTAGAAATTTCAGAATTATGGGTTAATTAGTAGTGCAAATGAGTTATTGAAATCTAGGAATGATGTGATTTAATATTGAAATAAAGATTTGGATATTGTGAGTGAGATTTAAAAATTATAGGTAAAAGTAGAAACTTTAAACTTATGTAATTAAATTGATTATTTGTTTAGCAATTTGATTGATGATGAAATTTAAAGTTTAGTATATTGAGTGTTAATCATAAGTTAAGGGATTTGATATTTTGTATAATTGGAGGATTTAGTAGTTGATTTAAGTAAATTAAAGTTAGAGGTTGATTGAAAATTATGAATTATGATATTGGATTTGTTAGATTTGAATTCAATGATCTATTTTAACTTATTGGAATGTTTTTGGGGATTAAATGAATTGATTGTTTAGATTGATTATGAAATGTGAGCATTGAAAATTTTGGGTGAAACTTTAAGGGTTATAAATTTGGGGGTTTTTGGGTTGTTTGGGGAGTTTAATGTTATATAAGAATTTATGAGTAGAATAAAGTTAAGACAATATAAGATTATCATTGGAATGATAATTGGGAAAATAGATGTGTGATTGTGATAGAGAATAGAGAAATTAAGTTATGATATTGAAATAATAATTTTTAAATAAAATAAAGTTATAAGAGAAATATTAGTATTTATTTAAAAGTATATGTTGTGTCAAATTAATAATTTATTTATATACATATATATAAACCATGTACATTTACTAGTAAATTGTGACCTAAGCAAGTGGCTCCTCATCTGTGATATTTTTGTTAGCTTTGAAGAGAGGTAACCATTTTCCACTCATTTTGTGTGCTAATGTGATATTTGTAAGTTATTTGGTATATATATATAAATCTAATGATGATGATATGATTATATTGAGAAAATTTAATTGATGATTTTATTGAAAATGGTCTTGTGGGACTTGAAGTTTGACTTAGAAAATTTGGATTGAGATTAGAAACTTTTTATATCTTGGTATTGAAATTTGAAGAAAGTAATTATATTAAGAAAAACCCTATCATGATATTTATTGATATTATTGATTATTGAGCTATTGAGATTTTGATTAATATGATTATCTTAAAAATTATATATTAGGAACTAGTGATGATAGAGTAGTATTTTTACCATATAGTATAGCCTCCATTAGAGCTTGATGGTTAGCTTTTATCCACTAGTTTAACAAGGGACTTGCCCCACCAATTTATTGAGGGGTTACGACACCCGCAATGAACCCATGATTTAGTCTTGTGCTCTATGAATTTTGGCCAATCCATAAAACTCAACCAGTTATCTTTTTAAGTGACCAGTCATATGGTAGTTATTACTAGCCCATGGGTTCAGTCAGGGGGTATAAGGCGGTTTGGTTGGTTTGATGGGAGAAACTGGGTTGGTATTTCCATTTGATTATAGTATAATAATGTATTATTTTCTATCTTGTGTATTTTATTAACGGTCCCACTTTACACCTCACAAGCACATGTTAGTATGTCGGTGAGTATAATTAGTTACTAAGACGTTTATATCACCCCGTGGTTATAAATATTTTTTAGGAGTTAGTTCAGTTGTTGTTTCTTGTGGGAAGGTGCTAGAGGCATAGTGGTGCTATATGACCTGTATAGCATCATCCTTTATGTTTATGTGTTAAATAGATGAAATTACTAATGTAGAGCCTACTTTTGTTTATACTTTTACAATTTACTGTTTTGATAATCATATTGTACATTGTGTGCTGGTAGAAGGCCGGAGATCTCTCAGGGTTATGCATGTGAATTTGTGTAACTATTTTTCCATATAGTACTATTAAGTATTTTGTTTGTGTTATAGGATTTGGGGTTGTTAACCATGTTCAAAGCTTAGAGGCCCCTTTTGGAAGTTTGGAATTGATAATTATGATAGTGTTGGAAGGGTAATTTGGTATTTTCAATCATAGTTATTTGATGATTAAGAAAAATCTTTTATAAACATGATAGTGTTTATTTTAGAATCTTTATAAAGCTCTTTTCTACCATGGTTATTTTTTTAAAATTAAGAAACTCATTTATAAACATGGTTAGTTTGTAGCCAATTATGGTAAAAAATGACTTCAAGTGATTAATTATTATTATTAGAAGGAGAAATTTTATAGTCGATGTGATCGTGGTGAGGTGAGTTGCTCTAACCTTTTGCATTCCTCTTTTTCTTTCTTGTTTCTCTTTTTCTGCTACATTGGGATCTGCTTCTCTTTTATTTTTGGGGTAACCAACTGTGTTGAAGGCTAGGTGGTAAGGGTTCTGCTCCTCGTTCCTAAGGTTAGGTTTCCTAAGTGAGTGCTAATGTTAGAGTTATCCCTTATATATTGGCCCTGGGGAATGTGAAGGGGAGTATCCTAGTCACAAGCGTGTCTTGCTTGGAGTGTGTGCCGCATCAGAAAAATAGTCATTCGGGGTGATATTTTGACTATTGTTACTGACTACCTTCAAGGCGTGCCCTTTGATTCTGATATTATGTCGAGAGCGAGTGGTGACCAAAGGCCGACGAAGGCTAAGGTGGAAAGTTACCCATGTACCCGGGGCTTATCACCCCATGAGTAGCTTGGGGTCAGAGGCGGTGTTGGGGGGAGCCTAGAAGCAATAATGTAAGGGTTTGGCCTAATTTTAAAGGTATGTCGAGCCTGCTAAAGTAGTTATGATAGGTATATGGTATTGGCAATGAGTTACGCCTGAGGGCCCCTCATTCTGTAGAGCATGTGAACTGTCTGGTGGAGGGTTAGACATCAATGTTCTTAGAGACCCTACATTACTGGGCTTAAATCCCCTTACTATTACTCATGGCATGCCTGTGTCAATTTTTTGATCTAGTCCCTACACAGTTCATGCATCACATATGGCTAGTGGTGATGTATGTAGAGGCCATGGCTAGGCATCAAGGGGTAGAGTTTTGTGTTTCATGTCTTTGCTTCTTTCTTGACATGTACTTTGTCTTACCAAAAGGAAGGAGAGATAGGCGACATGCCTTAAAAGGTTTCAAGGATCAAAGTATTGAGGGAAAGAGCAATAACTAGGTCAAGTGAACCGCCTCACATGCCAATAGGGTAATCACTTGAGGGTTGAGCACGAGCACCTCTAGCACTGAGGGATCCCCTATAAAGGCAATGAGGAAGAAGCACAAAGTTGTGCATGGGGTAGTCAACTTGGAGATCCCCTCGGTGGTGTCCAAAAAACCAATGGTGAGTAGTTTTTACCTTTGATTTGTAGCATACTACTGCCAAAGGAAGCGACCAATTTAGGGGCCCAACGAGTCCTTGGCGACATGCATGTTACGGATGTTCAAAGTCCCTTGCTCATACCAAGTTTTAGGGCATTTTTTCGTCATCCTACTAACTCATGTTTATATTCATATTGTACGGTCACAAATTATCTTATTGACTCATGTCTATATTCAAGGATTTAACTAGCATGTTGTCAATATATATCATCATCGTCTTGTCGATATGGTTGGCAAACATCTTGTTAACCATCCTTAGGTATGTCACACTGATATTCTTCAGGCCAAGGGCATAACCATGTAACAATAGATCCCTCTTTTAGTTGTGAAGGCTATTTTCTCCTAGTCATCAAGATGCATTAAGATATGGTTGTACTTAAAGAACGCGTCTATAAAGCTCGATAGTTCCTACCTAGAGGTAGCGTCGACCAAAGCATCGATATGTGGCAAGGGGAATGAGTAATTGGGGTAGGCTTTATTTAAGTTAGTGAAGTTGATGCAAACTCTTCACTTGCCATTCTTCTTGCAGACAACCACCATATCAGTGAGCCAATTTGGGTACTACATTTCCCTCACTTAGCCGATCTCTAAGAGTTTCTACACCTTGTCATTGATAACTCTATTGCATTTTGGTGCAAACTTTTGCCTATTTTGTTTGACAAGTGCATACATGGGATCAATGTTGAGTCAATGCGCTATCACCTAGGGTTAATGCCTATCATGATTGTATAGGACCAGGCAAAACGATCGTGGTTACGGCATAGGAAACTGATGAGGTTCTCATGTTTGTCAGGTGATACCTTCTTATCAGTTGGTATTCAGTAATAGATATTGAGTTGAGGTTTTTCTACCTTTAGGTAGTCACGGTCGTCTGCATAGAGTAAATCCAATAATTTCTATAATGGTTGTTGCTCTTTATTAGGTTTAAGGATTGTCTAGTAGCACTCTCTAGCAATCCTCTATTCTCTATGTATCTTGCATACTGCGTAGGTTGTTTGGAACTTGATCACTTGATGCAGTGTGGAGGGGATGACTCTCATATAGTATATCTATGGTTAATCAACAAGGGCATTTTATGCCAATGCGCAGTCCAACACCTGGTACTTGGTTGGGAGATTTACCCCTCCTGTGTACGTCAGGATGGAGATTTTGCCTAGGGTCTTGTCAAGAGTCCCGTTGCTGAATACCAACATGAGGGTATGCCGATAATGTGTAATTCTATGCCCATATCCTTCTCCACCTCCATACCCTAAGTAAGATTTGGGCATGTTGTTTAGCCACTGAGTAGGTCACACTACTAGTCTCTAACCCCCTGTTATACTGAATATGGTACATGGTTTCTTAGGCAACTCAATTAGTCATTGTTCTATGCCATTAGAGTTGTGGCTTGACATGATAATGTTCCCTTTTTCGTTGTAAGGTCTATTAGGTTACCTTACTTAGGAGTTCAACCACTTCCATTCATAGTGTGATGTATTCTGACGTCTTGTGCCCATGGTCTAAGTAGAACTCGCACGACTAGTCTTGTCACGCTGGTCGATTGGCTTCTTGGTCTTGGGAGGCCATTTCACAATGTCACCCATCTTAGCGAGCACGTTGACCAGCTCGCCAGTGCTTATGAGAAGTTGTACTAGTCAAGCCAAGGAGGCATACTGGGGCTCAATCAAGATACTGTGTTGTTGAGGAGCCCCTCTCATGGGTGAATAGTAGGGTATGGTTCAGCCCTCTACTCATGATCTGTTTGGATAGGCTAGATCACCCAAGAGGGGATGAATTGGGTGTTTGCGAGATTTTAAAACTTTGCCAAAACTTTTTTAAAATTCTTTTGCAATTTGATGAGTGAAATATATAAGCTTAAAACTTTGATCAGATAATTGAAGTGAGTTGCTAGCAATATAAAGAGTTAAAGAAGATAAAATACACAAGATAATTATTCTAGTTCTGTTTTCCTTGACATATGTCAAATCCTCAGCTCCTCACTAAGATTTAGAGTAAATGATACATTGTAGTACATGATATTTTTTTGGCTCTCAAGATATGATGATGATAAATAATGAAGAAGAGTGTTGGAGGCTTTCTTAGTATAACAATATTTTGGCATTATGATGATGCATTCTTAGCTCGTGTCTCTTCTTTTCTTGAATACTCTCTTATTTATAGATGAAGTTTGAGCTTTTGACTGTTAAGCATAATCTCTTTCTCCGTTGAGTTTTTCTTCTTCCATTGAGAATATGACCATTAGAACTAGCCGTTGAAGCTTCTGACACAAAGTATTTTTTTACCGTTAAGAGTCTGTTGGCTTTAATCTTTATCTAATCTCATACTAATCATGTATTTAGATACCTTAAATGAAGTTTGACACAATCAAGAGAAGTTCTATTAATAATTGTTCAACACTTGACTTTCTTATATCTTCTAATTATATTTGAGTTCAAGAACAATAGTCATCTTTCAATTATCATAGCATCCCCTATTTAACTCCAAACATAGAAAATAACCTATCCCTAGAAAGCTCTATGTGTTTACTTTCTAATGACCTAAGTTTAACTCCAAAATTCATTATAGACTAAAAGATATGATCAACTTAGTGAGTAGAGGTTAGGACAAAGAGTTAATCCTATATTCCATATTGAGACAGAATATCTCCCTCATATGAAACTATTTGATAATGAAATTGGTGTCATTGAACTTATTTTTAGTCTAGTTTCATATGAACTAAGTTTCAACTCAATCGGATAAGTGTATCTTGAGATATGGTCGAAATAATCAATCTATGTTGACACAGAGCATAACAACGTACTGAAAATGAAGAGATTAATCGATTAATTCAGCAAAATAAGTATATTAGAGTTGTTTTATTGATATTCATTTTCTTCCTTTGCTATGTCTTTGCTCCTTTTTTAAGATGATCAAGAGTTTGATTAATTATTTGATTCTTGAACTTGATTAATCAAATTCATAGTCGATTGATTCCTTATTCTTCCAATGCCTTCTTCACAATTCCTTAATATTATAAAGATCAAGTTCTAATCAGATGAATTTATAAAATATATTGTATTAATCGATTAATTGATTTATCTTTTCAATTCCATAGAGCAACTTAAATACATTAATTGAACAGTCAATCGATTAATAATCCCTTATTAATCGAACAACTAATCGATTAATTTACTTTCTTTTTATTTATAGAAAGAAACTTTATAACATTAATCGAACAGTTAATCCATTAATATAGATTAATCGATTAATTATTTGATTAATTAACTCAAGAAACACAAGTCTGAACAAATTAATTGATTAATTTAACAAAATAATGGATTAATTTGACAAATTAATCTAATAGTTAATTGATTAATTCTAACAACTTCAAACAAAGACTACTTAGTTTGACATAATCAAAACATGGATTCTAACAAAACTAATTTACAAAACATTATAAAATAACATTGGCAATCAATATTCAAATCATCATTTGTCAAAACACAATATCAATATCACCAATCAAACTTGGCATAGACAATCTTAGCATCATCAAACTAAAATATCTTTTAGTATTTTTAAAATAAACTTGGCATATATTTAAAATAGTTTGGCATCATCAAAACATATAATTAATCAATCTTGTATTAAAAATAGTTTGTGTAAGAAATTGAATCAGATGCTGCTCTAAATAAATCAAGTGTGAATGCAGTAACTGAATCTCAAAACGCATTGTGACAAGTTTCATTTTCTCCCTTATTTGTTAAAGGTTTAAAACCATTTTTTCAAAAGTATTATAAAACTATTAAAGACTTCATTTGACATTTTAATATCAAAACATACTATCTAACACAATCTACATGTTTGGAAGGTTGTTGCCTCCTGCTAGGTAATTTGTACTCTGTCGAGCACAACTGTCCAGTGAAAATAGAACGAATATTGTAAAAAAAAAGACATAAATAAAATAGAAAAAGAACTGAAAAATATTATTGCTAAGAGTATATCTTAAGTTTACAATGAGTGAAGTGAGATGAAAGTCAAATCAGGTACCTATCCTACGACCTTGACTTATCTTATAATTGAACCTCGTAGGAGGCTTAAGGCATCAGACATTATCCCCTGAGATCTTCGATAAGATCCTTGAGGTCATGGGGAGGATCCTCTCCTGAGGATGTATGGATCCTCCCACTTAATGCCCCTCTTAGCCGTTGGTAGGGGCGTCCTAAGGCTTCACTCCTAAGCTAGTGTCCGATGGGCTGGTGCAAAGTGGGCTAGTCAAATGAGCCTATAGGTGAAAGGCCCTGGAGGCAATCCTATTCAAGGCATTGTCAGGTACTAAATGTGGGAACCTCTCCTAACAGGGATTCAAACCTAGGTTCACCATGTGAGAAATTAACCCTTTCCGCTAAACCCAAACCCCTTTTGTTCTTACATCTTCAAGCTATCAAAGTTATTCTCATCACTTTTGTTTGTTGGGCCTCATTTAGTCTTTCACTACTCTTTTACATACACATGTATCTTGTTATTAAAAACAATTTTGAGGCATTGTAATAATAAGAATCGAGGCTAGCGAAAAGGGTTAGTCACTCACAACGTGGCGAATCAATGTTCAAATTCCTATGGGAGAGTTACCTTACATTTAGTACCCAATAATGTCTCAAATAGGATTACCTCTAATAGTAAGATACCTATGCTTAGTGAATATTTTTTTTTCTTGAGGTATTGCTAAACACTAAATATAGTCTTTCATGTTCCATGTGAGTTGCTTTTCATTTCCTATATGCCCAATTTTGTCTGCATTAGACCCACCATGATCTAATCATATTTAGTTTTTACTTGAATATTTTTACTTTAATACTCCCTCCAACCCTTTTTTAAAGATTATATTAACTGAATTACGCGATTTAAGAAATTAGTTAAAATTAATTAAAAATAATAAATATATAAGAAATGAACTTTTTCTCTAAATATCTCATTATTTATTTGGGAGCAAGTAAAAGTGAAAAAGGATAAAAAAGAATGTATGGAAAAAGATGAGTAGAGAGAATAAAATTAATTAGGGATAAAATTGATAAAAACACATTTAATTTTCATACAACCCCAAACTGGATGAAATAAAAATGACCAAACCAATTCAAAAATTATTTACTCTTTTATCCAAAAAATAAAAAGGAAAACTTTACATTAGTCCCTTCTGGGACATCTGGTAAAACTTTACATAATACCTCGATGTTGTTAGGTTTTTATAAGATGTAACTTGTGTGGTTTTAAAACGATTTTCAACTATCATACTAATCATGAGCTCTATTAAATAGTATGTTAAAGTATATGTTTTTCAAATGTTTAAAGAAAATAGGACAATAAAAAGTCAACTTGGGGTAAGTGTTGTGAACAACCACCAAAGAAGTTACCAATTCAACAAATTCACAACATGCGTAGATCATCCTATTGGACTAAACGAGTTTGAAAGAGATTTTATATTGCATTTTATATGTGAGTTTATATATATCAACCTAGATTTGAATTCAAATTATGAAATTGGAATCTTTTTATAACAAACTATTAATTAGTATTTAATATTATCCATTAATTTAAATTCTAGTCGTGTTGAACATAAATAGGAGAACAAAACTTCTACAACATGAATCATGAGATGGACCTTCTTTTTTAAAAATAAAAGGTTGTAGAAAAAAATACAATGACATTAATAGGATAATCCTTCGTAGAAATACTAACAAGTAAGAACATCACCTTTGGAATTTCTTCGTCTTGACATAATTTAAATCTTTCAAAAGTTGTATTGATTTTACTTTAATACTTAATATAAGCTCTCATCAGGTTAGACTGATTATCACTCCAACATAGAGTCTATCCAAAATAAAGTGGGTCAATTTACCAATAAAAATATAATTATCATTATTTACAATGTACGCCTATAAAAAAAGAATTATCTTTAAAATTATATATATGTAACAATTATTCATTACTTTTGCCTAATATTAAATTAAAAAAATAATTTGAAAATTTAAACTAAATTATTAAAGTTATAAAAAAATGTCCATGATAATTATATTATATAAAAATATTAAAAATTTTATATAATAAAACAATTAATATTGAAAAAAAATTATAAAGGGACAGACATTCTTTGGCATATTGTCCTGGTTTCCACTAGAAGCTTTAAGCCAAGTTTAACTAAGAATGCATAGACCTCCTAAGTCTCACTAACCATTACATAGTATCACTGACTTTTCTTAGATAGTCTAGAGAAGATGATCAAAGGTGTTTAGTACAAGGGATTTGGAAGGGAAGGGTGAGAAATGAAGGAATTTTGTCTATTTTTCCTTGTTTGGCACCATAAAATTTTTAGAAGAGGAGAAATTTTGTTAACATTTTACCTTATCTCCTATAACATCATAGAATTTTGAGTTAATGATTAGTGGTAATTAAACTTGATTTATGAGAAAACCTAAGTGATTAATTGATGCTTCTAATATAGCTAAGGTTGATAAGGTTTAGGTTTTGTTCGGAAGCAAGAAAATCGGACAATCAACCTCAGGGAGCGACTCAACAAAGGAACATTTATTTTTCCTATGTCACTTGCCATGGCGAGTAATAGAGAGGTACAAATGCCTCTATACGTCACTCGCCGTGGCGAGTGGTGTAACTTGCCATGGTGAGCGCCCGTTATAAATACCCATATCTATTTTCAGCCAAACATTTTAGGGTTTTGGGTAGATTTTTGGCTGGGCTCTACTAGGGTTCGACATTTAGTATATTAGAAGTATTTTAGAGCTTTAAATCGCTCTAATAAGTATCTCTAACATCTCCTCTACCTTTCTAAGCTAGATTTTCATGATTTTTGGTGGTTTATTCTTGGTGTTCTTGAGGAATCCAAAAATGGCTGAAGATTTGACCAATTATTTTGGGTTCTTATGGGTTATTTGAGTTAGATTAAGTGTTTAATCAATTTAGTTTTGGTTATATTTCATTTTTGGGTATTTTGATGTTAGGGTTTGTTGAAATGATAAGATTTTGATTATTTATCATAGTGTGATGATTGGAAATGGGTTTTGGTGATTGGGATATGTTATTGGAGGTTGGAATTAATGTTTAATCAATTTAAATGTTTGTTTTTTGTCTAAATCCGAATTTGGAGATTTTCATGAGGAACCTTAGGTGGAATTTAGGGCTTTTTCCCAATTTATATCAATTGAGATTAATTGATGACTCCATGGAGTTAGTTGAGTTGTTTAGACGTAGAATTGAGTCTTGGATTGGGTTACTTCATGTTGTAATGAGTTCTGGGCAAAATAAAGAGCATCTGTCTATTTATTGTTTTACTAATCACTTAATTAGTCTAAACTAATAGTGATTATTTTAACATCCATAATTTTTAATTATGAGGTTTAGTGTTAATTAAGTTGTTTCGAGTGGAAAATTGAGATAATAAATTGTTGATCTTGTTTGTTTGAGGCTTGAAAACATAAGGAAGGATGATTGAAAATTACATCTTTAAACTTTTTGAATAGTCTTGAGACTTTGGATCTTTTAAAAGACAAATGATAATATGTTTGAGTGAATCTTTTTGTATTAGAAAGTAGACATCTCAAACTTTCCAACTAGCCATAATTTGTAATTTTTAGATATGTGTGGAATTAATTATATATTTTTAAAGTTAGGTCATAGTTGTAGACAGTGAGCACCATCACCTAAGTGCTTAAATGAGGGCACAAGTGGTGGCTAGGGTAGAGAGAAACAATGCCTAATCGCTCAAATTAGTGCCCAAGAAATAACTGAGGTAGAGAGCAACCACGTCTAAGAACTAATGTCATATATTTTATAAAAGAGGCGAGTTGGTACTTGAAAAATGAAGAAAAAGAAGGAAACTATTGGTCTATACTAGGGTTTGTTTGTCGACTTATTATAAGTAATTTGGAGCTTTTAAACACTTGGGTAAGTGTTTCTAACCCCTACTCTTCTATTTCCTCTTAGTTTCCCCATTTTTTATGGTTGGAATCTTAGTGTTCTTGGTGATTTCGAAATGGTTAAGACTTTAACATAATATTTTGAGTTCTAATAGCTTATTTGAGTTAGATTAAGTATTTAATTGGTTTAGTTTTAGTTTGATTTTGTTTGGATGGAGTTTTGATGTTAGGGTTGATAAAGCATTGAGATTTTGATGCTTTATGATAGGATGGTGATTGAAAATATGTTTTTTTGACTTGGTTATGTTATTATGGGTTGGAATTGAGGTTTAATCAGTTTAGAATGTTGATTTGATTTAAAATTCCAAAATAGATATTTTGGACTTGTAACCCTAGGTCATAATTTTGGGTTTTTGTTCAATTAGAACTATTGAAGATTAATTGATGATTTCTTTGTGTTAGTTGGAATATTTTGACATGGAATTAAGTATTGGATTGGTTTAATGGAAGTTATGGTGAGTTTTGGAGGTTGATGAGGGTTCGAAGAGTTGTTATTAATTACTCTATTAATTTCAAACTAATGTGTAGTGATGATATGATTGTGTACATTGACTTCTAGATTATGGCTCGAGCACGGGGTTGACCATTGTTGTTATTTAGCTTTGGCAAAAGGTAACTACTTTCTACTTGTTATACATGATAATCTCTTGCTTGTGAATGGTTTTGGTTTGTTGAAATATTAGAACGCTTTTAGAATTATGTTGATATATATATAAATTGTCTTGTGGGACTTGATTTTTGAAAATACAATTATTAGAACTTATTATATCTTGTTAAAATTATGAGAATTGTGATTTAGAAATGTGTTATGGAATTTGAAATTGATCACATGTCGAATTCTTGAGCAGGATACATATGATGGGAATTAGTGAATGATTTGTATTTATTACCATAATATGATGATGCTCCATTAATACATACTGGTTGGCTCCCTATATCCCCCATAGTGAAGGATATGGCTCCTTTATGTCCCCCAGAGTGAAGGATAAGCCTTTTCAAATCCATTACATCCCCTATAGTAAGGGATAAGCCTTAATAAGCTCCTAAATTCCCCTAAGTGAGGGAATATGGTTATTAGGATTGCATTTGTATAATGAGATTGATTGGGGATTTCACGAGGTATGAGAATTAAGTTGTGAACTATGAGAACATTTATTAACTATTTTATGCTATTAGTTATTGTAATTGTCCTACTTGACACCTGGCAAGCATATATTAGTATGTAAAATGAGTTGAACTATTGGTTACTAAAGCTTTTGTCCCATATCGTAGTTATTAACATTTTTCAAGTGATAGTACTCATGTAAACCTCAAGGAAGGCTTAGAGGCTTGAGTAGTTTTATATTAATTGTATAGACTCCTCCTTTTGTTTATGTGTTGAATAGCTATATATTCTACAATAGGACTCATTTTACATACTATGATGAAATGCAATATTTTGTTTTGATTTGATTATGAGATTGTGTGCTGGTAGTAAGCCTAAGACCATATATTGATGCTTGTAACTTGTGGATCCATTTTGACTACTTTGATATATTGTGAGTATTAATTAGAATCTTCATTATGAATTAGGCTTATGTGATGATATTCTCGGGATTGAAACTTGGAGGCCCTCTTGTGATAATTGTCATATTATCGTGTTAATCTAGGGTACAAACTCTAATAACTATGTTAGCGGAATTGAAACCTTTATAACATAGTTTTGCATATTAAAGTTTAGTTGTGTCCAATTATCCAAGTTAGACCTTTAGTTGGTTGGTGATTCTTTCTCTAACATGGATAGTTTAACTTGTGAAATATGTTCTTAATTATCCATAATAGGGATTTCAAGGTGTTTGGTTATTTCTTTTTCTTTCCTATCACGAATAGTTTTTAAAAATTAGTAAGCCCTTCATATCCATGATAGGTCCTTGTGTTATTAGAAAACTTTTTTCTATCATAGATATCTCTTATGATTCAATTGAACTCTTTTTAACTATGATAGTGATTTCAAAGGGGTATAATATTACCATGGTAGCCATTTAAGTAGTTTAACAAGTTTCTTTTCTACCATAGTTACTTGTTGATTTAGAAAAGTTTTTTTATAACCATAGTAGTTTCAAATGATTAACTAAACTCTTTTTCTACCATGGTTAATTTTGATTGACTAGAGAAAATCTTTTTCTACTATAGTACATTTTGAATAATTAATTTCCTTTTCACCCATAGTAGTTAATTAAACTATTTGTAAAATGGGTTGGTTTTTCTATTAGAGGAAGAATTTTACAATTATATTACTAATTGTGTAGATTGAATTGTTGGTTGTTGGCTCGAGCAAGGGTTGACCGATTATGGTAATTATATCTAACTTGGTAAAGAAGTAATTATTTTTCAATTGTTATACATGTTATTTCGTGTTTATGAGTGATTTAGAAATGTGATTTTTGAAAGAATTATTCAATTATAATTATATTGAGATATTGTAAGATTAAATTGTTATAAATTGTTTTTTGGGACTTGGTTCAATAAAATTTGAGCATTATATTTTGAGAGTACGCATTTGCAAATAGCATAATCTTGAGTTGAAAAGTACTATCAAATTTGGGTTTGAAGAGTAGTATGGAATTTTGAGTTCAGGTGTTGACCTTTACTTCATAGAAATTTAAATTTAAATCAGTGATGATTAGTCTCCATCGTATGAATATTGTTATATTTTTTTGGTGAAGTAATCTTTTTATATCTATTTTTAGGGATTTGTAACAAGTTTTTAGTTGAAAAAAAATCTAATTAAATATGTGCTCATTTAGGTAATTATATATATAATTATTGCGAATCATCAAGATAAGACAAAACCCCATGAGTTCTATTTAGCCGCACGCAACATATGAATTTTATTTTGTTCCTTCAATATTGTTTAAAAAAATGTGTGCTAAAGTTTTTAAATAATAAAAAAATAGTTAAAATTTCCAAAAGTCATAATATTATTAAAAGAGTGGTAAAATTAGGTGCGGATCTCAATAATACAACAACTTGCAAGCAAGTCAGAATATATAATAATATATTATAAATCTCATACTATTTTATGTTAAATGTTAATGGCCAAGATTTTTAAGTTATGATATGGAGTATTATCGGGTCAAATTTTAATATTATTAAACCTAATTAAAGGTGAGTATATCTATAACGCCGTGAATTTGAATTTGAAACAAAAAATCTGACATCTTGTATTTAATATTAAATTAAATATAACATTTAGTTTATTTTTTTGGGTTACGTTAAGTAATTTGAACCCTTCCCTTTTATTCACTTGCATATCCTATTTTACCATTATTACTTGAATTAGTCTTATATCCTATTTGTTTAAAAGAATTGTTTGAAAGATTTTATTTTTAATTATTAATTATTTTAATGTGAGTTACACATAATTTAATAAACAAGTTGCACTAATTTTTTTCCTTGCCGTCAAGTTACACTATTATATTCATTAACAGTTTATAAATAATACTCTTTCATCTTTAATATTTAATTTATTTAACTATTTAGATTAAATTAAAAAATTAATTAATATAAAATATTTTTTAAATATTCTAATTATTTTTTAACTCTTATTCTCTTTCTACTTGATTATTGTTGAGGAGTATCAATAAAAATAATTTAGAAGTAAATAATAAATATAAAAATTAATTTTATATTTAGGATCAAAATTAATTCATAAATTAGATTTTATGATGAGTATAATTTTTATAAAAAATATATTATATATAGGTTAAAATTCATTATAAGCATATAAACAGATAAAACATTATTAATAAATCATAAATAATATATGGGACGGCTGCATGTGTTTGACGGACGGCTGCATGTGTTTGACGGCTAAGTTTTATACTTTTATTCGCATGAACCGATCAAACAACGAAGAAGTTAGGTTGGAAAGCACTACGACTATTATGTATATGAATGAATCTCACGTCTTTTTGGAGTTCTTGAAGTGAAATCCAAACAGAATTTTTATGTCTCCTGCCACCTACCCAGCTTCTTTTCTCAAGTCTAGAAACAATATTATTGTGATAATATTGACCTACATTTATTTATGTTAAATAATTATCTTTAAGCTTAAAAATCATGGAAAATTTGCCTGTTGAAATTTTTATTGCCTAAAGATACATAAAAAATTGTTTTAAGGATTAACATATGTAATTTATTTTTAGAGAGTGTTACTCTTTTTCAGCTACGTATAACTAAAAATAGATCGGAGAAGAGTTTGTATCTGCTTAATATGAGTTGCACATATTATATTAAAAAATATAAAAAACATTTATACCTAGGTAAAGATATTGCACATGGCTAAACAAAACAGAATTGTACATGATAGTCCTTAATTAAATAAATTTAAAGTGTCTTTGGGTAATAACAATTTTAATGGGGGATTTTTCAGCAATTTCCCCTTAAATTTATTTTTAAAGAGATAAAAGTATACCTTTACTCCTTTATCTTCACACAAAATTTTATTTTAATTCTTAATTTTATAAAATATTTTTTAAATTCTCTAACTTTGATAGAAGATGATGACATTGAGATTTTAAATGTTAATTAAATATTTTTAAAAAATGATATGTTAAGTTTAATTTTTAAAACTAATAGCGTTAAAGTTAAAGAATGATTGAATTTTTTTTTATAAAAATTACAATTATTATATGAATATTTTTATATATATTATCATACTCATTATATTTAGTTTGTTGATTTATATTGATACATTAATAGAATATAAAAATCATTTGATAAAGATTAATTCAATTGATAAGAATTCAACGGATGTCTCATAAAATATTGATTTAAATTTTGTCACTGATGTTGAGATTAGGATTTTGTTAGTAAGCGATATATAAATATATCTATAATATATTTATTTTAAAATTTATCACTATCTTAAATTATTTTTTTAGTTTATTTAATATTTTAAAATATTTTTTTAAACACGTCTAATACTCTAAATTGCCAAGAGAAAAATTACACTATAAAATATTTTATAATATTAAAAGTGTATAAAAAATATTTTAAAATATTGAATGAATCACAAAATATTTTAAAATATTATATATATATATATATAATACTTTAGTATATTAGATAAAAATCACAAAATATTGTTGCAGGCAGCTAAAAGAATTGGTCACAATGCTGAATCAACCTTCAGCCTTAATACATGTCGATCCTAGTAATTTTTATGGCCAAACTCATTTAAATTCTTATAATTATAGAAAATCAAATTAAAATAGAAGTAGATGAACTCTTTTAGTTCTACAATACACCGCTGGGCCCATCGTCACGATGTCCATCTTCGTTTTATTTAAATTTTCCCCCCCATCATCATAGTACTAAAGCAATCCATGAAAAAGGGGCGACCAAATTATTTTATGTAGGAGGCAAATTTGACCTTTCGTTTTAAGTACGTCTTTGACTTTTTCTAGAAGGGGTAACTTTTCGTATCATAGTGTATTATTATATTATAATATTAATAAAAAAACCGCAACTACTTCAATTACTGAACCAAAAAATTGCGATTGAAGACTCTAAATAAAATATATATATTAAAAACTTATTTTTAAAATGTTTATCTCAAATATTTTTAAATAATTGTAAAATACATGCACTGTTCCAGATTTGTAAAAGTGCTGTAGTTTTAACATATATGTCTAGATTAGGTGCACATTTTAGAATATAGAGACTATTATCTAAACCATATTCAAGTGAGATCAAGATGGTTTATATCTTCTTATTTTTTTTTGTATTTTTTATTTTAAAGTATTATTTATTTTATAACTTTATAGTTATATAATTAATATTATTTTAGATTATTATTTAAGATAAAATAATTAAAATTTAATTAAAATGAAAATTTGGACAATCTAGACTCATTTATATGTTTCTATTATATATTTAATCTGTACAAAATGTCATAAGTAAAGATAGTGGTATTAGGTATTTACAACAATAAGTATTATCCTATTAATAAAAATGGTCAGTTATATAAATTGTATAGGGTTATTATTCTCTATTAATAATTAAATTTTTAAATATATTATTAACTAAAAGATCCTATGTAATAATTTTATTAAGTATTCTTTATTTTTTTGTTATTATTCAGTGTTCTCTTTAGTATTTATCTTCTTTTTATAGGACTCCATATTAATTTATATATCATCCTCACTATTACATCCAATATCATTTCTTTTTATATATTTGAACAGCTTCAAACAATTTTTTTTAATAAATACTGCATCAACTCTTTCTCGTATATATTCACTATAGAACATACCTTTTTTATATAATCACATATCCATCTAAATATATTCATCTCTTTTACCCAAATTTTATACTCTTGTTATCACTTTAAAATCTAACATTTACTACTCATCTGATCCTTAATATAAGAGCTAATTGAACTTTTTAGATAGATTAATGAAGTCAAATAAGTTAGTTAATTATAATCAAATTTAACTCCTAAAAATGAATTCATATTATATGCTGTTTAATCTATTCAAGTTAGTCAAATAACTCGTATATTAGTTATAATTAACTGATTTATTTTACTTTCTCAAAATATCAAAAAAAAATTAACTAACTTTTATATTAAGGACTAGATAAGTATTATATAGCATTAATGGTATCCAATTTCAAAGTTCATAGCTATCTCTCTTAGTATAGGCGTATCCTCTAATAATCAAACTCGAGACATAAAAAAGATTTAGCTTAGCTTTATATTGTTAGAACTACTCTACGCTAAGCTTATTAGTTATTTCTTGTCACAAATAATTTCGGTAGCTTTTCTTCTTTTGAATTGCCTAGTCGATATAGAATCTAATTATAAAGTTAATCTTATTCTTATAAGACATTATTTTTATATTTATCAATTTTTTAAATTATTCTATTGATACTTTCTCAATAATAATAAAGTAAGAGAGAAATAAAAGAGTTAAAAAATGATTATAATATTTTAGAAAAAATATGTCATATTAACTAACTTATTTAATCTAATTAAATTAATTAAACATGTCATATTAAAAATCAGATAAATATATATATATATATATATATATACATGTCTAATTTAATATAAATATCTTTCTTTTGACTCGTACATATTTCACAAGTACTAAAACGGGTGGGCAACCGTAATGCCTTATGGCACTATTCTATTTTCTTCTCTTTCAATTTGGCCGGAGTTTTGTCTATATATATCATCGCCTCTCATTCTCCTTCATTTCTCAAAACACATCTATTCCACAAATCACACTGCAAACTCCTTAGCTTTTTCAGATATGGCGACAACCCCAGCATCCCTCACAGGAGTGACCGTCGAGTTCCTCGAGTTCCCGGCAACCGTGACACCTCCGGCCAGCTCCGGCAAGTCTTATTTTCTCGGTGGTGCAGGTTCGCTTATTTACCCTTTTTGCGTATTCATTGTATATATCTACTTTCTCTTATATATATATATATATATATATATATATATGTTTCCTTTTATGGGTTAGATCTGATTCAGCCAAAATATTGTTCGTACATGTTATAAATTTCAGTGCAAGTGAATTTATTATCATTAGTATTATTATACTGTAAAATTCAAACATTCTCATGCATTTGATTTCCTACAAATAGTATGTAGAGTTTTTTTTTAAACTAAAAGTAAATAATATTTTTTTAAAAAGAATTTTACTCTCCTCATCAATAAAGTTATGTTTGGAAACCTTTTTTCTTTTTTTGATAAAATATGTTAGGAAACCTATATGTGTTTGGCACTTAGGTTAGAGAATTGATTTTTTTACTCAAACCACACTTTTCTTATCTTTCAGCCAAAAACTCAATTTTTTTCTCAAAAATCACTTCTCAATTCAAACCATGGTTTGGATTAATCTGAATTCCAGGAGCTTTTGTCTTAAAAATCTCCAGCCTATTTGAATTAGCTTTTGGAGAATAGATTTTAGGAAAAATAGATTTTAGAGAATAGATTTTGGGGAGAATAGATTCTGGAAAGAATAGATTTTGAAAATAGAGATGTTTGAATGATTAATAGTAGAATTACTTTTTATATTGATAAATTACCAAAAAATGTATGATTTGATTAAAGTATGAGAGAGGAGAAAGAGTAGAGACTAAATAGGAGAGAGGAGAGAGTGTAGAGAAGAGAGAGAAAAGAGGTGATAGGATGAAGAAGAGAGAGGAAAGAGGAGAGAGACGGGAGAGGGTATAAGAAAAAGTAGGGGTAAAATAGTAATTGGATAGTCCATAAGCTCTTTTACTGTTCCAAAAGCTATTTTCAGTACCTTATTCAAAATTATAGTTTCAAACCATGGTTTTGGCCAAAATCAATTCTGGACAAAAATTGCTGTTTGTGTAAAAAATTTTCAAATTGAGATTTTGGCCAAAATGAATTCCTAGAAGCTGAATCCAAATAGACACTCATTTTACCATTAAGGGCATTAATTGTGATCGTAAAATTGTCTATTTTTTACTTCTCCCAACCTACTCCTGCGCTTCACAATAGAAAGAATTTTTGGGATATAGAAAAATAAGTTTACAATATTATAATGCATGCACAACTATGACTATCAAACACAAGTGAATTCCTTATGTTATGTCCTTTTTAGTAAGTTGTTTATGTAATTATCATATTAGTTTGAAAATAAAATTTATTTCTTATATAATTATCATATTAGTTTATATCATTTTTAATAAATTATTTATAAAAAAAATGATTCTACTATTAATCATCCAAATATTTTTAATTTTTAAAATTATTTTTTTTTCAAAATTTATTTTTTAAAAATTAATCCAAATAGGCAATGAGAATAGCCTTTGAATCTTCTGAATATTTCTGACTGCTTCACTATAATGAAAAGGTGAGGAGAAAATAATCGAGGTAGTAGGTGGGCCCCATCGTTTATTTTTGCTCTTTGTTTACTTCATCCTCAGCCATTAATCTCTCTTTATTGCCCTTATTTATTAATTATATCTCTTTTTAAATCTTTCGGTCTTATTCTAGGTCACGCATAAGTTCACGCCACCTATCTTTGGTTTTGAATAAAATAATTGAAATTATTGAAGTTGGTGGAGGACGAGGCATATGCCGGCTGTATTAAGATAATTGGCAAATGATTTTACTATGGGAGTAAACTAGTCATCATTCATTGATCGGAGTTTAGAATCATAAATAAATATATATATATATATATATATAATACTCTTCCTATTTTAAATATAAAAATTAATTAATAAATTTATTTTACTTCTTTATTTAATATTTGCTGCACTTTATTTTATTTTATTTATAAATATAAATTTTTAATCTACTTTATTTTTAAAATTTATAACTTTTTTAAACTATCCTAGTAGCTTCATATATTAAGTAAATTTTTATTAAGATATAATTCCAATTCAAATAATTAAAGAGATTGTTTTTAAAAAAACACTAACAAAGTATTTTAAAAAAAGTATTAACTAATTTTTTTAATATTTATATATTATATACCGATATATAAATATGTAGTAAAAAGTTGAAATATTTACAGCTGATCTAAATGGTTTGGTTATACATTGGTCTCTCTATTCTATCATCATCAACGTCATACCCTCCATTTTATTTCTTTATCTATTTTTTATTCTAAATTTTTTGAATCTGAAGTTTTAAATTTTCTTCTAAAATCAATGTAACGCTCAGTCAAAAAAAAAATCTACATCAAGTTTTACTTATTTCATGTATTAAGGGAAAATTCTTAAAATATAAATGGAATAAAGTTATATTATATTCACAAATTGTGTTTAGTGCTACTTATCTCAAATTTCCAATAAATATGCCTGCCCACTTATACTGATTATGTTCCTAAATATATGTTTCAATATAATAAAATAAAATAATGAAAGGATAAGGTTGAATAATTTTGGTTTGAATAAAAAATATGAAATTATTTTGAAAATATTGAATTTGGTGGGCAGGGGTAAGAGGGTTGACCATAGAGGGAAAGTTCATAAGGTTCACAGGTATTGGAGTTTACTTGGAAGACAAGGCTTTCCCATCTCTGGCATCTAAGTGGAAGGGCAAGACTGAAGATGAATTGGTGAATTCCATTGATTTCTTTAGAGATATCATTAAAGGTACTAACACTATGCATTTTATTTCTCTCTTATTTTTAAGAAATATTAATTAAAATAAAACTCAACTCACTTAATCAAACCAGTGAAATAAGGAACATGTCCTCTAGTTAGTACAATCAAAAGTTTTGGACCAGTTAACTAAATTAAATTTTATTTATTTTTTCTCTACTAAACTTAAGACAAAGTTATTTTAAGTTAAAAAGTAGTAACCCTTCATATTTATTCTTTAGTAAACTCTATTTTATTGATTTATTTATAGTTTATACATAAATGTTATATTTATATGTGGTTAGATGCCTTTTTATATAAATATTACTCCTTTTAGGGATCTATATGAAAAATTTTATATATTTTAATTATGATTTGGTTGACCTAGTTCAACTAAGATTAAACTACGAACCTTAGAATAACTGTCTTGATCAGTTTAATGATTGCTCTAATTTTTGGTACATTACATATGAGTATTTCTATGAGTTTTGTTAAAGGTACATATGAAAATTGCAGGACCATACGAGAAATTAGTGAGGGGGTCAAAGATATTGCCATTGGAAGGAGCAGAGTATGTGAGGAAGGTCTCAGAGAATTGTGTGAGTCATATGAAAGCTGTTGGCACTTATGGTGAAGCAGAGGCTGAAGCCATTGGAAAGTTCATTCAAATTTTCAAGCCTCACAACTTCCCAATTGGTTCTTCTGTTTTCTACTTGCAATCCCCCAACGGAACTCTAACGGTTAGTTATTCATTATCAAGTTGATTAATTAAGAATATTAAAGAAACTAAATAAATAATGTAATTATAGCATATAATGTTAAGTATTATTAAATTATATATCAATTTATAAATTAGATAAATTAGTTTAGAGAAAAATAATAAATATAAATATTTTAAAAATAATTTCTTTAATCTTCTCAAATTAATCAACTGGATCTTATATTTAAAAAATAAATATAGTATTCAATTTAGTAGCAGTGTTGTTTGAATTAAGTAGAATAGATCATCTACATCATATTAAGCATGCTATTAAAATCTAATTTGAGTTAGTTGGTCAGATTAATGAACCAATCTATTTATAGTTCAATCAAGAGTTTTGGACTTGGACTTATTTAATCTCTCATATTGAAGGGGACATTTTTTTTTTCATTTAGTTAATTTTTATTATTATTAAATATATGAGTTGATGAGATATTGAAGACTTTAATAAGTAACATGATATTCTTTTATGAACAATAAGTGGCATGATATTGATACCAAGCTTATTAAATTAATGACCATAGTTGTTACTTACAAAAACAATTAATTAGTATACCAAAAAAACAAATAAAATAAACAATTAATTAAAAACCTTAATTTCTCGTGTAAATGACTTTTTCTTTGTTTTTTTTATGAAATTATATATTAGTTTCTCGGATGATGGCACACTCCCAAAAACAACATCAAGGGTAATAGAAAACAACATAAAACTTATAAGCTAGTTAGGAGATTAGTTTTGATAATAAATATAAAACTTCAATTCATTTCATCTCTCATATTTATTACTCCTCTGATCATTCATATAGGATATATTCAATTAATTTAATTAGATTAATGAAATTCATTAAGTTGATTTTTTTAATAAAATATCATAATCATCTTTCTTAACTCCCTCCCCCTTTCTCTTATTTAATTATTCTTGAGAGAGTATTATTAGGGATAATTTAGGGAAAAAGTTGATAAATATAGAAAATATGATTTATATTTAGTACTAAGATTAACTCCCTAGTTATATCCTATATTAAGGATTGAATGAGTATTTTTTTTTAAACTAATTCATCCAACTTATAAACTAATATATGATTTAATATTATATAAGATACATAATTTATCTAATTACTTTAATTTATTCACATTAATTAAGTGGTTTTTACATTAAGAATTGAAGAAATATAATAGTGTATTATGTAAATGACTTGTTTGTTTGTTATGAAATTATAGATCAGTTTCTCGGACGATGGCTCTTTCCCAAAAAGTGTAGCAGGAGTAATAGAAAACAAAGCACTCTCACAGACTGTGTTGGAGACAATGATAGGGGAACATGCTGTTTCTCCTGCTTTGAAATTGAGTTTGGCTTCAAGATTAGCTCCTCTGTTCTAAAGAGATTGAGAATTTAGAACTTAATGTCAGTTTCATCATCTCTTTAAATTCAAGTTGGGGAAAGTTGAATATGAAGGGTCGATACCATAGTATTAAAATTTAATCAGTGTTAGCCAATTAGATCAGTGATGAGTATTGTTTTATGGATTACTGTGCTAATAAGCTCTTATATTAATTATTTATGTAATTGTGTAATTTTATTGTATTGTGTATTTTATGTGTATTTTTATCCATAAATTTCATGAGAATTTTAATTATTTGATCCAAATGTTCTTATATTAATCTTGCTTTTAACTCTATCACATTCTTTTCACTATAGAATTAGGGATTTGTAAAGAGTAAAATAACAAAAATAATCAATGTGGCATTGAAATGATAAAGTGATATTTGAATATTTTTTTTCTTTTATGCCAAAATATATACATCTTCCAATTAGATGCATTCTATTTGATATATTACTAGACACTAAATGTGAATACTTCTCACAGTTAGAATTTAAATATTGATTCGCTATATTATGAGGTATTAACTCATTTCGTTAGACCTAACCCTATTGGTAAAAATATAGCTCTTTTATTATAAGAGTTATGATCAACTTGGATTAAGGTCCTTATGATTTATTATCAATGGATTAGTTTTTATAATTATGGTCAATTGTAGTCAACCACCCTAAGGGTGGCGTGTCGCTAATGTTGTTGGACCAACGCTGCTGGGCTTACTTTCAAATATTATTTATGGACCATGTTAACGTTTTTAAGGCCTCTATTTCTGGATAAGTTTTATGATATATTTATACCAAAAAGAAGTTTTATGATATATATATATTAATATAATATTTGATAACTCAAATTTTAAGTTATGAGTTTTAGTCTTTCAAGAGAAAAAATAATTCATATTTTTATTAAATTATATGAACATAAAAATTTAAGAAATCAAAACTAAAATGACAAGAAATTTAAGGGACTAAAAATTATACTAATATATAACTTGAGGGCAAGCATGATATTTGGACACATCGGTAAATTTTATAATGATTCATTTTTGGATTATTTCAATTAGTAATTTATCAATTGAAATCATTGTGAGATTGTGGGATCATTATTTTTGCATAACTTTCGCACAAATTAATATCGGCGTAGGTGCAAAAAATCTCATAAAGTTTTATCTTAGACATTCAACACCATACTATTTTTGTTGTTATAAAAATAACTTATAATATTTAAAAATGAGTGCAAAAATACTAAATTCTATCGATTTCAATTAGTTGACTGTTAAAGAAATAATTTTTGACTAAAACTATTGACATAAATATAGATGTGACATAATTATATTTTAATTGGTATTATCCAGCCGATCTCCCTCATCATCTTTGTCATGGCTATTTGGTTGTTCCTCTATTTACCTCGCCATAAGCTGTTGGTCATTGCCTGTCGTATTATTTTAAAAAAAATAATAAATTAGTATTAGTTGATAAATGGTGGATAATGCCAATTATGATATAATTATGTCACATATATGTTCACGATATTATTTTTAGCTAAAAGTTCTCTATCTAATTGTCAACAAATTAAAGTTGAGCCAATAAAAATTGACACATATATAGTAAAGAATAAACTCATATTCCATAAGAATATGAGTTCAATTTCTATTATTGTTGTGAGAACTTTTTTAATAGGTAATTTTGTAACTTTTTTATAAGTATTTTTTGAGCTTTAGGACTTTGTCATGACTTTAATAAAAGATTAGTGCTAAACCTATCTAAACTTTTTATTAACAAAAAAATTTGAGATTGATAGAATTTGGTATTTTTACACACATTTTAAAATGTTACAGGTACTTTTGTGTTTGCAAAACTATTATGGTATTGGGCGTCTTTTGGGTAAAAGCTTATAGTTATTTTTACACTTTTACCCAATTAATATTTTAGGTGATAATATAATCTTAACACATTTAAGAAGGAGAATTTAAAATTAATTAATTTGTCACATTTTTTGGCCCGTTTGTTTAAGGGTGGAAAAAAGTGTTTTTGGTTAATTTTTTTATATAACTATCTAATTGAATTAGATTTAAGTATTATGGGATCTAATCCGGGAAAAATAATTTTTACATTTACATTGAATCAAATTTAAAATCTTATATTTAAGAGGACAAAATCCCTCCCATAAGAATAACGACTATTGGTACTGATTTTGGTTAATTAAATATGGTTGTTTGGAGACCTTAAAGTAAACATGTTACAATAATGCAAAGTTTAAAATATAGAATTGCATTTTTTTTCAATTTCTTTTATTATGTTATAATAAAGGGAGTTTCCTTGACTGTAAATATAAAGGGTAAAAGTATAAAAATAACCATTATCTTTTTCAAAAACTACAACTGGCACCATAACCTAACTTTAAGTATAAAAATACACATCAACTTTTTAAAATAGAGCAAAAATGCCATCTTTATTAACTCCTCTAAACTTTGGTATTTTTTTCAATACATCTTTTTGTAAATGTGCAAAAATATCTATCATCTTGGTCACAAAGTGATGCTAGCACCATAATCAAACCTCGGGTGGAAAATTGTCTATATCATATTAATCCTACATGTTACCTTCTCTCTTCTCTGTAAGTAGATCACTTCTAATTATTTTTAACCTTTTTTAAAAAATAATTTGTCTTCCTCTTCTCCAGATATTATTTGCCTCTTTCAACGAGTTTTCCACTGCCTTCATCAAGCCCCGTCTCCATTACCACCATTCGCTTCTTCTTCACTAGAGGAAGAAGAAGAAGGTGATGATCAGGAAGAAATCGTCATCCATAAACTCAAATATGGAAGAATAAAAGTCCAAAAATGATCGTCGTAACTGTTGCTTTACATCGTTCTTCAGAGGAGAATGATGACTGAAAGCAAAGAGGATTAAATTTGAGGAAGGCAAAGCTTCATTGATGAAGGGAGGGAGAAGAAACGGTTTTTCGAAGGATTAAAATTAAGTGACGTGTTGTGTGATGACTGGCACGGCCAAAGTACAGATGATGGGGTATATTATGGATACTTGATGGCGACGGAGGAGGGCTTGATGAAGGCGGTGGAGACCTCGTCAGAGGAGGCGAAGAAGATCTGGAGAAGAGGAAGAGAAATTATTTTTTAAAAGAATATTAAAAATAATTAAAAGTGATATAACTATAGAGAAGAGAGAAGGTAACATGTAGGATTAATATAACATAGACACTTTTACATCTGATGTTTGATTATGCCAACAACACTTTTTGAAAAAGACGATGAGTAATTTTGCACAATTACAAAATTACATATTTAGAAAGTACCGAACATTTAAAGGAGTTAAAAGGAGATGATATTTTTACCCTATTTTAAAAAATACACGTGTCTTTTTGTCCTAGAATTTGATCATAATTTATTAATATTATTTACTAGATTTTATTATTAAATATCTAGTTTTAAAATTTATTGTTACCCTTTCCAATATAAATATTTCTTATAAAAATTAAACTCAAGATATAGATAAATTTAATATAAATTATATTACAAAATTAACTATATATTAATTGAATGTTGATTATGGTGGAGGCACACTGTTTGAACAAGATAAATAATCAACAATTTCATAAAAAAAATCAATAATCAATAAACAACTTAATGTTATTACTGTGACAAAAAACTATTGATACTTTTGAATAAGTCTTCCAGTCCTTACAATTTCCTGGTTTTAAAGTAGTTCTGCGGACTATTTTTCCCCCCTGAATAAGCATCCACTAGTTATTGGGGAAAATTCCCTGCACTCCATTATAGCAATTTAATATCAGAGATCTCTCAAAAAAAATTGAAATTTCATTGCACCCCTTTTGGATGGAAATGAAATTAATTTTTATGGGTAAAAAGACACTGATACCCTTATATAAATTTATAACATACATAAGCAAATTTACAACAATATATAAAGAAATTAACAACCTTAATTTCCCATATTCTCACCAACCTAATTTACAACTACAATTAACAAATTTACAATAACATATGAAAGAATTAAGAACTCATATTTCCTATATTCATAACAAATATTCCCTTGTGTTATTGTAAATTTGCTTATTGTTGTAAATTAGGTTGAAAATGTAGGAAATGAGAGTTGTTGAATTCATTTATGTATTATTGCAAATTTTCCAATTATAATTGTAAATTAGGTTGGTAAGAATATAGAAAATGAGTGTTGTTAATTCCTGTGTTATTGTAAATTTGCATATGTATGTTATAAATTCACATATGTTATAGTAAATTCACATAAGGTCACCAAAATATTTCCACTTATAAGATTTAATTTCATTTTGATCCGACTGGGTGCAGTGAAATTTTAAAATTATTTGGGGCAATCTAACATTAAAATTGCTACAATGATCCTTTAATGAAAATTTCCCTAATTTTTGTGCCTAGTCTTGAGACGCCTCATCCCATTAACCACAGTCACATCCTAATCATCATAGGACTAGGATTGAGCCATAGATAGATAGAGTTAAGAGGGAATATGTGGTAGACAATGAAAACAAGGAAGGTGAATGGAGAAGGGCTTATAAGGCAAGTGTGGGAGACGACTCAATGGTACTTGTTCAAGTCAAAATGCCCAAACGTGGTAGCAGGTAGGTGTGGAGTTGTTGTGCCAGTGAGATTATCATTTCCTACCTTCCCCTTAGAAGTAAATTCCTCTTGCTCTGATGATGTACCAAACAAAAAAAATACAAAATCCCTCTATTCCTCTCCCCTCATTTCTAAACCCCTCATACTAAAAGGATTTTTGTGAGTTATTGTGGAGGTTATAATTGCTTCTCAAAAATACTTTACTGACAAAGTTTCTCTTAAAAAAATTATTAATTTAAGGGTAAAATTTAGCTATAAAATATTTGAAGATACTAGATAACCCTAAAAAATATTTTAAAATGTTTAATATATCATAAAATATTTTAAAATACTAGACATACTAGAATATAAGTAATATAAGGAATAAAAGGTGATAAACTTGTGTTGCCTAATATAAGTAATATAAAACAATTCTATGAATATTTAATTTTTTTTTTACCAAAATATCCTATATAGTTGTCTACAACTGCTCATTTTCTCTTTCCCTAGGAGTGCACTTTATTTCAGCAAAAGAAAGAAAAGAAAGAAAGCTTATATTTAATATGCACAATGTTTTATCTTAATATTTTAATTTTATAAAATATCTTTTCAATCATTTAATTAGAAACTTAACAAAAAATATATTTATACTAATATTTTAAATATTTATAAAATATTATCAAATAATAAAATATTAAGCTTAATTTTCAAGATAATAGTTATTGTTATAAAAAAATCATCATTTCAGACTAATAATATTAAGACTAGAGGACTAAAAGACACCTTATAAAATTAAGAAAATAAATTAAAACTTTTATATTATACTTTCATTGCTCAATTAATGTACTCTATATTTATCAGGCCAAAAATGGAAAAGACAATTTTGTTTTTTCAAACACAAAATCATTTCTTAACATGTATGTCTAGCTTAGATATGGGAAGGAGTAGTTATTACTCCTTTGCACGTTTGTATATGCCTAAAATTAATTACAATTTTCAACAAAGTGCTTTATAGTCAACATCAAATTAACTATGTAGCATATTCAACTACTTGCGGTAGGTATTGTGAAGAACCACTTAACTCCCTACCAATTCAACAAATTCAAAAGCTTAGATCATCCTATTGGACTAAGCAATATATATATATATATATATATATATATATATATATATATTTAATTAATAGAATATTGTGATATATTATACGATATATATTTATATTTGCAAGGGATCTTGCATTCTATGAGGGAGACTTATATGTGATATATATATATATATATATATATACACACACCTAAATTTGAAGCCTATTTTGAAATTTTATATCAAACTATTGATTATTATCAATTAATTTGTATTTGAGTTTGGTTGAATATAATAGGAGAAACCTCTCCCAATAAAAATCATGAGATGGACTATTTTTTTTTTAATTCGACAGATGTACCCTTGCTGCAAAATTTTTTGAATCACTTAAATTTAAAAAAGATCATTTAAAATTTTTATTATTATTATTTAAAATAGATTTTTTTTTGTTTTCAATTGGGTTCAATAATGCTCCAATTTGATCTAGTTAGACAGATATATAAAAGAAGAAGAAAAAGAAATGCAATGTTTTAAGAAAAATATTTAAAAACCTAACTGTTGAAAAAAAAAACACTACAAAACACACCACGGTGACATCATGGGAGAAACTTAGAAACCTAAATATTCTATTCTTTCAAGCATATTCAAACTTGGTAATTAATTTCTTTATAATCCATCATCGTCTGTTGAACTTAAGAATACAAAATTCCTGTTTGACGGTCAAACTACAATTTCAATCTCAACAAAAAAGTGACAGTTTAATTTAATTAGTTCAAAATAATTATATTTTAAAATGTTAATAATTTATTAATTATTTTATTATTTTGAACTTCATCAATATAATATTCCATTTATGGAGCCAATTCATGCCAATAAGCATGCATTGTTCAATGAGTTGATTTTCATTTTCAAGCCAAAAAAACTGAATTTTTCATTTAAGAAAAGGTATAGACCATCCGAATGAAATGTGAACCGCTCAAATCTTATTCTTTTTATTTTTTATGTTATACTTATGTTAAACTATTGTGTATTTGTTTATAGTTATAAGACTGATATTATATTATTTTATAATATACAATATTTATGGTAAAAACATTAAAAAATTAGAAAATTAAAAAAAATTAGACCATCCAAATTTGATCTAAACTATTTGTCTACATCTTTACCTCTATAAGTAAAATATTTGTGAAAGCTATATTTACATTTTAATTTAACTTTTGTTTTGATTGTGCCTCATTTTCTCATTAAAGAAAATCTCATATATTTGACAAAGTAAGATGCGTGAGAAACCATATTACGTTTGATACCTTTTGAGGCTTTTCTATTTCCATCTCTTTCAAGTTGGATGAAATTTTGTTACCAAAAATAAAAAGGTTTGATGGATTTTTTTTCCTATATATATATATCACCAAACCCTTCATTTCTCAAAACGCATCTTGCTTCCACAAATCACAGTGTTGTTCTCCCATTGCAACCATTTTCAGATATGGCAAAAGGACTAGCATCCCTCACCGGAGTGACTGTGGAGTTCCTCGAGTACCCGGCCACCATGATGTCGGCGGCGGGCAAGTCTTATTATCTTGGTGGCGCAGGTTATTCTTCTACCTCTTCTTCTTATGCACTGTATCTCATTGCCAAGCTTTGTTTAACATATTGTCTTTCATGGTTTAGATTTTTGGGATATGAGTGAGTTTTTATTTTATTAAATTTGAAAATAGAAACAATTATATGTTTTTTTCTAAGTTTTACTATGTTTTTTATATGTTTTTTTTGTTACATTATGGGGATTTATGTCTTAAACCTTTACACATACATCACTTTATTTTAATTTTGAACCTAAAGTAATACCATAAAATTCATCATTTCTTTGGTTTTTAACTCTTTTAAATGTCTATAACCATCAAACTTTATCTCCCTCTTCCACTTTCTGGTTCTTTTCAAATTGTAATTAAGAAAAAATAATTAATTATTCAATCATTATAGTTTTAATTGAGGTACATTTTAGTTCCTTAATTTTAACTCCATTTTTAACTATTTAATTATAACTTAGTTTTTGGAGGACTAAATATTGTCTAAAAATATAATGGTCAATTTACTATTGAAACTTGAAGAAGCTAGCTTCTTTTTTATACACTGGAAAGTAAAACAATAGAAAACAAAACTAAGTCTCCTTCATCGATACAAGAATTAGCATGCCTGAATTAGTGCTTAGCATTTGTTGAGGAAGTTAGCTATAACCTATTCATAACTGTAGGGATTAAATAATCAATTTTTCTTTAATAAATTTTACAACAAATTTGATTTATTTTCTCTCCCTGATCCTGCTTTGTTTTTCATCCTTATTCATTAATTACGCTTTTGCCCTTTTTATTATACTTTTTTGGTCTTATTCTACAAGTGAAGCAGAACAACTACTCTTTTCCAGGTAAAATAATATATGCAAACTCATGTCGATACATATTTTATTGTATTTTTTTTTATTTCGTGTACATATTTGAAAATTTTTAACTTTTAAATCTTATTCAATTCAATATATCACTCAAATAAAAGTTATCTATAAAAGATCATCAAACATTTTTTCTATAAAATAATAGCTTATGTTCATATATTTATGTTTGAATATAATATAATAATAAAAGGAACTAATAAATTAGTTGATATGGTAAACGGTCTCATCTCTATAAAGAGAAGAATACGAGTTCCAATTTAAAAAAACATACTTGTTAAAGAGGTGAGAACCATTTACGTTCTAAACCTCGAATCTATAATAACTTGAGGATATCCTTGATTAAATAAAAAATATAATAGTCTATCTATTTTTTCTTATAAGATCAATTTGATTTGTTTTGAAGAAATTAAAAAACTAAATAAATAATTTTAAAATATTTATATTTATTTTTTCTCTAAATTAATTTGTCATACTAATAAACTAATATATAATATAATAATATTTAATAAATGTTATAATTAAGCTATTTGTTTAACTTATTTAATCTCTTAAAAAACTCAACTGGGTCTTATAATAAAAAGGGAGGTAGTAATAAAAGGCTAAAGTCATGATTTTGGTTTAAACATAACTATATAATTAATTTGAAGATATTGAATTTGGTGAGCAGGTGTCAGAGGGTTGACCATTGAGGGGAAGTTCATAAAGGTCACAGGCATTGGAGTTTACTTGGAAGACAAGGCATTCCCATATCTGGCCTCTAAGTGGAAAGGCAAGACTGAAGATGAATTGGTGAATTCCATTGATTTCTTCAGAGATATCATTAAAGGTACTAACATTATGCATTTCATTTCTTTTTTTTAACCATAAATAAGGAATATCTTTTGCACAAGATGATAAACTAATCTCTTTTAAAATAAAGGTGAAAGGTCAATGAAGTTGAATTTAGTAAAAATGGGTTAATCTCTCATAACGTGACAGATTAACATACAAATACTTATTATGAGATATATATATTTAGTGTCTAATTATACTTTAAACATGATTGTCTCTAATAAAAAAATACATGCGCTCAACAAATAAATAAATAAATATTTTAAACATAATATTAAAGCTCAACCCAAGTCATTTAATGTGTGTATTTGGAAAGAGTTTAGACCAATATTTTAAAAGGACTATTGGAACAAATTTTGGTTTGAATTTTTTTTTTTAAAACAAATAGTTATATTGTCTAAAAGGGATTTTGAACCAAATTATGATTTAAAATCAAGATTTTAGATAAACTATTAAGACTAACTTCTAAAATAGTAAAAGAATTTATGGATTACCCAATTACTATTTTATCTTTATTTTTTCTTACAACTTCTCTCTTCTCTTTTCTCCACCCTCTCTTATCTCTTTTTTCTTTTTCACCCTCTCTCGTTTCTCTTTTTCACCCTCACTCCTCTCTCATATTTTTAATAAAATAATATTATTTCTAGTAATTTTCTAATTATAAAAGTCTTTTTGATAATAACTATCCAAACACTTAATTATTCAGAACCACTTTTTTTTCTATAAGTTTTTCTCTAAAAAGGTTTTTCTATAAAATGTCCAAAAGTCTTTTTTTTATAAATATTTTTCTAAATTTTTATTCAAACATGCCCGATTAATAAATAATTGGTTCAATCAAGAGTTTTAAACAAGTTATTTGGGTTAAATTTTATATTTCTCCCATTGTTGGGCTTAAAACGACCATGTTGAGTTAAAAATATAATAATAAATTATATTGGTGTTTTAATAACTCTGTTTTGTTAGATTATCTTAAATTTATACATGAATCTATATATTAATACATTTTATATAAATATTATTTTTCAAAGTCATATATGATTTTTTTATGTATTTTAATTAAATTATATTATTTTAATTACAATTAATTAATTTCGATCACTAACCCTTAAACTACCCATATATGTTCAACGATTGATGATTACCTTGCCCCTAAAGGATATAGTTTTTCCCCTAAACTTGCTACATAAAAAAATGGTTGAAAATTGAACTTCAAACCATTTATTTAAAGGATAAGAGCCTTTCCTATTTATGCAAATCTAGATTATTGCATTTCATTTTATATGAGTATTTTTTTTATGAATTTTGTTAAAATTAAATGTGAAAATTGCAGGACCATACGAGAAATTAATAAGAGGGTCGAAGATATTGCCATTGGAAGGAGCAGAGTATGGAGGGAAGGTCTCACAAAGCTGCATGAATCATATGAAAGCTGTTGGCACTTATGGTGAAGCAGAGGCTAAAGCCATTGAAAAGTTCATTCAAATCTTCAAGCCTCATAACTTTCCAATTGGCTCCTCTGTTTTCTACTTGCAATCCCCCAACGGAACTCTAACGGTTCGTTATTCATTTTATTTACTTGAAATTATACGTAAGGTCTTAAATTCTATGTTATGTACAGATAATTTTCTTAAATTTTAAAACTTTATGATGAATTTCTTAAATTAATGATCATAGTGGTGGGGAAAATCCGACTCAAATCACAAATAAGAGAATTTATCCCTACAAAATCATAAAAGCATTGACCAGTCCTATGTAACTTCAGGAGAGATATTACAATTGTGAAATGACCATATTGTTTTCATTCATTAAAAATAAGAAGTGTGATGGCATAAATAACAATTTTATGTGTTACAATTGATAAGTCAAACAACAACGAATAACAATTCTATTTCGCTTAATGCCATACTCATATTATTAGTTGTTATTTGTTTATATTTGACTTGTCAATTACAGTACATAAAATTATTTATATCATCTCACTTGTCTTTTTTTAATGAATGAAGGCAAGATAGTCATTTTAAAATTGGAACCTTTTTATCTAAAGTCCTATGGGATTTATCAATGATTTAATAATTTTGTAGGATCTTATAAAAATAAATTCTCTTATATGAGTTTTGAGTGAAATTCCCCTAGTTGTTATATACTCCATCTGGGCCTTTTGTTTATAAGAAACTTTTTGGAGAGTTTTGTCTGCCCTTTTATAAGAGACTTCACACATTTCTAGAAGTATTGGTTACTTGTTTTCCCTAAATACTCTTAATTTTAATTAGAGAGAACACTAATCTAGTAAATTTATTAAGGAAGGGTAGTTTTGGAAAATGCTTGAAAATATGGATATATTTAATAAGAGTAACTAATTTAAACTAATTTTTTTAATATGTGTAAAAATGTATCTTATAAAAAGGATTAGAGATAGTACATGATATTCACCTGGTCCTAAACGTATAAGCTAGTTAGGAGATTAATTTTTATTTTAAATATAAAATCTCAATTTACTTCATCTCTTATATTTATTAGTCTCCTAATCCTTAATATATGATATATTCAACAATTTGATTAGATTAAAGAATTTAGTTAAGTTAATATATTTTTTATAAAATGACATAATTATCTTTCTTAACTTCCTCTCTCTTATTTGATTATACTTGAGGGAATATCATTAGAGATAATTTAGGGAAAAGTTGATAAATATAGAAAATATGACTTATATTTAGTACCAAGATTAACTCCCCAATTATATCCTATATTAAGGATTGGATGAGTATTTTTTTGAAACTAATTCATCCAACTTATAAACTAATATATGATTTAATATTATATAAGATACATAATTTATCTAATTACTTTAATTTATTCACATTAATTAAGTGGCTTTTACATTAAGAATTGAAGAAATATAATAGTGTATTACGTAAATGACTTGTTTGTTTGTTATGAAATTATAGATCAGTTTCTCGGACGATGGCTCTCTCCCAAAAAGTGTAGCAGGAGTAATAGAAAACAAAGCACTCTCACAGACTGTGTTGGAGACAATGATAGGGGAACATGCTGTTTCTCCTGCTTTGAAACTGAGTTTGGCTTCAAGATTAGCTCATTTGTTCTAAAGAGATTGAGAATTTGGAACTCAATTTCAGTTTCATCATCTCTTTAAATTCAAGTTGGCGAAAGTTGGATATGAAGGATCGGTACTATAGTATTAAAATTTAATATGGATTAGCCAGTTGAATAAGGGATGAGTGTTATTTTGTGGATTGTTATACTATTATGCTTTTATATTAATTATTTATGTAATATTGTGTAATTTTTATTGTACTTGTATTGTATGTGTATTTTTATCCATAAATTTCGTGGGAATTTTAAATATTTGATCAAAATGTTCTTATATTAAACTTTTTTTAACTCTGCCACATTCTTTTCGCTATAAAATTATGAGTTTGTAAAGGGTAAATAACAAAAATAATCAATGTGCCATTGACATGATAAAGTGATAATTGAATATGATTGTTTTTTGCCAAATTATATGTATTTCTCGTTGCTGAAATTTAAATATTGATTCACCACGTTTGTCATAGATTAGCTCATTCTACTATACCTAACTCTATTAGTAAAAATATAGCTATTTTATTCTAAGAGTTATGATCAACTTGGATTAAGGTCCTTATGATTTTTTTATCAAGAGATTAGTTTTTATAGTTATGGTTAATTGTAGTCAACCATCCTAAGGGTGGCAAGCCGTTAATGTAGTAATGATATTTGGTAATAGTATGGATTTTGACCAAAGTTGATCACAATTATGATGATCTATTGCTTAATAAAAACAGATAACTTTTGGTTTCTAATTTTTCCCATTTATTGATTTATACATTTTGACTTAAAAGAACTCAATCCCTATACTTTTTTAGAATTGTCTTTTGTTTCAAATATTATGGACCATTTTAACGTTTTTAAGGCCTTCTATTTTATGTAAAGAAAAAAAATAGAGGCTTCTATTTCTTGATCATTTTTATGATATATATATTTATATATATGGGTTAATATAATATTTGCCTATTAAATTTTAAATTATAGATTTTGGTCTTTTAAGAAATAAAATAGTCCAGATTTTCATTAAATTATGGGGATTTATATTTTAGATAGAAAGAAATTTGACAGACAAAAATTTATAATTTAAAACTTGATGGATCAAAATTAAAATAACTGCAAACTTGAGGGACTAAAAATTGTACTAATATATAACTTCAAAGGCAAGCCTGATATTTGGACACCGGTAAATTTTATAATGATTCATTTGTGGACAATTTTAATTAGTAATTTATCAATTGAAAACATTGTGAGATTGTGGGGTCATTATTTTTGCATAAATTCTCATAAAGTATTACTTGAGCACGTTAAACACCATAATATTTTTTTAAGGTGCAAAAATAACCCAGAATATTTGAAAATATGTGCAAAAATACTAAATTTTGTCAACTTCAATTAGTTGACTATTAAAGAGAAAAATTTTCACTAAAAATATTGATATGAATGTAGATGTGGCATAATTATATTCTAGTTGGTATCATCCACCCAATCTCCCTTATCATCTTTGTCATACTCATAGCTCCTTATAAAGTTCAAATAATGACTTTTTCTTTGTTTTTTCATAAAATTATAGATTAGTTTCTCTGATGATAGCCTGCCCCGAGAAATAGCAGCAGGAGTAATAGAAAACAAAACACTCTTAGAGACAATGTTGGATACAATGATAGGGGAGCATGTTGTTTCTACTGCTTTGAAACTGAGTTTGGCTTCAAGATTAGCTCCTTTGTTATGAAGAGATTGAGAATTTAGAACTCAATTTGAGACACTTAACTTAAGATTTCTCTAAATTCAAGTTGGTGAAGTTATTGAAAATAGTACCTATAGTTTTTGTTTAAATTTACCAATTTCACAAATATGGAACTCCAAAAGATCTGAATTTCCCATGTTTATGTCATCAACATTTTTAACCAAGATGTTGTACCGTGTTGTTGTTGTTTTTGATGAAAAAGATACCCTAAATTAAATTAAGAAAGCATGTGAGATTTTTTGTATTCAGTAAAATATTTCTTTATACTTTCGAGGCCTAGAATACAATAGATTTTTATCGCTTCTAACAAATATATTTTACCAAATTTAAATATGTGTTTTCCTCCTTATGAAAGTGATGCATTTACCACCCCAACCAACAGCATGTTAGATTGGTCACAAGTATATTAATGTGAACAAGATTTCTTATACCAT
The DNA here is from genome assembly GCA_037074615.1 of Leucaena leucocephala. Lineage (NCBI taxonomy): Eukaryota > Viridiplantae > Streptophyta > Magnoliopsida > Fabales > Fabaceae > Leucaena > Leucaena leucocephala. Next base: position 5,440,225 of record CM073561.1, on the reverse strand, counting down.
TGTCAACTTGGATAATAAGCCTCTAATGCCCTACTCTTTAATGCTCTGGGGTTGATTGGTATGAGGTATTGAAGTAAAGGGAGGGGAGGAAAAAAAATTTAAGTTGGATTTGAAAAAGTTAGATAAAGGAGGTTATAAAATTTTAATACATAGGAGATGTGAAATATAAGGGTCGAAAAATGAAGTAAAAACTTTTAACATCACTTCTCTATTTTTTTTTAAATCTAACTCTGTAAAAATTTATCCTCCCTCCCTTCCCTTCTAAATCTCTCATGCCAAACACTTCCTTAAAGTTCTCAAACCTGTAAGATATTAAATGCCTCTCATTTTATATGGAATCTAATGAGCAAAAGAAATAAAAAAAAATATTTAGAAAGTTGAGACATTACAAGCTGCATTAGAATAAAGTCACCATAATCTATTACATTCTTGTCACTATTAAAATTAAGAGTTAATAAAGGATAAAATTATAATAAAACAACCAATGTTATACTTAAATTAAATGATATTTAAGAGTTATGGTCAATTATATTCTATCTTATCCTTAATATAAGAATTATTTAATTTTTTTAGATAGATTAAAGGAACTAAATAAATCAGTTAATTATAACTAAATTCAATCTTTTAAGATAAACTTATATTATATTATTTTTTAATTTATCTAAATTAGTAAATTAATTCTTATATTAGTTATAATTAAGAATAGTCTTGACAATCCCATCTTGAGAATTCCATACATGTTTCAGTGATTTTAGGATATGTCTATCTCATCCTAATAAGTATTAGAATGGGAAAAGCTCGAGTCAAGATAGGAGGAATTATTGGGACAAATCTCGAGATGACCCTCCAGACGTCCTTCTGAGTATATTTATTTATATTGATTAATACTCACTTTTTTACCTTAGTCTTAGGCTCTTAGCTCAGTTCCTCAGTCGTGCCCCACCATCTTAGCCCTACCAGAGTTCGTAGAAAAAGTTTAAAATCTAGCGATTGGTTTTAGATCTTGCGGGTCACAAAAGTAGCTAATGCCGACTGCTCCCTGCTCGTATATTTGATATGTGGCAGCTAGCCCAGAAAATCTTTCAGCTTCGGCACTCAGTCGTTCTAATTTTATAGACTCTATACTTCGTCGTTCAAGTAGGTTTTTCATTTTCAAATTTCCTTTTAAGTTTCAATTTTCCCAACACTATGTTTTGTTTTCGTTCCTCCAGTAGCCATGATTTGCATTATCATTAAAATTTTAAACTGTATGATTCACTTATAATCATCTCACATAAATTTAATTGATAAGCTAAATTTCAAATTTTATATTAATTAACTAATAATTTATAATTAAAATATATTTCCAATTTCATAATTAATTTTTTATTTCGAAATTAGTAGTTAAATTTTATATTTATATATCTACATTATTTATTTACATATTTTTAAGGTTTTTGTATAAAGTGTGAATCTTTAAATATGTATTTAGTATATTAATAAAATGTTAATTGATATAGTAAATAATATTATTTTTATAAATAGAATTAAACACACAATTTTTTATTTATTGAATAGTTTTATGCCATCAAACTCGAAAGGGATGACCCATTTAAACCCTTAGCCCATTAGGCTTATGACTAATTGTTTAGGATCACGTTGCCAAGATTTTACCAATTATCTGTAAATTTAATTGGTAAAAAGATGAGAGAAATAATTATTTAGAGTGCATTTGATATTTAAGAAGTATAATTTTATTATGGTTCTAATCGTGGTATTTATGAAGACATCTTAATTTCTAAATGTTTAAGTTTATGTCTGAGGGTAATAGACAACTTGCCCTACCCAAAATTAGTATCACTTAAGAGGAATAGAGACTTTACTCTATCTTTAGATCATGGATGAATTCAACTTCTTTTTAAAAATTATTGTACAAAAAAAAATTACCAAGTTTCTAACTTCTTTTTTTTTTTGTTAAAAAGTTTCTAACTTCTAATCCATAAAAAACAGTTTTAACCTCCAAATACTTGTTTGCATAGCTTTTGAGAAAAAAATGCTCTTTAGTTTTATCCAATTCACTTTTAACCTCCAAAGTCATGCACGTGGTGGGTTTTTTTCCCCAACTAGGAGACATATCATTAAAATAAACTAAAAAAATAGAAGAAGAAAAAAAACACACACCAAATTTTTGGTGGTGGGTTTAGTCTCAAGTGCATCCACTTATATTTAAATTTATATTTTTAGAAAAATAGTAAAAATTATTATATTCTTTCACTTTCACTAATAAATTTGTAATAAATAAAATATTAAAAGATATAATAAATAATTCTAAAAAATTGCCATAATTCTTTTTATTTTTATAATTTTACATCTAAACATGTTTTTCTGCTAAATTATTAACAAAAAGTTAATTTATCATATCTATCCCAACATATATTACCTGACTTCTACCTTGTGCTTGTTTGGGATGGCTCTTTTAGCCCTTAATTGACTTCTAGCAAAAAGAAAGTGACTTTTGATTAGGGATGAGTGTTTGATATGGCTTTTCCATGACTTTTGGACAATGAGTAACTTTAAAAATGAAACTACTTTGAGGTACTTATAAAAATAAAAAAAAAGTTACTTTGTTACCATGGAGAGAAAAAATAAAATGACAATAGCAAGAGATTGTAATGGGATAAAAACCTACTTTTTAATATATCACCCAAACAAATTTACTTTGTAAAAGTCACTTGGAATAAAAGCATATTCAAACATAAAATCATATTATTTTTACTCTAATTTCAATTTATAAGTAAGATAAAATATTTATAAGTCGGATAAAATAACAGCTACTTTTATTAATGCTATTCCAAACACAACACTTAACTTTAGTTTCTAAAAGTTAGTTAAAATAAAATTCACTTTTGTCAACGCTATCCAAATAAGCCCGAAGTCTATGATGTTTGAAGGTCTAAACAATAAACCAAATCCCAACAATTCTTCTGCTTTAATATGAGAATATTTAATCTTAACAAATTTAGAACTCAACAATATCTCAGAATAAAGTCCAATAAGAGGATACCTAATTTTAACAAATTTAGTACTCAACAATATAGTGGATAAGATCAAATAGAAGGATACAAATATTTAAAAAAATCCTAACAATTCTTGAAAATCAATAGGCCTATTCTACAACACTGACCCATTTGTCAGGCTCTATTTCTACCAATAGCTCTAAATAACATGACGGACAGAAGCGTCTCTATTGTGGCCTTCCCTCTTGACTCTCCATTTAGTTGCCGTCTAGGAGTTAAACGCAAATCTAATATTACATATTAAAAAATAAAATAATTCAAATTATTTTTAACATTACAAGCTTTCTCAATATATAACATCATACTTATGTTTAGCATTTAAATAACATTATTTTGACTAAAGGGAGAGGTAACGAAGAGGCTCCTTTCGGGAAAGAATGGACCAACCAATGAGGGAACATGATACTATCCCCTCATAAAGCATTCAATTCAGTTCATTCCTACAGGCATCTCGAGTGAGTATTATAAAAGGGTAATCTTTAATCTATTAGCAGTTTTTCAATAGAAAGAGAGAAACAATAGAGTGTGGGAGAAGAAAAGAAAGAAAACAAAAATTTGAAAAATAGTGTTTTTTGTATTTTTGGATTTTCAATTTAATTGTGATTTTTATGGTCATTCACAGAAAATATAAATTCGAACAGGCTCTTTTGTATAATTTTTCCTCCTAAAATGATGACGTGGAGATTATATTAGATATATTATTTGACATAAAAACTTGAAGGCTGAGAAATTAATTACCATGAATATTCTAAAATATTTACATTAATTTTATTGAAAATATAAACTTACTAAATTATACTAACTAATTAGAGCATATTTCGAAATTATTAGTTACATTTTATATTTATATATCTACACATTATTTATTTACATATTGTTAAGGTTTTGTATAAAGTGTGAATCATTAAATAGGTATGATATACATATATATACACACACACATACATATATATATATATATATATATAAAGTTTACCCAAAAAATTCTAATCTTAGAAAAGCCTCCTTGATTATGAACACCAAAATTTTGAAGTGTAGATTCACTTATAAAAATATCAAATAAATTTAATTGGTAAGCTAAATTTCAATTTTATATTAATAATTTATAATTAAAATATATTTCTACTTTCATAATTGAATTTTTGTCATTAATTTAGAAAAAGTTTGTAATATGATGAAAAATCAAAATTAGAATAATTTGAAGGTTTTGTTTTTTGTAAACGAAGTATAGAATAAAATGAATATATTATGTAAACAAAAACTAAAACTTTAAAAAATAAAATTCAAATAATTTAAATTTAATATAAATAGGTCAGATATATTAAATAATTATCTTTTGTCAATCACCATAGTTAATATAAGTATTCAAAATGAAAAAGAAAAACCGGCAGCACATAGCTATAACTGACAGTAAAATCCGACGAGATTTCAATTATTTTAAAAACCTCGAAACCAATTACGAGATAATAAGATTCATAAAATAATTATATATTATTAAATCAAATACAATGCTATTCCAAAATTAAACATAGAATATAAAATACCTAAAAAAAGTAACATCAGGTAGATATAATAGTCTCAAAGCAGCCTAAGCAAGCCATCAACCTCTGGTCAAGTCCTTAATGTCAGGGGTGTGCATAACACAGGAGTAGATAGAGTAGTCCTTTATCAATGCCCTATCTAAAATAGATATAGATTATATTTTATAACATAATATCCAACTCTACCTGATAAAAATTCTAACAATTTTAGATTAGGTATAAGCGGACTAGGCATAGATGGGCTAGACATGCCTAAATCGTGATGCCATACTCATATTATGAAAAAAATCTACAATTATAAATTTCTAAAATAATATCATATTCATGTGTCTTCAAGAGTTAAATAATACCAATAATTTACTAAGAATAAGGCAATAAAGATAATAATTAAAATTTTAAGATCCATTGTATATAAAAAATAAGATTTAAAGTTTAAGTAGTTTGTAATTGTAATTTTGTATCAATCTCCCTAATATTGACAAAGATAAAGCATATAAAAAAATAAAATAAATAATTATAATTTATAATGTAATCATATGATAATTAACAAAGTTAAAAAATAGAAAAAATTAGTATAATTATAAATATTAAAAGATACAACTTACCTACTTAACTATTTATATTTTTAAAATAGAGAAAAAAATAAAAAAAAATAAAAGAATGGGTGTTCATAGGCATTGTAGGGCAGAGCAACCCCTATGCCCGGTGCCTAGTCTGAAAAATATATGGGTTATATTTTGTAACCCGATGCCTAACTCTATTCTATATTTATCGGGTTGGGTATGATATTTTTATTATGAGCTCAAATAAATATATCGAGTCATGAGTTTTATGCACATCCTATTTAGTTCTCCGCTGCCATGCGCTCAGAAACTTCAGCCACGGGCTTCTTTTTTCGGTTCAGATTTGGGCTCTGGCGATGGTTTGGGATTGGAACCATGTTTCGGCTTGGGCATTCCACTATGATTTGGTGCTCCAATGAAGAAGAAGGAATCAGGAGGGCCCAAGACGAACATAAAACTTCGTTTCTTATTGTGGGATTGTATGAAAATGAAAGGAGAGAAGATGGTAAAAAAAAAAATAAAAAAGGCAACATAGAATAGAATTTGAGTTACCTATCCTTGTGAGTTTAGCTAGCAAAGATATAAAATATATTACTATTTAGAGCGTATTTGATTTTTAAGAAATATCATTTGTTATGATTTCAGTTATAGTATTTGGGAAAATATCCTAACTCCTAGGCATTTAGGTTTACGTCTGAGGGTAATTGTCGACTCGCCCTACTTAATATTAGTATAACCTAAAAAGTAAGAAAATTTCATCCTACTTTTATATCATGGGTAATCACAACCTCTTTCTAATAAAATTTTGTACAAAAAACAAAATGAAAGAAGAGAATTTGAGTTGGAGAATGATATGCATTCTAGCAGGATATTTTATAATTTTTGAATTAAATATTTGTATATCTTATATCTAGATTACTTAAATCATCTAGATTTGATTTGATTAAGATGTCTAAATTTTGATTTAATTTTTTAGTCTCCTGATTTAATATTTTTAATTTATTTATCTATAAATTATAATTAATAATCATAATCAGTAATCTCACTTTGATATTAAAAATATTTTAAATTTTAGTTTAATGAGATTACTAATTAATTACTATTATTGGATTTATATATTTCAAATATTAAAGTGGGGCCTCAAAATCTTTTAAAGATCAAATTTCTAATTTTTAACCATAATAAAAATTTATAATCATTATAATTAATTAATTATAACTTATTTTTTCTACTCCTGGTGTATGAGAGAAATATCTAGTTTTGACTTAATTTTTAATATATTTTTCTTTAAATAAATTAAAAAAAGAAATACTTATTTTTAATAATATACCATCATATATTTAGTATCTCATTATACCTCTATGGATATAGATCAAGCTGGTTTTGACTATAAATGAAGAATGGCTCACTTATGTAGGGGTGTACATAAAGCCTACGATCCAGTATATTCACCCGAGTCTACAATAAAAAAGCTTTATCTAACCCGATAAATATAGCAGCCCGATAAATATAGGATAGGGTTGGGTATCGGGTTATAAAATACAGTGTATATTTTTTTTGAGTTAAGCATCAAGCATGGGCTGCCTTACCCGACCCTACCCATAAATACCCCTTTGCTTGTTTTTTAACTATTCCTCTAGATGTTATACTTGGAGGAAGAATATGATAGCTATTGGTAACTAAATGGTCATTTTATAAATATGAGTAGTTAAATAAGTAAGTTGTATATTTTAATATTTATAATTATATTGATATTTTTTAACTTTGTTAATTATCATATGATTACATTACAAATTATAATTGTTTATTTTATTTTTTTATATGCTTAATCCTTGTCAACATTGAGGAGATTGATGTAAAGTTTCAATTACAAATTACTTAAACTTCAATTTTTTTTTATATATGCAATAGATTTCAAGATTTTAATTATTATCTTTTTATTGCCTTATTCTTAGTGGATTAGAGATATTATTTAACTCTTGAAGATATATGTATATGATATTATTTTATAAATTTATAATTATAAATTTTTTTTACAACATGATCATGTCATTACGACTTGCACATACAAGCTGCCCATGCCCAATTCAAAATGGTTAAGGCTTTTATCGGGTAGGATTGAATATCGGGTTATAAAATATAACTCATAATTTTTTTAAACAGGACATCGTGCTCATACCCACCCCTACTCTCATGTGTGTCTTGAATTATATAGTCCTTTTTCATAAGATTTATTAGTAATAATTTAATTTCGGAGAGCTATTATTAATTAAGTTTCTTGTTCAAGACATTTCAATAATTTTGCCATTTAATATTGAATATATTAAACTTATTTGAATGAAGTAGAATAAACACTAGTATATATATCCATGGTTGTCAAACTCGTGAGTTGACTTACCAAGTTTACAATTTTTACTTTCTAGCATACAAAATGTTAATTTTAGTTAAATTAGTAGTACTTGTAAACTTAGTAAAACTCGCAATTTCACTCACTGAATGTATTTTTTTGCGTCTCTAACTTAAAAGTTATGTTAACTTTCTTTTAACCTCGTGCTACTTTGTTTAATTTAATTATGTTTAATAACTTTATATTTGAACTTCGTTGAAAATTCTTTGTTAAGTATGATAAATTATGAATATTGATAGATTTAATTCCAATTATTTAGTTTTGAAATAAATTTAAATCAAATTTTTATCATTTTTGTATTATAATTATTAAATTATATACTTTTAATAGTTTTTAATGATAAAATTAAACTCTTAGTGTGTATGGTTTGATTTCACGATATAAATTTATATTTCTATTACGAGTTTGTTTAAACTTATGAATTTTACAACCTTGGAGTATATCTTAACAATTCTGTCATTAGCAATTAATATTGAGTATATCAATCTTAGCATTAAGTATAATAGACTCAAATATTAAATACAAAAGAGAAAATATAAAAAAAATATTACTTGAATTTCAAAATCCCAAATAAAAAATTCCTATAAAAATGTGTTGTTATTTGATTTATAAGAGTAATAAATAGTTTAAAAAGTATAATAAACAAACTAATTTAAATGGTATTTTTTAGAATTTTTTTTATTGACAATAACAATTTACTTAAATTGCTCACATGTTCAGTTATTTATTGTTTTTAATTTAATATGGAATAAATTACATATAACTCTTCTAAAGTTTGAACTATATACAAATAACTCCCACAAGATTAAATACTCAATAACAAACCACTCTAAAATTTTAAAATTTGTGCAAATAACTCTCAATATTATCAATTATATATCCTTTAAACTTTATTTTTGTGTATATATAACCTCACAAACTTTAAGCAATATGTGTATAACCTCATGAACTTTAAGGTATATGTAGATAAGTAATGAAAAAAAAACTAATAATATAATGAGTTATCTATATAAATATAAAAATTTATGAGGGTTTATTATGAAGTTTCAAGGGAGAATTAGAATAAAGGATTTACATTAAATAATATTTCTTGAAAAGGATCATAACAGTTATAATTATTTAAAAAGACCAAATACCAAAATAAAAATTTATAATTACTAAATTACCCCTTACAGAACTTCCTATATTTTCTCCAACATTTTATTTTCAAAACTAATATAAATTTTTAAACTTCTTACATTATTTCCCACATTCTATTTTAAAATTATTATAAATTTTATTTTTTTTACCAAAATTAAAACCCCCATAATCATCCATGACATATTTTTTTTCTAACTTTTATTTTCCACTAACATCCATATATGATATATCAATATAAATATAAGAGTATAAATTCTAAACAAAAAAATAAAGAAATATGAAAGAAATTATATCCACTCAAAAAAGTTACAAGAAAGGGGCATACCAAAAAGAAATTATATTAAGATGTTAAAAAGGCTTTATTCCTAAAAAAAACACATTATTACCTTATAATATTGACAAAATTGAACAATATTTTTGTTAATTTTTTTCAATTGATATTTACATTGCAAACACAGATAAATTTTAGTCAATTTATTGAAATTTAAAATTTTATATTAGTTTCAAAAATAGAATGTGGGAAAAAAAATATATGGAAGTTTTGGTAAGGGATAATTTAGTACTTTAAAATTTTTATTTTAATATTTAGTCTTTCCAAATAATTATAATTTTTAAGGTCCTTGTCAATAAATATCATTATTATAGGTATTTTATTATAATTCTCTCCAGTTTCGAAGATAAGGGAGGATATCTATGCATGACATAAAGTTCATTTTTAATCTCTAGTGATCTTTTCAAATTCAAGTTGGTGAAATTGGATTTGGATGTGAAGAGTTGGTATTATAAAAATACTCTCTGATTTTTATTATAAGGCATATCTAATTACTTTATCAGAATTAATTAAAGGTGTTTAAGTGATTAACTTTATTTGTATTATAAAAATGAGAGAAGATGAAGAAGTTAAATAAGAGAAGAAATAATAAGATAAGATATTGAAATGGGAGGTAAGGGAGTATTTCTCATTTACTTGTATTCTCACCACTATAAATACCTCGTGCATAGCCTTTATTCACAACTATTAAAAACTAAACATAATGTTATAAAAGAATAAAAATGAATGTAATGGTATTAACAATAAAAAACTCATCTCAAGTAGTTCATTGAGGAGGTTATAGGTTTATGATATTAAGAGAAAAAAGAATTCTAAGAGGAATCCCAAAAACTAAGAGTTATATATACATCACACATGCATGCATTATTTATAACAATTCCCTTGGATGTCCATAACAAATATTGTGCCTCATTAAAATCTTACTAGAAAAAATCCATTGGGATAAAAATCTAGTGAAGAAAAAAGAGTATACAATACTTATTTAAGCTATCTCATTAAAAATTGTTTTAGGAAAACTCAATAGGAAAAAACTTTAAAAAAAAGAAAAGAGTATAGTAACTATTTATTTATTCCCCCTGATAATATTGTCAATTTATATATTTGAATATGTGTATTTCAATACCATATACTAACTTCTCAAATGGCTTAGTTGGTAGTGTCTTAGTAAACAAATTTGTAAGGTTGTCACATGATCAAATTTGTTGAATATCTATATCACGATTCTTCACAAGATCATGAGTGAAAAAGAATTTCAAAAAAATATTTTTATTCTATCTCCTTTGAGATATCCCCCTTTCAATTGAGCTAGGCATGCTTTATTATCTTAATACAATACTTTGAAATCACTTGTTATGGGAGCAGACCGCTCATTCTTTGGATATGTTAGATTACTGATGTTAGCTAAACACATTCTCGACTTGCCTCATGAACTGTAATTATTTCTGCATGATTTGATGAGGTAGATAATAAAATTTGCTTTATTAAACACAAAGATATAGCTATACCTCCACTAATAAATATCCTGTATGAGATATACCTTTATATGGGTATGATAAAAACCCTACATCTGCATAACAAATCAATTGTGATCCATATTCATTAGAATAAAATACTCCCATATCAATTGTTCTTCTAAGGTATTGAAATATATGTTTAACTCCATTCTAATGTCTTCTTGTTGGGAAAGAACTAAATCTTGCCAGTAAACTCATGGTTAATGCAGCATCATGTCTTGTTGAATTAGCAAGATACATTAATGCGCATACAGCACCAAAATATAGTACTTTCAGACAAAGAAGTTCTTCCTTTTCCTCTTTAGGGTGAAAAAGATCTTTTTTAACAAGTGATCTCATAACCATTGGAGTAATTAATGTGTACGCTTTATCCATATAAAATCACTTTAATATTTTTTCAATATAAACTGATTAATGAAGAAAAACTCTATTTGTTAAGTGCTCAATTTATAGATCGAGACAAACTTTCATTTCAAATTCTCTATTTAAATAATCAATTGCGTTTTGAAACTCTTAAAGAGTTCCAATTATATTCAAGTCATCTACATAGACTATAATTATGAAAAATTCTAATGCATTACTTTTTATAAAAACATATAGGCTAATTGAGTTATGTTTATAGCCTTCCTTTAACAAATATTCCCTTCGACGATTATATTACATTCTTCTATATTGTTTTAATCCGTATAAGGATTTATGCAAATGAATTGCATAATTTTCTCAAGAATTCTTACATGCTTCTAGCAATTTAAATTCTTCAGGCATTTTTATATAAATTTTAGTATCTAAAGAACCCTATAAATATACTGTAACAACATCTATTAGACGCATATCAAGTCTTTCATACACTGCTAGACTAATTTGATATCTTCAAGTGATTGTATCTGTTGGAAATCGTGCCCTAGGGGCCAATCATTGTCTTATAAACATTATTGATTTATGAATTTATTAATTGAGTTATCATATTATTTGCATATTTACTATGATGACCATCCTTGGATAATTCATGATATTATCCTAAATGTCCCTGGTCGATCATCTATGTGGGAGCACAGATGAAATAAGACCAGTATGACTTTGAAGATGTATAGAGATATAAATCAAAGTCATAAGCACATGTAAGAGTACAGGGTGTTGGACTGACCCGCTATGAGAGAACTGCATGGGTAACGTCATAAGCTTCTCTCATATACAAACCATGTCAATATGCCCTTTGACCTGAGATCATCATGGATTCCTACATGACAAAACGCTCAGCTTTGACCTAGTCAAAAGTCACTTTTGACCGAGTGATCATAAAGACTATGTTCGGGCTTAGTGGTTTTTCATGCGGAGGAATGTGAATGGTCAAGATGGAATTTGTCCCTCACATTCGTGGAGAGATATTACCGGGCCCCTCGATGAGTGAGTCTGAGAAATGTATGGCCATACTGTAATGGAAAGGTAGTTCCATTTCTATAGTCTGACTACTCAGGGATCGAGAAAGTAACGGTCGGGAATAGGAGGATGACATTATCCATGCCTCATCCATGACCAAAATATCGCGTGACAGAAGGGACATGATATGGTTGTATAAAAGGTTACACCGTTTATCGATCCTCATATGATTTGGGTAGTTGTTATGTCTTGCTAGAGACCGCTTGCGACTTGTGGGCTAGTATAGCAAATGGCCCACTGCCAACTTCATATGGGCCTATAGGGTCGCACACAAAATAGCCCAACACGAGCTATGATGTCCAGATTCATTGAATCTAAGACATGTCCAGATTCAATGAAAGATCCAGGTGAATGTATATATATTTATTTATATTTATATTCGTATATATATAAATTCGTATATATATATATTATATATATGAGATTTAATTTATAAGGATAAATTAAATCCCTATCACGTTTGAATTCGAAATTCAAATTGATAGGATATCTCATATAAGAGATATTTATAAGATTTAATTTATAAGGATAAATTAAATCTCTATCACGTTTGAAATTCGAAATTCAAATTGATAGGATATCTCATATAAGAGATATTTATAAGATTTAATTTATAAGGATAAATTAAATCTCTATCACGTTTGAAATTCGAAATTCAAATTGATAGGATATCTCATATAAGAGATATTTATAAGATTTAATTTATAAGGATAAATTAAATCTCTATCACGTTTGAAATTCGAAATTTAAATTGATAGGATATCTCAAATTTGATTTATGGGAATAAATCAAATATAACTCAGTCTCATCTTTATTTAAAGTTAAATAAATAGGTAATTAAATCTGTGGGACGGATTTAATATTATTTTATTAGTTTCTTATAAAATTATACAATATATGATATTGTATCAATTCGGAATTAATATAAGATTAACTCCAAAATCCAATTAGGTTAAGTGGAAAAACGCATAGCATCCTCTATATCTGATTGGAGGAGCTACGTTTGAAAATAACACAGAACACAAAAGGCCGAACGGAATCTGCAAAAGGTTTGCAGACAAGAAACTGCCGAAATAGAGACGGAGACTTGTGAAAGCCTTGGAGGGACAGGAGACGCTAGCACATCGTTCGTGGTTGGAACGCTGTTCGTGTGGATACCAGTAGAGGAAGCCGACCTGAGGTGTCGACTTCTTGTGATCGGAAAGAGACCACCGTCCGCGGAGAGAATCTGTGAAGGTCGCTGAGGAACACTCCGTCGATTTCTTGCGATCAGAAAGAGATCACCACCCACGTAGAGAAGCTGTGAAATTCGCTGAGCAACACTAAGGGTAATGATTCTTTCCACTTGACTTAAACACATACGGCAGATTCTGGCAAGGAATGGAAAATTTTTAAAGTTTATTTCCGCTGCGTGTCTTCCAATTCCTTACAGTGGTATCAGAGCCATGCCGTTTTGTATTTAAGTTAGGCTTGATTGTTGATTTATATGATATATGTTAGTAGTAGCCGATCATATAATAAGCATTGTATGTGTGACATATATGGAATCCATGTTGTGTATGACATAAAAGGAATCTAAAAGGAAATTGAAATCGGTGGTGATGCTTTTTGATTTGATCAATCCGCATAGATGGGGTCTAAGAAAACCGAATTCGAATTTGTGATTATTTGTGAAAACCGAATTCAGATTCGTGATTATTTATGAAACAAATGTTACTTTGTGAATGTTTTTTGCCCTTCGATTAGATCTGAATATTGATTCTTGAATGTTTGGGTATGGTGAACAATATGGCTCTAGATTGTAAGTGTTGTAATTTTTAAATACGGCCTGCGTGTCGTGCCTTCCTCTATATACTCTCAATGTACCTTCTCCTCTCATCTCACTCCCCTCGAATGTTAAAAGAGGTTTCTATATGTAATTTCTCTTTTCTTACTAGAGAGCTCCTCTCATTGGCTTGAGGGGACTTAGGATAGGTGAGCCATATTGTATCACGTTTAAATTATGCATCTTATGATTATATCAGCACATGCATATTAATTGTATGAGATACAAACTGAGAAGCATGCATTCTCATAAACTAAACAGTTAAATTAAGCCCTCTAAATGAAATCTTAAGTCATAATGCCATCAATTTATGAACACTTGTCAAAACCTCGATCACTCAATTGTGGACTCCACCAAAGTGGGTGCTTTTGAGTTATCTTGGGGAGATAAGCAAAGAGTAATGGTGCTACTCTCATAGGTTCATTATTGTTTGACTTAATTGAGATTAACAAAACGGTTTTGGATCTCAAGGCATTAGATGGGATTAGAACATGCCAGATCATATGATGATAGGATCCCATGAATATCTAAGAGTTATATTTGATGTAATTGGTAAAGGTGTTACCTACCTAAATAACTTAATTTAAGCGTCCTGCCAAAGCGGACTTAAGTTTGAGCCAAATATGGATCTTAGCCCACTAACTATTGCATTGAGGGTTGTTTATTTAGTGGGAGATTACTAATTACATTGCATATTTTAATTGTAGAATCATGACGACTAGTAATACTGCTACATTATCGCTGCGATATGTCCTTGAGAAGGACAAACTTAATGGGACAAACTTTCTTGACTAGTTTAGGAACTTGAGAATTGTTCTCAAGCAGGAAAGAAAGGCGCATGTCCTAGATCAACCCATTCCTGAGGAGCCAGCCGCCAATGCTCCCAGAGCTCAGAGAGATGCTTATATGAAGCATAAGGAAGACTCTGTCGATGTGGGATGCTTGATGCTAGCCACCATGGTTCCGGAGCTCCAAAGAGATCTGGAACACATGGAGTCTTATGAGATGATTGTGCATCTCAAGGAAATGTTCCAGCAACAGGCAAGGCAAGAGAGGTATGAGACCACTAAGGCCTTACATTCCTGCAAGAAGGCTGAAGGTGTATCAGTCAGTGCTCATGTCTTAAAGATGAAAGGGTACATTGATCACCTTGAACGGCTTGGATTTCCCATGAGCCAGGAGTTAGCTACAGATTTGATCTTAAACTCACTCCCGGAAAGTTATGACCAGTTTGTTATGAACTACAACATGAACAACATGGAGAAATCTATTTCTGAACTGCATGGGATGCTTAAAACTGCTGAGCCGAGTCTTAAGAAGAAACCCAGTAGTGTTTTGATGGTTCAGAAAGGAAAGGGTATGAAAAAGAAAGGCAAAGGCAAGGGGAAGGGTCATGGCTCATCAGGTAAGACCAAAGAGTCAGGCAAGCCCGAAACTAAGCCTGCACCAAAGTAGGCAAAGCCTCCGAAGGAAGGAGTCTGCTTCTTCTGCAATGAACCGGGTCATTGGAAGAGGAATTGCAAACTCTACCTCGAAGATCTGAAAAAGAACAAGAAGGATAGCGGGGCTATCGCTTCAGGTATTTATGTTATAGACATTCATCTTTCTACTTCCACCTCATGGGTATTAGATACTGCATGTGGTTCTCACATTTGTACAAATGTGCAGGGACTAAAGGACAGTAGGAAGCTGAAAAAGGGCGAGGTTGACCTACGAGTTGGAAACAGAGCAAGGGTTGCTGCGTTAGCTGTAGGCACTTATGAATTAGTTCTGCCCACTGGGCTTTTGTTAGTTTTGAACAATTGCTATTATGTTCCTGCTTTAAGTAGTAACATTGTTTCCCTTTCTTATTTGGATAAGGAAGGTTTTACTTCCATTGCTGGGAATAGTAGATGTTCTATTTATCGTAATGATGTTTTCTATGCTCATGGTGATTTGCATGTTGATCATTACATATTAAATTTGGAACAACCCAATCATGGAAATATCTATAACATAACCGCCAAAAGGGTCAAACCAAACGATTTGAATCCCACATACCTCTGGCACTGTCGTCTGGGCCACATAAATGAGAAACGCATTTCCAAACTCCATCAAGATGGATTTCTAAACTCATTTGATTTTGAATCATATGACACTTGCGAGTCTTGCTTGTTAAGAAAGATGACAAAGTCACCCTTCACTGGGCACAGTGAGAGGGCCACTGATTTATTGGGCCTCATACATACAGATGTGCGTGGACCGATGAACACAAATGCCAGAGGAGGTTATTCGTACTTCATAACATTCATAGATGATTTCAGCAGATATGGGTACATCTATCTAATGAAACATAAATCTGAATCTTTTGAAAAGTTCAAGATATTTCAAAATGAAGTACAAAACCAGCTTGGCAAAACAATTAAAGCCCTTCGATCTGATCGGGGTGGTGAATATTTGAGCCAAGAGTTCATAGATCATCTTAGGAGTTGTGGGATACTCTCACAATTGACTCCTCCAGGGACACCACAATGGAATGGCATTTCTGAACGGAGAAATCGAACACTATTAGATATGGTTCGATCCATGATGAGTCGAACAGATCTTCCGCCCTCCTTTTGGGGCCATGCCCTAGAGACAGCTGCGTTCACACTCAATCGTGTTCCATCTAAGGCAATCGAAAAGACTCCGTATGAGATATGGACTGGGAGGACGCCTAGTTTGTCTTTCCTCAAGATTTGGGGATGCGAGGTCTATGTTAAGCAACAAGCCTCAGACAAATTAGCGCCCAAATCCTCAAAATGCCTTTTTGTGGGATATCCTAAGGAAACCAAGGGATATTACGTCTACAACCCTGCTGATAACAAAGTGTTTGTTGTCAGAAATGGTATCTTTCTTGAACGAGAATTTATCTCTAAAAGAACCAGTGGGAGTAAGGTACAACTCGAAGAAGTTCGAGAGCTACAAGACACCACAGAACTGCAGATGGAAAATAGAGAAGACTCACAACAAGTTGTTGAGACTCCTCAAGTCACGCAAGGTCCACGAAAGTCTAATAGGACACGACTTCAGCCTCAGAGATATGGATTTCTGATTTCTGATAGTCGTGATGTGTTGCTCATTGAACATAATGAGCCGACTACCTATCGAGAAGCTATAGTGGGACCAAACTCCGAAAAATGGCTTAGTGCCATGAAGTCTGAGATGCAATCCATGTACGACAATCAGGTTTGGACCTTAGTCGACCCGCCTGAAGGTGTAAAAACCGTCGGGTGCAAGTGGGTTTTCAAAGAGAAAACTGACATGGATGGCAATGTAAATGTCTTCAAGGCACGACTGGTTGCAAAAGGTTTTACTCAAACTCATGGTGTGGACTATGATGAGACCTTTTCCCCAGTAGCAATGGCCAAATCAATCAGAATCCTCTTTGCTATTGCAGCATATTATAACTATGAAATATGGCAGATGGACGTCAAGACAGCCTTCCTTAATGGAAAGCTCCTTGAGGATGTGTACATGACACAACCTGAAGGGTTTGTGCGTTCTGAGGACTCTGGTAAAGTGTGCAAGCTTCAAAGGTCCATTTATGGACTAAAGCAAGCCTCTCGGAGTTGGAATCATCGTTTTGATGAAGTAATCAAAGAGTTTGGATTTCTTCAAAACATTGATGAACCTTGTGTGTACAAGAAGGTTAGTGGGAGCACAGTTGTGTTTTTGGTACTCTATGTCGATAACATCCTACTTATTGGGAATGATATTCCTACCTTGCAGATTGTCAAGTCTTGGTTAGGAAAGTCTTTCTCGATGAAAGACTTGGGTAAAGCCACCTACATCCTAGGAATCAGGATCTATAGAGATAGATCTAAAAGACTTCTAGGACTCAGTCAGAGTACATACATAGACAAAATACTGCATAGGTTCAGTATGCACGAATCAAAGAGGGGTTTCATACCCATGTCTCATGGTACTCACCTCAGCAAAGATCTGTGTCCTAGTACATCTGATCAGCGAGGTCGCATGAGTAAGGTTCCATATGCCTCGGCCATAGGATCTATCATGTACGCCATGTTATGTACTCGACCGGATGTCTCGTTTGCCTTAAGTATGACTAGCAGATACCAACAGGACCCTGGTGAGGGCCATTGGACTGCTGTCAAGAATATCCTTAAGTACTTAAGAAGGACTAAGGACTTATTCTTGGTCTATGGTGGATTGGATGATGAGCTCTGTGTAACTGGTTACACAGATGCGAGTTTCTAAACTGACCAGGATGACCAAAAATCGCAGTCTGGATACATATTTCTCCTCAATAATGGAGCAGTAAGCTGGAAGAGCTCTAAGCAGGGTACTGTAGCAGATTCTGCAATGGAAGCTGAGTATATAGCAGCATCTGATGCAGCTAAGGAAGCCGTTTGGATCAGGAAGTTCATCACAGAACTAGGGGTGATACCTACCATCTCAGATCCAATAACTTTGCTCTGTGACAATAGCGGTGCTATTGCACAGGCCAAAGAGCCTAGGTCACATCAAAGGACCAAGCATATACTCAGGCGATTTCATCTTATCAGAGAAATCAACGATAGAGGTGATATAAAAATATGTAAAGTAGCAGGAGAAGATAATGTTGCTGATCCTCTAACAAAGCCGCTTGTGCAGGCAAAGCATGAGCGTCATGTTAGGTCAATGGGAATTAGTCAAATTAATGATTGTACCTAGTGCAAGTGGGAGGTTGTTGGAAATCGTGCCCTAGGGGCCAATCATTGTCTTATGAACATTATTGATTTATGAATTTATTAATTGAGTTATCATATTATTTGCATGTTTACTATGATGACCATCCTTGGATAATTCATGATATTATCCTAAATGTCCCTGGTCGATCATCTATGTGGGAGCACAGATGAAATAAGACCAGTATGACTTTGAAGATGTATAGAGATATAAATCAAAGTCATAAGCACATGTAAGAGTACAGGGTGTTGGACTGACCCGCTATGAGAAAACTGCATGGGTAACGTCATAAGCTTCTCTCATATACAAACCATGTCAATATGCCCTTTGACCTGAGATCATCATGGATTCCTACATGACAAAACGCTCAGCTTTGACCTAGTCAAAAGTCACTTTTGACCGAGTGATCATAAAGACTATGTTCGGGCTTAGTGGTTTTTCATGCGGAGGAATGTGAATGGTCAAGATGGAATTTGTCCCTCACATTCGTGGAGAGATATTACCGGGCCCCTCGATGAGTGAGTCTGAGAAATGTATGGCCATACTGTAATGGAAAGGTAGTTCCATTTCTATAGTCTGACTACTCAGGGATCGAGAAAGTAACGGTCGGGAATAGGAGGATGACATTATCCATGCCTCATCCATGACCAAAATATCGCGTGACAGAAGGGACATGATATGGTTATATAAAAGGTTACATCGTTTATCGATCCTCATATGATTTGGGTAGTTGTTATGTCTTGCTAGAGACCGCTTGCGACTTGTGGGCTAGTATAGCAAATGGCCCACTGCCAACTTCATATGGGCCTACAGGGTCGCACACAAAATAGCCCAACACGAGCTATGATATCCAGATTCATTGAATCTAAGACATGTCCAGATTCAATGAAAGATCCAGGTGAATGTATATATATTTATTTATATTTATATTCGTATATATATAAATTCGTATATATATATATATTATATATATGAGATATATGAGATTTAATTTATAAGGATAAATTAAATCCCTATCACGTTTGAATTCGAAATTCAAATTGATAGGATATCTCATATAAGAGATATTTATAAGATTTAATTTATAAGGATAAATTAAATCTCTATCACGTTTGAAATTCAAAATTCAAATTGATAGGATATCTCATATAAGAGATATTTATAAGATTTAATTTATAAGGATAAATTAAATCTCTATCACGTTTGAAATTCGAAATTCAAATTGATAGGATATCTCATATAAGAGATATTTATAAGATTTAATTTATAAGGATAAATTAAATCTCTATCACGTTTGAAATTCGAAATTTAAATTGATAGGATATCTCAAATTTGATTTATGGGAATAAATCAAATATAACTCAGTCTCATCTTTATTTAAAGTTAAATAAATAGGTAATTAAATCTGTGGGACGGATTTAATATTATTTTATTTAATTCTTATAAAATTATACAATATATGATATTGTATCAATTCGGAATTAATATAAGATTAACTCCAAAATCCAATTAGGTTAAGTGGAAAAACGCATAGCATCCTCTATATCTGATTGGAGGAGCTACGTTTGAAAATAACACAGAACACAAAAGGCCGAATGGAATCTGCAAAAGGTTTGCAGACAAGAAACTGCCGAATAGAGATGGAGACTTGTGAAAGCCTTGGAGGGACAGGAGACGCTAGCACGTCGTTCGTGGTTGGAACGCTGTTCGTGTGGATACCAGTAGAGGAAGCCGACCTGAGGCGTCGACTTCTTGTGATCAGAAAGAGACCACCGTCCGCGGAGAGAATCTGTGAAGGTCGCTGAGGAACACTCCGTCGATTTCTTGCGATCAGAAAGAGATCACCACCCACGTAGAGAAGCTGTGAAATTCGCTGAGCAACACTAAGGGTAATGATTCTTTCCACTTGACTTAAACACATACGGCAGATCCTGGCAAGGAATGGAAAATTTTTAAAGTTTATTTCCGCTGCGTGTCTTCCAATTCCTTACAGTATCCACTATAGGGGAATATGTTTCTTCATAATTAATGCCAGATTTTTATTAAAAACCTTATGCCACAAGTCCTGCTTTATATCTAATAACCTTATTTTTTTTTCATTTAGTTTTCACACAAAAACCCATATATACCCAATTGGTGCAATACCATTCGATATTTGGAATATAGGTCCAAAAACTTCATGTTTTGAAAGTGAATTCAATTATACTTGAATTGTGTCTTTCTATTTTGGCTAATTATTTCTATGTCTATATTCTTCAACTTATATAGGTTCAAAATCTTCATTTTGATTAGTTATTTCAACAAAAACATTTATGAAAAAATATCGTCGACAACTATATTTTGTCAATTCTATCTTTTATTGTAGTAACATAACTTATCTAGATCTCTTCATTATTTTTAGGTACCTAGATCTCTTATGGGGTCTTTTGATCAGTTATGTCTCGGTCTCTCCTATAAGACTAGACTTCTCAACTTGACCATCTTGATTGTTTACTCTTTTTTTCTAAGATTTTTATCTTTGGAACCGATTGGTCTACCATAATTTAAGCGTCGTTTAATTTCATTTGCACTTAATACTTGTCTTGCTAGGACATAAATTCTAATTGGAGAATTTTTAGCTAGAATGTGAGATTTGGTAATTCTCTTAGGGTCAGTATATGCCTTTGGTAGTTGATTTATAATATTTTAGAAATAAATTATTTTTTGAACTTGGAGCTCACAGTGTTGTGTTCGAGGATCTATATAAGACAGTGATAATACTTTTCATGTGATTTCTTTATCTAGATACTTATTATCTCCCACTAATGTTAGAAAATTTATCTCATCAAAATGACAATTATAGAAATGTGCCATAAACATATCTCCTATTAATGGTTCTAAATACTTGATTATAGAAGGAGATTCATAACTAATATATATTCCTAACCTTCTCTGAGGTCCTATCTTTGTGCGTTGTGGTGGAGCAATTGGGACAAATACTATACATCCAAAAATTCTAAAATGAGAAATATTTGACTCCTGACCAAAAGCCAAAGAGAATTTATAATAACTTGTTAATCTAATGCGTATAATTGCTGCTGTATGTAAAATTGCATGTCCCTAAGCTGAAATTGAAAATTTTGTTCTCATAAGCATTAGTCTAACAATCAATTTGAGGCATTTAATAAATGATTATGCTAAACCATTTTGAGTGTGGAAATGAGTAACAGATTTTTCCACTGTTATTCTAGTTGCCATGCAATAATTATTAAACATTTGAGATGAAAATTTACACGCATTAGTAAGGTAAATTGTCTTAATTGCATATTCTAAAAATTGCGCTCTTAATTGAATTATTTTAGCAAGTAATCTAGAAAATACTAAATTAAGTTTAGATAATAAATACACATGTGACAATCTTGTTGATACATCTATTAAAACTATAAAATATCTAAATGATCTACATAGTGGATGAATAGATCCACATATATCCTTTTGGATACGTTCTAGAAATGCAATTGATTCTACCCAACTTTTGTTAACGAAGGTCTTGTAATTAATTTGCCTTGAGAACAATCATCATGTGAAATATTTTTAAATTGAAGAATCTCCTAGCTCTTCAATGGATGTCCATATGAATTTTCAATAATTCTTTGCATCACAGTTGATCCGGGATGGCCTAACCAATTTTGCCAAACAATGAATGTATTTTTATCTATAAACTTATGGTTTACTGTAGTATTTGTTTCAATTATGCTAATATTTGTATAGTACAAATCATAAGATAATGCTAGTACTTTTTCAAGGACACATTTTTCTCCATGTCTAACAATTGTAATATGTAAATATTTAATATTTTTCTCATCTATAGTCTCAATATGATACACATTTCGACTGATAACCTTAAAACTTAACAAATTTCTTTGAGACTTAGAAGAATATAAATAATCATTAATAAAAAAAATTTGTCCCTTCGAGTAATATTATCATTGCTCTTCTGAAGCCTTCAATTAATTTTGTATTACACATTATAGTGTTGATTCTTACACAACTCATTGTCAAATGAGAAAATATTTTTTTATCTTTGAGTATGGTATGTGTTATAGCACTATTTGTGAGATATATATATCTTCATTCTTGTGCCCAATAAAAGAGGGAGGAATATCCATATTCTTTACCTAAAGAAAATAAATGTATCAAAATAAATTCAAAATACATTATGAGCAATAATGCTCTTAAAACAAGAAAATAGAAGTAAACATAAATAAATCATAAAGCATAAACTAAATTTGGAAAAAATATAAACTAAAATAGTCTTATTCTTTTTCTGCCAAGTCTATTTGTCTAATCATGATTCTTAAAGAAATCAGTCACCTCTAAGTGTGCCATAGCATCAAGGTCATCATCGAGCTCATTGGTATCATCATTCTTGTATGCAAAATTTTTCTTAACATTATCATTTTGGAAAATCATATTTTCTCCCATGTTCTTTGAATTCTTTTTTATGAAGGCTTGATAACACTTTGCTAGATGCTCAGGTGTATGACAAATACACGACTAGTGCCCTTCATACCATACCTATAATATAGATTTTTCATAGTTTCTTAGGGACCATTCTTGTATTTTTTTTACCCTGCATTATGTTTCTTTTTTTGGTGGATATTAAGATTATAATTGTTACTTGCACCACCATTATAATAGTAATTGCCACATCCCTTACCACGGTCATAGCCATGACCACGACTGCGACTACAAACATGGGCATAGAAATTAGTAAGTTCAGTCACATTTGCTTAAGGGAATAGAGATGACTCAATGGGATGGATCTTATAATTTTTTTATCAATAGCTCATTGTTTTGTTCAACTACAAGAAGATATGAGATTATTTCATAATACTTTTTAAAATATTTTTCATGATATTGTTGTTGTTGAAGCGTGAAAGATTGAATTTTTTTTTCCTAATAAGTCCTCATAAGTTATTTTCTCATCACACAATTTTAATTGAAAACTTATTTAAAAATTGTTGAATTATATTCAGATATAGATTTAAAATCTTGTAGCCTCAAATGCAACTATTCATAACTAGCTTTGGGCAAGATTACAGTTTTTTTATCATATTGTTCTTTCAAATTATTCCACAATTCTAATATATCTTTTACCATTAGGTATTCAACTTTTAGCATTTCATGTAAATGGTAGCGAAGGAAAACCATGGCATTAGCCTTGTCTTGATTGCTCGCTTTATTTTCAGGTAAAATAATATTTCCTAAACCTTTAGTATTTAAGTGGATTTCAATGTCCAAAATATAAGACACCTAATTTTTCTCTGATATATCAAGAGTGGTGAACTCAAGTTTAGTAAGATTAGCCATAGAATAAATTAAAATAATAATAACAATTAGAATTATGATAAAATTAATGGGGATAAAGGAAAGTATTATGATAATAAAAATATAAATCAAATAAACATTATATATTCAAAATAAAAATAAATATAAATTCAATAAAAGTAATATTAACACCGTTTATTACATAAAATGCAATATTAAACTTAGATTTTGTTTAGTATGAGGAGAATAAAAATTTTAATGAGTTGGATTTAAAAAATTTATAGAAATGAAATTAAAAGTTTTTAATTAATTTTTCTTATTCTTTTTTCTTTTAATTTATTTTTTACTCTTTAGCTCAATCTCTCTAATTAATTTGTCAAAAAAATGTACCAATTATGCACCATAATCAACTTGAGAGTCGCTGAGTTTAGAAGCATCCCTTCACTCTACTGAAGCTTAAATTTTGGTAATGGATGTAGAGGCAAGTCTTTCCACATTTTTGTTGCTATCTAAGTATGATACCATACTTATCACGTCTATTAGAAAATCTCTCTTCCCATTCTAAAAATTTTACTATGTTACCTGTAGGTTTTTGGGCATACCTGTTGTCAGTTCAGTTTCTTCAGGTACCCACATGAAAACTCGGCACCATTACTAGACTCGAGTTTTTTGTACATAGCAAAGGCACACTCAAGAGATGAGAGGAGAGTCTGTTTCTGTTCTTCGCAAGGAGAAGAAACTTCACCGTTAGAGAGCACACATGGAAAACACAACACCCTCAACCTAAGCATATGTATTGTGGTGTAAAAAACAATTCTATTTCCCCCAGTCAAACATGATCAGATAATGGGAGAGAGGGTTATTATCATAACTGTTCCCTCTATCAGTTTCAATATCTTAGGATATTCATACTGATGACCCAACTCTTTCGGGTATTTATACTTCAGTCCTATATATACATATATGGGTTTAGGCCTAATACACTAAGGGTAGACCAGCCAATTTTCCTATATCTCCCACTCACACTTGGTGGGTTAGGAATTATGGGTTTATACTCTTTTTTCCTTCTTTCATACTAAGTAATTTGCTATAACTGCATGTGCATGACGTTTGCATCTAGGTGACTGTATTAGAAATTCCTTTTACAGGACCAGCACAAGATAACATTTCCTTTGTGTAGCTTGCATTTAATAGTATGCCTCAGATGTCCTAGATTTACCAATATACAATTTTTTATGGCCAATCCGATCCTTCTTGAATCAAACTTGACTCAAATTGCCTTTCTTGTAAGCCTAGTATCACCACATAAAAATAAAATATCATAAGGGACATTCCATATACACTAGCATACGCATGTATATTGTAGGTAATCTTCCTTTCGCCCATATATCACTTCGATATGAATCAACTGCTTTCCTAGCGTAATTCCTTATATCATATCTATCATGATAGTAAGATATATGCTAAAATATTAGTCGTTGAAACATATATCCATGATATTGTCAAAGTCAAAGGACACCCATGGAAGGATTGTTCCTTCCTAGGGCTCACACACAATGAAACAGGGATTTTTCACTTGCTTCCCTTTTGTGATTCTTCTAGCACATGTGGTATTAATCACATGTTACAGTGTTACTCTTATACTTTAAGAGTGTATGTCATTTTGTTTATATTATAAACACCGTACAGATTTAAGTCTAGAAACTCTCAGCATTTAAACCTAAATTCTCCAACTTCATCTCTATGATGTCAATGTTGAAGGATTTCTTATCTGGCTACAAGCACCGTGGATGTGGTTTTCCATGGTTTGATCTAATTTTATGTATATAGATCTCATATCAACTTGCCACACTTTGCCGAGGTGACATTTAGTCTGTGTTTCTTACCTACCATATCGCACTATTTACTGCTTTACTAGTGAACACAAATGTCTCATCTTTGCACACTCCACCTGAGCGACAAAGGTGGTTGCTCGTATGAGAAAGCCAACCTCTCTTGCCTGTACGACATATTGGACATTGTATACTTTCACAAACACATCAAGTAACGATGAAAAACATAATTCTATCAATCATAAAAGCATTAAAAAGGTTTGCATTTCATATTTTATGCATATCAAAAGCTTTTACATGTCTCTCAAAGACTTCTTTGCCTATTAACTTTGTTAGGGGATCTGTTACCATATATTTAGTGAAAATTATTACACGATAATAATTTTTTGCATTATATATAATCCCACACAAAATTATACTTAATGTCAACATGCTTGGCCCTGATATGATACTTAGGGTCTTTAGTGTAAGTTATGGCCGTAGTATTGCCATAGTACACTATCACTGGATTGATACTCTCATTTCTAAATCCAAGGTGTTATATGAATCTCCTCAGCCACAAAGCCCCTTGTATTACCGCAGTGCATGCCATAAACTCAGCTTCCATAGAGTGTAAGACAGTGCACGTTATCTTCTTGCTACTCCAACTTATGGCGATATTATTCAGCAAGAAAGCATAACTTGAAGTCGATCTAATATCCCACTAGGCATAGATCGCTTCCCTCACAATGTATAAGATGTGCCCTGCAAGTATTTCAAGATCCTTTTCACTATTTTTTAGTGTTTCTCATTGGGATTAGATTGGAATATGCTTACTAGCCCTACTGTATAACATACATCTGGTCTTGTTCAGATCATTGCATACATTAGACTACCAACAACTCTGGCATATGAAACTTTTTTCCATCTACTTTTTGTCTAATTCGGTTTTAGGACACACTTCATAAATCAAGGCCACTCCAATAGCCAAAGGGATATCTATGGGATTGCGATCACTCATGTTGAATCACTCAAGTATTTTCTTAAT
Organism: Leucaena leucocephala; assembly: GCA_037074615.1. NCBI lineage: Eukaryota > Viridiplantae > Streptophyta > Magnoliopsida > Fabales > Fabaceae > Leucaena > Leucaena leucocephala. The sequence continues at coordinate 5,413,532 of CM073561.1, read as the reverse complement.
ATAACCCTCTTGTGAACGAGAGAGAATCCTTCTTGAGTAATATCTTTGGATCTTAACTCCAAATATATATTCTGCTTCACTCATGTCCTTCATTTTAAAGTTTGATGAGAGTCATTCTTTAATAGCTATCACCGAGTCAAGACTATTTCTGGCTAAGAGTATGTCATCTCTGTATAAGGATAATATCATAAAGTTACCCTCAAACCGGTTAAAGTAGATGCAGTGGTCTTTCTCTATTATCAGGAAGTTATATGAGGTTATCGCTTTATAAAACTTTAAGTACCACTTTCTAGATGACTGTTTTAATCCATAAATAGATCTTTTGAGTTTATATTTCTTGTGTTCAAACCCTTTTTCAATTAAACCTATTAGTTGTTCCATATAGATTTCTTCATCTAGATCATTATTCAAGAATACGGTTTTTACATCCATATGATGTAATTCCATATTTAAATTGTTTACTATTGCCAAAATAAATCTTATCGAATTGAAGCACACAACAGGCAAAAATGTATCCTCATAATCTACACCTTCCTATTATGTATATCCCTTTACAACCAAATGGGCTTTAAATTTGTCAATTGATCCATCCATCTTTCTCTTGATTTGAGTGTTGGAAAACGTGCCCTAGGAGCCAATTATTGTCTTATAAACATTATTGATTTATGAGTTTATCAATTGTATTATCATATTATTTACATGTTTACTGTGATGACCATCCTTGGATAATTCATGATCTTATGCTAAATATTCCTGGTCGGTCATCTGTGCGGGATCAGAGATGAAATAAGACCAGTATGACTTTGAAGATGTATACAGATATAAATCAAAGTCATAGGCACATGTAAGAGTACAAGGTGTTAGACCGACCCGCTATGAGAGAGTTGCATGGGTTACGTCATAAGCTTCTCTCATATACAAACCATATCACTATGCCCTTTGACTTGAGATCATCATGTATTCCTACATGACAAACGCTCAGCTTTGACCTAGTCAAAAGTCACTTTTGACTGAGTGATCATAAAGACTATGTTCGAGCTTACTGGTTTTTTCATGCGGAGGAATGTGAATGGTCAAGATAGAATTTGTCCCTCACATTCGTAGAGAGATATTACTGGGCCCCTCGATGAGTGAGTCTGAGAAATGTATGGCCATACTGTAATGGAAAGGTAGTTCCATTTCTATAGTCAGACTACTCAGGGATCGAGAAAGTAACGGTCAGAAATAGGAGGATGACATTATCCATGTCTCATCCATGACCAAAATATCACGTGACAGAAGGGACATGATATGGTTGTATAAAAGGTTACATCGTTTATCGATCCTCATATGATTTGGGTAGTCGTTATGTCTTGCTAGAGACCGCTTGTGACTTGTGGGCCAGTATAGCAAATGGCCCACTGCCAACTTCATATGGGCCTACAGGGTCGCACACAAAATAGCCCAACACGAGCTATGATGTCCAGATTCATTGAATCTAAGATGTGTCTAGATTCAATGAATGATCCAGGGTTGATGTATATATTTATTTATATTTATATTCGTATATATATAAATTCGTATATATATATATATTATATATAAGGGATATATAGGATTTAATTTATAAGGATAAATTAAATCTCTATCACGTTTGAATTTGAAATTCAAATTGATAGGATATCTCATATAAGAGATATTTACAAGATTTAATTTATAAGGATAAATTAAATCTCTATCATGTTTAAATTTGAAATTCAAATTGATAGGATATCTCAAATTTGATTTATGAGAATAAATCAAATATAGTCCAATCTTATCTTTATTTAAATTAAATAAATAGGTGAATTAAATCTGTGGGACGAATTTAATATAAACATTATTTATTTAATTAGTTTCTTATCAAATTATACAATATGTGATATTATATTAACTTTAGAATTAATATAGATTAATTCCAAGATCCAATTCGGTTGAGAAAAACGCAGAGCATCCTATATATCTGATTTTAGGAGCTACGTTTTTGGTACACAACACACAACACAAAAGGCTAAACGGAATCTGCAAAAGGTTTGGAGATAAGAAACTGCTGAAATAGAGACGGAGAGTACGAATTCTTGAGAGAGCCTTGGAGGGACAGGAGACGCTAGCACATCGTTCATGGTTAGAATGCTGTTCGTGTGGATACTAGTAGAGGAAGCCGACCTAAGGTGTCGACTTCTTGCGATTAGAAAGAGAGCACGAGCCGCGGAGAGAAGTTGTGGACATCTTCTTGCGATCGGAAAGAGATCACTAGTCGCGGAGAGAAGCTGTGGAAGTCGCTAAGGAACACCAAGGGTAATGCTTCTTTCCACTTGACTTAAACACATACGGTAGATCCTGGCAAGGAATGGGAAAAAAATTTAAATTAATTTCCGCTGCGTGTCTTCCAATTCCTTACATTGAGAACCCACTTGTTCCCAATGACTTTATGCCCTTTTGGAAGATCAACTAACTCCCAAACTTGGTTTGACATTATTGAGTTCATTTCTTCTTCCATTGCCTTCTTCTATTCCTCCTTAGCAGGACTTACCAAGGCTTCATGAACAAAAGGGTTTATTATTCCATTCTAGAGTAACTAAGAATGCTTCTCCTTTTTTGGAAGAGTCTATTTGGAATACTTTTTCTGTTACTCCTTCTGACCAGAGCTTCTTGCTTATCTTTTTTTTTTTGTCTTTATGTTAAAATTTCTTAGCTCTTACTCTGATTGACATACCTAGAAGCTTCTGGTCTGTTAATTTGTTCGGCACTGTTCTATAACTAAGTCTCAAAAAGAGATAAGGTGTGGTCAACATCTCCCATACTGGGAAATTCTGTCTCATTGAATGTGGCATCTCTTGATTATATGTCAGTCACTATTCCATCTTCATGTTCACCTATAAAAATGTATCATTTAGATTGTTTAGAGTACCTTATAAAGATACACTTCTTTCCTCTATGACCCTACTTCCCATACTTCAGGGAATCATTATGGATATATGCGTCTAACCCCTATGGTCTAAGGATAGTTAGATCTAGCTTGCATTTTGTCCATAACTCTTAGGGTATGGAGGCGACTAATTTTGAGGACACACGGTTAAGCATGAATGTTGCTGTCAATAAAGTGTCACCTAATATGAAATTGGTAGTTACTTTAGCTAGACAAATATCATGACCTCAATCAGTGCATAATGCTATGATTTTATTGTCCATTTGATTCTCTATCTCATTTATTTATCGTCTGAAATACTCAAGGGCCTCAGACTTATACGACATCAAATAGATACGACCATATCATAAAATGTCATCAATAAGGTAATGAAATACCAAGCTCCATGCCTTGCCCTCACACTCATGGGATCATAAATGTCAAAATGGATTAATTGCAATAGACTATCAACTCTTGTTCCCTTATCGAAAGGCTTTATTGTTGTCTTGCCCACTAGATAGTTTTGACATTACAACATTTTCATGCTTGCAATGGAACCCAACAATCCTTATTTTGCTAGTTTAATCCTTCCTTTTTGATTAATATGTCATAGTCTAGCATACTAGGCATTTATATAAATAATATTGGAAGAAATTTTAAAGCATTCATTAACATTAGAACCACCAACAATGTTCACAACAAAGAACTTTTTAAATAGGTAAGCTGAACCATTAGAGACAAAGTCACTAAAAATATCTACAACTTTATCATGAAAGTTCACTTTAAACCCAAAGTCTAAAAAACATAAAACAAAGACCAAGTTTCGTTAGATGTCGGGAGCTTGAAGCATATCATGGAGTATCAAGGTCTTTCTATCACGTAAAGTGAATTCTCAGGTGTTAATACCTCTAACTTTGATTCTCATATTGTTCCCTATATAAAGCCTCTTGCTTCAACGGTACTCCATGAAGGATTATTAGTCCTTAGTTACATGGTTTATGGAGCTCTAATCAATGACCCAAGAAGAAAAAATTGTTTCTATTAGAAAAATAGTACTAGAAACATATGAGACATGCGAATTCATATAATTCACCAATACCTTTTCGCTTTTATCTTGTTTAGAACAGTTATGTGTGAAGCCTATCTTTTTGGCAGGCAAAACACTTGACCTTCTGTAGGTCTAGTGTCTGCTTTCAGCCTTTCTAACCCTTCTCCTTGAATTATTTCTTAACCTTTGAAAATTGAGGACCACCCTTCTTTCCTTTCTTTTGGAACTTCATGCCCTCCTTAAAATAGGCTTTGAATGGGAAGTACCAGCATCCTCGTCAAATAGGCCTATCCAGAGGTTCTGTAAGCCTCTATATACTCATCTTCTAGCTCTAAATGCCTAGCTATATCTTTAAAAATAACAATGTTTTCATTGTGGGTTAATTTGAATTTCATATGCCCTTAACCAGTACGGAGTGACATGTTCATAGTTTGCACTTACTGTTCATCAAAAAAGGTATGACTAGCTTCCTTAAGCTTTCTAATCTGTTGGTCATTTATCTCAGATGTTGCTTTATATGAGTGTTTTGCGTAAGCTTATAGGTGTTGAACTTAATCATCAACCTCATAAGCTCAGTGGTAGAAACACTACCAACTTTATCCTTTAGTACAATCCATATGGATTGAGCGGTTTTGTGCGTCTTAAATTCACACATGATTTCATCTGCCGTGGTATAATGAAGCGTAATTCTAGCTATGTTATTCATCTTCATCCAAGTCTGGTAAGCCTCTCAGTATCTCCTGTTCTAGGCCAGATTCCCAGCTTCAGGTTCAGCCATAGCAGTAATCAAAAGGTTCAATAGCATTTTGTTCTTCTAAGATGTATTAGACCTTTCGGTGCCAAATATCTCAGTTATCCCGTTGAGTTTTACGCTTATATTTAGTCAGAAATAATGTTCTTGGTTGGCATTTTCAATTCTTAGACAAATATGGGTTCTTTTTTCAAAGAGAATCATACCAGAGAACATTTCAATTATATAGCACAGTGAAGTATACAATGTCATGTACTTATATTATTTTTTTACTAGAAAATAATGACACTACAAGATCCACGATCCTGAGCATACATTTGTATCTCCCATAACACAGATACAAGCAACAATCATTATGTGTTATCAAGAATTCTATGAGTACTTTAACAATAAAATACTATTTTTAGAAGCCACATCTTCTAAAAGCTCCTACTTATAAGAAGCATGCATAGATTATACACGAATAATCAAATTGTATTTTAAATGAACATCTTTAAATAAAGTAAGACATGTATTCCATTTACAATATATAAAATCATGTCTTCAATAGCAACATAAGACATAAGGAATGCGAGAACTCAAAAAATATCATTCAAGATAATAGCATAATAAAATTTGATGACTTAAGCATAATTTATGAAGTTATCTCTATATCTTCAACCTAGAAAGATTTTCTAGTGCTCTAGTCTCTACCTTTTTATTTTCTTATGTATTCTATCATGACTTTACTGTAGAATTTTTTTTCTTATTAGTCATGAACTTGGCATAATTATGGAGAAATTTATAATGACTTCTATATTTGTAAGTTTGGTTGCTCTAGCTTTAGTTAAATCCTAGCCAAAGTTGGGGGTACTTGGGTTAGATTACTTCTTCTTCCCCATTCATAAGTTTTGGAAGAGAAGACGCAGAGTTAGATCTAGAATATGTGAATATCAATTAAAGCTCCTCAAGAAGAGGTTTTTCCACTTTATCTTCATGATCATCCTTAAGGTTCTTCTCAAAATCCCCTTGTAGATCTACATCTAGATTTTCTTTAGGATCCTAATCAAGATCTTCTTTTAAACCATTAATTTTTATAATCTCCTTTCGATTTTCTTCTTTAAGAAGTACAGGATTTGAATCCTCACTCTAAGGTTCATTTTCTATAACTTTATCATCTAGATTGAGGATTTTAAAGAATTATATTCAGTAACTTCAGTGCTACTTAATGTCATTTGACTCATTTTCACATAGAAATTCAATGATAATTTTTTTTATAATTTTCTAAAAATTTTAAACATCTAAAAGTGCCAAAAAAATATATTGAATACTAGTAAATAGGTTTAAAATTCCCCCCAAAATAAGATATATATATATATATATATATTAAAATGAAGATCTTGATTTTAAGAATTTTTAGGAATAAACCGGGCATCAATTGGAGTTCGGACGCACCCTTATGCGCCCTTAGAAGATTAAATCCAAAAAAAATAAAAATAACTGGATAGGCCCACTCTCAACACTGGCACTTGGCGTACACATGGTAGTTAGGAACTGTCACATGTCTGGCTCACTAGTAGCCACGTGGCATGTTCTCATAATTTTTTTTTTAATTTCATTTTCTTAATTATGGATCCGGGTTAGATCCATTGATCCGTCCTAGTCCAATCCCACTTGGCCCAAATATTTTTTTTAATTCTGATAGGCTTCTCAGCAGCCTAAAAACAAATATTTTTTTTGGATGGGCCTCTATGCAGCCCAAAACAAAAAAGTATTTATTTTTTGTGCCAACAGTTTGCCTTTTTTTTAAGGAGTCCAAAACGGTTTTGTTTCGGTTGGAGGTTATCTTCAACCTCCAGCCGGGTCATGACGATCTGTTTTACAAAGGTGGACCTGCCACCCTCTCTCCTCCATAACTCTGTCGTCTGACATCCATTTTTTACTTTTTTGGAGTCGTTTTCCATCGTTTTTACGAGCTTTACACAATGAGACTATTTTTAAAGCCTAAATCGAAGGTTTTCATGTGACCTAATTTTACTCGAAACTTCTCTCCTCCATAACTCTATCCTCCTACATCCTTTTTTGACGTTATTAGAGTCTATTCTTACTATTTTCACGAGCTCTTATCAATGATACTAATTTTTTAGGCTAAAACAATTATTTACATAAACCCAAAAAATTTGTAAAAACGTCATATGGTGCTTTTTTCACCCTCTTAGTTTTGTTACAAGAAATACTGTGAAAAAATAGCAGAGACAGATTCATGCAACAGAAATAATCATAAAAATAAGAACCTTAGTATGATACCATTGTAGGTTTTTGAGCGTACCTATTGTCAGTTCAGTTACTTCAGGTACCTACATGGCAACCTGACACCGTTACTAGAATCGGGTTTCTAGTATACAGTAAAGGCATACTCAAGAGAGGAGAGGAAAGTTTGTTTATGTTCTTCGTAAGAAGAATAAACTTCACCGTCAGAGAGCACACACGGAGAACACATCACCCTCAAACTGAAGCATCTGTATTATTGTGTAAAAAACAATTCTATCTCCCTTAGTCAGTAATGATCAAATAATGGGGCAGAGGGATGGTTATCATAACAGTTTCCTCCATCAGTTTGAATATCTTAGGATATTCACACTAATGGCCTAACTCTTTTGAGTATTTATAATTCAGTCCCACATACACATATCTGGGTTTGGGCCAAATACATCAAATGTGGACTGGCCTAGTTTTCTACATTGCCAAATAAAGGTAAGGGAGCAAAATCCGTCTTCTCCTCTCTCCCATCCCTTCCCTTCACTTCCTTCCCCTTCCCTTCTTCTCCAAATCCTTTATACTTAACGCTACTTTAATGATGTCTCTTTTTGTTAATTCAAGCCGCAACCTAAAGGCTGATGAATTAAAGGGATTGAACATGCAATCTCTTATTTATAAAAGAACTTTCATGATTTAGATCTTCAGCTCATTAGAGTTGACTTTTATAAAAGTGATTTTTTTGCAAAAAGTTTAGGTAGGTTCAGCACCGATCTCTCACTAAATTCATAGTATAGCTTCAAGGCTCAAAGAGCATTTACAGGGGACTTACAAGATCACCTACCAAAGGAGCCCTCACGATAGCAGCTAGAATCAAACTCACATCATTGTGGATATGAGTACGTTCTTTACCATATGTATCAACTCTCTTGTTGGATAAAAGCCGTTGTTTTTTTTGTACAATAATTTTTGAAAAGTGGTTAGACTCACTCAAGATTTAAGGGTAGGGTGAAGTATCCCTTCCTCCTAGACAATGCCAATATCGGGCAGGACGAGCCGTCTATTACCTTCAAACATAAACCTAGACATTCAAAGGCTAAGATATATCCCTAGGACCTAGGCGATAAAAGCTGTTGTTGTTTGAAGATGTATATCCTAAGACGAGTCTTGACAAGGTCTAAATGTGCTGACCCTACAAGCCTGACCCATTTTTCAGGATCCATTTCTACTAATTGTATGGCTACAAAGAAAAAAAATACCAAACAATGAGGGAATTGATAGATAAAAACGTCCCCTCATAGAGCATTCCACTCAGTTCATAGTTCAATCCACACGGATTTTATAGTTGATATTTTTTATATTATTATTTTCATTTCCCCCCCTCAATCGACTGAGTATTATAAAAGTGCCACCTCTATTCAATTTTTTTTTTGTATGTGACCCTGTGTATTTGGTATGACAGCAAGTGAAAGGAAGAGAAAAACATCATAGTCTTATGGGAGAAGTAAAAGAGGAAAAAAAAGAATAAAATTTGAAAACACAGCTTATTTTAATGAGGGCATATAGGCCGATTATCTTTTGGTTTTTCAATTTAATCATAATTTGTTTTGTCAGTCGCAGAAAATATAAATTCGTATAGGCAATTTTGTATAATTTTCCCTCCTAAAATGATGTAGATATTAGATTATGATATATTATTTGATATAAAAAAAATAAAATATAAGATTTAGTTATGAAGATAAACATATCTTAAATATATACATTTTTTAGGCTGACAAATTAATTATCATGAATATTCTTAAATATTTAGATATGTGAATCTTTAAATAGGTATTATATTTATATATATATATATATATATTTGAACCCAAGCATCCTTGATTATTGGTCATCAAAATTATAAATATTATGATTCACTTATAAAAATTTTAAATAAATTTAATTGATAAGCTAAACTTCAAATTTTATATTAATTAACTCATAATTTATAAATATGTTTCAAATTTCACAATTAAATTAAATTTTCTTTCATTAATTTAGAGAATTGTGTAATGTAATGGGAAAATCAAAATAGAATAATTTGAAGATTTTAACTTTTTTGCAAATAATGTATAAAATAAAAGACAAATATAATGTTAATGCAAAATAAAAATGATAAAAAATAAAATTAAAATAATTAAAATTGAATAAAAATAGGTTATATATTAAATAATTTATCAATCAAATGGATAGACCATAGTTAATATCATTATTGAAATAAAAATAAAAAGTGCAGCACATAGCCATAGCTGAGAATAAAATACAACCAGATTTCAATTATTTAAAAATCACGAAACTAATTGGAATGATAAGATTCATAAAAGAACCATATCTTAAATAAAATACAATGCTCTTCCAATGTTTTCTTTTTTAGGTAAATATGAGCTAAACGCCCAAAGCAATAGAACTAAATTAGAAGGGGATTGGATCCTAAATAATCAGTGTAAACTATTAATTTTAAATGTGGAGGATAAATAGATAATCTCCTTGTAGAAATTAAACTCTTTTTAGCCAGTGTATCTATAATTTTATTTTGCTTCCTAGGAACATATTGTAGTTTGATTTCTCATGTTAATTGTAAAAAATTCTATGTCTATTGGACTAATAGCTGCCTAAGTGATCACAAATTAAGATTAAAAATAGAATATAAAATCCTTACAGCAAAGAAAAAAGTAACATCAAGTAGATGGCCATGAAACTCTGACGAAATCCTGAGTCGAATGGCTGCCTTGCGATAAAAAACTTGAGCAGTGGGCTTCTTTTTGGTGAGGCCTCTGGATTAAATTTGGGCTTGAACTTGGGTTTAGGTTGGGCTTCCCCAATTATTAGGTGCTCCAGCGTAGAAGAAGGAATCAGGAGGCTAAAGACGAAGATAGACATTGTTTCTTATAGTTGCTATTTTTTGGATCGTGTGAAAAGGAAAGGAGAGAAGATGGGGGTATATAAAGGCAGCATACGAAATGTGAGTATTTAGCTGGTGAAACGGTAATATATAATATTATTAAGAGCGTGACTGATTTTTATAGAGTATTATTTTATTATAATTATATATATAAAACTTGTAGATAGAGGTAGGCACAGGACGGGACAAAATTAGGACAATCCTATCCTAAGATAGGGGTCTTGTCCCGTCCCAAATATGTCCTAGTCAGGGCAGATTCGGGAATTCCTGAATCTTATTTAAAAAAATAAATTATTAGATATTTTATGTACATCCTATCTATTAGTAACATATAATCAAAACACAAAAAAATAATAGAGAAAATTAAATTGTCTTTATTATGATTATCAACTTAAAATAATAAATATTATTAATTATACTACAAATATTATTACTTTTTTAATTTTTTTCATTTCACCAACTGAAGTTACTGCTTCATCTGTAAAGAAAAAAATATATGTAAGGAAAAAAATACAATCATATAATAAATAATATAATATAACTAATACTATTTTCTATTTTTATTTTTTATAAAATAAATAAATAAAATAAAAATATTTTTTATTTTTTAAAAAAAAATATTCAGGACGGGATGGGAATCCCGAGGGTTAAACCAAGATTCGTCCCGTTCCGTCCTGACCCTTCACAGGATGGGACAGACCCATCTCTAATTGCCCCAGACCGGGTCAGGACAACCTGAGACGGGAAAAAATGAGCACCCCTACTTGTAGAGATATTCTAACTCTGAGATGCTTAAGTTTACTTTTAAAGGTAAGTGACAACTCACCCTACTCAATATTAATATTACTTATGAGAAAATAAGACTTTATCCTATTTTTAGGTCATAGATAAGCCCAATTTTCTTTTAAAAATGTTTGTATAATAAAATAAAGGCATACGTAGAGAATTTGAGTTGGATAAGGATGTGTGTGTGTATATATATATATATATATATTCTGGTAGGATTTTTTATAATTTTTGAATTAAATGTTTTTATACCTTATATATTGGATTACTTAAAGGAAAATGACATAATTTTTTTTTGTAAAATGATAAATACCAAAGCAAAACTTTATATTATTAATACCATATATATTATAGTTAACAGACTTAATTTGTAATTTATCATTTTCTATAGTATTTTTTTGTCATTTTCCCTTACTTAACTCATCTACATTTTATTTGATTTGTAATGTATAAATTTTAACTTAATTAATTTTCATTTTATTTTTTAAATAAAGTAGAAAAAGAAATATTTATTCTTAGTAAAATACCATCCTATATTTGGAATCTCATTATACACCTATTTGCAACCAAACCCTAGTTTATGTTTGATTAAGCTAAACTCCTCTCACACATTTTAATAAAATCAATTTCAAAAAGTTAAGTCAAACACTCCCCCAGTAAGCAGGTTTAGGCTCTAAATGAAGGATGGCTCTCTAATATGTGTCTTTATGAATACATATGAATTTAAACTTAGTGTCTGTTTGCTTTGAAAATTACTTTTGAGCAAAATCTTAATTTAAAAAAATTTTAAACAAACAGTTACTTTTATTTAGAAGTGATTTTAGCTAAAATAATAGTTTAAAACCATGATATTGAATAAACTATTAAAAATAATTTTTAAAATAGTAAAAGAATTTATAAACTATTCAATTACTATATTCCCAAAATATATTCTTTCCAAAATCTATTCTCTAAAAGCTAATATAAGCAGCACTTAGTGCGTGTTTAGATTCAGCGTTTGAGAATGAATTTTGGGCAAAACCTCAGTTTGAAAAAATTTCACACAAACATCAATTTTTGTCCAGAATTCATTTTGGGTCAAAACCTCAGTTTCAAAAAATTTGTACCAAACAGCCATTTTTGTCCAGAATTGATTTTGGACAAAACCTCGGTTTAAAACTATGGTTTTGAATAAGCTATTGAAAATGGATTTTGGAACTGTAAAAGAGCTTATGTATTATCCAATTACTATTTTACCCCTACTTTTTTCTTATACTCTCTCTCTTCTCTCTCCTCTCTTATCTCTCTTCTTCAAACTATTTCCTCTCTCCTCTACACTCTCTCCTCTATCCTATTTCTTCTCTCTCCTCTCTCCTATTTATTTTCTACTGTAACATCCCTATTTTTATTTTAGGATTTAAGTAGTATTAGAAGAAATTAATTCCTAATAGATGAAATTTTAATTTAATTACATAAATTAAAATAGTTTATTTAAAGTATAAAAAAATTATTTATATTAAAAGTAGGAAAAAGAAACACAAAAGAAAAAAAATACCTAACCTCTGGGAATATATATATATTATAAAAAAAAAGATGAAAAGAGGCAAGACGTAATAGAAAGGGGAAAATTAATTAAAAAAAACAGAGAAGAAGACGCATATGCATGACTTTGTAATAATAAATATATAATATAATATAAAAAAATAAGGTGGGGCCCACAAGCTTTTTTTATAAGGTATACACACACAGAACGAGGCGTCTTCTCTTTCCCTTTCTCCTTCGCCATTTTCGTTCGCATTCCAACGCCATTTTCTTCCATTTTCAGATCTATTAGAGCTTCTTTCTTGATCATAAAATCTTCCAACTACAATGATTAGTTCCTAAATATTTCTCTACACAATGAGAGCTCTTCAGATATATCATTTTTATTGGGAGTAAAATAAGTTTGAAGATTAGGGCTTGAAACAAGTGTAGATTTTCAACAAATGAGAACCATAGAATTATAAAGATAAGTGAATACTTACATTTAATTGGTTTAGAATTTTTCTATTTGCATTATTAAGAGGTTTAGAGTTAGGTTTTAAGTGTTAGAGAATAGAGATTAACTAATATGAAAATATTGTTGATTTAATTTGAGTTTAATGATTATGTTATGTTTATTGTTGGTATAATTGATATTTAATCGGTTTATAATGTGGCTAGAGCTTGTAAATTAAAAATGGGTATTTTTGTTGAAACCCTAGATTAGAGAAATTGGGGATTTTGGTCAAATTGAATAATTATGGATTAATTGATAGGTTAAATAAGTTATTAAAATTTAGAAATGATGTGATTTAATATTGAAATGAATATTTGGATATTGTGAGCATTTGAAATTTTGAGTGAAACTTTAAAGATTATAAATTTGGGATTTTTGGGTTGTTTGAAGAGTGTGATGTTATATGAGAATATATATTAGTAGAATAAAGTTGAGGCAAAATAAGATTATTATGGGAATGATAATTTAGAAAATAGATGTGTAATTGTGATAGAGAAATTTAGTTATGGTATTGAATTAATAATTTGTAAATAAAATAAAGTTAAAAGAGAAATGTGAGTATTTATTTAAAAGTATATGTTGTGTCAAATTAACAACATCTTGATACACATTTATATAAACTATGTAGATTGACTAGAGAGTTATGACCTAAGCCCGTGGCTACTCATTTGTGGTATTTTTGTTAGCTTTGGAGAAAGGTAACCACTTCCACTCATTGTGTTTGCTAATATGATGTTTGTGAGTGATTTGAAATATATAAATCTACTGATGATAATATGATTATATTGAGAAAAGTGAATTACTAGTTTTATTGAAAATTGTCTTGTGGGATTTAGAAAAGTTTAAATAGGGATTAAAAACTTGTTATATCTTAAGATTGGAATTTGAAGAAAGTTATTATTTTGAGTAAAACTCCATTATGTCATTTATTGATGTTATTGATTATTGAACTATTGAGCTTTTGATTATTATGAATATCTTGAAAATTATGCATTGGGGATTGGTAATGATGGAGTTGTATTTCTACCACGTGGTATAGCCTCCATTGGAGCTCGATGGTTGACTTTCGTCCCACTAGTTTACTGAGGGACTTGCCCTACCAGTTTACCGAGGGGCTGCGATACCCCCTTCCAGTTTATCGAGGGGGAATGAACCCATAGTCCAGTCTTGTGCTCTATGGATTTTAGCCGATCCATAACACTCGACCGATTAGCTTTTTGAGTGGCCATTCATATGGTAGTTATCACTAGCCCATGGATTCGGTCGATAGGTATAAGGCGGTTCGGTTGGTTTGATGGGAGGAATTGGGATGATATTTCTGTCTGATTATATTATAATAATATATTGTTTTCTATCTCGTATATTTTATTAACTGTCCCACTTGACACCTCACGAGCACATCTTAGTATGCATGATGAGTAGGATTGTTGGTTACTGAGATATTTGTCTCACCCCGTGGTTATTAACATTTTTCAGGAGTTAGTTCAGTTGCTGGTTCTCACGGGAAGGTGCCAGAAGCATAGTGGTGTTATTTGACCTGTATAGCACTATCCTCTATATTTATGTGCTGAATAGATATAAATTGCCACTATAGGGCATATTTTTGTTTATACTATGATAATTTACTATTTTGATGGTTATATTGTACAACGTGTGCTGGTAGAAGGTAAGAGACCTCTCAGGGTTATGCATGCGAATTTGTGGATCCACAATAGCTATTTTGTCATATTAATTGTATCATACTGTATGTTGTCGTGTTATGGAATTGATGTGGTTTACTCAAGTTCAATGCTTGGAGACTCCTTTTAAAAGTTGAAATTGATAATTATGATAGTATTAGAAGAGTAATTTGGGATTTCCAATCATATTTATTAGTTGATTAAGAATAATCTTTTGCAAAGCTCTTTTTCTACTATGGTTAACTCTGTTAAAATTATGATACTCATTTATAAACATGATTAGTTTGTAGTCAATTATAGTACAAATGATTTTAAATGATTAATTATTATTATTTTAAGGAGAATTTTACATCTACCCTCTCTCCTCTCTCATACTTTAATCAAATCATACCTTTTTTAGTAATTTATTAATATAAAAAGTGATTTTACTATTAATCATCCAAACATCTCTATTTTCAAAATCTATTCTTCCCAAAATCTATTCTCCAGAATCTATTCTCTCCAAAATCTATTCTCCAAAAATTAATCTAAACACAGCCTTAATGAGTATACAGCAACCGGGAACTTCTACTTCTTATAGGAATTTAAATTTAAAAATAATAGAAATTTGAACTATTTAAATTGAATTTAAAACCCTTGAAAAACGCAAAATCGTTTTTCTGATTTATCCGAATGGAATTGATCAATTTTCTAACTCAAATAATTAAATAAATACTATTATCCTCAAAACCCATCTCTATTTGGTTTTTTAAATACAAATTTATTTGAAAGATACAAATTAATTAGAAAGATTGAGCTCCCTAGCAACTGATCACAATCTGAAGCATTACAAGAGTTCATCCATAAACAACAAGAGAAACATAAAAACAAACAAACTCAACAAATTTGAAATATACTAGAAACAAATGCGGGTCCTCATTTGATGATCATCACAGTAATAAATACTAAATACACGTCACTATGATGAGATTTAGACTATTTACATCAAATCTAAAAAATCTGGATTTAGATTAGTGATTATTGGTCTTTCCAACTTACTAGTGGTCACGTGTGTTGAGCTCGAGATATGCAACCGCGGTAATTATTTGGAGCGAACAAGGTTCTCCTATTGTTGACCTATATTTGCATGAATCAAACTAGTCTGTTGCTAATACACTGGATACCGATAGATAAATCTAAAACAAAATGATGAGCATGAAATATACTCGAAACAAATTCATCTGCATCCCACTAGTTTTTTTTTTAAAAATAAATCTTTGATTAACCCAAAAATATTTAAACGATATAAAACATAACAGTTTGAGTTTAGGATCAGAAATCAAAATAAAGAATCAAAGTGTGAAAGACACACACAAATATTGCTAATAATCTGTGTGGCTCCACTCAGTTAAATCTTGCAGGATATTTATTTATAGTTCACATTTTTTATTGGGAAAATCCCAATTAAATACATTTGAAATCCCTAAATTTCAAAACGGTTCCCAATTCAGCAAATTCCGGATCATTCAAAAGGGATCAATTTGAGATTTATGAATGTTGTAGTTTTACCAAATGGCCCTGCAATTTTTTGCCGCCACCCTCGCTGCAGCCAAAGCTTCAAGCAGCTGAACATTTTTTAGCAAATTTTTCTATTTTCTATTTTTTTATTCTAAATTTTTTTTATAAAACAGTTTTTAAAAACGTGTTTTAGAAACAAAAAAATTGTTTAGATAATTGTTCTAAAAAGTTGTTTTTGAATTGTCGTCCGCAAGCGGCATTGACGGCAATAACATGTGGCGTTAAAAAATAGGTCTTCAATATTGAGTCACTTTTTCAAAAACAAAAAATTCAAAAATAAGAAAACAATTTTACAAAAACATGTAAAACTTGTTCTGAGTTTTTTATTTCTAAAAATAGATTTCAATTTGTTTTGTTTTGGAAAACAGTTAAGTAAAAATAAGTTGCTCTTATTTGTTGTGCCAAAAAAAGGCACAGCACATAACCATAACGGACAATAAAATACGATGAGATTTCAATTATTTAAAAACCTCGAAACTAATAACGAGATAATAAGATTCATAAAATGAACTATATCTTAAATCAAATATAATGCTCTTCTAAAATTAAAAATAGAATATAAAATCTCCCCCCCACCCCCCCCCCCCCAAAAAAAAAAGAAAACGGTAGCATCACTTGGATATAATAGTCTCAAAACAGTTTAGGCCATCAAACTCCGGCGAAATCCTTAGTCCTCCGGCTAGGTTGTGCGGACAACCTTCGACCACAAGCGTCTTTTTCAGTTCAGATTTGGGCTGGGGCTTAGACTTGGGTTTAGGCTTAGGCTTCCCGCCATTATGGGGTTCTCCTACGAGGATGAAGGAATCAATAAAACCATAGACGAACGTAAACATTGTTTCTTCTTGTTGCTGTCTGTGAGATCATGTGGAAAGAGGACGAGGGAATGTGGGGGGTATTTAAAGACAGAATTTGAGAGAATTAGTGTTGGGGAAGGATATATCACATTATAGTAGGATATGTATAATTTTTGAATTATATGTTTATATATCTTATATCTAGATTACTTAAATTATCTAGATTTGATTTGATTTGTGTTTTATAAATTTTAACTTAATTAATTTTTTATTTTAACTTTTCCTCAAATAAAGTAGAAAGAGAAATGATTATTTTTGGTAATATATCATCCTATATTTGGAATTTCATTCGATAGATCAAGCTAGTTTTATCCATAAGTGAAGAATAATATATATATATATATATGGATTTAAACTTGAAGGATCGAGGGACTTAGTTAACACTTCTGCTAAAAATTTAACTTTAAAAAATAATAAAAATTAGAATTATTCAAAACGAATTTTGAAAAATGCTAAAATATGTATCTAAATTATCCAAATGGAATTCATAAAAAAAACATGTGTGTTCTAGCTAGTTATACTTGCGCTATTAGTAATCAAATAATAGTATAATAGATAAATGTAAATACGTATTTAATTAAGATATATCTTTTATCTATTTAAAGACATTTTTTGTTTGAAATGAATCAATATATATATATATATATATATATTATTTAACAATAAAAAGATATATAATCTTTATCTCCGCTATACGAAATTCAGTTTTATATTTTAGGGATGGGGGATAATGATAACTTGACCGCTTTTTTGGCATTAGGTTCTTACTGTAGGGAAATGTATAAATTTGCTTTGCTGTATTTTCTCACATTCTTTTATGTTAGTGACTTTTTCTTTAATACTTTTTCAATACTAAATATAAAATTTATTTAATTAATTTAATTATATTAAAAAAATTAGTTAAGTTAGTTAATATATGATATTTTTACTAAAATATCATAATTATCTTCCTTAATTCCCTCCCTTATCTCTTATTTAATTATTGTTGAAAGAATATTAATAAGGGTAATTTAAAAAAAATAAATAAATATAGAAAATATGTTTTATATTAGGATTAAAATCAACTCTCAGTTAGGTCCTGTATTAAGGATAAGAAGAATACTATTTGTTGGATCTTAGCTATTATCAGGTATTTAGTTTCAGGGTTTATAGTTACGCCTTCCTAGAATGTGTAAACACAAGTAAAGAACAAAAAAGAGGAAGAAAGAAAAAGCCAAAGAACCCATAAACAAAACAAATGAAAACTCAGATATATAAATAGAAATGAAAACCCATAAATACTATCACCTAATTGAAGATATCACAAAAATATTATCACAATTCCTTCGGGTTACCTACTCAAATACAAACAGAAATATATTTAAACAGAACCAATAAATGAATGAAATGAAAATCCAAATATATACACAGAAACAAAAATCTAGAAGCGTCGTCACCTAATTGAAGATATCGCAGAAACATCGTCACAATTCCTCCGACTTACCTAGTCAAAAGTGAACATAAATATATTTAAACAAAATCCATTTTGTGAGTTTTAGAGGTGATAACGACATACTTCAACAATAGATAACGACGAGCACAGGTATGAGTCATCACATATCTAGGTCTTCTTGTTCAGTGAGCTTTAAATAATGTGTTACGAAGGCAGAGCTTCCTATCACCATATGTTCTCTCTTGTTTGGTTTTCTTCATTGATGATGATGTGATTGCATTTTGTCATATTTTTAGTAGGAAGGACATTCTACACCAAATGTCATTACATTATGTGTAAAATATTTACACAAGGATATTCTACTCCAGATGCCTTTCCATCAGGTGTAGAATATTTTATCTTTTATACTTATCACGTGTACATTAGATATAGAATATGTACACAAAGACATTTTACATCGGATGTGATTTTATCAGGTATAGAATATTTTACCCTTATTTACAAAAATACCACTGTTCATTTCTTTTACACCGATTATGTGTACATAAGGTATAAATATTTTACCCTTATTTACAAAAATACCACCACTTATTTCTTTTGCACAGGTCATGTTTGCATTATGTATAAATATTTTATCCTTATTTATAAAAATACTACCGGTCATTTTTTTTAAATCGTTTATGCGAGAATCGATTTAAAAATGGGGTTTTAAAAAATCTATTTTGTACTAGTGTATCTCCTCTTATTTTTTTTAAATAAAACTGATACATTCATACACTACTGGCAAAGCATACTCAACCTTTTCTTCCTCCATCAATCTCCACCTCACTTTAAGTAGGTGGTGGTTGATCAAGTATATAAAATCTACTCTCTAAATTAAAAGACATCTTAGCCAGGTAGTGAGCTAAGACAAGATTTTCTCTAAAAGAATGACTAATTTTAACCTGCCAATCCCTATGAAGGCTCAAACTAGCTTCCTCAATAATATCCTTAAAAGGGTGTGTACTGTTACAGCCCGTAGAGATCAAATTAATGGCCTCCAAAGAATCAGTGAACAATGCCATATTCTTGAAGTTCCTATTCCAGCAAAGTTGAAGTCCATGTATAATTCCAATTATCTTTGCAATGGTGGTGGTAACACTGGTGAGTTTACAGCTAAATCCACATATCCATCTGCTATCCTTATCGCTGACCACTCCTCCTCATCCGCTTCTGCCATCCTGCAAAACTAAGCTATCTATCTCCAACTTGACATAGTTATCCAAGACATCGTCTGACCACTGCCTATTTGAATAGTCTCCTGTGTAGCAAGCACAATTTTCAAGCAGTTCCTTCTCTAAACATGCCCGAAATAAACTATCATTTGCTTTACCAACATGAGAATCCTCTAGATTATCAAATAATTTACTACAACATGTCACCCAGATATCCCAACAGACGTAGCCAAAGAGGGTAGGTAGACCAGTGGACCTTTTTAGTATGTGGTTGGCCCACTTCCTGATTTAAATTCCATTTAACACAATAAACTCCCTGTAAAGATAAAAAACAAAAAAGTATACCAGGAGTCAGGTGAAACAACAGGTTTCCACCAGTCAACTGGGTACAGCCAAATGGACATCTAGCTGTAGTCGCAATTCCTATGTGCTCCCTAAGCTAAACTGTGTGGGCCCTTCCATGTGTAAAAATCCACAAGAATGACTTGAACTTCTTAGGAACCCTCCTTCTCCAAAGCATTTTCCAGACACCGCTCGTTGTTGTGCATCTGCAAGAAGATAATGATACGCAGATTTAACATAAAAGCAACCATCAGTGGATAGCTTCCAATAGAATTTATCCTCTCTTCTCTCCTCACGAGGCCGGTGTGCAACAATGATACGATCATTAACTGATTGGGGAAACCAACAACTAAGCTTCTGTCTATCTCACTCCCCCCACAAAGTAACATAGTCCACAACCTTCGCATTCCACAACCTTCGCATCTCTATTAATGGGCCTTCATACCCAGGAATTAAATCAATGATAGGCTTGTTAAGTGCTGACCAATTATCAAACGAGCAGGATGTGCTCTTCCCATTTCCTATTTTCTTCCCCAGGCCTGCTTGGAAAGAACGCTACACGGTGCAAATTCCCCTCCAAGTGAGAGAAATTTTTTTTTTCGCATCTGGAATATCCTTATGCCCACACTAATACTTCGCTCTTAGGACTTGAACCCAGAATACCTCCCTGTTAGTAACAAGATTCCAACAAAGCTTCATAACAGAAGCCTCATTATGCTTCCTTAAGTTCTTCATCCCAAGCCCTCCTTCCTTTTTATCCATAGTGATACAATCCCAAGCCATGATATGGATTTTCCTACTACCATCTTTCTCTCCCCACAACGACTTGCTTTCTAAAGGTCTTTTAGAAGTTGTTTTGGTAATAATACTGTTTGCATGTGATAAGAAGGGAGAGCAGATAAGACTGATTTAATTAGAGTTGCTCTTCCCACAAGGTTAAGATACTTTTTCTTCCATCCTGAAAGCTCCTGTGCGTTTTAGTTAAGATAGGGGAAGAGGGAGTATGAAGCCCATTCATGAATAAGAGGAATTCCCAGATATTTTCCCAAATCACCTGTGAGACTCACGCCCATCCTTTGACTCAATTCCATTGCAGTAAAGAAGTGAACATTCTTGGAGAAACACATTTTTGTCTTAGCTTTGTTCATCTTCTAACCCGAAGCATCATAAAGTTTGTTAATACATTCGTTCTTAACGTCCGCTTGGAAAGTGAGGCTTCACCAAATAATACAAGGTCATCTGCAAAGAAAATGTGAGATATATAAGAGGCCGCCTCCAGTTAATCTGAATAGGCGTCCAATATCCTTGTCAATCGCATCCCTGGTAATATGACTCAATCTCTCCATACATTACGTGAATATGTATAAGAGATATGGGGTCCCCTTGACGCGAATACCTCTTGAAGCTCTGAAACTCTCCATAGTCTCACCATTCCAAAGAATTTGAAACGAGGCACTAGTAATGCAAGCCATGATCACTTGACATGGTACAGGTGTTCTTCAATGCCCACACAGATCGAAGTATCCTAAATGAACGTCCATTCCAAATGATCAAAAGCTTTCTCAATCCAACCGCAAGCCACCCATTTGCACTTGTTTTGTTCTTCACGGAGTGGATAACTTCTTGGGCAATAATGATGTTGTTGTTGCTCTGTCTATCTGAGATAAAGCTAACATTGTTCCTTATCAATAATTTTCCCCATTATGTTTCGAAGCCTTTTGCTTATTATTTTTGTAATCAATTTGTAGGTCACGTTACTTAAGGATATGGGTCGAAAATCTTTGATGCTCTTAGGGGTCTTCATTTTAGGGATGAGCACAAGGTTGGTGTTATTCAATTCCTGAACTCAGTTGGGCTCACTAAAAATTTCTTTAATCATATCGCCTTCTTTCTTTTAGGAAGAGGCATTATTTCTCATGTTTTGTTATGTTCAAGTGCCTCAATTTCCAGATTCATGGCTTTCACCCACTTAATGTTTTGGATAGCTTCCTCATAGGATTTAGGCTCAGAAACCGAGTCAATATTACACAGAAAACACACGTGAGATGATGAGATATTAACATAAGAAATATAATTTTCAATTGGATATAAGGATTTATGTTTTTCCTCATGTGAACCATTTTGTCCTATCAAGTTACAAATATAGTCCTTTGCCCAAATATGGGATTTCCTTTCCTTGAACACTACTCTAGGAGTGGCCGGCTGATCTAAACTAGGCAGCTCCCTTATATGATTTTCATATTCTGTTTAAGGTTCTATGGGATCACTACTTGTATTCATTTCATCGTTCAATCCATAGTCGGAGGATTTGCTCAAATCTGGATTTGTATTATTAGGGAAAGTAGCATAATCATCAAAGATAAACATTTGTCTTAACTCATTGCTAACCCCCTATGGTCAGTGGGCATGCTATCTATAAGATTTATAGTGTACCTTGATCTGAGTTTGACTCACCAAGTACCCACACAAAACTAGAGCAATCGTTACATACTCACAGTTACATTTCACAGCAAATGACACAAAACTAGAGCAATTGTTACATACTCACAGTTACGTTTCACAGCAAATGACATTGGGAGAGGAGAGAGTTTGGATGCTGTAGAGAGAGGAGGAGAGGAGAAAAAAATACATATTGCACTTTCTCTATGTCCTTCTATGTATCTGCTTCGGGGGGAATGGGATATCAAATCGCTACCCACTCCCTCATGATCTCCTCCTAAAATAACTAATGGGATAACTCTCATTTACCTCATAAAAGGTATAGTACGCATATACACCCCACTCTTTTTATTATTATCATAATAACCCAAATCTCTATTGGGTTTGGAACTAATCTATCAAAGGTAGATCAATCCATTTTCTAAAATCTCCCACTCACATTTGGTGGATTATATGTCATGGATCCAATCCCATTCTCTTTCTTTTTTTTATACTAGGTGCTTTGCCGTGACCGTCTAGGCATAACATCTCCATTCGGGCATTTGTACTAGAAATCCCTTTTATAGATATCAGCACAAAGTAACCCTTTAGTGTAGTTCGACCAAATATGTTATAGTGCCTTGAATGTCCTAGATTTATCCATATACACTTTTCTTATGGCTAATCTAATCCCTCTTGAATCAACATATAACTCAGATAGCCTCCACTTATGTATAGTATCCACATTTATGAAATTAACAAAATAATATCACAAGGGACTATCACAAATACCAGTATAGATGTGTATATTTTGGTAATCTTTCTTTCACATACATATCATTTTAATATGAATCAATATCTTTTCTAGCATAATACCTTTTATTCATATATAACTTGACCATGGGACATATAAGAAAGTAGCAGGCACTAAAACATACCTTTATAATACTGTTAAAGTCAAAAAATATTAATAAAAGGATGGTATCTTTCTAGAACTCACACAACAATAAAGCGGTGATTGATTCACTTGCTTTCCATTTGTGATTCTTTAGCACATGCGATATGAATAACATCCTACAGTGTTCCTCTTAACCTATAAGAGTATACATCACTTTGATTTTATCAATTATATTGTACATACTTAAGTCTAGACACTCTAGTATCTAAACCCAATCTCTTCAATTCTATTCACATAATATTACATCAATTTTAAAAAAAAATATTATCTGGCAATAAGTTTCATAGATGTGGGTATCCATAGTTCGATCTATATTTATACTTACAGATCTCATCTTGTCTTACTGCACTTTGTAAGTCAAGACAACATTTACTGTGTTTCTTTTCTACCATATTAGCACTTTTGTTACTTTATTGGTAAATACATGTATCATATTTGAATGGTTCTCTCTAACATCAAAGGCAATTGCTCATATAAAGGAGCTAACCTTTTCAACCTGTACGACATAATAGACATTATATACTTTTACCTAGAAGTATAAGCAATGATAAATGATATGATATCATTAATAAAATAAAATATTAAATCTAGTATGTAATTTTACATTCTGAGCATGCCAATATCTTTTACATATTTCTAAAATGTTTCTTTGCCTATTGGCTTGGTCAGGGGGTCTGCTACCATATATTTGATTGACATGTATTATACAGTTACAATTGTATGTGTTATATAAATACTCAAAAATTTATACTTAATATAATGTGTTTGGTCTTACTGTGATATTTAAGGTCTTTGGTGCAGGCTATGGCTGTTGTGTTGTCACAGTGTATCAACACCGGATTGGTTTCTCAAATCCTAGTGCTGGTCTTGTACACATGCAACTTGCCATAATTATCACCTTCTTCCTTCCCTCTATAGTGTTCGAAACCATCTCTATCTCCACAAGATCCAATGTTTCATCCATTCCCAAGTCCTTAGCAAATGATATCACTGACACTTTCTCCTCCTCTCCCTTTATGACCTCTTCCTCCTCACCTTCTCTCTCACCATTACCCAGATTTAAGGTCTTGCCAGTTATGATTTTGTTGTGGTCAATATGGAATATGGTCACGATGGTATCTCTGACGTGCCAAAATTGAAACTAGTTGTCGTCGCTGCCTACATATCCTCATTGCCTTCAGAACTGCCGCCATTCTTCAAGTCCTGAAACCAGCCCTACCTAGGCTAAGAAGGTTCTTGATATGGGTCTGTAGGGGATCATGTTTCCCATGATTAAGAGCACAAAAGACGCTAAGGAGGCAATGTCGTAAGGTAGAATGAAGACAGAAAGAAAGAAGAGAGTAAAAGGAAAAATAGAAAATATTAATAATTTAAAAAAAAAGTTGTCTAGGCTGTTTTTAAACGGGCTAGCCAACTTCATGTGGTGGGTTGAGACAGTGGGTTGTGTAGCCCGCCACTAAAAGCCAGCCTAAGCCTGCCCTATTTTCTTGTAAAATGGGCTCAACCAGCTGTTTGAACCTATTTTATCAGCTCTAGCCATAGGGATGTCTATGAGATTATAGTTACTCATATTGAATAACTTAAATATCTTCTTGATATAATTCTCTTGTGTGTGATTTCTTTGGATCTTGACTCCAAATATGTATTCTGCTTCACCCATATTTTTCATCTGGAAATTTGATGAGAGCTATTCTTTAATAACTATCACTGAGTCAATACTATTTTCAGCTAAGAGCATGTCATCTACTTATAAGGATAATATTATAAAATTACTCTCAAACCACTTAACAAAGACGCAGTTGTCTTCCTCTATTATTTGAAAGTCATATGAGGTTATTGCCTTGTAAAACCTCAAGTATCACTATCTGGATGATTGTTTTAGTCCATAATGGATCTTTTGAGTTTGTACTTCTTATTCTCAAACCCTTTTTCAATAAAAATAATGGTTGTTCCATATAGATTTTTTCATCCAGATCACCATTCAGGAATCAATTTTTACATCCATATGATGTAACTCCAGGTTTAAACTGTTCACTATTGCCATAATAAGTCTTATCGAGTTTAAGCTCATAGCAAGTGAAAAAGTATCATCATGATCTATACTTTCTTGTTGTATATATCCCCTTGCAACCAATTGAGCTTTGAATTTGTCAATTGATTCATCCAACTTTCTCTTGATTTTGTGAGCACACTTGTTCTCAATAGCTTTTTGCCTTTTTAGTAGATTAACCAACTCTCAAACTTTATTTTTCATTGTTAAGTCAATCTTCTATTTCATTACTTTCTTCTATTCCTCATTGGCAAGACTTGCCAAGGATTCATGAATAGTATGAGGTTTATCATCCCCTTCTGGAGTAACTAATAGTGCTTCACCTTCTATTTAGAAGTGTCTCTTTAGAATATTTTCTCTGTTACCCTTTCTTACAGGAGCTACTTGTTTATCTTTTTTTCATTTTTCTCGGTCTTTATGTTGATCGTTCTTGGCTCTCACTCATATTAACATACCTAGAAGATTATGTGGTCTTAGCATGAGAATATCACCATATATAATTTATTAGTTCTTGGTTCAATTATTTTTCCTCAAAGATTCAAACAGCCCTCACTGCATGATTCTATGAATTCTTCCAAATTTCAGTCCCTAAACTGAACCCCAACAACAATTCTTTATAC
Source organism: Leucaena leucocephala (assembly GCA_037074615.1). Lineage (NCBI taxonomy): Eukaryota > Viridiplantae > Streptophyta > Magnoliopsida > Fabales > Fabaceae > Leucaena > Leucaena leucocephala. Next base: position 5,387,704 of record CM073561.1, on the reverse strand, counting down.
ATTTTATGTTAATAGTTTCTATATATAACTACTAACACTAATCCATCAATTTAAAGATGTGTCCATTACATATATATATCTTTATCATCTATCATCCTCAAACACCATTTGTAACTTTCAAAATTTAATATCTTACAAGTTATATAGGGAATATGTATGTTATATAAGTAATGTTGTCAAATTGGAAACTGGAATTCCAAGGGAAAACAAGTTATATAAGTAATGTTGTCAAATTGAAATGAATATGTATGTTGACCAGGAAAGTTATACAGGGAAAACAAGCTATATAAGTAATGCTATCAAATTCTAGACATGATAAATTTTAATTGATTAACAAAATTTATTTCTGTCATAGTTTGTAAATCATTTTGGTAAAACGTATTTCCGATGGTTAATTATTATTATTAAAAGAAGAATTTAACAAAGACTGTCTTTCTTCGTATTCTTTAGAAATTTCTTGCCCTTCTTAGGTTTAGGCTTTGAATGGAAAAAACTAGTACCTTCGGTCAAATAGGCTTATCTGTTGGCCTTGTAAGTTTCCAGACATTTGTCCTCTAGCTCCAAATACTTAAGCACATTATTGAAAGTGATGATATTTCCATTGTGGGTCATATTAACTTTAATATACTCCAAACTAGTAGGGAGAGACCTAATGACAACTCACACTTGCTGCTAGTTAGATAGATTATATCCAGCCTCCTTTAGGACACGAATCATGTTGGCCATCTCCCTCAAATGTTATCTCATAGGGTTATTTGGCTTAAACTTGTAGGTGTCAAATTTGATTGTCAACTTTCTAAACTTGGTCGTGGAGACTCCACCAAACTTGTTCTCAAGGCTATTCATATAGCTTGTGTAATTTTGTATGTCTCAAATTCACACATCAAGTCATCAGCCATCCTTCTTCTTTTAGAACCAAAAAGATCAACAATAAACCTGAGTCTAATTTTTCTCTCAAAGATCATTTCAATAGCTATAAATAGATCTTTGAAACACTATTTTTTGGAGTTGTATTAATTTGTTGTGGATTTCAAAATTTTCGTAAAATATAATACACGTGGTCTAATGTTCAAGTTTTAATATATTTAGCTATTCATGCATACTTAATTGGGTCAAATGTGGTTCTTAAATGGTAAACAACTTTGATAAGTGATCTTAATTATATTTTTAGTATCAGAATAATTTTATAAAATTGTTTTTCAAAATAAATTTTTGGGAAAAATATATATTTAAATAATTCAAAAAAATTGGCATAGGAACAATTGTGTCCACAAATTATTTTGCGACGAAATTAGGGACAAAAATTTACTAACAGACAATTTTTGTCCCTAATTATTTTGTGACAAAATTAGCAATGGAAATTAGCGAGGAGAAAATTCCATGCTAATTTTTATATCCCAAGGGAATAAAATTCTATCGCTAATCCGCCGCTTTTTTTAATGTATGGTGGAAGAAAATTACCAGCGTAACAATAGAATCTACGAGATAAAATGATCCTACACAAAATGATTTTTTTTGAACTGACCCTAAAAATGATTTTACAAAACAAAAATAATAAAACATATAAATGGGTACATATATTTATATTTGAGAATAATTGATAGTTTACCCTGTCGGATATTAATATCACCTAAGAGGAATTGAGACTTAACCCTACCTTTAGATCGTATATGAGCCTAACTCCTTTTTAAATTTATATATAAAAAAAGTTATTTTCATTTTTTTATTTTTTTAAAACGGATTATTATTTATTTTACAAAACATTTAAATAAAAATTATTTTGAAAATAGGTGTTTTTATCCTCTTTATTCAATATTAAGATTAATTGTTGAAATAATATTTAGTGTTAGAATTAAACAAGTGAAATCAAATTGACTAAAATATTAAATACTCTATTTTTAGTAGAGTCTACACAGTATATCTAAATTAATAGTTAAAAATTATTTCTTTATAAGTACAGAAATTATTAAAGTAAATTTTATCTCCCTTAATAAAGTATTTTATATACACACTGCATGATTTAAACCCATAATAAATACTAAAGACTCTATTAACTTCATGTGATCTTGATCTCTTGTCCTCATGCACACTCATACTTAAAACGTTGTCGTTGAGAGAAAACATCTCCCATGGTGGACATTAGGCTTGCCGTCCTTAATGGGTTGGTGTGTTCTGTTGAATGTTAAAAAAGAAGTATATGAATAAAAAAAAAATCATCAACTCAGTGTGTTAAGGCCTTCATATATCATAATGTAAGGAAGCTATAGTACTTTTAGTAGAATTTTTGATAAAAATAAAAAAATATATATAATTAAGTTAAAAATAAATTTTAAAAATTTATTTAATATGATAGAAATTAATATATAATTAATATATATTTATTTTTATAATTTAGAATAAAATCATCTAAATTATTTTTTATAATTTAAGAAGAATTAAAGTTATTTATAAATTTTATAATTTAAAATAAAATAGTTTAAAATATTTTACTTTAACTCCTCCCATTTTATTTATTAATTTTTTTTATAAAATTAAAATAATTTACAATATTAAAAATATAAATATAAACAATTTCTATTATATTAAATAAAAGAAATATTTAATTTCAGGTATACTTTTATACTATCAAACAAACACGTAGGGAAGTTATCTAAAAATATGGGAGAGAACAAATAGATGATAAAGAGAGGATAAGATTACATCTTCACTTAAAACTTTAAAACTCGCGTTTATTAGGCCATCCACTTTATTATATATTCATTAGTAAGTTCCATTATTTCTGACATGAGGCTTCCCACATTGACTAAAGTTCAATCGCACGTGGCCATCATCCTAATAACTTCACCCTCTAGTGTGAGCCCATTAGCTTCCCATATTGAAGACAACACAAACATCAAGTCCTTATCATTGTATTTATGAAGTCCATTAGATCCTTTATTTTGATAAGCTCAACAACCTCTTTCTCCAATTTTTTTTCTCATCAAATTCATTAGAATTTTACCCCAATTATATTTAAATTTGAACCGTATCGCGCACTTGATTATAATGAATAAATTTTTTAACAAAAATTTTATATATACGTTAAAGTTCAAACTCGATACCTCATTTAAACGATAATAAATTATTTATTACTCAGACTAACCCCCATTAATACAACCTCTCATATATATTTAGTCTAAAATTCTCCCAACAACTTCCTAATATTTAGTTTCACCAGTTTAAAAAATTGGGCCAAACCAACCAGCTTAACCAGGAATCAGTGAATCGGTCTCTTATACGAGCTGGTTCCATACAAGCCGTGATACAGAACAACTCAGTCAGAACCAATGTAACCTTGTGGGTCATATGGGTTATCATTGTTCTGTTCATACGGTGGAAAATGAAGACATTTCAATCTGTTTTTTAACAAAATCAAAGGAAAACATGATTTTAGTGTTTTAGACTCATCTTTCCTTCAACTAAATATTTTTTAAAATAAAAAACATGGATGAATAAAAAAATCATGGTAAAATGTATTCTAATTCTAATTTATATAAAATATTGATATTATTATATTTTGTTAAAGTTTTTGTGTAGTCTTTTTTTTTATCTAAATATTAATTTATTCATAGCTAAATAACTATATTTTTAATTAAATTATATTATTTTAGTATCACCCATTTGACTCCAAGTTAATTCTAACATGACCCACTAACTCTTGAATCACCGTCTATCTAGTCCTTTTTTAAATATTGAGTTTAACTAAAATCATTTTTTAAATCTTAAACAAACTCACTGAAATATAATTTGAAACAAAAATGAACACAACGAAATATGACTTCTCTTAAAACAAAACTAAAGATAGCTCATATAATATTAAAGAAGTATATGTTAAACACAAGTCTATATAGTTCACTCAATCAAACCACAAAATCAACAACTCAAAAGAGAAGGCATAATGCATAATTATGGAAATAAAGGTGCACATCAAGAAGACCATCACATCACTAGCTAGCTAGCGTGAGAGAAGCATCAACTTAGGGAAGAGCCATTTTCAGAGTGATTATTGAATAAGTGAGATAATCTAATGGCCACATTTTCCCTTGCAGCAGGAGACACACCGTTCTTGCCAATAATGGATTCCAACACTGCCTCTGAAAGTAACTTGTTCTCTATTACCACTCCCCCAGCTTCTTCTGGTAGGGCTCCATCTTTTGAGAAACTTATCTATTCATCTCATTCAAGAGGGGCCAAGAGTTGTAATTACATGTGGTTTAAGATGAATTAAGGGTTAATACAACGTTTAATCATTATAATTTGCTTTCATTTTAATTTTAAAACCTCAAATTTCTTTCCGTTTAAATGTTAGTATTTATAATTTAATAAGAATCTGAACTATTTTATTTATTGAATGAACAAAACTATAATAAAAATGAACTATAAGGATTAGAGGTTGTATTAATCTATAAATTAATTAATAAATTTGTAAATATTTTTTTTATTAAATTACACAAGACTCTCTTAAATGTAAGTTTGGGTAAGTTGGGGTTAAAACTCACTAAAATTAAAGTAAATTTCACTACTCAAAATATTTAGAACTACACTTGCAGACTATTTCTTCGGTTTTATTTACAAGGTATAGAGAGAGAATTTTTTTTTCTATTTATAAATCATATCAATAAATTCTTTATATAAATATACCATTTTCCCCTTCATTTATTGTTGTGTAAAATTTGTTTTCATGAGATATTGTGTATATTAAATATTGATAAAGTTAATGTAGTTTAAAGTTTCTTTAGTTCCAATACAACATGTTAAAAATAATTTATAAATAAAATTAAAAAATATATATTAATTGATATTAATATAGTCATATAAAACTAGAAAAATACCAACCAAATCACAAATCTAGTCCATGCTATTAAAATTTTCATATATATATATATATATACACACACACAAACAGATATGATAGAGTATTGATTGATATTAATCGTATAGAGATAGGATGTTGATTAAGATAGGATGAGAATATAAATTTAAATCTTAAAAATATATTTATTAGAAAATATAAGATTTTTTTATGCTGTAAGTATAGTATCTTTAACTATATATCTACAAAAAGAATAGAGAAAGGATTTTGACGTATTAAAAGCTATTAAATTGCTTAGTGAAAACAAGGCAAGACATGTGCTATTAAATTTTAGCCATCTATTTTTTTGGGTTTCTAGCATCGAGTTTTAATTTTAGTTTGTACATGTGCTATTAAACCAAGCTCGCAAATTCCTTACTGAAAAACAAGGCAAGACAAGACATGTGCTATTGCCTTCATGTGGGGGCTATAACAACATACCAATAAATTAGGTACTACTGACTTTAAGATTGAGGTATACTACTATATTCTTATTTATAAGTTATTTATAGTATATTTTATATATATTAAAAAATCTTAAATTTTATTAATTATGCTATAAAATTTAATACTTTTTTAATTTTATTTTTACTCAATAGAAATAAAGTCAATATAAATAAATAAAGAGTAAAATAATTTATTTATATTAAAAATTTATCTATATATTTTATAAATATGACTAAAATAAATATTCTCTTTATATATTATAAATATAATTAGAAAAATATAATATAACCTAGTACTTTCCTCATGTGGGGCATCCTTTCTCTACTATGGGCCTGTTTGGCAAATTGTCAAACTTAGATTTAAAACTTAGGTTTGGCTCAAAATTTAAGTTTGGAGAAATTTTAAACTAAACAATCATATTTGTTCAAGCGGATTTTTGGACTAAATTATAATTTAAAACCAAGTTTTCAGATAAGCTGGTCAGAGTAGCTTATGGAACAGTAAACTACTTATGAACTAACCAATTACTATATTACCCCTACTTTTTCTTATACTCTCTCTCTTATTTTTTCTTACACTCTCTCTCATCTCTCCTATTTTTTCTTATACCCCCTCTCCTCCCTCCTCTCATCTCTTATCTCTCCTCATTTAATACACATACTATTTTTCGTAATTTACCCATAATAAAAGTACTTTTGAAAATAACTATCCAAACACTCATTTATTCAAAACCATTTTTTTTCATAATCTCTTTTCCAAAACCCATTTTCTATAAGCACGTTTTTTTTATAAACCCGTTTCTAAAATTTTATCCAAACACACACTATAAACTAGCATTTTCCTCACTTTGCTGAGTGCTAAATTTAGCTAAATCAAGCATATTCTAAATATTGCACATGTAACGCTTGCATACCTAAAATTAAGAGCATATATCTACCAAATCCAAGCACTAGGTCCATAAAATAAGGCATTGGTAATAATTATATTCCTTTATTCTTGACTTCTTTAGCTATTGTCAATTTAAAAAAAAACACATAAAATCTATAAAATTTGTAACATCTTGATTTTTTTATCTTTATATTTAAATAAAATTAAAAATATGATTTGTCAATAATTTAAAAATATTATCTAATTAAATTATTATAATTTAATATTTTTATTATTTTTAATAAAATATGGGATATAGATTATTCTATTTTTATCTTATTTAAAATTTTATGATTTGATTATTATTAGTTAGGAATTTATTAGAATTTAGATTTAGATTTAGATATGCAAATTTTATTTTAAAAATATAATTTAAATTTTAAATTATTATATCTGATAAGATTTTAATAAAGATAAGATATGAATTTGAATTTTAAATTACTATTATGACTTTATAAATAGAACTAAAACCCTGAATTATTCCTCAAACTTGATTATTGAATCAGCTCATCTATTTTTAATCCTCTCTTAGTCCCTTTTCCATTTTTAAAGAATATCACATATATTTTCTTCCCAAACACGCCTTTAGTTTAACTCACTCAAAGCTGAGATTTATCTTTCAGAACTTTTGTGGTAATTATTCACATATTTTTGCGAGAGATAACCACTTTTTACTTATTGTGTATGCTAATATGATGTTTGTGAGTATTTTAATATATATATTAATGTTGATATTATTATATTGAGAAAGCTTGTTTTATGATTTTTATTAAAAGTAGTCTTATGAGATTTAAAATTTAATTTGAAAAGTTTGAGATTTTAAACTTGTTATTTGAAGAAAGTTATCTTGAGAAAAATACTCTTTTGTGATATTATCAAACTATTAAAATTTTGATTAATATGATTATTTTGAGAATTATGCATTGAGGATAGGTAAAGAGATAATTGTATTTCTACCACGTGGTATAGCCTCCATCGGAACTCAATGGATGACTTTTGTCCTACCAGTTTACCGAATGACGTGTACCACCTATTTATCGAGGGGCAGCGACACTCCCACCTATTTATCGAGGGTGAATGGATCCATGGTCTGGTCAGTTGCTCTGTGAATTTTAGTCTATCCATATCACTTGATCAGTTAGCTGTTCGAGGGGTAATTACCACTAGCCCATAGGGGTAATTACCACTAGCCCATAGATTCGGTAAGTGGGAATAAGGCGGTTTGGTTGGTTTGAGGGGAGAAACTTGGGTGGGTTATTCATTTAATTTTATTATAAATATATATATTATTTTGTATATATTATATTTTGTGAGGTCCCATTTGACACCTCATGAGTATATGTTAGTATGCATAATAAGTATATAGTTACTTAGACGTTTGTCTCACCCCGTGGTTATTAATATTTTTCAAGGTATATTCTCATCTTAAGACCCTAGGGAAAAACTTCATAAGTTTGAGTAGAGCTATATTAATTATATAGCCCTCTCCCTTAAAGGTATGTGTAGAATATTTGTATATTGTCACAATAGATTTTATTTTACATACTCATAAATCATATTACCTTATTTATATTTTTAAAAAAACTTTTTATAACCATAGTAGAGTTTATTTAAATTTTAGTTAAACTCTTTTCTACCATTATTAATTCTTTTAAAATAAACTAAATTTATTTATAATATTATTTTTAAATTATATTGGATACAAAATATATTTAAATAATTAATAATAGTTATATTTTTTAAAAAATTTATAAAATTAAACTCGCTTAAATAAATTATTTAAAGAATTAGACACATTTTTTGTGCCCTGATCACCTACTGTAAACTTTTGAAGAATAGTATGATTTGTTATAGGATTTTTTTTTAGTTTTTATAGTTTTAATTTGATTATAACTCATTTTTTATACTTTAACTTGATATAAATTAATTCTTAAATTTTGAGTCAATATAATTTAATTTCTAATTTTTTACTCATTACTACTCAGTCCTTTTAGTCTTTATATTTAAAAAATAAAATTATATATTTTATAAAGTTTAACAACTAAAATTTTAAATGCTTAAAACTATATAGACTAAACTGCATCAAATTAAAATTTGGATACTGAGTTTAACTAAATTAAAAATTTTAAAATATAAATAATGAGTATATCAAGTCAAAATTTAAAGATTGAGTTATAAACTAGTTAAACTTTTAGAAACTAAAAAAAATAATTTTCATAAATCTTATAATTTTATTTGTATGCATGTATTTTTTTTTTCGAATATATAATAGAGTAAAAGTACATCTAACATCCCAAATTAATTTCAGATGAACAATTAGTACCTTAAAGTATTTAAAGATACAATCAGCATCTTGAACTAATTTTAAAAGTATAATTAGCATTCTAAAGTATTTAAATGTGCAATTAACACTCCAAACAAATTTTGAAGAGTCAATTAACATCATAAAATATTTAAATTAATATAATTTTGCCCTTTTGTTAACAAAAATACTAAATTTTGTTTGATATACTCTATCTAAATTTTTTATTTCAACACATTATTATTTAGAAAGGTATATGTGTAATATTATTTTAATAAATTAAATTAAATAAACCATAAAATTTTTCAATCTTTACATATTAATTTTATACAATATCAATTTTAAGATTTATTCAATACTCTTATTTAAACAATATCATAGATATGACTTTTTAAATAATAATGTGTCAAATAAAAAGTTCACGTAATATAGATTGGACAGAAATTTATATTTTTGTTAGTGAAATGGAAGATTTGTACTAATTTAAATATTTTAGGGTGTTAGTTATACCTATAAAATTAGTTTAGAGTGTTAATTGCATTCTTAAATACTTTAGGATATTGGTCGTATCTCTAAAATTAATTCACAGTATTAATTATACTCTTAAATATTTTATAGTGTCAATTATTTTTCTAAAATTTATTTGATACATTGAATATATTTTTATCCTATATATTAATATTGATATATTAATGATGACCTAATATATATGACTTTTATTGCCGGCCTATGTCTCTCTCTCTCTCTTTATGGTTTTTGTTCGACCAAAACTATTATGCTTTTCAGACTTATAATAAATTCGTTTGAATTGGAATTTGAATGTGTACTTCTATACTTAATAGTAATCTTAACTAACCTAACCTACCTACCATTCACGAGCTCCTTTCTAAATCATAAAAGACAAAACACATGAAAGAAGGAAGATCATATTGCTGAATATTAAAGCTCTTTTAAAATTTTGAGACATGTCTATTCAACAAAAATACATTGAGACATGTGAATATTGTAGTTTCTTGACACTATTTTTTTTATTTGTTGGAGGATGTATACGTGCAAATTTGACTCTTTCTTTGCCAACAATTTGACTCCGAAATTAATTTTTAATGATCAAATCAAAAGGTATTAAATAAAAAAATAATAGAAACTAATTTTTTTGAAAAAAATACATCTCTAAAACATCCAATAATTTGGTTGTTAGCGGAAAAAAATTAGGTTTTGCTTGTTATAAATATTATTGCCCAGTCAACTAATTAGACGAAAAATATACTTTTAACCACTTAATTTTACACAATTTTTAATTTTGTCTCTTTAATAAAATATCTTTCCAATTTTCTAACTCCAATATTATTAGCCTTGAATGATATTTTTTTTATACCAATCATTATTATTTTTAAAATATTAAATTTCATAAGTTAACATTTAATAATATTTTGTCAAAAATTTAAAATTTTAATGTCAACATTCTTTTGTTAATGAAACTAATAAAATTAGGATTATATTACTAGAAAGATAATTTACAAAATTAAGAGACAAGAATGAAATATTGAGTAAAATTAAAGAAGAATTTGTCAAATAATTAGTCAGTTGTTTGGTATTTATTTTATTTTTTAATTTTAGTTTTGCAAATTAATTATTCTCAGGAAAAAAATATGGTTTAAAATTTAGGCATTTAGGCAATAATAATTAATTAAGATGACGACTAACCGTGAGAGATCCTTTAGGAGATTGAGTGAAGAGAAAAGAGGAGCCTGGTGGGAAAGTTTCATCTTTGAAGGTTGAAACAAACTTCTCGATGGCTTTTTCTTCTGCTTCTGTGTAAATTCCCAAAGCTTTCCAAATGGCCACACAATTTTCCGATACTTTCTCAGCATATTGCTGCCCAGTCAATGGCAATATCATTGTCACCCTCGTGAATTTCTCAAATCCACCTGTGTCCAATAAAATATTTTAAAAAGATAATAAATAATTTTAGTATCAATTCAAAAACAAGAATTATTTATTTATATATAATACTCCCTTAAGTTTTAAATATATAAAAATTAAATAACTAATTTATAGAAATAAAAAAAAATAGTATATACATGTTTCTTAGACAAACTTCTAACAATCCCTAGTGGAACATCATATTCGGTCAAGTCCTTATAGTAATTGAACTAACAAAAACTTGAACCGCGAGATAGTGGCTCAAGAATCGTAGTCCAAAGGTAGTTGTAGTTAAACTAATATAATTTAATTAAAAATATAAAAATATTTATATATAATTCTAAAAGAATAATATTTAATTAAAAAAGTATTAATTTATAAATAAATAAAATATTTATATATAAATATACATAATTTAATAAAATAAAGCAATTAAAATATAAATATGGTGGATTGATTTTTTTCTAACTCAAAACTATGTCTTATCAAACTCAAAGAAAAAAAAATATAACCCAATTAACCTATATAGAACTCTTAATTAAATCAATTAAGATATTGATTTATCGGGTATGACTTGCTTTTAATATCATATGAGCTAAACACACTTTAATAATCTTTATCTTTAATTTAACTAATTTTTTAAATAGATTAAAAAAATTATTTTCTACATCTATCTCTTGTGAATCATAGTAGGATCAATCTAACGAAGAAGGGATAGAGGTAGTTCAGAAATAATCAAATCACCAGAGACACAAATTGTTACTGAATTTGTCATGAAATTAATCAATTAATCAAATCACCAGAGACACAAAAGGCAACTGAGCCCAAGACGAGGAAAATGTACGGTTGTGATTTCATTAGTCAAACGGTGAAATTACCAGAATGCTCACTTTCAAATGCTATTCTGATGAAAAAATATCAATGAAGCGACGGATCCGCTGCCTGAATTCTCAAACATATATAGAAAGGAACGCAAGAAGAAGGAGAAAGAATCTGATTTCCTTTACCTGTAACGATTTCTCTGAAGAACTCGACGGATTCCGTTAACTCCTCAGCCGTCTTTCCCTTCCATTTAGCTGCGAGTGCCGGAACGGCGTCTTCCTCAAGGTACACTCCGATGGCCGTGAACTTTACGAACTTGTCCTGAATGTGGAGGCCCCTCACTCCGGCTCCGCCAAGGAAGAAGCTCTTGTCGGAGCCCGGAGCTTTCACCGCCGCCGGCAACTTAATGTTCTCCACTTGAACGGCGACGACGGACGGCGGTGCCATAACAGCGGTGAGACGACGATCAAAGCTTTAATCAGACGGATGGAGAGAGAGAGAGAGAGAGGAGAATTTGACTTTGTGGCGTGTTGGCAATTCGATGGGCAGGAGGAATATTTAAAGACAAAAATTACTTAGTTTTGAATTTTATTTTTATTATTTTGTTAATATTAATTATTCAAATATTTTTATATAAATTACGCATAATCTAACCTATTAGTAAACATAAATACAAAATATTAGTTTAATTATAAGAGTCATTTGTTATATATAATCTAATCTATTAGTAAACATAAATATAAAATATTAATTTAATTATAAGAGTTATTTAATATTTTTAAATTAATATAAGAAGATAAATAATTAATTAATTTATAATTAATATAAAAATTAATCGATTAATTTAAATAAATTAAAATATATGTAATATAAATTTATTTTAAAAGATTATAATTAATTTATTTAATTTATTTAATTTTATAAAAAAATTTAAAAAAATAATTAAATTAGTATTATAATTTTTAAAAAGAATAGTGGGTACAAAAAAAATTCAATTCAATCCACCCACACTCTTAACGGACCTGTCAAAGATTCTTTCATTGGTTGATTATATGACTAGTTAAATCAAGTTGGTTTTTTTTTTCAACGAGTTAGGTTTTAATATTATAATTTATTTTTTCGTATAGAGATATTTATTTTTTTTAAAAAAATATAATTCAAAAAATATACTATAAACATAGAAATTGTATATAGTAAATAATAAAAAATATTACTTTAAGAATTTACATGTAATTTTAAATAGTTTATCTTTTTATTTAAATAATATCTTATCAAATAAATATTTTAAATATTTTTAAAATATTTTAAATAATTAAAAATTATTTTAAATTATATGTCAAATTTCAAGTGTTATTTAAATATTTTATATTTTATAAATTTTTTATTTTATATATTTAAGAAAAAATTAAAATTATATGTGAAGTGTCAAATATTATTTTTCAAATAATATGATATCTAATAAAAAATATAAATATTATGATATAATAAAAACAATATACTTAAACGGAAATTTTAACGGCAATATTTTGAGAATAAAATATTATAATCTTTAATTTAAATTTTTAAAAATTAAAGAGATTATATGTAACTAATTCAAAATTAAGGAAGTTGTATATTTTAGCCTATATTAAAGAGTATTTTGGTATTTTTATATTATAAATATATATATTTCAATTAAAAATTATATCTCGCTTTCTCCCACCTACCAAATATGTTGTAAAACTCACTTCCACTTTCCATTTTCATTAGGAATTCTACTTGCATAAAAAAACAAAAAAAACTTTTAGTACCAAACGGGTCATATATAAGAGCGAGAGATTTGTTGAAGCAAAGCCCTATTAACCCCCTTATTATTGTATAAACAGGAGCGAATGGTGAAAAAGCTAATAGGGCGGTACAGAAATTGGGCTTTTATGAGATTGGATCATATTTGAATCAAACACTCACACTAACTACCCCTCCTTTCCTAGTAAATTTAATTAGTAAAAAAAATAAGATATATAATTATTTAAAATATATTTAATTTTTAGAGAGTATTATTTTATTATACTTCTAATTATAATATTTGGAGAGACATCCTAACTCTTAGATACCTAGATTTATATCTGAAGGTAATATATGACTCACCTTACCTAATATGAATATCGTGTAAAAGGAAGGGAGACTTCGTCTTACTTGTGGTGAGTCTAACCCCTTTCTAAAAATTTTTGTATAAAAAAAAACTACTCCCTCCATTTGACAACTTTAATATCAATATTCGTTTAAGGAAAAAAAATCATTATACTCTTAAATAATAGATAAATTTACATTTTTTTCAAAAATTTTTAGACAAAAAGAAATTACCACTCCCTCGTTCTTCCACTTCTTTCCAAGCCCTATTTTTTATTTGGTTAGCGCAAACACTTACAAATTACAAATTTTAAAAATACCATATTATCTAAATTTTATCCAATTAAAATATAGCAAATTAGTTAATGATTCATATAAAAAATTTACAATTTATTTTAATTTTAAGAAAAATAAATATTTTAATTTAAAAAATAAAAAATTATCTAAACTAAATTAAATTATTTATTTTTTTCTTAAAAATAAAATAAAATGTGAATTCTTTCAAATGAGTTATTGACTAATTAAAATCAAAATGTGTTGAATTATTAAATTTTGATTAGATAAAATTTAGATGTTATGGTAATCTTGAAGTATATAATTATTTCTTCTTAATATGATTATGTGTATGTTATTGTTATGGATGGGATTAAATAAGATTCCCACTTAAACCGATTTAATCATTTAAGTTGGTTTGATTTATAAATTTAATCAATAAATTAATATATGATTGTCAAGTAGGTGGTTAAAAATATTAAACTTATTTTTCAAATTTCCAGAGTGAAAAATTATTTATACTAAAAAATTTGAATAATCTAATTCATTATTAATAAGTTATGATAAAATAAAATAATATCGATTAAAATAATATTACAATACTTATCCTAAAAAGAATATATTATAATATTAGCTTACCTAACTCTCATGTTCTGGCCTCCAACTCTTTTGAAGCTAGAAAATAAAATATTGAATCTGATCCCTTGAATATTTTTAGGTTTTTTTTAATGGTACGACTTTTTTTTAAAAGTTTTTTTTAAAAAAAATAGATCAATTTGACTTCAATTCTCTATTAAAATAAGAACCTACTAAAATTTAAATATAATTTTAGAGTTCAAATAATGTTTATAGAAGATTTAAGATATTGCCTATCAAAGAGTCTTCACGACGGTAGCAAAAATTAAATTCGGGTCTTTATAAAATATAAATATATTTTTTATTATTTATATTAATTTTTATTAATAAAATAAAAATTGTAAGTGAAATAGATGGCGAGTACTCAGCTTTGATTCGTAGGCATAGGGAAGAAGAAGTCTTTGTCTCATTTCATAAAAATATCAAATATTCTTATTCCTTTTAATATAATAATTAGTTAAGGATTGATTTTTATCTTAAAGATCTAAATTCACTCTATTTTTTATTTTATTATTTTTTTTAAAATTAATTAACTAATAAATGATATATAGTATAATAGTACATAATAATATTTTTAAAATATTATATTATATTTATTATAATTAATTTTATTTAAATTTATGTTAATTTTTAAATAATATTTTTCTTAGATTTTTGTTCTTTCTCAGTTCTTCTATAAAGTAAGTTTATGTTTGATGCATATTCGAAATCAACATAATAATCGAACAATTAATATATTAATATAAATTAATCAATTAATAAAGTTTTAAATTGAATATTTTAAAGAGAATTTCAACACATTAATTAAATAGTTAATATATTAATTTAAATTAATCAATTAATTAATCGATTAATTAGTTTATATTTAAATTTTATTAAATTAAAACTTTACTTATTAATCAAACAGTTAATAGATTAATATAAATTAATCGATTAATAACAATATTTTTATTGAAGAAAAAAATCTTTTTTCAATAGATTAATCGATTAATTGGCTTATTAACTTTCTTTTAGAAGGCAAGTTTTCGACATTAATCGAATACTTAATCGATTAATGGTCACTTATTAATTGATTAACTAATAGATTAATTGATTTTTCTTTTTAACACAAAATATTGCATTTACATTAATCAAATAGTCAATCGATTAATTATCTCAACTTGACTAACTTTTTCTTTTAACAATATTTAAACATGGAAATATTTTTTAAATCTCTTTTTGATAATGTTGGAGCACATAAAGAAATCTATCAAATTGTTTTTCCAAAATCATCATTTGTCAAAGTATACTATTAATCAAACTAATAGGCCACCTTGACATCATGAGAACAAAAATATTTTATCATCTTTAAAACAATAAATTAATCAATTAATAAAGTTTTAAATTGAATATTTTAAAGAGAATTTCAACACATTAATTAAATAGTTAATATATTAATTTAAATTAATCAATTAATTAATCGATTAATTAGTTTATATTTAAATTTTATTAAATTAAAACTTTACTTATTAATCAAACAGTTAATAGATTAATATAAATTAATCGATTAATAACAATATTTTTATTGAAGAAAAAAATCTTTTTTCAATAGATTAATCGATTAATTGGCTTATTAACTTTCTTTTAGAAGGCAAGTTTTCGACATTAATCGAATACTTAATCGATTAATGGTCACTTATTAATTGATTAACTAATAGATTAATTGATTTTTCTTTTTAACACAAAATATTGCATTTACATTAATCAAATAGTCAATCGATTAATTATCTCAACTTGACTAACTTTTTCTTTTAACAATATTTAAACATGGAAATATTTTTTAAATCTCTTTTTGATAATGTTGGAGCACATAAAGAAATCTATCAAATTGTTTTTCCAAAATCATCATTTGTCAAAGTATACTATTAATCAAACTAATAGGCCACCTTGACATCATGAGAACAAAAATATTTTATCATCTTTAAAACAATATTAGCATTATTGAAAATTGTTTGCTATTTATCATCATCAAAATATACTTTCCAACATTTAACATCAGTTAAAATGGGCTTTTAAGATTGGATTTGATTCGGTGTTGAGAAGGCTGGTGTAAAAAGTCAAGAACTTTTTACTCTGGATATACGTCTAGAGTAAAATTTACATCAGTTATGCTTATAATCGGTGTAAAGAATGTGCATCCAACAAAACAATGCCTACCCTTAGGACCAGTTATAGCTATAGATGGTCGAAAGAGTGGATATATTTTTAATTAATAGTTTTTATCCATCTAAAATATTTTGATAACCTGATTACAAGTTAACTATGCAGCAATATAGATTTAACAGTAAATCTAAATATTCTAAATTGCAATTAATATACAAAGTAATCAAATAATAACTTATCAATCTAATAAGAGGATATGTATGAAACTTATTAAAAATACACTTACAAGTCAATTGTACTATCTTGTACTAATTCCTTTCCTGACCTTCATTACTATTCCTCGTATATACTCATTGAATCTTTTGCCAATTGTTTCTTCACAATATTTTTTTTGCTTGCTTGTTTTATGTTCAATGCCTCCAAAGGAATTAGATGATCTTTGAGCGTTGGATCTCTTAGATATAATTTAACCATTAATGTGTGCTTGATGCTGATAACTAGTTCCTTTGGTGAGCATAACTAATATTAATGTTAGCAACCTCAACTTGGGTGTCACATTCACCAATCTTTAACTTTTCAATCCTTATAATGCTAAAAATGGAACATGACTCCACCATACCACTTGATCTATAACAAGCTAGGCAGCCTGATAGGGGCATCTGGCCTGACCTATATTTGGCCTAATTTGGTCTGCCTATTGTAAAAAATACATAGGCTCAGGCATATATTCAAGCCTATTTTTCTTAAAAGATCAAGCTCAGGAGAAGCCTGTTAGGCCTATCAGGTGGCCTGTTCCTGTTATTTAAAATATTAGTATGAATATGTAGTAGGTGGGTATCGAACCCACCACCTATTGAATATAATACAGCAACAAGACCATGAGGCTAACATATATTATTGTAAATTTTATTCTTTTTTTTTGTATAACAATAACTACAAAATGAATTTTGAATGTTAACCCTAAATTTCCATCGCGTCTTTGTATCTTTGCAGTTCTCACTTCTCACTCTCAGATTTGGTCTGTAGGCTCCAAGCTCTACTTCGTAGTTCTCTACTCTCTACAGTCTACAGATTGCTCTTTACTTCACCTTCTCAGGTCACGGCATAGTTGAGTTAACCGCATTGCTCATTCTATAGCATCGCTCAGTCCTAGACGTCACTCAGTCCATAGCGTTGTTTAGTCTATAGCATCGCTCAGTTCATCGGGTCACTAAGTTCATGGTGATATAATTTCCAAGGCTTTTCAGGTGATTGCATTCTCTAATTGAAAATTTATGGCAAAAAGAATTTTGAATGTTAACCCTAAATGTCCATCACATTTGATATCTCCTCAGTTCTCAAAGTTGGTCTCCAGGCTCCACTTCGCTAAGTCGCTCTATCGCAAGTCTGAGTTCACTCTCTACTCTCTACAACAATCAGATAGCCCTATGCTTTACCTTCTCAGGTCACGACATCGTTGAGTCAACCATATCGCTTAGTCAATAGTGTTGCTCATTCCACGATGTCATTGAGTCAACAACATCGTTCAGTCCACATCATCACTCTGTTGTTGGTGCTGCTCAGTTCACCGAGTTGCTTAGTTCACGGTGATATAATTTTCAAGGCTTTTTAGGTGAGTGCATTTTATGCTTGCATTGTCTAATTGAAAATTTACAGCTTTGCTTGCATTATCACTGGGCATTTCATTGACGCAAGGTGGAATCTTCAAAAAAGAGTTTTAAATTTTGTGAACGTTCCTGCTCCAAGACGGAGAATTGATGTAGCAGATGCTATTTTCAAGTGATTGAAGGCTTGGGGGATTGATACTAAAGTGTTTTCTGTGACAGTTGACAATGCGGCTTATAATGATTCTTGTTTAAAGGTTCTTAAGGATACCTTAACATTTAGTAGTTCATTAGAGTCTACTTTCAGTTTGAATCTTAAATATTGATGAAATAGAAGTTGACACTTAGTAGTTGACAATGTGGCTTATAATGACTCTTATTTAAGGGTTCTTAAGATGGCTGCTGATATATTAGTAATTCCAATCTCAACTGTGACATCAGAGTATACTTTCAGTGCTGGAGGTAGAGTTATTGATGAATATGATTATAGATTAAATAAAGAATCAATTGAAGCACTTATTTGTGGTAGAGATTGGCTATGCAACAAGTATGATTTAAAGAGAAAATAAAATGTATAAATTTTGTATTATAAAAATAATCCCATTTCTTTTATTTACTATTTATTCAATTGTGTTGTGATATAATAATATATATTTGATTTTTTCTTTTCAAGGTGTTTGAAAAAGAGGAAGAAATTACGTTGAAGATTTCATGATGGGCGACTAATGGTTTTACTTTCATCTAGCCTAGATTATTGTATTTGTATTCTTGTTATGACTATTGTTATGTTTGTTTAGTATTGTCTTGTTGGTTAATTAAATACTTTTTATAATTTGGATTGAATTATTTTTTAATGTTAGACTGATTAATATTATGAAAAGATTATTTACAGTTTTTTAAAATATAATATATAAAAAAGCCTGTTAGGCGACTGTTACGAAGGCCTATTAGGGGGCCTGTTACGAAGGCCTGTTAAGGGGTCTGTTATAAAAGCCTGTTATGAAGGCCTGTCATATATTAAAAAAATATGTTACTTTAATAGGCTTCAGGTCAGGCCAAATATGTTTACATGCTAGGCTTATACTAAAAAATTAGCCTTCAATAGGCTACATGCTAGGCTCAGGTTAAGTTTTCACTTAACACGCTTAGCCTGTTAAGGCCATAGCCTAGCCTGACCTGGCCTATTTCCATCCCTACTATGGCTAAGGGAAGATTCCTATTGAACAAAATGAGTATAACATAGGTGATTTCAAATTTACAAATCATATTTCATATGGTTGATGTTATGATTGAGTGAGATGCTATTAGATGGCCAGAAACCAAACTAAAGGCCAATAATAATAAGGTATTTTATGAGAAAATAGAAATAGTCTTAGTGCATTAAGAATTAAAATTGCTAAATTAGATGATAAAAACGTAGGGCTGAAGAGTCTTATAAGGAGAAATTTGAAGAGCTGAATGAATGCCTTTTCATTGTACAATTCAGTGACCATTTGAATGAGTGAATCATTGATGTAGGTAAAGGGTACTTGATTGATTTTAAAGGCTTCTAACTTAAATATATATACATATATGTACTTAATTAGAGCCTTTTAAAATCTATTAGATCACCCTTTGCCTATATCTACCCTTAACTCATTTATACCTGCTAAATTTTACCCTTTGCCTATATCATTCCTTAACTCATTGTTACTATTTTCAATTTCCTAGATAAAACCTTAATATCAGCTTTCATTTTGGTTTCTTGCCAACCAACAACGTCTCACTCGATTATAACTAACAATACATAATACATTTTTCATAAATTAAAGATCAACTAACTTATACTCATATTCATTAAATAAAAATCTTCCCCCAGTCATATGAATGAAATGGTATGGCATCATCATATTCAATTTTTAACCCTAGAAAAGATCAAAATGACTAAGTTTAATTAACATAGCACCCAATCCAAGAGTTACGGCCTTCAATTTTAGCAATACTCACAAAAGAAATCGGGCATCACCAACAAGCAATTGTCATGGTCGAAACTGTCATCAATAGATATCCAACACTCAACAATCGTCTAAGTCCTCTCAAGGCATGGAAATAAAGCAATCAAACAAAAAAAAACTTGGAAAAACACAAAAGGAGTAAGGTCTAATAATTATGTGTGTGTGTGAGAGAGAGAGGTTCATTAAATTGACATGCTAAAAATGAAATAAACAGAAAAATAATAAGTTTTAGATAAAACACAAGTCAAAAGAAAGAAAACTATATTTCTGACCATTAATCCAAACTTAAACAACACAATGTAAGGGCTAAACCCTTGTAACTTGAACAACATAGTGCAAGCAAAAAAAAGAGCGAGGAAAGAAGGTGACCACTTACAAAAAAACATGGAGACAACAACATCATGAGAGAGACGTTATCAAGGTAAAATGAGAGAGTGAGAGAACCTCGTAATAGTGAGAGCACGAACACCGTGAGAAAATAAGCAACAAAGTGGCGACTGGTAGAATCGCAAGGTTATAAATTAGGTCATAAGATTTATACCAAACATACCGACAAAATTATTGCATATAAAATTTAAGTAGGTTATAAGATTTACACTGGATTTACTCATAAACCAATGCATATAAAATTTAATTAAACTAAAACTAATAATCTTTCCCGGCCATACTATTTTTATTATTTATTATTTAGCTAGATTAATTAACAATTAAATTAAACATTAAGAGACTAAAATAATAATACTTTTTATATTTTTATAGATATTAATATGGCCCACACCAAAAATACACACACATATATATAAATTTAAAAATTAAAACCTAACAAATAAACACCTACTTAAAAACCTAAAACCTAATTAAACAAAAATTAAAAATCATAATAACTTAAAAAAAATTAAAATTAGTTATCCTCATCATAAGAGGGATGGGAGGTTGTGGCACTGAAAGGTTAATCCCAACCATCATTTGTCAAGTCATCGTCGTCAGCCAGCCTACTCACATGCATCAGGAGCCTGTCAAGCCTAGCCTCTATGCGTGCCTACTTATAGCCAAAAATGCCAAAGTAAAATGATGCGTATGTTGAGATTTTTTAGAGATGACTGATCATTAATCAGAAGCGTTGGAACACTAAAGGGCTCTTGAAGGGAAAATGTTCTGATGAAGAAAGAAGGCTCTAGACTGGTTTAAGTAAATAGCCGATGTAAACAGTAAAATTTACAAAAGCTCCACAAAGAGCCAGCATAAGAATATATACCGGGTTCTATTAAAGATGATTTAAAGAGCTTTTGTATACCACGGACAAGCACATCCAAGGTAAAGAGTTGTTTATTTCTTATAAAGACGTCACTAGTCACATTTTACAATGTCCCTGAGTGTTCGGGTGTAAATGAGGTGATGTAAAAGACTTTTTTTTTTTTTTTACTAGTGAATGATACAATGCTTATTTGAGTTTGACTTTAATTATTTTTTTATTTAATTAAGGGTATAATTTTTTTTTAGATTTAAAGTGTAAAGGGGAATTTACATTTTCTAACAACGGCTCTTTCTGGTGGTGGTTTTGATCATTTTGGACAAAATTTATTTATACCATATTTAATTTTGCTAAAAAATATTTTTCATTATATATTCCTTATACTAGGTGGGCCCTTTAAAAACCATTTGGCTATTCTTAAAAGGGATGAAAAGGGGAAGAAAATATGTAAATGGGAGTTACACAACATAATCCGATTCTTGAGCATGACTTGGTTTTTTGTTTATAGAAAAATGAAAATTATTAGGAATATTAATGAATAATAAAATATATTTTTATTGTCAGAACAATTTTTTATTTTCTAAAAAAAAAACTTATTTGATAATTATTTTTAAATTAAGTGTTTTGTAAAATAAAAAATAGCAATGTGTTCTAAAAAAGTAAACAATAATCAGAATAGTTTTCACCTGTTTTATTATTTTGTAGTTTCATTGAATTAGAAAAAGAAGAAGCAATAACAAGTGTTTGTTAGAACAATAATCTAAACAATTTTTTTTAAAAAAAAATTCCAAAACATAAAAAATAAGAATAAGAATAAAATAAATCTATTTCCTGAGTCTCGATTGTCCCCTTAGATTATGTTTAGTTCAACAGATATAAATATAAGTTAAATTAATTTAAGAAAAGATAGTGAAAGATAGGGGATATTATAAGTATGAAGGTAGAAGAGAAGAGATGATACTTCTTATTTAGTTTAAAAAGGAAGGGAAGATTAAGTAATTAAAAGTTGACAAATATACCCTTATGTCTTTATTTAAGTTTATTTGCTCATTATTTATAATATTTATATTAAAATTATTATTTTTTAATTTGTAAATTTCAAAAAACCTTTTATCTCATTTATATATATAATAAAATTAAAAAATTAAAAAATATGATAAAATTTTAACAATATCTCTTATTAATTTTATAATTATTATATATATTAATATAATATATAAATCCTTTACATAAATTTCAGAGTTCAAGTAGTCTAAAGAGAAACAATCTTTTACATAAATTATAGAGTTTGGTAGGCTTAATTTTATGATCTCTTTCCATGCTATTAAATAAAGTCTTGCCGTCTTCGATAAGTCCTGAGTGGCTACAAGAAACCAAATTTCCATCGGACATACTATTGAAAAACGAACAAGCACTGTAAATGTCACCCACATTACAATACATAACCAGCAATACAGTAAGCACCAAAATATCATCACCCATATCTAATGCAAGGACGCAACCATGAACATATCTTCCAAGCTTAAGAAGTCTACTTTCTCCACATGCCTTGAGTATGCTTGCCATAGTTACTGGACTTGGACGAATTTTATTACCTATCATATACAAAAACATTCTGATTGCTTCCTAAAAGAGGCATTGTTGCACATAACTTCCAATAATTGAATTCCAGCAAACATCTCTTTCAGGAATTTGATCAAACACTTTTCTTGCTTCATCCAGATTGCCAGATTTCACCAAGAAATTAATCATCGAACTGCCAAAATAAGGGTCTAAATGAAACCCTATCAAAACAGCTATTCTATATATTTCCATGCCCATTTCAATATATTCTCTTTAATTTCAATGATATCATCAAATATTCAATAAATCCAAAATTTCAAGCAAAAAGTGAAGTCCCAAGGAATTTATAAATCCAAATGAGTTTGAGCATGCCAAAATTGTTGATCAAATCGGCCAGTACAATCAAAAAAGAGAGAAGACTCAGAGAACGAGATCATATATAGAGTACACTTCATAGACTCTCAATATTTTACAATACAAAAAAGAAGACCAGAAATCAAATCTTGTTATCCAGAAATTAAAACGAATGACAATGAATAAACCAATTGACCTTAAAACCTCGCCATCTTTGTTCAAATGGCAACGTGTACCAATCAAATTACATGATATAAGTTTATAGTGTAAAAAAATATATCAGTAGAGAGAGAAAAATATATCAGCAGAGGTAGAAGATACATGGATGCAGATGGTTAAAACCTCTTTCCTGGAATGCTTTCAGTTTACACTTTTTATAATCCACATCCAAGGGAAACTATCGACCTAGAAAAACAGGGGAAGGCATAAATAAGATAAAAATGATGACCCCCAACCGATTCTAAGTTAAACCCTACATCAGATTTTTTAGAACTAAAAAGAAGCTCTGAAACTACAGTCCACACACTGATTTGGCATAAGCTGAATGAAAAATGAAACACGTACTCAATCACTTACTTGAACGAAGGCGATGGCGTGGCTAGAGGAGCAGGTGGCTGTGAGTAGCGGCGGTGGTTGAAGGCACGCTGATGATAAGAGGAAGATTGGACAAGCAGATATAGAGGCACAAACTGGAGACAATGGAAAGAAATGAGTTTTTAGTGAAAGGGATAAACTTATAATATTAAAAAGTAAATAAGGGTAATTTAATCAATATACACAATATTTCTCACTGTCCAAAAATCCCTAAATGAAGGTTGAGAGAGGGGGGAGGGGGAGGTAAACAGAAAATGACAAAAATTCTCTTCTCTTCTCCCCTCCCCACCATCTTTTATAACCAAACAAATAAAACTTCAATATTTCCCTATCATATCGTTCAAAAACCTTCATCCAAATAATGCCTTATGTTTATCTTGTATATACCTAAGTTAGGTTGTTTTGTTATTTTGTGTATTTGTTTACGTACACGTGTTAAGTTGGAAGGCCTTTTTTTTTTTTTCTATGTATCGTTTTGCTATATTAATAAATTGACCTTTTATGAAAAAAAGTGATAATATCCTCCTCAAGTTAGTGCTTTTAAGCGGGAGACACCCTTTCTGAACGTATTTATAGATAACTAAAAAAATGTATCGCTATAACTTATCATTTCTTGAAAAAATAACTTTATAGAAATTATACAAAATTGTTCGTTGATGTGATATTAAATTTTTTACAAGATTTTCTTTTATTTTCGAAACATAAATAAATTATACAAACTCTTCTAGATTTCATTAAAATTACGCATATATCATTTTTATTTTTAAAACTTGCATAAACCTCTATTAAAATTAAAAACATACATTACATAACCCTTCAATGAGTTGTAATAAAATTAAGTAATCACGCAAATATTGCTTCTATATATTTTGAAAACGAGTGAAAACATTTTACAATTTAAAAATTTGAAACTTTGGGTGATATAATTTTTATTGCAACAAATTTTGAGAGTAGAAAGAAATTTGCATAATATAAATAAACTTATGAAAAATTTCTATTAATTTTGAAAATTATATATATAATTCAAATAAAATTAAATAAAAAATAAAAATCAGTGTGATGTACTCTTCTGTAAATAAAAGTAACCCATGCCTTGCATCATGTAGGTTCTATAAACTAGTAGTGGTGGTGATAAACTAAACTACAATTCTACAAAATTTTGACTTTATGTAAAGAATGATCATAAAAAAGCCAAAAAAAATAAGTGGGCCCGACAATTTAATTAAAAGCTAAAACTATTCTAAAAGACCCAATAACTAAATATTTGCAAAAATACCTTAAGAAAAAAAACAAAAAAAAACAGAATTTAATAATAAGTCCACTCTCCAGTCCGAGCCTATTTATAATCACAAGCGGAAAAAGTCTACACCAATGCCTTCCTAGGTTTCCTTTTTTATTTTTTTAAACAAGTATATAATATTTGGTATTTTTACTTTCTAGTATTATTAAGCATAAATAAAATTAACTTATTTCTAGTACAAGGAATTGAGTTTGGATACTCATCATGATGAACACCAAATATAAATTAGGGTTAAGGTGCAATTTTAACAACAAACTTTTGCACTTGAAGCGTTTGACACTATAAAATTTTCAATAGAGCTAATCTAGACATTATCATTTAAAATTTGTGCAATATTGCCATCACTATTAAATGGTCTATGTTGACCGTTTAAAATTTAGATAGATGAAGAAGTTTGATCTGAAACGATGATATGGCTGAGAGAGAAAGGTAATGTGGCAATAATATATGACATGTGTGTAATTGAAAGTTTATTGTGTATATAGAAAAAAAATTGTTACCCTAAATTAAAATCACCTCCTCAGTTGTTCAAAGTAGAGAAAGTCAAGAGGAGAGGCGAAGTTGTCACGAGTTTTGAATGGGGTAGAGAAATGGAGGATGCAACTAGGCTATGTTTGGTTCAACAAATGGAAGGGTATGTTAGATTAATTTAAGTAAGGGTAGGGGAGGTTATGGGTGTAAAAGTAAGGGAAGAGAGTTGATATTTCTTGTTAGTTTAAAAGGAAAGGGAAGGGAGAGTATTTAATTAAAAGTTGACAAATATACACTTATCTCTTTATTTAAATTTATTTGCTCTTTATTTATAATATTTATATCATATTATTATTTTTAATTTATGAATGTCAAAAAAAATTTTACTCTTATCTCTATTGTGGTCCCAAATCCTGTAAATTGCATAGCAGTTGAAAATCGTATGGCTCCATTAACATCTTTGAGGGGGACAAAAGATCGGAGCAATGTAATGTATAATTCATAAGAGGGTTTTATTCCTCGTGTATCTAGTTCCATCAATAAAGACTCAACCATCTTAGGTAGGCCAACATTTACATATGAAATAACCATTGCATTATACATTTTTGAGTCTGGTTGGACACTGTGACTTCTCAAGCTTTCAAATTCTTCTTTTGCACAATCAAAATTACCTACCTTGACATACATGTGAAACAACAAACTAGCTATTATACCATATAGAAGATAAAATCTTGAGAAGAAGAGTCCTCCACATTTATTACTGGCTGCAAGCCACATTTTTCCAACTCTGACGCAACCTTGCTGACGATGATCAATAGCATGTCGTCAATTGTTTGTTTGTCAGAAGCTGGACAAGCTGCAATGAGCTTCTTACACATTATCCACACAAACTGTGATAAGAACTCACTCATTGCTAGATCCGCCTCCACATCCTCTACCTGCAAACAAAATTTAGGGTCATAGTTTAAATTGTTTAGTTTAGTTATTCTAGTGGAATGAAGGCGTCTAGAGAAGGATTTAATGGAGTTTGGGCATTTATGTGACAAGAAGGTAATGAAGCCATGACTGTGATCAAAAGTATGAATTGAAGGAAATGTAGGAAGTATGATTGAGAAAATAGTTTTACAAATATCATATGAAAACAATGGTAGAGCTGAATTGGGTCTAGGTAGTGTTTTTTATGGCATGCTTGAAGAGAAAACTATGCCAAACCATGTCTCAAAAATATTCAAGAAGACTGACTCTTGATGATGTCAAAGGTAAAGGATTCAAGAAGATATAGACGATTAGGAGAGCAAAAGCAACAAAGGGTGGCAAATTTGGGTAGGGGAGATGAAGCCTGTGAAGGGAGAGTGAACTCTTGCAGAGATGACGGTGACAATGAAGAGAAAAAGGGATTTTAGTGAGGAGGGGAAAACTTAGACTATTGAAAAGTAAACAGGGATAATTTAATCAACATAACACATAATATTTCTTACCCCTATAAAACCCCCCAAATTTGAAAGGGTGAGAAAGGGGGAAGGGAGCAAAAAATGACAAAATTTTAAACCTCCCCTGCCCCCATTTTTCTTTACCAAACACATTTACACCTCCTTTCCCCTATCATCCCCTCCAAAAACCCTCAACCAATGCCTAACTTTATAGTCACGAGATTATTCTTGGGTTTCGGAGTGGGGAAGGGATAAAGTCATGCGGATCGAGAAGGAAACAAGAGTGGACTATCTAAGATTATTTTACTGTTACAGACAAAGTGACAAGAGAATCTTCACAGGGTAAGCATCGGTACCAAAAATTTGTTGTTTTTAGTTTGAATAGTGAAATGTCATTGAAGCCCTTGATTAATTAGTTAATTTACTAATTGTATATTAAACAAAAAAAAATGGGAAGGATAATGGTGCAAGAGAAGATGGGAATATGGAAGAGGGGCAAGTGAGTCTGTTCTAGAAGGTAAGTGAAGTGATAGCTAGGTTGAAACAGGACATGGGTGATACGAATGAGAGTTTGAGAGAGGGGTATAGCAGTGTAGTTGAAAGTATTAGAAATTTTAGGGAAAATATAGATAAAGGGGTAGGGTAAAATGTTAATGCAGAAGTTGGAATTGCAAATGAAGGTAATATTAGTTGTAGAACAAGATGTTATTGAGGATGTTAAGGGTAGTTTGCTTGATGTTGAAGATGTAGAAGATGACTTCGACAGTAATAAAGTGAGAAGTTAGTGAAAGCCATATGTGAAATGGGTTGACCATTCATGTTATATGCATCCAGAGATGGAAAAAATATAGGGTATAAGGTGAAGACTTTATGTTATAAACATAAGTGCTTATAAGAACCAAAGGGAAAATGTGACGTGGCTATCAGATGACTTCAAAGAGAAAGTACAAGAGTGCCTTGAATACAATATTAGTGAAATGAAGGATGTTGAACGTGAGTTGAAAGTCCATATTAGTATATATAAGTGCCAGGAACGGGTAGCCCGATGTTAGCCTGTAACCCACCTATATACTTCACTGTGCCCGCCTATTTAAATCCATCCATTATGGGCTTATTTTAGGCAAGCTCAAAATGGACAAATTCACATTGGGCATAGGTGAGTACACCAAGATGCAGGCACTTTGCTCAACTTTACCCTTATCCTTGTCTTCGGCCAGTCTGATACCGGTAACAATGGGAGCCAGAGTGAAATTGAATGATGCCGATGTTGCTGTGGTGTCACATATCTCATTCTTTGTCACCTCTATTCCTTCATCCATAGATCTTGACATTTACTTCAATGTCTTTTTTTCTACGTCATATTTTAATTTATTTGTATATCTGTTTATGGTTTAAGTTCTATCAATGGCAGATTTGGTTCTTTAAAATTGAGATAGGGATATAGCAAAACCAAGAGGGAAAATCTCTTTTCTATATGTTACTAGATTTGGTTTTGCCATAAGATATTGATTTTCCTCCATGCTCTTCTTATTTTTCTTAAGCTATGCATATTTGTTGAATTGCCTCAATGGCTTTATCTTTGTATATTCGAATGGGTATCAAAGCAACTCAATTTTAAACCCATTTCATCCATATATACTAGAGGAAATCCTTCAAAAACTTGGGATAGTATGGTCTTTCGATTCCATGATATTTGTGTTGAAAGAAATGAAGTTTGCAAGTCGTAGCTTGAAAGAAATGCTTCTAGTGGTATTATGTTTCACAGCTAGTAATATCAAACATGATCACTCCCTTGCCTGAGGTAATGTTTTATTGTGGTGTTGTTGGGAAATTTCCAAAAAAGATTTGAAAAACTTCCATGGTTGAAGCTTTGTCACCACGGGACATTAGACGTTGAAGGTGAGAGATTTTTTTTTTAATTTTTTTTCTCACTTACAAATCTGACGTGGAAAAAATAGTGAGGTGGATACCATATGAACATGTCATCTCAACAAAATTGGTCAATCAATAGTTAAAATTAACCTTAGTTAATGGTATGGTGACATTGCTCTAAAAAAACTTCTAAATAACCAGCACTCCTCGATGAAAATTTCTATGACTACTTTATGTGTCAATTAGACTTTATGTGTTAGCATTTTAGTAATATTTTATTAATATTTAAAATTTCAATGTCGAAATGGTCACAAATAAAACCATAAGTGAATTTAAAGATAAAAAGTACACTTTTATCTATAAAATTATAAATTAAAATTTTACTTTTAGCTTATTCAAACATATTTAAACAGTTCAGATCTCATTGTAGTGATAAAGATAATAGCATTTGGTAATATGATGAACAACTATATTAATTTCAATTTCCAAGTATAATAAGTCATTCTTACTAACTTAATAACAGTTAATTTAATGCTTAAAATAATGCATTTTATAATAATAAAATTGAAATATTAAGATAGCATCTTCATCAAATATTTTCTTAATGAAAAAACCAAGTCAACAACAAACTAAAGTTCACTGGCTGCTCTATCCTCTTTCAATCAACACCCCGGTATTTCTGTCAAACCTTTGACCTCCTCACCATACCAACCCCACCAGTTATATTCATTAAATTAAATTTAATAAAATTAGGAAAATTTCCCTCTAAGAAGTGTATATATTAAAATAGAATTTTTTTACAAAAATATCACTTAAATTTTAAAATTTTAAATCAAGTATTATATAAAAATATGTTGTTATTTACTTTATAAGAGTAGTCAATAGTTTATAATCTATAGTGAGTAAATTAATTTAAAATTGTAAAATTCAAGTGTTATTTTTTTAGTATTTTCCCAATTAAAATAATAAGAAGTATGCAATATTCTTTATAAAAAATAAATATATAATATTACTCATCATTTATAAGTAATAACTAGTAGAATTTACTATAAATTTTATATTTTAAATTAAAATTAAGTATCATATAAAAAAATTAAAATTAAGTAAATGTATATTTTGATATATTATATATATAATTTTAGAAATAGTTAAACCACTTATAATTTGTAAATAAAAATTAAAAAGAAAATGATATGCCTTTTATAAAAGTTGTAAAAAGCAACAATCCTCATAATCAACTTTGATTGTGAAGATCATTTTTCATAATTAATATAATGTATAAAAACAAATTAGTTAATACTTCCTCTTGTCTAATATATGGAAAAAAAATAAGGGAGAATTGTAGTGAGGTCATGTGGAAGATAATTAATTATAAAAAAAATCCTTTAAAATTATTAAATAATTAAATAGTCTTAAGAGACTTAGGGATAATATTCAAACTATAAAAAGACACAATATCCCTACTATAATAATAGGTTTCTCCTTCGATAGATAAGAGGGTTTGTATTTTATTATTTTAAAGGCAATTTTATCTTTTTACAATTGGATTATATTATTCACATATCCCTTAGAACTATTTAATTATTTTAAAAGATTTTTTGTAATTAATTGTCTATCATAACACCTCACTGCAATTCTCTAAAAACACAACTTATACATCATGATTATGAAAATATTGTTAAAAGTAGTTGTTGTTTTTAATTATTTTGTTTGAAATATTGTTGAGATAATCTTTAAACTTTTTTTCTCATGAACACGATGCAATTTGAAATAAGAGGCATAATCAAAATAATGTTTTAAATAAAAATTACTCCCTCAAACCCTAAATATAAAACTTAATTAACTAATTTTAGTATATTAAAAAATTAAATTAATCATTTAATTATAACAAATATAACATAATCTCATCAAAGTATTCATACATAACATATTATTATATGTAAGTTTATAAGTTAAATAATTTAAGTTATAGAAAAATGATAAATATTATATATAAAATATATTAAAATTTTATATTTATGATCAAATTTAACAATTTAACTGACTCATATATTAAGGATCGAAGATAATACATAATATGATGGAGATCACAAGAAAACTCTCTTAAAATTTTCTTATATATAAATATATATATGCTCCCTCTAGTTCTTATTATAAGATATTTTTTAGAAAGATATGTTAGTCCTAAATATAAACTGTTGGAATAGTTATTAATAAATAATTTTCTATTTTATCATATTTCTTTAAAAGACTAGTTTATAAATGGAGGAGAGAGATTTATAAAAACATATTAAAAAATATAAAAACATGTTAAAAAAGTAATTTAATTAAAAATTTATAGGAGAAGGAGATGTGAGAGGATATAAGATAATAAAAATATATTAAAAAAGTAATTTAATTATTTATTAGTCATATTATTTAACAAAAGTAAAGTGAATAAATTTTATCTATTTAAGACAAAAATAATAATATAATTAATATTTTTTAATTTGTATAAAATAGTTAATAATATTTTATAATAAATATACGGGGGAGTATATATATACGAGGGAGCATTGATTGATATTAACCGAATAGAGTCAGGATTCAACTCATTAAAGCTATTAAATTCTTTACTGAAAACAAGACATGTGCCATTAAATTTTAGTTCTAGGCATGTCTTCTGTGAGAGTCTAGCATGGAATTTTTAATATGAGGCATATTTACAAATAGTTTATATTTGGATCAATAGTTGTGTAGTTTAATGGTATAACAGTTTTTTTTTTTGTAAGAAATTACCATAGTTCAATTATATTTATAACCTTATATCATTAGTGCATGACATTTTAATTAAAATAAAAAAAATAGCTTATGTTCTCTTTTTTATAGAATAAGATTACTTCTCAGGTATTATATCAACCATCACCTTGTTAGTATAATATTATATGGCTAAAATACATAAAATTCTCATGAATTTTGAGTCAATTGTACATAACCCCCATAACTTTTAAAAAATTAAATTAATGACCATAATGTTTTATGTTTTGATTATTAAACACTTGTCATTAAAATTGAAATTAAATTTAACAGTTTTTACCATATTATATTTTTATATTTTTATTATATACCACATTATTTAAAAACTAGCACTTTGGCAATTTACATGTAGTTTTAAATAATTTATACTTTTTATTTAAATAATACGTGGTCAAATAAATATTTTAAATCCTTTTTAAAGTATTTTATACTTTTTGAGTATTTAAAAATTACTTTAAATTATATGTTAAGTATCAAGCTTATTTTTTGAAATAACATGATATATAATAAAAACTATAAAAATTATAACATGGCAAAAAAATTTAACTTCAACAGCAATTTTAATGGCAGGTTTTGATAATTAAAACATAAAATAATAAGGTTCTTAATTTGAACTTTTATATACTACTGAGATTATGCGCAACTGACTCAAAGTTAAAGGATTTTTGTATATTTTGGCTAAAAAAATCTTCAACTACAACAATCTTAACTGTCGTCTATCACCCTCATGTGACCACCATCATCGCCAGAAATGCAACCTATCACATGCAGCACAGTAACAATACCAAAAATAATACTTGAATTAGATGGAGAAATCGAAATCCAAGCAAAATTATAAGAAAGCTTGAACAATTAACAAAATCTTTCATGAACCAGAGAAATTGAAATCAATGTTTATAATTGAAATCGAAACCAAAGACTCAGATCGAAGCACCTCAAAGCTTAGCTGAGTTGCACCATAGACCAACACATCTCAATCTTTAAGATTTTTGTTTCAATATCTCTTTGAGCTATAAAACATACACCACAAGACAGAAATAACCATAATCTCCTTTTTTGCACAAATATCAAATATCAACATTCTATAGAAACTTAAACCCAAAAAAAAACAAATCGAGATGCAACAACATTATCACATCGCTAGAGAAGAAGAAGTCACTGTCATAGCACCCCTACAACTTGATCTCTTTCAGCAAAGAAGTGTGGCAGACTTAAAGCAGCTTGTCATCGAAGAGGGAAGGAGAAGCGTGGAGGGGTCCATCACTTGCAATGGAACTAGGTCTCTAATCGTGTCGCTCTACCCTCTCATATCTAACCAGCATCGCTCTTCCTTATCAGATTTGCATCGCTCTCTACTTCTCAAATTCACGTCACACTTTCCCTCTTAGATCCCAATTTGCAAATCTGAGATCACCGTTAGAAGAACCCCATAAGAAGATGAGAATATGGAAGAGGAATACAGAGGAGGCAGAGGCTAAAGAAGGTGGAGAGACGACAAAAGATGTCTTCTATCAGCCTTGTCGGAGTTGCCACCATCTTCTGTCATCATCACCATCGTCGTTGTGGTGCACTAGGGCAGAGGGAGAGGGAGGTTGTTGAGAGTGAAGAGAGATGAAAGAGGGCTGGAGGGCAAAGTTAACGATGAATAAAATATATGAGGGTGTAACGGTCACAAAATTTCACATCCAGGGAACCAATATCAATTCCATAGGGTGAAGGTTGGAACTCACTTCAACCCTTTTTTTATGTAAGTGGAAGTGAGATGATTTATATCCTACCAAACATACAAAAGCTTCACTTCCACTTCCACTTCCACTTCACACCCTCCACTTCCATCTTACCAAATGAGGCAATAAGGAACGTTTTGGCCATTGTTCCCCTACAATTCTAAAAAATTAAATCCATAAAGCCATCAACATAGCAATCATCCTTGACTATTTTGTCCTCAATATGATTAATTGTTGTCCAACTATAGTCATCGATGTTGGCCAAGTCAAGTAGTTGTGCTTATTTTGGATAGGGGTGTTCACATAACTTAGCTAGATTAGGATAACCCCATCCAGGTCCTAGTCTCAATCCCATCCCAATGAACAATGACAGGACGAGATTTTTGTCTTGTGGCCCATCTTGTCCCAAAAGTGTCCTAATCTTGAATAGGACTGAAATGTCCCGATTGTAATTTTTTTTTAAAAATAATTAATATAAATAACTTTTTAAAAAAGTAAATATATTTCAACCAAAAAATTAAATACACATTAATATTAACTTTTTTATATTATCTTAAAAAATGAGTCTTAATAATATACATATATTCATATTCATATTAATATTATATAATATATATTAATATAAATAAATTAAAAAATTAAAAAATATATATAAATATAGTCAGATAGAAATGGGACACCCATGTTTTATGTCCCATCCTGAACCCTATTTTGCCTCATCCATTGTGTCCCCTCCCAAAATTTTTTGAGATGTGACTATCCTGTCCCTATTTTGATTGGGATTGGGCGGGACATCATGAACACTTCTAATTTTGGGATAATGTCTAATTTTTTTACTAATATATATGTATTTTCTTATAAAGGCAATCATGTTTGAAGTATTGTTAAGCACTAAATGTTGGCACCTCTTCTAATATAGGCTATAAGGAGCCTCTAATGTCCCTTATAGTGCCTATTTGGAGAACTGCAAAACCATGGTTTTATAAGGGCTTTTGGCCTAAACTTTAGTTTGAAGAAATTTTAAAACAAACAAAAGAACTTTTGGACCAAAGCATGGTTTAAAACCATAGTTTTGGATAAGTTACTGGAATAGTTTTTAGAACAAGAAAAGAGCTTATGGACTACACAATTACTATTTTACACCATTTTTTCCACTCTCTTTCCTTTGTTTCCCCTCCTCCAGAATCTCCATCACCTCATTATTCTTTCTTTGTTATTATGGTTCGACTAGATGGCCGTGGGTCACATGGAGTTTGTCGTCCTTGTTCATCATGTGGGTTTGCTCTTCTTTGTCACAATCCTTGTGCCGTCACCACTGGAACCCCCTTCCATTTTTGCCGTTGGTCTCGCTCTTCCACTGAAGCAGCTCACCTTTGTTGGAGTCACCTTCATCGTGCCATGCTATCGTGAGTTGCTAGAAGAAGAAGGAGAGGATGACACCGACGAGAAGGAGAAAAGAGGAACAGTGCCTTCGTACGTTACATGAGAATAAAACAGTGAGTAATTATTTTTTCCAATCTCATATCCTTTCTGATAATTTATCAATCACAAAAGTCTTTCTAGTAACAACTATTCAAACACTCAATTATTCAAAATCATTTTTTTTTCTATAAGCTCTTATCTAATATCATTTTTCTTGAAGCTGTCAAAAAGCTATTTTTTCCGTAAGTTTTTTCCAAAAGCCTATCCAAAAAGGCTTATGCATCATCCTCGCAAATGTTTGTTTCCTATGAATCATTTAATTCTACACAAAATGAGTGATATTTTGATATCTTATGAGAAAAAAATGATGTTTTGAATTTTTTGTAATTTTTCAAAGAAAATCAATCAAAATTATACAATTTTAGATTATTTTTCTTGAAAAAATCGTAAAAAATTTAAATATGTGCCACTTTTTACCCATTAAATATTAAAATGTCACTTGTTTTATATAGAATATATTGATCTATATAATAAAAAGAAATAAACATTTAGGATATTTGTTGAAAATTTTTATCCATCATACGTATGATATCCTCATTTTATTCATATATGCTTCAGTTTTTGTCCATTATCTTTATAGCTGATTTTTTTCCTTGAGATCAAACGACAAGAAGCATATAGGTTTGATTTCTTATCTCAAGATAAAATGGCCGAAAGCCATAGAGATTTGATTTTTTATATCAATAATAAATGACCCTAAGCCATATAGCTCCAGAACATGGCCTTGCAATTTACTTTCTTTTTTACTTTGTTATATTTTACATTTTATCAGTTGAAAGTTCAAGTTTTATTCTTACATTATTTTTATATGTTTGTGATATTCACTTTTATTATTATTATTATTTCATGTTATTAAATTGCCAGTAGCTATAATTGTAACATCCCAGCATTTTAATCTTGGGACAAAAATCTAGGATGTTACAATAATATTCTCGATTTCTTGATTAAATAGTCAGAAACTGCATTATATTTTTTTATTAAAGGCATGGAAAGGATAATTTGTGGCACTTTGATGACTTGATCATAAATAGTAAAGCTCCGAAGACTTATGGTTCAAATATCACTATATAAATTTTTAAAGACTAATGTCTTGCCAATGAAAAGAATTGTGTTAATAATGTGTTATGAAAATACAATAAAAAATATGATATATTCAACCAAGAGAATGAAAGAAAGTGTACAGAATTGAAGAGAAGAGAAACATTACAATATTTTTTATTCACTTTTAGGTTGTTAAATACATAGTGCCGTGCCTTCTATTAATTTGTACAAGTTTACAATTTCAACTCTATCAAATTTTACAGATTTCCTAATAATAGGTGATAATTGTGGGATAATAGAGATTAGTGGAGAGATATCAACATTTAGAAAGATATTATAGTCATGACACTTAAAAATTAAAATAAAAGTGGCATCTTTGTTAACTCTTCTAAACACCCATTACGTTTTCAATATATATTTTTTAAAGGTGCAAAAATACTAATAATCTTTTTCAAAAGGTATTGTTAATTGGCACCATAATCAAATCTCGGGTGCAAAAATACTTACATCGTGGTAATCATACATGTTGGCTTCTTTCTCTTCTCTATAATTACATCACTTCTAATTATTGTTAACCTTTTTCAAAACCGAATTTCTCTTCCTCTTTTCTAGATCTTCTTTGCCTCCTCTTACGAGTTCTCCACTGCCTTCATCAAGTCCAGTCACTGGCATCATTGCCTTCAATTATTCAATCGTGCCAAGATATGAAGAATGCAGAGCTTCATTGATGAAGAGAGGAAGAAGAAAGGGTTCTGTTGAAGGAAGGAGAGAGAAAAGATTTGATAAATAATTAAAATAATTTAACAAGATTGAATTTTAGAAGCATTATTTCTAAATGACATATATACTCCCAATTAGGATTAAAATTTGATCAACTGGTTAAGAGATTGGTTTAACTTAATTAAGAGTTTTAAGTTTGAGTCTTAAATATACAATAATGCAAGTGGTAGGATAACCGCTTGAAATGGTCCTTCAATTCTTAATCTAGATTAGTCTGGAGTTATCATTGTGCCTAAAAAATAGCCTATCTTGATATACAGAAAGAAAATAAGAAAAATTTAAGTGAGGTGTTATGTTTTGGTTGGCCAGTACAGATGATATTCCATATTATGGACACATGATGGTGATGGAGTCGAGCTTGATGAGGGCAGTGGATTAAAATATAGAAAATGTGACTTGTAGAATAAATATACTATGGGAACATTTGCACTCTTTGATTATGATGGCAGCAGTACTTTTTTGGAAAAAGATTATAGGTGTTATTGTATATTTACGAAAAGGAAAAATTCTACAAAATATTATATAAATATTAAAATTTTATTTTAGTAATTCAAACTTTAATAATCTTAAATTAGTTATAAGTATTAAATTATAATTTTTAAATATTTTTTCATTTTACAAAATTGCTCTCACATATTTGTTTTACAAAAGGACAAAGACCTTCTTCTTCACGAGTTGGCCACCATCCCGGTGGCTAAAGCTTTTTGGCATCAAAGGTGTTGGTGCTAGGATTTGATTCTCCAACCCTTTAGGATACGCTTGATAGGGTATAAGAGTTTTTGATAAAAATAAAAAGAAAAGTATAATAAAGTTGAAAGTAGATTTTAAAAGTTTATTTAGTAAGATAGAAATTAATATAGAATTGATGTATATTTTTTTACCTTGAGATAAAATAGTTTAAAATATTTTTTTATAATTTGATAAAGTTAAAGTTATCCAAAAAATTTATAATTAGGGATAAAATAATTTAAAAATTTTACTTCTATTTTCATCATCTTAATTTCTAATTTTTTTATGAAACTAAAATGGTCAAATTTCACTTCCCCAACCCCACTTTCCTCTAACTAAACAAACCATTAGATTCTAGAATACATAAAGACACTTGAGCCACTAATGCTTCTTACTATAATGATGCAAAAAAAAAAAAAATAAGTTAACTATTAAACTTTTGATCCCCATCGATTTGTTACTTCTATATGCAATTTACTATATTTCATTAATTATTAACTCCAATAGTAATGTAATGGTATATATTTATATAAATGTAGTCAATAGAATTATAAAAGTAATAAATGGTCATAAGAATTAATTATTTTAACAAATTTGAGATATAAAAAAGTGAATTTTAATTGCATTGCTATTAAGGTAAATATTTATAGAAATATAATTAATATCTTTACAAAAATAGTAAAACAAATGTAATCAAAGTTTAATGGTCAAGTTATATATATTTCTTGCCATATTATATGAAGCTAAATTTGTGGCTTTATGGTCACTATATATTTTGGAATCGAGGAAATTGGGCTATTGTGGGATCAAATCCTACCTCTAATAATTTTGGTGTAAAAAATCCCGCCCTAGCATTGGCTTTGAAGCGCTAGTGGACAATCAGTCAACGGGTGGTGACGGACAAGCGAAGGACTTAGTCTTTTATTTTTTTATATATGTAAGGGCAATTTTATAAAATGACAAAATATTTCAAAATACCAATTTAATATTTGTAACTAATTTAAAATTGTTAAAGTTTAAATTATTAAAGTGAAATTTCAATGTTCATATTGTTATAAAAATAAGGAAATAAGAAAGTAAAAAAGAGGATAGCACAATAATTTGGGAGAGAGAGCAAGGGAGTATTTCTCATTTATATGTGTATATTTTCATTTTCCATATGCCTTGTACATAGCCTTTATTTATAGGCATCTAACCTTTAAAGCTAATATAAAAGTTATAATGAAATAAATAGTAGTATAATGATATTTATAATATAAAATTCCTCCAAACAATTCATTGGGGGAAGTTATGGGTTTGTGACAATAAGAGAAGATGAAATTCTAAGAGGAATCTTAAGAGTTAAGGGTTATGCACATCCACATATATATGTAATATTTATAACACTCCACCTTTAGATATCCATAACAAGTATTGTGCCTCATTAAAATATTACTAAGAAAAATACAGTAGGACAAAAACCATGCGAAGGAAAAAGAGTGCACAATACATATTGAAGCTGAATCATTAAAAATATTACTAGAAAAACCCAGTGGGATAAAATTTTAATTAAGGAAAAAAGAATACTACATAATATTTATCTTCCCTTATTATAATATCACATTTATTTCTCCTTATTACGACATCATTTTTATCCACTAATGATAACATCGACTTTTCGATATCACTCTCTCAATAGAGTGCACTATTTTTTCAAGTGGATTATTTTCAATACTTTTTGAGTATATGTTTCTTTTAGCTGAACTATATATGATGCGTTGTCATCATATATTTCTTCAACATATCTTCTAAATATATTAAATTATCAACACACTATTCACCTACCTTATGCACTCAAATCTCAATTTTATTATCCATTTATGTGTATTGTGGTGGATCCATATTTCAATAAACATTACACATTTAAAAATATATGACTCCTGACCAAAAGTCATTTTTATTAGAAGAATTTTATTGGTTTGATATATATATGTGGTGTAACATATTAAATTAAATATGTCAACACTAAAATAGAAATCTTGCTCTCATAAACATTGATCCAATTACTTATGGAAGCATTAATAAATGATTCTCATATTCTAGAAATTATGCACTCAACATAATGATTATATTTATTCAAATAATCTTGCAAACTTCTTGTTGCAAACTCATAATGATATCAAATATAGCCATCTTATAAATGTATCTATCAAATTTAGTAAATAGTTGTATGACTTATATGCTTCTAAATGGGCCATATAATATGACTTTAATATATTTTTAAAAATATAGAAATCAATTCCAAATAATAACTAGTAATATTATCATGATCAATTTTATTTGAGAACAAGTAACACATGATTTCTTAAATTTTATAATATGTTGCCTATTTGTGAAGAATCTCCTTATTTTTCAATGGATGTCAATTCATAATCTTTAATAATTTATTAGATCATAATATGATATATTATGATCAAACAAATCATGCCAATAATACATCTATTTAGATCGATAAATTTCTGGTTTACTATAGCCAACAATGAACTCTTCAGTTTTCATAACATATGATTTATTTATAATCTCAATATAACATCTATATTTTGGAGATTAATTAGACTTTTATGAAGATCTAAGCAGAATTTTATCCAATGTTGGCTCATACTTATATACCAACAATCCCCCTTGAGTCATATAAATATGTTTTCATTTTTTTATATATTTCACCTGGAAGTCTAAGCACTTCCCACCATACGTATAATTAGGGATTTCAATCTAATCAGGCTATCAACTTCAAACCATTTGGGGAACTAAAATTCTAAGTATAGTTCATAATTTTTATTATCAATTCTTTTTCTATCCAAAAGAAAATATGTCTTAGTTCTTCATAAACTATATCAATTTTATT
Organism: Leucaena leucocephala; assembly: GCA_037074615.1. Classification (NCBI taxonomy): domain Eukaryota; kingdom Viridiplantae; phylum Streptophyta; class Magnoliopsida; order Fabales; family Fabaceae; genus Leucaena; species Leucaena leucocephala. Next base: position 5,347,359 of record CM073561.1, on the reverse strand, counting down.
ACAAAAAATTCTTCAGAAACTATCATATATTATTACTATATAATTTCAGTACTCATTAATAATATATTTGAATTTACTTTTCTTGATACATATTTAACATGAGTATTTAATATTATCTATCACATATATATCTTCTCATAATATTTCTTGATAATCCAATAAATTGTAGATTTGTATCTCATATAAAAAAATTGAATAAAATTAATAATTATTATTTAAAATGAAGTTCTCAATAAAATTTTTACTGATGATCTCCTTCCATCACAATATATTTAACGACTAAATTGATATGTATATAAATTAAATATAATAAAATATTCAATAAATCCACCAAATGGAAGGGAGTAATAAATTGCTAATATTTTCTAATGAATGCGCAACTATACACAAATTTATAGATTCATCATTCATGTTTGATAATTATATATTGCGCACCAAAAATTATTAATCTAAAACTCCTTAATAGAATACATACTTATGATATTAATAATTTTCTTTTAAAATATCTCAACTATTAAAGTATTCATAAATTTGACTTGCAATATATAGAGTTTATATACATGACAAAAATAATTTTGTCCAACCAATCAAATATCAACATCAATTATTTATAATAAATTTTCTTGTAAAATTAAATCAATTATCAATCTCCCATTTCAAATTTAATACACATATATAATTTTTTTTCCTGAAGTATCCAATTCTAACATTCATAATAAGATGAATTGGTAAAATATCACCAAAAAAATGTCCATACTATTTATGATAAAATTGATTGAATCATATTCCATACATCCAAATAAATCAAATTTCAAGTTTAAACTTGACCCCATTTTATTTTCTTCTCATAAATTTATGATGTATTTTATTACATGTTTTTTATAAAAATCTCAATCATAGAATTCAATCAAAATGTAACAATACATATCTGTCATTAATTTTTACAGACACTACCACAACTATATCACATACGATAAGTTAGAAACTTCTCTAAATAATTTATTGAGGAGGTTATGAGTAGGGGTGTGCATGGGCAGGGCTGGGTAGGGCAGCCCCCTGCCCGAAAAAAGTATGGGCTACATTTTGCAGCCCGATACCCGGCCCGACCCGGTAAAAGCCCTAACTATTTCGGGCTGGGCATGAGCGGGCTGGGCATGCCCAAATTGTGATGTTCTGCTCATATTGTGAGAAAAAAATCTGCCATCATGAACTTATAAAATAATATTATATTTATATTTTTAAGAGTTAAATAATATATATAATTCACTAAGAATAAGGTAACAAAAAGATAGTAATTAAAGTCTCAAAGTCTATTGCATATATAAAAAAGAAATATTAAAATATGTAGAGGTCGGATATTTGTAGCGTTATTGCAACTAAAAAAATTGAATACTTAGCAAGCAGAGGAACAACTTTGGTATCTACATAAATATAAAAGTTATGTTTAATATTTTAAAAATGAGCAAAGAGAGTTGTCAGCTAAAGTGAAAAGTGTAAAATTACAAATCAAATAAGTTAAAAAAATTAAAAAAAATAATAAATATATATATATAGGGCCGGGCCAAATGGGCAGGGCATGCTGCCCTGCCCAGTGCCCGGCCCGGCCCTGCCCAAATACATTTTGGGCAACTTTTTTAGGGTCGGGCAGGGCAATTTTTTTACGGGTGCGGACGGACGAACCGGGCGACGGGCATTGTGAACACCCCTAGTTATGAGTTTATAATATTAAGAGAAGATAGAATTTTAAAAAGAATCCTAAAAGTTAAGGGTTATAGATATTCATATATGTATGTAATATTTATAACATATATAATATTTTGTAATTTTTTTATAAAAATGTATTAAAAAAGAAAAATTAACCGAGATGACATTTTTATTCTATATTTTTACGCCATACCACTCTTTAGATAGGAGTTTAAAAAGGGTTTATAAAAAATAATAGATTTTGAATAATTTTTAGAAAATAAATTTTAGAGAATAACTTATAGAAAAAAATAGTTCTGAATAAATAAGTGTTTGAATAATTATTAGTAAAAAGACTTTTATAATCGATAAATTATCAGAAATGATATGATTCTATTAGAAATGTAAAAGTTGAGAGAGGAGTGAGAGAGAAGAGAGGGTAAAAAAGATATATGAGAGAGAAAAGATGAGAGATGATAGAAAAGATATAGGAAAGAGAAGATATAATATAAGAAAAAATAAAGATAAAATAATAATTTAGTAATCTATAAACTATTTTATTATTTTAAAAATTATTTTTAATAGTTTGTCTAAAATTATAATTTAATTTAAAAAATTATTTTATTTCGTATGAATCCAAAGAGGCATTATGATGGCAGTTGCACTTTTAGGAATAGACCTTGTTTGGAAATAGATAAAATTGTGATTTTAAAAATATTTTTGACTTAAATTTTAATTTAAATTTTTTTAAAATAAACAGTTATATTTGTTCATAAGTACTATTGGATTAAATTATAATTTTGAATAAACTATTGAAATTATTTTTTAAAATAGTAAAAGAGTTTATGAATTATCTAATTACTATTTTACCCTTACTTTTTCTTATATCATTTCTCCTATACTCTCTCTTCTCTACCTCTCTCATCTTTTTTCTTTATCTCTCTCCTCTCTTATCTTTTTAATAAAATCGTATTATTTTTTATAATTTATTAATAAAAAAGTTATTTTAAAAATAATTATCTAAATATTTATTTATTCAGAACTATTTTTTTCTATAAATTATTATCTAAAAGTTATTTTTTATAAATTATATAAAAAAATTTATAAATATTTTTCTAAAAATTTATCTAATAAACATTTTTGGACCTTGCCCCATGAAAATATAACGATGATAGTATGAAAAAAATTTGTGACTATGAAATCCAACCCTAAGGCATTGTTTGATATGAGGAATTTAAAGGGGAGAGGAAGGAAGGGATTTTGCTCCCCTCCCCTTGTTTGGCTCAATAAAATATTTAGAAGGGGAGGAACTCCCCTCCCCAACTTTACCTTCCCTCCAAATTTGGGGGAATTTGGAGGGGAGGTATGAAATTATTATTTTATAATATTAATATACTCATACTTTTTTTAATATTTCAATATTATCCCTATATTATATTTTATTAAAATATTATATAAAATAATATAAGATAAATTTATTTATATAAAAATATTTTTTCTCCTTTTCCTTCCTGAATCAAACAAGGTAATATAAAAATCCCTCGCCTCGCCTCCCCTCCCCTCCCCTAATCTTAATCCAAACAAGGTAATAATAAAATATATCTCTTTCCCTTCCTTCCCTTTCCCTCTATTAAAATTATTCCCCCCCCTCCCCTCTATTGAGCCAAACACACCCTAAGGGTTTATTTGGTTGAGGGTTTTGGATAGGAGGGGAGGGAAGGGGAGAGGAAAGTGTGTTTAGTTGGAAAACATGGAGGGGAGGGGAGGGGAGATTTTATCTTTTTGTGGTCCCCTCCCCTCCCCTCCCCTCCAAAAGTAGGGGTTTTTGGAGGGGAAAGAAATTTTTTCACTTTTATGACCAAATTACCCTTGATGTTTATTTAATATTCCAATTGTACCCTTAAGCCTTTTTTTTTTATATCACACCTAATTTTTTTTAATTGTTAACATTTAATAAACATAATAAATTATTTATATATTATATTAAAATATATAATTCTATAATTAATAACAAATAATATTAAAATTTTATCATATTTTTAAATTTTTTTAATTTTATTATATATATAAATGAGATAAAAAATTTTAAAATTTATAAATTAAAAAAAATAATTTTAATATAAATATTATAAATAAAGAGTAAATAAATTTAAATAAGAAGATAATGGTATATTTATCAATTTCTAATTAACTCCACTCTCTTTCTCTCCCTTCTCTTTTTAGATTAAATAAAATATATTATTAATTAATCTCCTTTATTTTTTTTTATTTTTTCTTAAATTAATCTAACTTACTTCTCCCAAAGCTGAACGAAACAAAGCCTAATTGGGTCTGCAGTCTGCACCGTGAAATTGAAATCCTTATCATCGTCTTCTAACGGCCTTAGTGCAGAGCGAGTGGGAGAGAGGATCTCCGAAACCCTAGAATGGACGCACACGTCGAAAAGGACAGATCCAGCAAGAGAACTCGAGAAGACAGAGATCACAGAGACCGCCGCAGAGAACGCGATCGCGATCGAGACCATAAGCACCGGAGCCACGACGACGATGACAGGCGCCACCGCGATTCCGATCACCATCACCATCACCATCACCATCATCGATCCGACAAGGATTCCAAGCGCGAGCACTCGCACAAATCCAGGCGTGAAAGATCGCGCGAGCTGTCGTATGATTCGAGGGATGAGCGAGAAGGGAGCAGGGATGGGATTTACGATAGAGATGGGAAGCGTGAGTGGTCTGACGAGCCTGGAAGTCAGAGGGAGGGAAGCAGAGAGAGGCCGAAGCATCGGACGGTGCAGCGTGAGGAATCATACGAGGAGAGGGATTCTGACCGTGAGTTTAGGAGTGAGCGGGAAGAGTCTGTGGAGAGAGGGCACTCATCGTATTCGCACAAGAGGAAAGAGAGGGAACACAATGAAGATAAGGATAAGGATGATAGGGAGGAAAAGAGAACTAGGGTTTCAGAAGAGAGGAAGGAAAGGAGGATATTCGAGGACAGGGTTGAGGAGGGCAAGGAGTTGAATGGTGGGGGCAGAGAAGGAAGGACGGAGAGGAGGAGGTTTGAGGATAAAGTGAAGAAGGAAGAGGATTTGGAAGACAATGAAGATGGGAAACAAGTGAAGGTTAAGTTTGGGGACAAAGTGAAGAAGGAAGAGGATTTAGAAGACAATGAAAATGGGAAACAAGTGAGGGTTAATGAGGTGAGAGTGAAGGAAGAACACAATGATCAGAAGTTTGACAATGCCCAGGGTTCTGCTGATGGAAATGCTTCAGTTGGAAATGTGAGTTTTTTTTTAATCATTTTATCATAGGTTGATAATACGAATGTTGCTGTTTCCCCATTCACTGCTCTCGCCTTTGAAATCCCAAAAATGTTTAGTTTCATAGTGTAGTCTATACTTCGGTGAATGATTTCTAGATGGTTATGTTTAGGCTTGTGTGTTGTTGCCCAACCCCAATCTGCAAAATGCCATAATGCCTTTGTGTGTTAGATTTGAAATTTAAGATTTAAAACTAGAATATGGCTTTATTTATATTTCTATATCATAATAACTGGAAAAGGGTAAATAGCACCCAACATCCTTACTTCTGTACTAATCTTGCGGTACAATTTTATCATGATCTTTTTAATTTGGTACAATTTCACTTGTAATCTTTTCAATTTATTGCAATTTTACCTATGATTTTATTTCTCAAGTACCAATAATTGTACCAAATTAAAAAAATTATGGGTAAAATTGCACTAAATTAAAAAGATCATGGGTAAAATTGTACCTCAAATAATATTAGGATAGTTGCATATGAGAAATAAGATCAATGTTTAATGCTTGTGAAATCCCTGCATGTCTGTTTTTGCTTTACTGTGTCAATATTTTACTAACCTGATATGAAGTTATATGTCTATGTCATTATAGATGGCACTTTAATTATTTGATGAAGTTGTTTTTGGCTCCTTAATTGTGTGGTTGACTGTCAGTTTTGCAGACACGTTCTTCAACCTATCCATAATTGAAAGAATTTTTGTTTGGTTGAAACTTCAAATTTAATTATTTGAATGCCAGTTTTGCTCACTCCTCGAAATTGTAGTTTGCTATTTTTTCTTTTATTCCTTTAGAAATATCCATCAACTACTGAATATTGTTTCATTTTTCAGGGGTTTACCCTGGGATCTCAAGCTAGCACTTCAAGGAGTGTGCCTGAACCATCGCATGTTCCTAGTCCTTCCCCTTCTATCAAGGTATCTCCGATTTCTACCACAAATGAAAATAAGGGCGTTAGTATTACCGGATCTCATGAGGTTACTGGAAACTCTAGTACAGATGGGTCATCTTCAACTACTGGAAAAAGTGGAAACATATCTCTTGATGCCTTAGCTAAAGCTAAGAAAGCTTTGCAAATGCAGAAGAAGTTGTCGGAGAAGCTAAAGAAAATTCCTCAGGTAATGTGGTGATTGTCTAAAATCTTCTGCTCATTAATATCTGCTTTTAGTTTGATATTTGCCTATTATAACTCTCGGACACTTTAATACTCTTTACATATACATCTGAATGCATTAATTAGTATGCTTTTGGTTGTGTAGTTGAACAAGAGTTCTACCAAGGTGGAAGGAAGCAAACAATTAGGTTTACAGGATGAATCTAAGATGCCTTCTGTTAGTGCTGGAGTGGCAGCTATGACTGCCACACCAGCTTCTGCAGTGCATGTTGCAAATATTTCTAATTTTCCTGCAGCTGCAGCTTCTCCACAGCCGCCGACTGTTATGTCTGCTTCTCCTGCTGGTATTGGTACTCAACCTAACTATGAAGCTGTCAGACTTGCCCAGGAGCTTGCTGCCAGGATGGGTTTTCGCCAGGATCCACAGTTTGCTCCTCTCATAAACATGTTGCCTGGGCAGGTGGTAACAGATATTGCTGCCCCGCAGAAACCCACCAAGGCCCCTGTTCTCCGTCTTGATGCTCAGGGCAGGGAAATAGATGAACATGGAAATGTTGTTAATGTGACTAAGCCAAGCAACCTTAGCACATTAAAGGTGTGTGGTTTTTTTTCAATATTTGAGTAGTTAGCCCTTTCTGGTTGGATTCATGTGTTAATGCGAGGATGATTTTGAACTTTTCAGGTCAACATCAACAAGCAGAAGAAAGACTCGTTCCAAATACTTAAACCTGTGTTGGATGTTGAACCTGGGTCTAATCCCCATTTTGATGAAAGAATGGGCATCGACAAAACAAAACTCCTGAGGCCCAAGAGGATGTCTTTCCAGTTTGTAGAGGAAGGAAAATGGTCAAAAGAGGCCGAAACAATAAAATTGAAGGTGCATCTATTGTCCTTTTTTGTTAGCCCCCCGGGGGAGTTATCTATTGGGAAAATCCTTTCTTTTTTAAGTGGACATATTAGTGAGATACTGTTAATATGACTCTTGCAGAGTAAATTTGGAGAAGCTCAAGCAAAAGAGCACAAAGCAAAGCAAGCTCAATTGGCAAAGGCTAAGGCAGCACCGGATATAAATCCAAACTTAATTGAAATAACAGAAAGGGTAGTAATCAAAGAAAAACCTAAGGAGCAAATTCCAGAAATTGAGTGGTGGTGAGTTGATGGATACTTAGAACTTTCTGCTTTTAAATATACCTGCCTGAGAAAGCCTAGGGATTGTGTTGATTGTATGTAGTACAGAAATTTGAGTAATCAGAAAAGATGAAGTGCATGTATATGTTGTTATTATGACACTTCCCGATAGCTTTCTATTATTAGTTACCATTACATGTTATAATTATTATGTTTATGATAATGACTATGATTTCATGATTATATAAGTTGACAGGCCCTTACAGACTAGTGTTGCCAAAAGCAGCTTATGTGACCACAGCTGGGTCTATTGGATGGTTGATTAGCTGGTTTTGTGGCAATGCTGATGATAATTAGTAAAATGACCCAATGGGGATGGCTAAAAACGCTTCTAGCCAATTGGTTTGCAATTGAAATCATACATAGTCTATTAAGAGATCTGAAACTTTTAATATTAGGTGTAACACCTATATTGCGTCTTTTCTGATGTGTGCTGCTAGGATGTCAAGGCAGAAGAGATAAGCTAGAAGATAGTCTTCAGTAGCTCCTGGCTGTGAGATGAATATGTTTCTTGGTTATTTGGATTCTCTTATGTTGATTCTCTTCTCCATCCAGGAAAACAGGACTACTTTTCTATTTTCTCTGATTCTGCAAAGCTAGATGGCTTATTCTAAACTCCACACTCACATGAATCCAGGGCTGAAAAGATTGCCTTAGGATTATTGAAATAAATAGTTAAAACTACTATTCCGATATGGAATCCACTAACGGGTACAGTTCTATTAAAATTGCATTATATATTAACCACACAAGTCATAATTCTTGGCGGGCACAACATGACAGAGTGAATATAGGCGTTACTGCAAATTAATATAATTACAACAGACAGCACAACACATTGACTATCTAGAATATTAGAAAATTGAAGTATGTAGCACGAGACAGGGATTGCTTTGCTAATGGAGGTGTTGCAGCCTCCTGCACCTCACTTCAGCACCTTTGGGCTGGGGCAAGTGCCAACATTTGACAACATTGGGTTATTCGATGATTTGATTTAATGTAGATTGAAACTTGAATGGCTCCCTTTAGGAACTGCCACCACTAGCGGATAGTTTGCTCATTTATACTTAATTCCGATTCTCTTGCTAATTATGGTAGAGTACTACAGAGTGCTGAACAGCTTCCCTTTCTAGGTTTTAGTGCATAAAACTCAAAACTGTAGCAAAAACTGTTTGGAGGAGAAATTTGAACGCAGGAGAGATTAGTCCTAGGCGTGCAATTTGAGTCTTCCAGCACTCTTTCAAGTCCTTCAACCTTTTCTCAAGCCAGCAATCTGCTTTTATTTATGTTCAAACTGTCTAGTACCTACTAGCACCCTCATGGAACCTGTCCCACGCAGATTCAGCCGCACATTTTCTGATTTCTCCATCATCCTATTCAGATATAACCATGTTAATAGCTACTATCCTGTCACTTGTGTAACACATTTTTCTGATAGGTCTTACATTCTGTTTCCTGCGCGTCCTAATTTTTTGTTCATGCCTTAAGTTTTCGCGGAAGTATTTTTTAGTTAGATTATGCTTTTATTGTTTCTTATAATATTTGCCCAACTTTAATGATGGGTTTGCATGACCCCTCTTTGTTGCATCTATGTGATTTGTGGCTGGTCCTCAGCCTCCTTTTAATCTTGGGGAAACCCGAAACCTATGGAATAGGCAAGCTCTATCTTGTAGGACCATGTTTGTTTTTCTTACATCTTGTTATTTCTATTGAAAATGGTTTCGATAAAGTTTAAGGCAAAATATTTTTAAAATTAGGCTAAGAATTGAACTAGGTATTACAGCAAGATAGTTAAAATGAAATGTCTCCTTAAGGCTCTGGACAACCTAAAATGCCTTAGGCTAGAGGCGCTTAGAATATGTTACTAAAGTAAGGACGTATATGCTATATACAATTAACATTAGACGCATGTAACATTTGAAATATAATTTGACATAAATGTGGAAAAAATGGCATACTAATTTTTTAAAAATTAAATTTTTAACTTTTAAGGCTAGGTTGGAGTTGGGCTTCTGAGGTTGGGTTTTATAGTTTCATATTTTATCTCATCACCATTTTTATTTTATGGGATTGGACTTGTAAGCTTTTGTTCCTAGTAGTTGTAGAGGCGCTCTAAGGTGCATGCCTGCACCTTGAACATGGGAAAAACAGCAAAAGGGCCTGCTGTATGACGCTTGATTGAAGGCACACCTCTTATGTTGTGAAGAGGTGCTGGTCATAAATATCATTTCTTAAGCATCATAGGCATTAAGGAGTGCCTTAAGCCTTTGATGCCATTGGATTAAAATTTAGTTTTAAGAAGCCAAATGACCCTAGATTGCAAAACTCATTGCTGAAAAGAAACTATAATAACAACCGTGAAGGCTTGTATGTCTAACTTGATCATCAGCAATGGCATTAGTGACGATTGGTTAAATTAATTATTGCCAGGAGAACTTGTCTCCTTTTCTGCTGTGACCCTAGAGGGAGTAAATGTGTTCTATTGATGCTAAAAGATTTATTACTGTAAGTTGTGATTGTAATATTTGTTGTTTCTTCCTGTTTCATATGTTTAATTCAAGATTAATTTCTCCTTTTGTGTTGATTAGGGACACACTTCTTTTGCGTTCTGGAAATTATGATGACATTGCTGATGGAACCGTGAGTGATGATAAGATAAAGATGGAAAAAATTACTGTTTATGTTGAGCATCCTCGTCCAATTGAACCGCCAGTTGAGCCTGCTCCACCCCCACCTCAACCTCTAAAGCTGACAAAGAAAGAGCAAAAGAAACTCCGTACACAGAGGCGTTTGGCTAAGGAGAAAGAGCGGCAAGAGATGATACGACAGGGTGTCATAGAACCCCCCAAATCAAAAGTGAAGATCAGCAATTTAATGAAAGTACTTGGATCTGAGGCAACTCAGGATCCTACCAGGCTTGAAAGGGAAATACGTAGTGCGGCTGCTGAGCGTGAGCAGGCTCACATAGACAGGAATATTGCTCGCAAGCTTACTCCCGCTGAGCGCAGGGAAAAGAAAGAGAAGAAGCTTTTTGATGACCCTAATACTTTGGAGACACTGGTATCAGTTTACAAGATCAATGACCTTTCACATCCTAAAGCTCGTTTCAGAGTTGATGTCAATGCTCAAGAGAACCGATTGACTGGGTGTGCAGTGATTTCTGATGGTATGAGTGTTGTAGTGGTTGAAGGTGGGAGCAAGTCAATTAAGAGGTATGGGAAACTTATGCTTCGGCGCATAAATTGGAGTGAATTTACAAAAGAGGACGAAGAAAATGAAGAATCTGACGAGGAGAAACCCGTCAATAAGTGTGTTCTAGTGTGGCAAGGGAGTGTTGCTAAACCAACTTTCAGTAGATTTTTTGTGCATGAGTGCATGACTGAAGCAGCTGCCCGTAAAATTTTTGCTGATGCTGGTGTTGGTCACTACTGGGACCTTTCAGTGAACTATGTAGAGCAATAGAAGATGGTGTATAATTTTGAAAGCTGTTGAAGCATCTTGTCTTCTACCTCTGCCTTGACGCATTAATGGTGAGTGAATCGGTTTTACAGTTTGCATTTTGCAATATTATATGATTAGACTATCAAGAAATAAGATAGTAGTTGCTAGTGCTCCCTTGTTTCTGAAGCCCAACGATTAGATTTGGTAGATGTAAGCTTTCGTTCAGTGATTGTGATAATGTCCATTCAAGGTATTGAGGATTAATTGATCTTGTGGGATGGATGCCACGCTCATTACTTATTCATGTTTCACACTTTGTATAGTTTTCTATCTCTGTTGCTCTTCAGGAATATGCTAATTTTCTTTTGATCTGTCTGTTGTACTTGTATGCTCTAACAGGGCCAAGGTGGCATGTGGTAAAATTTTAACTTTTCACAAGTCTTTTATAAGTCATGAAATATTATATGGGTTGAAATCATTTGTATAACCACAATGAAAGGCGTGTTTGGTTATGTGGTGGTTTCCCGGGAAGCGGGACCAGAATCCTCTTAAAATGATAGGGGCTCGGCAACTTAAATGTGATTTGTTTTTAAAATTTAGAGCCAGGCATTAATGATTTGAGGGTATCAAGTAGGATTTAATGGCCTCACATACAAGGAGCTAAGCCAAATTGGCATGTAAATATTTCTCGCATTATACATCATTAAGTGTTTGTTTAGCATCATGGTTTGAAGAGTCTTTTAGGCAAAATTTTAATTTAGGAAAATTTTAAATAAGTTGTTATATTTATTTAGAAGTAATTTTAGTTAAAATTATAGTTTTGAATAAGATATTAAAATTAATTTTTGGAACAGTAAAAGAGTTTATAAACTATCTAATTATTATCTTACTCTTATTTTTTTTTATACTCTTTCTTTTATCTTTCTTCTCTACCGTGTAACTTCTCTCATTTCCTGTCTCATCTCTCTTTTACACTCTATCTTTTATTCTTTCTCTACTTTCTATCATCTCTCTTATTTTTAATTAAATTATACCATTTTTAATAATTTATTAATATAAAAAATAATTATACTATTAATTATTTAAATATTTTTATTTTTAAATCTATTTTTTTAATTTATTTTTTAAAATTTATTTTTTTTTTAGAATCTATTTTGTAAAAGCTAAAGGGCCCCTAATGCTCTGCATGGGTTGAAAGAAAATTTGGAAGAAAAGAAAATGAGAAGAAAGAAATAGGTGGAGTGAAAATTTTAGGGAGAAAATAGATATGGGATCTCTTTTATTTTTTTTCTCTTTTTCTCTCTCTTATTTTCTCTTTTATTCAAGCAAGAGAAAACTCATTTTCTCTCTAATTTTTTATCCTATTTTTCTTTTCTTTGCTCTTTTCCCTCAATCCAAGCACAGGGTAAGGCTAATGCTAATGCTGCATCAGGTTTGGGAAGAGTTCTTAATAGAGTACAGATATCAATACCACTCTATTCTTTTTTATAAATGTATTTTTATTAATTTTCACATACTAAAAAATAATAGTTAAATAATTAAATGTTTTAAATTTGTAAAAAATCTAAGTTTGCTCTTATTAAATAATGTGTGGAAAAAAATACTATAAATATTCTTTCATCTCTTTCCTCATTCAAATGAGAGGCAAAATTGGAAAATAGTGTTTGAGGCATATATATTTAGAACTAAATTTCTGAAGGACCCGGGTAAATAAATGATAGGCCAATGTAGGTAGATCAAGTGAAGGCGTTTTACAGCATCACAACAATCAGTTGATTTACATTACTGTCCTTTATTTTTATAATGCAATACCTAAAATTTCCCTTTATTTTTTTTTATATAACCTAAACTTTCATTGTTGATTTCGAGCCTTTTCCCAAGAGTTGGTTTACAGTAGAACGAACTTGTGATGATAACAACGAAGATGCCGAAGGGAAGCGTATTGCAAGCCCAATTTCAACATTAGAAAATAAAATTATAATTCTCCTGAATATTATGGTTGCGCTACTTTTTGTGGGAAATTATTTGTGGGTATATATATGAACACATACTTTTTATGATTTGATAAATATCATGGCTTACAAGGGTTTCCAAGGTTCAAGTGCATAGATTAAGAAATACAATTAATGCATTAAAGTGTCGACTATATTGCTAAATATATAATACATTAATGTTATTGGAGCAACTAAGGGTATAATAATAGGGAAAATATTAATAAATACTATGTTGAATTTCTCACAAGACATCCTTCTTAAAAAAGATTTATATTTTGAAATGGGGGGAGTACTCTTTCTAATTGCTTCACAAAGATTATTAAAATTTGTTAAAGTGGGGTTAAATTTGTAAAACTCTTTCCTTGAAATTCCAACATTGCTATTTATTTTGGGAAAATTTCACAAAAATATTACTTAAATTTTAAAATCCCAAATCATAAATTCCTATACAAATATGTTGTTATTTGTTTATCAGATATATTCTAAAGTGTATGAACTAAAAATAATTTGGAAGTTTAAAATTCAAGTAGTCTTTTTAAAAAATTTTCGTTTTATTTTCCACTTAATTAATCTGTATTTCCAAAACAAAGGCTTTTCGTGAAAAAAAAAAGTAATTACTAATTGAGAATATTCATTTAAGTTTTATATGAAGGATCAATTTTTTTTTATAAACTATGTCTTTATAAAAGGGAGCAGAGCAAGTATAAGCACTGAATTAGTGTACAATATTAGAGCAAAATACAATACTGCCCCTTCTATTTAGCTAAAATTACAGAGACCACGTTTCTATTTCAAAACATACACTTTAGTCCTATTTTGAATACGGTTAAAAATTTAAAATACTTAATTCTATTATTTGTAATTATTTTAAAAATTATTGATTTGCCGTCATAATCTAATTGTCTAGTCTGTCTCTCCCTCAACACAAAAAACTTTAAATAATTAATACTCTTTAAAGAAGATTTTATTTAAATTAATAAAATTTTAAAAAACTATATTGATTAACTTATCATTTATTATATTAAATTTATATTTCATTATTTTTTTATACATATGTATTTAAAATATTGTTTTAACCAACTCAATGTATTTAAACTTTAAAAAAAATACTAAATAAATATGTTCACATAACAAAAAAAATAAAATATGATAATAAAAAGTTATAAATATATACATTAAATATTTTTTTTGCAAACCTAGATGACTTTTAAATAAAATCTATATTAAATAGGGGTGTTTTGTTTGAAAATATATTATTTAACGATTAATTAGGAATTGAATGATAAGGAAATAGGAAACTCCCAAAAATAATACATTTTTTTTTATCATTTTTGAAAACTTTCTTTTCTAGTATTTCCTCCCCCTAATTTTTCTTCACTTTTTTTCTACCCAAATATAGCCAAGTAGAAGGGATGCTATTGATTTTAGAAGAGATTTGGATATATTTAAAAATAAAATAAAGAGGATAATAATATATTTTATTTTTAATATTAATAACTATTTAAATATTTATTTATTTTAAATTATTTTTTTATAATTTTTATAATTTTTTTAAGAGTGATGTAAAAATTATTTTTTTATCAAATTTTTTTAAAAATTTATACCAAATAGAGATAATAAAAAAAGTGCTTAATGCTGATACCCCTTTGCAGGTATTAACATGAAGGAAAAAGAGAGGGCCATGTTAGGCTTTCAGTAGTTAATACAAAATTTTATCAAATATCTAACGGATCAAAGATAGCATTGGTGAAGGGTTTGACATTGATATTGATATTGATATTGATATTGATATTGACTTTGATTGATTTTAAAATTGATGTGATATTGAGTGATTCTAAAAGTTGATGTTTTTGATGTGAATGTTGGTGTGGAGAACTAAATTGTACTATACACTGACCGAAATTTAAACAGTTTTCATGTTTCATTTTTCCTGGTCGGGTAACACACCCACGTGTTTTGGGTCGGCCCATTGATCCATTTTTACAACATTTAATAAAGTTTTAACTTAATTTAATTTGAAAATAGCTTCTTGTTAATTAAATTTATCGGAATGGAGGACGAGTTCCATTTGTACCAAGACTATGAGTAGATTACATTTTAATTTCTCTGCCGTTTCCATTTTTAGTTTTATTTTTATTTCACTTTATCTAATTAAAACTTAGAAGAAAAGTTAGCCAATCCAAAAAATGAGAAGGAAATCATAACTTGAATTGGTCAATAAAAGCAAATCAAAATCTGACACCGATTGACCCAAATGGGGAGCTAATAATAAATGAAGCTGAAAAGGTCTGAAAATTATCTAGAAAATAAACTAATCATAAGCTCTACTTTATTATATCCGAAATATAAAAATTAATAAAAATATTTTTTTTTATCTTAAATATAATATTTTAATATATTTTATTTTATAAATTTATATATTTTTTAAAAATTTTCTATTAATTACCCATATTAAAAAGATTTTTTACCGAATGTGTAGTATCTAATATAAATTATTAAAAATATTTTACAAAATTCAACACATTTTTTAAATAAATAATTAATTTAACTAAATACTAATAAATGTTTGATTCAACTAGTAATAAAGTTATTATAATTTAACTAGAAGTCTTGAATTGTAGAGCTTATCACCTGAAAAGGGTTTCCACCCAACTCAATCTGAATTAATTTAAATCTAGATAAAATTTTGAATTACTAGGAAAGTTTATAATAATGATAGTCTATAAAAAATTTAACTTAATTAATTTTTTTAATATCTATTAAAATCCGAACCAGATTGAGTATGTATTTTCAACCCCAATATTTATAAGAACTTTGTACTATATGTATGTGCCTTTTAACGAAGGTCATCTAATTCTGAAATTCTGAGTCCACCACTCCTGTTATATATAAAAATAGATTAATTTCTATTGGTAGTTGAAATTTCTCTAGAAAGTAAAACACATATATGAGAGGGAGAGAGGGAGAGAGGGAAGTGGACAGAAATGAAGGTATGGTATAGGCAGGGAGATGACAAAGACAGATAACAAGATGGCCAAACAAAGACGTTTAGAAAAGAAGAAAGCACGTAGAAGCATATGGTGATGATATAAAAGGCAAAGTTTATATGAGTTGGTTATGCCTTTGACTTTGTCATTTCCTTTAGAGTTAGCTTCTAAGTCGGTGCCCCTGCCGTGGTTGCCCATCTGCATTAACTACCTCCATCTCCAAAAGTTAATAATATATAAAATCTAAATTTTAAAATTAAATTTTAATAAAATTTAGGTTTTAAAATTTTTTAAAATAAATAGTTATATTTATTTAAATGAGTTTTTAGACTACACTATAGTTTAAAATTAATGTTTTAGATAAATTGTTCATAATAGTTTATAGAATAGTAAAAGAGTTTATGAACTAATCAATTACTATATTACCCTTATTTTGTCACACCCTCTCTCCTTTTTTCTCTTATATCTTATCTCTTCTCATTTAATATTTATATCATTTTTCATAATTTACTAATAATAAAAATACTTCTAAAAATAACTATCCAAATACTCATTTATTCAAAACTATTTTTTTATA
This sequence comes from Leucaena leucocephala, assembly GCA_037074615.1. Taxonomy (NCBI): domain Eukaryota; kingdom Viridiplantae; phylum Streptophyta; class Magnoliopsida; order Fabales; family Fabaceae; genus Leucaena; species Leucaena leucocephala. The sequence continues at coordinate 5,331,053 of CM073561.1, read as the reverse complement.
AATTCCTTTTCAAAAGTCATTTTCTATAAATTGTCAAATTTTTTTTTTCATAAACTCGTTTCCAAAATTCTATCTAAATGGGCCCATAATCTTTCACCCTTAAATTTATATAAATTTTAATTTTAATATCTTAAATTTTAAATTATATTTTTAAGTCTCTAATTGAGCAAAATAGTATAGGATTTTGGTCCTTTCACCTCTCTCTCTCTCTCTCTAAAAAAGTTGATATAATCTTTGACCCCTTTGATATATTTGGTTGGAGAAAAATGGAGTTGGAGAAATAAAAATAGAAGTAAGATCTTTTACTCCTCTTATTTAATATGATGAAAGTTACTTTTATTTTTATTTTTATTTCTTTAGATTATTTTTGTTCTATTAAAAAAATTAGAAATTGAGATGATAAAAGTAAAAGTAAATTTTTTAGACTATTTTATCTCTAATTATAAAATTTTTAGACAATTTTAACCCTTTCTAAGTTATAAAAAAATATTTTAGATCATTTTATTTTAAATTATAAAAAAATATACATCAATTTTATACTCATTTATATTCTACCAAATAAACTTTTAAAATCTATTTTTAGCTTAATTTTACTTCCATTTCCATTTTTACTTCTACTTCTATAAAAAAATAACTCTTCCATCCAACTAAACGTACTCTTTAAATTTGTGTGAATTTTAATTTTAATCTCTTAAATTTTAAATTATAGTTTATGTCTCTAAAAAAAGTCCAAGATTTTAGTTCATTCATTTCTCTGTCTCTCTAAAAGAAAAAGAAATCATGGGGAATTACTGTAGAATATCAAAAAAATGACTTAAAAAAATTTAAATAATATAAACTTATTATTAATTCTTATATTTAAATTTATTATTATTAATTTTTAATTGTCATTAATACTTTTTAAGTCATTAAGTCTTCCTTCTAGGATTTCATTGTAATTCTGCTAAAAAAATATTTAATTTTTGTGAAAAACCTAAACACCTTTTAAACGAAGTTTTGTCTTTAAGCATAATAGAAACAAACAAAAAACTTAAAATCATGTGGAGGGAGCGCCATCTTAATTAGAATTTGACTATATTAGGGAGAATGAGAAATAATTACTGCTATTATGAGCCGTTTGAATAAAAAATTAAAAAATAATTTATAAATTTTTTTGGATAATTTAAAAAAAAGGACTTAAAAAAATAATTTATGAAAAAAATAGTTTTAAATAAATAAGTGTTTGAATAATTATTTTTAAAAATATTTTTATTATTGGTAAATTATAAAAAATGTATGATTATTAAATATAGAAGAGATGAGAGATGAGAGAGGGTATATAAGAGATATGAGATGGGAGAGATAGTATAGAAAATAAAGGAGAAATCAGAGAATGTATAGAAAAGAAATGAGAGATAAGAGAGGATGTAGAAAAGAGAGGAGAGAGCAGAGAGAGTGTAGAAGAGAAATGAGAGGGTGTAAGAAAAAATATGAGTAATATAGTAATTTGTTAGTCCATAAGCTCTTTTATTGTTCTATAAGTTACTCTGACTATCTTATCTGAAACCTTGATTTTAAACCATAGTTTGGCCCAAAAATCTTTTTGAACAAATATAACTATTTATTTTAAAATTTCTCAAAATTTAGATTTTATTCAAATATAAGTTTAAAAAATTTTCAAACACACACTAGATATTTTTTTATTAAAATTAATAATATTTAAAACACGGTTATATATTAATTGTAATCACTTCTCATATCACATAATAACTATATTTTATATTAGGATCACGAAATGACATAATTCCTTTAATCTCTCTAGGTATTTCTTTGATATTAACTTTTGTAAAAAGAACTCCTCCCGACATTGATTGCCGACCTAAATTGTTATCCTTATTTCATATAATTAAAGTTATTATTCCTTAAAATGATATAGTCATTAATTTCTAAGTCACCACTATTACTTAACTTTTTAAAATACTGGTTGTCCTAAACCTAAGCTTTTGTTGTCGTTTTATACAATTAAACCTGTTATTTACTAAAGTAAAGTAGTCATTGATCTTAAAATCACCCTTTTCACAATAATTCTTCAATCATCGGAGCTCCGATGCCAGATCTTCAGTGGTTCTCGGTGGAGATAGTTTTTTTTTTTTTACACAAGTGCAATATGGTCAATTTGCAACAAAAAGTTACTGCCAAAGAAGTCCCTAGCTAAGAACTTAACAAGAACTATGCCATTTCGTGGTCCTATTATGTGATTTGCATATTTTAGAGGCATTTTTATGTAATTTCCCATTGATATTACTTAATAATTCCCCATTTTTATGTAATTCCCCATTAATTTTTAAATCATAATTTAACATTTTAGATAAATTTAAAAAGGTTTAATTTTTTTTAGTTATTCATTTGAAATTTCAGCATCTCATGCTTTTTTAATATTGCATGTGAATTATTTGAATATCTTCTCAACAACCCATAAGTTAAACAGAAAAAGAAGCTGCCCCAGAATAAGGGGTGTTCTCTGATTTTTCTCGTTTTACTTACCTTCTCTCTACTCTCTCTCAGTCTTTCTCTCTCTAAAAAAAACTAGTTTCATATTAGCTTTCTAGTTAATAGAGAGATTTTTTCATATAAAAAAAATCAACGTATCTTCTCTCCCATTTTTAAATTGATATTTATTTTTTTCTAAAATTGTAATTTAACTTTTTCCCACAAAAAACGATAGTACTTGACGACAATAATATATATATTAATCATTTCAGAAAAGTTTAACTTGTTAATAATTACTATTAGCGATGTAAATGAATAAAGCTGCTTATGAGAAATAGAATTCACTTATCTTTTATTTCTTTCAGTATTGAAACGTGGAAAATAGCTATTGGGAAAATTGAAAAATTCAGTACTAAAAATATGGAAGATAAGTGATGAAAAAAATTAACTCAAATTTTTTTTTTAATTCTAGACAAGATTCATAGGATTTTTTTTTTGGTATTTCAAAATTTTAAGATTCTAAAGTGTTATTAATATTCTTCGAAGATCCTTAAATGTCATTTTCCTTATAAGGTGATAATAGAGAGGGAAAAAAGAAAGAGAATATCTTCAATCTTGTAATGTAGAATCTTGTTGAAGCAGCTGATAATTGCATAAACTGGTCTGATCTCGTTTGAGATTTGATTTTCAATATATTAATTTTAAAATAATTACAATTACAATGTTGTTGACTTTTATTTGGCCAAATATACAGTTAATTTTTTGGCCTAGAAAATATATGGAGTTAAAACTTAAAACCCATTATTATCTAGATTTTATATGTTCATATTTTTATGCATGCTGTTATCTAATTGAAAAAAAGAACAACTTTCTCTCAAAATGTGAACTCATTTATCATGTGCTTGACTTTATTTCAGACAACATAAATTCAAAATTATTTTTTTTTTATAAATTTTTCTCTAAAAGTCATTTTCTAAAACATATTTAAAAAAAATTTTTATAATTTTTTTCTAAAATTCTATCCAAATTTAAAAAGATAATTATTACCATTTGGACTTTTATAATTAAAAAATTATCAGAAAGAGTATAATTTTATTAAAAATAGTAGAGAGAAAAGAGAGTAGAGAAGAGATAGGAAAAAGGAGAGGAGAGGGGATAGAGGATGTAAGAAAAAGAAAAGATAAAATAGTAATTGGATAGTTTATAAACTATTTTACTATTCTAAAAGTTAATTTAGTAACTTATCTAAAATTTTTATTTTAAATCATAGTTTAACTCTTAAGCACTTATGAATAAATATGATTATTTATTTTAAAATTTTTTAAATCAAAATTTAAACCAAAATATTTTTTAAAACCTAAGTTATAAAAGTTTTGAAGCCATCTGTTTTATAATTTAGGTAAGTTTGAATGCACAAGTAGAATAGGCGTCTCTTCTTCCTTTCCTATATTATATATAATAAAGCCAAACATAAATAAAAGATTCAAACGATTTAAATATTATTTAAGCAAACATTATTTATATAGAAATAAATTAAAGTATGGGGACATGATTTAAATATCCAAATATTAAAAAAAGATTCTCCCGAATAATGAAAACCCATGTCCATGTCCCATAAATGACTGAGATGTTTACAATTTTTTGCCCATAACAGAATTAATTTTTACAATTTTATTTTTTTAAAGATTAAGTATATTTCTCCATTTATTTTCTTACATTGGCACCATCAATTTGATGGTTATACATGTGTAATTTTCAATTTAATGCTCCTCTCCAACAAAAAAAATCCTGTATATGTAGTGTGAATGTAGAAAAATATCTTTAGTAAGAAAATAACTTCTGTTCAAGTGCAGCAATACTCGAATATAAATTAGTAATACTACTTTTACCAAAAAAAAAAATTAGTAATACTAGATATCATATATTATATAAATAATAATTATTATTATTATATGATGAAGTTTGAAAAATTATTTATTTTATATAAGGTTGAATCAAATAAATAATTACATAAAAGATTAAATTAAAAAAACATTCCCACACGTATAAAAATCAAAACAAACTTTTACCCTATCTAAGAGAATAGTTTCAAGCCAAATTCGGTACACATGGAAAAGAAATTTTGGATGGAAAATGAAAAGAGAAATTCTTGTATCTCTTAAACTTCGTATACATCATATATGTTTCTTAAAGGGAATGCTGTTATGAGACATTGAGAAAAGAAATAGAATATGTAAGGAAATGATTTAATTTCTAATTTCATGATATTTTTTTATATAAAAATTAATAGATACTCTAATCCTTGTTATAAAGCACTTTATAGAATGAATATACGAGTGATTTTCATTATAAATCATCAAGTGGAGATATTAATTACATTTATCTTGGATTGCCTATATTTAAAGTTTGATGCAATCTTTTTTCCCCTCGTTTCTCAATGTACAATTCATAATTTTAAATATAAATAAATTATAATTTTTTTATTTTTAAATATATTTAATGACTTAATCATCTCTTTTTAATTTTGACAAGATAGTTGAATATGTCTTATAATAAGAATAGAAGAGAATAGATATGTAATTCACTATAACAAAATTATACAAATCTATCCTAAACTTCAACTCAAGCAAATAACTCTCTCTTGACCTATGTTACTAAGAACCTCTTAAACTTTTTAAATTTGTGCATAGAATTTTCTTTTCGACAATTATTCCATTATGTCGCTAATAGGACATAATATGTTATTGACCAAATAGCATACAAACCAAATTTCAAGGGGCTAAATTATGTATAATTTAGTCTGAAATTTATTGCAAAGATTTTCCAATGCCTTTGTCTTTGGCCAACTTGATTTTCATTTCCTTAATTTTGTTATATTATTCTTTATTTCATATTTTTTTTATTTTTTTAAACATATGTATCCTCTTACTGGAGGTGACTTTATTTGAGACACTGTTAGATATTAAATGTAGGTATATCTTCTAGCGCTAATCTAAATACTAGTTCACCATATTGTGAAGACTAGCTCTTTCCACTAAACCTAATACCTATTAGTATTTCATCTTGTTTCATTTTAGAAGTTTATAATTATATATTTTTTCACAATATGAGTAGGGCATTAGACTTGGGCATGCAAGCCACCCACGCCCTTCCCTTACATAACTAACCCAAAATAGTTAGGACTTTTATCGGGTATAGCGAGCATCGAGTTATAAAATATAACCCATACTTTTTTGGAGCAAGGCACCTAGTAGGGGCTGCCCTGCCTATATACACTCCTAGAAATTGATATGAAATTGATGTATACTTTTTTATAATTTAAGGTAAAATTGTCTAAAATATTTTCTTTTAACTTAATAAGGGTTAAAGTTGTCTATTAAGTTTTTAACTTGGGGTAAATGGTCCAAAATATTTTATTTTCACTTTCATCATCTTATTTCTTAATTTTTTTGATTGAACTGAAATAGCCTAAAATATTAAAAGTGAGTAAAAGTGATTTCTATTATATTAAACAAGAGAAGTGAAAGATTTAACTTCCACTTCCATCCTACCAAATAGGCCCTTAGTTCCTTTCCCCCATATTTAAAATTTTGTTTACATGAAATCAAGGTTTTAAAATTTGGACTGGTGACTGACTGGGCAATGCAGTGGTTCAAAGTGATCAAGATTAATTTAATATATTTCTAATTTTATATGTTAAATATAGTATTATATATATCATTACGGGTAATATTTTATAATTTAAATGTATATATATGATTAGTTTAAATACTTTTTTGTTAGTTTATAATTAAATATCATTTTATTAGTATATAAAAATTGGAAGGCAAGAAGTTGAGAGGTTGCCTTCTCTTCAATTAGCAAAAATGTGATTATTGGTCTTCAACAATATAATTTAAGAAAATTAATAAATATTTATAATTTAAAAAAATAAAAAAAATTCTGAAATACAATATTTATATAAAGCATATAATTATTTTAAAATTTATGGTTTTATAACATACGTACATTGTTTTCACATTTCCTCTTTAGTTTTTCTTTGAATGCTTATATAATGTATAGATATGCATAAAATATAGCTTAAAAGCATTATTTCAATTTTTTTAAAAAATTTCAAAAATATTCTGACTTGTTCAAACAAAATGATTTATTAGTTTTCTATCAGTTCGACAGGCTCGAACCGAAATGTCCAATTTTACCCCAATACTAAACTAGACACTAGGCCGATCGTTAGTTTAATCCATTGAACCGATTCGATTTTTAAAACCTTATTTGACATACAAAGGCCACAAGAAAACATATGGAAAAGAAATTAAGCATGAACACATAAACGCCTCTTTATACAAATTTCCACAGCTTAAAAGAAGAGAAGGGTTGGAAAATCAAACAGACCAATCAAAATCTAACCTAACATTAACATTAATTAAACTTGACTTTTTTCTTACGTACGTACATGCATGCCCATAATGTAAGCATAGACGACAAACGTGGAAAATTGGTTTGCCATCATAAAAGTAGGTATTAGCAAAAAGATCCTTCTGACTTTGAAAATTAAGCTGTTTTTCATACGCCACTTCAACATGTTACACATTACTACACATAAACAAATTGTTTTCTTATTGTACACGTTATTTAGCTTTTTTTGTCAGTTTGCAACAATTAGTTGTATTATCTTGGTGTCTTGCATATACTCTAGATAGATATATGTAGTAATTTAGAAGCTTCCTAAAATTTATATTCATTTTTCCAACATTTAAGTTTTATTAAAATAAAATAGGTAGACAAATTATACTTGTTTGAAAAGAAAATTAATATGTGAGTCGTTATAATTTTATCTCATTTTTAATTATGTCCATGTGATTTGTATTTCTTTTTGTTTAGGTCCTTAAAGTTTTTTCAATTATATGCATTGGTCCCTATATCTGTAATTGGCAAGGGGAACAATGTTAATAGTTGATGATGTGATTATCACTCAATATACATTTAGATTAATTTTGTCCCATAAATTTAAATAACATTAGAAAAATCAAACTATATTTTTTTATAGATGTAAAGAGATAGTTATGAGCATCATTTTATTTTTTTTTTGAAAAAACTCTTTTTATTTTGTACTTTGTTGCAATTTACATATTATTTAATTTAGTCAATATTCATATGAGCATAGGGACTAATGCCTTTAATAGAGGAAATCATAAGAATCCAATAAAAAGAAAAATTATATAAGAATTTAATTTAAAATTAGATGAAACTATAAAGACTAACGTTATGTTTGACTGCACCAAGTGGATGGTAGGGAAGTTTTTAATAATGGGTGCGGAGGGGAGATATATAGACCGAAGAGGAAGGATGGAAAAGGGAGGAATTTTAATGATCCATTGCTTGGATTGATTGGTGTGGAGGGGAAGGAGAGATTTTAATAATTTTTTATTTTGCTTAGAAGGAGAAGAGAGCTAATAAAAAATTATCTATTTTAACCTTATAAAATTTAAATAGATTACTTGTCATTATATAGTTATATTGTCATGGGTCTAATTATTAATAAAATTAATTAAGTAAAAAATTTGGCATTGCTATTGTAGTCCAATGTCTTAAAAAGTAAATTATATATATATATATATATATATATATATATATTCAAGCTATTATAACATTGAAAACCTAAACATAATTAAAACCCAACAAGTTATAGTCAAATAAGGTACCGGATAAGAGAAATATTTGATTAAAAACTATATTATAATGAGAAGACATTGGAAAGAACAGTATAAAGAGTACAATGTCATAAAATATGAAAGATAAATGAGCAATTATATAATTTTATTAGGGTTAAATTGTAAAAAAAAAAATTCTCTCATCTTCCCTTTAAAAAACCTCACTTTTAGAGGGGATTGTAAGAAGAAAAAAATGAGGAGAGTAGAACTTCTCCCTTCTTTAAAAATATTTTATTCAATCAAAGGGATGGAAATAACTCTTCTTTATCTTTTAAAAAACTTCCAAGCCAAACAAGGAGAAAGATGGCAATAACCCTCCCCTTCTTATCCCTACCTTCTAAAAACTCCGTAACGTGTGATAAAAAAAATATATGATCTACTACTAATAGAGAAATATTGAAGAAATTAAATAGAAATAGAGTTACATGATATCAAATAAAATTTATAGAGAATAATTGGAAAAATATGTTTCAATGTCACTGTATGACATTAAATGCTATTCAATAAATTCGAGTAATATTTATAGAGTTGAATTTAACTAAGTTATATTTTCTTAGTATTTTATTACATATTTTCAACTTACCCTTAAAAATTATGAAATAAAATTCAATTAACAAAGTAATTTTTGTTTTTAACATTAATAAAATACTATATTCATTTGAAAAAAAATAGTTTAGAGTTGATAATTAAAAAAATAAAACAAGTAATCAACTATGTATTTTTTATGAAGTTAATAACTTTTTTGAAAAATTTAATACGTCCACATAGTTTCACTTGTATTGCTTCCAAGGGATGATAAGATGACATTTCTAATTTCTTTCGGCATAAAATTGACAGATACCAAAAACTTGATTGGCCAAACAATTCAGACGATAAATGAAATTATGTGTATGCATGTGTGCTCACCTATATATATATATATATATATATATATATAAAGCCTGTTTGGATAGAATTTTGAAAACATGCTTATGAAAAAAAAAAGATTTTTTGACAGCTTATAGAAAAATATTTTTGAAGAATAACTTATGAAAACTGTAGTTTTATAAACTCTTTTGGGCAAAACTTAGGTTTGGAGAAATTTTAAAATAAACAGTCATATTTGTTCAAATGGGCTTTTGGACCAAACCATGGTTTAAAACTAAGGTTTCAGATAAGCTGATCAGAGTAGTTTATGGAATAGTAAAAGAGCTTATGAACTAACTAATTACTATATTATCCCTACTTTTTCTTACACTATCTCTCCTTTCTCATAATTTTTCTTACGCAATCTCTCATCTCTCCTATTTTTTCGTATACAATCTATCATCTCTCATCTCTTTTCTTACACCCTCTCTTATTTATTTTCTTACACCATCTCTCCTCTCTCCTCTCATCTCTTATCTTTCCTCATTTAATACTCATATCATTTTTTGTAATTCACTAATAATAAAAGTATTTCTAGAAATAACTATCCAAAAACTCATTTATTCAAAATCACTTTTTTCGTAAGTTATTGTCCAAAAACTATTTTCTATAAGCTGCCAAATTTTTTTTTTTTATAAACCCGTGTTTAAAATCCTATCCAAATAGGCCTTGTATGTATGTATGTATGTATGTATGTATGTATGTATGTATGTATGTATGTATGTATGTATGTATGTATGTATGTATGTATGTATGTATGTATGTATGTATGTATGTATGTATGTATGTATGTATGTATGTATGTATGTATGTATGTATGTATGTATGTATGTATGTATGTATGTATGTATGTATGTATGTATGTATGTATGGTTGTAACTCACTCTCTTACGTGCATCACAAGTCATAAGATATTGAAATCAATGTATGGGGTAGGCGAACACATAGAATTCCGTGGTTTTTGAGTGCCAATGTATCTATCTATCTATAAAAGATGTTTAACTTTGTTATAATATTTAAAAAATTGAATTATTGAAGTTTGATACCAAGCATTACGGAGTAACATAGGGGCCAGTCAATTAAGCCACTGAACCAATTAATTCATTCTTAGATGGTAGATTGATTATGTTAGGTTTTATATTTTTTTTCATCTTTTATTAAAGGTACTAAAAGGAAGTCCTAATGAGTTAAAAGTAAATAATTGTATGTTAGATTTGTGCTTTAATAATTATTTATTATATTATCTATAATTTATATATAATTATTTTATTTACTTATAAATTAATACCTCTTCTATTTAACTATTGCTTTGTCCAGAGCTATATATGAATATTTTTTTATATTTTAATTAAATTATATTATTTTAATTATGATTAGTTTGGCAACAGATAAACAACAATTAGACTACTAAAAATCATTGTCCTAATTGGTTCAATGACCAGTTTGATTTTATGGAGTAGCTTGCAATTAAGAATTTTAAAAGAATATTAATATAAAACAAAGACCAGTTTACAATTACAATTCCTCTTTTTTTTCCCCCCAATTCATCAGTTCCCCAACACTGTGAACTCCAATTATATTCAGGCGCGATATACCTTTCTAGCATCTCCCAAATTTTCCCAATTGATACGATACCCATAATATCCTTTCAATGTTTGAATCTATTAAATAAATTTGAAACAAAAAATAAATAACTAAAATTATTATTTGACATTTTTATTTAAATTTACTGAACCTACTCTAATTGTTCTCCTCTTTATTAATTTCTTCTCACTTTTCATTATTGTTTTCTTATTATTCTCCATTGAGTTTTCCCGGTTTTCATATAAATGAGTTCAAAATTACCTTAATTCTATTATTCTTTATATAATTATATGATATTCAGTATTATCAATTAATTTAATTTTTAGCATTATTTTTCTTAAATAGGATTACATATCCATCTTAATATTGTCCATCAACAGTATTTAAATCCACGATCCTACTATTGGCTCCTTTACCACTATCAATCCTGCATACATCGTATTCGATGAAAAGGATTTTAAATTAGATAATAATTTAAAAATAATTATAATGGCACCAATTATTCAATTATATAGGGAAAAAAAATAAATTTAGGTGGGTGTGTTTATATAGCTGTAAATGGAAGAACAAAAGATTTCGTGATGGAAAACATCTAACAGACTGGAATGAATCAGACAAGAACACAATCACATCTCAATAAGCCTTACAAGTTAGGGAATCCAAGCTTTTTGCTTTATCATTAATTGTGCCATCTCTCTCAATCTTGAATGCTTGGACATATTTTTTTAATGTAAAATATTTTTCTTGATATTAAAAACTAATTCAGATTGACTTCGGTCAAACTAATAAATTAATATATTAATCTTCTGATTGGTCCGATCAAAAATTTTGATAGGTTGATTAGCTTAAATCTTATATTTTTTTTCTCATTATTGAGTATGAAACACTACTGTTAAGAGTTTTTTTTTTAAAAAAGATAATAATATGTTAGATTTATGGTTTAGTAACTTTGTTTAATTTGTTTGGATTCTGTGGTTTCGTAAATATTTCATGTACTCATCAATTAATTTTTTTTATTTGGATATTACTCCTTTATGATTATATATAAATATTTTGTATAAAAGGGTGGCTTAATGCACGAAAAGAGAAAAATTATTTATAAGATTTAAATCTGTAACTTCTATATCATATGGCAATAACCTTACAGTTAGCTACGCTAAAACTTACCCTATTTTATATAAATATTTTTATATTTTAATTAAATATAGTATAATCTTTTCATTTTTTATAAGAGACATTAATCGAATCATGTTAATTAAAAAGTTAGTTAAAATTAATTAAAAATAATAAATATATAAAAATATAATTCTTATTTAAAATCATCCTTATTTATAAGGAGAGAGAACATAAGAGAAAAATTAAGCAAATTGCCAAGAAAAAAAAGAGGCTTGAAGAGGAGAGATGATAAATGCAATGATATTAATATAATGACAGTACTTACATCAAGTTCCTTGTATTCATTTTGTCAAATTCTCCAATTATATCTGGCCATATGTATAATTTTTATGTAGGTTTGAGATAAATGAAGATATTAAAAAAAATAAAACATATAGCATAGTGAGATTAGAGAACTTGAAAAAATTGATATAAGGAATTTGATATAAATTTTTCCGATAAGTAATTAAATGGGAGAAAATGAGAAATTAACAAAAATAGTTGGAGATATAACCTCTAAATATCTCTTATAAATAGGAACAAATAATACTAAAAAATTGTCTCTTGCAAAAAAGGAACGATAGAGTATTATTTTAATTATAATTAAGTTAATTATAGTTTAATTATAATTAAACCACTCACCCATAACCTATTGTTTCTACTTATTTAATGATTGATCCAAAATTTCTGTACTTTGAATATTTTTACACGGCATTCACTACTCTTTGAAAATTATATTAATAAGTCTCAGTTAATTAGATCTCGTTGATTTACGTTAAACTGCATTAACATAAACCTCTAACTAATATTTTTTATTTATTTGTAAGACTTTAATGGTATTTTAAAAAGTGTATTATTACTAGCTTGAACCAACTCAGTATTCATTACATGGACAGTTTTGGACGTAACCTTATGTAAATGAACTTAGTATAAGACAGAAGTAGGTATGTGAAAAGAAAGAAAGATATATTATATATTAATTTTAATTAATTTGATAAGTCATGTGATTTATATGCCAACAAGAAATGGTTTAACATAAACTTTGATTAATTGGATTAACCATCGTATAGAAAGGATCTTATATTCATTTTTTTTGTACAATGCGTTGGCACATGTGCATTGTACTATACGTGTATTAAATATTTTTGTGAAATTCTTATAATGACTTCTCCACTAATAAATTATGAAAGTGATATTTTTTTATTAAAAAATCAATGATCATGTATAACATATTAAAATTTATACACAAAATTACTACTATTATTGCTATTATTCATTATTCATATTATTTTAATACAGTTAATGTTATTCAGTGCTAGCTAGTAAGTGAAATCCAATGCTATGCTGGCTGCCATTATGATTATGTTATCTAACATGGCCTAATCATCTCTTTATTTTTGAAATTCATTTAGTTATTTGGATAAAAATTTTAACATTTTAAAAATAATATAGGTTGCATACATTATGCAAATAATAATAGGAAAAAATGCTGAAAATTTCCCACGGTAAATCTTTTGACCAAAAGTATTTAAAATTTGTTCAAGTATATAGATACAATATATCTTTAATATGTGTAACTCTTTTTTAACTATATATAACTTATTATCAACTATATATAAAGAGTCTGTTTTGATAAAAGTTTAGAAAATGTCTTATGAAAAAAATAGGCTTTTTGGATAACTTTTAGAAAAAGGCTTTTGGAGAAGAACTTATGAAAAAAAGTGGTTCTAAATAAATGAGTGTTTTAATAGTTATTACTAAAAATACTTTTGTAGTTGAAAAATTCCTAGAAAATGTATGATTTTATTAAAAATATGAGAGAAGAAAGAGAAGAGAGTATGAAAAAGAGAGAAGAGAGGAGAGAGGGTATAAGAAAAAGTAAGGGTAAAATAGTAATTAGATAGTCTATAATTTTTTTTACTGTTTTAGAAACTAGTTAGGTTATCTAAAACTATAGTTTTAAATCATAGTTTTGTCCAAAAGTTCTTTTGGATAAATATAGATATTTATTTTAAAATTTTTCTAAATAAAAATTTAAGCCATAAATCTTTTTAAAATTTTCGTTTAAGGGTTTCTCAAAATAGACACAAAATATAAAATATTTATACACAACTAAAGGTACATTGCATATGACTAAAAAAAAAAGTTGTACCTACTAAAAGAAACTATATCTATGTAAGAATCTAGAACTTTAGATACTTTCGTGTGGTAAATTTTGTAACGAAAGAGATTTTGTTTAAACAATTTTTCCACAATAATATGAGTTTCACACATTTTCTTTTAGACTAGAAGTATTCTCAATCGATAGCAAAGAGTTCAAGACAAATCTCTCTTGAGGCATATGAAGAGCAAAGAGTATCCCTATATTCGTTCATTATTTATTTGTAAGTGATAATATTTATATGATGTGAAAATGGTGTTTTTCTATATCATTTATATATTATATATATAGGTTATTATAAATTGTTATTTTTTAATTATTTGCTCAAAACGTTTTTCTTAAGTATATTTTTGTCATTTACATACAAAATTAAAAAAAATGAGTCAATTGAGAAGCTGACTGAATCCATCCCAATATTTTTTTTTCCATACTACATTTAAATTTTGAAATAAACTAGTAGTAGTCCTTCCAATGGCAATTGCACATGAGCTTCATAGATACTTTAGATTTAGTATTATCCTATGCACATGGCCATTTTAAATCAATTAATAATGTGTGTGTGTATATATGTATATTAAAAAATTAATTAAAATAATATATTATTTATAGGTCCTTGACCATGAATTTTAGTTTAAAAATAAAGTACATATATATGTATATAGTAAATTAGAGAAAATTTTGGTCCAAAAGTTACCTCATTAAATTTTTTTATTGATGAGAACAAACTAATAAATTTATATCGGTATTTTATAAATTTTGTATACAAAGAATACTTATATTTTGATTTACGTCATTCTCATAAACTTTTTTAATATGGGATTTTTCCCAAAATTTTCCCCTAAGTTATACATAATTTCTCTAAAATTTATTGTATACATTCTTTTATATATAAATAATGTACATTATTTATTTTATTTTTAATATAAATAGTATTTTATCTCTAAAATGTGCTAGATTTAAATTTAAAATTTCAATATGAATACATAATATGTTGGGAAAAAAAATTGAAGGCCATATACAAGTGAACTATATAATATACGTTGGCCAAAAGCAACTATATAATGTAAAATAATTCTTCACAAACAATATATTCTTTTTTATTATGTATATTTTATCTATGGTAAAAAAACTTATAAAAAAAAACTCAATTTATGACCGTATATATTATAGTGGGTAATAAAATGTGAACTCTATTTGGATAACTTTAAAATCATAATTTTATAAGTCTTTATAATTTAGGCTAAATTAAATAAATATCTATTACGTATTTAAAAAATTTATGATTAAATCATAATTTTTTAATATAAAATTATAATTTTAGATAAACACTTGAAAAAAAAATAGATAGAAGTGAGGAAAAAAAGTTTTGAGGTTGTCCAACACTGGGGCGGCCTAGAAATTTCTCTCACAAAACGAACAACCTCATCCGTCGTCCCCGGCACGACCCCATCATTCCGATCATCACCTTCACCATTACTATATTCTTGATCATCCTCTAAAACTTGTCCCTCGGGCTGCAAAAACTGAGAAGCAAGCTCAGAAATTTCAGTGATAACTTTATTGGAGGAGAGAAGGAAGAGCGAGCTCCTTGCAGGTTCCACCGATCTCTACGAGATCGTTCCTGATCCCAACGGCATCAAGACTTCTTGACGACGAGTCCACAGAAACGCCGGCGGAAGAAGATGGCGGCGGACCGAGGAAATTGGCGACGCCTCGGAGAAGAGAAGATACGTCATATTTGAGAGAAGAGCTACCGTGGTGATCGCCAGATAAGATCCCTTCCGGCAAAGACACGGATGGAACGGCTGTGACAGGAGATGAAGGTCGTCGTTGGACTGGAGAGTCTTGAACAACCAAGACATCTGAATTAATAGTAATAATGAAAATTTAGTACATTAACTGTTAGTTTTGGGTCAATGATCAGTGAGGTACTGGGGTTTACGAATCGGAGCGAGCAAAAGGATAGGAAGTTTCTGGGGGAAAAAGTCAGAGAGGAAGAAGATGATAGGAGAGAGAAATTATCAAATTAAGGATTTTAATTTTAGAATAAATATTTATTGTATAAAGCGTGAAAAAAGTATAAGTAAGGTATAGTTAAGAAGATTAATAGGTTTGATTGTCATTTTAAAAGTAATATTAATATCAATATTATCAATGTTGTAAAGTATAAAGTAAGTATAAACACCAATATAATTACAAAATTTATTAGAAATATTATTCACAAGCTTGCGACATAACTTCAAAGGCTTGCATGGGTTTCAACTACTGAAGAGTATATAGATTAAATTTTCAGCAATGTCATAAATACACAATTTTATTATAAATTACTAATTATTTATTATTAATTACCCAATAAATTAAGTATATATATATTGTTTATTATTTTAATATCAAACAGAAAATATAAATTTAAAATTATACTTTATATAATTATCTTCTCATCTTATATTATTTATGGTAATTTATCAATTAAAAAAGTCATTATGTAATAATTATCTAAACATCTAGTTCTTCATAATCACTTTTATTCTATAAACTCTTTTTTAAAAACTATTTTTCATAATTACTTTTAAATCACTTTCTTCCATAAGTTTTTTTTTTTCAAAAAACTAAACCAAATGTGCTCTATATCACGCTGATCCTTATTATAAGTCTATATGGAGAATTTTTTTTATCTTTAATATAAACTCACTTAGTGGTTATTAATAATTATTTTTTAATATTATCCCTATTTAATTCTCATTAGAAAGAGAGAGAAAAGAGAGATATGTGAATGATTTGTAAATATAGAAAAGAACAAGGTTAAATTTAAATTTTTTTATCAATTTAAGGTATATTTAGTTACTTAACTACCATTTCTTAGTATATGAGAATTAGTTAAAGTTAACTTATAATAAGAATCATAATGGTATACTAATAAGTTGTTAGTTAATGTGGTAAGCGATATCACCTTATAAAACAAGAATACAAGTTTGATCCTAGAAAATATAGGAGAAACAAAAATCCTTTACATTTTAAACTTATAAAATAATTATACCCTTAATCAAATAATCAAATAAAAAAACAATGTGAACTCTACATAAGATTTCATTTAATTTATGTGATAGAAAAAAAGAGTGGGCATAAAAAATAATTTTAAATTAAATAATATGATGCTATTATATGGAAGTCAATGAATGTTATTTCACCTAAAGTGTAGTCTTTAGATTCTTGTTTTTTTTTTCTAACCTAAAGTGTAGTCTCTATCGACCATTAATATACACGTATTGAGCAGGTAACATAATGGTACAGTAGTACGTGGGGCTTAACTGCCAGGCCATGAATTGTGATGGACAATTAATTGTTAAAATTTTGAAGTTGATTGGCCAAATTAAAGACACCCACCAATCCCTTCATCTGATCACCGACTAAATTAAATCGGTGATTGTAGTGTTTATGATTTATAAGGAGTCAGTATTCTTATTCTAAATATAAGAGATAATCATATTTTATTTTAATTTTAAATATAAAATTTTAATTTATTTTTATATTTTCTTATAATAAACACGTTTATCCAAGTCTAGAGAAATTTTTTTCACATATTTATCTCGTCAACAATAAAATTACAATTGAAGAAATAGATTGATGTTTCAAATTAACGATACAAACAAGTACATATATGTGTTTCCCAATTTTTTATAATTTTTTTCTTAAACTTTTATTACGGACCTCTTTGGGAAACCCTAGACTTAAATTTTAAAAAAGTTTCTTGTTCAAATCTCAATTTAGAAAAATTTTATCTAAAAGAGCTTCTGGATCAAGCCATGGTTTAAAACTATAGTTTTAGATAAACTGGTAAAAGTAGTTTTTGAAATAGTAAAAGAGTTTATGAACTACCCAATTATTATTTTACCCTTATTTTTTTACACTCTATTCTCTCTCCTCTATCTTTTCCATTATTTCTAATCTCTCTTCTATCTTTTTCACTATATTTCTTCTCTTTTTTATATTTTCTACCCTTTATCATCTCTCTTTTTCACTATCTCTCCTCTCTCCTCTCTCATACTTTTAATAAAATTATACCATTTTTATTAATTTTTCAATTACAAAAGTCATTTTAGTAATAATTATCCAAACACTCATTTATCTAGAACTACTTTTATTTTTCATAAATTCTTTTCAAAAATCTTTTTTTTTTCATTAGTCATTTTTTAAAAATATATTTAAACACACACTATAAAGAAGTTTTATTATTAAAGGGTAGTTTTCAATATAAACAATTAAAATATTTCTTTGGTCATGTGTTATAGCCTTAAGTATGTAATCGTAATAATTATTTAAAGGTAGCAATATTTTCCTATTATGGGTTTATATTTTTGTGAACTAGACTAGTTGATTGCTAATTTCGCTGGATATCAATGGATAAATCCCAAAAAAAATACTCCTGCGTTCTTATTTATAGGGTAGAGAGAGAAAGAATTTATTGATCATATTTATAAGTCATATCAATAAATTTTTTATATGAATATAAACTTTATTATTCATTTATTATTGTGTTGACTTTTTTTCTCATAGGGTATAATATTTACTATCTCCTGTCTTAATTATAAGAGTTAGTTGAATTTTTTTATAAAAGACAAATAATTTAGTTAATTGTAAATAATATAAAAATTAATTGATTAATTTGGGTATATTGAAAAATATATAATATGAATTTATCTTGAGGAGTTAGATTTAATCATAATTAACCAGTTTATTTAGCTTTTTAAATTATTTAAAAAAGTTAATTGACTCTTATAATTATGGTCGGAGGGTATTAAATATGGATAAAGTTAAAAAATTATATTTTAAAAATAGAGCTAATGAAGTTTAAGATTTTTTTTCACATGTGTGAAATGTATTATAAATAATTTATAAATAAGATTAGATGAATATGTATACAATTTTTTTTTAAATAAATCTAACTAATTTAGCTATTTTTTTATTTTTTTAAATTGATTATTTTACTACACAACGGAGGGAATACTCTTTAATATAGTTTGCATATTGTCAAAAAGTATAGTTTTAGTTCATTAAGAGGGTGTTTGGTATGGGGGAAGTATGAGGGAGGGGAGTGAAAATTTTTTATGAGTTTGATTTAAAAAAATGAAAAAAATAGGGTTATAAAATTTTAATAAAGAGAAGATATAAAATATAAGAGTAAGAAAAAAAAAAATCAAATAATAACTTTTAACTCCATTTCATTTTTTTTAAATTTAACTCATAAAAATATTTTCTCCCATTTTTTCCCTCTAAATCTCTCATACCAAATAACCTTAAGTTTATTTCATATTTTATTTTAATTATCAAATTTTATAAAATTTCTTTTTATTATTTAACTTTTAAAACATAATCAAAAGGAAATCTTTCTTTACACTATTAATTAAATTAATAGAAAATGTTTAAATATAATTTTTAAGCCAATTCATCTGGAAGAAAAAAGGGCCAACTCTCCATATTTATTATTTAACTTTTATAAGAAATTAAATTCAATCAACCTAGAGAACCTAGATTAACTATTTATTAAAACAAAATTAACTTGATTGAATGTCAAGAAAGGTTAGTTATATAAAGCTCACTATAGCTATGTGTTATATCATCAATTCATGCTTTAAATATATCATAGATTGAAAAGTCAATTTATTGAGTGTTTTTGAAAATTTTTCTTTACTTCTTTTTATAAAACTCAAAATCGTATAGTTCAACCCTATTACTGGAATAACAATACTCACATACATTATTTTTGCCTAAATTACTCGTTGGTAGTACTAGAATGACAATGCCTACATAAATTAATTGTTGCTTGTTGAGCCAGCGTAGTAATGGTTCATTGGGGAGTTTAATCCCTTTACCTTAACTAACCTCAAAATGAAAAGTTTCTTACATTTACAATTCCAATTATTTATTCCTCACTCTTTATAATTCATGTTTGTTTCTCACTTTTTACAATTCCATTCAACATCTGAGTAAGAGGCGACTCTCAACCGCACTATACCGTGACGCTTACCCTTGGTAAGCTAAACAAAGTTCAAAATGACCGGTCACTTAAGTTACGTGTCTTTGGAAATGCAGGAAATCTTAATTTTAAAAATGTTTTTGGCTAAAATTTTAGTTTAAAATTTTTTAAAACAAACAGTCATATTTTTTCAAAATGACTTTTAGATCAAATCATAATTTAAAACTAAAGTTATGTTAGTTTTACTATAAATATAAATACTATTAGATGAGTAGTAAATGACCCAATTATTTAGTTAATGACTTGTATGTCTTACTATAAATATTATGAGTCATGTGAAAAGAAAGGGATGCTCTTCCACTAATAACTACTATTTATCGTTCAATCTAAATGGGGCTGAAGAGGAATGCCAAAAGTAATGGACTATAGGACACAAAAATATCGTCATTCACATTAACCATATCTATGTATATAGATATGTATACATATCCATATATACAAATCTATAGATATATATATATATATATACCCATGTTATCATTTTTAAATTTATATGGTCTTTTATTATCCTTTTCCCTTTTTAAGGCTAGACGGTATTTTTGCCCTTTAACTACTTTTTAATAATTTTCTCGGTCAACTAACTGACGGTCAAAATAATAGATGTTTAATGGAAGGTAAAAAAAATGAAAAGACAACATTATACCCTTTTTAGGCCAACCAAATTAATTAACATTCAACTAGTTTAGATGTTCACTAGCATAATCATTTAGTATGAACTTCTTAACTTAATAGCCAAAAAATAAAATATATGCCATTTTTAATATTTAATACGTTCACAACAATCTTTTTATCAGAGACTAGTACTTATAAATAGACTCTGCTTATATATAGCTCTTTGAGAAGCCATGTTTTACATAATATACATACATACACTATGAACTCTTACGGTCTATTTAGTTCGTGGAATTAGTGGGAATGTAACGATTGGAAATATAATTGTAATGTAATGTTGACTACAATGAGGTTGTTTGGTACAATATTAGGAATAATGAAATGAAATTTGTTTTTTATATTAAATTAACTACAAATAAAATTAAAAAGACAAAAATACCCTCCCATAAAAAGATCCTCATTGCCTCGTTCCTTCATTTGTTCGTTTCTTCCTCATCATCATTCTCAAACACAATTCGAACAACAATGAATTGAATATAGATCTGCAACAAAAATTGTTTGAACAAATATGTAAGGAAACGGGCAATCCACTCATGGTGGATCAGACCCGACCGATGGGAAACAGAGAGCCGTTTACAACCAACCGTGAAGAGAAATACACAATCTATAAATACACGGACAGAAGAGAAAGTCTATAAATACACGGACAGAAGAGAAAGTCTGGGCAGAAAAGAAAGTTCCCTCCTCTTCTGTTTCTGACGCTCTGTTTCTGCATTTTCTTCCAGTGCATTTGTTGTGAAAACAAACCAGAGTCTATACAGGGTGCTCCGGTTACGTGTGGGTATCTAGTGTGTCAAGCAAACAATTCCAGGTACGTCCGAAAACCTTCAGTGGTATCAGAGCCTAGTTATTCGCTTCCGCATGCTTCTCTGTATTTTCATTTTTTTCTGGTTATGCACTATTCTGTTGCATATATATGTCTTAAAGTGTTTGTTTAGTGATAATATGAATAGAACATGCATTTAAACGATAAAGAGAAGCATTTTCAATGTAAACCGAATTGAAAATTTTCATTTTTGAAATTGGGTTATTATAAAATAGAGTTTTTAGGCCTTGAAAATGATCCCATTGCGTAGAGAATGAAAAAATGAAGAAAATGACACCAAGAACGTCAAAATCGGATGTCGAACAGAGAATTTATGAGTGAAAAACGAGTCGGGTTGTCGGACCCGACTCGTTTTTCAATCGGGTTTGTGCAGACCCGGCTGGAGGTAGGGGATGACACTGTTCATCCCCCAAAATGATGCTGCTTTGCCTTTTTTATTTTAAAAAAAATTTACGGGGCACTGTTCACGGCGGACTGGGCTGCGTCCAGCCCAGTCACAAAAAAAACCAAAAAAAAAGTAGTTTGGGCTGTAAGAGGCCTAGAAGAAAAAAATAATAATTTTTTTATTTAAAAAACAAAAATTTTTTATTAAAAAAAATTGGGAAAATTCTGGTGTCGACACGTGGCAGTGACATGTGGCAGCACCAGACTGGCGCGTGCAGTACACGCACCAGCAGCCAAGAGTGGGTTTCGTTCAGTTTTTTTATTTTTTCTGAATTTTTCCTTCTTGGGGCGTGTGAGGGAGCGTGAGACCTCCGATTGAGGTGCGGTTTATTCCTAAAAATCCCTAAAATCAAGATCTTTATTTTGACATATAATTTGCCTAATTTGGGAGGCAATTCTGGACCTATTCATGAATATTCAGTATATTTTTTGGCATTTTTTAATGTTTAAAAATTCTGGAAAATTATGATAATAAATGTGTTATTATTTAGATGAAAATGACTTTATCTAGCACTGAATCTCTGGGATATACTTTAAATGATGATATCTCATTTTTGGATGAGTTCAATAACCTAGAGGAAAACCTTCAAGAGGATCCCGAAAGGGAACCTGAGGAGGATCCAGAGCAAGATCTTGATAATCTTTCTGAAGAAGACCCAGAGGAGTTGATGGAGGAAGTTCCACAAGAGGAACCAGAAGAAAGAGATGATTCTGGACCGTGCTCGGAAACATTATTCCCCATCGAACCACTTCCTCTACAGCCTTTAATAGTATCTTTATATTTAAACTCCAAGATGGTGCCTACTCTTAACGGTGAACCTCAAGTTGAGGATAGAGAAGAAGTGAATCAATCTCTTACCCCTATTTTGGCCATGAACATAGCTGAAAGAGATGCAGCTATGTTAACAAATATGAAAGGCATTAATGGCTTCATTGGTAAATACATTGAATGCATGACTGATAAGAAGCATACTGAATTCTACTTGAAAGTCATAATAGAATTTATAAGAGCTACAAGAGTCAGAGGCAAGCCCAAACCATGACGCATCAGCAAGACAAATTGGCTTAGAAGAATAGAATTTGTATCTAACCTTAAAAAGCCACCTCGTGAACTTAAGAAGCTAAGAAAAGCAATGCTAGAATATTGTAAAACTCATATCAAATGATGTATGCTTGTACTTTGATTTCCATTGCTTTACTTTGTTAAAGACATGTTTTATTACTCTTTCTTTGTAAAGACTTATCATTATTACATGCCTTGTATGCAAGAGAAATATGTTTCATTTCATTTATTTATCTATGTTATGATTCATGTATAACCTTTTATAAGTGGGAGCTTTTTTAGATGATGAGTATTCTGAAAAGTAATATTTGATGAGACAAGTACTTATATTAATTTTGATAAAGAATGATGGCGTTGCTAGTGCTTGTGTGATAGGAGGTACAAATGTATTCTCCTGATCATGGGTCTAGTGATATTATTATTTTTTGATTAAAAATTAATAAAAGTGCATGACATTGTATACTTTACATTTGCTATATATATATATATATGTAAATTCACTTAAATATTCTATGGTTCAATAAATTAATGTGGAAAAGGTTTGTCACAGAACCGATATTGAACAATGGCATCAAAGAACATTATTGCTGAATTAAACAAAGGGGAAAAACTCAACGGGGACAACTGGGATATTTGACACCAAAAGGTCCAATATATTCTAGAAGAGCAGGATGCCATTGAACCATTGACTATGGCCATGGTAGAGCCTGAGGCTGGAAACACAGCCCAGCACAGGAGAGACCAGGAAGCCTACTTATCCTGGAAAAAGAAGAATAGCATTGCAAGAATCACCCTATTGAGCGCAATGGCTGATGACTTAATGTGTGAGTTTGAGACACACAGAACGGCACAGGCCATGTGGATTGCCTTAAAGGATAAGTTTGGAGGAGTGTCCACGACTAAGCTTAGAAGGTTGACGAATAAATTCGATACCTATAAGCTAAAACCAAATAATCCTATGAGGCAACATCTACGAGAGATGTCCACAATGATCCGTGAACTGAAGGAAGCCGAAAATAATCTATCTGAAGAACAACAAGTGCAAGCTGTCATAAGATCGCTCCCTATCAGTTGGGAGCACATGAAAGTTAATTTGACCCATAATGAAAATATCATTACTTTCAGTGATGTAGCTAAGCATTTGGAGCTAGAGGATGAACGTCTGGAGGCTTATAAAGCCACTGGACAAGCCTATTTGACCGAAGGTGTTGGTCCTTCCCAATCAAAGCCTGAATCTAAAAAGGGCAAGAAATCTCAAAAAAATGGGAAGAAAGGCAGTCCTCCACCCAAAAGGGGCAAACAACAGTACAAGAAGAAGGGAAAGAAAGGAGGCAAGAAAAAGCTAGACCTAAAGAAGGTCAAATGCTTTGCCTGCCAGAAAATAGGACACTTCGCACGTGACTGTTCTAAACAGGCCGAGAGCAAAAAGGTAACAGTGATTTATGTGACATGTCTCATTTGTTTCTAGCACTATTTTTCTGACAGAACCTATTTCTTTTTCTTGGATTATTGACTCAGGCTCCACAGATCACGTAAGTCAAGATCGAGGATCTTTTATGGAATAACGTCGGTTGCCATATCAAAGCAAGTGGCTTTTCGTTGGCAATAATGCAAGGATTGAGGTTCGAGGCATTGGCACTTGCAAACTTGTTTTGCGTAGTGGAAAAACCTTGATACTGCATGATGTGCTTCATGCTCCTGACATCCGACGGAATTTAATTTCTGTAATTTGCTTACTAAACTTTGGGTTTAATGTAAACTTTCATGGTAAAGTTGCAGACATTTGTAGCAACTCAATAATTTATGGTTCAGCTTTCCGATTTCAAAGCTTCTTTATTTTGGATCTTGCTAATGACTTTAATGTTCATGATTGCTTTGCTATTACTTTAAATAATCCTGATATGAATATTTGGCATGCTAGACTAGGACATATTAATCAAAATAGAATGATTAAACTGGCTAAAGAAGGCTTGTTGGGGGTAATCCCTAACATGGATATGTCATTATGCGAAAGCTGTCTAGCTGGTAAGGCTACCAAGAAACCATTCAGTAAGGGAATACGAGCCGAAAACCCATTGCAATTAATCCATTCTGACATTTGCGGTCCAATGAGTGTGAGGGCAAGACACGGAGCTTGGTATTTCATTACCTTTATTGATGATTTTTCATGATATGGTCATGTCTATTTGATTTCACACAAGTCCGAGGCACTAGAGTGCTTTAGACAATACATGAATAAAGTAGAGAATCAAATGGACAATAGAATCAAGGCATTACGTACTGATCGAGGTCGTGAATATCTTTCATATCAATTCAAACAACTCTGTGAAGAAGGGATTATTAGGCAACTAACTATCCCTGGCACACCTCAACAGAATGGGGTTACCGAAAGAAGAAACAGAACTCTTCTAGACATGGTTAGGTCTATGATGGCTCAGGCAAACCTTTCAATTTCATATTGGGGTGATGCTTTATTGACGGCAACCTTCATACTTAACCGTGTGCCCTCAAAATCAGTCACTTTCACACCCTACGAGTTATGGACTAAATGTCAGCTAGATCTAAGCATCCTTAGACCTTGGGGCTCAGCGGCATACATCCATGACAATTCTCATAGACATGGAAAACTGGGTCCTAGAGGGAAGAAATGTATCTTTATAAGGTACTCTGAACCCTCAAAAGGATACGTATTCATAAGTGAATTTGAAGATGGAACAGTGACTGAAACAGAATCAAGAGATGCTGTATTTATTGAGACAGAGTTTCCCAGTAGGGGAGATGTTGATCGCATTGTATCTCTTTATGAGACTCAGGAACAGGACAGTGCCGAACAAATTGACAAACCAGAATTGTCTAGGCATGTCAATCTGAGTGGGAGCCAAGAACGATCAACATAAAGACCGAAACAAATGAGAAAGGATAAGCAAATTGCTCCTACCAGAAAGAGTAACAGGGAAAGTGTTCCAAAGAGACGCTTCCAAATAGAAGGAGAAGCACTCTTAGTTACTCCAGAAGGGGATGATGAACCCCGCACTGTTCATGAGGCCTTAACAAGTCCTGCAAAGGAGGAATGGAAGAAAGCAATGAAAGAGAAAATGGACTCAATGATGAAAAACCAAGTTTGGGAATTGGTTGATTTTCCAAAAGGGCGTAAAGCCATTGGGAACAAGTGGGTTCTTAAAATCAAAAGAAAGGTAGATGGATCAATTGACAAATTCAAAGCTCGATTGGTTGCAAAGGGATATACACAACAAGAAGGTATAGATTATGAGGATACTTTTTCACCTGTTGTGCACTTCAATTCAATAAGACTTATTCTGGCAATAGTAAGCAGTTTAAACTTAGAGTTACATCAGATGGATGCAAAAACCGCATTCCTGAATGGTGATCTGGATGAAGAAATCTATATGGAACAACCAATAGGTTTCATTGAAAAAGGGTTTGAACACAAGAAGTGTAAACTCAAAAGATCCATTTATGGATTAAAATAGTCATCCAGACAGTGGTACTTGAGGTTTCATAAGG
This sequence comes from Leucaena leucocephala, assembly GCA_037074615.1. Classification (NCBI taxonomy): domain Eukaryota; kingdom Viridiplantae; phylum Streptophyta; class Magnoliopsida; order Fabales; family Fabaceae; genus Leucaena; species Leucaena leucocephala. The sequence goes on along the minus strand of CM073561.1, from coordinate 5,304,503 downwards.
CGATTACCCCGTATAACTTCCAGATGATATAGGAAGACCACTGTGTCTACGTTAAGCGGTTTAAGGGTAACTTTGTGATATTATCCTTATACGTAGACTATATACTATTAGCTGAAAATAGTCTTGACTCTGTGATAGCTATTAAAGAATGGCTTTCATCAAATTTTGAGATGAAAGACATGGGTGAAGCAGAATACATATTTGGAGTCAAGATTTGAAGGAATCATTTCAAGAGAATCCTCACTCTTTCACAAGAGAATTATATCAATAAGATACTTGAGCGATTCACTATGAGTGAATGCAAACCCATGAATATCCCTGTGGCTACTGGAGTGGCCTTGAGTTCTGACATGTGTCCCAAAACTGAATCAGAGAAAAAGCAAATGGAAAGAGTTCCATATGCCAGTGCCGTTAGTAGCCTGATGTATGCAATGATGTGTACAAGATCAGATATTTGTTATGCCGTAGGGGTGGTTAGCATATTTCAGTCCAACCCTGGTGAGAAACACTGGAAAGCAGTGAAAAGAATCTTGAGATACTTAAAGGGCACAGCTGACTATGCATTATGTTATCAAAGAAGCGATATACGCCTAATCGGATATTCCGATGCTGATGTAGGCGGTGATGAAGAAGAACGAAGATCGACTTCAGGATACACCTTCTTTCTTAACAACGGCACCATATGTTGGAGTAGCAAGAAGCAAACGTGCATTGCCTTACACTCTATGGAAGCTGAGTCTGTGGCATGCACTGCAGCAGCGCAAGAGGCTATTTGGTTGAAGAGATTTATCGAGCACCTAGGATTTGGGAACGAGAGTACCAATCCGGTGTTGATACACTGTGACAATACTGCAGCTATAAGCTACACAAAAGACCCTAAGTATCACAGCAAGACCAAACACATTGATATAAAGTATAACTTTGTGAGGGATTATATAGCACAGAAAATTGTAACTGTACAATACATTTCAACAAAATGTATGGTTGCAGATCCCCTGACTAAGCCAATAGGCAAAGAAACATTCGAGAAACATGTAAAAGCCATTGGCATGTTAAAAATATAAAGTTACAGATTGTATGTAATACTTTTGTTTTTATTAATGATATCATGTCATTTATTATTACTTATATGTCTGGGTAAAAGTATACAATGTCTAGTATGTCGTACAGGTTAAAAGAGGTAGCTCTCACATAAGCAACCGCCTTTGATGCTATAGAAGCGTTCAAAGATGAGACATGTGTTCACAGTAAAACAACAAGAGTGCTGATATGGTAGAGAAGAAACACAATAAGTGTTGCCTTGGCTTAAAAGTGCAGTAAGTCGAGTTGAGATCCATGAGTAAGGGTATGGATCGAACAATGGATTCTTACATCCATAAAACCTATTGCCAGATGACAAATTCTTCAAAATTGACGTCATATTATGTGAATATAATTGAAGAGTTTGGGTTTAGATACTAAGAGTGTCTAGACTTAAGTCTGTATGGTGTGATTGATATAATTAAAACGATGTACACTCTTTAAGGATAAGAGGAACACCGTAACATGTGATTCATACCATATGTGCTAAAGAACCGCAAATGGAAAGCAAGTGAATCAATCCCTGCTTCATTGTTGTGTGAGTTCCAGAAAGGTATAATCCTTTCATTAATGTCCTTTGACTTTGACAATATTATGGAGGTATGTTTCATCAATTGCTACTTTGGTATATGTCCTGTGGTCAAATTATATATGAACCAAAGGTATTATGCTAGGAAAGTGGTTGATTCATATCAAAATGATATATGGGCAAAAGAAAGATTGCCAGAATATACATATCCATGCTAGTGTCTGTGACCGGTCCCTTGTGATATTATTTTATTAATTTCATAAGTGTGGATACTATGCATAAGTGGAGGCTATCTGAGTTATATACTGACTCAAGAGGGATTATATTAGTCATGAGAAAAGTGTATATGGGCAAATCTAGGACATTCAAGGCACTATAATTTATTTGATTGAGTTGCACTAAAGGGTTGCTTTGTGCTGGTCTCTGTAAAGGGGATTTCTAGTACAAACGCCCGAAAGGAGACGTCATGCCTACGCGGTCACAGCAAAGCACCTAGTATGAAAGAATGAAGAAAATGAGATTTGAGCCATAATATCTAATCCACCATGTGTGAGTGAGAGATGTAAGGAAACGGGCGATCCACCCATGGTGCATCAGACCCGACCGATGGGAAACAGAGAGCCGTTTACAACCAACCGTGAGGAGTAGTTGAAGGGGAATGTTTGAATTCAAAAATGAGGGAGTTAGATACAATTATCTAACTCCCCTCCCCACAATCTATAAATACACGGACAGAAGAGAAAGTCTGGGTAGAAAAGAAAGTTCCCTCCTCCTCTATTTCTGACGCTCTGTTTCTGCATTTTCTTCTAGTGCATTTGTTGTGAAAATAAACTAGAGTCCATACAGGGTGCTCCGGTTACGTGTGGGTATCTAGTGTGTCAAGCAAACGATTCCAGGTACGCCTGAAAAGCTTCAAAATCAAAGCAAAATCTGGACCAGATCAAAGCAGAGAAGCTCGAAGAGGATGCTAGAGAAGTGAAGTGATGGAGTACATTGGAGGAGGAGGATGTTCTTGCTAGTACTGAAGGATGTCATGTATGGAGCTCTATCAGCTTATGAAGATGAAATCGTGAAGGATAGTGTGACTGAGAGACGAACTCGTGGCCGAGGACGGAGCTTTATCAGCGCAGGAGAAGATGATGGACCAAGGTGATGGTGAATCAAGGGAAGATGTTCTTCCAAGTCAATGGGAAAGATGTTTGTCAGAGTTGGCTGGAGACTATGTGCTTCGCCCGGATTGAAGAGAAGGAAAAAGACAATGGAGGCTTACGAAGAGTGAAGTGCATCTGAGAAAAAAGTTGGATTACAACATTTGGGAATAGGGACAACACAATTTTTTTAATGTAATCTCTATTACTGATTTTAAGGGAATCATTGTGTTATTATGTAATACCTATTATATTATATTAGACCAACCAAATAGTGAAAATGTGGGAATGTATCGGTATTACATGTAATCCTCTTTCATGGAATTAAACCAAACGGATCACTAATAAATTGTCCGTGAACTCTAATAATTTATATTGTATTAATTTCATTAAATATATATATTATATTCAATTACTATTGATGCCTCATCATCATATAATCATTATTGTTATTTGTGTATAGTATCTCGTGTACTTTACATGATGATATAAACAAACTTTTGCAATTCTGAGTTTAATAGAAAGTATTTAACGTACGATTTCTGCAAACTTTTACCTTTTTCTCTTATTATGTTGCTTGTTGGTTATTTCTCTGTAGATATATTGTATTTTTATACACTTTCTTAGTTCCTTACCCACATCTTCTTCCCAATATAGCATTCAATCATTTCAATGGCTAACTTGGATTAACCTGATTCGACCATGTTTGATTTCCCTGCAAATCATTTATTACAGATCATCTATAAATCAGCTTTGTGTGTGTGTGTTAAGAGAGAAAAGGCATGGTTATTTATTGATGTTAGACATTTTCATTACATTAATTTGTAACTGATACTTAGTCATTTAATATTTAAGTCCCAATTTTAAAAAAAATACATACTCCCCCTTTTTTATAAAAGATTTTTAACTAATTTATACATACTAATAAAAATAGTTAAAAATATTAAATTTATTATAAAATTTGAGTGATTTTCGATATTATCCTTATTAATTACAATTAACTCTAACATCATACTCCTTCTAGTATTTATTATAAGACACTAACTACAATAATTTTTAATCATAAATATAAGTCATCAACTAATCATTAATAATTATTTTCCCACTTTACCCTTATTATTAATTGAGGTGAGAGGTGAGAGAATACATAGTAGTAATAGTACAAAGTATATGAAGGGTAAATTAAAAAAAACTATTAATTTAGGACAATTTTAATAACTTAATTATTATTTATTGATGTGTGAAAATTAATTAAAAGGGCCATATAATAAGGACTAGAGGGAGTAAAAAGGACTAAGAATTCCTTCTAAAATAACTCTTATAATAAGGATTAGATAGAGTATTGAGGATATTTTAGTAATTGTGCTCTATAATTTATTTACAAGGGAAATTTTTATGACAAATTCTAATGACAACTAAGGAGCAAGATATGACAAATTCCAGTACAAAAAATAATAAATTTATACTACTTAATTGGTATTAAAATTTTTCAGTAATTAAATTATTTCTATATAATCTCATAATAATTATCCCTATTTACAGTAAACATATCTAGAACTTTAGTGTAGATTGAGCACTATATCAAGGGTAATTCTCCCTTAAATAAAGGAAAAAGTTCCTTTCTTCCATATATGATTTATTTATTTTAAGAGCTACTTACTTACAGAATCAGCTTTTGTGTATTTATTGGGGGGTTGGGGTGGGTATATATATTTATATATATATATATATATATATATATATTTGTGATAGAAATGATTATTTAATTTATTGATGTTAAAATGTTTCCAATAAATTAATTAATTTGTAAATGATATGTAAAATGTGATCAACAAACTTTTCTTCGTTAAACTAAAATTTGAAAGCAAAATATCAAGCTATGGTCTCCACCTAACAAAATATCTGTAAGCAAGATCTATTTATTTCATCTGGTGTGGTGTTGACAGCATTTAAATTTGCCAACTCTTCCATTTTATTGTGATTGTACCAACAGCCAACTCTTGTACGCACCCATAAGAAATATGATAAGCATGCTTGTTCAAAATTATTAGATTTTGAACATGTTTACCATTATTGTGATGTTTACTTTATACACACACACTCCCACTATCCTTAATATAAAATTTATTTAACTAATTTAATTAGATTAAAAAAATTAGTTAATATATCATGTTTTCTCTAAAATACTCTAATTATCTTCATTAATTCACTCTCCTCTCTTATTTGATTATTGTGAAAGGAATAAATAAGAGTAATTTGATAAAAATAGATAAATATAAAAAATAAGTCATATATTTATGATTAAGATAACTTTTTAATTATATCATGTATTAAAATTAGGGGGAGTATATAGGAATCAACTTTACGTTGATTTATATAGGCTGAATTCCATAATTTTGAATTTTGAATCATGTATACATAATTTTCTTAACTTTTAAAATTTAATAATAAATCTGAGCTTTTAAGTTTGTACGAATAATTTATAACTATCAATTATATATCATCCTAAATTTTATTTTTGTGTACATATAATCCCTCAAACTTTGATTGATAGGCATATAATTCCTTAAAATTGAAGTTGTATATGCGGATAAGTAATGCTCCCCTAGCACCCTTAATATATGATATAATTGGGGAATTAGTTTTAGCTCTAAATATAAGATATATTCCTATATTGATTGTATTTTCATAAATTATCCCTATCCATATTCCCTTAATAATAATCAAGTAAGAAAGTATGGTCTTTTAGAAAAAAAATATCATCTTAACTAAATTAATTTTTTTAATATAATCAAATTGATTAAATAAATTATATATTAAAGACCGGAAAAATATATAAAATTAATAGTAGGTGATGCATAAATTTAAGAGTTTAAGAGGTTAATTGTCAAGTTTCAAAGATTATAGAGGTTATTTGTATTAGGACTAAAGTTTATAGGAGTTATGTATAATTTAATAATTTATACGAGGAATTTGACAAAAAATAAACTGATAACAATTTATTAATAATCTCTTTATGGTTCAACCGTTGGGGTGTCTGTCTACGTCTGTGTATATATCAGTAAGAAATAGCGTTAATAAATTAATCATTAATTTTATGTGTATTATTATGATTAAGACTTGTAATCTAATGATGAATACATGAATCCTAGAAAAAGTTTGGTTTAAATTATTATCAATGTGAATTGATCAAATTTGAAATTCTAAATTACTATAAATAAACATAGAATAAATTACCAATGATTTTTTTAAAATATGTCTTAAAAATGATTTTCCTTATCATAATTATACATTTCACTATGATCAAAGCAAAAGTACACTTTTTATTTGTTAAATTACACTAAATTTTAATTTGATCTTTTAACTTTATAAAGTTTCTTTAAACATTTTCTTCTCTATTAAAGAAGAATAGTTTACTTAACCAAACAAATATACTTAATTACATGAAGTAATCTCGCTTTTGATAAGTTTAACCATAAAGAAGGGGAAAAAATCTCGCTAGTTAGTATTCAAATTTATTATTTTCCATAAGAGAGCTTTAAAGATTGAAAAGAATTATTAAAATTTATTGTACAATCCTACATAAGTAATCCAACCAATAAAATGTCTCATGAATTGTCCATATGTCATGATGACATGTTATTTCTTTTATTGAATCTTGTCATTGCCATAGTGCCAACTTGTTTAGAGATTTTTAAGTAATTAATTATTTATATGAGACTATACAATCATTTTTTTAAAGAATTACTCCATATAGTACTTAATATAAAAAAGTAGATAATTAATTAAATTAATTATTTATAAAAATATGTTAGTTGCCTAAAATATCCTTTTAATCATTTGCAATGACAACTATTCTCATTGATGAAAACTTGATTTAATATATTACTCTAGTCTTTATTATAAGTTAAATGTAAAAGAAATTTTTGACCTTAAATATAAAAATAAAAGAGAGAGAAGGGGTCCGAATGATTAGTAAATATATATTAGAGACAACTTTAATAAGGATAAATTTAAATTTTTTTAATAATTTAAGATATATTTAATTATTAATTTTTAGTTGTAAAAATTAGTTAAAATAGACTTATCAATTTAAAAGATAAAATAGATTAATATTTTATATTTAAAATTAAAATAAATATTTTAATTAACTCGTAGATTTAGATTTAGAACTGAATGAGTAGTTTTTCCTTTGATATAACAAGTTAGTGTAAGTGATAAGAGCTCTGGTGGTTTAAGCAAGTAATTAGAAACTGGTCTGGGGGTTTATCCCATCAAGATTTTCTAAATTCCGTGTGTGTAAATGATTAAATTATACATAACTATTTTAACATAAAAAAAATAGTTGAAAGTTTATCTTTATTTTAGATTCTACATGCAATCAAATAATTATATTTTTAAAAAATAAATATTTTAAAAAGTTAAATTTAAACTGTCTAAATTAGCGTTGGACCATTTAAAGATAGGATGAGCTTTCGGTACTTCCTAGTGCTTATCTTAAAACCCAGACGGTTTGAATCTCAAACTCCTATAGCAAATCCGAGCCAGGTAAGAATACAAAATGCACAAAACTCCCCCAACAAATTCTGAATAATAGTTACACATACGAAGTTTAAATCTAAGGCCATTAATATTAAATAAATTCGTGATATTTTTACTAGTTAAGCTACCAACACCCTTCTGGCAAATGAATAAAAAAAAAAAAAACAGCTAACAACATCCCCTTGAATCAAGGTTAAAAAGTTAAAAAAAAAACGAGAGAAACTTTTTTTTTCTTAATGGCTCGTGATCTACTTGCCATTAATGCTACAACTACAAAATCGTCCCGAGTCTCCCATTAAGACTTTTCACAGAGAGAGAGAAGAGAGGAACAGACAAAGAAGTGAACAATTAGGAGCTGTGGGTGATCTCTCTCACAGCTACCTCAACTACATTACCAGTCAAAAGCCAACTTTTCTCTCTCCCACTCCCTCCCTCTCTCTACACCATCTTCCATTTCTCAAACCTTCTCCTTTCATATTCATATAAATACACTTACAAATCACAGATCTCTCCCAAACCCAATCCTATTTTAACTCTTCCAACTACATTTTCATTACTTCCCTCAAGCTCCTCTCTCTCTCTCTCTTCCATTGGCTTGGGCTTTGATCTCCCTCTCTTTGAGCATGTCTTCTCGCATAGTTGCAGATTCTGAGAGCTCAGGTACGACCTCGTATCTCACCTCCGTTGAGCTCAATAGTTTCCCGAGTCTTCCCACTACTGAACATAATCAATCTCCCACGCTTGGCCAACTTCTCAAGCATGTCGGAGATGTACGCAAGGAAGCCACCGGAGACGGCAGCGAGACACCGCTGCATCATGCTCTTGACTTTGGAGATGGCCATGCTGGACTTGAGCCTCGTTCTCTGCCTTTTGTGCTGTCTTTTAGTAATCTAACTTACAATGTCAAGGTTCGCCGGAAAATGAACTTTTCGGCGTTGTGTTCACGGGGGAGAAACCGTCTTGGTGCTGCCGCGGTTGATGATACCATGTGTGAAGAGAGCTTGTTTTTGCGTACAAAGACCCTTCTTGATGACATCTCCGGCGAGGCTCGTGACGGCGAGATCATGGCTGTGATGGGTGCTAGTGGTTCCGGCAAGTCTACTCTTATCGACGCCTTGGCCAACCGTATAGCAAAGGGAAGCTTAAAAGGAACGGTGGATCTCAACGGCGAGGCCCTGAACTCACGGCTTCTTAAGACGATTTCAGCTTATGTAATGCAAGACGATCTATTATTTCCGATGCTCACCGTCCGAGAAACTCTCATGTTCGCGGCGGAATTCCGATTGCCTCGAACACTTTCAAAATCCAAGAAGAAGATGCGAGTCCAAGCCCTGATAGACCAACTCGGCCTCCGCAACGCGGCTAATACCGTCATCGGAGACGAAGGCCACCGTGGGGTGTCCGGAGGCGAACGGCGGCGCGTGTCCATCGGCATTGACATAATCCACGACCCAATCATCCTCTTCCTCGACGAGCCTACCTCTGGACTTGACTCCACCAGCGCGTTCATGGTGGTGAAGGTTCTTCAGAGAATCGCTCAAACCGGAAGCATCGTCATCATGTCCATACATCAACCCAGTTACAGAATCCTCGGACTCCTCGACAGAATGATCTTCCTGTCGCGCGGGAAAACAGTCTACAGTGGCTCTCCAATGCAGCTCCCGACCTTCTTCGCCGAGTTCGGCCACCCGATACCGGAAAACGAGAACCGAACCGAGTTCGCTCTCGATCTGATTCGCGAACTTGAAGGTTCACCAGGTGGAACCAAAAGCTTAGTTGAGTTCAACAAATCATGGCAGAACAAGAAGCATATTGAAAGCTCAATCTCTAATAATCTCAGTCCTGGACAGAGTTCATCTCTGAAAGAAGCAATCAGCGCGAGCATTTCTAAAGGCAAATTAGTTTCAGGTGCGACGAACACAAACACAAGCTCAAGCTCATCATCATCATCTTCATCTTCATGGATGGTTCCGACATATGCGAACCCATTTTTGATCGAGCTGGCGACACTGTCGAAACGATCCTTCACTAATTCTCGCCGGATGCCGGAGCTGTTAGCGATGCGACTCGGCACTGTTATGGTCACCGGACTCCTCCTCGCCACCGTGTTCTGGCATTTAGATAACTCTCCGAAAGGGATCCAAGAAAGACTCGGCTTCTTCGCATTCGCCATGTCCACCACCTTCTACACCACCGCCGACGCACTCCCGGTGTTCCTTCAAGAGCGACACATCTTCATGAGAGAAACCTCCCACAACGCTTACCGGCGATCATCCTACCTCGTCTCTCATGCCCTCGTCGCCTTCCCTCCATTAGTCTTCCTCTCTTTAGCCTTCGCCGTCACCACCTTCTTCGCTGTCGGCCTCGACGGAGGATTCTCCGGCTTCGCCTTCTACTTCGCCATCATCCTCGCCTCCTTCTGGGCCGGAAACTCCTTCGTCACCTTCCTATCCGGCCTGGTCCCTCACGTGATGTTGGGTTACACCATAGTCGTCGCCATTTTAGCCTACTTCTTGCTCTTCAGTGGCTTCTTCATAAACAGAGACCGAATTCCGGTGTACTGGATATGGTTCCATTACATATCTCTGGTGAAATACCCATTTCAGGCGGTTCTTCAGAACGAATTCGGTGACCCAATGAAGTGCTTCGTGAAGGGGGTTCAGATCTTCGATAATACGCCATTAGGGTCGGTGCCGGAGATGATGAAGGTGAAGCTATTGAAGAGCATGAGCGATACGTTAGGTGTGAGCATAACGAGCTCGACATGCTTGACGACTGGTTCCGACATATTGCAACAGAACGGAGTTCTGGATTTGAGCAAGTGGAATTGCTTGTGGGTCACTGTGGCTTGGGGCTTCTTTTTTAGGATTTTGTTTTACTTCATGTTGTTGGGCGGAAGCAAGAACAAGAGAAGATAATTAATTAGATGATGATAATAATAATATGGCAATTAATAATTAATTAATTAATTAATTTGGCTCCAGTTCAGCGCTGTATTCATGCATGGGGAAGTTCAATTAATTTGTGTATTATTTTATGTGGTTATTGATTATGATGATGATTTTGTTGATCAATATATATAGATAGATAGATATGCATACTTGAAGAAGAAGCCTTTGTATTTTGTGAAAGAAATAGGGTTTTCACATCCTTATATTTCATATTTTTCTATTTGCATGAACATATATCAAATTGATAATATGCACCGTAGTGTTGGAGAACACCATTTAGTTTTATTTATTTATTTATTTATTTTTAAACTTTTAATTTGTAAGATTATACGTGAGTTCAACAAGGGAAAAAAAAGGAGAAATTAAAGAAGTTGAGAATAAACAATAATATGATCTAGTGGCATATAAACTTCTTTGTAACCGAGTAATTATGGTTCGTTTCCACTTGTAAATTGTAAATTCATATTGTAAGTTGTCTCCCGTTTTAATACATTGTTTAGGCATTACAATTTGTCTTTATTTTTATTTTAATCCTTATAATTTTAAATTATATTTTTTATCTTTTAATTTTTTTTGTCTAAAATGCTAATCTCTTTATTTTAATAAAAATTTAGACTATTTTATCTCTTGAATGGCCGATCCAGAAAGTTAAGAAATGAAAAGGGTTCTAAGAAAGTGAATATTTTAGGCTATTTTATCTCAACTTATAAAATTTTTTAAATAATTTTAGTCTACTTTCATTTATTTCCTATTTTTTTTAAATATATATCAATTTTATATTTATTTTTAACCTACAAAACAAATTTTTAAAAGTTAATTTCATCCTAATTTTATTTCTACTGACACTTCTATTTTTACTTTATTTCTATAAAAAAATTTCAATTCTACCAAATTAAACAATAAGCGAGAACTAAATATTTTATTATTGATAAAACATAATATTTCTGTATAATTCATATAGTCAATTTTATACAGTGGAATAATATTTGTTATTTTTGTGTAAGCAATATATTCTTTTAGTTCTATTTATAATTTTTTTCTAATATATTTCACATAAACTAAAAAAAATAGTAAATCTCATTAATTATGTGATAAAATTGAATAATTTTTTAATTTTATTTCTATTTAATATATATTATAGCTAATAAAAATAAAGTTAATATAGATATATCAAAGGTAAAATAGTATATTCTTATAAAAAAAATTTCTCTATTGTATAAATAGGATTTTGATGAGTAGATTTTTATTACACTAAATAACAAAAAGGATGAAAAAGTTGGCAACCAATATCTTGCGGACGCATGCATATACATATATGGATAATGTATGTTCAATTTTGTTTTAAGTAGCATTTATGAGATTAGATGACCAAACCTTGTAATTGGTTATTTCTTTGTTTTCTTTTGTACTTTATTGAAGAAAATATCAAACCCAAACACGAAAAAGTTGCCTGCTTGCTGGCGAGAGGAAATAAATTATTATCTTATATTTTAATTATAAGTTTCAGTTAATTTTTTTAAATAAATTTAAAAGATTAAATAAATCAATTAATTATGATCAAATCTAATATTTTAAGATAAATTCATATTATATACAATTCAATATATAAAATTAGTCAATTATCTATTATATTAATTATAATTAATTAATTAATTTTATTTTATAAATTTATAAAAAAAAAATTGACTAGATCTTATATTAAATTTGGAGGTACTAATAAGTTCCTTGCAATTATGGAACTAGATTCGTAACTAATGCATATTTCGCAAACTTGTGTAGTTATTGATAAAGAGAATTTGGTTATAAATATAAGAGTTAAATAATTAATTTATATAAATAAAAAAATTAATTAAATTACAAAAAAGGCCCCAAAAATCATAAATAAATATCCTTTAAGAAAATTAATATTACCAATTAAGTTTCAAAAATTACACATAAATGTCAAAAGACTATTTGTTATTTATTATGCTTGTAAAAAACCAAAACGCCATTGTAATCAATTACTTCGATTGGTTATCGGGAGATTATGACAAAAACTATTCAACTATATAAGGACATACTCACTACGGTATATTTTATAAGATTATTTGCAACTAATTAATCTATATTAATAAAAATAGTTAAAATAATTAAATTCATTATAAAATTTAAATATTTTTAATATTAATTCTTTGTTAACTATACTAAAATCTAACATTATATTAATTTATATTCTCTGAATACTTATTAAAAATGGATTTATATAAAAAATAGTTAATACTTATTAAAACTGTCAAAATATCTTATAAAAAAAGGCAAAAAATATCTTCTAAAAATCTTCTTATAAAATGGACGGAGGGAGCATACAATACTTTATGCAAAACTAAGAGGAATTGGAAGTTTGAGATAAGGAGACTAGGGCTAAAAAGGCCCAGAGCTTGAGATAAGATATGCTCCTTAATTAATCATGGATCAATATATTTATTTGTTTATTTAGTAAAATTTCAACATATCAATAATACTTTTATAAATTTTTGAATTTCAATTAGCGAATATTTTGTTTTTGATAATCCAAGCTAAAACAATTATTCAAATGAATCGCCCTTTAATGATAATTTTTATTCATGAAAATAATATATAAAATCACTGTAATGGGGACAACTTCAAATACATATGAGAATAAATTTTAAATAAAATTTGAAAATTAGCATACATTTCACTGGTTATCGTTTCAAAATTATTTAAAGCAATACAATGACTTCAACAATACAACACTTTTTTTTTTTAAAAAAAGAATCAAAATTACAAATAAATGTTAAAATGCCAGTATTATTTATTACCCATGAAAAAAAAATCAAAATACCATTTTTTAAGTACTTTTATTGTTTTTCTGAAGTAAAGACCAAATGATATATATATATAATGATACATATATATAATAAAACAACTTTACGAGGATACAAAACGTAAGTAACAAACAAAATTAGAACTTATAAAAAAACTTAGAAAAATTCTCACTGAAAAATGCTAATGAGATAGCTTGTATATCATACTTTTCAAAATTTTTAGGAATTGAAAGTTTGAGATAAGATGTAATTAATTATAAAGCAAACAATCAACACACATTCATCTTTCTTTTTCTAAATTTTTGAATTCCAATTATTTCATATTTTTTTATAATTCAATCCACAAAAAGATTATCAAAATAATCCCTCTTTATTGATAATTCGTATGCTAGCAAAAAAAAGTATATGTATATATATATAATTACTCTATTGGGAACAGCTTAAAATATATGAGAGGAGAATCTTAAAAAAATTAAAAATTAGCAAAAAAAAAAAACAAAATCACTGGTTATCCTTTTAAAATTATCACTTGTTGTTGTACTTGTTGGAAGAGACCAAAAAACCTTTGTGTTCAAAGGTTTGAAAATGATAGCCTTGATCAAATAAAAAATATTTAAAGTAATAAAATAATATCAACAATATAACACCATTTTTTTATTAAACAAAATCCTGATTAATAAAATATCCACTCAGTTAACTTCAAATGGCTAGGTTTGGCTTACATCTTCTTCTCTTGTGCTAGATCTAAGTTTCCAAATACTCTCTTGAAAATCATTAAAAAAAAGGCAGAAAATGCATTTTACTCCATAAATTAAATTGCCTAAAACTAAAAAAAAAAAAGAAAAAGAAATCAAATTCTAATACATTATCTTGAACTCTCCATAAAAGCTCTCTAAAAATAGGTATTATATACTTTTGAAAGCACTTCAATCAATTTTTTTTTTCTTTTGGAAAACGGTACTATATTTGACAAAAACATTATTGGTATTCGATCATTAAATAAAAAAATTTGATAATAATTAACAAAATGTATTAATGGGACTATTATAAAATATTTTCCAAAAACATATTCAAAGTCAGAAATTCACAAGCTTTGGTTTGGTGGACCAATCCCGTTAAGTGTTAGATGAAAATAAATAATCAATAAATGTGTTCACTTATGAGAGGCTCGTACACAACAGACTACAGAGCGAGGTGCGTGGCGTTGGCAGGGCCACAGCCTTAATTAGAAGGCATAGGGTTCATTTAACACCAACCTGCTGGGCTCTATGGCCCATGGCCATTAAAACCTAAAAGATAGTCATGAACAATATTTTATTTTTTAAAAACTCAAAAATCCATTTATTTATTTTTATTATTACTGATTATTACAAATGTTAAAATGGATAGATAAATACTATCAACATGAGTAGTAGAAGCCCTCGTTACTTAGGATGTGTTTGTGTTAGCTTTTGACGTCGGAAGTGGAGAAAGAAGGGGCAGAGGAGGATTTGGGACTGTGAGAATTGGAAAGGGAAAGGGAAGGTAACCTTTTCTTTTTCCTTCTCGGACGTTGACCACCATAAGAAGGTCCACCGACGCCACTCACAGTTCTGGTGGCGGTTGGCCTTTCGGTACCGGCAAAAAGGCCAGCCGCTCCAACAAGCTTCGACCTATAGCCGACATCGATGGCTAGTCCCCTCCCAAGGGTCATGATTCCTATGATTATGTCATTGTGCCTGTGGTTCATTCCCTGACTACCCTCGCTCGTCAGTTTAGTCGTTCCAATACATCTTCATTTTCCCCCTCCGTTGTGCCTCAACCCTTGTCCTTCTCGGACTCCGCCTTTCTCGCCAGAGAGACGCCGATTGCCCATAAGATGAAGGGAGAGAAAAAGAGTGAGAAGAAATCAAAAGCAGTCAGGTCTTTGTCCCAACATTTACAAAATTTCAGATTGGGTCCTCTTTTCTCTAACACTTTCTTGAGCTCTTTCTTGGTCAGGCCTGTTTGGTTCAGTGAAGGGGCCGGAACAAAGATGAAGGGTTAAATGAAAAAATACCAATAGAGTACTGTTGAAAAAGAAAACTGATAGAAAATCTGATATTCAGTTAGTTAAAAATAATAAAAAATTAGGTAAGATAAAAGATGTAAAAGATTAAATTGACTTTAATTAATATTTATCAAGTAAAAAATAAATATAAAATAATACATAATATTATATGTATTATTAAATATTATATAAAATATAATAATTATATAAATATTAATTGATATATGTATATATGAAAATAATAATAATAAAAAAAAAAAACAAATAAGCCTAAATCGATTTCATGGGTATAAAAAATACCCAATTCTTAACAAAAACCCTATGCCTCGCCGTTTCTCCTCCTCTCCTTTCTCCTCCCTCCCTCTAATATCACCATACTTACCTTCTTCTTTCTCTTCTCGCCAAGAAGTCGCTCGTCACCGTTCTTGTTGCCTCTGCATTTCAAGCTTTCGTCTTCGAGTCTGACCCTCTGCCTACCGTCGCTTCTCCAAGTTTGCTGCATCTCAACCATTAGCGACGTTGCTGCAGAACAATTCAAAGGCAAATGGGTCATTGGTTAGTTGTTGTGGGTGATGGAAAATTGGATCTCACCATTTGCCCTCATATAAAGGAAAATCACCCTACGCCAAAAAATCTTTTTCCACCCATTCTTCCAACCAAACGGCTGTAGCAAGTGGAAAATTCAGGTTTTCCATTTCCCTCCTCACATTTTCCATGAACCAAATGGGCCGTCAAATTTTTTGTTCTTCCATACTCTAACCAAGATTTCTTCCCAAATTTTTCTTCTTTCTGCATGCCTTCATCTACTTTTTCATCTTTATTCTCTTCTCCTTCAAATAATATTCTCTTTTAACTTGGATAAATCTATATAAACAAATTTAACTCCATATCAACATGCTATAAATATTAATAACAAATAAAAAGACCAGTATCATGCAGGTAACAATCCACCTTACTTTAGGACTTGTAGAGTCATGGGTGAACTTAGGAAGGTTATAGCAATAAAACATTAGGTCCATATAAGTAAGAAGTAACACTAGATGGGACAAAAAATGAGAAATAATATGTGACGACCCGATTAAGTAAAATTAGTTTTTTACCTTCAAATCTTATATTTCTATTATTAGGAATGGAATTTAGGTTTGTAAGAAATAGGAATTAGAAATTGGGTGATTATGTGTGTGTTTGTATAGAATTTAAGAAAATAAACGTATGAAAAAAGAGTTTTTAGATAGTTTTTTTAAAAAAAATATAGAAAAAAATAATTTTATATAAATGAATGTTTATATAGTTATTATTATAAAATAGAAGAGATAAGATATGAGAAAAGAGAGAAGAGAGAGGGTATAAGAAAAAGTAAAGATAAAATAGTAATTGAGTAGTTCATAAACTCTTTTACTATTCTATAAACTAGTCTCAGTAATTTATTTAAAATTTTAATTTTAAATAATAGTTTAACTCATAAATAATTATAGATAAATATAATTATTTTAATTTTTTTAAATTAAAATTTAAGTTAATTTTTTTTAAAAAATTTTAGTTTAATAAATTTTCAATCTCTCAATATGACAAAACTATACTATTATTTTTTAAATACTAAAAAATCTATTCATTTTTTGATTGTTACAAATGTTAAAAAGATGGATAAAGATCCTCTGCTCAAAGTTTTGTAGATCAATTGCCACCCAATTGCTATTCTATATATTGATAAATAGGGCTGGGTGGGTGTATGTGGCATTTTTATAATTACTTATTAAAACACAATTTTAGTGTAGTCTTTTTGTAGTAATTTCATATTTATTTGGTCTTAATTTTAAATTAATAAAAAATTTCATAAAAATACTACTTAAATTTTATGATCACAAATTAGTTTTATTTTTTATATTTTAATAACTATAGACTATATATTTTATAAGCAAATAAAACTTTTTTTTTAATTTTTATTTAAGATTTTGAAATTTAAGTAATATTTTTATAGAATTTTCTTTAAATTATTTTTTTTATAATTTTTTATTTGAAATTTTCTGTTTAACTTGAGCATTTAGTTTTTTTTTTTTATAAAAAACAAGTTTTTAAATAAAAAGTTTAGTATAAAATTTTAATACGCTAAAATTCAAAAGAGTTTTTTTTTTAGCTCGGCCAGAAAATTCAAAATAATCTGGACCAAGAACGCAGAAGAACAGAGAAAGAGGATCATTGGTGAAAAGGAGGGGTTATCCAAACCAACCAGAAACCAAGAAGCTCGAAAATGGCGACCCTTGCATCACTATCTCTCTCTCTCCCATCTCCAAAACCGTCTCTGCATTTTCCTTCTTCTTCATCGCTCAAAACCCTACTCCTTCAGAGACCTAAATCCTTCCGTTCGTTCCCCATTCGAGCCACCGAATCGGAGCCATCTCCCTCCGATTTATCAGACCAATCGAAATCCGAAACCGAATCCGAATCCTCCACACCGGCTTCCGACGATGACTTCGACACTCGCATGAACGAATTCCGTCTCCGGTACCGGAGCGGGACAGGGAAGAAAGCGGAGATGCGAAAGGTGAAGAAATCAAGGAAGGGGGCGTCGTCGGCGTCTGGATCGGGATCGGCAGTGTACCTGCCGCCGGTGCCGCTGAAGGAGCCAGTATCGAGCGGTTTAAAGGTGGACTTGGGGTTCAGTCCGTACAGCGAGCGGCTAAACGGTCGGATAGCGATTCTCGGCCTGACGGCGCTGTTGCTGGTGGAGCTAGCGACGGGGAAGGGCGTGATCAACTACCATACACCGGCGATTGTGCTGATTCAGATCTACTTCGTGGCGGCAGTTGCCGCTCTTTATGTGAAATATGAGAAGGAAAAGATCAGTGTATGGCCTCCATCTTCACGTAATGAATGATTTCTTTATTTGTCTAATTTCTTGGTTTGTTTTTATGACTTAGACCAATAATAAGTCACAAATCACAAATTACAGGGCAGATGTTTGTATATTATAAAGATTTGAAAGAGAAATTAAAGTGTGCAGCTTCTGTCCTAGATAATAATAATAATAATAATAATAATAATAATAATAATAATAATAATAATAGGATAGAAATTAAAATTTAATTTTTTCCACAGTACTCCTTGTGTCCAATATAGCTGCCTCAAGAATATTTAAAATTTTTTGGACAAAAGTATACTCTTTTCCCCCCTAAACCTAAATTTTTGGACAAAACATAGGTCCAGTGCCTTAGGTCTATTAGGTCCAGTAAACCACCAATAAGAAGCTGCCACCTGGATAATTTTTACATTTAAACCTGTTAAACCAACTTTATCCTACCAAATTTATGGAACAAAATTGAGAGAGAGGAGCTGCAGAAGAAGGGCAACGCATGGTGCTGATGGACGACGCCACTAGTGGAGGAAGAGGCTGGGAGAGATCTACGCCACAAGGATCAGTACCTAAAGAGACTTTACAAACACTATCAAGCTTGAATCTTCTTAATATATCTTGCAACCCACAATTTGTTTTGTAATGGACGCTGATTCTAACAAAGGGATTACTCTCTTTTGGACTTCTTTGCGGGTTTTGATAATGAAGTCTTTGAGTGACCTCGTGTTGAAGCCATGGCGAGCCATTTTTCGTTGTTCCGACCACACCTGGCTGTCTATATTGAATATGCTACAGGCGAGTAGGTCACCCAGAATCTCAGCAAAGGGTTTGCCTTTGGGGAAATTATGGAAATTCATCTTGATAATGAACTCCACGTTAGAAGGGTTCGATGGGATGATCGTCCGTCGGTCTGCGGGGCACTGAGGCGGTGAATCCCGACAGTTTGTGCGGGGATGTGGAAAGGAGATAGGCTTACCGGTCCAAGAGACGGTGGCGATTTTGATAGAAAGAGATAAAGCAGCAGAAGGATGATGAAGAATGATTGGACTCGTTTATGTGGGAATAATGATAAAAGAATATTAATCACGCTTTGCTCTTCTGATTTTCTTGTTCTATTGTAAAGTTCTGATTCAGTAATATATTTCCTTCCCATTAAAAAAATAATAAGAAAAGAATGAGAAGATAAAAGAAAGAAGGAAATACCTTAACGAAGACACAGATGAAGAACATTTTAAAACTTACAAGAGAGGAGAAGAGTTACAGGAAATGAAGAATTTCAGTCGCACGCATGCCGTGACCTTCTGTAGCTCCTCTCTCAGTTGGTTTTTTTATTTATTTTTTTTAAATTTTTGTAGGGTAACGGTGGTTTAACAGGGTTAAATGATGAGGTGTAAAAATAATCCAGATGGCAGATTTTTATTGGCTTACTGGACCTAATGAACCTAAGCCACTAATCTACATTTTGTCCTAAATATTTCTATTAGAAACAATGGCGCTTATCTCAATAGAAATCCTGATATTAATTTATTATATTATAATAAATTATTATTTTTATTAGACCCAGTTCTTATTGATAACAAAAGTATACGTCTAGCCTTATTTGTAATTTCACATAAAATTTTATTTTAATATTTTTAATTTTATAAAGTATCTTTTTAAGTTATTTAACTCTAACGACATTAACAAAAATTGTTAATAAAGTTGGAGTATTAAGCGGCAATTTTTAATAATAGGTAAAATGATATTAAGGTAATAACAACAACTACAAAGTTCTAATAAACTGGAAAAAAAATAAAAATATATCTAAACCTATTGAAAGATGTAAAAAAGCCGAAGAACTTAGAAAGCAACTAATGTCTTCCTTCATGTATAACATTTGGGAAATTCATGCTAGCCTTTGGATGCCGGCAATTTCCAATGCTCTATACAATAATTTCTATATGAACATCAAACATTTGTGAGGTAAGGATAAAAGCCGAAAAAATTTCCAAAACGGATCAGAATTTCCATGAGACTCTACTGATGAATATATATATATATATATATATATATATAAACTCCACTGATGAATACAAGTAACATTTGAATCCTTCCTTAATTGTGTAGGATCCTGAATGGAGTCCAGCCGAGGTTAATTTATTAAATGAGCCACTTGTTTAGTTTACAAATAATAATATGCCTTCTAATATATTTTACATATTGGTAAAATAAATATGCTGTTAGCCATATTTAGCCCCCCAAAAAAATGGTATTAATTTCCACCCACAGAACATTTACACTATAAATTTGGTTTTAATTTTATGTATACATTTATTAATCGGTTAAAATTCAAAATCATCGCCAACATAATCGATCAATCTATGTGTGAGCTTGTGTAAAATATAAAATTTAAAATATACTCTAATCCTAAATATATAACATATTTAACTAATTTAATTAGATTAAAAAAATTAGTTAAGTTAGTTATTATAACATATTTTTCTTAAAGTACCATAATTATCTCTCATTTTCTTGATTATTATTGAGAGAGCATTAATAGAGATAATTTAAAAAATAATCTGTAAACTTAGAAAATATATCTTATATTTAAAATTAAGATTAACTCACTAATTAGATCGTATATTTAGAACATGAGGAATAAATTCATTTAGTTAACTAATATTTAAATTGAAACAAAACTTGATTCAATTGATAAGAAATTAGCTTATAACCCAAAAGACATGAAAATCATACTTCTATAAACATATCTTGAACTTGAAAGTATACCCTAACACTAATAAACCCTCAAAATCTAACTTATCTAAATTTTTTTATATTATTAAAAAAAATCTAAGATTCAAATTTGAACTAATTTAAAATACGGTTCAAAATATAAGGTACAAAAATTAGGAGGGGTGTGTTTTTTTTTATAAGGTGCAGTTTAAATTTATCTCATCATTTAATATATTTTTTCAATTTTATCACTCTCTTATAACATTTTTCTATATTTTATTTATTGTCTCTCTCACTACCTTTCATTAGGGTATATTTAAAAAAAAAAAATCATGTCTCACCCATTTATTATTTTTAACAGATTTTAACTAATTTTTTGATATATAAAAATTGATTATTTGTATCTTATATTTTAAATTGGAAGTAGTTAATTAAGATGATTCATATCAGTTGTCCATGACATGCACAAGGGGGCACGACATGCAGAACTCGACAGTTGCATCGTAGAATCGATTTACTATCGTTTTTTTTTTTATGAACTGATTCTCCAAACATTAATTGTTAATGTTCGTGTCATATCACACCATATCTGCAAAAATTATATTTACCATGAATGGCAAACTTCTTTTGAACTCACATAGTATAAACTATTTACTAATTAATTTTTTTTCTTAAAAGTAAATCTTTCAACGGCCAACATCAGTACTGTCATCTTTAACTAATTCATATAAATTAAAAATTCTATTAAAATTCATTGGTGTTCTTAAAAATACCTCATCTTTTTTTCTTAAAAAATACTCTTAAATACAATATCTCAATTCATCTCGTCATAATTTACTCAATAATATCCATACCAAGAGCCATTAGGGAAAAAAATATTAATTGCTACTTAGATTTCAAAAGATGGCTTGTAAATAAGTACATGCCAAACTTCTAAAAGATATAAAATATGCTAATATTTTAAGCTTTTTATGCAGACAATTCTGTTTCTTGAGCCATCATAGGTTATGGCATTTGTAACTGAAAATAAGAAAGCAAGAAACCCAATATAGAAGGCAATTTTATGTTCTTTATTGCTTCATTTTAACTCAATTACATTAATTAGTCCTTGTCCACACCAGGAAAGAATGGTAACCATTTTCAGAGCACTTAATTTTCATTAAACTACAAAAGCTTACAAAGCCAACTTTCTTTCCTTTGCCAATTTCAATACCTGTTTTGCTCACATCATCGTTGCCGCTACTTTACACATCTCTGATCTGAGACTAAAAGTTACAAGAAAGCTCAGAGATATAAGATAACCTCTTTTCCTAGTCTGTTTGAGATACAAACTACTTCTACCGCCTTGGATTTGTTGAAGCTTGCACCAGAATTTTTGCACTAGCTCACCGAGTGATCTCAAAATTATGATTAAATTCAATTTTGAATAACCAACCTGGCTTATAAAGGAGCCCTTGCTAAAAAGTCATTAACAGCGAGATTGGCATCACCGTGGGCCACGGCATCCTCAGGTTCTGGCATGAATAAACTAGAAGATGAAGCCTGCAAAACCACCATTTTTGGAATCAATGAAATCTCATAACTAGAATATGTTCTTACAGTTCATATTAGATTGACTACAAGTGGAGTCCAACACAGCCAGTTACTATTCATAAGCCCCTTATATCGCATTGCTTCCTATATCTTTTATATAGATGTACCTGTTTGGGAAATCCCCAAACTATGGTTTCAGAAGCACTTTTATGTTAAAATCCTCCCACATATTTACCTAAAATCACTACCAAAAAATTAATCCAAACCATTTTTAGGAACAAATTTCCAAACTAGTAACTTCTAAATTAAAAGGGATCAACACCAACAAATAAAAAGGTCTAATTAACTCTTAGATTAACCTGCATTTGATATGGTGTTCCACTGCACAAAGTCTAAAAGTGAGTAACTGTTTATAGCTTATGAGTGGTGAAACTTCCTGTAAATTTCATATTTAATATTGATATATATTGATGAGGGAAGAGAAAGCGGTTACTCAATGCCCCCACAAATGCAAATGCTCCCTCGGGATTTGGATCCTCCCTTCAATTGAGGTTCAATCGAGAGATATTACCCATCAGATTGTGATCTAATAGTGATGTGTGGTGAGTTGTTCCCAACACCATTAGATCACAATCTCGTAATTTTTGTTTTGGGTCAAAAGATCACAATCTCATAGTTAATATCCCTGAATTGAGGCTCATTTGAAGGGATCCAAATCCAAGCCTATAAATATATTGCTGAGCTGATGCTAGATTTGAAACACAAAAGCTCATGTATTATATAGGTACTAGGTTTGGTCTATCTCAATCAGCAAATTTTTTTAGGGATGAAGAGAGAGGTCAGACATACTTTTGCATCAAGCAGCATTTCTCTATTGTTATCAGAAATGATTATGGCACCATGTACTTTCAACCATTCTACACACTCGTCCAAAGCATCTGCATCCTTCTCATCACTTTCTCCATTTGTAGCCATTGAAGTTGAGAATCCAAGAACCTGAGCCACATATGAAACAGGTACAGTAGGACGGTATGACCGGCACATGCAATTCACAGCTTTATAACGCATCTTTTCAACACAAAGATCTGTGGAAGGACAGAAATATTTCAGTCTATTCCTTGTAAGATAGAAGTTATGAACAAGCTATGTCAAGAGATCAATTAGAGGGTACCCACCCATAAGACAGGTGTTCAAGTTAGGAGCTGCTTTGTATAACCTGAAAAATGCAACATAGTTTCCAGAAGTTACAGCTGCCCGGACAGCAAGGGCATGTTTTACAGCCTCGTCCTCTTTTGCTTCAACAGACAATCTGGCATCATCAACATTTGACATTAGAATCCTAGATCTTCTATATGCGTTAGAAGATGTCATATATGAACATGATCCGCACCTAAGAACCCTAGCTTGAGCCTTGACATCATTATAACAAGGGACACTATGAGTTTTCAATAATTTTTACAGCCAAGGGGGCAAATCCAGCTTCACCCAGGCTATCTTCAAACTAAATTTTATACTAAATGAGTCTCTAAAGGGATAGGTCATAGCAAAATAGTTGATAGTAAATACAAACAATACAACAAACCCTTTGTGCAGCAATCGGAATGTAACTAACCTTGACATTGATGATAGGAGATCTCTGTTATTATTTGAATGCAATATAACACAAAGCAAGTTGTAAGCAGCAAACTCCATATAACATCCCTCAATCCCTTCAGCATATAGAGTTGTCAACTGAGATTGGCACTGATATAACACCCAAAAAAAAAATTCAATATGACAGACTTCAATACCATGCAGGTAAATAACATCAACATAATCGTTAAAATATTATTTAAAAAAAAAAAGATTCTGGAAAAACTATCTGATTCCACCAAGGACATTCCATACTTTAGTTTGACTTTTATTTCATATTAAGCAATCAAAGACAAATATAGCTGTATATATCCCTATTTAGGCCATTAATTGCAATTTTGGCATGTGAACCAAATTTTCCACAATTTCGACCATAAATCATTTAAAATTCTATACACTAGAACGTAACTCAAAATGATCATGTTCACTGCTTCAAATTAAAAAATGTCATTTTTTTAAAACTACTACCTTTTGCACAGTATATAAGCCCATGATCACCTCAGATTTTAAACATGCTTTGCAATGGCAGTTTTATGGCATCCAGAACAAGCAACCATAACAGCAATCCCAAAAGGTAAATATCAACTATCTATGTTCAGACTCAGTTAGAATAGCACATGAATGGCCACAATGTTATCTGAAAAGTTTGGTAGACCGTGGATAAAATCCAATAGTATATGACTTTATTAGGAATAATACATAAAGATAATAATTGACATTAAAAGAAATAGTGAGAGAAGTCATCAAAAGACAAAAGGAACTTATACAAGTTTAATTAAATTAGAAACTATCAAGATGTAACCTGATTATACTCAGGCAGGTCCCCAACTTCCATTGCCAATCTGGCATGAGTTTCGTACACCTAAGAGTTCATCAAAGAGTGAAGAGTCAGAAATGTGGAAAATAAAATACATGAAAAAGAACGGGAGAAAATGAAAAATAACATAACAAATGGAGTGCAGAATAACAGCTATAGCGGAAGTAGCTCTCTGGAAAAGATAAGGAAAAATTAAGGAGGCAAAAAAAAAAAATCAAAATCTATAGACTGAGTTTAGCCAAACAAATGCACAACACCCATGCAATTGAACAACAAATAGGAAAAAGAAAATGCGTTCAGAAATAATGCACAAGATTATGAAACTTAAGAATACCTTGACTGTAAGTTGATTTCGTATCCGTTGTACTGTAAGGTCTTGGCGGATTGACTTTAGCTGATCACACTTATAAAGGTAATTTTTCTGAGAATTTTGAACCATCAGTAGAGCTTTTTCAAGAACTTCTTCAGGTCTCACCTGCATTTTAACAATTGCATGAGATTTAGTTATCCAGAGGCAGGGAGGGATCAGAAGGTCAGGAGGGAAACAGATAATTACAGTGGCAGGATCAGGTGCAGACGTAAGGCGTAGGTAGCGCTTCTCAATTTCCTGGCAAGTACCCTTCACAGTAAGAGCATCCCAGTCAATGTCCTCAACAGCTTTGGCACCACCATCGTCAAAGTTTTTGCTTAACACCAAGGCGCTACCTCTTCTGTTATAGAGGTTTCCAGCTCCAGCATTTTTGGGTCTTAAGTGACTGTTCAGCAAACGATGCCCTTGCCCTAATTCAAATCGCTTGGAACGATTTTCTCGTCTCTTCCTTTCTTCTGGTGAATCTGCAAGAGCCATAGCACCAGAATAATATGCTGTCAGACCTTGCTCCTTATCACTATCACTAGATGCATCACCATTTTCGGAGGGGATAGGAGCTTCAGCAAGACGCTTCTTCTTAAACACCCTTTGAGGAGTCTTATTAGAAGTTCTCTGAAATACTGTAGCCCATTTATTATTCCTCAGGCCATCCTCCTTGCTCTCTTTGTTCTCCACTACCACCTGCATGTCATGCATCAAATAAAGGACTTGCTGAAAAAATTGAAGTGTTTTTCCATCCAAAAATAAGGCCATACTATAATCAAGTAAATACTTTGCACACGAATAAACCCATGTAAGCTTGTATGAATTTCAGGAACAAGACTATCAAAATGAGAAATGTTACACCATCCACAAAGGGGCATATTTAATAGAACTAATTATTTTTAATAAACAAAGGAGAGGTGGTTAATTAAATTGTAGCAAAAAAGAGAAGCAAAGCTTCTGTTCAAGACAAAATCAACACTTAGTTTAAGCTTCCATACTCAGCCTCTATAACCAAGTGCTCAGGAGTTAGATCATACTACTCTGATTCACATGATTAAATTAAATATAAATAAAAGGTCTGTACGGCCTATACTTTTTCCAGACTATAAGCCCAAATGCTTTTGCATGAGGATACTTGTTAGAGATATCAAGGGAGAATGTAATTTGGGTACCTTATAAGTGAAATATTAACGCTTTGGTCCCTACTTTAAAAACAAACGGTTGTTAACATAGAATATCATAGTTTTCAATCTCAAAAGGGTCATGTTTTTAAAGGGAAAAAAGTATCAATAATTCCCTTATAGGGGGCCTGAAGGATCTTCTCCCTATTAATAAAGACAACACTAGGTCTAGGTCCTCACCTATGAGCTTTCAAAATGGGCCCGTGAAATAAAAACAAAATTTTTATACAGAAAATAAAATAAAGCATGCCAAGCAGCAGATACATGAAGGCAAAGTTGTCATTATTTTGTTCACTGACTTATGGACGCCAAGGGTCAAGGAGGCTTTATTTGTCAATTCAGTTAAACATTTATCTCTCTACACAAGGTTACACCTATCAGCTTAAAAATTGACTATTTAGACTGTAAGAAAAGAAAGGTTCAAATAAAAAAAAAAAAAAAAGCTGAAGTCTAATACAGAAAGCACGACGATAAGAAAAATGCATAAAAGATACTATGAGATGCTAAAGCAATTAACACAACAAAGGCTGATGACAGTTTGAGCCCAGCAGAATAATACCATAGATCTAAACGATAAGGCACACATACCAACAAAAACTCTTCAGCGAGAACCTTCAAATCCATAAATTACATATAAAAGCCAATACTTACCTTTCTTTCCTTTTCATTATGTACCCAACTGCTGTACTTTTCAGTATGATTACTGTTTGGCACCAGATTGTCAGCAGGCTTCTCCTCTGGTAATGGCTCCCACCTGCTTTTAGATCTTCTACTTGGACTTCTTTTATACTTTGGCATTAGGGAATCATTTGTGGAGCACGCTGAACTACTGTATGAATAGAAGAAAAATAATACTATTAATTGCAAGGAAATGACTGAGCTTAGGGGAGTTCAGAAGAGGAAACACAAAAAGTAAGCGCAAGCTGATGGCAATTTCCTTTTTCCTAGTTCAATTGTTTAAAATTAACAAGAAAAAAGGATGACAGGCTGATTGAAAGAAGAAAAAAAATAATGCATTCTACAAATTTATCTTTCATAAGGTTTAGGATGATTAACTAATATGATTTAGTTTCTCCACATTGAAATTTTACAAACAAAACAAAATAAATGACGTAAATATAATAATGAATAATACTTAGTTCATGATCCAAACCCTCACGTAACGAATTTTTTTTTAATTCCAACTTCCAATGGGGGCTAACTTGACTGGACTCTTCAACAACCAAAGGTAAAAAATGCATTGTGAAATGGTGAAATAAATGAATAACAAGGTTTGAGATAACCAGAGACAAGGGAAAGGTGTGTCCGTGTGCAAATTTCATGAGTCCAAGTATGGCCCCAAGCAAACTCCTGGAGCTTAGTTCGATCAATTCACAAAAACCATTAAAGGCCAAGGGTATTATACTCAAGGACAAATTGACCACAAAATGTTCACCAATTTCTCTCTTAATGATAGGATAGGTTCCATTGATAGTTTATGTTGATGATATAGTTACTATGGGCGCTCTGGAGGAAGACATTAATTTTAAAAGTATAAAGATTGAAACGTAATATGGCTAAATATTGAGATTAAAGTCCTCAAAACCTTAAGTACTTCTTGGACATTGAAGCTTCTCATGCAAAGGGTAAAAGTTCTCTCAAAGAAAATATACTTCATACCTCCTAGAATAAACTAGCATGCTTATGTGTAAAACAAGCTGCAAAAGTTATGGAAACCAATCAAGATAGATATGTACAGACAGTTTGACCACTTAATATTGGGAAGGCTGATTTTGTTTTTTGGCTCACTTTTTCTTTTTGGTCAAGAAATCAAAGGCTAGTTGAAGAGCTGAATTGTCACAAGACCAAACATGACAAAAACTTTCATATGAGTCAAGCTGATCAATGCATGAACAATCCGTGAGAGGTATACTATAGAAATTGTATACAAATTTCTGATACATTTAAAGTTGACACCTGATAAGGGAATTTACTTAAAGAAAGGTGTGGAGAGAGGTACACTACAGAGGTGCAAAATGGTGTTGACTGGGTTTGCTCTATAACTAATAGTAGGTCAACTAATAGTGACAAGAGATAAAGAACAATCCGTTATTGTTAAGAGTAGTGTAAAATTGAGTATAAGATCCTATCTCAACGGATTCGTTAAGGACTGTGGTTAAAAGTTCATTAAGCAAGCTTAGAGGCTCCTATGAGGGTTCTTTGTTACTATATGACAACCATAAGTACTTTTAGGAACCTAGTTCATCATGATAGAACCAAGGATAGTAAGTTAGATAGACACCTTATAATAGAGACGATCTACTGATACTTGAAATTCATTGTTGAGGCTGTAGACCAGAAAATCAAGAAGAGAAGAATTTGCGAGAAGAAGTCGAGGGAAAACGAAGGAAAGAATAAAGAATTCAGAAGATTGAAGAAAAGGGAGATAACAGAAAGCAAGTACGGTAACTGTCACTGAACTATTCCATATCCTGACTTTATTACACCTATCATTCTGTATTTATACCCCCTGGCTCCGTAACTAAAACTAACGTCACCAGGTCACCCCTTGTAATATCCTGACAGCAATTAATTTTTTATAACATTCATCATCCACCATCTCAGTCCCAGGAGGTTGATTTGTTGACATATGTGTTTGAAAGCTGAGTGGCAAGCTAAGAATGATCGCTATTTGTTTATTAGCTCAAGAGAGAGTGTTAAAGTTCTTGTGTGATCGCTTCCAAATATCCTGCATCAGCTTGTGTTTTTTAATTCATGTTGCGTGTGTTTTAACTTGTGTTTTATCATGTAGCCTTCTATTTTACAATTTTATCCTAACTAATTATGGATTATTTGTTGTAGAGTTAAAGTCTTACTAGGATTAGGAAATTGGTGTTTTAAAGTGATTAAATAGGAGGTAGCCTTGTTGGCTAAATACAGGTTTTATATTCAGCAGCCACAGGGATTAAAAACAATACAACCTGAAGTTTATGTTATTCCTCTTCTTTTCATTATTCTCTCAAAATCTACAAACATAACGTTCCTTGTTTTCCACTTGCATACTGAAAGAGAACTAAAGAAGGCAGAAACACTAGTTTATATGTGCATAAAACCCTCAACAACGAGTCACCATAAACTAGAAGCACCAGATGTGCACATACAACTATATTTGATTGACATCAACACTGAGTAAAGACCAACGGGATAAAAATCATACTCTTTATTGACCACATCCGCATCTGGGATTGGAAATAGTGGTTCAATTTCCCAATTTTTTGTGTGTAGGGTACCGTCAGCAGTTGCCTTAGTGATAATCTGCAATGAGGATGAAAAATCTAATATTATTGAGCCAAAGTGCAAATGTAAGCAATCTTCCAAATAAGTTTCTACATGAATAGATCATACATCACTGGGGGGGGGGGGGGGACTAGAATTAAACATCAACCCAGAAAACTAGATCATACATGAATAGGCTAAAATTTTATTTCCTGGCTACACCACTGGTATGGTTTCAGGAAAAAATATTTAACTCACTTGAAACCTTATCACTTTTGTACCCTTCAATTTGACAATATTTATAACATTCTAGTAAGTAACAACTTATAAGAGTTTAGTTAAAATTTATCCTTGATCCACCTATCCTCTTTGTTCCTTCTCAAACATACATCAACACATTTCTCTCTTCCTTAAGCTATTTTCACAATTCTCTCCAACGCATCAGCTCTCCATCTCAAAATTTCATCCTCCTTGCTCTTTTCACTCCCTCTCCCTCTCATTATCATTCAACACTACTCTCCCACCTCTCTCTTCCCACTACCTACTCTTTAGACCCATTCTGTATTTTTTCCAAAGAAAATCAAATATGAAACTAACTTAAGAAATTACAGTAGATCATCTTATTGAAAAAATCTATTCTAATCAAATAAAAAAATTTTAAGAGAAAACAAAAAAGCCTTCTCATTTGCGGGTAGAGAAAAGGAAGACTTGAATATTCCTGCAAACTGTTCCAAAAGAATGCACCCATCCCACATATTATAAAGAATTATGATATTAAAAAAGGTATCAATAGCTGTATATAACAAAGCCAGCAGCAGTAGGAACTTTTTTTAGACGTCAAAATGCAAGTAACAGAAGCTCCATTAAGAACTTTCTGTATTGAAGTTTACAATTTTGTCTCACAACTTGAAGCCAATACTTTGTTTTCTTCAATAATATCTCTTATGATCATTGAGACACGTGCACAAGGTGGATGAAGGGGAATGGAACAAAAGAAAGACGGGGCCAAGATCCAACAACTCCTAAACAAATTCTCTCCTCACCAGGAACCATATCTTGTACTTTGGAGGGCAATTAGTAGAGAAAACTAAGATCTGGTCAGCAACATGGAATTATGATTTTGATTTAGCAACTGTTCATTCAATTTAAGAAATAAAAAAAATAAAATATATAATGAAGGAAAATATTGAACAGGACATTCTGGTGAAGGGTATATCTAAACAGTGAGTTATTGGTAGAGTACAATGGTGTCAACCATAAAACCAACCCCACTTGCGGGATAAGGCTTCTTGCTTTTGTGTTTGTGTGTGTGTAGAGAGAAAGAAGTGCAAATGTCAGTCATTCTACATGTTACATTTACATATACATTTATGTTTATTAATTAGCTTATCACTAAATATAAAAAAATAAAGCCAATTATATACTTACATGATCTGGCAGTTTCTGGTCACAATAACTAGGGTCCCACACCACGTTATGGTTGAAGGAAGGCTATATAAATGTGATGAATCATCTTAAACATTTTCAGCAATTATATTCAAGAGCATCAGATAACCATCTTTGATGGTGATTTAATGCCCTTAACCAAAGGCCCATAATGTTAGTTATGTTCTGTTAGTTAGTTGCTTATTTTCATTTCCAATCTTTTAGTAAATAATTACTGTTATCTGTTGCTATTTTCTCTCCCTTCTTTCTGGGATTAAAGTAGCTGGAGTAGCTACATCTCCAATATATGGGGCATATTCAGATGAATAATATCGAAGGCAAATTAAACTTCTGGGTTTCTTCAAGCTTCAATATCAGCATAAAGCAAAACATAGAAGGAAAAGGACAAAACAAAAGCTATTTTTACAAGAAGCTGTAAAGAATTCAACTTTTTCTCTTTCCAAATAAAACTTACTTCCTTCATC
Organism: Leucaena leucocephala; assembly: GCA_037074615.1. Classification (NCBI taxonomy): domain Eukaryota; kingdom Viridiplantae; phylum Streptophyta; class Magnoliopsida; order Fabales; family Fabaceae; genus Leucaena; species Leucaena leucocephala. The sequence continues at coordinate 5,273,153 of CM073561.1, read as the reverse complement.
ACAGCCTGACAAGCAGCCATTTGCTTATCATCTTTACATCGAGCCAAAGCTCTTTCAACATAGCCCGGAAGAGACTTGGGGAACATACCAGGCTGCATGGGAAAATATTTTAAGCTATTAATCAAAAGATAGAATCACAGCCAACTTGATTACAGTGCCAACATGATATATCACATTCTTAATCGGCAACTGAGAAAAAAGTGCTTCCAGTACAAAATTAGGCTCTTAACTCCAACTCTGGCCATATGACTACTAAGCCTTTGCATGAAATGTTTCCAAAAATAGATTCCCATATCAACTAAGACTAGTTCTCCAATTTTCAATTAAAATGGCACTTAGCAAGCATATTGACATGATTATTGGATCCACAAGCAGCTTCTGTATATTCAAAAGCTTGACTTTCTATTAAGTTCTAGGCTTCTAGCATAATGGTATATTCAAGCATTTCTAATTACCTTGTTCTTTAACTGTCATAGGATTAAGTTAAATCAGATATATAAATTGATAGGTAAATGGCAATTAAAGTATGCATATTTAGCATCAATATCAGTCAGTATCATTAGTTGGAGAAATCTCACCTTAAGTATAGAATTGACAGCATCATTAGAGGGTACTTTGTCAGGTTGCTTTGGCAGTGAAACACTGATATAAGCAGGTTTTGGTGCTGCACTATTCAAAGAACTATCTTTCTCGGCTTTGGGCAATCCAAAAGTCAAATTTGAAGCAATTCGAGGGTTTGTTGGAATCTGCAATTTGCTTACCCTTCTTGTATCCATAGACGAAGCAGCTTGTATGGGAGTTGAAGACACCTGCTGAGGAGAAGGAAATTGTAAATCGGTTCCTAGAGAAGATGCAGTCTTCTGTTGATCCTGAAATTTGTCATAAGAAGATTTTAAATCCAAAGGAGTTTGATAGTTTGGTTGTATAGTATTATTGTGGTGAATTTGAGAACTTTGATCCCCATGTTTCCAGTAGCCATCATGAGCACCATAAGTTACTGCACCAGGCTGAGCACACAAGGAAAAAAGAGTAAGTTAACCAAAAAAAAAACCTCCAAATCAACAGAACCGAATGTAAAATTTCCTAGGGCATCAAAGCCAAACAAGTCTAGTAATGTTCACAAACATTTATCACACAGCTATTAGTGCACTGTCATGTCTCAATCCCAGTAATAATGTCCTATTTTGATATCAACTCTGTAATGCATGTATAACATAGCAATGAACTACGATGTGATTTATCATATACATATTATGAATAACAATTTATCTGTAATTGTTTTGGCTAATTTTTGTCTGTACTTTTAATTCACTATTATTAATAGAATCTTTTTTTGACTCTTTAAGGATTCTCCAAACCTGCAAAGAAGGCATGGTAGATGAGTTAGATTCTGGCCTCCAATATGGTGCATATGATTGCTGAGGCTGGCTATTAGGAGTAACATAGCCACTAGAAGCTGCAGGAATAGGACAACCTAAAGTAGATGCACTAGTGACGGATAAGTTCTCTGTCCCTGGTGCACAACTGACTTCTGTTTGGCTGTAATAGTCTGCCCACTGTTTGTATTGTTGCTGATACTGCAGTGATGTAGTTGCAGTACCAGAACTATAAGCACCTGCTGAATCTGGGGCGTAATTTGGATATGGATGAGATGAATAACTTGAATAATTGCCATTATTCCACATTGTTGTCTGATTTCCATAGCTGCTGTTTTGGTATCCTCCAGGAGTCTGATAATCACCAGGATTGTAATAAGTGCTTGAATAACTGGCAGTTCCAGCATAAGACCCAGTATTCTGAAAGGAGGAAAGAGGCTGATAAGGAGCACCTGTGTTTTGATATGCTCCTACAGGCTGTGAGTAGGTATGATTAGGTTGCTGCTGATAGTTGTTATAGTAGCTTGCGTATCCCGTGCTGCCATAACCATATGGATTAGAAGAACTTGGGTATGATGTGTATGCATTGTAATCTTGTGGTACATTAGCTGTTCCCAAATTTGATGAATTACCAGCAACTGATGATGCATTTTGACCATCTTGAATGCTTCTTCCAGGTGGCTGTGTTTGCTGATCATATTGGTAGGGGGGGTTGGAATAAACTCCATTTTCTGAGGAGCTATGAACAGTCCAAGATACAGATTCAGGCCCAGTTGTTGAGGGGGCATATGAGGAGGACTGCTGCTGGTTTGCTTCGATTTGTCGATTCTATTGGGAAAAGAAATATGTGGCAAGCAAGAATTAGCATCAATAACATGAAAAGCAGCAGATCAAAATATATACATTACACCCAACAAGAAGCTCAATAAGAAATACAATTGCACAGCTGATGCAAAGATGAGAAAGCATTACAGTCCAAATATTGTCAAAGCACAAAAAAGGTATGAAAGTAGGCAATACAACAAAAATCAAAGGTGTTCAGTAAACATTTATGGTTAGTTATAACGGAATTGCATTAATCTCAAACATTATATTGTGATCCAATGGTAGTTAATTACTCCTCTACATATGAGGAAATAACATGAACGCTCATACATCCATTTTATTTAAGAAATGAGGGCTTTTTGGTCAAAACATCATAGCAGCGATTGTGGAGGTTAGCATTCCTCGTCTATGCATCTTGCCATTTGCATAATGTTCAAATCAAAATGTTCTAAAATTTTGTTTATCATTGCAAGTCCTTCCAAAACAAAGAGATAAAAAGTCACAGACTCGTTAGCTCAAAAAAAAAATCTAAAATACCTTTCTAAAACCCACAAGAGAAGTTCCCAAAAATAAACCATTAGCTGAAACCCACAGAGGGCAAGAAAATAATTCCCCAAATTAGATGCATAGGAAGAAATCTGATTAAACACTCACATCCCATTGTAACTAAAACAGTTAAAGAATTAATAAACTCGCATTCTAGCCAAAGATGCCACAAACCAGACAGAACAGCACATGGTTAAAGAATTTTACACTCCTTGTTTAAGATAAAACAAGTGTACTTAACGGTTAATAAACCCTCCATATTAGCTTGATACACCAAATTATGAAGACAGTTTGGATCATAAAACATAAAATATGATTGCAGATATATCAGTGGTACACTTGTACTTCCACAAAGCAGTGAGTTCTTCAAGGACAGATGTAAAGGAAAGAATGAGAGAAAGAACACTCTCATACTATCGTAGCTCTTCTGCTCGTCTAGAACAGAAGACACCAGCTTTCACTGGTGGGGAGCTGACACTTGTACTTCCACAAAGCAGTGAGTTCTTCAAGGACAGATGTAAAGGAAAGAATGAGAAAGAACCTTTTATTACAACAAGAGATCAGCCGAAGATGAGCCACAATGTTCAAGGCTAGTGAATAGTGCAGGACCCTATACTTTTTCACCATTTATATTTATATTGATTATTACAAGAAAGTAAATATTCTTTTTTTATTTTTTGGGTGATAAAATTTGTAGCAAAATTATTCTTTCCTATTGTTTGGTGGCATGCCTAAGGTCCAAGAGGAAGTGGCAATGGCTCAACAAAGTGGAATGCTCTAGGGACCTTAGGTCCCTAGAGAAGGCTACTAACTGACCCCTACCACCAAGAGATCTCCTTAAGAAGGGTTGACCACCCAGCTAAACTACTAGTTGACAGAGGAATCTAAACCCTTGTGCATAAAGATGCAAAGGCTTAGTCTTAACCCCTTCTACATGTTGATCCAACCCACATTGCATGTTGATCCAACCCGCATTGCGTACATTAAACATAACTTCAGAATGAGACAATGATCAACTTTTAAACTTAATGTAAGAAAGGAAAGGAATGGACAAGTATTACAGTCAACAAAACTTGCTATAATTTACACGCATAGAAACTTTTTGCAAGACACATACTGAAGGCTCGAAACAAAATGAACAACTGTCATAGACCATGGAATGATGGTACCCACAGGATATATGACACAATGTCATAGGAACGGTGATACAATAAAGTGTCTATAAGCAATCCAAATAATTTTATAGCAAAGTGCCATAAATTTCTTCAAAAAAGTACAAACGAACCATTGAAAACTGTCGAAATACTCAATTTTAGCTCTCAATAGAATATGGATGAAAATATGGAAGTTCAAAATAAACATAAAAACCCATTAATTAGCATTACAATTCCCAAACCCCAGCAATAATGCGGAAAACTGTTTCGTTCGCAATATTTACCATGAAATAAAGTATCTCCGCAATCTCACTAAGACAGACAAAGATACTTCATGCATTACCTCGAACAAATGGGGCTCCACAGGAATTAAGGTGTCAGTATTACTTCCTTCGTTCGTCATCTCGCGAACATCCTGATCGACCGAAGCAAAAGCAAGGTAAGAAAACATACAAAGTTGACTAAGAAATAAATCAATTACCCATGGCAGTTCCAAAAAATTCCACAAAAACCCTAATTAGCTCATAACAGATAGCAAGGGGTTCTAACCTACGGAAAGCTCAGAGAAGGGAAGGTAACAACTTCAACGATGCCAAATCGAGGGAGCAGATGCACATCGGACGAGACAGAAAATCAAAATTTTGGAACAGAGAAAAAATTTAGGAAAAAACAAAAATTAAAATCAAATAGCTAATATTTATGAATGATTAATAGGGTAACAGACAGAAAATGAAAAAGCTAAAAGGCAATGATCTTGCAATAAACTCTTCTGAGGATGAGGAAAGGATTATTGGGTGCTCGGTAAAATAATTTTCTATTTGGCTTGTGAGCGCAAAAAGAAGAAAAAAATGACGAAAGGCGGAATGAACAATGGTGAGGCCGGGAAGACTCGATCTTTAGCCGTAGAGGAAGATAATTGTTTTGAGACTTAGTTTAGCGATACTAGGGTGTGCATGGGTAGGGTTGGGCAGAGCAGTCCCCTGCCCGGTGCCCTGCCCAAAAAATATATGGACTGTATTTTACAGCCCGATACCCGGCCCTGCCCGGTAAAAGCCCGAACAATTTTGGGCAGGGCATGAGCGGGTTGGGCATGGGCGGGCTGAGCATGCCCAAATTGTGATGTCATGCTCATATTGTAAAAAAAAATTGTAATTATGAATTTCTAAAATAATACCATATTCATGTGTCTTTAAGAGTTAAATAATATCTATAATTCACTAAGAATAAGAGAACAAAGATAATAATTAAAATCTTGAGATCCATTGTATATAAAAAATAAGCGTTGAAATCTAAATAGTTTGTAATTATAACTTTGTATCAATCTCCCTAATATTGACAAAGATAAAGCATCTAAAAAAATAAAATAAATAATTATAATTTATAATGTAATCATATGATAATTAACAAAGTTAAAAAAAATTAGTATAGTTATAAATATTAAAAGATACAACTTACCTACTTATATTTCTAAAATTACCTTATAGTCACCAGTAGCTATCATATTCTCCCTTTTAAGATAGAGAAAAAATAAAAAAAAATAAAAGAAGGGGTGCTCATGGGCAGGGCAGGGCAGGGCAGCCCCTATGCCCGGTGCCCAGCCCGAAAAATGCATGGGCTATATTTTGCAGCCCGATGCCTGGCCCTGCCCGGTAAAAATCGGGTTGGGCAGAGCATTTTTCTTGTGGGCTGGGCAGGGCATAGCGGGCCATGGGCATTGTGCACAATCCTAAGCGATACAAAGCTATCTGAAATTTTTAAATATTGAATTTGATTCTTAATATAAACATCTAAAAAATATAGTCATTAACTTTTTAAATTAAATATTTAATAATAAAATTTAATTTAACCTTTTGCATGAAATAGTTTATAGAAACCATTGTCACACTTGACTTTTTAGAAATGGAAACTGAATTGGAAACACTTAACATTTTACTGTTAGATTTGGGATCATTACATAATTCTAAGTGATTACTTTGGAACTTTTAATCCGTCATTCAAGAGGGTTTTTAATTGTGACAAGTGTTTTAATGCCTAGTGAATGATGAACATTGTGTAAAACCTTAGCTTTTGAGCAATTTAGATGAAAACTTTAGTTGGAAGGATTCTCGGCCTAAATTTCTATATTGAGTTACTATTCAATTGTTTATATCCTCTAGAACTTGTCTTAGCTCTGAGTTGAAAATTACTTGCGCATTTATGTTTTTGAATATGATAAAGGCATTCATTTCTAAACCCTTATATCCCAAACATAAGCCCGCACATATTATGTCCATAGTCAGCCCCTTTGAGCCCATCATTTTTTCCATCATAGAAAGTCATATATGCATGAGCATCTCTTTGAAATAAACTTTTTATTCATGTCAAAAAATCATTGTGATTGTGAAATTGTGCTACATCTTTTATATACAATGTGCCAAATAAAGGAGATATAAATCATATTGCCCAAATAAAAAACAGAGGGGAAATAGTGCAAGAAAAATTGAAGAAAGAAAATATCATTGAATGAGGAACTATTATCAACTCCGATTAGCACAATCACCACCTCTACCAATAGAAGACATGAATTCACGCTATATATTCATTATTGCATGCATATGGAACTTTCTATCCTTCATATCCCATTTCATGTGGCATATTGATAACTACCATTTTAATTATCAAACAAAACTAAGCTAACCAATAGTAAAATGGAGACTAACCTAGGTCGATTCACAAGGAGCCTAAATGGATGTAGAAGTTCCAAATTAATCTAATGAGCCACAAATTAACAAGTTAAAAAAATAGTGTTTGATGAGTTTTAATCTAACTACTAAAAGCAAATCCTATGCTATTATTTATGCTTTTAAGTGTTTATGATGATGGGATGAATGAATGACAAGTGTGTTCCCTTGGAGATTACTTTACCTTCATTTTTCAATAAATATGAGAAGTTAATCAGTTGAATTAGAATATGTTAGCTAACAACTCGCTAGTTAAATCTCAATAAAAGCTACAACTAGCAGACATTAAAAGAGATTATGAATCATTCAACTTAGAGATAGCAGGATATGAATTAAATAAATATAACTGTACTCTATTATAGAATCACTTTAATTAATCACAATTATGTTCAACTCGATCAAAGATGAGAATCAATCAAAGGTCAATTATGCATAAATAAGAAATCTAACTCGGTTACCTATTTCTTTGTCATCTACTACTCTAATTGCATCAGTAATTACATAATTAACTACATCAACTCGATACATTTAACTATGAATTAAAAACACAATGAACTCCTTGTTCAGCTCAAGGATTTATGTTCAGCATTATCTCTAAGAGAGCACATCAGCTTAGCCTTGCAGTATCATCTAAACTTCAGCAGCAACACAAAACACAATAACACTCATGGTGAAAATGATAGAAGAATATGAAGATAAAGACTGAACTTTCTTTTGGTTCTATTGTCTAGATAGAGGAAAGTTGCAGATCAGAAAATGGAAATGGAGAAGGAGCAAGAGATATGAAGAATGGCGCATGGAATGGTGTGTGTATTAGAATATGATCAGTAAAAGAAGAGTCAAGTGTGCGTGTCTCAGCCCCCTTGAGTATGGAATCTGCATGGAATATATAGGAGGGGTGTGTGAATGGTGTGACTTATGTGTGGAGTGCATGAGCTGCTACTGAAATGTGTGATTCTGTTCAGATGAGGTGAGTGTGTGTGAACAGTGCAATAAGTGTTGTGTGCGTGAACAATAATCCTCCATGTATCAGCACATGCATGATCTCCCACTTACAATCTGTTCCTCAATTCCTATATCTAGCCCTTATGCTATCACATGTCATCAACTCCTTTAGTCCAACTGTCATTCTGCCTTAATCCATTTTGTTAGTGCATTGGTCTGTGATAGAAAATTATAATAAACAGATTATTTGTTTACTTTAAGTACTAAATTTATATCAATTAATTCTCAACTATTCTGAATATTATTTTATTTAATAATTGCTCAATATATTGATAAATGGGGATAAAAATCAATAATACTCACTTTAAACACACTAAATATCACTACAAATATGAGTTTATCAACTCCCCCACACTTAGCTTTTGTACTCCAAGCAAAATTATGGATCAAAATTGAAGTTTAAACCCTCATGTTTAGCAAATTTGGCAAAAGATTCAGTATAAGCACTTGTAATCATCAATCTTTTCCTTTCAATTGACAACAGTCTAAACTAATCTCATATCAATCAAAGAATTCAAATCATGCAATGAAATTATAGTAAGCAACTAGATTGAGATTTCCTCACAAGGTATAGTGTTTCACTCATTCTCTTGTCAAGGTAATTTTATTCAACCATCTAGTTTAAGCTTCCTGTATACTTGTAACCATTCTACATCTCCAACACTAAATACTACAAGGTTTGTGAATCAAAGGGTCTTTATTAGGGTTGTAATATTGGAAAGGCTAAATGATAAAATGGAAATACATTCCAATGATTAATGAAATCCTGCACATGATCTTAATTCTTCAAGCTAATTCAACATTTTTTTCATCATCTGAATTTGCAACTGCAGAAAGTACCAAATATTTTCCTTTCATTTAAGTTGAATATCACTTTTTTTGTCTATCTCTTATTTCTTTCTTTCTTTTTATCTTTTTTGTACTTTTTCTTTTCTTTTCTTTCACTATTAAAACATATAGCAGATACAATGAAGTTCAAATATCCAACAAGTGATGCAATTTTCACATTTACTACAGCAGAAAATATCATGCACAACATTCATTAATCAAGGATGGATTTTTTTTAAAAGAAAGTGAAGGTCTCAAAGGGGTAAGCAAAGGATTTGATTATTATGTGGCTACTGTTTGGTAAAGAGAGTTTATAAAGAAATGCCCTTATCATTTCCACAATTCCAAGAAGTTATTATGGTTTTGAATCAAGAATTAAGACAAGTTCTGCAAAGTTACTGAACTAGATGGTGTCACACAATGTAAATGAGTATATGTTGGAGGCTCAAATTTCTTCCATCTGGCTTACTCACCCTAATCAACTCACCATGACAAGATTGCATAAATATTAAGCAAAATACATGAGATCAATCATTCAAGCTGCATAATTTCTAGTAGTAAATCAATGAAACAAGTAACTCATACTTCATTAAGCTTACCAATGTTCAAAAGTATGTGTTCAAAATTTAATTTTAAATACATGACAGTAAGTTCCATTAAACTAAGCAACAATCAAATTAAATAGAAGAATTTTTCAGCAGAAGATCAAGTCCAGTCGCGACAAAAAGGTCTTTAGGTCACAACTATTTTACACAGAAGAAATTTTCAGAAAAGATGGAATATTGGTGGCAACATAAATAGTCATTAATCACGAAACATGATCACAGAGAATAATCCTACCAAACATACAGGCTTAGGTCGCGACCCATGTGTCAATCCAGTCACGACCAATATTCACAGAGAGTAACAGTCGCGATAAATATAAGCACAGATCACGACTACACATCACAGAGAGGTAAACATAAAAAAATATGAAATCTTGGGCGCAACTGAAATTATCAGACGTCGTAACTACCTTTCACAAAAAGAAGAGGTCACGACTAATGTTCACAGAGAAGAAACTTGACATATATACACACGTTAGTCGCGACAAGAATAGCACAAGGTTACAACCAGAATATAGAATCTCAGCAGTTGTCTGATTTTTATTTACCCGTTTTTCACACTCAAGTTCATACTCCCCCATACTTAAATTCTACTTTGTCCTCAATGTGAAGAAGTAATGAAACACACGCAAAGGCTGAAGTGATAAAGAAAAAATAAAACCAGAATCTAAGATGAACTTATTAATTTTTATCTACCCTTACTGACTTGGTCTCCTCCCCCATACTTAATCAACAAATATCAGCTCAAGTATATAAGTAAAATAGTGTAAAATTTACTATTATAAGAGGGGAAATAAGGAAGGAGACAACTTGAGTATCATGGGGGTTTGAAGTTCTCCTTGTACAGCTTGAATAATTGGCCATTAACCTGGAATGCTGTACCATCCGCTTCATCCTTTCTTGTTGATATAGCCTTTATCCATCTTAAGAGAAAATCCACAGCTTGCAAAATATATGCATATACAAAAGATAGTGGGGATGATCTTATTGATATAACTGCTGCATTATCTACTTTTGTCCTTGCCATGCAATTCTGTTAATGTTGGACCATATCCTTCAATTGTTGCAGTCCTGAAATGTCTAAAAATTCCAATTTGAAGCTCTCATGAACAGGGTTAGAATGCAGTATATAATTATTTAATTGAAAACTCCCTAACTCAGAGGTTCCAATTCCTTGTCTCTCAGTATGTTGTATAATCCTTGTCCTACAATTATGTTAAATCTATTATAAACCTTCATGGATATTGCTCATCACTTGAAATAGTAAGGTTAGTTCCAATAGAAAAAATATTAAATAAAGATGAAGAAAAATTACCCATAGTGGTAAGCCATCCATTAACTTTAGAATTAATACAGAACATATCACCATTGGATGAAGAAAAAGTAGAGAAATCAGTTGAGGAGTTAGTCTTAGGAGAATATTATCACACTCATTTCCAAGTAATGCACCAATCATGTTAAGTCCTAGGAGAGAATGATCCTGATATAGGTGTCTATACATGTTAAACTGAATTATGTACCCACCAAATTCCATTTTAATAATTCTATTTTTCATGCAAATCATGGTATTAGCTGTCTTCAAGAATGGCCTTCCTAGAATAAGAATACTATCACCAAGAGATTTATTTGACATATCCAAAATATAAAAGTTTGCAGGAAAAACATGTTCCTTAACTTGAACTAAAATGTCTTCTAAAATTCCCTTAGGATTTATAATTCTCTTATAAGCTAATTGAGCTAACACACTAGTTGGTTTGATCATATTTACTCCTAAGGCATGATAAATGGAACTTGGCATAACATTAATAGCATCACCTAAATCTAGCAATGATTTTGGAATAGTTATCTTGCAAATTGTACGAGGAATAGAAAATACACCTGGATCTTTATACTTTACTGGAAGTTGAAAGTTGAAGAGTGTAGAAGCTTTAGGTCCCATTTACACTAATTCATTAGGTTTATGTCTTTCCTTTTGTGTACAACTGTCTGTTAAATATTTTGCATATTTTGACACTCTTTGAATTCTCTCCAGCATAGGCACATTCACTTCAATCTTGCTGAAATGATTAATCACTTCCTTGTTTTGCTCCTATAAGTCTTTCTTCTCGTTGCTCATGAATTTCCTTGGGATCTGCAAATTCTTCATAGTCACTTCTTTCTCAACTAAACTAGAAGTTATTTCTTTTTGTTTGAGCTCTGAATTCACTACTGATTGTGTCTATTCAGTTGTGTCCACTCTAGGATTTCTTAACTCAAAATCTTGTACATAATCAATATGACTTTTTGTACCCTTTTCCTCCCCAAGTAATTATGCTTCTTTCTTACCTTCAGACTTCTTGATGCTAATTATCATTAAACTATTAGAATCAATGTTTACCTCACCTTCCTCTTTACTTTTAGCTTCTGTCACTTATCCCCTAACTTGTTCTTCACTTATTAAACTTATAACATTCATAGATTTATGGTTAATAACTGTATTTGAAGGTATATCTCTACTGAATCTTGCCTAAACATCATCAATTGAATTGGCTAGTTGTGAAACATAACCATTCATGCTTGCTACTTGTGTCTCCCATTGTTCTATTTTACTCTCCATTGTAGCAAATTTAGACTCTGTCATTGATTGGTTGCTCGCCACGGTAGATCTCAAGTCCTTGAAGTTAGAGTAGAAGTTTATATTGATGGAGTTTATATTTGAATTCATTATATTAATGCTATTTATTATCTCAGATATTCCATCATCCTTTGCAGCAGTAGGTATTTCTATAGTTCTAGAAGATTCAGCCACTTGTCTATCATTATTGAATATATTCTGCTTAAAATTCTTGTCTCCACCTCCATCCCTCTATCTAAAATTATGATGATCTCTCCCTCCTTCATTATATGTGTTGGAGTATAGATTCCTTTGTGGATACTATTCTGTTTGCCTTGATAGATAGCTAATACATCTTTATAGTGTGTAGGACAATTAATAGTGGTATGCATAGGAGAATACTAAAGTTGACAACTAGGAGCAACAAGAGCTTGAAAGTATAGGCTTTGAACATGTGAATTGCCCAATTGAACAGCTAGATTATTGATCTGAGCATTCATGGTAGCAACTTGGGAGGATAAACTATTATAATCTTGAGAAGGCCTTGCAGAAATCTCATGGACTTGCCAAGCATCATAGCTACCATACTATTGGTCATTGCTCACTATTTTCTCAATCAGGTTATATGCTTCATCTGGAGTTAAATCATCAATGGAACCTCCAGCAGCTGCATCCAAATTCTTTATGCATGCATAACATAATCCTAAATGGAAATAATGCACCAAATGCTCACTTGGAATCTGGTAGTATAGACATCTAACTAGCAGCTCTTGAAATCTTCCTCAAAACTCATGGAAAGATTCTTGATCATACTATTTTATAGCAAAAATCTCCTTCCTCAATGTAGATGTCTTTGAAGTAGAGAAGTATCTCTCTAGGAAAGTAGTCCTCAAGTTGTTCCAGGAATCCAATGCTTGAGGTGTATGATGTGACATCATATAAAACCATTCATTTGCCTTTCCTTCAAATGTAAAGTGGAATACTTGTCTTTGCAAAGTATCCATGTTAGCACCTAAAGGTTTCATGGATGAGCAAACCCACTGTATAGTCTTCAAGTTCTTAAAAGGATCTTCGCCTGCCAATCCATAAAATTTTGGTAAGTTACTTAACAAAGGACCTTTCAACTCAAAATTAACATCCAAAGCAGAATAAGTGTGAAAAGGACCAAAGTTTGCATTAGAAGTCAATTCTCTTATGCTCCTACATGCTCTTCTATTATTCATGTTATTCTCTCCATGTTGCTCATTTTGAATATTCTGATTATAAGTATGAGTTTTAGCTTTATTAACATGCTCCATGACAAAATAATTATCTAATATAGCACCAGATGCACAATTAGTCTCAACTACAATAGATTTACCAAAAGAACTAGGCTCAACAAAAGATGCAACACTAGTTTGATTTAAGTTCATAGCCTTCTTAATTTACGTAAGTGTTTTATTGATTTCTTTATCCAAATGAAAGAATTCAAAGCTTCTGGTCATGCAAATCATGCTCAACAATGATGAAGAATATCAAATATATCACAAATGCAACAATTCCAGGAATTTAGATGAAGTAATCACAATTCAAAATAGTTAGGTCGTGACTTAAAGGTCACTAGGTCAAGACTAGTAAGCACAGACAAGAGAGGTCACAATAACAGAGAACTTCACATTGCGAGTGACAGTCACAGAGAGATATGTTTTTGAAATTTTAAGTTTTTGTTGCGACTAAATATCACACTAATCGTGACTCACAAACACAGAGAGATATGGTCATGACTAAGTGTCAATTTGGTTACGACTGGAAATCACAGAGAAAAAAACTGGATGAAAAATATTTTTGGTTGCAACCAAAAAGCATTAGATAACGACTAACAGTAATAGAGAGCAAGATGGGTTGAAAACAAATTTTTGGTTGTGATCAAATGTGCTTCTGGTCATGATTAAAATTCACAGAGATACTCATAAATTAATTTTAAGCACTGTCGGCATGACTAGAAAGGCAATTGGTCTCGACTTAACGAGACAAAACACTAAATACACATAAAAACTAAAACACCTATATACTTTTTATGATTTTTAGGCCCAGGAGATTGTTTAAGAAACCTTAACAAGTAAGGCTTCCCAGCAATGGCACCATTTTGATAACTGTTATTTTAATTATTAAACAAAACTACTATCATCTTAATTATCAAATAAAACTAAGCTAACTAATAGTAAAATTGAGGCTAACCTAGGTCGATTCACAAGGAGCTTAAATGGATGTAGAAGTTCCTAATTAATCTAATGAGCCACAAATTAACAAGTTAAAGAGATGGTGTTTGATAAGTTTTAATCTAACTACTAAAAGCAAATCATGTGTTATTGTTTATTCTTTTAAGTGTTTATGATGATGGGATGAATGAATGACAAGTGTGTTCCCTTGGAGATTACCTTACCTTCATTATCCACAGAATATGAGAAGTTAATTAGTTAAATTAGAATATGTTAGCTAACAACTCGCTAGCTAAATCTCAATCAAAGCTATAACTCGTAGATATTAAAAGAGATTATGAATCATTCAACTTAGAGATAGCAAAATATGAATTAAACAGATACAACTGTACTTTGTTATAGAATCACTTCAATTAATCACAACTATGTTCAACTCGATCAAAGATGAGAATCAATCAAAGATCAGTTATGCATAAATAAGAAACCTAACTCGGTTACCTACTTCTTTGTCATCTATTACTCTAATTGTATCAGTAATTACAGAATTAACTATATCAACTTGATACATTTAACTCTGAATTAAAAACACAATGAACTCCCTGTTCAGCTCAAGGATTTAGGTTCAACATCATCTCCAAGAGAGCACATTAGCTTAGCCTTGCATTATCATCTGAACTTCAACAGCAACAGAAAACACAGCAACACTCATGGTGAAAATGATAGAAGAAGATGAAGATAAATACTAAACTTTCTTCTGGTTCTATTGTCTAGAACAAAGGAAAGTTGCATATCAGAGAATAGAAATAGAGAAGGAGCAGGAGATATAAAGAATGGTGTATGGAATGGTGTGTGTGTGTGTATAATAGAATGTGATCAGCAAAAGAAGAGTCAAGTATGCGTGTTAGCCCCCTTGAGTGTGGAATCTACGTGGAAATATAGGAGGGGTGTGTGAATGGTGTGACTCATGTGTGGAGTGCATGAGCTACTGTTGAAATATGTGATTCTGTTCAGATAAGGTATGTGTGTGCGTGAACAGTACAATAAGTATTATGTGCGTGAACAATAATCCTCCATGTATCAGCACATGCATGATCTTCCACTTGCAATATGTTCCTTAATTCATAGATCTAGCCCATGTGCTATCACATGTCATCAACTCGTTTAGTCCATCTATCATTCTCCCTTAATCCATTCTGTTAGTGCATTGGTTTGTGATAGAAAATTAGAATAAATAGATTATTTGTTCACTTTAAGCACTAAATTTATATAAATTAATTCTCAACTATTCTGAATATTATTTTATTTAATAATTGCTCAATATATTGATAAATGGGGATAAAAATCAATAATACTCACTTTAAACACACTAAATATCACTACAAATATAAGTTTATCACATATCTTCATCATTACACCCCTAAAAACCTCTTGATTCTTTGCATAAGTGTTGTATAGTTGATGAGATTTAGAGCCATTACAAATATATGGTAGGATATTTTCTAATTTGAATCTGAATGAAAGAACTCTAACAATGAGAGGACTTGGAGAGCTAAACACTTACATCCTTAAAGCAAATCTATTACTCTCATATAGTTGAGGTTGATTTCATTTAGTAGTTAATTATTTGGCATTGCTCATATTATCATTTTTGCATTCTCAAAAGTTGGTACATTAATTGTCTTAAGGTTTCACTGTGGATTATGTTATTACCTCGGATTTAATAGCTTTGGCTTAAGTGTACTTCATGCCTTTATCCAGGAGTACAAATGTTCAACTGTGGGGGAATTGATAGGACACAAATTGTGTATAGTTTCTATAAAATTTTGAGGGTTTTGTGATGAGTTTACCATTCATTTTATGTCTACAATTTTGTTTTTGTGGTAATACATGATTATGCTTAACAATATGTTAATTTAAGGGTAAAATGGTAAATTAACTCCTTTAAACTACATATATGTTGTTCTTTAGTAGCTGGTTGGACTTTTACAGTGAGCTTTGATGTTTAATTGCAGGTATTTTGGAGGAGAATCAAGGATTAATGTGAGCAAAAAATAGATTACAAGACAAAAAGAATCAAATCAAGGATGACAACCTCTGTGCACTTCAGTTACGACCAAAGTGTCCACAGGTCGCGATCTCACTTCTTCTGGGAAGTTTTATTGCGTTCAAAAGTTGCGACCAAAAATAGGATCTGGTCACGACCAAAGAAGGGAATCAGTGAAGCTACTTATTTTTTATTAGGTTAACCTGACTTTAAAAGGATATGGAAGTGGCAAGCAACTTGGAGGCTGGGTTTTTACCTGATATGGTAAAGAAGTAGTATTCAAACATTTTCTCCACAACTTACCCTTATATCTTCTATCATTCATCTTTCCATCATCATTTTTCTACTTTCGTCATGGCATCACATTTGAGTAGTGATTACAGCATAGCAGGAGTTATGAGAGGCTAAGTTATTGGTCTCTAAGTGATGTATCACATATCTTGAGCTCATGGACTGCACTATACTGGAGAGTTTTCTATTTTTAATCTCACCTTTCTTATGTTTTAGAATTCCTAGATCTAGGGTTTTGATTTTATGAGTAAGGATTGGATATCGATCGATTATTATGAGATTATGTTTTGTAATTGAATTTGGATGATTTGGATACTAGTTTAATATGAATATTTTAGTTTTAATTTTTGGATAATTGGGTTTTTATCAAAGATCGTTGCTACTAATTCGATTGCTTAAAATATATGGTCATCAATCGATGATCATTCGAGGGTATCTTCATCATCTGATTTAATTACACGCTAAGTGGTTTCTTTAACAGCGCATTAATGGTTTTTGAACTAGCTTTGATCAAAGAAGTTTAAGGATTGTTAATATTCTGGATTCAATCGATTGATTGAGGTTTTATTTAAGACTTAATGATTTAAAAACCCCCATATCATATTCAAAGTAAGGATAGATAATTTTCCATCATCAAGAGTATTTCTCAACATATTTCTTTATCAATCCACTTATTCTCCATCTTAATTAAAAATACAAAAACATTTACTTTACTGCACCCTTATTTTATTTCATCAAAAATCAACCAAACCTAAAACTATTTTTACTTTCACTCAGGTTTTCAATGATTTTGTCACCAATCTGCTAGGATTCCAATAAAAGGGCTCTTTGAGAAGAACGATAAGGTTGTGCCTTATACTGCATTAATAGGGTGCAATTACTTTTATTTTGATGAGCCGGATGATGATAATTAGCCCCAATCAGCAAGCTTGATGGAAGGTGTATTTTGAACTATTAGATCAAATAGTATTTGGATTAATCTTGGCCTTCTATTTTCACCCAATTTTTTCGATAAATACCATCTCATAGCATATTTTGGCAGCTTAGATAACCTTAGGAAAATATGCCAAAATTTATTTTGGAGCTAGGAAGAAAGTATACAACTTGGAGCAAAAAGAAAGGTAAATAGTTTATTTAATCTTGGACTTTATTCTAGGAAGTTTGCTCTTGGTTTTAAGAGGTTTTTATGAAATTTTCCCTTTGATGTTGCTACTGGACATTGTGTTTATATGTGGTGGGAAATTCAAGTAGTATTGTTGCTGGACATTTTGTTCATAAGAGGTTTTTGTGACATTCTCTTACTTTTATAAATAGTTTAGACAAGTTTAAACAAACTAGAATCAAGTAGTATTGGTTTTGAAATTCAAGTGTACATGTAATTAGGGTTTTTGTTCTTGAATTTTGTGAGAATTTCGTATGTGAGAATTTCGTGATTTTGATATTTTCAATGGGTTTAAAATAGAAAATTGTGTGGGAGAGAAACAAGTAGTGGAAACACAAAATGAGAATTTTGAAAATAAGGCAAGGAAACTAGAACTTCTAAATTTACTAAATAAATAATATTTTTTCAAAAAATAAATTGTATTTATTAGGACAATGAAACTTCAGTTTTATATTTTTCTCTCAACGTTTAATGAATAAGCTTTCATTAAAAATTTGAACCACTCCATTTTAATTTTTTTTAGATTTAATTATGCATTTTCAAAGTTGGGGCTATAATCTAGAATATTAAGTAAACAATACCCAAAATTTATTTTTTAAAAAATTCATTTTTCTAAGTTAAAGAGATATTAAATTGTTTCAAACTACTTCTAATTAAGTATAATTGAGGGTGAAAATAAGGATGTTATAACTTTCCTGTATATTGAAATTTGTCAGGGTATAGCATTAAGGGCAATAAAGTATGTTCAATTTGTGAGGAAGGGACTTGCTACTATCAACTCTGTCATATAAGAAAGACAGTCTACCTAGGTTATAGGAGATTTCTTAGACAATGCCACCCATACTGTCAACTGAAGAAAAAAAATTTTAGAGGCCAAGAATTTAAAAATGTTCCGGAGCCACTCACAAATAGCAAGCTTATGAAAAGGTAAAAGACATCAATGTTACTTTTGGTAAGACTATTAAGAGAAGTGAGAAAAATATATGAAATTTTTTTGTCTTCTTTAAGCTTCTGTATTAGCAACATCTTCATTCTATCTTTATGTATGATAGTTTCAATAATCAATATAAAATAAATATTAAAATCTCTAATCATTCTCTATATTTCATAACACTTTATTTTTTCCCTTAATTATAAATATTTTTTAATAAAGACAATTATATTCAATAAATTATCAAATATTAAATGTAGGGTATTTCTTTTAATAAAAATTCAAACATTAATTTATCCTATTTATGAGTAACTAATCATTTCTATTAAATCTAATTTTAATTGGTAATATTTTATTTTTCCTTTACTTACTCTCACCATAAAATTAAACTAAAAAAATTTGTTATTGCTATATTGTTGGGTGAAATTCGCTAATTTTTTTTATTTTTATTATTATATTAATTGATAATTGATACAATATATAGGATAAACTTTATAAAAATTTTAAATGATATATTATTTATATTAATATTATCATTATTATTACTCTCTTTTTCATAATATTAAAATAAGAGGGTAATTAATCATTTATAAAAACTTTAGTAGTTCAAAAAGAATCCTTTTATACAGTATTACATAAAGTAAAGAGAAGGTAAATTGACATTTTCACAATCAGGTCTTAACCAAAAGCAGTGAAGGTTGCGACTAAATTTCACAGTGAGTGTTTGCCCTGAACTTACAATAGATAGTCGCGACAAAAATAAACAGAAAGATATTGTCGCGACCTAATTGTACTCATGTCGCGATTGATTTTCACATAGAGCATATTAAGTCCAAAGATCCATGTAAGGTCATGACCACACAAGACATAGGTCGCGACTAAAAATCACAGAGACTACTACCTGATAGTTTTCAACGCCCAAAACATCTTTTACACTAAAACCTTTTAGCCAACAACAAAATAGTTTAAAGTGGGGATCTAATTTTCAACAATTCATCACATATTAAAATAAAAAAACTGAAAATTTTGTGATGAAAGATTTGATTAATAAAAAAAATTTGTATTAATTAGCACAGAAACCATAACATCTCCCCACACTTAAACTTGACAGTATCCTCACTATCAGCAGAATTATAGACATCGTAGCACTATATAAGGTCAATTTAAATCTAGCTTCAGCACAGCAATTAAACACATTACTCAATACAAATTCATAATGAAGTTCACATTTACATTCAAATCATATGTCGCAATACAAAGAAAGCAAGATGACAAGATGGGTAAGCTAAAATCATGCAATTGAGTGTGTATTTAACTCAGAGAACCAATAATAAGTAAACAACGCATGGCAACATAGGGGTATTATCCAAAATATAAGCATACTATAATTAAACACTATCATAATAAATCATCAAGATGAAAAATTAACTACTACTTCTACTGGTTCATCCTTTTCCAATCATCAAACCACATGTCAAACATATAACACATTAAGAAAACTTGTAAAAAGTAAGAGATAGGAAAGGGACAACCTGACCTCAAGGCAGTGGGGCAGACTCCTCATAAAGTTTCAAGAGGTGGCTATTTGCTTGAAAGATTTTGCCCGTTCCTCCTCCTTCAACTCAATCATCCCAAATTTGTGGACTTTAACAACTGTGTAAGGTCCATCTCCGCTAGTTTAGAATTTACCATGTTTGAACTTGAACCTAACTTGGTACCTTAACACTCTATCACCCTCCTAAAATCTCTTCCTCAAGATATGAGCATCATAGATTACTTTTGTCTTTAGTTTATAAATCTCAGAGCTACTAAAGACGTCCAACCTAATCTCTTCTAGCTCTTGAATCTATAACAACCTCTCTAAACTAGCTTCTACAAGGTCCTCATTGTAAGCTTTCATTGCCCAGAATGTCTTATGCTCTATTTCCACAAGCATGTGACAAGCTTTCCTAAAAATTGTCCTATAAGGGGACATAACTAAAGGAGTTTTGAAAGATGTTCTGTACGCCCATAAAGTATCGTCAAGTCTTAAATTTCAATAATTATTGGATGGTTAACAATCTTTTCTAAAATATACTTTATTTCCCTATTAGAAACCTCTGTTAGACCATTAGTTTGAGGGTGTTATGGTGTTAAGACTTTGTGGGTTACACCATATTTTTTCTAATAAGTTATTGATTAGCTTATTATAGAAGTGGGTACCTTGGTCACTGATTAATTTTTGGTACTCTATATCTACTAAAGATATGAGACCTTAAAAACTTGAAGACCGTTTGGACATCATCTAGTCTTGTAGGAATGGCCTTTACCCATCTAGATAAATAGTCTACAGCCAATAAAATATAATAAAATCTAGCTAAAGGTGGAAAAGGTCCCATGAAGTCTGTTCCCCAAACATCAAAAACCTCACAAAACAAAAATAGGTTGTTGCGGCATCTCATGCCTTTTACTAATCCCCAAAATCTTTAGCACCTATCACAAGCTCTACAAAACTAAAAAGCATCTATGAAAAGGGAAGGCCAATAAAAACTGGATTCAAAGACCTTACATGCAGTCATTTTCCCCCCAAAATGACCACCACAAACCTATGAATGGTAAGCTTCTAAAACTGATTTGTGATCTTGGTTTGGTACATATCGTCTTAATATTTGATCTAAGCACAACTTCTACAAAAATAGCTTGTACCAAATAAAGTATTTAGATTCACTCTTGAGCTTTTGGGCTTGAAATTTAGACAAATGAAATGGGATTAGGCCGGTTTCAATGAAATTAACTAAGTGAGCATACCAAGGTTCTACAATAGCAACTAAATAAAGAGATTGATTAGGGAAAGAATCACAAAAAAGATCATAACTAAGTACTCCTTGAAAGGAATTGGAAGACACGCAGCGGAAATTAATTTAAAAATTTTTTCATTCCTTGCCAGGATCTACCGTATGTGTTTAAGTCAAGTGGGAAGAACCATTACCCTTAGTGTTCCTCAGCGACTTTCACAGCTTATGGTCACGACGTTCACAGTTTCTCTCCGCGGCTCATGCTCCCTTTCCGATCGTAAGAAATCGACGACTCAGGTTGGCTTCCTCTACTGGTATCCACACGAACAGCATTCCAACCACAAACGACGTGCTAGTGTCTCTTGTCCCTCTAGGGCTTTCTCAAGAATTTGTCCTCTCCATCTCTATATCGGCAGTTTCTTATCTGTAAACCTTTTACAGATTCCCCTTCGGCCTTTCTGTGTTCTCTGTGTGTCTTGCTCAAAACGTAACTCCTAAAATAAGATATATAGGATGCTATGCGTTTTTCTCTCTACCGAATTGAATTTTGGAGTTAATCTTATATTAAATCTGAAATTAATACAATATCATATATTGTATAATTTTATAAGAAACTAATTAAATAAATAATATTAAATCCGTCCCACAGATTTAATTACCTATTTATTTAACTTTAAATAAAGATGAGACTGAACTATATTTGATTTATTCTCATAAATCAAATTTGAGATATCCTATCAATTTGAATTTTAAATTCAAACGTGATAGGGATTTAATTTATCCTTATGAATTAAATCTTATAAATATCTCTTATATGAGATATCCTATCAATTTGAATTTCAAATTCAAACGTGATAGGGATTTAATTTATCCTTATAAATTAAATCTTATAAATATCTCTTATATGAGATATCCTATCAATTTAAATTTCAAATTCAAACGTGATAATGATTTAATTTATCCTTATAAATTAAATCTTATAAATATCTCTTATATGAGATATCCTATCAATTTGAATTTTAAATTCAAACGTGATAGAGATTTAATTTATCCTTATAAATTAAAGCTCATATATCTCTTATATAATATATATATACGAATTTATATATATATACGAATATAAATATAAATAAATATATACATCCACCCGGGACCATTCATTGAATCTGGACATGTCTTAGATTCAATGAATCTGGACATCATACCTTGTGTTGGGCTATATTATGTGCGACCCTGTAGGCCCATATGAAGTTGGCAGTGGGCCATTTGCTATACTGGCCCATAAGTCACAAGTGGTCTCTAGCAAGGCATAACGACTACCCAAATCATATGAGGATCGTTAAACGATGTAACCTTTTATACAACCATATCATGTCCCTTTTGTCATGCGATATTTTGGTCATGCTTGAGGCATGGATAATGTCATCCTCCTATTCCTGACTATTACTTTCTCGATCCCTGAGTAGTTTGACTGTAGAAATGGAACTACCTTTCCATTACAGTATGGCTATACATTTCTCAGACTCACTCATCGAGGGTCCCAGTAATATCTCTCTACGAATGTGAGGGACAAATTCCATCTTGACCATTCACATTCCTCCGCATGCAAAACCACTAACCCCGAACATAGTCTTTATGATCACTCGGTCAAAAGTGACTTTTGACTAGGTCAAAGCTGAGCGTTTGTCATGTAGGAATCCATGATGATCTCAGGTCAAAGGGCATATTGACATGGTTTGTATATGAGAAAAGCTTATGACGTTACCCATGCAGTTCTCTCATAGTAGGTCGGTCCAACACCTTGTACTCTTACATGTGCCTATGAATCTGATTTATATCTCTATATATCTTCAAAGTTATACTGGTCTTATTTCATTTGTGCTCCCGCATAGATGATCGACCAAGGACATTTAGGATAAGATCATGAATTATCCAAGGATGGTCATCATAGTAAACATGCAAATAATATCACAACACAATTCATAAATCAATAATGTTCATAAGACAATGATTGGCCCCTAGGGCACAATTTCCAACACTCCCCTCGTCTCTCTTGGTAATCTACTGAGATTATTTGCAGTGTGGTTCATATTCCCAGCTCGATCTCTCACTTCTATATTGAACTCTTAAAGCAGTGACATCCATCGTAAAAGTCTTGACTTAGATTGAGGTTTATAGAATAGGTACTTGACTGTTGCATGATCTATGTAAACAACTTTAGAATTAATGAGATATGCTATGAATTTATCCAAAGCCACTACAATTGCAAACAATTCTTTCTTAGTAGTGGTATAATTAATTTGAGCAGTATCAAGTGTTTTTGAGGCATAGGCAATCACCCTAAACAAATTACCTTCCTTTTATCCTATCATAGCTCCCACAGCATAATTAGAATCATCACATGATAGTTCAAAAGGAAGATCCCAATTTGGTGAAGTTAGAATAGGTGGAGAAACCAACCTATCCTTTAATTTTTTTAAAAGCCTCTTTGTAATCAGCAGAAAAAACAAATTCAATGTATTTTTGAAGAAATTTTGAGAGTGGTAAAGCAATTTTACTAAAATCTTTGACGAATCTTCTATAAAATCCAACATGCCCCAGAAAAGATCGAAGTTCTTTTAAAGTTGTGGGGTAGGGCTGTTGGAAATCGTGCCCTAGGGGCCAATCATTGACTTATGAATATTATTGATTTATAAATTTATTAATTATATTATCATATTATTTACATGTTTACTATGATGACCATCCTTAGATAATTCATGATCTTATCCTAAATGTCCCTAGTCAGTCATCTCTGCGGGAGCACAGATGAAATAAGACCAGTATGACTTTGAAGATATATAGAGATATAAATCAGAGTCATAAGCACATGTAAGAGTACAAGGTGTTGGACTGACCCGCTATGAGAGAACTGCATGGGTAACGTCATAAGCTTCTCTCATATACAAACAATGTCAATATGCCCTTTGACCTGAGATCATCATGGATTCCTACATGACAAACCCTCAGCTTTGACCTAGTCAAAAGTCACTTTTGACTGAGTGATCATAAAGAGTATATTCAGGTTTAGTAGTTTTTCATGCGGAGGAATGTGAATGGTCAAGATGGAATTTGTCCCTCATATTCGTAGAGAGATATTACTGGGCCCCTCGATGAGTGAGTCTGAGAAATGTATGACCATACTGTAATGGAAAAGTAGTTCCATTTCTACAGTCAGACTACTCAGGGATCGAGAAAGTAACGGTCAGGAAAAGGAAGATGACATTATCCATGCCTTAACCATGACCAAAATATCATGTGACAAAAGGGACATGATATGGTTGTATAAAATGTTACATCGTTTAATGATCCTCATATAATTTGGGTAGTCGTTATGTCTTGCTAGAGACCGCTTACGACTTGTGGGCCAGTATAACAAATGGCCCACTGCCAACTTCATATGGGCCTACAGAGTCACACACAAAATAGCCCAACACGAGCTATGATGTCTAGATTCATTGAATCTAAGACATGTCTAGATTCAATGAAAGATCTAAGGTGGATGTATATATTTATTTATATTTATATTCGTGTATATATATATATATATATAAATTCGTATATATATATTATCTAAGAGATATATGAGATTTAATTTATAAGGATAAATTAAATCTCTATCACGTTTGAATTTAAAATTCAAATTGATAGGATATCTCATATAAGAGATATTTATAAGATTTAATTTATAAGGATAAATTAAATCCTTATCACGTTTGAATTTGAAATTCAAATTGATAGGATATCTCATATAAGAGATATTTATAAGATTTAATTTATAAGGATAAATTAAATCCCTATCACATTTGAATTTGAAATTCAAATTGATAGGATATCTCATATAAGAGATATTTATAAGATTTAATTTATAAGGATAAATTAAATCCCTATCACGTTTGAATTTGAAATTCAAATTGATAGGATATCTCAAATTTGATTTATGAGAATAAATCAAATATAGTTCAGTCTCATCTTTATTTAAAGTTAAATAAATAGGTAATTAAATCTGTGGGACGGATTTAATATTATTTATTTAATTAGTTTCTTATAAAATTATACAATATATGATATTGTATTAATTTCAGAATTAATATAAGATTAACTCCAAAAATCCAATTCGGTAGAGAGAGAAAACGCATAGCATCCTATATATCTGATTTTAGGAGCTGCGTTTTAGCAACACACACATAGAACACAGAAAGGCCGAAGGGGAATCTGCAAAAGGTTTATAGATAAGAAACTGCCGAAATAGAGACGGAGAGGACAAATCCTTGAGAAAACTCTGGAGGGACAAGAGACGCTAGCACGTCGTTTGTGGTTTGAACGCTGTTCGTGTGGATACCAGTAGAAGAAGCCGACCTGAGTCATCGACTTCTTGCGATCAGAAAAGGAGCACGAGTCGCGGAGAGAAGCTGTGGACGTCGTGACCAGATGCTGTGGAAGTAGTTGAGGAACACTAAGGGTAATGCTTCTTCCCACTTGACTTAAACACATACGGTAGATCCTGGCAAGGAATGAAAAAAAAAATTAAATTAATTTTTGCTGTGTGTCTTCTAATTCCTTACAAGGGCAACGAGGAAAAGACTTCAATTTTTGCTTTATCCACCTCAATTTTCTTGTTAGATATAAGATGTCCAAGTATTATTCCATGATCAACAATAAAATGACACTTTTCAAAGTTCAAAACTAATTTTTTCTCAATGCATCTAGCAAGGATGCTACAAGGCTCTCTAGACACTCATCAAAAGAATTGCCATTACAGTAAAATCATCCATGAATACATCCATATATTTTTCAATGAAATCAACAAATATAGAAAGCATTTAACGCTGAAATGTGCCAAGAGCATTACATAAACCAAATGGCATTCTTTTATAGGCATATGTACTAAAGGGGCATGTAAATATAGTCTTTTCTTGGTCCCTCAAGTCTATTGGGAACTAAAAATATCCTGAATACCCATCTAAAAAACAATAATGGCTTTTCTTTGCTAATCTCTCAAGCATTTGATTAATAAAAGGCAAGGGAAAATGATCTTTCCAAGTAGAATCGTTCAACTTCCGATATTTAATACAAAACCCTCAAAATGTTATAAAAACTATACACAATTTGTATCCTATCATTTGCCCTAGAAGCTGAAGAATGATATCATCCATGATATCATATAGGGCTGTGTTTGGCACAAAACATGGAGAAATAATTATAGAAAAAATTTCAGTCCAATCTGATACTGATCTAGTCGGTTTCATAAATACCAGCCTGATTTATGTTTCTAGTTTTTATAATATTCTAGAATATGCATTCTATCATGAAAACTAGTGTTTAGATTTTTTCTACTACTGAAATTGTTAGAGTGAGTATTTATCTGCTTACCATCCCTTGAAAAATTACCAAAATGCCTTTAGTTCACTATCTTACACTATATTGACTGTAAGGGCATAATTATCATTTCAAACATCTTTACATCTTATCAGGGCATATTCTGACTCTTCTTAATCATCATTGTGCCTGCCTTAGACTTTTGACCTGTCTAAAATGCCCTTCATCCATCTCTTGTTCACTATTACAACACAGGGGCATTTTTGTAAATTTGTATTTTTTAGGGTTCCTTTGGACACTAGCCCACATGACTGTTCAAATATCTTACTAGGCGTATGGGATGCCAACTTGGGCCTTTACATGGGTCCAATACATTTATAGCTCAGTTTCCAAGAAACCTCACCCAAAAGTATTTGTCGGGAATATTATTCTACTGTAAATTCTATTAAAAATTTTACATAACTTCTTTTTGAGCTATGTCAATTTTATAAATTTCTATATTAATTATGAGAATTTACAACCAAATTTCATTTGATTAGGAAATCTGAAAGGTCCTATAATAAGCTCTAGATTTTATAAATTAATATCAATTATCTAGGGTCTCAAATCAAAATTCTGAAAAAAAATGTACCTGACCCAATTTCCATTCTCTATTTACTAGTAAAATTTGGGACTACGGCATTTTTAGACAGTTATAGGCCTTTTTTGGCACAACTTCCTCATAATTATAATTTTATCCTTGCGCTTTTGATAAATTACATTTAAGTCCTCAAACTTTTTGTAATTACACTTATTAGACCAACATTTATGTATACATTCTATTTTGGCCCGAGAACTTTTCTAAATTTTACTTAGGTCCTTGAACTTTCTATTATTTACAATTTAATCACTTTCCTTCCTTAGAGTGCAATATTTTCCTTAGAGAATCTTATGTATATTATATACAAACTGTAGATACATACTAGATAAGAAAATTGGGGATCTGACATTTCTCTCTCCTTTAAAATAAATTTTGTCCTTGAAATTTACAATATATACATGCTAAGGAAATAACTTAGGATATCCTTTATTCTTTCCTCTACTTCAAATGTAGCTTCTTTCTTAGTTAATCCTTTCCAGACCACTTTGACTAACAAAATCTATTTATTTCAGAGATGCTTAACTTTTCGATCAATAATTTGTACTGGTCAAACTTTATATGTTAGGGCATCCCGCAGTGCAACATCATCTTGTTTAATCATATGTGATAAGTCTGGAACATACTTCTTTAACTGGTAAACATGAAATACATAAGTATCTGGCTGAGATTTAGGGGAAGAGCTACTTATAAGCCTCCGATCCTATTTTTGTGAGAATCTAAAATGGTCCTATATATTTAGGACGTAACTTCCTTACTTTGATTGATTGACTGGCTCTTGTAGTTGGAGTCAACTTAAGAAATTCATGTTCTTCTTCAAACTCCAATAGTTTTCTGCTAATATTAGCATAGCTTTTCTGCCTAATTTAAGCCGTTAACAGTCTTCTTCTGATCATGTCAATCTGTGCTATAGTTTGATATGTTATATCAGGACCAAACATTCTTCTCTCGCTTAACTCTAACTAGTATAATGGAGATCTATACTTACGTTCATAGAGTGCTTCAAATGGGGCCATCTAAATACTAGTATGATTGCAATTGTTATAAGCAAACTCTATTAGTGGTAGATTGACATCCCAACTCCCTTTAAAATCCAAAAAATAAGCTCTTAGTATATCCTTTAGTGTCTGGATTATTCTCTCAGACTGACCATCTGTCTGAAAAATGATAGGATGTCCTAAACTTGAGAGTAGTGTCCATTTCTTTATGCAAAGCTCTCTAGAAATTAGATGTAAATCTAGGGTCTCTGTCAAATATGATACTAATTAGGACACAGTATAGTCTAACAATCTTTTTTATATATAACTTTGCCAGCTTTTCTAGAGAATCTTTCTTATTTATTGCCAAAAAATGAGATGACTTTGTCAATCGATCAATTACTACCCATATTGTGTCATGCTTAGCTGGATTCATGGGTAGTCCTTACACAAAATCTATGGCAATTTTCCACTCAGGAATGTTTAGAGGTTGCAATTTTCCAACTGGCTTCTAATGTTTAATCTTTACTTTCTGGCATGTTAGGCATTTTGCTACATAAGCCACTACATCCTTCTTTAATCAAATCCATCAAAATAGACTTTTAACATCATGATATATTATGGTCACACTTGGATACACTGTATATAAGCTTTTATGTGCTTCATCTAAAATTTTCTCTCTTAATCCATTTGCATTAGGGATATATGACCTTCCCCTAAACAGTAGTAATCCATCTTGGAAGATTTCAAAATTTTGTTTCCCCTATATCTAACTTATCCTTAAAAATTATTACAAGCTTATCGTGCTTCTGAGCTTCTTTTATCTCATCTTCCATGAAAGCTCTGACCTACATTCCTCCATAAGAATTCTCTATTATCTACATCTAGTATAAATGACTCCGATCTCTGACATCTTCTACTAATTTCAATTCTTTGATCATCAGACTTACCACCTGTACTACTTTTCTACTGAAAGCATTTGCTACAACATTTGCTTTTCCTATATGGTATTTAATCTAGAAATCATAATATTTCAAGTTGCATATTTAATTCTTTTTGGTCATGCATATACTTTAGGCTTTTGTGGTCACAGTACAATTCTATAGTGGTTTCATACAAATAATGTCTCCATATCTTGAGAGCATAGACTACAGCTGTAAACTCTAGATCATGAGTTGGATAATTTTCTTCATATGGCTTTAACTGTCAAGAGGCGTAGGCTATTACTCTACCTTGTTGCATTAACACACATCCTAACCCCTATTTGCTAACATCAATATATACAACATAAGTCTGGGTTAGATATGGAATAATCATCATGGGAGTAGTGGTTAACCTTTGTTTCAATTCTTGAAAACTGGTCTCACACTTCTTATCCCACTTGAACTGCTAGTTCTTTCTGTTCAACTTGGTTAACGACAAGACAATTCATGAAAAATCCTGAATACATCTTCTATAATACCTTACTAAGCCCAAAAAACTTTTAATCACATTCACTGTCTTTAGTTACTCCCAGCTTAACACTGCTTCAACTTTACTAGGATCTATAGTTACCCCTTCATAGGATATAACATGATTGAGAAATTTGACTTCTTGAAACCAAAACTCATATTTACTAAGTTAGCGTAGAGTTGTTTATCTTTAAGAATACTAAGGATAATCCTCAAGTTCCTTTTATGCTTTTCAACATATTTGGAGTACACTAGGATATCATCAATGAAGACCATAACAAATTGATCCAAATAACCTAAAGATTCTATTCATATAATCTATAAGATTGTAGGTGTATTAGTCAAACCAAAAGGCATAACAAAATATTCAAAACAACTATAACGAGTCCTAAAATCAGTCTTTGAAATATCATCCGATTTAATCCTCAGTTAGTGGTAGCCATATCTTAAATCAATCTTAGATAATAAACTTGCTCCAACTAATTGATCTAGTAGGTCATCAATTATAGGAAGAGGGTACCTATTCTTGACAATAATATTATTTAACTCCCTATAATCAATGCATAATCTTATACTACTATCATTCTTCTTAACGAAGAAAACTAGAGCACCCCATGGTGAAACACTGAGTCAGATGAAACCCTTCTCTAAAAGCTCCTCAATCTGCTTCTTTAATTCAATCATCTGATTAGGAGCCATACGAAATGGGGCTTTTGATACTGGTTCAGCTCTAGGTACAATATCAATTGTAAACTAAACTTCTTATTCAGGAAGTACTTATTGAATCTCTTTTGGAAAAACTTCAGGAAATTCTTTGACTATGGGAATATCAACCCCTTCTTCTATTTTTGCTTGAAAAAAGAAGAAGATCATGTACCCTTGACATCTTTTTTGTAAGAATTTATCTTCCTAAGCCTCTTTTATAAAATTCACCC
The DNA here is from genome assembly GCA_037074615.1 of Leucaena leucocephala. Lineage (NCBI taxonomy): Eukaryota > Viridiplantae > Streptophyta > Magnoliopsida > Fabales > Fabaceae > Leucaena > Leucaena leucocephala. The sequence continues at coordinate 5,242,743 of CM073561.1, read as the reverse complement.
TTATGTTAGAGCTCAAATATGTTGTTGCCTTTGGACAAAGAACTAGGGTCTTGTTCTTACAGTCTGTAACACATTATTAGAAGATAACCAGTGTAATCCGATTATGACATGAATTTCTCAGAAAGGCATACATATTAAATCTATAATAGTGTAACAATATTCATATAGAATAACACTATTTAAGCACATATCAGATGTAACTACTCTAGCATTTGTAGGGATTATCACACATATAGCATAATGTAACATATTAATCTTAAGGCCTAGGCATTTAGCACATTCATAAGAAATAAAGGAATGACTTGCAGCCGAGTCAAACATAGCAATCATAGAGTGATTATTGAGATAAATGGTATATTGGATCATATCGAGTGATTTCTAAGGACAATCCTTAAAGAAATATCCAGGTTTTCCATATGTATAGCAAACATTCTTCCCCATCAAATATGGCATATCACCATAATTCTCTCCGTACTTATCATATACTTAGAACCTTGGGTCTCGATTGCCAACATTACCCTGAAAGTTTCCTCGATTAGGCCTTCTATTCTGCCATTGCCTTTTTCTCTCCTTATAGCCACTACCACTAGTAGCATCTCAGCTTTGACTGGTCTTTCTAAGAGTAACATTTTCCTTGCTTATTGGTTTAAATAACGTTCAATAATTCAGGCTGTTTTCAATTATTCAACATGCCTCCACTGCTTTGTTAATTGACTATATTGTTAATAAGTCATCTTTTAACGTAGTATTTAGTCCTCTAATCATTCTCTTCGTTGTCTATGGTTCATAAACTTAGCCAAATATTCATCAAATGGCTCTTTCTGTTATTGCCTCAGTACAAGAAATTTAGCTTCTTGTTCATGCCTGATAGGATGCAAGTTGTATATAGTTTCTTTGATATTTTCAAGGGTTTTATGAGAAGTTTACCATTTATTTTGTGTCTGTAATTGTGATTTTGTGGTACATGATTATACATGGCAATATGCTGATTAAAGGATTAAATGGTAAATTAACTCTTCCAAACTACATTTATGTTGTTCTTTAATTAGTTAGATTTTTATAGTAAGCTTTGATTTTAAATTGCAAGTGTTTTGGAGGAGATTCAAGGACCCAATTTGAAGTAGAGAAGGAATCACTAGAGAAAGAGGACCTAAAATATGAAAGTCAGCTTCTGTGATGTTTAGACACGACCTCAAAGTCCTCAGGTCATGGCCTATTTTCTCCTGGGAGGTTCTCTATGTTCTCATGTCGTGACAAAAACTAGGATCTAGGTGTGACTAGAAAAATCAATTAGTGAAATTGTGCGTTTTCATTTAGGTTACTCTGTAATTAAAGTAAAGAGGAGTAGTCAGACGGGAGGAGGCTGTATTCTTGCCAGATTTGGCTAAGAAGCAGCTGCTCTTCTTTCTCTACATTCTCTCTATAACCTCCATTCACACTTTTCTTTTTCATTGATCTTTCCAACAATTTTCACATTTCTGCACAGATTAATCCACTTCTACCATCTTTATCTTGACTTTTCCATTACCTTTTTCTGCATTCTTTATGGCATCATTTCTGAGCAGCGATGGTAGCACAGAATGAGCTATGATAGGCTAGGTCTTTAGTCTCTTGGTGATAGATTGCATATCTTAAGCTCATGGACTATACTGGGGAGTTTTCTATCTTAATTTTTACCTATTTTATATTTTGACATTTATATATTTAGAGATTTCCTTGTATGAATAGGGATTAAATGTCAATTTTATTCTCATATTGGATATTTGTAATTGACATTGTATGGTGATATTGTTGATTTTAATGTAAACATTTCAGTTTTGATTTCTGGATAGTTGGATTATTATCAATAATTATTGATGTTTAATTCAATTGCTTTAATTGTATGGTTGTTGATGGATGATCATTTGAGAGATTACTATCATCTGATTTAATTATACACTAAGTGATTTTCAACAGTGTGTTAAGAAGTTTTTAAACTAGCTTTGACCAAATGATAGTTATGTTTTCACTATCAAAAGTCTTTCTTAACATATTTTTTACATAATCCAACTCATTTTCCTCTTAATCAAAAATAAAAAGTATTTACTTTACTGCACCCTTATTTTATAGTATCAAAGTTCGATCAAACCCAAAACCTATATTTTTACTGAGTTTTTCAATGGCTTTGCTCACTAATTTGCTAGGATTCCAATAAAAAAACTCCTTGAGAGGAACGATAGGGTTATACCTTATACTACATTATCGGGTGCAATTATTATTTTTGATGAATTAGACGACAACAATTCGAGCCAATCAATTGTGCTATTATCGGGGAGCCAACTAATTGGTTGTCAATTCCATTATCTACCTATTTCAATTCTTTTTGTTTGAACTTTAGTTTTTGTTATTTTGATTGCATAACATAAAAATTTTTAGAAATAGAAACAAATATGTTATTTTCTTTCACTTTGGCATTTGCATCATTACATAGCATTTTGCATTTTTTCTAATTTATTGCAACCTAATTGATTTTTTTGCTGTGGAACTACTGTGTTTGATTTAGATTGCTTGCTGGGTTATTCCTGATTGTTTATGTGTTGTATGCATAGAACAGCCGAACCATTAGTGACTTTTGAATATGAAATTGAGAGGAAATTTAGGAAACTAAGAAGAGAATTTAGAGAAGAATGAACTAGTAAAGCTGTAGCTAAATAAGAGGTAAAATCAACAAAATCTAGTTCATCCTCTAATGTCCCTGGATCTAAAATTGAACTTAATTTAGAGATCCCATTAGAAATTTCCAATATAGATAAGATTAATCCTAATGGGCATAATGGACATAATAGGCAGGGAGAAAATAAAATACCAATTAATGTAGAAGACAATAGAAGTGTGAGGGAAATAAATCATTCTCATTTGAATTATGATCCTTATGGTTTTTATACTCAAGAGACTAATTTTGAAATTAAAGTAGCTTTGATTGCAAATAGTTTTATAAGAGAATATCCACATCGACACTTGCAAACTATGCAATGATATGCTATTCGATAAAGCCTCTAATAATTGCAATGGATGATATCTTAAGGAGATGTTTCCATTTTATTATGGAAAGGAAGGCTAAGGAGTGGTTATATAATCTGCCAACTCATTTCTCAACTCTTATATGGGATCAGTTGAAGTCAATATTTTTAAAACAATTCTTCCTGATCTCTAAGATAACTCAGATGAAAAAGGAGATTACAAATATTCTGCAACAAGATAGAGAATCATTACATGAATATTGGACAAAATTTATCAATTTATTGACTCGATGTCCGCATCACAACATTACAAAGGCTGATTTAGTAGATATTTTCTTTGATGGTCTACTTCCTCACAACAAGGTATCCCTGAATGTAGCAGCAAATAGATCTTTGAGAGATAAAAATCCCCAAACAAGTTGGAAGTTATTCCAAAAAATGGCTAATGAAGACCATCAAACTGAGGATCCAAAGAGAATGCCCATATCATCTTTGGGTAATTCTAAAGATATTTTAGCAGAAATAGTAGCTTTAGAAAATTAAATGGAAAAGAGAGTGAATTTACTTGAAAGAGAGTTACATTCTATAAAGCAAGTTCATGCAGTAAGAACCTCACAAGCATTAGTTACAGGATGTGAGTTATACGATTCAATGATGCATGCAACAAGTATATGTGATAGACAATATGAAAAAGTAGTAACAATGTATCAAGGGAAACACAATCAATACCAGAAGAGAGATCTATATTCTAAACACATATAATCTTGGTTAGAAAGACCACCCAAATTTTAGGTGGGGAGTGGGAAAAATAGGCAAAACTAATTCTAAGGATGTGGTGTTTCTTAAAGTAACTACTAAAGTAATGCAAGGTATATGGTTCCTACTCAATCTAATGTTTTAGCAGCATCAAGACCAGATGAGATTTCTCAATTGTTGAAGAATATGACTATAAAAATGAACAACATGGATGGTAGAATGACCAATATAGATAATAAGTTCAAAGAGAATAATGGTCAATTCACTTTTACAGCTTTAATTCTTTAAAGTATATAAGAAGGATAATGCAGATATGCATAGAAAACTTGAGGAGTTAAGTTCTAAGAATACAGATATTACAAGTCATTTAACTCAAGTTTCTAATACAGTGAGTGATATTCAAGCAAAGAGCTATGGCAGTATACCTTCGAATATTGTTATTAATCCGAAGGGTGTGAATGCTAGATCACTCAGAAGTAGGAGAAAAGTTCATTTTAAGGAAGATGATGTACCAAATGAGGATATAGAAGATCTTGAAGTTAAAAATACATTATTTTCACAGATGAAAACTGGGAAATCAAAGAGTATGAAAGAATAGCAGCTTATGACTAAAAAAAGCAACTCAAGAGGAGAACTCACAGGAGGAAATATAAAAGAAGTAAGAAGAGGAAGTGATAATGCAAAGTCCAACATATAGTGCAGGTCAAGGACTTATGTTCCCAGCTGATTTCTATATTTTGGACATGTCTAGTGAGCTAGTGAATGAGAGCACTTTGATCGTAGGTAGACTCTTCCTCCAAACTTCTAAAACAATTATTAGTATGAAGTATAGTTCAATTACAATGGAAGTTGGGGAACATGTAGTAACTTTCAATATGAATAAAGCCATGAAATATCCTCTTGACGATTCTGCTTTTATTGGCATGAATGCTATTGATTATGCTATTGAAGAGGCTAAGGATGACCATGAATTAAGTTTACATAATAGGTATGATTCTATGCTGCATAATTCCCAAAAGTCCCATGAAGTATCTTAGGAGCATGTTGATTCAAATTCATCTTTGAGTGCTTATGATGATTATTTTGCATATCTTTCTTTTGTTTATTCTTTTCTTGTTCTTGTGAAAGTAATGCATCATGTTTCAATTGCTCATATGTAAATAGCATGTTTTTAGTTTCTCAAGAATTCTTGTTCTCATCAAATTTTGATTCAATTTCATCATTTTCGAGTGATAATGCATTTGCAAAGGATTTGTTGAGTGATTTTATAGGAATATAAGATATTATGGAAGTTGGAAGTGGAATAAATAAGAAGGGTCGAGTTTATGTGATACCAAGTCACAACATGAAGATCTTCATGTTGAGACTAGATACCAGCTTGTTGAGGGAGAGACTCTATGTGAAAAGGGGTCGCGACAAGATGATTATTTAGTTGCGACCATAAACTTTTGAGACTATGAGTCGCGACCCATGGATTATCAAGTCATGACCAAAAGATCCAGAGATGCTCTTTATCAAAATGAGTCGCGACCTAAAGTTGAAGATAAGCCAGAGAGGTCACGACTAAGAATGTCATATACAACCAGTGAACTTTAAATTTCTTCTATTCCACATTCCCATGTTATGGTTAAAGGGCTAATATGTTCTAACTCTACTATTTATTACTCCCATTCTAAGATTGCATCTCATACTTTATGATTAATGATTTGATCTTTGATTATAATACAGATATGAAGGACAATGCATTCAATGAAGTTGCATCTTTAGACCAACTTAACCTTGGTGCAATACCTGAAGAGATTAAAAGTAAGATGGAGAGCCCAAATGAGCTGAACATGAACAACCTCTAAGAATCTATAAAGGGGAGTATTTCTAGTTTAACTTACCCCCATCTCATCCCTTCTATTGTTTAAACCCCTAGATTTAGAGTTAAAATATTTACTTTCTAACCTTAAGTATACTTATCTTGAACCAGATTCAAAATTGCCAGTAATAATTCTAGTTCTTTAACTGTTAGTGAAGAGTCTAAGTTACTAAACGTGCTTAAGAAGAATAGAGAGACTTTGGGTTGGATGCCACTAGATGTACTCATAGGATTTTGCTTAATAAAGATTCTAAGCTAATTAAATAACCCTAAAGGATATTGAACCCATTGATTTCTGATGTTGTTAGGAAGGAAATTAGTAAATTGCTGAAGACAGGGATCATATATGCTATTTCAAATAGTGAATGGGTATCTCATGTTCATATAATGCCTAAAAAGAGTGGAATGACAGTAATGAGAAATGAGAATATTGAATTAATATCTACTAGAGTGCAAATTCATGGAGGATTTATATTGATTATAGGAAGTTAAATGACTTTACTAGGAAAGATCATTTTCCCTTCCTTTTATTGATCAAATACTTGAGAAATTAGCAAGGAAAAATCATTATTGTTTACTAGATAGGTATTCAAGATATTTTCATATCCCAATAGACCCGAGGGACCAAGAAAATACTATATTTACATGTCCCTTTAGTACATTTTCCTATAAAAGAATGACATTTGGTCTATATAATGCTCCTGACACATTTTAGCATTGTATGCTTTCTATATTTGCTGATTTCATTGAAAAATGCATGGATGTGTTCATGGATGATTTTACTATATATGGCAATTCTTTTGATAAGTGTCTAGAGATTTTTGATAAAATTCTTGCTAGATGTGTTGAGAAAAAATTGTTTTTGAACTTTGAAAAGTGTCATTTCATGGTTAATCATTGAATAGTACTTGGACATCTTATATCTAGCAAGGGAATTGAGGTTTACAAAGCAAAAATTAAAGTAATTTCCTCATTTCCTTACCCCACAACTTTAAAAGAACTTTGACCTTTTATGGGGCACATTGGATTTTTCAGAAGATTCATTAAAGACTTTAGTAAAATTGCTTTGCCACTCTCAAAGCTTCTGTAAAAAGACACTGAATTTATTTTTTCTACTAATTACAAAGAGACTTTTCAAATATTGAAGGATAGGTTGATTTCTCTACCTATTCTAACTTCACCAGACTGTGATCTTCCTTTTAAACTATCATGTGATGCTTCCAATTATGCTGTGGGAGCTATGTTAGGTCAAAAGGAAGATAATTTATCTAGGGTGATTGATTATACCTCTAAAACACTTGATACTACTCAAATTAATTATACCACTACTGAAAAAAAGTTATTTGCAATTGTAGTGGCTTTGGATAAATTCAAAGTGTATCTCATTAATTCCAAAGTAGTTGTCTACACAGATCATGCAGTAATCAAGTATTTGTTCAAAAAATCATAATTTAAGCTAATAATTCTATGATAGATGCTACTGCTTCAAGAGTTTGATATAGAAGTGAGGGATTGAGATATAAAAGTGAACCATATTACATATCATCTAAGAAGATTACCAACAGAGACAAGGGGAGAACTTACTTCTAATTTTATTTGTGATTCTTTCCCTATTCAGTCTCTTTGTTTGGTTGATGTTGTAGAACCTTGGTATACTCATTTAGTTAATTTTATTGAAACTAACCTAATTCTATCCTATTTGTCTAAATTTTAAGCCCAAAAGCTCAAAAGTGGATCTAAATATTTTATTTAGGATAAACCTTTTCTATATAAGTGCTGTGATCAAGTATTAAGATGATGTATTCCTGATCAAGATCACAAATTAGTTTTAGAAGCTTACCATTTAGGACTGCACATAGGGTCCTTGAATCCAGTTCCTATTGGCCTTCCCTTTTTAAAGATGCTTTTGAGTTTTTATAGAGCTTGTGACATATGCCAAAGATTTGGGGGAATTAGTAAACAGCATGAGATGCCGCAACAACCTATTCTGTTTTGTGAGATTTTTTATGTATGGGGAATAGATTTTATGGGACATTTTCCACCTTCAACGGGATTTTATTACATTCTTTTAGCTATAGATGATTTATCTAGGTAGGTAGAGGCTATTCCTACGATACTAGATGATGATCAAACGGTCTCCAAATTTCTAAGGTCTCACATCTTTAGTATAATTGGAGTACCGAGAGCATTAATTAGTGATCAAGACACTAATTTGTGTAATAAGTTAGTGAATAGTTTATTGAAAAAATATGGTATAACTCATAAAGTCTCTACCCAATACCACCCTCAAACTAATGGTCTAGTAAAGATTTCTAATAGGGAAATAAAGCATATTCTAGAAAGATTGTTAAGCTATCCAATAAGGATTGAAACTTAACACTAGATAATGCTTTATGGGCATACATAACAACTTTTAAAACCCTTCTACGCATTTCCCTATATAGGACGATTTTTAGGAAAGCTTGTCATATGCCTATGGAAATAGAGCATAAGAAATTTTGGGCAATGAAAGCTTGCAATAAGGACCTTGTCAAAGCTAGTTCAGAGAGGTTGTTGCAGATTTAAGAGCTAGAAGAGATTAGATCAGATGTCTACAATAGTTCTAAAATTTATAAACTTAAGATAAAATTAATCCATGATGCTCATATTCCTAGAAAAACGTTTAAGGAGGGTGATAGAGTGTTAAAGTACCAAGCTAGGTTCAAGTTCAAATATGATAAATTCAAAACTAGATGGTATAGACCTTACACAGTTTTTAAAGTCCACGATTTTAGGATGATTGAGTTGCAAGAGGAGGTAACAAGCAAAATATTTCAGGCAAATAGCCACCTCTTAAAGCTTTATAAGGAATCTGCTTTGACCCTTCAAGCTAGGTTGTCCCTTTCTTATCTCCTACTTTTTACATATTTTCCTAATGTGATATATGTTTGATATGTTGGTTTAAGGATTTGAAAGGGATGATTCAGTATGATAGTATTTATTTTTGGTTTATTTCAGTTTTGAATAACACTCCTTTATTGTCCATGTTTGTTTACTCATTGTTGATTATCTAAGGTGCTTACTGTTGGAAATCATGCCCTAGGGGCAATCATTATCTTCTGAACATTATTAATTTATGAATTTATTAATTGTGTTATCATATTATTTGCATGTTTACTATGATGACCATCCTTGGATAATTCATGATCCTATCCTAAATGTCCCTGGTTGGTCATCTCTGTAGGAGCACAGATGAAATAAGACTAGTATAATTTTGAAGATATATAGAGATATAAATCAGAGTCATAAGCACATGTAAGAGTACAAGGTGTTGGACCGACCCGCTATGAGAGAACTACATGGGTAACATCATAAGCTTCTCTCATATACAAACCATGTCAATATGCCATTTGACCTAAGATAATCATGGATTCCTACATGACAAACGCTCATCTTTGACCTAGTCAAAAGTCACTTTTGACTGAGTGATCATAAAGACTATGTTCGGGCTTAGTGGTTTTACATGCGGAGGAATGTGAATGGTCAAGATGGAATTTGTCCCTCACATTCATAGAGAGATATTACTTGGCCCCTCGATGAGTGAGTCTGAGAAATGTATGGCCATACTATAATGGAAAGATAGTTCCATTTCTACAGTCAGACTACTTAAGGATTGAGAAAGTAACAGTCAGGAATAGGAGGATGACATTATCCAAGCCTCAACTATGACCAAAATATCGCGTGACAAAAGGGACATGATATGGTTGTATAAAAGGTTACATCGTTTAACGATCCTCATATAATTTGGTTAATCGTTATGTCTTGCTAGAGACCGCTTGCGACTTGTGGGCCAGTATAGCAAATGGCCCACTGCCAACTTCATATGGGCCTACAGGGTTGCACACAAAATAGCCCAACACGAGCTATGATGTCCAGATTCATTGAATATAAGACATGTCCATATTCAATTAATGATCTAGGGTGGATGTATATATTTATTTATATTTATATTCGTATATATATATAAATTCATATATATATATTATATATAAGAGATATATGAGATTTAATTTATAAGGATAAATTAAATCTCTATCACGTTTGAATTTAAAATTAAAATTGATAGGATATCTCATATAAGAGATATTTATAAGATTTAATTTATAAAGATAAATTAAATCCCTATCACGTTTGAATTTGAAATTCAAATTGATATAATATCTCAAATTTGATTTATGAAAATAAATCAAATATAATTCAATCTCATCTTTATTTAAAGTTAAATAAATAGGTAATTAAATCTGTGGGACGGATTTAATATTCTTTATCTAATTAGTTTCTTATAAAATTATACAATATATGATATTGTATTAATTTCAGAATTAATATAAGATTAACTCCAAAATCCAATTCGGTAGAGAGAGAAAATGCATAGCATCCTATATATCTGATTTTAGGAGCTGCGTTTGAGCGATACACATAGAATACAGAAAGGCTGAAGGGGAATCTGCAAAAGGTTTGTAGATAAGAAACTGCCGAAATAGAGACGGAGAGGACGAATTCTTGAGAAAGCCCTGGAGGGACAAGAGACGCTAGCACGTCGTTCGTGGTTAGAACACTGTTCATGTGGATACCAGTAGAGGAAGCTGACCTGAGTCATCGACTTCTTGCGATCGGAAAGGGAGCACGAGCGGTGGAGAGAAGCTGTGAACGTCGTTACCAGAAGCTGTGGAAGTCGCTGAGGAACACTGAGGGTAATGCTTCTTCCCACTTGACTTAAACACATACGGTAGATCCTGGCAAGGAATGAAAAATTTTTAAATTAATTTCCGCTGCGTGTCTTTCAATTCCTTACACTTACACACTCAATTGCATGCTATAGTTTACCCATCCTTTAATCTTTATTTTTTCTTAAACTGCTTTGTATGATCAGAATGTGATTGTGTGCTTCACTGCTAAATTTGCATTGAGTTGTGTATTAGTTTGTTATAGGAAAGATTTAGGATGATATGGAAGAATTAGGAAGAGGTTTGGGGTCCAGTAGGGAGTAATAATGTATAAGGGTCACAACCATATATATTATGGTCTCGACTAATGTGGTTATGGGAAGAATAGAGCTCTCTATGTATTTTAGTCACGATGTGAGTACATTATAGTCGCGATAGGACCTCTTTGAGTACTTTAGTTATGACTTGAAACATTTTTTCTCGCAACGTCATTAAAGTATTTAGCTTTGCATTTTGATCCTCATACCTTTTAAATATCACTAACCCACATACCCCACAACCTTAGTGACAGGCTCAAGTTGTGGTCCTCTGATCCATAAAAAAATAATGATTGCACCCAATAATATAGTATAAGGCACAACCCTATCGTTCTTCTCAATAAGCCTTTTTATTAGAATCCTAGCAAATTGGTGGGCAAAGCCATTGAAAAAATGAGTAAAAACGTGGGTTTTTGGGTTTGATTAAATATTGATGCTATAAAATAAGGGTACAGTAAATTAAATATTTTTATATTTTTGACTAAGATGAAAATGAGTTAGATTGTGAAAGAAATATATTAAGAAAGACTATTGATGTTGAAAACATAACTATCCTTACTCTTAATTGATATGGGAGATTTGAAATCACTAAGTATTAAATAAAACCTTAATCAATCGATTAAGTCCAGTGCAATAATAGTTCTTAAACTCCTTTAATCAAAGCTAATTTAAAAACTTCTTAATACACCATTGAAAACCACTTAATGTGTAATTAAATCAGATGATGATAATGCCCTCAAATGATCATCAATCAACAACCATAGACTTTAAGTTTAAGCAATTGAATTAAACTTCAATAATCATTAATAATAGTCCAACTATCCAAAAATTAAAACTGAAATATTTATATTAAAATCAGCAATCTCATCATTCAATGTCAATTACAAATATCTAATATGAGAATAGTCAATCAACATTCAATCCCTAGTCATACAATGAAATCCCTAAATCTAGAAATGTCAAAATATGAAATAGGTGCAGATTAAGATAGAAAACTCCCCAGTGCAGTCCATGAGCTCAAGATATGTTGTCCATCACTAAGAGACTAAAGTTCTAGCCTCTTATAGCTCTTATTGTGCTACCATCGCTGCCCAGAAATGATGCCATGAAGAATGTAGAAATAAGTGATAGAAAGGTTAAGAGAAAAATGGTAGAAGTGAATTAATCAGTGCAGAAATGGTAAAATATGTGAAAAGGTCAATAAAAATGGAAGGTCTTAATGGAAGTTGTAGAGAGAGTGTTGAGAGAAAAAAGAGCAGCTGCTTCCTGGCCAAATTTGCCAAAAACTCCAGTCTCCTCCATAAAAAAGAGCAGCTGCTTCCTGGCCAAATTTGCCAAAAACTCTAGTCTCCTCCATCTGACTACTCCCCCTAGCCTTAATTGCAGAGTAACCTAAATAAAAATGTAAAACTTCACTAACTGGTTATTCTAGTCACAACTAGATCCTAATTTTGATCGTGACCTGAGAACACAGAGAACATCCCAGGAGAAAATAGGTTGTGACTGGTAGACTTTTAGGTCATGACTAAATATCATAAAAATTGACTTTGGAGTTTCAAGTCTTCTTTGTCTAGTGATTCCTTCTGTGCTTCACATTGGGTGCTTGAATCTCCTCCAAAACACCTGCAATTCAAAATCAATTCAATATAAAAGCCGAACTAAATAAAGAACAACATAAATGCAGTTTGTAAGAGTTAATTTACCATTTAACCCCTTTAATCAGCACATTGCCATGCACAATCATGTATTACCATAAAAGTACAATTACAGGCATAAAAATAATGGTAAAATTCCCATAAAACCCTTAAAAATGCCAAAGAAACCATATACAATTTGTATCCTATCAATTCTCCCACACTTGAACCTTTGCACTCCTGTACAAAGAAATGAATCACACCTAAGCTAATGCTGGTAAATTCGAGAAAACAACATAATCTACAGTGAACCCTTAAAACAATTAATTCACCATCTTTTGGGAATATAAAAGTGATAATATGAGCAATGCCAAGTAATTAACTACTAAATTAAAATCAACTTTAACTGTATAAGCGCAATATATTCTCTATAAGGATGTAAGTGTGTAGCTCTCTATATTCTCTCATTGTTAGGGTTCTTTCACTCAAATTCAAATCGGCAAATAAACTACCATATTCTTGTAATAGCTCTAAATCTCCTCCACTATATAACACTCATGCAAAGAATCAAGGAGTCTTTTAAGGGTGAAATGATAGAGATATGGAGGAAAAGGAAAAAGAATAAAATTTAGTATCTTAAAGATTATGCAAGTCAAATTTCATCTAAATACCCTAAACCATATCCTTCTATTACATAGAATACTTATTTCTCCTTTATTCTTTTATTATAGTTTATTGACAATGCTACACAATTCTCTTTCTTTTTTTTGAAATCAAAACTTATATACAATACTTCCACAAACTACTTGAAGGTTATATGGATTCAAGTAAAAAGATGAACTTGACTTGATTATAATAAAATTTAGACACAAGCAAAAAAACTGACATAACAATAGAATATCAACAAAGGTCCAATGGGTAAACAATGTATCAAAATTTATGACTTGTATTTAGGCCCAAAAGTTTAGAAATGAATGTCTCTATCATATTCAATAATATAAATATACAAGTAGTTTTCAACTCAAATTCAAGACAAGTTTTAGAGGATATAAACCAATTGAATAATCGCTCAATATAGGAATTAAGGCCTAGAATCCTTCCAAGTAAGTTTTTTATCTAAATTGCTCATACACTAAAGTCTCAAATAATATTCATTATTTACTAAGCATTACAACACTTATCACAACTGAAAATCCTCTTAAATGATGATTTAAAAGTTTAAAAGAAATCAGTCAAAATCATGTAATAATCTCAAGTTTAACAGTAAAAACTTAAGTGTTTCCAATTTTATTTCCAAGATTTTCAATCATTCAAGTGTGACCATGGTTTATATAAAACTATTTATGCAACATGGTTAGAAACAATAAATATTATGGATTAATTTATATATGCTTAAACTCTTTTATATCAGTTATACAACACATTTCTAGATTAATTGTAGGTAGAAACAAGATCAAATGAAGAAATTCATCAAAAAGCAAATTTATGTCATAATGCATTAAATGCTTCAACCAACAGCTCTATTTTATAACGGCTACTTCAATGAGTCTAATAGATTTTCAAACGACTCAACTATAAAAGAAACCACAATAAATGCTAAAGTTAGAAGAACAACGAACAACATTTATTAAAACATTTATTACTATATTCATTACTACTCTATTTTACTCCATTTCTCATTCTTTGAATAGAACATTTCATTCTTTAAAAGAAAAACTTAGAGAGTTTGATCTTTAGTATTTATCATCATCACTTTACTAGAGAGAGTTAGAAATATTTATTCATTAATATGAGATATTCAACAATGAGACTCTTGAGAGGGATTGTAATCTTATGGGAAGTAAGGGGGAGTGAGAGAGGCAATCTTTTGTTGAGATACCAAGGCACTAAGAGCCCTTGAATCTTGGAGAATAGTGAAATACTCAGAGAAATTCTAGGGATTAGACGAAAGCCAAATTGTTAGGTTGAACTAGTATAAATCACATGTGTGTATCTTCTCTTTTATCTACTTCTCTTATCAATGATATCTTTCTAAACTCAATATTCATTTTATAATTTAAGTTTAAAATTTTTAATATCACCAAATCCACCTCTCTTAGGTGAGAGTGCCGTTCTAACATATCTTACTCTTAAATATAAGACATATTTGCTATATTTTTCAAATTTTTTTCTAAATTACCTATATTGATACTCCCTCAATAATAATCAAATAAAAGAGGTAGGAATTGAGGGAGTAAAGAAAGATGATTATGGTATTTTAGAAAAAAAATATGTCATATTAAATAAATTAATAAACTTCTTTAATATGTGTATAAAAAAACTAACTTCCTTAATCTAATCAAATTGATTAAATATGTCTTATATTAAAAATTGAAGGAGTATATTTTTTTGTTACATAATTTTTGAAAAGGAGTTAGGCTCACTCATGATCTAAGGGCCGTAAAGTCTCCCTCCCTCCTAAGGGATTAACTACTAAAGGAGTATCAAATATGGAATGTCTATGCCGCAAATTAAATTAACTTATAATTAAGTTGCAGGATAACAAACAAGCAAAGTTCATGTATTAATCTAAATTTAAAAACAGTTAACTAAGCATAAGAGAAGAATAGGTTAAGTTGTAAAGTATATTCAAGCAAAAGACTCGTATTAATTATAAAATTTTAACAAGTTTTACTTTTCTTTGTTAAATTTTGGTAACAATACTCTTAATGGTTCTCATTTACGAAGAAGAAATGCAAAATAACTTTTAATTAAATAGAATCTATTTTACAGGAACAGTGAAAAAATATTATTTAAACAGTTTACAACTGTAGTATAAAAAATATTATTTAATAATAATTTTTTGAAGAATTAAATCTAAACCATTCATTTTTTAAAAGGAGAGGATGGGATATCGACAACCGAACCGGACGAAGACGGACATCAATAAACACTCCTAAGTAAAACATTTTTAGAATTTGAATTTGTTTCTAGACTACATATTTTTACAATAATTTTTAAAAAAGTATTTTTATTATTTTCTAAACGGGTTACGCAAATATGAGGTATAAAAAATATCTTTTAAGTCACACATCATGTTGTGTCCATCTTTAAGGAAAGAAAATACCTGAAATGGTACTCTTTATCCTATTTGCGCCATTATCCACCCATCTGGCTTTATCTCTCTTTACAATGAGCCTCTTAAGAAGTATATGAAATATATGGGAAATATACCTAGCTCATCAACATTAGATAGAGGGGATCGATCCCAAATATGGTATTGCATAGGGTAATAATATATCATGCATATATGGCTATATTTTTTTTTATATTACTGGATAAATTTCATGTATAAGCCATCCGTCTAAAAACTTTATTAATATTTATAAAAATATCACTCATCATATTTTTTAAATATAACATGTCTAAAAAGGGAATTAATTACACATTTTGTATCAAAAAAATTGATAAATCTATATTTTATATATTTATTTATAATATTTTAATATATTTTTGGCATTATTTTAGCCATAATTATATTATTTATGTATCATTTGAATTAATATACCTTATCACATTCTCTCTGATTACTTTTATAAACAAAATTATCTCTCATAGGGGTAGTCTTACAAAAAACAATAATTTATTTTTGTCTAAATATTTAATATATTTTTGCTATAAAAAAATTAATATATTTTTCTATTTTTACCCTCCAGTTAATTATTTTTTTTTTCTATTCATTTTCTCTCATATATTTTTCACCAATTTTTTTCTCATCTATCATCTCATAAATAAAGATATATTTAAAAAATAAGTTATATTTATAATATATTTATTATTTTTAATTAATTTTAATTAACACTTTAATTTCTATAATTTGAATAGTTATTATTTATAAAAACAAATAGAGGGGAGTATATATATATATACACATACGCGTCTTAACGACAAGTGAATTAAAAGCCAATCAGTTGATACAATTGTTGTTCTGTTCCTGTCCTATCAAGTTATAGAATTGTTAGCCACATTCAAAGGAACAACATACCAATAAGATAGAGATACGAAGATGAACCGGCAAGTGAAAGTAACAAAGCAATAAATGTGCCAAAAGCGAGAAGGTGACCCTCCTTCAGCAAGTGAAAGTAACAAAGCATTAAATGTGCCAGGAGCGAGATGGTGACCCTCCCCTACCACCACCACACCCCAAAACCCCCCGCCCCCTCCCTCTCCCTCCTCCCTCCTCCCTCCTCCCCCCTCTATCTCTCTCCCCCTCCCCCTCTCTCTTTATTTCTGGCAAAGGCATGGGTAGTGAATCTCTCTCTCTCTCTTTCTCTCTCTCTCTATTTCTGGCGAAGGTTCGTTTATTGAATCACTCATTAATGTTTTTACCATCTTAGGGGGTATGATAGTAATGGACGATTTTGAGTACACTGCAAGATATACCATGTGCATCTGTAAATGGCAGAAATTAATTCAAATCTACTCTCAGAAACTTTGACCCTTTTTCCTCGTTGTTTTCTTCTTTTATAACAAAGACAAATATTTATTCCCCTTGAATATAATGTCTCAACCAAAGTTATTAATCATGTAGTTGTAATATTATTAATAACCTTTCTCCTTAACATAACCATTATTCCCTTTTTTTTCTTTCGGCAAAAGTGCATATATAGTCTTTTAACTTTATGGAAAATTTCATTTTAAATCCTTAATTTGATTAAGTGTCTTTTCTCCTCTAATCCCAACATCAAAACAATTGTTGATACCAAAATTTTTAATGTCGGTGAATAACGAAAATTATGTCACTAATCTTAGCTACAAAATTTAATGATAGAAATTAATTAGTGACAGAATAAGGGACGGACTTTTTTCTATCGCTAAAAATGCTATCACTAATTTATTAGTGACGGAACCGTTGCTAATTAGCGATAGTTATTGACGGAGGAAAAGTGTCCCAAATCCTTCACAAAGTTGGTAATTAACGAAAGAGTTTTTCTGTGAAATTTCATGTGGCTAATTTATTTTTAATTTTATAATTTTTAAAATTTTTCCTTGAAATGTGGCACGACCACATGTCACTGCCAACCGCTACCTAGTCATCACGGGCGATGGTCCCCGTCCGCCACATGCCCCTACGGATCTCTGCCACGCCAGCTGCGGCCATGTCATTACCTGCATTCTCTATAGACCTCCACATGGGCTACGTCCATGCCATCGCCACCTCCTGCGTGCAAAACCAATGACTTCGCCAGTTGAGCCGAAATGGAGCTGCAAAATCATAATGCAAACTTATATATATAAATATTCCATTTCACAAACACAAACGCAAATATATTATTTTTATAATATACAAACACACATATAAATATCTATACATATAATTTAAGATATTAGTAAATATTTTTAATTTTATGTAAGTATTTATTAGTGATTAATAATATTTTATTTATTTTTTATTTATATATGAAATAAATTATTAAAAAATGTACTTCTATTATATTATAATTTCAATTATAAATATGAAATAATAATTACAAATGAAATAAATTTAAATTTTAATTATTAAATTATTTTCCTATAAATATACTTTTTAGCTAAGTTTTAAATTTTAATTTTATTTTTAAATAAATATAATTAATTAAATATATAGTTTACAGATAAACACACACACATGTATATATGTATGTATGTATATATTATAATTTGATTCGTTTATCTATAAATGATAATCAATAATTTTATTTTGATCTTTAAAAAATTTTGAACCCTATGATAGTAATTAATTAGTGATTCTATTAATTGATCCTATGATATTTTAAATTTTTAACTATGATAATTCATAATAATTATAAACTAATTTAATTTTTGAAAGATTTTGAGCTCCATAATAATAATTAATCACTAATTTCATTAATTAATTATATATTATTTCAAACATAATACTAATTTATAATAATTATAAATAATTAATCAATTGTAACATATTTTTCTCGCTCCCTATATAATGCATGAGGGATAAATCTCTAGTTTATATTTAAACACACATATGTATTATATGAGATTATTTTATGTAGTTTTCTAATGGGAAAATGGGAAAATGATAGAAAAATACTATGAAAAATGATAAATTTTAAATTAGATCTGTTAACAATAATAAATATAGTATTTAACAATAAAAAGCTATGCTTTAACATTTATTATTTTCCATAGTCTTTTTTTTGTCATTTTCTTTTTTCTAATTATATAAAATATAATTATTCTATATAAAAAATTAAATTTTATTGATTGATAATTCAAATTCAAAATCCTCTCCAACATTAACTTAGTCAATAATCATAACTGAATATGCGTGCATACAAATCCACATGTCCGTTATAGGTTTCTATCTTGTGTTACATATTGAAGTATAATGTATAAATGATATAATTATTTTTTTTATATTAATTTTCTTTAAAAAGTTAATATTCTTATATGATTTTTTAGTTATTAGTAAGACTCAAATTATTAGGAATATCTCATATACTACTAGAAAAAATAACAACAACAACAACAAGCCTTATCCCATTAAATGGGGTCGGCTACATGGATCATACGACGCCATTGTGCTCTATCGAAAACTAAATCCTTAGATAGGTTATTGACCAGGAGATCCCGTTCAATGATCTCTTTGAGCGTTCTCTTTGGCCTTCCTCTACTCCTTTTAACCGGTGTCCATACTATTTGATCCACCCTCTTCACCGACGCATCCCTTGGCCTTCTTTGTACGTGTCCAAACCACCTAAGACGGTTATGGCATATACTACTAGAAAAAACAAGTGAAAAAAAAAGTTATGGCATTTTTATAAATAAGTTAACTTTAAAACACTTTTAATAGCAGCTTTTATTAAAATAACTATAAAATATACTTTTTATAAAAAAAATATCATTAAAAGTATTACACCGGAGTTTAAAAGACTCGAGTGGAAGTAAAAGTTATCAGGCTATTTTTAAAAAAGGCCCTAATAACAACTTTTGACGGCAATTTTTATAAGACATCTATTAAAAGTCTTTAGAAGGGGACTTTTAATGGCAGTTTTTCACAAAACGCCTTAAAAAGTCCCCAAAATTTTAAAAAGCAAGTACTTTATTTCAATTTCAATATTATTTTTTATAGTCATTTGTGGTCTCGTTTCATATTTTTCCTAGTTTTGGTGCCTATCTCCATCGTTAATGTTGTTCTCTATATTTTCCATCATCGTTCTCCATTGGAAAAGTCACAAGTTACAGTTCAATTTCTTCATTTGCTCTTATTTTTTGCTTTTTCTATTCTTTGTTGTTTATAAAATGTAATATATCACATAGGTTTTTTTTCACTCCTTTAGCCTTCCACTCTCTTGAATCTCATTACCATCTTGTCGATAAGAGCTTGAAGAAATTTAATAGCAAAAGCTATTTAGATCTTCAATTTTTTTTGCCAGATCTAGAAATTTTTCTCCATATCGGTTCAATACTTTTAGTGAGGCTACCATGTTGGCTAATAATAGGTGGTAACAGATAGACCTTATTGGAAAGAACTTGTAGAGTTTCAATGGAAGAAACTTCTGAATCTTTAGTTTCTTCACCAAATCTTTAACATCTCTCCAGATCTAGTTCGATACTTTTGATGAGTGTGACTGAGGTGATAGATGGTGGGTGTAGGCCTAGAAAAACTAAAAAAAAAAAAAAAGCAATTAGCGACAATTTTTTATAAAAACTACCATAAAATGTTGCCTTTAACGATAGTTACAAAAATACCGTTAAAAGGTAAATTTGCAATAGCGGTAGAATTCATGCTGCTCCCCAAATCGCCGTAAAATGCCACATTTAACTACTATTATAAGTATTCTTTCTAGTAGTAATAAGATTAGTCAACACACGTACCTAAACAATTTCATGTGTGCCAAACTTTTCTAGATGGAGTAACTTTCTCCTGTAAAGTTTTATTCATCCGCTCAGTGACACCATTCTATTGTGGAGCCTCTGATTGTAAAATGCCTAACAATGCCTACATGAATTAGGAAGATATTCATTGATCAATTACTCCTTATGTATGTTATGGAGTCTCCAGGCCACTTCATGTTAAAAACTCATATGGTGAGTTTGATTCTTTGATGGATGATCTGCAAAACCTTTCTTCTAATTATTTGTTTCTTATATGTTTGTTTAGTATATACATATTAGGGCTCAAGATGAATTGATTTTAATGAAATATAAAACAAATTTTCTAAGAATACATCTTTCAGTTTTAACATGTGTCTAATGAATAGATCAATGATTATATGCCCTAGTTAACACCAACCCTATAAAATATACCAATTTATTTTATAATTGAAAATATTTTTAAATCATTATATTATAAATTACGATACTATATAAATTGTCATAGGATTACAATCTAAAATATTGAAATTTGAAATTAGCGACGAAATTTGATTTTGACAGACTTAGCGACAAAAAATTCCATGACAAGCAATTTGGTAACGAAAATTAGTGACAAAAAATTATGTACCAGTTTCGTACTTAAAGTGGAAATTACTGATGAAATAGTGACAAAATTAGGGACAGAAAATTCCGTCACTAGTTTCGTCACTAAAGTGGAAATTAGTGACGGATTAGTGGCAGGAGTTAACGACGGAATTTGTCCGTCCTTAATTCTGTCGCTAAAGGTTTGTGAAATAAATTAGTGACAGATTAGGGATAGCGTCAGAAAAGTTTTTGTCCTTGATTCCGTCACTAACTTGTTTGTGATGGAAATGAAGACGAATCAAGGACAAAATTCAGAGACAGAATAACATTCTGTCACTAATATAGTGACGGAATTTTTCCATCACCAAGTTTAGTGAATGAATTTGTGACGGATTTGTGCCAGAATTGTATTCTGTCACAAAATTTCGTCACTAATTTCCTCTTCTTCTTTTTTTTGTAGTGTTTAGATTTTGTTCATAAATCATAATATCGTGAATTTAAATCTTAAAAATTCTGTTAATAGGTAATATATAAGTATCTATATAAATATTATGAGTCTAAAAATATATTTGATCCTAGTGAACCTCCAAGACCTAACTCATCAAAATATTTTGTTTAAAAAAAAATTCTTGCTGATGAAACAAAATGCAAAAGAAATTACTAATAAATATAACATTTTGTATTTGATCAATAGCACAATACAAAGGGTACGTTTACAACAATCAACAAACTGAAGTACACTTTCACCTATTTTCCCCTCTAAAGATGACCAAATTTTTCCTATGTTAAGAAGAAGGAAGAAGAAGAAGAAGAATCAAGAAAACAACATGCTACACTGTGTATAATAGTCTGTGTAAGATCATTGTGTTTTCCTTTCCCTCTCACTTTTTTTCTTTTCTCTCCTTTAATTTAATTTTACATTTCAGAAAATGGTAATACTAATAATAATAAACAAAGACAAATTATTCCAACACTATCATCATCAATACCATATAACATCAGGCATGGGATCTCCTTGAATTTATTTCAACCACACACCCAATAGTTTTATAAATATATAATTATATATTTTAATTTCTATTTCTTTTGATCAATAATCCCACTCAAAACCCCAATAATTGAGATAATTATTATTCCACCGTTATCCTACTTGTATCAAACCTCACAAAGTTAAGATACTCGTCATGAAGCCAATTGTACTTTTCGTTGAAAGGATTCAGCAGAGACTTTGGAGGATAGTTATCGATGCAATCTTTCCAAGCATTAGGGTTTTCCAAATCCTTCATCACCTCCCAAACACAGTTATTACACTTAAAACCAGCACCGAGACTGATCATTAAAATCTTATCACCTTTCTTAAGCCTCTTTTTAGCCTCCATGTACCCTAAAACGTACCAGAGTCCACCCGCGGACGTGTTGCCCCATCGGTGAAGCGCCATTCTCGCTGGCTCGAGGTCGTACTCGGTGAGCCCTAGGCCTTTACCGACGCCGTCGATCACAGCTCGCCCACCGGGGTGGACGCAGAAGTGGTCTATTCCTGATTTGAAATTCAGGCCACCTCCTAATACGTTGAGAGTTAGGGCTTTCTTTGTTTTGCTGCTTTGATGCAGAGAGGTTGAGAGAAAGCGAATGAGTTCCCAAAGTGGGAGAATCTTTGGAGCCATAGATTGTAAATTCACAGTCAAGGCTTGTGCTGCAGCTTTTACAAGACTCTTTGTGAGTTGAAACCCTTGGTAACCAAGTTCGTCTTCAACCTGAAATCAAAGAAAATTCATAATTGAAATGTGTATGTAGATATATGGTGCAAGAATACACACGTTTCCTTATTCCTTTGTGTGTGTGTGTGTGTGTGTGTGAAGGAGGAGATTTTCCGGAGTCTCGTTTTTCAAGTTCAAAAAACGGGACCGTATGTGCTCCTGTAAACTAGTACTGTAATGACAAGGAACCAGTTCTAATGCTGATAATTAAGGGTGATCACTAAAATCTAGATAATTAGATTTGCACAGTTCAGATTTAATTTATTTTAATTTTAACTTTTTTTAAATATTTTGATGTGTACAGAATTTAAAATATAGATAATATCTTAACAATCAATTTTTGAAACAAACTGATTTTTTTATTTAAAAACAATCAATTAAAAATTTTAAATCTACAACTGTTGAAATTGTATTTTGGACGGTACATATCTCATCACAAGGGCATCAATATGATGAGTACTGAAACTAATTCTAGTATAATAATATAAAGTACTCCTCTTGTCCTAATAAATAATGCAAGATTTAGTAACTAATTTTTAAATATTAAAAAAATTAGCTAAATTAATTATTTATAAAAAAATTATTTATCAATATTTTTAAAGTATCTATTTTAACAATTTGTATTGGACACAATTTCTTGATAAGAATATCCTTTAATATGTAAAATTAATCAGTAGAGTTTAAAAAAATTATAAATTTAAAATATATATATATATATATATTAGAGCCTAATATTTAGAATTAGAATAAATCTCTATACTAGTTTTTATATATAGGATAACTGTTTTAGTTTTTTACACACTTTTTCTCTCTTTCTCTACATACATGTTGAATGTTAAGAAGAAATGGGTACCAACATATTACATGTAAGATAAGATGAGGGTAGGAATATCCCTCACTTCGAGTGAACAAATTAAATCTTCAAACAGCTTTAACTGCTAATTAATTAATTAATGAGTTTTTACTCGGGACATAAGAACCTTCTATATTTTTTTTTCTCTAAAGACTTCTTTGGATTTCAAAAACAATTAAATGACATGGGTCCCATTTTAATTTGTCACTGATATATCAAGTCACTGCCTCAATTAATTTTGACAACTGTTAGTCCATGCATATTATGAATTCCCAGAGAAAAGAGACATAATATATTACTGTATATAACTTTGAATAAATTTACCATCAATCTTAATCAATTTAAACAATTAATATACTATTTAATTAGATTAAAAATCAAATGAAAATTAAAAGGGGGGGTGGGGGTGTACCTGCATGCAGCAGCCATAGGCTTCATCATTTGCGCCAAACTGGGTTCGTCCCATGTGCTTGAGTTTCAAGATGGCTCTGTGCTTGAGGGAGGGTTTGTTGGTGAAGATCATGGAACAGCCGCCGGAGCGAAAGAGACAATTTGAGAGCATCATCATCTTGTTGTTGCCACAGTACCAGTGAGCGCCGAGATCCTCGGTGCTCACGACTACGGCGAGAGAGTTCGGGTGGGTCTTAAACATCCGTTGCACCACGTCCATGGCCACCACACTCGCCGAACACCCCATTCCGGCCAAGTTAAACGCCTTGATGTCCTCCCTCATTTTGTACCTGTTATGTTTATTTAGAAGAAATTAATTTTTTTTAAAAAAAAACTAAGAATGTTTACCTCATTATTCACAAGTTAGGAATAATAAATGTCTTGTATATAAGAAGGTACAAAAGGAATTAATATGAACTTGGCTTACTTTAGGGCTATATTTTGCACGGAACCTAAAGTAAGTTGCATCATCCAAAGTTTATTATGCAATTTTCTATAGTTTTTGTATGAAAAGTAAGGCTCCACCATACAATAACATATACAACAACATAGATATTATTATACTAGGTGAGATTAAAGTTTTGCGTTGGGTATCAAAGCTCTAACTTCATATGAAATGTACGATCTTTTTTTTTTCCCTTTTGGGTCTGTATTTTTCTCTTAATATATATCTACATACATATGTATATATATCTCTATATATCTTATTTTATTTATAAGATACTTTTAACATGTCTCGACAGAATTAAAAAAAAAATCTTAAACATTATTAACTTTATCTTAAAATCAAACAACTTTCTAATTTTATCCCTATTTAACATCCACTCTATTCAAAAATTATAAAGTCAACACGATAAAAAATTATAAGGGTAAAATTATATATTTATATAAAAAATTTAATAACATGACTTATATATAAGATTAAAAAATAATTTTTTTCTCTTTCTTATAAATAGGACTAGATCAAAGGAGTATATATATATATTCCATAACGAATAAGATTCAAATTGAAGTAATGAATTGATGAATGGTATAGACTTATATTTGTGTTAGGGTATGAATGCAGATGAGTCAATGAGTTTTGAAGACAATAACAGCACGTTTCCATTATGGAGCCAACCACACATGCACCACCAACTTAATGACATTTATATTAGTTTCAGACTTTCATTTATGGAACAATTTTATTTTTGTTATGTTGCTTCATATATATATACAAAAATTCAAATCAACCCTATTAATTTATTAAATAAATTATTTAATCTAACAACAAAAGATATATATAGCAATAGATAAGTAAATTATTAGATGTATAATTTCATATTTCATGGTATTATTTATTACATGAAACATTCAAATAATACCTACAGAAAAAAATAAGATTTATTTTTTTCAGTATGTGGATTATTTTTGAAGATTCAAAAACAATAAATGCATGAAATTAATATGGTGAATTACGTACAGACAAAATTTCAGAACGCCCTGAGGTTACCGTACTAAAACAAGAAAGCCAGATGTCTCATTTTGAACTGAAATTGAATTTTTGACTTAACATTTTATCATCCTTTCCAGAGAAATAAATAGGGTTTACATACGACCCAACGCTCCAACAGAGAAAGAAAAATAACTTGCAGAGATTTGATCGTACCAAAAGAAAATACGGTCCCAAAACTTTTATTTTTGCAACTAAAAGTAAAATATATTCTCAGATATAAATAATAATTACTGGTATACGTAAAAGTTAAATTAAAAATCATATATATATATATTCATCTATTTATGTTTACATCTTTTTCTATGTATTATATATATATATATATATATATATATATGTTCATAGTAAATTTGACAGATCTTTACATTAGTTGTAGAGGGGTAGAAAAATATTGAATAAAATGCTTAATAAAATCATTAAAAGGGACTTTTTAATTAATAATATATCTAAAGATTTAGTTGTTGATAGAGTATAATAGTATTATAAGATCTATATATCCTATACAACCTAATAGGATTTGACTGGTTGTTGACTTCTTGTTATTGTTTGTGTGTGTGATCAATATATAAACACACACACACACATGTATATATATCAGACTTGTGTGTAACTTATAGTGAATGCACTAGTAAATAATGTAATTTAATTGGTTCCTACCTGTTTATGATTCTTGCTGTGAGGGAAGGTGCAGGAGAGAACAAAGAGACATTGACCACAAGGATGTCAATGTCGGAGGGAGAGAACTGAGTCTTCTTGAAGAGTCCATCGAGTGTGTCGAACATGATCTCGTCGATCTCGGAGTAGGAATCGTCAAGAGTCGGAGAAGACTCGCGTCCTTCGATGACGTTCCTAGGGCAGTAAGTGTTCTCTCCTATGCCTGAACTCACCATGGTCTTGAGGAGAAACCTGTAGTCCTCCAGCCCTAGCCTCTTGTTCCTCATCGCGATCCTCACCGCTGAGTCCGTGTCCAGCTTCATGTCCTCTGGCGGCATGAAGCACTCGTACGCCAGCATGTAGCAGCTCTGGTCTCTCCACCGAAGGATTATCTTAAAAAGGGTGAAGAAAGAATACAACAAAGGAAGTATTAGGCAGAATGACACCAAAACCTCCATGGTTATGAAGAAGAGAAAGAAACAAGATGAAGACAGAGGAAGAGGAAGAGGAAGACGAAGACGAAGGAAGGTTATTGTGTTTGCTTCATGACGGAAAACCAGCTATATGTATATGTATTTATATATGTACAGGAAGATAGTTAAGGGAGAATAATTTGCAAGTTGCACAAACAAGTTGCATATAACATGCTTGTGAAAAATTTTGAATATGCCCCACCTAGCACTATTAAAAAATATAGTTTTTAAAAAACGCTATAAAAAAAGATAATAGTATTTTTTAATTAAATTGTTAAAATTTTATTTTTACCGGCTGTTATTTAAAAAACTATTATTAAAAAATCTTTTTCCAATAATTTTTTTTATAAAATTGCATTAAAAGCAAACTTTTTACAGAATTTTTTTATAAATCTGCCGTTAAAGAGTTTTAAAATTTTATAATTTTATTGCAATAAATAATTTCACAATTCCATAGTTGATCAACCCTACCTCACTTTAGATCTCAATGATAACCAAATATCTGTAATTTTCTTCAATTTTTGGCATCATCACTCATTTTATTGTTGTCGTGCTCAGGAGAAGCTCAAAGAGTTTCAATGGAAGAAACTTCTGAATCTTGAATTTCCCTATCAGATCTTCCACTTCTTTTTCAGATTTAGTCTGATACTCTTGATGAGGGTGGTCATGATACCTGACAGTGGGTAATGGCATATAGACCTTAGTGAAAGGAGTTTGAGGTTTTCAATGGCAGGAATTTTTGGATCTTCAATTTCTCCATTAGATCTTTAACTTTTTCTTTAAATCTGGTTTGATATTTTCACGAGAGTAAATGTGGTGACTGACGGTGAGTAGTTTGTCTAGTAACTTTTCATGATATTTAATAATATAACTACCATCAAAAGTCACTTTACACAACAGTTGTAAAACTGCCTTAAAATCCTTCAATTTGCGATAGTATTCTGTTTATAAAATTATCATTAAAAGTCACTTTTAACTTCTATAAAAAATATTTTTTTTCAATAGTTTAGAGATAATTGACTAACTTGTTATTAGGGTTTTGTCTTTTTGAAGCATTTCAAAAATATCAAAGTCTAACCACAAAATTAATTAGTGAAATATAATATGATATTAATTAATATGTTAAGATATATGATTAATTTGTATTTTTTGGGATATGGTTGGGGGCTTTTATGATATTTGGTGTGTCTGTTAAAACTATCTGCCACAATCTATTCTTTGTAGTGAACTACAGCAAGCTGGCATAATTAATAGCATACGCATTGTTCAATTATCAAAATTAAAATTGTATTATTATGAAAATTTAATATTAACTTAATTTTAAAAATAATGTGTATAAATATTAAAAATAAAAAAGTATTATTTTATATTTTTGTTGTTGTTAAGAATTTCTAATTAAAACATGAAGAAGCATATAATCCAATAATAATAGTAATAATAATAATATAACACATATGTATAGTTTTTACAAATAATAGGAATAATTGTATGATTTCTCATTTAAACCTTACATATATGCTATTTCATCATTAAAAAATACATAGCAGTTATTTTTAATTGAAATTTTTTAAAAAGTAAAACTATAAACTGGTACTATATATATATATGTGTGTGTGTTTATTCTTTAAAAAATAATTGTATTGGATAAGATATGAACAGGAAATAGAAAGGAACAGCACCGAAGAAAATTAATATAATTTAATTTACAGAAAAATATTATTTATTTATTCCAAAATCTTGAGACTGTTCATAGCTTTATTCTCTTCCAGTCTGTAGGTAAGAAAAGCTATTTGTTTTTTTTTTCTGGAGTTGTGATTATGACTCAGCTGTACGTTCAGTAGATGCTCGTTGGAGTTTGGTAAAAGTTTTTAAATTCTGGGTGGAGCAATTAATGCGACCTTCTCAATCAATTAATTTTCCGAGTTTACTCAAATTTATTTATTTCTAATGCTACTTTTTATCTGGATTGTTGTTGATTTAATTTCTTTTTCATCAACTTACGTGGGGTCTTCATATAATTTTAATTATTTACCAAACAAATAAATGTATTAATTCTTCATAATATAAATTAACACAATATTCACTTCATTTCAACAAAAAAATTACCCCTCTCATCCTATAGATAAATTATCTTAACTAATTTTCATATACTAAAAAATATTATATAAGTTATTTAATCTGTTTTAGATTTAATTTTTTAAAATTTATTCTTAAGAATGAGTTTTGTACTAAATTTTCTCTCACCTTCTTTTTCTCTCTCCATTTTCAATTACGGTTAATATCTTTTTAAGTAGATTCTCATTAAGGACTAAAATTTTTAGCCAAAATAGACTTACATAATACTTTAGAGATTTTGTTTTGTTTTGCTATAATCGTTGTCAAATTTTGTTTTAAAAAAAACAAAGTAATTACTAAAAAGTTAATGAGACTAAATCATATACAACTTTCATAAACTTTATGGGATATAAAGATAACATTCCTCATCTTTGAAACTTTAAATCCTCTATACTCTTATATTTATATAGATAATTTTTTTATTAGTTTTGTTCATTATTTATCTACACATAGCTTATGTCTTTGTTTATTATTTATCCGCACAAACCTAAAATGCTGAGTGACTCATTATATTAAATTTTAAATATTAAGAGAGGTATGTGTACTTATCTTAAAACCCGTAGAAATTTTTGTGTGTATAATTTAGCCTATTATGGTAAGTAATAATACTATATGTAGAATATACACTACTAGAAAAAAAACTTACAATAGTAGTTAAAAGTAACTTTTTAATTCACAAAAAAATTTTATCAGCGTGAATTCTACAGCTGTTATAAGTCTATCTTTTAATGGAAGTTAATAAACCATTGTGAAATGTATGCCGTTAAAGTTTCATAATGTTACGACAGTTTTTCTGGTAACCGCCATTATAGTTTTTATTTTTAATAGTGGTTTAAAAAAACTACTGTTAAAGGATTCATTTTAATTTTTTTATATTTCATTTAATTTTTCCTTCAATACTTCCCTGGATTTACCATAATAAAGGCAAACTATAGATAGTAAAGTATGAAGTAATAAGTAATGCAAAAATCTAAATTAAATTTTAATAAATAGTAAAAAGTAATTCAAATTCTTAATATTGCATGCAATGAACCAAATATTGTAGAATCATATATATACATGGATATTGCATAATTATATATACATGAAAATGGATGATTGATTAAGGCATGTTCAGAAGTATAGTTTTGTCAAATCATCAATCATTGAGTGGATTAACTTATCTTCATAACTCATGTTGTTCTCTAACAACTATAAGTTAAAAGAAATAGATAGATAATTAATATATGAATAAATTGAAAAAAGTATCTAAATATTGATCACTACATACCTCATATAAGTTATATGTGATCTCTCTCTCAATGATGTCGTGCATATAGCGGATTATATAATATTAATACTCAACATTGCTAGGTTGACGACGGTACTAACAAAATAGAAAACACAAAGCATATTATTGACTAACTTTATACCTAATAAATTTAAAAGTATACTCAAACTTAATTATTTGAAAACCATTTACTTGAGGATAAATCCATATAGGATTATTACTAAGTGGATGGCTTCTGAAGAGGTGGAAGCCTTGCATAACCCTCTCTCCAATTAAAAAAAAAAAGACATCATATAATTTACTAAATTTTTATGTTAAGATACATTTATGAAGAAAAGCTCACATGTTGACGATAAAAACAATCTCGAGATATGGCTAGCAAGCAATTAATTGAACAAATACACCATATTATCTTTTGGGGCAATGACAAGTATAGTCCAATACTTACTATAAAATATGAATAACGTTATATATAAGTGTATTATAATATGTATATGAGTGTGCCAAGTATAAGGAGTATACTAACCCTTTTAATGTAAGGTGCAAAATATATATTCCTCTTGATGCGAGTTATGATGTTGACCATGTATATCATCCTCGAGTTCGTATTGATGCCTATCTCTTGTATATGTTGAGGACACATGAAGCTAATTGTGTATCCTTTTGTTTCGACTAGGCATCTCTGGTAGAAGTGGCTATTATTAATAGAGAAAGGAGTCAGTATTGCGTCATTGATAAAACATAAAGTATTAAAATAAATTTATAACTTACAATATGGCTAATTGGATTATAGCTAAATCTAGCTCTTCAAAAGGATTGTACAATGCCATTCCTGTCCACGGAAAATTTATAAAGCTCTTATGTGGTCAAAACCCTGGACAAAATTGTGAAATTTAATTCTTCCTCCAATCTTTTTGTCATATGTGAAGAGTTGTTATACCCATATTTCTCAAGGATATGCTCTGAGGAAAAGGCTTGAGCTTGTCTCTTGTCACCCTCTTAACCTTCGGCTTCTGTGGCACCATTTTTGGTCCTGGATCCTTCAATGTTAGCTTCTTTGGAACCTTCTCTAGTACCGACTCCATTGCGACCCCTTTCTCAATTTGATTATATGTATTGGCCATATAATAAACTGCCCTAGAGCTTCATCCAATATGTAGACCTCGTCAGTAGGGTGGGGTTCAGTGCAATGCCTAAAGCTTTCTTTATGTTGTGTACTGTGACCTTGACTCTACCATCAGGAATTATTTTTTGGTGAATTGTCATGGTACCCGAGTACACGGTAGTATGAGCGATGAATTGTGTAGTCCCTTTGTGTGAAACAATGTAGAGACTACACTCTTTCCCACTGTTATCGGTGTACTCAGGGGTAGGGTCAAATAGTTGAGAGATAAACTTATCCTTATTAGTGTTGCCAATCCCACTTGTTACTATAGGAGAACCATGATAATATAAACAAAATTAGTTAAAACAAAATACATATTAAATGTCCCTTGAAAAAAGTAAATAAATATTTTTTATCTCTGAACTTTAGCAGACTGTGGGGTAGCCTATCATCATCATAGCCTACTGGAGCCTAGCATCCATAAGCTTATTGACTCTGGCATCTATCTCATAGCGCATCCTCTCCAACTCTGCTCGATGTTGTGCAACAAGTTCATCTCAAACTCTTTACAACTCATCTCTGGACACCATATCTACAAAGGGTTGCTTCTTCTTCTTCGAGAGGCGAAGCTAAAAAGGTATTTGCGTAGCACTCCTTTAGGGGGTCCTCTCACTCGACCTGGGTGGTTAGGGGTCCTAATAGCTATCTCCAAAATGTCTATTATTTTTTTAGAACTAAACACCCTTGGGATGCCTATTGCTTCAGTTCATTTTATAACATATACAAGTAACCAAGTTAAAATAACTGAAGAGCAAGTAACAATGTATAAATTTTTAATATTTAAATTAATTACTTATAATCCTCTTAATAACTGTAGCAAACTCTAAAGTGATATATTATCCTTTCTACACACTCTTAGCCTTCCATTTTTGTTGGCAAGATATATGTTGGATGGATGAAGAAGGGTCTGAGGCACTAGGGTCTAATGCAATAGATTGCTGTGCAGCCTGTAACTGCCCTTGCATGATTTTCCTCTCAAGGACATTGTGCCTCCCTTAAGATATATAATAGTGGTACACGTTCTTCTTAGTTATTTCTTGATTCCTCTTACAAATAGCCTATAAAAATGAAACAAAGTTAGATTAATTGATTAAAATATACATTCATTACTAATTAAATTAATTAAAATGTAAGTTTACAGCATATAACAAATCTTATAATTAGCCTCTTCCCATCGTTAAAGATACTTGTAACAACAGTTTTAATTAAACAGCATGCTTTTTCTATTTTCTATAATTTGTCAGCATTTCCCCTTACTTTCTTACCTCCGAACATATTTCGATTAGATAAACATTTGGATATGAATTTAATAAATGATTATATTTTACTTTCTTAACTCATGCGTTTATATTTTTTAATTTATGAATTTGTAATCTACTTTAGTTAATAGATTATTGTTCATATTATTGGTTTCATTAATGAAAATAAAAAATTAAATATTGCATAATATAAAAATAAAAAATTAAATAACTAATCATTTTGTGAGTCATTTGGTGGGTCTTTCAATTAGATGAATCAAAGTTGTCATCTGAGTTTTGTGAGTCATATGGGTCATCTGTAGGGCTATGGAAGTGCCGCTGGTTACGTTGGTGGCTGAGATCATAATGGAGACTATAGAACTTTTCTTAAAAGTTATCTACCTGAAGGGAGAGCTCTTCAACCAAGTTCTCTAAATTATCTATTCGAATTATCAATTCTTGTATACATTTGAGGAAGTTTAGAAATAGGGATAGCATCATGTTAGTGAGAGAATGCTTGTCCTCAAAATCATCACATGATCTTTTGCGGGAAGGAGACAACGAGCCAGAAGATAATGCCATTTGAAGAAAGATATATGAAAAGGAGAGTAAGACACAGAAATACATGGAAACAAAGGAAAATGAAGTGGAACAAAAAGTACAATAGAAAGATATTTAAGATTGAGGAAAAGACGGCTTGTAAGAAGGAGAAGCAGATTGTTGACCTTCCCTTATGATGTCAAGAGACGTACACTTTCTTTTTGTATATAGGGCATAAAGAAAAAAAAACAGGAAGTGAAAATGATTAACTTATAACGGCAATTTTGCTAAAAACCGTTGTTATAAGTTATTGGTATCATTTTTATGTTAGTTTAAAATATTATATATATATACATCTTCATGAGAGAATATTTTTACAATAATTTGAAATCAACGTATGTTTTAATTTAAAAGTTAGACTAGATATTAAATTGGAAAGATTAATTGGTCCTAATTTTTATGGTTTAGCTGGTTAGACTAGTAGTCGAATTGATGATGTAATGATTAAATAAAAAATAACTATAGGCATATATAACAACATATATACAAGAAATAAATTCATAATAAGTCTACTTATCAACATAAAAACATCATAATTTACAAATTTTTTAATAAAATAACACCATATTATTATAAATGGTTTAAAAATATATTAGAATTTTTTTAGTCAAGTTTCTTTCATTTTTTAAATTTTCAGCCATTTTTCTATCAGGCCCAAAACCCATTCGATTTTTTAAAAAATTATTCTGATTTTTAGCCTAATTTTAAATTCGGCTCAAGGATGGCTCAACTTTGATTCAACTTGCAACTCAACTATGGAAACAATTTTTTGATCTAAACCAAGCCGTTAGACGATCCCATTCTTTAATCTTTGTTTGAAAATTCTTTGATTTAATTTACTTTTGTTGTGGCCTCAATAGTTAGTTGAGCATTTTACTAAAACTAATATATTTATATCTCTAAATTCAATGAAAACTATTTAACATATTTACATTTAGAACGTTTAAGTTTGTTTGAATCTTGGAACGGATTATGTATTGTATCATGTGGTCCAAATTGAGTGTCGATAAGTAATATCTTTGCTTAACTAATGTCCATTTTCGTCTTGATGAGGTATCTATATATTTATGATGACATAAATGATTAAATGATATTTAAATAAAATAATAATAAAAAAGGGACCGCTCATATAAATGGATATTTTTCATTTTTCTCTTGAGCGATAGGGATCGAGTGACTATGTACAGTGTCTTTAGATTATGAAACATATTTTGTCGTTTAGCCCGAAGGCTTTAATGTATATTTTGTTGATAAAAAATATTGAAGTTTAATTAACAAAAAATTATATTGCCAAATTTAGAGATTTAATTAATTTGAACCAGGTCTTATTAAATCATTGTTTCTGCATGCGCTTAATTAACTTTCATACTAGATGTAGATCATAGGTAAAATTAGTAAGTTGATATAGTTTCATTTAATTTTTAATCAAGTTGCTATAGTTTTTGTTTTTGTTTTTTGTTTATCAAATCTTTACAGTTTAAACTAATTTTAATAATATATGTGTAGTTTTATTTTTAATTCAGGTCCAGTAGTTTGATTTTATGTGAATGTTTTAATGCTATACTAATATTTAGTCTCTAATATCATGTATTACTCTACAAGTGAGCTGGTATATTAGTTTCTATTGAATCTTTTTGAAGTTGTAATGTTAGGGCTGTAATTCCTGACAAACAAGGTGGTAAGTCCAGACTTTGGTAGAAACTCACACGTGTGAATATTCTAAAGAATATTAAATTATAGAAATTTAATTAAAAATCATATGAATTATAAGGACATAATTAAAAAACTATAAGAACCTTATTGAAAATCACTGTGAAATTATGGGCCTTTAGAAAATTATAAAATTAAAGTTTTAAAAAGTTTTTTAATCTAAATTTTAGTTTAAAAAAATTTTAAATCAAACATTCATATTTATCCATAAGTATTTTTGGGTTAAACTATGGTTTAAAACTAATATTTTAGATAAGCTATTGAGACTGACTTTTAAAATAGTAAAATAGTTTATAAACTACCTAATTAATATTTTACCTTTATTTTTTTTACACACTCTCTCATCTCTCTCATCTCTCTCTTCTCTATCATCTCTCCCCTCTTTTCTTTTTTTTACCCTATCTTCTCTCTTCTATTTTTATTAAAATCATACCCTTTTTAGTAATTTTCTAATTATAAAAGTCATTTTAGTAATAACTATCTAGACACTCATTTATCCATAACCACTTTTTTCTATAAACTCTTCTATAAAATCACTTTTGTAAAAGTTATTTAAATTTTTTTTTATAAATATTTTTTTAAAATTCTAACCTAACACACTATAAAGACTTGATAAAAAGGAAAACATTATAGGGGCTAGATTAAAAATTAAAAAAAATTATAGGAATTTGTAGAGTAAGTTTGCCTAAATCATTATCAACTTAAATTTATAATTAGTTAATTACTTATATATCTTTTTCAGGAAACAAATTAATAAAAGAGAGATTGAGGTAACAGCTAACAACTAGCTGATTGAAGTTATTAATTGGTGTTATTACTTATTATAGGAAAAAGAAATAAATAATTAGGCCAGTGTAGGAGCCTAGTTAGACTTTAAAAGAAACTTAATCAAGCACCTCGTTGTAATTGACTTTTTAAGTTGATATAATGCAATTAATTTTGAGAATTTTCAACTCAGCGTGACTGAATGTAGGTAGTAGGATTGAACCAGAATAAACTTATTAATTACGTTATTGTTGTTCATTCTTATTCTTCATTTATTATATTGTAGGCTAAGTTGGTTACAATAGTTTTATATATCGAGTTAGCAGGTGAAATAAATTTTAATATCTCAAATTAAAAATTTCTATACAAATGTGTTGGTATTTACTTATTAAGTATAATCAATATCTAATAAAGTGTAAAAAATAAAATCAATTTAGAATTTAAAAATTTAAGCTATATTTTTATAGAATTTTCTCTATTTTTTTACAACTAGCTATTTACCTCCTTTAGGTCTTATTTCTCATGCAATACACGAAAAAGTGCTTAATCTTTAAATATGTATCTTATGAAGTAAAATAAAAGATGAAATTTATTTTTTAAATTTTGAATTAAGAATAAAAAAAATTTGCACAAAAAATACGAAAAATAGAAATCTAAAATTTTACTTGTCCAACAAATGTCTAAAAAGTTTTGGAGGAAAATGTAGTGCTTAATTATCTGTATATCTGTGTTGAGTATATGTGCACCAAAATCAGATCCAAAGTCCAAACTTTTAAAAAGCATTTTAAAGGATATTACATGCTAAAAAGTTTACCAGATTGATTATATTAGTTTAGCACATATTTAGGTTTTAAGTTTTGTGAATTTGTCAATAAAAAATAGTTTTTGCAAATTAAATGAAAAAAAATCAACTTTGTCTTTGAATCTGAGCTAAGTTAACCCAAATTCATAAAGTTAAAGCTTCAATTTTGACTATCAGAGACGAGATGGCATATAAAAAACAATTCAACTTTGTCTTTGACATCATTTTAATTTTAAGTCTTATAACTATTTAATATGATTTAAATATACATATGACATAAAAATTATAAAAAATTACTGTTTTATAATGGAAACGGTAAAAAGTATATATAAAAATATTATTAGTAAAAGGGATTTGGTATTAATATGATTTTAATATACATATGACATAAAAATTATAAAAAATTACTGTTTTATAATGAAAACGGTAAAAAGTATATATAAAAATTTTATTAGTAAAAGGGATTTGGTATATTTTCTAATACTGAAAAAAATACCAGTATTTAAATTTAAATAATTTTAATATTTTTTTAAATAGGAATTTTATTAATTTTTTCTTTTATAATTAATGAATTGACTTACATTTAATTAGTCTAATATGAGGTATTCTTTCCTATAATAAATATAAGGTCATCTTAATTAATTTATAAAAAAATAAAAAAAAATAGTTTTTTAATATATAAAAAATTGTGATAGTTTTTCAAATATGTCTCTACCATGTAATGATTAAAATTTAATGAGTAGAGATAAAAATATCTCACTCAATATGAATATTATAGGAAGAATTACAAATGTAATATCGGATGCAAGATGGAATGTCACCTTATATTTAGCACATGAGAGGCAATAAATTTTCCAATAAGACTAAGTCAACCAAAACTGTTTTCATGGAAATTAATGAACGTCAATCAACTATCATTTTGACATCTTAATTGATTAAAAAATATTTTGAAGGATCTCACATACTAAAAATGTTACCAAATTGATTAGCAAGGGTAGTTCTCTAAAAACAATTTCGGATTTAAGTATTGTAAATTGGGCAGCAAAAAGGTTTAAATTTTGTAAATGAAAGTTAAAAAAAAAACGCACGTCTATTAAGAGAAGTAAATAAGTATAAGACTTGACAAAATTAAAAAAAAAGAAAGAAATAAATATTTCATAATACATAGGTTTTGCTTTTTACTTGGTATGTGTGTTTTTTTTCCTACCATGACAAGTAAATAAGTATAAGATTTTATTTTTGAGAAAACAATGATTCACCAATTATCCTATTCCAAAAATACCCTTCATCAATTAAGTGCGAGTTAATTTGGGGTTAGTGTTAACTGTTAAGGGAAGGACAATTTTAAAAGTCTATACTTTTTTTTTTAAAAAACAAACTTTAAATTTTTCAAAAATATTTAATAAATTTGAAGGTAAATAAAAAGCTATTTAACAAAGTTCATTAGTCTTCGTAATTTGCCAAATAGAGGGTGTATGATTTTAAAATAGACATAATTAAAAACTGTATAAAACGGCACATTAATGATTCTGAACAAACCTATTTGTTCACGTACAATGTATAGGGGTTGGTTATACTAGTCTAAAATAATTTAATAAATATCTTCTTGACACCTAGATCAATAATTTTCCCAAATAAGTCTAAGTCAACAAAAGTTGTTTTCATGGAAATTAATAGATGTCAATCACCTATCAATTTTCATATCCTAATTGTTTAATTTGGTTCGAAAAAATTAGGTTGGTTTTGGAACTCCAAAATTTCAAAATGTTGCACAACTATTTTATAATAGGAATATTATAAGAAGGAAAACTACTTAGAATTCCTTAATTTTAAAATACTCCTATAATATTAAATATATGAATTAATTATTTTTTTAAATAGAATAAAAAAATTAAATAAATAATTTAATTATAACTAATAAAAAAATAAATTAATTAATTTAAATAGATTAAAGAGTATATAATATAAATTCATATTGTAGGTTTAAATTTTGTCATAATTAATTAATTAATTTAATTTTTTTAATTTAATAAAAATTAATTATTAGAAAGGAGTAAGATATTATAGAAAATAAAGATTATTGAAAAATCTTCAATTTTAAAATTTATTGCCTCAAGGTATTTGAAATTCATTTAGCGACATAGGTGTAAATTATTTTTAGTAGATGCAACTTTTTTTTAAGTATTTATAATTTATCTTCAACTACTATATATAAAATAAAAAATATTTATACATAAATAAAGATATATTATACGCAACTGAAGATGAATTACAATAAAATTTATAATGAGAAAATTTTCAACAATTTTCTTTTATAGTATAGAAAATCATTTTTTTTATTTTGGATCTCTTCTGAATAATATTGGTAAAATTGATTTACCTTGCTGAAACATGCATAATCCAATTGTAGAAACTTGATAATTTTATAAATGTAATTTTTACATGGATAATAAATTTTTAAATTCAAACATGAAATTATCTGAAAAAGAAAATGGATCATTTGATTTTTTTTGTATACTTGATATATATATATATATATATTATATTTCGTAGAGTTATAATTATTGTCATAAAAAATAAATAAACTTCTTTTGTTTTAGAGTACAAGAATTAGCTATCTAAAATCATATGCTTAAGTCAAATTAGAACATGAAGATTTTAAATTTAAAAGTAAGTTAATAAAATTAATAAAATTATTTAATTTTATAATACAATTATAAGTAATATTTTTACATGTTCATATCATAAAGTATAACATATATCATACAATACATTTTTGTTAAATTTTATTACTTATTTAAAAAAATTATGATTATAATTATCCTCCTCGATTAGACATAAGTTAAATAATACAATACTTTTTTATTTTTTATTTTAGTCACTCAATATCATATTCAATTTCAATTGCAATAATTAATTTTAACTATATAAATATCATTAAAAATCTTAATAACATAAAAATGTTTCTATCATATACCATATACATATTATATAGCGAAATGAAACTTAATTATTGATTAATTTTATGACATGAAAATATATAATGTTGAACTTCAATAAATTATAAAGTACTATATCTTTTTATTTTTTTGCCAATATAAATTACTATATCTCACATACTATTAGTCTTCTATAAAATCAACGCATTAAATATTTTTATTATTATTATTGGTTCCCATGTCCGGTTGTCCTTATATATTTAATGGACCGATCAATAGAATTTAATTCAAATGGTCCAACAAGATATTTCTCTTAAATACTTTCTTGGATTTAAAGTCTTGTGATCTAACTCAACTTGCTTGTTCATTGAGACTCAAATGTCAAATGAGATTCCTTCTATCTATTTTATAAGACATTTCAAACTAATATATATATATATATATATATCAATTAAATTAGTTAAAAATGTCAAATTTATTATAAAATTTAAGTGATTTTTAATATTATATTTTATTAAATACACTAAACTATGATATTATATTAATTTATACTTTTTATCACTATCGTATCAAATACCGGAAAAATAGTTAATTGTTATTGAAATTATTAAAATATCTTATAAAAAATAAAAAATATCTTCTAAAAGAGATCTTATAAAAGGGCTTAGAGGGAATGCATGCATGTATATAGAGGTGACAAATAATACTTATTATTAGTCGTTGAAGTGAATTCTAAAACAATATTTTGTTCCCTATTGTGTTAAAAGAAATTCCCCACCACCACCTTGTGATGTTGTATCAATATGGACTGAGTTAAGTACAAAATAGTATTTTTGGAGATTTCGAAGTAAATTATTTTTAGTGTATTTTTTTATTTGAATAATAGTTATATGTATTTTTTTGGAAGTCCATATTGTGTAATAATTATATTTAATTTCATTTTAAGACCAATAGAATTGTCTTTGACAATTACCTATATGTAAAAATCTATTTGTGTATAGACGCATATTTAGGATTGATGCGGCTTAGTTTAATTCCACATAGGTAAAAGAAAAGGTTAACGAATATAAATATTTTTAGGCGCATTATAAATCTATATTTTTTTTCCCAGCGCTACTTTTTTGCTTGTTGGATGTTTTCTTGCAAATGATTTTTTATCATTAATGAGAGCCATTATGATATTTTGTAACCATGAAACGATGCAATATTGATTTGTTTTAATAATTAAAACGGCACATTGCATGAGATTTAACATTGTAGAAAGCTTTTGTCATGAGATGGGTAGATGGGTAGGGGATCATTCTGGCACATTTTATGTTATAGTTAATATCCCACTAGATTCTTTCAAGTTTTAGGTTCGATTCTTAGAAGATATACCTATATATAGGGATGGTATGGGCAGGGTTGGACAGGACAATCCCCTTACTCAGTGCCCTGTTAGAAAAAAATATGGGTTATATTTTATAACTTAATACTCGGCCCTACCCAATAAAAGTTTTAACTATTTTAGGCTGGGCATGCCCAAATCGTAATGCCATAATCATATTGTGAAAAAAAATCTACAATTATAAACTTCTAAAATAATATTATATTCATATGTTATTAAGAGTTAAATAATATCCATAATCCACTAAAAATAAGCATTTTTTTACCATATTCATATTCATGTCACCATTTATAGTATCCATAATCTACTAAAAATAAGCATGTTTGGATTGAGGAAAAGTTGAGGGAAAATAAAATATGGGAAGAAAATATAGGAGTATTGGAATTTTCTTCTATTTGAAGGAGGGGAGAAAAGTGAGAGGAACGAAAAAGAGGGGGGAAATATTGCTTCCCAACTTCTCTCTCCAAATATGAAGATATTTTGGGAAGAAAATTCCTCTTTCACTGCCGTCCTTCTCATTTCTGCCAATCTCACCAAGTCACCTGCACAAATATATATATATATATATATATATATCTTATAATATTTCTTTCAATTTATCTTTAAACATACATATATACACAAAATGAAAAATACATTTTATCATTTGATTTGTTTTCTTTCAGTTTATTATTTTATGTTTAGAATATATTTTGAAACATGCAAAATTATTTGATTTTAAAATATACAAATTTAAAGTTATATTTTATTTTTTCAGATATTTGTACTTGAAAATATTTTGATAATGTTTATTTTTATATAATTTTGCTATAAATGGTGACATGAGATATAATAACTCAGGATATAAGAATATTATTATTATTATTATTATTATTATTATTGTAACATTTGATCATTTTCTTTCCTCCACATTTTATCTCCTTGAAACATTCTATTGTTCCCTATATGTGTTCTCTCCAGCTCAAAGTGGTAATAAGCAAATTCATTGGTCAATCAGAGCCAAAATTATACTGAAAAAAAGATTTTTCCCCAAATCAATAAATCATGAAACTCATTCATTGTCATTCATTGTATCATTCATTAAAATATAAAACAACATATTGCCTTAGATCTGTGCAACATAAAAGTCCACCATATATTATTATAATTGGAAAAGATGGGCTGTGTTGGTCACCTGTTTCTCATTTTATAGTTATTTATCACATGCGAGTGTCTATGCTTTATGGAAAAGAAAAGTCAAAACAAAAGCCAGAAACAACAAGTCTTCCCATTACTGCTTGCCTGCAAAACCATGGTTGAGGGTTGTTGAACCACAACAGGAAAATTAAAAGCGACACCAAGGACTATTGACAACTATATATATAGAGAGAGAGAGAGAGAGACACACACACACACACATTGAGGCAAACAAGAAGAAGAAGCCAAAAGGACAACCCAGCATGGGGCATGAACGCTGAAGAGTTTCAATATTGCATTAAAACCTTACTTCTAGGGCGTAACACGGATTAGACTAATCAATCGGTAAACTAAATTTTTAATCGATTCAATTAAAAGTTTTAGGGTGTGTTTGGATTAGCTTTTGGAAAATAGATTCTGGAGAGAATAGATTCTGGGAAAAATAGATTTTGGGAAGAATAGATTTTGCAAATAGAGATGTTTGGATGATTAATAGTAGAATTACTTTTTATA
The DNA here is from genome assembly GCA_037074615.1 of Leucaena leucocephala. Lineage (NCBI taxonomy): Eukaryota > Viridiplantae > Streptophyta > Magnoliopsida > Fabales > Fabaceae > Leucaena > Leucaena leucocephala. Next base: position 5,200,645 of record CM073561.1, on the reverse strand, counting down.
TTACTAAAAAGGGTATGATTTGATTAAAGTATGAGAGAGGAGAGAGGGTAGAGAATAAATAGGAGAGAGGAGAGAGAGAGAGGAGAGAGGAGAGAGAGGGGAGAGAGGAGAGAGGAGAGAGGAGAGAGGAGGGAGAGAGGAGAGAGAGAGGGAGAGGAGAGAGAGGAGAGGAGAGGAGAGAGGAGAGAGAGATGAGAGATGAGAGAGAGTATAAGAAAAAAGTAGGGGTAAAATAGTAATTAGATAATCTATAAGCTCTTTTACAGTTCCAAAATCAATTTCCAATAGCTTATTCAAAACCATGGTTTTAAACCGAGGTTTTGCCCAAAATCAATTCTAGACAAAAATTGATGTTTGTGTGAAATTTTTTCAAACTGAGGTTTTACCCCAAAATTTATTCCTAAACGTGATGCCAAACACGCACTTAGACAAGTAAATGGATCAAATTTAATATTTTTCTCCTCTTATTGAGTTTGAAATGATATCATTTTGAGTAATAGCAATTTGTTAGGTTCATGTTTTAGTAACTCTGTTTTATTAAATTATGTGTAGTTTAATTTATAATATGAATATTTTATTTATTTATAGATTAATATATTTTTTATTTGAATAACACTCTTTTTAAAGTTATATACGAAGATTTTTAAATATTTTAAATTAAATGATATAATTTTATCATGATTAGGTTAGTCCTAGTTCAACCACAATTGAATAACTGATACTTAATCTATTGCCTTGACTAATTTAATTACTAGCGTGGGTTTCAGTACCTTAATTGCAAGATCAACAAATATGAGAAAATTGATGAAAAATCTATACTTAAAAATATTATTTGCCAAAAAGTATTGATTTCATATAATAATAGTGTTTGTATATTAATTTTTTTAAGTACTAATACTTTTTGTATACAAAAATATATTAGTTTCTTCTGCTAATAAAATTTTTAAATATGGACTTTTCATCGATTTTGTCAAATATATTTTATTTAATATTGAATTTTTAAAGATTTGTACTTAAAATTAAATTGTCACACTAGCTTTCTTGTATGTGACAAATATATCCCTAGCGATTCTATCAACTAATTACCTATTTATATACTATAAATAAGCTCAAGTAATAGTTATCAAAACCAAAATTAAGTACCTCTATCAGTTAATAATCACTAATTTAATTTCGACCCATAATTTTGTTTTCTATTTCTTTTATCCCCGAATAATTTAAGAAGATGGTTTTGGCACCAAAAAGAACTTAACAAGAGTGTGTTTTATTCTTTCTTTTCAATAAAAAAAAACTACTATATCCCTTTGAATCGATGGATCTCCACTTGTAAAGGAACCATGTTTCCTTTCCCTATATCTTCATTGATTTTGTGAAGACTTTTTGTGTTAATTGATGGCTTATTTTTATCCTTTGAAAGTCCAAACTCTCTTTATCAGATAACTCTTTCACAAATGAAATAGCTTTCATGGGTGAGGACATTTGAGTTTATCTTACCTAAAAGCAAACTTAAAGGAGTACATTATATTATCAAAATTATAAAATATAAAAAGTTAATAATTAAAATATAATTTAAAATTGATTATATATCTTTAATGTATATAATAAATAGAATATGGTTATATACTTCCTTCTAATTTTATGATACTATTATAATCCCTTTAGTCATCACTTTGCTGTTAACTCTCCAAATTTAATTCTTTTACTAAAATATTCTTTATACATAAAATTTTTCTTAGTAGTAATATTATTAACACTTTTTTAAAAAAATTGAAATGTTAGTTTCATATTAATTTTTTATTGTGAAGTTTATTAATTTTTAATTTAATATTTATATTAAGATTTCTATACTTAACTATTCAATCCCTCATTACTATAATGTGAATCCAATTGATTTCTGGGAAACCATACTTTTTTTGTTGTTTAATTTAATCCTTAATTAATTTTAGAAAAAGTCTGTTTCATCTTTACTTTTAGTAAAAAAAAATCCATCTAAAACCCTGTTCTATCATAATACTAACCACCCCATATGTTAATGGTTGGCAAATCAGTGACAATCATGGACACATCACATGTTGCTTGTACTGGGGCCATTGCCCTACTTTTAAAATAGAATGCTAAAAAAAATTATCATTACAAATTAAATTTATTGCATAAAGGTATTTAAAATTTATTTAAGGACCTAAATGTAACTTACTTTCAACAGATACAACTCTCAACTGTATGTTATATATGTTTAATTGTGTACAAAATATAAAATATTTATACATAACTAAATATATGTTGCACGTTGCATATTATTGAAGAAAAGATACACTCGTTAAAGATGAGTCGCATACCCTAAAAAACTTAGGTCTTTAGATAGCTTTGAGTAATAAATTTTATAACGGTGATTTTTCAAACAATTTCCCCCCTTTTCCTTGCTCATATTTTTTAAATTTATGCATATATTTTTTTTTTGCAAAAGTAAATTTAATATGCATAATGCATATATAATGTATACTGATTGTCCCAATAGTGGATAATATTATTTTCAATGTCATATATAAATTTTAAACCATCACATATTTATATTTTGAAGTATTTAATATTTCATATTACATACAATGTTCTATTCATCGTGCTTCTACCAGGTATAGAAAAATAATAGTTGTTGTTAACTAGTATAGAAAAGGTTAACAACAAATTAAATAACTCAAATACCTAGTATTGGCTTTCTGGTTTTCGGCTGTTCTGGATGTGAATGATAATCTGTTCTTGGCCGCATGACTGCATGAGTGAAGAAAAAAGGACAAAGCTTTGACTTTAGATGATATCCTATCAAAATCTGAAGGAAAAAGACAAAGCTTTAGACATCTTTTTTAATGTTAATTCAATCATCAAAATTAGTTTTGAAGTTTATTATTTGCAAAAGTATAGGTTAAGTTTAATTTGTTAAGATTATGAGGACAAGGATTTGATGGAACATGTCATAAAGTAATATGCAAGGTGAATTTAATAGTTTTAAAATGCTAATATCAAATTGAAAAAGATAATAATCCTGCATATTAATATTATAGAATTATGCTTTAGTACCATTGTGTATTAGAAGGTTTCAATGATTTTTTTAACAGAAAACTATTTTGTAGGTATTTATACTTTCCTTCAATATAAATGTGATTTTTTCCTCTTTTAATAAAATATTTTAAATTTACTCTGTTAATAATGTAAGCTTTGTACTTTATGAGACATGCTGAAGTGTCAATAGATGATTTGATTTTAGGAGCTAAATAATTTAATTAAAAGAAAAAAAATATAAGCATTAAATTAAAAAATTAAGAAAAAAACGTAGGTACATTAGTTTCTTCTTATTTTAATTTTTTTTATAGAACTTTAGAAATTAAGGAACATTTTATGTATCTATTAATGTATTTGCTTGTAAAGTTAGCTTTACTACTACCGGTGCTAACAACGTTCAAGTATACAACATGTAAGAGAGAGAGAGAGAGAGAGAGCATTTTAGTTTTCACTATGAATGGTTCAATGAGTGTTTGGTTGTTTATATAAAAAGAATTTATTATTATTCTTAGATAACCTAAAGAAAAACTTTTTCATTGTACTGAGGATATAAGAAAATCATGCTTCAAAAAAGAAGAGACGTCAATAGAGAACAATTGAATCAATAATAATATGTATGTATATATATATTATCCACGCAACCTAAATTTATGGATCCATACATATTCAGGCATTAATTGTAGTGGATTGCAAAGTAGATTCAATTATAATTCTACCTTATTTTTAATCAGGTTTTTGTAATTTGTTTTTAAATAATCTGTGTAATTTCCTGAATTATAAACATTATTATCTATACTCATGATCCATGAATTAGGGCTATGTGGATGCTAACTAAGTAATATATAGGTTTCTAAAAAATACAAAAATAAAAGATTTTTTTTAAAAAATAAAATCAAATGATGGAGTAAAATTTATTTATTATTAAAATAAAAATAAAAAATATTATGCTAATAATTGTCTCCTTGCATATATAAGCTGCAGATTGATTTTAATTCTATTTAGATCCATATGATAAAATTAATCCAAGCATATTTTTAGTAAGGTCGCGTCATTAATCACTAATGTCATTTTCTAAAAAATTAACATATTCTAGTATAAGAACTAATCTAATAATATTGTCTATGATTGAAAAACTTATGATGACCTAATAAAAAGCAAAAAATTACAAAAGCACTTAATTAAAAATGAGATAAAATTATAGATTCTTATAAATTAATTCTCCTATTTTATTTAGAGTAGTTATGCATTCAATTCGTTGAAATCAAAAGAGGGAGAAAAGGAAAAGTCAATTAATTAATTAATTATCCCAGCCGCCCAATATTCTACAGAAAGTGTTGGTTGGAAGTTGCACTTTACAAATATTTTGTGATGGCGAAAACATTTCCCTATCAGAAAGGGAAAAGAAAAGAAACTAATGTGAGTATATGGCGAGTCCAATTAATATATTATTACAATCACACCGCAATATTATATTATTTAAAAGTTTTGTGTTCTCTACAATAAATTAATTAATTATATCTACATTTGCTTATTCAACTGTATTAGTATTGTTTAAAAAGTCTATTTGCCAGCCCCATAATATCATGAAGCTGGGGAATTAATACAGGCCATTAATTAATGGAAAAATCTCAATTAAATCAAGTTGAAATATTAAAATTTAAATTTAAGTTAGCTATATATATCACACGTTATCATTATACTTTATTAACATATAAATCTTTAGATATATTATTAATAAAAAATCTTACTTAATAACTTTATTGATTATTATTTTAGTCTTTCTCTATCATTTTTTAAAGGATTCTAAACTATCTTATGTATACCATCTTCAATGGCACCTCCAAACACCTTCTTTTAATACATTTTCAAATCACATCATATAATTATCTATTATTTTCTTTTCAATACTCAATACGTCTATTCTTCTTCTTATATGCTAACTCTGTTTATATTGTCTCAAACTTAGATAAAAGAAGAGGGTTGTGTTAAGTTCTCAACTGCCAAAATTAAAATGTGTTGAATTTCTATGAACATTAATAAAAAAAATGGGAAGACACCATATGAACTCAAAATAATATATTGAAATAATAATTTGAAAATGTTCTTGTTTTGTTGAGACAGATGGCCATCCCACGCGGCTTTCATTCAAGTGATATATGCATTATTAATTGTATTTAATTATTTCTCCAACAACACACTACGACTTTCTATCGATATATCCATTTATTAGCTAGGGTTTCTTTCAAGCATTCATTGACGCATCCATAAATAAGCTCTATGTAGATAAAATATAGTAGAGAGTGTCTCCCCCCCCCCCTCTCTCTCTCTATATATATATGCGTGTACACATATATTGACTTAGTACTCCCTCTTTTATATATTGTCACAATTTTTTTCAGAGATTAAAAAAATATTTAATACTCTACCCGATTGCTTTTTATAAAGAATAATTAACTGAATCATGTTGTTCCAAAAATTGAATAAAATTATTTGGATACAATTAAAAATATATTTTTTTGTCAACAATACCCTTATTTATGTGAAAGAGAGAATGCATGGTAGATAGAGAATGTGCAATAATTAACTATAATGATATAAGTAATATGAATAATTAAATGGGGTGAAATAAGAAATTAATAAAAAAATTAGACAACTTGTAAGTATATCTTATAAAAAAAATATGTCATACCTACTAATTTTCTTTTATAAAAAGTAATAGAGGAATAACATCAGAGTTTGTAAAATCAATATGCTACTATTTTAAAATGTTCTTAGTCTTCTTCAAATAAATATTGCTTTTAATTTAATGTGTTCTTGGAATATAAAATTAACAATTATATGAAATATGGAAAACATAATCATTTCTATAACAACTATGTAACGGAGGGAGTAGCACTATTCTCACACTCAGATATTTGTTTGAGATTTTCTTGTGCTAATATCTAAGGACATATATAGAGTAGTTTCTTATGTATAAGAAACAAAATAAAATAAAAATAAACAAACAAATGATTTTGCATGTAAAAATAATCAGTATTCTTAAATAAACAGTGCTAAATCGAACTATAATAATCATTAAAAAATATAATTAAAATAAATATTATATGTGTGTGTGCGCGCGCATAGTTCATATTAGGAAGCTGGGTTTAGGCTTTGTGACATGGTGTGTGTTTGGTTGAGTGTAAAATAAAAGTTTTAAAAAGAATTTTGGGTTAAATTTTAATTTAAAAAAAATTAAAATAAATAGTTATATTTATTCAAAAGTATTTTTTAAACTAAATTATAGTTTAAAATTAAGGTTTTGCATAAATTGAGAATACTTTTAGAACAGTAAAATATTTTATACATTATCCAATTACTATTTTCCCCTATTTTATTGATATACTCTCTTATCTCTCTTCTTTACCCTCTCCTCTTTTTTTTCTTCTCTCTTCTCCACCCTCTCTCCTATTTCTCTCATATTTTTAATAAAATTTACCATTTTTCATAATTTCACAATAACAAAAGTTTTTTTATAATAACTATATAAATATTTATTTATTCAGAACTATTTTTTTATAAATTTTTTTTCTCAAAATCCTTTTTTAAAAAATTGTTTAAAAATTATTTTTTATTATAAACACTTTTTGAAAAATTTATCTAAATGGGGCAACTCAACTCGTTAGCATGGGTGAGAGAACTCACTTCACTTAAACAAATGTAATGACATAATTAAGTATAGCCCCTGAACTAAACCACGCTCCATTTATGGGCATGTTTGAAAACTTTTATAACCTAAATTTTAAAAAAGTTTTTAGTTTAAATTTTAATTTAATTTTTTTTAAAATAAATAGTTATATTTATCTATAAGTATTTTTAGCATAAATATGATTTAAAACTAAAATTTTGTATAAACTACTGATACTAGCTTTTAGAATAGTAAAAGAGTTTATAAAGTACTAAATTACTATTTTATCCTTATTTTTTCTTACACATTCTCTCCTCTCTCTTCTCCACTCTCTCTCCTCTCTACTATTTTTAATAAAATTATATACTTTCTAATAATTTTTTAATTACAAAAGTCCTTCTAATAATAATTGTCCAAATACTCATTTATTTATAATCACTTTTTTTCTATAAACTCTTATCTAAAAATCTTTTTTTAAAAAATGTCTAAAAATATTTTTTTATAAGATATTTTTTAAAATATTATACAAAAATATACTATATATGTTCTATATGGGGGAGTGGGGCCATGTCAGATGTGGCATGATATCCCTAAAGTTTCATTTATAAAATTAGATTATATATTAATTTATAAGTTATATAAATTAATATAGAAAAAAAATAATAAATATTAGATATAAAATAAATTAAGGCATTATATTTAGGATTAAATCTAACATTCTAATCAACTCTTCCATTAAAGGCTAAAATTAATATAATATAATATAAAGTACAATGTACTGTACCATTTTTTCTGTGAATGTGGTCCATATTTTTTTTATTTAATTTTTAAATTTTATCTAACGGCATTATGTGCAATTCGTATAATTGATCTCACTTATATATAGGTGGACAATTAATGCTTTGTTATTGCTATTGCTAGAAAATATCTATCTGAGAGGTGTCTTAGTCCTCACGTTAATTACTTGTTTAAAACTTAAATTCAATACTATTTATACTTGTCTAATTCATTCGTGCCTCATATATACAAACGTTTTAAGAAAGGAATCAAAGAATTAATTCGGGAAAGGTTGTTTTATATTGTCTAAATTTATTTGTAATGCTTGATACTTGTCTTGTGTCTCATCGCAGATTAAATGTTTGTTATGCTCCAATCATAAAAAAAACAAAAAACAATTGCATCATTAAATTTGACTTGAAGCTATATATATTTATAGATTAGACCACATTATACGAAAAAATTCGAAACTTGATATTCAATAGAAATTATAAGATTGGTTAGAGTTTTAATTTAATCAAATTAACGCACATATATGCTAACACAAGGTTTGAACCTTGGACTTCCACCAACGGGGTGAAAACAGGTTAAGCCAGATCAGTTTATGACTAAATATGCCTGAGTCTATAATAGGAATCTAAAGTTTAAGTTTAAATTTAAGTCTGTACGTATGCTATTTTTTAAACTCATGCATGAACATGTAAGAGGCTTGACAGGCTTGACACATTTTTAATAACATATTTATTTAGCAAGTCTTGAAAAGGTCTCGCCTGTTATGCCTTGATAGTTGTGAGTAGACTTTGATTGATCCTATCAAAGTCTACATAAAGGTAAGATGCTAAAGTAATTTTATAACATTAATTATATATCATATATAATAAAAAATATTTAAGAAATTAAATAGGTTAGGCCTGTAAACTATTAGGACATACTTTAAATTAAAAAGCCCTGTGAAAAAATGACGTTGCTATTTGCAAAAATTGACTACCATTCAAACTATTAAAATATAATATTTTTTTAGTTTTTAATATATAAATTAATTAAGAAGTTGACATTAATTCTAAATATAAGATATATTTTATATATTTATTATTTTTTTAAATTATTTTTATTAATATTTTTTAAAAAATAATTAAGTAAAAGAGAGATGGAGGAATTAAAAAGATGATTAAGATCTTTAAATAAAAATACTTCATATTAACTAATTTTGAGTTTTATGTAATTGGACAATGCCTCCCTACGTGTTAAAATTATTTTTAGCCACGATATCATAATTCTAAAACCAACCACATAGCTATATATATTAAATCAGCAAGAACTGTTCCACTAGAAAGGACAATCATTTCTAACCATCAAGAATATGAAGTTGTAGAGATAATAAAAATTAATAAGATTAATATTTATTCCTTCACAAAAAGTGATGTAGATTTTAGACAATGTCATTGTCAAGTATATTTTTTTATACAAAAAAAAAAATAAATAAATTTGGTATCATTCTCTTACTAAAATCAATGTATAATTTTAGGGATTAAAGAGTATTTATATGAGACTTATGAGATTATCTATTAAAGGGATCCTCACAATATCAACGAAAATCGAACTCATATTATTGTGGGATATGAGCTATATTTTTTATTATATATATCAATTCTTATTGATATTGTCAAGCACAGTTTTTTTTGAAATAGATAACATTTTTCCTTTTTCTTTTTTTTTAGAGAACGAAGACATAACAGAGAAATTACATTACCTAGATCGGAGAATAATTGGAGAGGCAAATGAGCCTACTAATTGGTTGGTAGTTGGTGGCCCTGAATTAATATAATTGGATCCTCCGAAGTTAATAATAAATCATGAATAATGCGATTTATTTCTTAATTACATTTCATAGGATACACAACTCACATATAAGTAAAATAGAATATTTCATGCACTGAAGAGACATTGATGATCTGTTTATATTTCTCTCCTACTCGATTCAAGAGGACGTCAATTTAAGGTCCTGTTTGGTATCTTAGAATAGATTTTGATGGAAATATAAATGGAAATGGAAATGAATGAAGATGGATAGGGATATATGGTTTAAAAATATGTGTTCTTGAAATCTGGCATTATTTTTATTTAAAAATACCAAAATGCCCTTATAAATTAAAAATAACAACTCTTCCCTGAAAAATTATCTTTCAACCAGATTCAACTTCATCTTCGGCAAATAAAAATCTCACCTTCATTCTTCTCATCAAATGGATTTCATAACTGCCATGAAGTTGAAGGTAGAAAATGAAGGTGTTAGAGAGTGTTGGAATATATGTTCAGATCCACCATTAGTGGATTGGGCCTGAGTCTATATAATATAAGACTCAGTATATAATAATTAAAAATCTAAAGTTTTATCTAAATAGATTTTTTATTTTATTTAAATTTTAAATGATATATTTGTAAGATACTGATATGGGATTATGATAAAGAAATAAAATAATATCTTTTTAGATAATCTCTATTATTGTTGAGAGAAGAATCTATATTTAAGATAAAAATAATAATAATTTCTCTTCCTTCCATAAATTTTGTCTCTGATCTCTCTCTTTTTTAGAGTGCATTTGTTGTGTCCTTATACCTGAATCTATCAAAATAACTGGGTTATAGTGTGATTACCAGATAACCCAATTTATATATTAGGTACACCCAAATCCCTTCAAAGAGAGCTCTGCTATGGTGTTGATGATAGAAGATGAAGGCAATGTAGAAGGCAAATCTGGAATGTGTTGATGGATCATTTGTAGTGGTGAGTAACGGTTGGGAGTTCATTCTTGGATTCCGTTTCTTGATTTAGATATGTCGATTGATGACCAGATCATTTAGATACGTTGTTTTTGGACTTATTTTTGTCTTCATTTTTAAATTTTGTTTGGACTCACAAGATCCCGTCGAATTAGGCTCCTTCCATTTTTTTTTAAGTTAAATTTATAAATAAAAAATTTTGAAAAATGCATCTCGCATGAAGGCTTAGAGAAAATGGAAGAGGTGGAAGCATCTTATTGGTAAAGAGAAAATCGAAGAAGTACCCACCTATCCCGTCATCTCTAGAGTACAGTAGGGGAGGATGGCCTTATTCTCACCAATCTCTCTTAGGCTTTATTGGTAGGTTAAATTAATTTAAATAGAGTAAAAAAAGATAAATAAAATTAATTAATAATATTTTTTTATTTAATTTAGAAGAGGAGGGAAGAGAAATAGAGTTAATTAGAAATTGATAAATATATCATTATCTCTTTATTTAAATTTATTTACTTTTTATTTATAATATTTATATTAAAATTATTTTTTTAATTTATGAATCTTAAATTTTTTTATCTCATTTATATAAATAATAAAATTAAAAAATATGATAAATTTTAACATTATTTTTTATTAATTTTATAATTATTATATATTTTAATATAATATATAAATAATTTATTATGTTTACTAAGTTTTAGTAATTAAGAAAAATAGATGTGAGAAAAATAAAAATAAAAAAGATTTGAGGGTACAATTGAAATATTAAAAATTAATAAAGAGTAATTTGGTTATAATGGGATCAAAAAATTTTCTCCCCTCTAAAAACCCCTATTTTGGAGGGGAAGGGACACTAAATGATAAAAAATCTCCCCTCCCATCTCTTTCAAAACCCCCAACTAAATAAAGCCTTAATATGTCATACATCCAGAAATCAAATTATTTTTGTTACTTTTTGGTGAACATGAGCTCCTTCACAACAAGTGTTATAGATTTTTTAAATAGAATTTTAATAAAAAGGGAATATATTTGGCTAATTAACAGTTAAATTTAACCTAGATAATAGTTGAGGCATATTACAATAATTTAAAAACCTTCAGAATGACATTGAACTAAAAACTTATGCATACTCAATATTGTTAAATAAAAATTTTTAAGATAAATTTATACCTTAACATAAAAAAATTGAAATTAATGACATATGGACATATTAACTCAATAAATTTAATTAATTAATAATTAAATTTAATTTAGATAATGGTTAAGATAACATTATTACAGAGTTGTAAACTTCTTAGATAATATTAAGTAAAAAACTTTAGGATACCTAATGTTCCTAAAGACTTCTAAAATAAATTTACATGTTAATCTTAATTAATTTAAATAACTATTTTATGCACGTGAGAAAGATTATTAACTAAAACTATTAGGTAATCTAGAGTCTAGAGTCGGTACTATTGGGTCCTAAATGAGAAACCCTCTTGTTTTGTTATTTTTTTTTTTTCATTTATAATCCTCAAATTTAATTGATACCTGATTTTAAAGATATCAAATTCCTTTTACTGAGCTTAAGTGAGGTTGATAAAAGATGTACTTCCTCCCATTCTTTTTATAAGAAACAAATAATTAATTTAAAAAAGTGTGGTTAAAATTATTTAAATTAATAAATGTGTTAAAAGTACAAATTTCTTTCCTAAAAGATAGTTAGTTGGTGGCTTTTAATAATCGATCTCAATAATAATTGATTTTTTTTAATAAATACTTCAACCAACTACATTCATTTATCCATGTATGACTTACATCGAACTCTACTTAATTCTTGAACCACTTAGATTAATATAGACTTGACTTTGGAAATCTAGCCGCCTTAGTTTAGTTTGAAAAGTCAAACAGGTTGAGCTCGGAGAAAATTAAGTTATCTAATAAAACATAATGAATAAAAATAAAAATATACTTAAGATTTTTTCTATTTAATCCAATCATTATTTTCGTATCGTTATATTTTAAAAATTTAATCATTTATTATTTATACATAAATATTTCATTTGTTTGTTAATATATTTTTTATTTAATATATGATTTTTTTATATTTTAATTGAATTATATTAATTTAATCATAATAAATTAACTATAGTTCAATCATGGTAAATCACCTACCCTTGTACCATACCTTGATTGATTCAATCATCGATCCCATTTTTAGTAATTTGCTTGGAAGTTCCAAATAAATTTGTTATGGCTATGGTAATATTGTTAAACTCCTTATAAATTTTAAAATTATATATATATATATATATATATATATTGTATTACAGTATTTTTCTTTATTTACTTCAAAAGTAGAAATGCCTACACGCGGAGAGTGTCGCTGAACCATCAGACCAGTCCTGAAGTGCGTTTATTAGACAAAGAAAGACTTTGATGTTTGGGACTTTAATTTTCTAATAACGACAGGTTAGCGCGGACAATGGAAATGACAGGTTATAAATATTATATTAAAAACTTTAATTAATATAATATATATATATATATATATATTTTAAAAAATACTTTAATTATTTTAATTTACTCAATCTCTTTTATTTAATTATTGTTAAGAGAATATCAATAAAAATAATTTAAATAAATATAAAAAATATTTTTTATATTTAAAAATAAAATTAATTTAATAATTAATTTTTATATTAAAAATTAGAAGAATTTTTTTAATTATTGTGACAAAAAAATTTACATTTTAGGCAAGGCTTATAGGTAGAATTTAGATACATATTTATTTTCTTATATTGCATAAAAGTTAAAAGGTAAGTAATACTATTATTTATAGTTTGCAAATAATTTGGCTTAGTAATTAAAGACTTTGTCATATATAAACAAGTTTTCTATACTTAGGACGAGTTTAGTTGCATTAGTTCTGTCATTTCATCCACAAGCAGAAGTCCTTTTGGAATTGTTGAAGGTTTTAATCTCCAACAGCTTTTTAACATGGTGCCTTCTCCCTTAATAATGACTCCATACTTTTGACTGACCGTTCAAGATTATTGGCTCAGATAACATTTTAGAAAAAAATTTATAAAAAAAACTTTAGATAATTTTTAAAAAAGAGTTTTTAAAAAAAATTATAAAAAAATAATTTTGAATAAATGAGTGTTTAGATAATTATTTTTAAAAGTATTTCTATTATTGATAAATTATAAAAAGGGTATAATTATTAAATATAAGAGAGAAGAGAGATGAGAGATGAGAGAGGAGAGAAGGTATAGAAAAGAGATGAGAGATGGTGTATAGAGAGATGAGAGAGGAGAGATAGTGTATAAGAGAGATGAGATATGAGAGGGGGTGTAAAAAAGAAAAGAGAGAGAGGAGAGAGGAGAGATGATATAAGAAAAATATAGGTAATATAGTAATTGATTAGTCTATAAATTTTTTTACTGTTCTATAAGTTACTCTTACTAGTTTATTTGAAACTTTAGTTTTAAACTATGATTTGTTACAAAAGCCTCTTTGAACAAATATAATTATTTATTTTAAAATTTCTCAAAATCTAAATTTTATCCAAACCTAAATTTTAAATTTAAATATTAAGACTTTCCAAACACAATATATAGCCCACACTAAATCCATGATGTCTCATAGAGGAGTCTTTAAATCACTAAATATAATACTATTGTTTAAGAATTAATTCTTTAATTCTATTTATAAGTCACTTTCATTATATTTTATTAATATCAAGACAAATTTTAAATCTATTAATTTTATTTTAAAATTTAATAACTTTATAACTTCCTCCTATTATATGCACTTTCTAAAAAAATATATATTCCACATAATAATAAATAATAAATAAAATTATATATTTATATTAACAAATTAATAATATGAATTATAAATAATACAAAAAAAAATCTTTCTTTTATTTATAGATAGGGCCATAGGATCAAAGGAATACATGTTAATATTAGGCACAAGCTAGCACTTAGTCAAAATAAATATTCTTTTAATTTTAAATATAAAATATATTTAACTAATTTAATTAAATTAAAAAATTTAGTTAAATTAGTTAATATATTAAAATACCATAATCATCATTCTTAATACATACCCCCCTCTCTTAGTTAATTATTATTCAGAGAGTATTAATGAGAATAATTTAAAAAAAATAGATAAATAAAAAAATAAATTTTATATTTAATATTAAAATTAATTTTCTAATTCAATTATATATTAATGATCCGAGTAGTATAAATTAGCTGCTGCTGCTCTCAAAACTTTAATGAAAGGGTGACTATATGTTATGATCCATTTCTCTTCTAATCTAAAACCTCCTTCCAAAGTCGCATGCTCAGATCTCTAGGCCAACCCTTTTACATTCATAAGAAACTCGGACCTAACACTTGTTTATTTCAATTACCTCCTAACATAATTATTAATTCGGTTTTTCAAGTATAGAACCTAGTTCCTAATCAAGATATTCTCTCACTGATGATGAGCTTGGTGCTGACTTCGATTTCTTAAAGGAACTAAAGGTCATATAATGCACCCTCAATTTCCTTTTCTCGGTGTCCCTTGGAAATGAAAGCTGGGACACCTCAGACAAATTGCACATTTCCCCCATCCCCTGAGTAGGAGCATAAAAAATCATGGTTCTAATATTTAGAGTAGATGGGGTGGGTCAGCACAAGCATTAGTGACTCGGTCATATGTTCCAGGGGACCCCCAAATTTATATACAAATTGTCTCGAACAAATCCATCATAATACGGGTAATTTGAAATAACCCAGGAGTAACCCGAGTCAAGTTTATTTTTAAAAAAAATATAGATTTTTTATTTTTAGTTTTAATGGATTTAAATTACCCTTAAAAATAGATTTATTATTTTAATTTGTCACTATTTTTTGACTTACTTACTTTTGTTTTTGTAACTACTACATTAAACTACCATTAACTATTACTATTAGTGACTATATTTTAATTTTTTAATTTTGTAGTTTTTGAAGGATTGTAAGCATACATATATATTCTCCATGTTATATTTTGTTATTGTCACAATCAAATATAGTTGTGGGACACACTCATGTTCCCAGTTAAATATAAATATTTTTATTAAATTTTATTATTTTAATATGACTATTCTGACACATGATTGACTCTGAGCTCACCTATTAACCCTTGACTCAGTGCCTCGAACGGGTTCAATGGCTGATCCTGGTTTTACTACCTTGAACAAAAAGAGAGGCTCCAGCGAGGATTCGATGTTAGGGAAGGGCCTTGTGAGGTTAGAGTTAGGCCCAACCTAAAGCCCAATATGACTGTTGAAGCAATAATAGGTGTCTGAGAACAGAATTTAGGCCGACTTTGCTCCATCATTTTCCTGTGAAAGCCAATTTTGTTTTTTTGTCCAATTTTTTTTTAAAAATAGGTTAAACTTATCTATGATCTAAAGGTACTATAAAGTTTTTTTCCCTTTTAGGTGATAGTAATATCTGGCAGGACAAGCAGCCTATTATCCTCAGATTTAAACTTACATACTCAGAAACTAGAATATATCCCTAAGTATCACGACTGGAACTATAATAAAATGATATTCTCGTGATTCGAACAAACTTTAAATAATTACATATCTTACCCCTTCATCTGTTATGAAAACTAGTTGAATCCATTGACCTTGAACAATTTCTTTCGTATGACCAAACAAACCATAGCGAGCAAATTCTACCAACTTGGTATTTGAATATAGTGGAAAGTGCCAAGTTTTATAATATTGTGAATTAAGATATAAATTCTTGCTAACAGAACATGTTTTTCCACCTCATAAATGGGATCAAAAGTGATACTTCTATAACTACTTCTACATTATTCTCACATACTAATAAATACATTAAATTGATAAAATTTATCTCATTTTTCACAAGTAGGTGTGACTTATATTCAATACAGATAAAATTAAAAAAAAATAATTACTTAAAAAAAACTTATATATAGGTCTGGCAAAACAAAGCTTACATATAGGAACAAATTTGTCTATGGCTATAGTGTTAATAATTAATGACATAATTTATTTAAATTCTGTAGGATAGTTGGATGTTAAGGGATCAAAAGAGAAAGATATGTAAAATGTTCCCCCAATTTTAGGGGGAAAATTAAACTTATTCTAATATACTCCCTATAGTTTAAAATATAAAATACAAATAATTGATTTATATATATAAAAAATTAGTTAAAAATAATAAAATATGAGATATATATAATAATTTTTAAAATATACCTTTATTAATAAAAAGAGTGAGAGAGATAATAAATAAAATATAAAAAGAATGTGATAAAATTAAAAAAAAAAAGATAAACTAAAACTGTAGCTTATAAGAAAAATTAAACCCTTTCTAATTTTTACACCTTCTATTTTAAGTCAGAGGTGGTCAGTGATAAAGTTGCAAATCTCGTATATTTTTTACTTAATGGAGTAATTGTGTTATGGAATTAGGGAATAGAAACCGAGGCGTAATAATTCCCTTGCCAGACACGTGTCATTGTCTCAATCAAACTGTTAATACGTGGCATTCTCCCAATCAAACTGTTAATTGTTTTTTTTAAAAAAATATTAATTATTTATAACAGTCATTTCCAACGGGCGCTAGTTTTGGCATGAATCCTGATCATCACCAATTCACCATATAAACAAACAACAATGAGAAGCTGATATCTCTGACTCTTCTCTAAAACACAGGCAAATATGGCTTCTCTGCTACCATACGGCGACGTCGATTTCAGCTTGAGGGCAATGGCCGGTCGCGCTGAGGGATTTGGCCGCAACGCCATCGGTGGCCTCCACGGCGCCCTCTATTTCGTCACCACCCTCGCTGGTTTGTCTCTTTCCTTCTTCACGATCTGTTCTGAAAATTAGGGCTTTTTTATTGTAATTTTGGGATTTTACGATGCTTATAAATGGTGTTTTTGCTCCCATTTTAGAGTTTACAGGGGTAATTTTAACTTTTGAAATTGCAATGTGGGTTCACATATTTTACTCGTGCTTTCAAGTTTCTGGTCTATTTCGTGCATTTCGGTGTTGTTTTCATGTCTCTCTTTCTGTCAGTTTTTTAACCCAAATTAATCTCCGGATTGAAAAGTGATGATGACTTTGGATATATCTGAGTATATTGATTTAGTCGGAGATATTGATTTAGTCGAAGATATGGGAGAATACCGGTCATATCAATCAGTAAGTTGGTTTCTCCGATATTCTTTGGCAATGGCTGGTATGAGGACTCTGGATTTTCTGATTACCACCATATTACTGATATAGTCATTTTATTGGCCTTTCTAGATTATTTCAGGAATGATTTTGTTTTGAACTGTGAAATATTTGGGGACTCACAATTTTACTATTATCAGAACGGAAAGGTTTTGTTGAGTGATATGCATGTGGATAGACAATAATATAATGGAAAGTATTGAGAAATTGAGTTTTTTTTTTTTTTTTTAATTAGACGAGCAGATGCTGACTTATCATATAGTTTTATTAGAGGCTATAAACCATGCAAAAATGTAAAAAATTTATCACTAAACTTTCTGTTACCCATAATCTGTTTCCAGATGATGGTCCTGGATCCCTTCGGGAAGGATGTCGTAGAAAGGAGCCACTTTGGATTGTTTTTGAAGTTTCGGGTACAATTAATCTTTCATCATACTTGAGTGTATCATCTTACAAGACAATAGATGGCCGAGGCCAGAGCATAAAGCTCACAGGAAAGGGCTTAAGGTTGAAAGAAAGTGAGAATATAATTGTATGCAACCTTCAGTTTGAAGGTGGTAGGGGTCATGATGTTGATGGCATTCAAATAAAACCAAATTCTAGGAACATATGGATAGATCGCTGCAGCCTTCGTGATTATGATGATGGGCTTATAGACATTACCAGACAAAGCACGGATATTACTGTATCTAGGTGGGTACAAATCTGAATGTCTAAAATGAGCTGCAATGATGACTTGACCATATATGTTGTTTATCACTGAGTTATCTGACTCTTGTCATCAGATGTTACTTTGCACAGCATGATAAGACCATGCTAATTGGAGCTGACCCTACTCACATTGGCGATAGATGCATCCGGGTGACAATTCATCACTGCTTCTTTGATGGGACACGACAAAGACAACCTCGTGTTAGATTTGGAAAAGTTCATCTGTATAACAACTACACCAGAAACTGGGGTATATATGCTGTTTGTGCTAGTGTTGAGTCCCAGGTAAGCACTTATCTTATATTGACTTTTTTTTCTTATGTTATTCTTGCATGCAGGTTATTAGTATTCATGTAAATAATGATTTGAAAACATTCTACAGATATACTCTCAGTGCAACATTTATGAAGCAGGAACTAAGCAAAAGACTTTTGAATTCTATACGGAGAAGGTAGAATATTAGTCTCTTTACTTCTAGTTTTATTTTTAAAACTCATTATTTGGGACCTTATCCCTTTGTGGTCTATCAAATGCTCGAAATGAATTTTTTTGGCATGGCTTCTCTCTGATCAGCTTTGACTTCAACATGGGTTAAAATACATCTATTATTTAACTATTGTGTCATCTGAGGTTTTAAATAATTTAATGTTTTTCTCACTTCTAATTCTTTGTCCAAATAAGAAATTGATCCAATATTGTTCTCGTTCTGGCCAATTTTACAATTTCATCCCTGGCATGTAACATCATATGCCTCTGCAATATATAACAAGAAATCTTATCCTACTAGGTGAGGTTGGCTACATGGATCGCATGCATTATAGCGCTCTATCAAAAACTAAATCTTGGATAAGTTGTTAACTAAGAGGTCTCATTCAATAACCTTGTTAAGCGTTCTCTTTAGTCTTTCTCTACCTTGTTTATAAGACTCCGTACTATTTGATCCACCATCTTCCCCATACATCACATGCCTATGCAATATAAGACAGAGCAAAATTAATACACATACCTATTGTTGAAAACACCTAATCCTTTATAAAAGCCCATTTTGATACTTGCTTTTATGTTTGATGAGTTGAAGTGTTGAGACTTAGCTGTTAACAAGCACCTAGACCATTACCAGTCCTTCTTAGTAAATATCCCATCATGAACTTCCATTCCATCCTATTGTTTATAATTAAAATTGCCCTTCATATTTTAGGTTTGACTACTCCTAGATTTGTCATGGCTGTCATAAATATGGCAAAAGGATTGTAATTTGTAGAAATTAAATTCAGAATTAAGATGAATGAAATGGTTCTGAAGGGAAGACATTGTTATATATATGAAAACCATGCTTCATAAAACATAAATGAAACATCAACTGCTTTTCTTTTGAGGAATATTAATGGGAAAATAGTGAATAGTTTCAGTGCATATAGGAACAAAATTCCATAATATTAAACTGACATTTACTATGCAGACCAGATCAAGTTTGTTGTATTTGTCCACAAATTTACTTAAGGACAACACTTAGGAAAATGTTTTGCTGTGAGTTATATTCTCGTCAGGTTATTCAACACAAACATTATGTGTGGAAGAAAATTTTTTAAACTACCAATCAACGTGGTGCTGAGTTGTAAAAAATGTACCACCTGTGCTATTTTTGTTGGAGAACTTGGTAAACTCCTAGTAGTGTACCTAAGCTACCTGATGGAACATGATATGTTTAATTTTTTAGATTATTTGTTTTCATTTATCTTTAATAATTAGCATTATCTCAAATGGAGTATTAAAATGGAGCATTAAAAATATTAATGGTCAATGTTATTTTTTTAACTGCCAATGTTAATTTTTTAATGAGGTATATTGTTACGTTTTGAAATTTTTAGGATGACATTAAACACAAAAACTGTTAGGGCAACATTACTCCTAAGTAAAAATTTCTAGGACAAATTTGCACATTAACCCTTATTATTTTTATTGTGCTAGGACTTTATAAATAGCCCTAGTGTTTCTTAGTTGTATTTGGATTTCAGTTATTGAATAAAAAGTATTCCTATTTTCCCGGCCTTCTTCTAATGGAAATGAACCTGTAATATTAATAATTCCCTAGGCTGCTGATAAGGAGGAGCAGAAATCTGGCACCATAGTATCTGAAGGAGACATATTTCTGAATGGTGCACAGCCATGCTTACAAACACAACACACAGAAGGATGCTTGTTCCACCCTTCTGAATATTATCCAACTTGGACTATGGAAGCACCCTCACATTCTTTTAAAGATGTTCTGCAAATATGTGCAGGTTGGCAAGCTATTCCTAGGCCGGCTGAACTCTCACCTTCTTTGAATTAGAATGCGTTGCAAGATTTTCACCTTCTGGTTTGAGAGTCTTCATTATTAGCATACAATAAAGTAAAACTAGAGTGGGTCCTGTGTATTTATACTTTAACTTGAGATGAGCTGCACCACTTATAATGTATGAATAATGCCGCCGCTGCTTATATTTTTTTATTCATTATATTGGTTTGTAATTAAGGCTATTTCATTCTTCTAATGGTTTTAATATTAGCATCACTATTTTATTCTGTAAACTTGGCCAAATATGCGGGTTTGTAACCTTAATTTTGGTTGTCTGTGTCAACTATCAAGAATGATTCTTTCTTTTTAATGTTGTAAATGGCTATGTAAGTTAGAATATATAACAAAAACCACATAATGTAAATGCCTTGCGCATTCACTAACTATACCATTGTATATAACTGTTCATATTCTGATATGAAAAATTTGGAAAATAGAAAGTTGTTATCAAAATCTTTGTTGGTCGGTGTAGACTTCACTAGATTCTTTAAATTGAGTCCAAGCTCTAGAGTCTTTTTTACAAAGAATAATAACGAATCCTAAAATTTAGTTATTCTATAATATGATTTAAAAAAAGTGTTAAATAATAGTTGATAAAAATGAGCAGTTTTATATTTACAATGTATGTACTAAATGTTGATATTTTATATTCATTTAATAAAATGATCATTAATATAATTAATAAATGATTGGATAAATGTTAGTAACTAAACGTTGGATTTAACTAATAGCTTGGTTTCCAAAGTTTTTTTTTTTAATTTTGGATCCTATAGAGTAATTAATTTCCTGTATATAACTAAAAGGGTTAGTTCTAATAAAAAAATGTTAATCCATGACATGCAGTAAACTAGAATTAATTCCAATAAAAACAATACCTATACTTAATAAAAAAATAGTTCTGTGTATCGTTTTACTCCAACCAGAAAACTATCTTAATATTAATAGAGAACAAAGATGCTCAAGATATTTTGAATTTTCCGGAGTAAACGGCCAAAATCATTTTATAAAGGATTAATTTTGGCTATCAATGTTGTTCGCAAGTTTTCGGCCGAAAAGAAAAATTAAGCTAAGCAATCACTGAACTAATGGTTAATAGAGACGCTCAAGATTGGTGTTCAATTAAATTCAAGATTGGCGTTGGCATAAAAAAGTATGGCATTAGATTAACAGTATTTTATTTATGCCTTCGGTAAAAGACTAAGTTTTTTCTCTCAAAAAGTTAAACTCAACCACAATCCAAAGGCAAAATAAAATCTCTTCTACTTCTAAACAATACAAATATTAAATAATACAAACAGTCAATTATTCTTAAACAAAAACTTAAATACTCAAGAGTTAGGATGCTTACTGAAATGCCACAAGAGTTATTTTAAAGTAGAAGAATATAACATTCAAATTCAATTCCAATTCAAGCGAATTTAAAATATCAAAATATTAAAAGGAAGATCAAACAAATCCCTCCATTTCCCCTTCCCAAACATGTGGAAGGTTTTCATATTTCCCTCCCTCCTTTACCTCCATTTATCCTCTCAAAAAACATCTTTCAAAAATACTGAAGAACCTTCATTATTTGATCAAGTACTAACGTGTGTTTGTCTCATCCCCTTGCTTCTTGATCAGAGGTTATGCTGAATGAAATAGAATAACATTGAGATATGCATCAAAATTGAACTGAATTCTATTCATAGAATATGACACTCTAGCAAACCTAGCAGCATGTAGAGGGAACATCAAGTCTTAAAAACTCATGCAACAAAACATGAACTCAATACCACCAACAGAAAACTACTTGTTGAAGCGTACAGAACTTGTAATCAATAAAAAAGCATACAGAAGCTAGCCCAAATATCCTACACCTTAATGGCATATTTCCTCACAGGAAAGTATGTATCCTTTTTCTTTTGTCTTTCGGTCTTCAATGAGGCCTGCATAAACAGTGAGAAGCGTCATAACAAGATTCAGTACAGCTCATCATCAAATGAAGTCTAAAGATTAAAAATCATGACATCCAAACACCATATTTGTTGAGTATAGTTGTCTCTAAAACCACACCAGCTTTCAAGCCAAGAAGTATGATGTTCTTTTATCTTCTAATACCCAGTTTGGTGAGCAAACCAGACAGAACTGGCTACTTCACTTCAGAATAGTAGGTTTTGTTTGCAAACTATGTCATGTTGTACTTTTCGAGGTCACAATACAGTTCAGACCATTTTAAAAAAAGAATGTACAGATAATACAAGAAAAATTATGGGTGACTTATGGTGGATAATGTTAAAAAATGCAAAACCTTCCAGCAAATACATGAAGAGGGGAAAAAACAGTTAAGCCTACATACATTTATGCCCCAAAACCAGATAAATGTAATACAGGTTCAGAAGACACAAGTTCAGGTTCTATTAGCTTCACTTAAAATTTCTAAGTTCACTTAGCATATTAGATATTTTAATACTGCAAATTAACTGCTGAAAAGTAAATTTCAATCACAAATGAACTAAAGTTGAAGAAACAGAGAAAGCCGGGTAACCAAAATTAACATATGAGCACAAAACAGCAAACAAGCATTAAATTACTAAATAATATAGAGTATTACCTGGTGCTTAGTAAGCCTTCTACGGATAGCCCTAGTCTTCTTAGGACGCAGATCAAGAGGCAAATACTTCTTATTCTTATATACCTCCCTCAACGCAGCCTTCTGCTTCTGAGATATAACCGTCAACACCTGAGCTATGGACAACCTCACCACCTTACTGCCCTCCATGATAAAACAAACATAAACACAGACACTCTAGACAATCAAACAGGGGGAAAAAGGAAATGCATACAATTTTAGTTTTACTCTCAATTTGTAACTTGCAGCAAATTAACCCCTTTTCCATTTGACCAAATTGTTTACTTACTCAAAACAAACCAACAAAATTATTTTCTTTCTTTTATGGATAAATAAATCCAAGGCTAAAGTGCGAGGAAGTATATTTTCCAGGGATAAAATTGAAAATGTAATCCAGAATAAACCCATCAAGAGCGATAGAGAATTACATCTTGGAAAGTTTGTTCGGTGCACCGCCAGTGACTTTTGCAACTCTTAGCAAAGCAAGCTCAGCCTTAAGATCCTTGAGCTGGTTGAGCAGATCGCCCTTCGTCTTCTGCCTCAGTTCATGAACCTTGATTCTCGCTGATGGTGACAATGCAATCCAACATCACATCAAAATAAAAATCAGTCACAGAGCAATTAGGAACAGATGAAAAATTGATTAAAATGGAAAAAGTATCGATGGGGAAACATATACCCATTGTTTGTTCTTCCAAGCTTTCGTAGCGGCGCTTCTCCTCCTCCTGTGAAGTAAACCCTAGGCCGCAGGTTGGGAACGGTGAGTCATTTTGTTCGTCATATATAATATCGATGAATGATAAAATAATTTAATTTAAAATTCCTTCAATAAATATTTTAGTACGTATTTATGTAGTATAATTATAATACGAATAATTGGTTTATTGATTTATTAATAATGTAATAAATATTCATTAAAATGATTTATTTAATTTTTTTAAATATATAGATATTATGTATTTGTTTTAAGTTATCTATTTCATACGTACTAAAATATTAGGGGTGTGCAACGGGCGAGATGGGTTAACTCGATGGTTAGCCGTAACCTGCCCGTGAAAAGTTAAATGGGCACGTGTTAGCCCATGCCCATGTGCCAGCCTATTTAACCCCGTAATAAATGGGTTGGGCTGAACCCGTGCAGGCTACAGTGGGCATAGGCTAGCCCATTTGTCAAATGTGAAAAAATATTCCTGTTTAAACCAACAATGTACACATAATCTGATTGTTCATCCTAAAATCACAACAAAAAAATACTATAATTATAACTACAAGTTTATAATCATACAACCTACAATGCACGCATAATATGATAATTCATAATTTTCATTTTTCTGTCTTCAATTGGATTATGATCATACATCATGTTCATCATATTCACTTGTGATATTGTAGACAGAGCTGCCTCTACCTCTACAAAATAAATTTGAAAAAGTATATTAGTATGTATTAAAAAGATGAAACAATACAAGTTGAAATTGCTATTGAAATTACCAGCAACAAGACTTGTTGATTGCTCAAAATTATCAATATCAAACTCATGCAATTTAGGTAGAGTCATACGCAGCCAATTTTGAGTACATATGAGTCCCTCGACCATGTTTGAGGATAAAGAGCTCCTAAATATATCGATGACTCGACCCCCAGTACTAAAACACGATTCAGAAGACACTGTAAAGACTGAAGCAGCCAACAAATCACGGGCAATAAGACTTAGAACTTTATACTTGCAAGAATGTACTTTCCACCATGCCAGAAGGTCAAATTTTGATTCACAGTGGTCAAGTAAATCGGCTTGAAGATATTCATCCACCTCTGAAAGTTGTTCAACACTTTTAGTCATAGTTTTTGCATTGGCTAAAAACTTCTTAAAAGTGAGATCAATGGCAAACAATGACATTTTAAAGTCAACCTCTGGAATTAGCATATTCACAACACAAGCAGTGGCACCGACTTGCTTTACTGATGGCTCAGACTGAGATGTAGAGGCTTCCTTGCTAGAAGCATTGAAGTTACTTACATACTGATCCTGTAATCAATACAAGACATCCATAATCTGCTTTAACTTTGCTTCACGCTTTATCAGATTAGGGAAAATTATTTCAAAAGCAATTTTGACATATGTCAGCCTGTATCGAGGGTCTAGTATCACTGCTATAACCAAAAATGGATTCAATTTCTCTAAATTTCCCCAGTACTTATCATACTTTGTTAGCATCCTTCTAGCCATGTCACCCAACAGAGAATATGAACTATCTATGCTTGTGGAAAGGTTTGATTGAATGACGACTATATATTGAAAATATTCATTAGTCGTCACATAATTTGACCTAGAAAATTTTAGGGTCATGGAGTAAAAGAACTTAAAAAACACAAGAAACTCCTTCACAACACCCTAATCATATGCAGTAGGAGGTTGTATCATAGGGGTAATAGTTGCATTAATGGCATTATCATCTTGAACATCAACAGCCTAACTCCAATCATCATGTTGCCTTGAATCAAGTTTAACTTGCTTCCTGAAATAATCTTTGTAATATGCATATTCTTTCTCCATCCTAGTGAAGACTTTGATGAACTTAACTGCACTGTCCAACATAAGATATGTTGAATTCCACCTAATAACAATAACATAAACAAAGCATGAGTATTAAACCAATTCTTTAAATCTACGTTGTCTGCTTGGAGAAGCTCTAACAAATTTAATCGCATGCTGAATAAGCTCAATGGACTTGTTCATTTCTTTTAGTCTTTTAGAAACAACTAGATTTAAAATGTGAGCTACACACCGCATTTGCAAGAACTCTTTATCAAGTACTAGACCATTCCAACTCCTCAAACGTTTTTTCAAATAAGCAACCGTAGTATCATTGAAAGAAGCATTGTCAACTGTAATTGTAAATGCTTTATCAATATGCCACTTTAGTAAGCAATCCTCAATTTGCTTGCCAATTGTATCCCCTTTATAGTTCTCAATGACACAAAAATTCAAAATTCTTTTATGTAAAGTCAAACTATCATCGATCCAATGAGCAGTCAAACATATATAGTTTGAGTTTTGAATTTAAGTCCAACAATCTGTAGTAAGGGACACACGGACTTTGGATCGTTTAAAATATTGTCTCAAACCTTTTGCTTCTTTAAGATACAACTTGTAGCAATCCCTAGCAACTATCCATTGTGAAGGGATTTGAAATCTAGGTTAAAACTCTTGCAATAGTTCTTGAAAACCCTCTCCTTCCACAGTCCTAAAAGCCGTCTCATCCTTAATGATGAATCTTGCAAGTGTTGTTCTGCATTGATCTTGATTAAACACATGTGTTTGACTAGAACTAGAGAAAAAACTCTGTGCCACGCTATTTGCCTTATTAGAATTTTGTGGGCATCGTGCCAAATGTCGCCAAAGTTGATTTGTCCCATGTAGAGTAGGATGTCTTGCATAATCTACACCACAATAGTTATATTTTGCTCGGTGTTTACCTTTTGTTTCACTTAGTGGCATTCTAATAAAATGTTTCCATGCATCAGATGTTTGCCTCCTATTTTTTCTTTCTTGTGCTTGACTTGTCCCTTCTTTATTTGGTGATGTGGCAATACCTTCAATTTCATTCATATCTTCAATAGCTTCGTCCATCATTGTGATTAGAGATTGTTCTGAGCTTATTTTCCTTCCTACTCAAACGAGCTAATCTTGTTAAAACAGACAGAAGCAAATCAAGCAATACAAAAGGGCAAATTAAAATAGATAGCAGTAATACAGAAATATATCTTCCTAATCTTGTTCTTGTAATACAGACAAAAGCAATACCGAAATACAGAAGGTAATACATAATGTCACATTAATTGGAAGCAATACAGACATAATGTCAAATTAAAACAGACAGAAGCATTGAAGCAATACAGAAGGTCACCTACCTCGCAATAATTCTTGCAATACAGAAATACAAAAGGTAATACATAATGTCACATTAGTTAGAAGCAATACAGAAGCAAGACAGAGGTAATACATAATGTCAAATTAAAACAAATAGACATAATGTCAAATTGTTCTGTTTCAAATTTGTTTCTACTGACTGCAATCTTGTTCTATTTCTACTGGTTTTTTTGGAAAAGCTTTCTCTGTGTTGACACAGAGATGATTGATGATACATGGCGACAATTCAAATAAATGATGATTGAAGCAAACTAAAGATTGAGAAGGAGAAAACCTGAAAGTGAAGACGGAATGTGAAGACTAAGATTATGAGATTTTGCTACCACGCTTGAGATTTTGATATTCACCGTTGCTCTCTGCTGCCGCGCTGCTGTGAGAGAGTGCGAAACCTGAAAACTAAAAGTGAAGACTCCGACTCGCCAAGACGGAATAAATCACAACGTCACAAATTCACAATCGCAAACTTAATACCGCTGTGAGATTCACCGTTATGAGTAAAAGCTAATAAAATGAGATTCACCGTTGCTCTCTGCCGCTGTGTCTCTGTGAGAGAGTGCAAAACCTGAAAGCTAAAAGTGAAGACTCTGACTCGCCAAGACGGAACAAATCGCAAAGTCACAAATTCACAATTACAAACCTAACGTTGTTGTGAGATTCACCGTTATGAGTGAAAGCTAATAGAATGAGATTCACCGTTGCTCTCTGTCGCCATACCGCTGTGAGGGAAGATGCGACGCTGTGAGTGAAAGATGAAAGTGAAGATGCTGACTCGCACAATCGTAAACCTGACGCCGACTCGTAGCTGGCCCTAGCGCCTGGCCTCCTAAATCCTAATTCCTAAATATAATATTATAATTAATTAAAAAAATATAACCATAGCCCGCTCATATAATTTACTGTTTGAACCCATTTAAATCCGCCCTTTACGGGCCTATTTTAGGCGGGCTTAGACGAGTAACATTATATCGGGTTGTGGGCGAGGGTACTGGGTTATGGGCACTTTACTTACCCCTATAAAATACAATGACCATGTTTAATTTTACTAAAATTAAAAATATCTCTTTTTTATTTTTTAAACTTATAATTTAGTTCAACTTCTAAATTTATTGACAATATTTTAAATTTTTTCAGTAATTATGAAAATTTATATTAAAATTTTAAAATAGAAACAAATATATTCTCCAATAAAAAAAATCAAAAGGTCTCCTCACATGAACACTATCCACCCCATAATCAAAGCAAAGATCTAAACTATCTAAAATCAAAGTTGGGAGTTAGATTTGGAAGTTGAATGGTACAAGAACACGGAACCAAAATCAAATCAAAGATCTCATTATTCTTCAAATTGATCATTGTTAGAGGAGGTTAGTGCTCATGGTGGTCGCACTGTAGAGCTAATAATACGAGTTAATTTATGAGTTATAGGCTAACCCGTCACAATTAGCAAGTTACAACCTGTGAGCCCACTTCCCTTAGGTGGTTTGCTAGCTCGTCAACCTATTAGCTTGTCACTTTTTTAAAAAAAACATAATCTTTTAATAATTTTTTATAATTTTAAAAAAATTATTTTTAAAATTTTAAAATATTAATAAAAAATTTATAATGTCATATTAACAAAATAAAAAAATTGCTAATGTTATACTTTTAAAAATTTCTATTTTTATAAAAAAAATCTTAAATTTTACAACTATAAATCTAAATAAACATTAACATAATATTAATAAATTACAATATGTCAACACATGTCAACAAATAAATAATTATTTTTACTAGTATTCAATAATAAGAATATTTAAAATAATAATAAAATAAAATAAATAATAATATAAATAAAAAAATTAAAAAAAAGTGAGCCAACAAACTGACCCATATAAAAATGAGTAAGCCATCATAACCTGTAAGCTGAGAAAAAATATGATGGCTTTTAGTGAGCTCAAACTCCCCCATTTTACCAACTCTAGTTATACATCATCACCACTACCTCCTCACCATTATTGTGGTCTCCTCCACGAGTCTCCATCGACCTTATTATTTCCAAATCTCTCAACTTCTTTGGTGTTCACATAGCTCAACTAAAAAATAAGTTTGCCATGATTCTCAAGCACTCAGCTTTGTGTTCAAAGGACGTTATTGTGGATAAATGAATGAGGTCACCGTCACCATCATCCACTTGCATCATGCTACTAGAATAAAGGCGGGTTATCGCTAGTGGCAAGCTTAAAGACCATCAAACAGGAGGTGGGGCGTTTCTTGCATTAGATTGAAGAAGGTCAAAAAAGGATTGAATGGAACCGATTACAAATATCAGGATCACAAGTTGGAAGCAATTTCACCTGCTTTGATGGAATTAGAATTGGAAAGAAAATTCACAATTCCATGCTAGCAAACAAACATTTTAATGCAAGCCAATTTCAATTGCAATTCCGTACCCCCAATTTCAACGTGCTAAAGGGGCCTAAATATTCATGTTTTTTATTTAAATATCAACTTATATTACAAAGACTATGTTACATTTACAAGTTAATTCAAATGAGGATTATGTATGACGACTTTTATTTTAGATGTAAGATTTTCCATAATTTGTTGATTCCATGACAGATGCTCGAAATCTCATGATTTGATGGCGAATTTTGTCACAGTAAATAGTTCTAGAGTACGAGCAATGTAAATAGCTCTAGCTAAACGTGAGAAGCAGCGACAATGAATAAGCTAAACTTGAGAAGCAAAAAAAGAATAAATGAGGGAGAGAGAAAGGAGGATTTCCCAATTGCCTCAAGTTTTCTTAGGGGCTATTCAGTTGGTTAAAAGGGAGAGGAGGGAAGTGAAAATGGACCCCTCTACTTGTTCGGTTTAAAATTTTTGAGAGAAAGGGAGTCAAAATTTTAGTGCCCTTCCTTCCCTGCCCTCCCTCTATTTGCAAAAAGCTTTCACATATTAACACATAATGCGAGAAATCGTGAAGTCCATTTTTAGTTTAGGTATTCTGGTGACACAATTAGCCATCATCTTCATAAATTTTTTGCAACTATCATTGAGTTAAGAGAAAAATTTGTAGTTCAACTTAATGGGTCAATTATCCTTCCTCAAATTTAGAATGAGAGAAAGTTCTTCTCATACTTTAAAGATTGTATAGGTAATATAGATAAAACACATATACGAGTCAAGGTGTCTCCTATACAGGCTCCTAGATATCGTGGTCGGAAGGAATTCCCTACACAATGTGTTAGTAGCATATACATTTGATTTAAAGTTCACTTATGTACTCCCTATATGGGGAGGCATTGCGTCATACTCAAGGATTATTAAGAAGGCATTATCAAGGGAAGATAAGCTTGAAATTCCTGAAGGTAATATTTTTACCGATTTCGATAGAGTTTACATTAAGTAGAGTTCACATAGTAATAATCTTAATTCATGATAGGTAAATATGTCCTTGAGGATGCTGGATTCATGTTAACAAGGGGATTTATAACACCTTATTGAGGAGTTCTGTATCATTTGAAAGTGTATTTGAGAAGAAATTCACCATTAAACTATAAAGAGTTATTTAACCTAAGACATGCAAAGTTACGCAATGCAATTGAATGGGCTTTTGGTGTTGTGAAGAAAAGGTTTACAATTTTGGCCAATGAAACTGAACCTACATATGGAATCAAAGCTCAAAAAATGATAATATATGCATGTACAATTCTTCATAACTTCTTCATGAGTGTTAGCCCTGATGAAGATCTAATAAGAGAAGTTGATAGGGCTATCCGTCAACAAAATATATCAAATGACAATATCCATGCTCCAAGAAGTGATCATAATGAAGCTGCTAGAGGTGAACTTATTAGAGAAAATATAGCCACTCAAATGTGGATAGATTCTCAGAATTCTCTTCAGGATATTGTTGAGGATGAATTTGAGGATGTTGTTAAGGATAGGCTTGAAGATGGTCTTGATGATTGAAGTTTTTTTGTCTAGATGAATAAGAACATTTGTTATGTTACGTGTATTACTTATTAATTGGTGAATTAGTTTGACAATGTGATATGGTACTTTCATGGTGTTGCTATATTCATGAGTTTACTACATAACTTATTGAGTTTGTTGTATTCATTGTGCACTATGTCATGTGTGACTTGTTTACTTAGATTTGAAATAAACTATGTTATGTTATTATGGTATAATGTTATAGGATGACCCTAAACAAAATATGGAGGCACTAAATTGGACAATAATCATGGACGATGCACTCATTGATGCTTTTATGATTGAATATAATGATGGTCATAAAATTAATAACAATTTAACACCTAGACCTTATGACAATAGAATTAAATATTTATGTGCTTTATTTGGTGAGCAAATCAACAAGGAAAAGGTGAAGAATCGATGGAATACTTTAAAGAGAAATTTCTCAGATGTGAGTGACATTTTTAAACATCTAAGTGTCTTTGCTTGAAACTCAACAACTCAATTGTGGGATGCTAAACCTGAAGTTTGGAATGCTTTCATTGAGGTAACTATCTAAGTGTTTCGTTCATATTATACATGTTGCTTTGGTTAGTTTGGCTTGACATCTACTTCATTTTTTGATCTATGCTACCTTGATCTCTTCTAGAGTTGGTAAAACATGGGTTGAGCCCACCAAATATGTAATGCGAAGTGAGCTTGAGCTAGTTAAAAGCTAGCTAGTTCAGAAGCAGGTTGCACAACCTGCCCTTGTATAACTAGCGGGTTAAAGCAGGCTAGTTGACAACCTATTTTTTAAATCGTATTAATATTATTATTTACTTTACTCTCTTCTCTTCTCACTGTTAGGTCTCAGCTTAGCGTCGTGGTGCTACTGCCAACTTCTCATACTCACCTCGCCATCAGTATTATTCACGCCTACCATCACCTTACCACCCTAGTCACCTTTCGCCCTCACCTCGCCTACCCCGCCTCATCTGTCATCGCCCCTCTCCACTCCTACCGTCGCCTATCGCCTGCCATGCCAGTCACCTCGCCCTCACCTTTATTTAAATTGATAGTTATGAAATTTGAGATTTTTTTTATAAAAAATAGGAATTTTTAAAAGTTTGACATTAAAAATTTTTTATTAGTATTTTAAAAGTTTTGAAATAATTTTATGAAAAAATATTAAAAATATTTTTTAAAAAAAGGTGGCACTAGCCCATGAACTAAAAAGTGCAAGGCTATTTAGTGGTAGGCTGACTCATTGCCAGCAGGTTGTGGCAGGCCCTAGCCCATTTTACTAGTTATAATCTATTCCTATTCAAGCCAAACTTAAAGTAGCATTATGAAGGAGTAAACATTTCCCACATTATGAAAAGAAGATTATATTGTATGGAGTATACATAGCTAATGGAGAAGATTGAGGACAATGCATGAGTAGTTGAAGAGATGTCATTCTAAAGACAATGATACTCAAAGTATGGACGACATAGAAACCTTGGTTCACAAGGTATACTTTCAATGAATAATGATAATGATGTTGATTTTGATAGACAAGGTGAATCACCAAAAGAATATCACTCTTTTACTGCTGCTATTGATAGTATTTCTAGCAAGAAGACAAATAGAGTGCATAAAGACCATGAAAATAATTTTAAGGAAATAATATGGGATATATGTGTAGTTGTTGATGCAATTATAAACGGAATGATTCTATTATACTAAGAAATGCATTTCTACAAAAAATAGCTACTGTTAAGTTGCCAATGCCATAATTATCCGGTGAAGAAGTTTGGAAAATGTTTGAAGAATGTGGAATTGATGGTGGAAGAATACATGAAATATATTTGTTTCTCATGAGTGATGTCGATAGGCTTAGGGCAGTAGCTCAATGTCTTCCTTCAGTAAGAAAACAATTGATATTGACAATGATGCATATTTCTCATTATATGGTCATTGAAGCATTGATGACTTTTGTATGTTTTGGTATATGCTGAAACATATATCTTGAACATTATTTCTATTTTTGTACATATGGGTATATGCTCATAACAAGTATGCCTTTTAAAGTGATGTATTTTAAGTGTTATTGATGACTTCTACTTAGCATGTAACTATTATCAATTTAATCCACATTTATTTTTGAGGTAAAATGGAGTTATCATTTGATTGAACTCGAGTTAAATTGTAAAAGTCAATTTTCACAGTGATAAGACTCAAGTTTTAGCTAGAAACTCGAGTTGTTCAATGCCTCTACCTGATCAAACTCGATTATGTAAGGGTAACACAAGTTTTCCCAGTTATAAACCTTGAGTTTTAGATAGAAACTCGAGTCATACACCACCTATGACTGTTAATATACCATTGTGTAAGGGGAACTCAATTTTTACATGACAGAACTCGAGAGTTAGACGAAAACCCAAGTTTCACAATGACTGTAACTACTCAAACTCAATTATGTATGGGGACTTGAGGTTTACAAGTGACAAGCTTTAAAAAATAGGGTTTCATTCAAAAACTCACATTCTATAACCGTGAAACTTGAGTTTTGTTGTCAAACTTGAGTGTTTTGTGGACAATCTCTATTTTTAAACTCACTCAATCTTTTAAAACTATGATTAACACCTAGTTTAAATCAGTTTACATTGTTTTGACAGATATTCTTTCATTATCATCAGGAGAAGATGGAGAGAGACGAATATTTACACAGAAAGAAATGCTACTAGATAAACATTAAAAATCATTTCATACACATCAACATTTACATTTAAATTGACAAAGAAATTAAGATTTTCTTTTTGGGGTCAATTTATTTGATTTCATAAAGCCAACATCTCTCTCCCTCTTTTTGGCAGTATCAAAAATGGGTAGCTGAACAGGGACAATCGGAGTAGTGATATAAGGGATTGGAGGGGCAAAAAACATGTCCTACAAGCTGAGTACGGAGGTAACTCATAAACTCAGGATTAGGCAAGTAAGAGACATGAACAAGGGAAGGAAGTGATTGTCGTGTAGGAGTTGATGGAAGTTGAGATAGGGTAGGATGCATAATCAAAGAACTAAAAGTGTTAGGGTCTAAGGAAGGATCCAAGTCAATAATAAGATTGGGAATAAATAGAGTAGCAAAGTGAGATGATTTCAAGTGAGTGACTATGATATTGGGTAGGATCAAAAGAACGATTATAAGAAGCCTAAGGGGATGAAGTAGAAGCATGTGTCTACTTAGCCTAACTACAAAGCTCAACAACTCTCTACTCCAAATCATTTATCTTTTATCTAAAATGGTTGAATATAGCATCCATTACTTCCCCCACATTTTCCAGTCTAACTAGTACTGAGGTTTTGAATTTTTCAAACTCCTGTGCCATGTATTCCTTGATGATCATCTTGAACTTATTGTCAATGAATGATGGTTGATCAGTGCCTCGTGTATCAAAATATGCCTCATCTTCACATCTTACTAACTCTGCTTCTTTACCCTTTCCTTTGGCTTTAAATAGAGAGGTGGCACAAGGTTCACCCTTAATACCAATATGCATATAGTGTAATTGCTTCTTTCCAAACTTGTCTGTCCATTTCACTTCTTCACCATCTTCCAAATACTAGATCTTGTTAGCTTTGAGGATCAATGAGATGAGTGATGGATAGGCCAAAAAGATCTATCTTTTGGTAGGGATAGCTACCTGTAGCATTTCATCAACTATTATTTTCCCTATATTCAATGGCTCCATCCTAACTATTGATGTGAATGAGCAGCTACATGTCCTTGAAAGTTAGGGTGGAGAAATTTCCACCCGTACTCACAAAAGTCCTTCTATATAGATATTGCAGAATCTTATGCTAAGTAGTTAATTCAGAAAGCTTTAAGTTGGCCTTCTCTTGGACATTACTAGAATTCAAAAGGGTTAGGAAGATTTTCTTGTCAAAGTATGATGGCTTAGTGTGCATAGGGAAATCAATATGAAGTAAATCCATAATACCCTCCTATGTTATCTTTATTTCTTATCCCCTCACTTTGGTTTTCACACACTTGGATTTCTTATCCACTTATAAGTTTCCATAAAAGACTTTCATTAATGATTCACTATACAGTAGACTCAATTGCAGCAGGTGCTCATATGGTAGTAAGATATCCAATAAATCAAAGTTGTACTTAGATACAAATTTATGAATATCTACATTAACCACTGGCTAAACTTTCTTTATCTTAAATTTGACTTTACATCTTCAAGTGGACCAAAGGCAAAATCTCTTTCCTATCTATGATCTTTGGAACTTCCTTGCCCTTATGTCTCTTCATTAGTCTTACTCTAATAGAAGCTTCAAAATGTGGATCAAAAGAAAGGGTATGTTCAGAGCTTGTCCTTTCTGTATAGAAGCATCCGAGAGGTCTCTACGGATGCAGTTCTAGCCACATGCTTCCCTTTTCCAATTTCCTCATCTTTTTTTCCAAGTAGTAGGATCAGACACTAAAGGTGTATGCCCTTGTAAAGACTTGGACCATATTTGTGAAGAACTCTTTGCCGTTTTTTTCTCCTTATCCCAAATAGTCTCTTTCTTCTTCTACCCTTATTTAGGTTGAACTACATCCTTAATCACTTTTTGACTTTCCCTCTACTTTTGAGATTGAGTATTCACCTCAGATGTCGTATTCACCGTAGGCA
This sequence comes from Leucaena leucocephala, assembly GCA_037074615.1. Taxonomy (NCBI): domain Eukaryota; kingdom Viridiplantae; phylum Streptophyta; class Magnoliopsida; order Fabales; family Fabaceae; genus Leucaena; species Leucaena leucocephala. The sequence goes on along the minus strand of CM073561.1, from coordinate 5,164,929 downwards.
CTTTCGTTAGAGCCATTCTAGAGCTAGTTTACTAAAAACATTGAATGAAATAGGTTACACAATTCAATACATGGAGTGGGAGGGTTGAGCATGGCTTTAGAGAAGAGAGGATCAGCACACAGAGAGGGAATATGGTTTGATTTTTGAAATGACACTCAATTTATAGGATTTTAAAACATGGTGACCTTATCATGACTAGTTTTAGATGAAAAACACAACTTAATTGTATACGTATTACATTATCAAAACTCTAGTTTCTTCTTGAAATGTGTGTTATGAATCTTAATTGGGAAAGTCCATTTTATACCACTCTTTAACATGATGGCTTGCCTTAATTCACAAAACTCTATTTTTTTTACCATGCCTCGATTTTCTTCTTGTTACACAACTCAAGTTTCATAAAAAATTGAGTTTCCATACACAAATTCATCAGTAACAATAAGGGTATAATGGTACATTAATAATATCATTCCCTCCCTTCCCTTTCCAATCAAATCAAACAAGGAAATATTCAACCCTTCCTTCCCCTCCCCTCCCCTTCCCTTCCCTCCCAACCGAACAACCCTAAGGCTACAGAGCTAACACTTGGACTGCCTAGGTTCGAGTCACTAGAGAGGGACCACGCTAGCTCTAATATGAGAGTGATGGTCTTTAGACCAAGAGGAGTTTCTCATACATCATTAATGGAGGTTTTGGAAAGTGGGCTATGTCAAGGAATGGAGGATCTGAAGTGGATGATGAGATTGAATATTCCTATTTTTTTAATACAAATAAACCTTTCTAACTCAGAAGCCATGTCAATCAATATATGTGAGTCAGAGATGAAGATTTAAAAGTCAAAATTAACTTTCTTAATGAGTAGGGTGACATTGCATCAAAATAAGACTTCTAGAGTAACATTTACCCTAAAAATACTTTTGGGAAAATGCTCTTTAACCCTTTTTAATTAATCCTAGTTCACAATTGATAGGGTTTCATATCAATTGTTAACAATGTGACACAATCCTTCGCTTTTATTTAAGTTAATTAACTATGAAACAAGGAACGACAGAGTTAGTTGCTCTTCCTCTTGATGCAAAAATTGCATGAGATGATAACTCTAAAGTATGTATGATATAGAAATTGTATGATAAATAACCAATGCTACTTTTAACGTCGACTTTTAACAAAGCAAAGGAGTCAAATACTCTCCCTTTATTGCTTTGGCAATCAAAGGCCCTATTTGATATATGGTACTGAGGGGTTGATATTGGGATTGGTACTTACATTGCCTATTTTATTATGCTTGGTACAAGGGACTAGGGAGAAGTTAGAATTAAAGAATACCACATAGGTAGGATTGAGCAAACTCACCCCACCCATAGTATTGCTAAACCTATCCTGGGATTGTAAACTTTTAGACAAAACTATCCCTATTTATAATAAATTTTGGACAAAAATAGCCTTATAAAAATTTGCCCTAATTGAAATGGTATATTCCTCTCCAATTCCATCTCTATCAAGCTCATGGAGGTTACTGTCGATAAACTTGTAAAGATGGAAGTGGGTCATTAGAATTAAAACAATCTCATGAAGATGGAGGTGGGTCATTAGCAAGTAGAACAACTAGTAATTTTCACCTCCCTGGGCACCATCTCATCTTCACCATACCATCTCTCATCCCTCCCTTTGTGTCATCTCATATTCTTCCTCTCATGTGGGTGACGTCGTTGCTAATGGTGACCACCTAAGGTAAAGGCAAAGAGGACAAAGACATGTTTTGAGACAAGATTGAGTAATGACTGATCTGGGTGAACCAACCTTAATCATAAATCCAAACTATGCCTTTTGAATTAATTATGATTAGAAAGCAATGGAAAAGAATCCAATGGTCGAAGTAGGGGTAGTGTCTAAAGCAAATAAAAAAGATGAAGATGAAGAAGCAATAGAAGATGACGAGTTGAATAAGAAAGAGAAAAAAGGTGTGAAAGAAGGAGAAGAACCAACCAGTAGAATCTATCATCGTCAAGCTCTATATAAGCTCTATTGTCGTCATTGTGATTTGCAAAAAGTAGCGACCTCATGGCAGCAATGACGACCTCCTAATATTTGGTTTAGTTTGGATTTCATATATGAATAGGAAGGGCAACAATGGTTCTATTGTACTAGTATCTGGTTTGAAGATGACGTTGGGTTTGAAGGAGATGAATCTTTAAAAATAAATGGCTTTGGTTTGAAATAGAGGAATAGCTCTAGTTTGTTTTTGCTAAAGATGATGGCTTTGGTTCGACAGAGATATCTTTTCAAACTATTTTTTAATAATAAGGGTATTATAGCCTTTTCATAATCTATAACTAATTATAAAATAAAATTAATTTAAGCATACCCTCTTAATATTACTCCATACCAAACATAATTTTAAAGTTTTAGTCTCACTCCTAACCCCAATCTCAATTAATCAAAATTCATGTATGCATACCAAACACATCCAAAGAGTTCTCATTACAAGTTATCATCCTATGCAGATTGCACAATTATCATTTTTGTCTTCTTTAACCCTTTGCTTGGATGGGAAGAAAAGTTAGGAGGAAAAAAAATTGAACAAGAGAAAAGGAGAATAGAAAAATAGAGTGAAAATGATATCTCTACTCATATTTGAATGACCAAAATACCTTTTTTCTATATTAAAAATATATCAAATTATGTGTCAGATGTACAATTACCCCTATTGTGTGCATATGAAAATCTTGATTCAAACCCTTTGATACTGGTTGAAAGATGCCTCCTCCTTTTATTTATCAAGGCTTTCTCTTTATGAGTATTGTAATATCATGCTTAAAATTAAATAAAATATCACAATGACAAAATTAAATTAAATAAAAAAAATTATACATTATCCAATATTATTAATAATTAATAAATTGTCACAAAAGATATAACTAATAAAAAAATATAAAAATGAAAGGGTTAAAATGCAATATAAAAAATTTGAACACATTTTTGCAAAAAATTAAATATACATATATTAACCAAACAACTATTTTAAATATTATTTGTTGTTTTTTAAAAATTATCTTCTCAAATATGTTGAAAAAAACCTCACTCCTATAAAATCAAGTAATATCTAAACAATAAATAATTTATTGTTAGTTCAAGGTAGATAGGTTGGATCACCTAAGATGGGGTGAATTGGGTTATTGACGACTTTTAAAAACTTTTAAAAATTCTTTATAGATCTAAAGAATGAAACAATATAGTTTGAAAAACTTTGATTTGAAATTGAGATAAGTTACTGGAAATCAGAGTTTAAGAAGAAGAGAATGTCACACAATGATTTATCTTGATTCGATCTTTCCTTGACTTACTTCTAATTTTTAGTTTCTCACTAAGTTTTCCCAATCGCTTCTAATTTTTAGTTTCTCACTAAGTTTTTCCAATCCACTATTTGCCAAGATTACAACGGGCTATTGGTAGCCTTTACAACTTGAATTTTAATAGCTTATTGAGAACCACCTTAGACTTAAGGTTATACTACACTTCTGGTGGCGCACTCCCTCTTAAACAGATATGAGCAAATCCCAACCTTAAATCCCCTTATTCCAAGGCTTTGCTCTCAGATAAAAAAGGAATAGAGGGGTAATCTAATTCTCTGAAAAAGTGGATGATAGATATTGTAACTCACAATAAATCTCTCTCAAAGGAATAATACATAAGGAATAAAGAGTTGAATGAATAATAAAGTTTTGGCTTTCTCATGACTTGTTTTAATTTTGTTGATATATCATCATTTCATTGCCATTCATTATTGCCAACCCTCAACTTTGAATGCTCTAAATAGTTAGTGTTTATGACCATTGAACATTATTTCCATTGAGATTATCTTCTGTTGAGTTTTCTTCCCATTGAAAATATGACTGTTGAACTCACTGTTGTAGCCATTGAGGCTTTTTGTGTTTTTGTAATGGACGTCTATTAGATTTTATCTCGGTCTATTCTCATCTCTAGCTTTAAACTCAACTTAGTCTAAATCTTTGTTAGCAATCATGTAAACACTTCAAGAATTAATCGTTAGAATATAAACATGGAAAATGAGTATTGATGAATTTAAACTTAAATAGAATAATCTCAACAACAATGATATGAGAATAATATGTACTCAATCATATGAAATTAATATTTGATAGCCCTATCAATGATTAAGTGTATAAGAATCAATTTAGTTATGAATATTTTAAGATCAATAAAGATTTTTCTTGTTTTCAAAGATTATTTTATATTAATCAATTACACAATTGATTAATTATAACTAACCTATAAAATATAAAACAGAGCATCATACTGATTAGATTATTCATGCATATAAGATGTAATTTTATGAAGATGAGTTGCACAAATGATTTGTCATAAAGAATAATGAAAAATATAGTCATATTGTCACTTAGATTAATCATTTGAAATATGAAATGAGTTTGTATCTTAAAAAAGATACATATTTGAAACTTCTAAAGTTTCTAGAGTTAATTAACTCTTAATTGATTTGTGTCTAAAAAATTTGAATAGGAAAGGATTTCAACACAAATTAATCGATCAATTAATACGTTAATGAAAATTAATCAATAAATCAATCGATTAATTGGTTTATATTTGAATTTCACAAAATTGAAACTTCACTTATTAATCGAACAATTAACATATTAATATAAATTAATTAATTAACTAATTGATTAATATAAATATCTTTGTTTAAGAAAAAACTATATTTTCAATACATTAATCGATTAATTGATTCATTAATCTTACTTCCAAAATACTAGCTCTCGATATTAATCGATTCATGACCACTCATCAATCGATTAATTATTTTTTTTTGTAAAATTGACTGCTGCCTTTACATTAATCTAACATCTAATTGATTAATTAATATTGATCGATTAACTATCAATAATCAAACAATTAATCAATTAACTCAACTAACTTTTTCTTCATTTGATTAAAAACACATTTCCATTACTAAAAAAAATTTACATCATGAATCAACTTAATTCTTTTTATTCTCTTTTGAGATCATCAAAACATATACAATCTAACACTTACCACATATTGTACATGGGTTTAGATGTTGAGGAGTTGAACACTCTCAATAAAACGAGGGAGGGGATTCGATTCTTAAGAGCGTCCCAGCATGTTGGGAAGCATCTTTACAGCCCAACGCCCCAACCCCTTTCCTAAAATTTGTGTATAAAAGAATACCATAACTCCTATATGTAAAAAAGTACAACCCTATAAACAAGGACCAAGTGAGGCATGCTGTTGGGGCTCCACCTCACTTTTTCTTTCTCTCATATTTTCACCCCAAGTAGAGTTTAAAGGAGACGGAGATTCTGCTGAATTAGTACAGGGAGTCATCGGCAAATATTGCTTCCTTTTAGGATCAAATTTAAAAAGTCAAAAGTAATCCTCAGCCCAAAATATTAAAGCCAAATAAGAAAGCTAGAAAGGTTCTCTAAATACTAAAGAGGGTTGGGTATAGTAAAAGTGACTAGTTAATCATAACGTGATGAACTAATATTTAAATCCTCGCTAAAAGAAGTACTATATTTAATTTCAGATAATACTTTGAATATAGTTGTCTCTAATAGAAAGATACATATTCTTAAAAAAACAAAGATTCTCTAAGTTAAAATAATTCAAAGCCTAAACCTGTCCGACCCAACCCAAACAAGTGTGGGTCATAATCCAATAGTCACGCAAGACTGGTCTCATAATTACCATTCCAACCAAAGCATAGTCCGATCTAGAGTTGGGAATTAGGCCCAACCCGCCAACCTGTCTCTTTTTGGTGCGGGTTAGGTTGGTTAATCCTTAGACCATTTTGGTACGGCTTTTTTTGACCTACACCCACTGAACTCATAACTGAGGCAGGCTAACCTGCCACCCCTTTTTTAAAACATTTATACTTTACTCTTTGGGACTTTAGTTTTTCAAAATCGGATAGATCTTCACACTTTAGGACTTCAGCCAGCGCCTTAGCCCTTTCACAATTCAGAGTTCAGCCAGCATCGAGTCTCCTCTCCTCAGCTCGTCGCCTCTTCTCCTCAGTAGCTCAGCCTTCACCACTCGGCCTCACTATCGTCTCCTCTTCTCAGTAGCTCAGCCTGTAACACTCAGCCCTCGCTATCGCCTCCTCTCCTCAGTGGCTCAGCCCTCACCCTCGCCTCCTTTCCTCAGCCCTTACCCTCGCCTCCTCTCCTCAACCCTTATAGTCGCATCCTCTCCTTAGCTCACAACACCTCACTGTCACCTCCTCTCCTTAGCCCTTATCCTCTTAATCGTCACGTTACTTGCGTCCTCTTCTCAGTTTCTTGGTCTCTGTCTCTTTGTCTCCTCAGTAGTCGATAGGGCTTATCTTCTCAACTCTCTAACTCTAATTCAAGGTATGTTAATGTTGAAGAAAATGAAATTTGTTTGAAATTTATTCTATTTGGGCTTAGGTATTTGTGGTTCTATTTGAAATATGTTCTATTCGGGACAACACCACACATTCCATTTTCTATTTATTCTGTAGATCTGTGGTACTGTGGTAGTATGGTACTAGTTTCTAAATTGTTCTTTTATTGTGGTCTTTTTTATATGTGTGATAATAATGTTCAAAATGAGGTTCAAATGCAAGGTCAAACTCAAATTGATATTACTGATGGAGCAAATGAAAAGAATATCAAAATGAAGAACCTTCTGTGGATGATAATGTTATAAAGAATGCTAAAAATGCGCATATGATGTTTGGAGATATTTTACTAGAATTGGAAAACAAGATAGGAAAGAAAAAGCTACATGTAATGGTTGTGGAAAAGCTTTTGCAATGGGGGTAAGCAATATGGCACTTCAACCCTTTGGTGTCATGTGGAATCATGTCGGTTAATCACAAAATTTCAGGACATTAGTACTATGATGCTAGACCAAACTGGGAAGGTGAGAAGTAGACACTTTGATAGTACTAGATTTTAAGAAATTCTAGCTAAGAGTATTGTTTTACATGGTTTTCCCTACTCTTATGTTGACTATGAAAGGGTTAGGGAAATGTGTAAATTGTTGAATCCATATTGTAAGTTTATATCTAGGAAGACTGCACTGGTAGATGTTTGGAATCTCTATCTTAAATAAAAGGAAATTGTGAAAAAATCAATAGCAAATAGTTCTGGTAGGATATGTTTAACTACTAATTGTTGGACTGTAATAACTGGTGAGGGATATATTTGCATGGACGGTCATTTTGTTGATGACAAATGGAGTCTCAATAGCAAAATACTTACTTTCACACACTTGCAACCTCCACACTATGGATCGATATTGCTAACAAATTGAATAAAATTGTGGAGGATAAGGGAATTGAAAGAAATAATATGAATTTTCCCTTGATATGCAATAGGGAGTTTTTCCACATGAGATGTGCTCACATTTTGAAAGACATGCTGAATTTGAATGTTCCCTTGATATGCAATAGGGAGTTTTTCCACATGAGATGTGCTCACATTTTGAATCTTATAGTTCAAGAGGGGTTAAAGGTAGTAAGTGTTGTTGTGCAAAATATCAAGGGAAGTATTAGATATGTAAGGGCATTAGAGGCAAGGGTAATTAATTTCAAGAAGTATGTTGACCAAGTTGGTATTAAGACTTCCATGGATTTATGGCACGATGTGGTAACTAGATGGAATTCAACACATGCCATGCTTGAAAGTGCGATTATATATCAACGTGCCTTTGTAAAATTAGCTATCCATGATGACAACTTTCCTCATGCATTAACAAATGAAGAATGATCAAGAGAAAATGAGATATGTAGCTTCTTTGCTCCATTTGCAGTAATAACAGAGTTGATTTATGGGTCATCATATCCAACTTCTAACATGTACTTCATTCAAATATCAAAGATTGAGTTATTGCTAAAAGAATATGTGGATAATGATGATCTTGTGCTTTGAGAAATGGCTCACTAAATGCTTGCTAAGTTTGACAAATATTGGAGTGATTATAGTGTCATAATTGCAATTGCAATCATTTTTAATCCACGGATGAAGTTTGATATCATAAGGTTTCTTATTCATAACTTGATCCCATACATCATAATGAAAAGATTGAATATATTAGGAATAAGTTATATTGTGTTTTCGATGAGTATAAAAAGAAAAGTTTGAATGTGGGATTATCATCAACTTCAATCTACTTTGGTTCTTCTGGTGCTATTGGTTCTGCTAGTTCTACTAATGTCATTCAAGATGTACTAATAGTTCGACCTCCTCTTCATCCAAGTACTAGTACTAAAAAGTATAGTTATTTAAACACCACAACTTTTAGGGTAAATTTGCAACTCTTCATTTACTATATATCTTACAATGTTATTTTGCTTCATACTTTACTAATACTTTATTTATATGATGTAGTATTATCTTTAATGCAAGAGCCAAGACACTTAATTATTAGAAAGTCTAAACTGGACTTTTATTTGGAAGAAGCAACACTTGATCCTAACTTGTTTATAGAGATGAATGTCCTAGAGTATTGGAAGAATAACTATCCTCGTTTGCCATATCTTTTGAAGATGACAGCTGACATCCTTAGCATTCTAATCACTATAGTGGCCAGTGAATCGGGTTTTAGTATTGGTTCATGAGTTATCATAAAGTACAGAAGTTGTCTTCTTTCATATAATGTCGAGACCCTTATTTGTACCAGTAATTGGATGCTTGGTTTCCCGTCAGATGATATTGGAAGTGGTACTAGTATAATGGTATTGGTAATATAATAATTACAATTTATAGTAACGTTATGTAATTGTCTCATTGAGTCATTTCTTTATATTATATATATTCATTTTATTTTATTATTACTTGTGACAGATTTATCTATAGACGGTGACAAAATTGAAGAAATAAATATTTTGACAGTTTCATGTTATGATTCTAATCCAATTAATATTGAGAGTTGAAACTTTAGTTAACTATTATGTAGATTAATATATTTCATATTTGTAATCTTTCAATTCTTTATTTTTATGAACAACTTATGTGATACATTTGTATAAAGTTTTATTTAGATTATTGTTACAAATTCATAATGAAAAAAAAAATAAAATTTGGCGAGTTGGAAGGCTCGGGTTAGTATAATTCCCCTGGAGGCGAGGCTCTTTAAACCAGCCAACCTCTAACCCAACCCTCTGCAAGCTAACCCGTATTATCACCTCTCCAGTCCAAGGAATAATATTATATATATTAGTGACAAACTATATATTCTTATCTTGTTTATAAGTAATTTTTAATATATTTTACACAGATAAAATAAAATCTTAAACTTTATTAACCATGTTATAAAATTCAATAACTTTTAATTTTTTACCCCTATTTAATATATATCACACTTAACAAAAATAAAATTAATATAAACAAATGAGAAGTAAAATAATATATTCATATAAATAATTTCTCTCTCTTCCCTAATAGGACCAAACAAACTTGCTCTGCCCTGTAAAAATGACCATATGAGTAATATAGGAACTAATTAGGAATTTGATATTTGTCATATATATATGTGACCTATTTCCTATATTTATTTATTTTTTTAAAATTATATTTATTGATACTCCTTTGACAATAATTAAATAAGAGAGAGAGTTAAAAAAAGATAATTATTTTTTTTAAAATATTATATTAATTAATTTAACTAATTTTTTAATTTAATTAAATAGATTTTATATCTATTGTAAAATTGTCTAGTTTTTACATACAGATATGCCACAGTTGGTGAACGACATCGTTCAGGGCCTTCTTAATTCCGGGCATTCCCCTCCCAGCTTCACATATTCGATTGTCCTTCTGAAGTCTGAAGCTTGGAACCCCAAGTGACTTCGGCGCCTCCTTCTTCGTCCACTGCTCTTCTTCCAGGTCGATTATTTCAGTCCCCCTCTCTCTTCTCATATTCGATTTTCGCCATTAGTTCTTGAGTTGGAGCTCGAATTTGGGGTCCGTTTCCGAGGTCGTTACTGCAGTCAATTGCTATTCGTCTTGGAACTCGAATTCCGCGTCCATTGTCGTCGCAGTCGCAGTTCTGTTCCCTTTCTGGCGTGTTGAATAACACTTTGGGTAAGCATTTTCTTTCGAGGACTCTGCTAGAGTTTTATTGCAGTTCATATTTTCAATTGCCATGTCATAACAAAACTATAAGCTGAAGTACATAAAACAAACTACTGCCTGAATTTCGAAGCCAATTATAATATAACATCACTATCATTTACCCCTCAGTAATATGCATCAAGCTCAGGACTGCTCTGCTAAGACTGCCCTTATTGAGTAGGGCAAAAAAAGACATTTTGTGAATGAGGTCGCTGCAAAAATGGAATTTATACCTGGATTTGACATGTTAAAGAAATGTGGTTAGTTCTGTTTTAAATAAGGGAAAATTTTTCTGTTTTCCATTAACTTCAGGCCAGCACCACTAGACCACAGTGACGATGGCAACCTATCCAAACTATGGTTGAAATATAACAAACTAAAGTTTAAATATAAATTGTTATCAAACAGTTTATTTATTTATTACTACTACTACTACTAATTGCATACTTGTTTTCAAACAATGGTGAGTTAGCTGGAGTCTGGACATTAGTAGTCACTTAATATGCCGTTAATTAAAACTTCTTTGATCTTGAAGTTTCTAATCAACAAATCTTGTTATGTAATATATAGGCTGCTAAACTTTAAAGAATGGATGTTTCTACAACTGAAGTGAAGTTGATGTGGTGCTAATTAAATGTTTAGTGTTTATGTGCAGTGGCTGTAGTTATAAACTTTGCCCCACTTCAGCTGTTGTGTTGTATAGCCTAGGATAGCATTTGTTGTCGTCTGCCTCTATGTTGACTCCAATTTGGGTATGCATCATGCATACAATTGGGTGTTATAATTTTGGATTAGCAAATCAATCTTTTCTGATTAAACACTAAAAGTTTAGTAAATGAAAATTTGTTCAGGTCCAATTCTAGATATCTAGTCTTTTTGTTAGCGTTGCTCAATAGCTAGTCTAAAATTGACTGAATGTACATTATTAACATATGAAAAAAGTATTTTACTGTTGAAAACTACTCATGCAAAGGTTTAAGGAATCTGACAGACGGGTGCAGCCTATATCTCTACATGCTAAAAATATATCTAAAACAACAGAAAAAAATTGGAAAACAAAGAAGAAAAGAATAACAAAACAAAGGGAAAACAAGGACAAGAAGAATGATTTTATATTGTTATTCTGGAAGTTGGTAGGTCAAATTTGTTTAAACTTGTATCATTTCTGCTAAGAGGCAGTGCTTCAGTTTTACATTTCAACTTATTTTTTTATTTTTTATCTGTGTAAAAGTTAAGCAGATGCCTGTCATAAAAGGCAACTACAAAAATTTATAAAGTACAATTGAAATAATGAATACATCTAGTTGAATGCCCCATATGGTGTTATCACTGAATTGTGTTATTTATTACAGTTGCTCGAAAACAATACTATTTACAAAGTACAGATTTTGCAGAATTTAAACCCCCAATCCTTTTTTCTTTTGCATATTTTGTTCTTGCTATCTAGTCTCTTACTGTATTACTGTATTATTTTCTTTCAACTTTCCTACAGGTACCTTGTCAATTTTAATTAGAAGACCAAGATTCTAAATCAACCCCTAACAAAGGTGTCTCAATCACTTCCCAAACTGGTATATCAACCCTCTCAGTTAGCATCTTCTACTTCCATTGATGAAATGAATCATTGACTAAGCCTCTCAGAAACCTTAAAGCCATTTATCATCTCTTCTCTTCTTTCCTTCATTGCCACGAACCCACTTTTCATTTCTCTGGGGTTGAGCCATGTATCTCTACAGCCTTACTCTCCAGCGACCTACTGGCATAGTGTGTGCCATTAATGGAAGCTTCTCTGGTGGCAAAATGCAAGAAATCGTTGTTGCTAGAGGCAAAGTTCTTGATCTTCTCCGCCCTGATGATAATGGTAGGATCCAAACTATACTCTCTGTTGAAATTTTTGGTGCTATAAGGTCTTTAGCTCAATTTAGGCTTACTGGGGCTCAGAAGGACTATATCGTTGTGGGCTCTGACTCCGGCAGAATTGTAATTCTTGAGTACAACAAGGAGAAAAACGTTTTTGATAAAATCCACCAGGAGACTTTTGGGAAATCTGGTTGCCGTCGGATTGTTCCAGGACAATACTTGGCCATAGATCCCAAGGGTAGGGCGGTTATGATTGGGGCTTGTGAGAAGCAAAAGCTTGTTTATGTGTTAAATAGGGATACTGCAGCTAGGTTGACAATATCCTCTCCTTTAGAAGCGCATAAGTCGCATACTTTAGTGTACTCTATTTGTGGAGTTGACTGCGGGTTTGAGAACCCAATATTTGCTGCTATTGAATTGGATTACTCAGAGGTTGATCAGGATTCAACAGGTCAAGCAGCTACTGAGGCTCAGAAACATTTAACATTTTATGAACTTGATTTGGGGCTGAACCATGTGTCTAGGAAGTGGTCAGAACAGGTTGATAATGGTGCAAATCTACTTGTTACTGTTCCTGGGGGTGGGGATGGGCCCAGCGGTGTGCTGGTTTGTGCAGAAAATTTTGTTATATATAAGAATCAGGGACACCCAGAAGTCCGAGCTGTGATTCCAAGACGAGCAGACTTGCCTGCTGAGCGTGGTGTTCTTATAGTTTCAGCAGCTATGCATAAGTTGAAATCCATGTTCTTCTTCCTTTTGCAGACAGAATATGGAGACATTTTCAAGGTTACTCTGCAACATGATGGGGACCGTGTCTCAGAATTGAAAATCAAGTATTTTGACACTATTCCAGTTACTGCTTCAATGTGTGTGTTGAAATCAGGATTCTTATTTGCAGCCTCAGAGTTTGGAAACCATGCGTTATATCAGTTTAAGGCAATAGGGGATGATGCTGATGTTGAAGCTTCATCAGCAACACTAATGGAAACTGATGAAGGTTTTCAGCCAGTGTTTTTCCAGCCCAGAAGACTGAAGAACCTTGTTAGGATTGATCAGGTTGAGAGTTTGATGCCAATAATGGATATGAAGGTCTCAAATCTCTTTGAAGAAGAAACTCCTCAAATATTTACACTGTGTGGGCGTGGTCCTCGTTCATCTTTGAGGATTTTGAGAACTGGATTAGCAGTTAGTGAGATGGCAGTGTCAAAGCTTCCTGGTATACCTAGTGCTGTCTGGACTGTGAAGAAGAATGTAAATGATGAGTTTGATGCATATATTGTTGTGTCATTCACGAATGCAACGCTTGTTCTTTCCATTGGTGAGACAGTTGAAGAAGTTAGTGACAGTGGGTTTCTTGATACCACACCATCTCTTGCTGTTTCCTTGATAGGTGATGATTCTCTCATGCAGGTTCACCCCAATGGCATCAGACATATCAGGGAGGATGGCCGTATTAATGAGTGGAGAACTCCTGGAAAGAGGACAATTGCAAAAGTTGGTTCAAATAGACTTCAAGTAGTCATTGCGCTGAGTGGAGGTGAACTGATTTACTTTGAGGTGGATGTCACAGGTCAGTTGATGGAAGTGGAGAAGCATGAAATGTCTGGAGATGTTGCATGTCTGGATATTGCAGCAGTACCTGAAGGTAGACAAAGATCTCGTTTTCTCGCTGTTGGTTCATATGATAAGACCATCCGTATCTTATCATTGGATCCTGATGACTGTATGCAGATTCTTAGTGTGCAAAGTGTTTCTTCAGCCCCAGAATCTCTTCTGTTTCTTGAAGTTCAGGCATCCACTGGTGGTGAGGATGGTGCAGATCATCCTGCTAGCCTTTTCCTGAATGCTGGTTTACAGAATGGTGTCTTGTTTAGAACTGTTGTGGATATGGTTACTGGTCAGCTTTCTGATTCTCGTTCTCGGTTCTTAGGATTGAGAGCCCCGAAGCTATTTCCCATCATTGTAAGAGGCAAGCGTGCAATGCTTTGCTTGTCAAGTCGACCCTGGCTTGGTTACATCCACCAGGGACATTTCCTTTTAACTCCCCTTTCATATGAAACCCTTGAATATGCTGCATCATTTTCATCTGACCAATGTGTGGAAGGTATAGTTGCTGTGGCTGGTGAGGCATTGAGGATTTTTACAATTGAAAGGCTTGGGGAAACATTTAATGAGACAGTAATTCCACTACGTTACACACCAAGAAAGTTTGTGCTGCAGCCCAAAAAAAAACTTCTGGTTATGATTGAGAGTGATCAAGGAGCATTCACAGCAGAAGCGCGAGAGGCTGCAAGAAAAGAATGTTTTGAGGCTGCTGGAGCAGGGGAAAATGAAAATGGTAATGTTGACCAAATGGAGAATGGTGGTGAGGATGAAGATAAAGATGATCTGTTCTCTGATGAGCATTATGGTTATCCGAAAGCTGAATCAGAGAAATGGGTTTCCTGCATCAGAGTTCTAGATCCTAGAACAGGAAATACTACTTGTCTTCTGGAGCTTCAGGATAATGAGGCTGCATTCAGTTTATGCACAGTGAATTTCCATGATAAGGAGTATGGAACTCTTTTAGCTGTTGGTACAGCAAAGGAACTGCAGTTTTGGCCCAAAAGGAGTTTAAGTGCTGGATTTATTCATATTTATAGATTTGTAGAAGATGGAAGATCCCTTGAACTTCTGCACAAAACTCAGGTTGAAGGTGTTCCACTTGCTTTATGCCAATTTCAAGGAAGATTGCTTGCAGGAATAGGGCCAGTGCTCAGGCTATATGATTTGGGGAAAAGACGATTGTTAAGGAAATGTGAGAATAAACTATTCCCCAATACAATTGTCTCAATCCATACATATCGTGATCGCATTTATGTTGGAGACATCCAAGAGGTATGTTTCTATTATACATATTTATATTTGGTGCACCTCTAGGTATTTGGGTATTCCAATACTATGGCTATGGCCTTTGGCAGGGGGATGTGTCTGTCCACCAATTCTAGTGTGAAATTTTGTTGTTAAGGATTTTGTTAGAAACGCTTTGGGGGTTTCTCAAATCAGATAAAAAATTGACTAAATTTGTATAATGATTTATATCTTTCTTTAATGTGCTATTATCTTCCATGTGTCATTTTGATCCTCCAATTTTCTGCTAATTTTGTTCTGTGTTTTCTCTCCAGTCTTTCCATTACTGCAAGTATAGGCGGGATGAAAATCAACTCTATATATTTGCGGATGATTGTGTTCCAAGATGGGTTACTGCATCCTATCATGTGGATTTTGACACCATGGCAGGTGCAGACAAATTTGGAAACATTTATTTTGTCCGCTTACCACAAGATGTTTCAGATGAGATAGAGGAAGATCCTACTGGTGGGAGGATTAAGTGGGAGCTGGGAAAGCTGAATGGAGCTCCCAATAAGGTGGAAGAAATTGTACAATTTCATGTTGGAGATGTGGTTACATGTTTGCAGAAAGCATCTCTTATACCGGGGGGTGGAGAGAGCATCATATATGGAACAGCTATGGGAAGTGTAGGGGCATTGCATGCTTTTACTTCCCGTGATGATGTTGATTTCTTTTCTCATTTGGAGATGCATATGAGGCAGGATCATCCACCCTTGTGCGGTAGAGACCACATGGCTTATAGATCTGCCTATTTTCCTGTTAAGGTAAGTTTTTTTACCTCATTTATATTATTCTTGTAACCTTGATCGGAAGTTACATGATACCATATGTCATCTGTTCTGGATTTGGAAAGTTTCCCACTTTGTATCTTCATGGCCCTTCTTGGTGAGAGTGCTGGATGCTATTATTTGTGTCTACTGCTGATATATAACTTAATGTTCTTTAGCTTGTTCAATGCAATAATTGTGACAATGTTCTGAGAGGTTTACGTGATGATGCAGGATGTGATTGATGGAGATCTGTGTGAGCAATTCCCCACATTGCCAATGGACTTGCAGAGAAAAATTGCTGATGAATTAGACAGAACCCCTGGAGAGATTCTGAAGAAGCTTGAGGAAATACGTAACAAAATTATTTGAAAGATGATCAACCAAAAGGTGTGATATATCGCATTTTTGTGAATTTTCTTAGCCTTCCTATATCACAATTTTTATTTTTATTACTGAAATTGTTACCTGGAGATGAATGTTATTCTTTACTCTTTAGACAAGACAATTTAAGGGAAAGGTGCCCCATGTGGCAGTAGGCCGCTTTATTTGCTGAGGCACACAATCATTCAAAACACAAATTTTACTTGTGCTTTTGGGAAATTTCATCGCGTAAAAAATAATTTTTCCGGCATGATTTCTGGGCTATTTATTATTTTGGTTGATCTGCGTTACCAGTTTAGTTTAAATACAAATTTGGCAATATTGTCTTGCATTTGAACCCTAACCTCGTCAACCTTTGAGTATAGATTCCTGACTTATTATCAATCCGTGTCCACACAACCGCTCAATCTGCACTCTTTTGCTTGCATGAAGCATCGTGCTGGTTGAAAGCAATCATGAGACACCTTTCAATTGTATTATTCTCCCTGATTTTGGGATGGTCAGTACTGGGAGTAAAATGGAGGGTTGACTAATTAAAAGCCAGTCTTGTCTTTTCCTTGAATTACTGTGCGTGATAATACAAATCTGGCATTGCAATGCCAATGGATTCAGCCTACTCCCATACGAATTTGCTTCATTCAGAATGGATAAATTGACAGTTTGTCTGTTGGTTGCAGTGTTGATCCAGTGATTCTCTTTTGACCTGTTAAATGATGAGCATTGGTTTTCTTGTTTCTGATGTTGGAAACTTTGGACTTGACCAATGCTTCATATTTGGTATTTGTTTGCAGGTCATAGTAGAGCTATGTCTGTTGGGCGTTGCCTGTAGTTTAGCCACTAACAATGTGAAGAAGCTTGTGGATTCTCATTCATAGGTGAAGCAGTGATTTCTTGTCCTGTTCTAAAGTTAGTTTCTGAAGGGAGAAAGCTGAAAGAAGTTGAGCATTGTTTATATGCCCAGTTGGCATTTCTGTGGTACTTCAAAATTGAATGTTGATACCAAGTTAATGTAATTATTATGCCTACTAAAATTTTCAACCCCAGGATAACAAAACAAAAGTTCTTATTATTCCCATGTGTGTGGTTGAATTATATGGATGGAATTATTGTTGAAAGGAGTTTTCTTACAGCATGACATTTTTAAGGAAAATTGCTGCTATTGCAAAATTTGTTTCCTAAATGTACCTAAACTTTGTTTAAAGATTCACTTGCAACTAATATTTAGTTTATATGTAGTTAGGATATGCTGCAGATAGGTAAAAGATAGTTGCGCTCAGTTGAAGTACATGGATTGTTAGGTATCTTATGAGCAGTAAACTTTACAATAGGATATTTTTTTTTACAATTTTTCCTTTTTTATTATTAGAAAAAACTTACTTGAAATGACAGTGACAGTAGCCAAGAAGGATAACACTGATATGACAAATATTTAGTCTCCATTATTGTATGGTATGGAATTTTTATCTCACAAATTCATTACAAAGAATCTATAAGCACTAATTAACAGGACTTAATTCATTTAACAAAGAGGTTCATTGAAGTGTTTGAGCTCCCTCTCAAGTCTAGAGTTAGAGAATGATGATCTGTGATCAAGCCATGAGATGATGTCTGAGAAGACAACGTTGAGATTCTCAGGAGGCTCACCATACAAGAGACCATGCCACATTTCAGGGTATAACTTGAGGGTCTTGTCCGTGCTTGATGCTACTTCAAACAATTCACCACTCACTGATGGGTCTGTTACTTTGTCATCTTCTCCATGCAATACCAAAAATGGCAGTGTTACCTGTAACCAAATACAAAACTTCTTGAGACCCAAATAAGATAAGTTTTCAGGTTGGCAACCTTGGACAGTTAAAGCAGCTGTAAGATGCCACCATGGTTGCTCGAATCTTGGATCAATAGAAGGAAGGGTTAAGTTGTATCCAGCATATATTTTCTTATAAATATCTAATATCCTAAAGTATTTTGTAGTATATCTAATATCCTACAGGATTTTTTAAGATGTGTATAGCACCTTAAATAATTTTTTTTGTGTATCCAACATCAAGGTGTAGAAAATACTTTAAGGTATTAAATACACTTAAAAATACTTTAGGGTGCTAATGCATTAAATATTTTAGGATATTAAATCTACCTAGAAAATACTTCATGCACCTAGACCCTAGAAGGAATTCGATTTCTCTTAAATAAGATTGAGGGTTCAAATCTTATAAGTGAAAAAAAAAATCTTTTAATTCTTAAAATTTTATGACTTAATTGTAACCCAATTATTAAACTTTAATTATGTGTAACTTAATTCATATAATTCTGATCTAGTTGGAACTCGATCCTTAAATTTTAATTTACTACAATGCAGTCTTTATAGTTTTAAATATTAAAACTTTAGTCTCTAAACATCATGAAATATATAATTTTTTATTCTAAATTATAGTGACCAATACTTTAAACAATTAAACTATAAAGAGTGTGTTGTATTAATTCAAAATTAAAAAAATAAATTATAACTGAGAATTGCATTGAACTAAAATTTAGTGATTGAGTTATAAAGATAAAACTATAAAAACAAAAAGGTCTTTTTTTTTTTTGAAAAAACAATCATGTTGGGAGAACTATCCCAAATGATTATAAGTTCGAGCTATGAAAATGAAAACGTACCTCATGAAGTGTGCTCTCAATTTCTGAACTGACCCTTAGAAGTTCATGGCCAGTTTTCAAGCGTGGTCTCCCTTTGTAGCAAAATGGGTTTGCTCTAACCTACATTTAATTATTAGCATATGCAATTAATCATCCTTATTTATCGTTTAATTGATTCATATATCTATTTATAATAATCATGATTAGTGAAACACATTAAAATTTAATTATTTGTAAATTAAATAAGGGTACGTACCTGATTTCTGACTTGAGGGACTTTAAAGGCAACATCAATGATATCTTTTGTTGGGATTATTTTCCAAGTTGGAATCACTTTGCTTAGTAATGTTAACGCTTTAATTGTCGCTGCATTTGGTTTCATTTCCTCTGCAATCTGCAAGTAATTAATCTCATAATTACTTCATTATTTCCGCCAATCAAATCATATATGGTTCATAATTCAAAATATTATACCTATCAATATAAATAAATAAATATAAAAAAAATAGTGAAAAAATGCCTATTTAAAAATTGGGTTAAGATGCAGATTTATTCTAAAAATTTACTTAAGAGCGCTAGGTATTTGAAAGGTTTTTTAGAAGCAATGTTACATCGAAAGTTTTCAAATAGTAGTGAAGTCGCCTTGATCGTTACCCAAAATTAAATTTGATAATTAGTTAATCAATATGCTAATATGAAATGTCACATGGCATCCACATTATCTTTATTTTCTATTACGGTAAAAATTTATACTGGAAGTTTTCACTCTGGAGCGAATACACCTAGCACTCATAAATGGAAATTTCGAGATAAATTTGCACTTTAACTAAAAATAAAAGATTATGTGGATGTCACATGATATACCATGTTAGCATATTAATTAACTAACGGTCAAATTTAAATTTAGATAATAGTCATAACGACATTGCTACTATTTGAAAACTTTAAAGCAATATTTTTCCTTAAAAAACTTCCAGATACATAGAACTCATAAGTGAAAATTTCTAGAGCAAATTGGTACTTTAACCCTTACAAATTTTATTGGTAATAAGGATATGATATATTTTTATACATAGCAAATACTGGTCATATGAAGAATTTATACATAAGAGTATTGGTACTCAAATTCTTTTGCCCAATATAATTTTTAAACATAGATTTTTCACCATTTTTCTTGTATAAAAAATGGGCATGACTTTTTTTTTTTTTTTTTTATAATAGTCGAAGTAAACACAAACACATAACCATGTCAATGTCGGCCTCAAGCTTGAGATCTCTGTAACGGGAGGTGGAAACGCTAGCCACTGGGCAGCTCAGCATCCACACCAACATGACTTATATTGTTTTTTTTTTCAAGAAAAAATTAATAAAATATTTACATCTAACTGTGCAACTTTGAGGATAAGTTGAACAAAAGAAAGTTAGTTTAGGTTTTTATGAATATAAGAAGCCTATATGTATGTGGTTTAGTTTAATCATTATAATAAAATAGATAACAGGTTCAAACCGCCTTTGCGTGAAGGCAAATAACAGCTGTAAACATTATTATATTTTAATAATTCTCTGATAAATTATTCAACCTAAGAAAGCTTATCTGCCTTTTAGATAATTCATATATATATATATATATATATATATATAATTAATGGTAACATTAAGAATCAGTCAAATAAATATAATTTATTCTAATGAATCATCCAATTAATTTTTCTTTAACGAGTCAACTAAAAAATAACATATAAAAATGTATCTATCAAATTTTAATTTAATGCACACACTTGGAAGAGATCAGTTCTTCACTTAGTTAATATCATATATATATATATATATTAAATATTTGATTGTAATTAAAAATAGAATGATGATGCAGAGATTACTACATATATATTAATTTAGAAATGAAATAAACCAGACGTTCCTTTAAAAAAATATATTCCAAGTTATCATAGTTCAATTATTTTGGAAATTGAGAAATATTGTTTATATAAATCTTTGAAATATTCAATTTTTCTCAAAAAAATCAAATCCTATTGCTACTAAATCAAACAGGATTCTCCTCAACTTGGGGAAAAAAAAGGTAATCCCAAGGATTTCTCTCTCTCTCTCTCTCTATTCCAATCAAGATCGACCGAACAAGAAAAGCCAAACGGAAAAAGACACAGAGAACAAAATAATAAAATTTTGTAATTTTTTATGTATATTAATAGTATAATATATTTCACATTAAAAAAAGAAGGAAAACAAGATATTTTATAGAAAAAAATAAAACTATTCCTTATAAGGCAATTTACCCGTAATTGAGAAAATTATTCGTAATTAAACCCGATAATATTGAAACAATTTGATGATATTAGATATGAAATAATTATATTAATAAAAAAATTAAAAACGGAAACCTACCTTACACATAGGAGCAGCCAAAATAGCTCCATCCCAAAAGTGCGGCTTCTTCTTGTGAAGCAAAAGAGCCACAGCTCCTCCCATGGATTCTCCTAAAAGAAATCTCATCTTCTTCTTGTTCTCTTCCTTTTCTGTAATTTTTTAACACAAATTAATATCACTCTAATTGTTTAAATACATTTTATCAAAAAAAAAACTATAATTCAATCCTTTGTATGTAAATACTGAAGAATATTTTACTAACTTGGACGTCAAATTTGAATGGATCTCAAATAAATAAGAGTTAAGTGGTGGATATATAAAAGAAGAGATGCTGTGATAGATTTTTTAATTAAATATTTTGATCTGTATTGTTTTGTTAACTTATTTTGATTGTTTGAAAGGAAAGTCAAAACTAGAACAAAGTCAAATATTGGAATTCTCGAATGGATTATTGATAATCATGCCGTGTTTTTGGTCCAAATTTCATATAATTAAGTGGTCCCAATTTTATTCCATCCAAAATTATAGATTTAAGGTAATAACTGATATGAAAAATCTTCCCTATATGAGACTTGGGGTTCAATTCTACCTATAACATAAGTCAATTAGTACCTTATAATTCAAAAAGAAAATTTATAAGCTTAGACCTTATGAAATAATTAATAAACTACTTAATGATTTGGATAAAGACATATTTAACCACTTAAATTAATTATATAGATATAATAATTATTCTAAAATATTTAAATTAGTATAATTTTATCCTTTTTAATAATAGAAATATAAACAATTTCCCTATGATATATATTATACAATTTTTTATTTTCACACGTCATTATTTAAAAGTTATATATATAATATTATTTTTTCAAAAAGCATCAAATAAACTCTGAAGTTGCCATAGACGTGTGTACGAAGAGAGAGGGAGAGAGGATACCAGAAACGGAGGTGAAATATTGAGAGCAGTCATGGACGAGTGAATCGAAATCGGAGACCAAAGCAGGAAGACCATCTGATTTGCCATGTCCTTCATAATCAATCCCATACACTCCATATCCTGCCCTTGCCAGCCTCCTCGCTGTGCCTGCATCATCATCATTATCAAGCTTCATATATATATATATATATATATATATATATCATCATCTCTCTCTCTTTCTCTCTCTATATATACGTACTGCTCATGGTGATGCTGCATTCCATGGCGTAACCATGGCATATGAAGATAAGGGCTTTTGGTTCTCTTTCCTTCGGAACCCATCTCGTTGTCAACAGCTTCATCCCTCTTGAATTCATTACAAACTCCTGATGATCATCATCATCCACCATATATACAACCATGTTCATGTACCAAAGGGCTAAGATTGGAAAACATATATATATATATATATATTATATAAAATTTGTATAAATTTTAAAAGGGTTAAGGTTCAATTTTGCTCCTTATGAGCCATGGGTATCCAAGAATTTTTTTTTTTAATCAATATGACTAAGGGTGATTTAAAAAAGCTTCCTGGTGCAAAAATTTTTAGTATAAAATTGAATTTTAACCTATTTTAAAAAGCCAAAATATGTATGTATATGTATATTTATCTTAATAATCTGAATAACATAGGCTGATATAGAACATATATACCTCTGCATATCTGATATCTGTTTTATTAGTTTCCTGCAAATCAACCCAGAAAGCAAAAGTTACAAACGGAATCAGAGAGAGAAAGATCTTCACAAATAGAGAGAGAGAGAGAGACCATGATGATGTTGTGGATTGTTCTTGAGAGAATAAAGAGAGATTGGTGATTAGGTTGAATTCAAATTCGAAGAAGGTTGAGAGTGAATGAGATTTTAGGCAACGGTAAGAGAGATATATATAGCCATAAAGGAAAACTTAATTGTTTAAATAATGACTTATTTAATCTTTTATGTGTGGGATATGATAGGGATTAAGTTGGATACAGATAACTAATATTTCAAATTAGTTCATTATTACGATTGCAAATTCCCACCCATATTGTATATTGTAATTATTATCCGTTTTAATCAGAATTGAATATTATTCTTAATTATCCTTTTACAATTATTATTAATTCTTCCTCTCTTTTTTTTATGTTGATTGCTTCTATGTTGAAAAAGGTCTATTGGTCCACCCTTCATGGCTAAATCCAGACCGTTACAAATGGGGCGCAAATGAAAATAAAGAAAAGTATGGACAAATATGTGTAATATACTCATGTATTTAAAAAGAGATTTAAACGTAAAAGTTATCTTTCATGTGCCAAACATATCCTCTTTGTTCCTTCAAGAAAACTCACTTCCTTCCTCCCGCCAATATAATTGGTTAGTAAAGTGCTTATTTGGATTAAACTTATATTTAGATTATTTTAAGTGCTTTTGCTATGATATCACTCTTATCCGTATTATAAGTATATTTAAACTAATTCTTATATATTAAAGAATGATAGTTAAGTCATTAAAAATATCTTAAATTAATAAAATTATCTAAATTTAACCTTATTATCTCTTTATATTTACAAATTATTATCCCCTCTATCTCATCTTTCTCTCTTTCTAAAGAGAATCAAATAAGACTAAGATTGGAAAAAAGTTATCAATCATCAATCAACTATACTCTTAAAATCTTATAATACTAATTCAGTTAAAAATATATTTAGATAAACTTAACTAAGTTCTTTTAATTCATTTGTCTTCAAGCCGCAATCAATAATTTTAATTAGTATCCCACTTTGATCATCAAAATCAAAGTGGTGTTCAATTTTTTTGAATATTAAATTTTAAATTTTTAACCATAATAAAATTTTATAAATAATTAATCGATTATATAAAATAATTTTTCTCAAAATAATTTTATAAAACTATTTTTAAAAACAAGTTTTGGAAAAAGTTAAAAAAATATGTTTGGATAATTATTTTTAAAAAATACATTTAAAAACAAAAAATATAAAAATTTATTTAGAATAATTGTTCTTAAAACTAACTTTAAGAATTAAGAAAATATGATAAAGTCATTGTCAACTGTAGGATAATGACAATTAAAAATAACAAGTGATAGTTGACATGTGGCCAGTAGTAGTGATTATTGGCCACCGCTGGCGACTAGTGACTGTTATGGGGTTGTGGTCGCCAACGACGATAGTAGTGGCCATTAGTTGGCAAATGTCGTGGTGCCCTTATTGTCTGACGATAGTGGCAGTCATCCTCAATCAATCACAATTATTGTCACCTTTGTCGGGTAACAACGAATGACGATGGTGGTCTCTAACAGCAATAAGGATCGTTAGTTGTTGTTAGATGGCAGCAAATGAAAGTAGTGGTCTCTCGTAATGACAACAGTAGCAACAACTATGTGGTCGTCATTAGCCATCATAAGTGATGACAAACAACAATGATGGTTAATGATAGCAATAACAGTGGTTGATGTCGAGAGACATTGGTGGCAACCATGTTGTTAGGTGGTCAGTACCAGTGTTGGTTATCGGCAGTGACAACGTAAGGTGGAAATAAATATTTTAATATTGGTTCACTTCTACAAAATTAAAATATAAAATATAAAAAAATAAAAAACAATTTTACAAAATAGTTAAAATTTGTTCTTAATTTTTTATTTTTAAAAATATTTTTTAATTTTTTTTATTTTGGAAAACACTTAAGTGAAAATAAGTTGTCAAATAAATTTTTTATTTTTTTGTTTTAAAAAACTGTTCTTTTTTTAAAAAAAAAACAAATAGGCCCTATATTTAATTTTAAAATTTTAAATTATTCAGGCATTTCCTAGAAGATAAGTTTTAAATTATAGTAAACATTAATTATAACATATTTAATTTGAAAAAGAAGAAGAATTCAAAATAAAACAAATCTTTGTGCAGGCATGCGCTAAATTAGCTGGATTTTTTTGGCAAAAAATTAGCTGGAAATTAATCAAAACTTTGTTGAGTGAGCACAGAGCTCCAGTTGGTCATTAACTTTATGATAGTTAGGTCTAAAAAACTTTATTAAAAGATAAATTACAAATATTAATTTAAAAAAAACAATTACAAGTATAAAATTTCAATTACAAATTAGACACTTAAATTTTATAGATTTTTCAAATGATTTTGTAACTGAAATTTACATGTTTATCATTATTTGACTTGATGTTTGTAAATAATTTTTTAACAATTTGTCATGACCAAACTGTTATTAAATTTATCTTTTAGGACTCAAATGTCATTTCACTTAAACATAATGCAATTTAATTATGCAATTAAAGATAATAATTAATAATAAGATGCAACTAATTAAATTTTTATAGTTTCACTTGTGCTTATATAGCCTCCAAAATTATAATTTTAGATTAAATAACTCAAATAACTCTTTTTTTAACATCAATTCTTCACTAAAATCAATAAACTATCCAAATCTATTCACAAAATCTATTTTACTTAAAATTTATTCTTTAAAAAATTTATTCTACCCAAAATTCTCTAAAACCTAATCCAATCATACAATGCACAGCAATTGATGTTGACCCCACAATCAATTTAACATTTCTCACTTGGATTTTTTCCCCAAGTGATCTGAGTACTATCATTAGGGATATATATATATATATATATAATAAAAAAAATCTATGTTGACCTTGATGAGCAAATTTTTTTTAAATAGTCAAAATGCATAAAAGAATATGGAGAAAATTACGGCATAATATGTGTGTGCATTAAGAATTATTTAGTCTATGGTCAAGTGAATAAAAATTATCTCAAATTTAAAATTTGGGAAACTCTAAATCATGATAGCCACTCATTTAGCTTATTATAGAAAATTATAATTTAATACCCGAGTTTTAACTAACTTGGCCAAATTAACAGAGAATTAAGTTGACCTTACTAATAAAGTACAACACTTATATCCAATTAGGTTTCCCGTAAGTTATATAAAATTAAAAAAAATGTGTTATATTATTTATGATTTATAAATAACATTATTTCTTTATAAATTTTATATATTGAAATTAATAATACGTTGATATTATAATTGATGCTTAATTTTTTTTAAAAAAAATATCATGGTCTAAATTACTTTGAACTTTGTGGCTGCTTTTTGTTTTTTAATTAATATATATACCTTCTTGAATTTTACCCCTTTTTTTTTAATAAAAATTCATCATACACTTTAATTAAACTTTAATGCCCTCGATATTTTCTTAGCTTTTACCCTATTCGCCAAAACTTGAACAGCTCATCTTTGAATAGCATTCCATTAATTGTCAGGTACGAAGAATTATGGGCAGAAGCAAATAACAGAGAGCGTAGGCTTAGTTTGTATTACATTACGTCGTTGACCATCGATCTAAAATTTTAGTTTGCTCATTTACTTTTATAAAATATCTTTTCACCTTTGACTCTAATACCGTTAATTTTGGATAATGATTTTTTTTTTGTCAATCATTATCATTTTTAAAATAATATATGAAAACATATTCAGGAAAGACCATTTTTAGGTATGTATAGTTCCTTTTAATTTTTAATTTAGCACGTACGTATTTTTCTCTCCTTATTAAATATTTTAATATTATTTTGTTAGTACAATTAATTTTTGTACATAGGCTAACAATATTAACAAAATAAAGTTACATGAGACAACAACGCTAACAAAGTAAAAATAAGATATTTAATGAAAAAGAAAAAACACACATACATGCCAAATTCAAAATGGAAAAAAATACTACAAATATATATTTATATTCATTAAAAAAGTATGCCTTAAAGAACGGTTCAATAATACTATATTTATCTTAAATATAAGATCTTATTTATAGGATAATTTGTATTATAAAAGATACCCTATATATGAGACAGAAGAGATTAGTATATATTTTCCCTTTGTTTTCCTTTTGGTATTATTGATCATTATGTTCAAAACAATTCCTAATTAGAAACAACAGTAATTATAAATCTTAATTAATCCACCAAAACTTTTGTCAGTAGGTCAATGAACCCATTATGAAATGTCGTTAAATCAATTAGGTCAAGTTTTTCAGTTTTTTTGTTCTTTGCCTCAACAATTTTTGGTTTTGACAATGAAAAGTTTTCAAGCCGACTTTAATCATTTCAAGAAAGGGAGATCATCCTTGTAATGTAATGTAATGATGAAAGCTGAATTGACCAAATTTTGCTTAGATTGTGTAAATAGTTTAAATTTAGTGACAGATAGTATTTTAAATAAGATTATATTTTTTTATGAATTAAATAGGATTGTATATAATGAGAGGATGTTTAAAAAAATTAATCTGTAATTGTTAAAATAATATATTTTTAAAAAGTGACTGTTACAAAATTAATTTTTACTTAAGAATATGCATTTGTTAAATTATAAATTTGTTTAAAATGCAAAAATAATATCAAATTAAGTCTAGATCATCCAAAATCTATTAGTAATATGAAATATAATGCCGAGAAAGAGGAGGGGGAAGCCAAATTGAGTAAATTACTTTTTCCTTTTGGAATGCTTGGCAATGAACAAATGAGTTGGGATGGGTGGAGATTTTTTTTTTTTAGTTATGAGTCATATAATTAATTTTGTATATAATTATATAATTTTATTATTTATTTATTATTGTATAAACTTTATTTTTATAGGATATAGTATATATTTAAATAGGGATAACGTTAGAAAATTGTTAAATTTTAAGATAAAATTAATAAAATTTAAGGATTTTTTTAATTTTGATAAAATATATTAAAAATAAGATAAGAGAAGTATAATATAACGAGCTTCATGGGCATGTTAAACTTGTTCAACTTTGCTGTAGCTGGGTATGACATTAGCATCAACCTCTTTTCCAACACCTCAAATGGTGTAGACGTCGGGAGACCGTGTGGTGGCATTAAATTGGGAACATTGTACTTCAATCCTATATAAGAAATTTAATTGCAGAGAAATTTAGAAAAATTATCAAATGACTGTGAAATCACATGAGACTTAAGATTAATTTTTTTGAGTTGTGAAATGATGGAACTGCCAATAAGAAAAAATAACTCAAATAATAAGAATTACAACTCTATAAAAAAAAATTAACATAAATAATAAGAATGATAACTTCTAATAAAAATTTAGGGTAAAAAAATTAATAACTGAGACATTTTTTCCAAAGGATCATTCCTTCATTTCATAATTTTAAAAAATTAATTCTAAGTTATGTAGGATGTAATAGCCGATTTCTCAAGAATTCTATACAACTAAATTCCTTGCATAGGAATTATATGCAATTTTTCCCATTAAATTCTGGGAGCAGAGATGCGAGAATGTTTGCCGAGAATCTTCCCAGAAATATTGGAGCCTTCGGTGTGGTCAAGCATGGAGTTACGAGAGTTGATGCAGGACGAGAGACATGGTTTGAGATATCCCCTACATGGTGGTTAAAGTTTGAGTGAACTATCTATCACTCGAGGCTTTTTTGAACTCAGTTGTCTGTGTTTTTACTTTTTTATTTTTGTATGGTTCTTTACTTGTTCTTGTTTTCTTTCTTACTTTCCGCTGACGAACTTCGCAACCGCTTATTTATATGTAGTTTTATCCAGTTATTAATTAATTAACTTGTCTTCTATCAAAAATAAAGATCAGATACAAGCCAAAAATACTTGTGTAATTTTTTTTTATCTTTATAGGTTCAACTTCAAGCCCAATATTATTCGCATATTCAAGTCAATAACATTTGAAACCAAATGGTGGAAAAGAAGGTAAAGGAATCTTGTATAAAAAAAAAGGGGGGTAAAGGAATCAAAGTTTCACGTTTCTTAGTGTATTAGAATATATAAATATCCTCTCTGTGTTACAAAAGAAAATCTTGAGCCTATGAAGATTATTTCTCACTTTTCTTGCATCATTTTTTTAATAAAAAAAAAATGCATGGTTGCAAAACGTCACAATCTTTGAAAGCGATGCAATCAATAAGTTATGAGAAGAAATGAGAAGCCAGAAAAGACAGAAGCTTTCCTTGTAAATTGCCAATTTTGTGTAACTTTCCATATATTTATATAACCAAAATGAGTGAAGAGAGTGTACATAGTAATGGCATTATATCATATGATGCAGAGGCTCACATCTTAAAATGCCCCTACATGCAATCAGCCGAAGGAGAGGGATGAAATCTAACGTTAGAATCATATATGTTAGGATCACAGCAAGCAGGCTTTGAAGCCCTTTTCCAATTCCTCACCATTCAAGTTCTTTCCAATGAACACGATTTTGTTAACCCTAGGTTCATCGGCCCGCCACAACCGATCTGGTGAACCTTGAAATATGTCATGTACTCCCTGCCACAAAACCACAAAAAGACTAATTCAGCGAAACCATCATATGACATGAACTAATATACCATGAATGGGAGCAAAAGCAGCCTCTAATTGAGCTGTCTCTGTATTTTACTAAGCAAAGATATCCTCTTATTGGAGATATTCCTGCTCAAGATATTATTGAGTACTAAACGTGGGCACACATCTTAATTTGTCTCATTGTGAGAGACTAACCCCTTCCGTTAGACCCAATTTTTTCTTTTGGCTTAACAGTTATACTTGAGCTATCTATTGTGCGGTGCGTGTGCACACATATGGGAAAGATAAAACGACAGAGGAGCATATATAGGAGCCATATGGTATGCAAAAAAATAATAATGAATGAATAGGAAAATATAATGAGAGAGAGAGAGGGAGGTTTTATGAATGAAAAGAAATCTTGTTCCTATGCAAAGTACTAAAAAATTACGGTTAATATTAAGTAATGATAATAAGAGTTTGCAAAATTACATATATATCAGTATGAACAAGTCCATGGTTAGGAGAAATTTGACAAAATTTTATGTTGGCTGTCTTACACAACCCTCCTCCTTTATTTGGCCTTAGGACTAGCCTATGAAACCTAACCGACCTCACCTAATACGATAAGGCTTATTATTGTTGTCATAGTATTGGCATGAACAAGAGTATACTCCACCAGTAACAAAAACTAATCTCTCTCAAATTACAGAAGCAAAAGATAAACCCTTCCAACATTATATATTTTGTTTCGGTGCAGTAAAAAGAATTCGTTTTCAATGGTGCAATCAAACAAGCCCTTAAGAGGTCTCATTGCATCCATCATATTCATAATGAAATTAAAGAATATATATATACAAGGGAAGGTTTAAATCTTACTCTTGTTTAGGGGGTTGTTAACGAAAGGGAAGGATAATGATGGATTTCCCACCAACTTGCCAAGATGGTTAGAAGTCTTCCATTAAATCAAATATAAAATCTAAGAAAATGGCACGACTTACAAACTATATACAGTGACTCATTCATCCATGCAATATACAAGGAAAATTTGGGAGATGTTGGAAAAGAACGATCTTCCAAACAAAGATAATTTAACACTCAACCATCCATTTGGCTTCTCTCTCATATTTTCATTGAATACTTTTCTTCCCTTTCCCTAATCCCGAAAATAGCCCAAAGAAAATTGGGGAACCACAACATAGACATAATGGATCTTACAAATACAATAAAATCATGAAATTCAAACATGCCCAGTACATCACATCCATAAAGAGCTAAATGAAAAGGGATTTGACCCAAGGAATGCCTAATTTGCTACTCCCTCCAGTCTTTTTTATAAATAACAACTACCCAAATTACGTAGATCAAAATGTAGTTAAAATTAGTTAAAAGCAATAAATGTGTCAGAAATGTAATTTGTTTTTCAAACATACCCTCATTTATGAGGATGATGCAGTGAGAGAATGAGTAGGAGAGAGACATGTAATTAATTGGAGGGTAAAGATAGAAAAAGTGCATTAAATTTAAAGATGGAAAAGATGCATTAAATTTTTAGACAAACTCAAATTGTTGCTTATATATAGGACCACTCTTTTGAGAGAGAACGTTGTTTATAAAAAGTATGCATGCAAAAAGTTTAATGGAAGCACCATCTTGATCATCATCAACTACTACTACACAAAATATAGCATCCAATTATCAGTCAATAGGAAGTTAAACTCTGAAAATCTCTTCATGATAAGGGAAATAAAAGTACCTGAAAGACAAATCTCTCGTCCATTCCTTGAACAGATAGAAGGCCCTTCATCCTATAAATGTCTTCACTTCGTTCCAACAACAATGTGCCAAGCCACATGTTAGCCTGAAAAGGCAAAGTCAATCCTATTCGTATTAATTGCCAATCATTCAATTTAACACAAAAATCTAGAATACAAGGCATGCCACAAGCACGTGAGAGTGATGCTAGTACAAACCTTCTCAAGGTCTAAACTTCCCTCACAAACCATGCTCACTGATGTAACACCAGGATCATGGGTGTGATCATGAGAATGGTGATGGTGCCCATCATGGTGCTCTGCACATACATAAAAAACGATTTCTCTTTTACTTCATAACACAACTACACAGTAAAGAAAATCTTCTATACACTGCTTCAGTATAACTTGTCAAACATTGAACAGAGAAGTAACTGTAAATTACCAGCACCCCTTACTCATAAATATAGAAAGTTATGATTTAATCTACAGAATCAACTCAAATATGCGAATTGGATACATTGTACTCCTTAAGTATGACTGATATTACACATGTGGCACTCAGGAAACACAGTTAAGCAAGAATGGCATGTCAGGTAACAAGTATTGGGTCAGATTATAAATTAAAAGATACCATGCTCATGGTCATGGTCATGGTGGTCATCATGGTCATGGCTATGGTGGTGATCTTCCTTTGAGCCTTCAGCTTCAACAACACTCTCAATCCTGGAAATAAAATTAAAGTCAAATAAACTAAAGGACTAGACTAGGGTATGGTTCCTTATACCTTTGCTTACAAGTTCCCCAATAAAATTTGACACATGAATTGAAAAAAAAATGTGAAATTTCTTTGAAGACCTAATCATGTGATGTTGATATGTAAACCTATAAGTCAAACTTGTCTTGCTTTTATTTTAAAAAACCAATAGCAAAGATATAAAAATTGCATCAAAGTTTTATACTCAAGCATACACAAGCTTGCAACTTAACAAGGGTTAAACGGCTGGGTTAGAAAAATTTTAAAAATAAAACAAAAATATCCAAACATCCACTAACATTTGGAGTGGCATTGAAGCATGACAATGCAAGAGGTATGGATGCTTAATAGCACTGTTGGCATTCAGAACAAGAATTAATACCAAAAATCTCACAAGACATGCATCCATAAACAGCACAGAAAAATACGTGAGGATGCAACTATCCAAGGTCAACTACAAAAGAAGATTAGTTTTAGTATAAAGTGACAAAAGTGGACACGATTAAAGAAAAATGAAAGTGCAAATGCAAGCAGGAGTCTGGTAACAATCGAAAAATGAAAGTGGACGTGATAAATAAAATTAAGTGTCAATGCAGGCAGGAGTCTTGTGACGAAAGATAAATGAATACCTTGATGAAAATTGCAAATGAGCTTAAGTTCCCATCATCTTACAGATAATGCAAACCAAGTATGATTAAAAAATAAATGCAAGAAGTAACCTCTCCAAATCAAAGCCCCCAATGCCAAGGACATAATCCAAGTCAACTTTCCCAAACTCTGTACGCTTTAAATAGGCCATGCTATTTATTTTCTGATACCATGGACAAAACATTAACATTCACAATGTGTTCAAAATAATGAAATGAAAGCAAATTCAAGATTCAAAACGTTTCGATATAATCTGAAGAGAAAGACACTAACCCTTATGCGCTGGACCAAAGAAGCAATATCTGATCCACCCACAAGATCAGTCTGGTGCAATGCAGACAATTACAGGAATATTAGCCATTTTTATGTCAGGCATAAAGAAAATGTTGCTTTCCAAACAAAAATAGCACATTCCAAAAGTGCATAGCCTATATAAACAACACACCATGAACAAAAACAAGCTTTCTCATAATTGACAAATCAATAGTGGTTAATGTGTTAAGGTGTCAAGATCTATAAATAAAACAAGGAACAGACACATAAATTGAAAATGAAGATTTTTAAATTAAAAATCAATAGTGGTTAACACATTGAGGTGCCAAAATCCAATACACCATGTTAAGGAGTCCTGTATCTCACATTTCATGCCTGAGATATCAGCTTGAAAGTTCTATAAATAGTAATTTATACAAAATAGTAATTTATACAACATGAAGATTTTTAAAAATAACTCTAAATTGCAACATAGTTGGTTTGCTTAATTGACTAAAAGTTGATAGGTCATTCATGGAAGACTTCAAATGTTTTGAGATTTAACTGATTCATAAAACTTAATCCGCTCCATAATAAAAGATTATATAATACCTTATTTACAATTATACGATCAGCATAAGCAATCTGTTCCACCGCCTCATTTACAACACCTTTAGGTTTAACCTCATCAAGATGAAAACCAGCATGCTTAGCATCAACCAAAGTTACAACACCATCCAATTTCACATCATTAAAAACCTGATCCTCTGCATAAAATGTTTGAATTATTGGTGCTGGATTTGCCAAACCTGTGGACATACAAACAAATCATTTTAAGAACAATTGTAATGAGGAGGTCTGATATATCTATATTGATTAGAGAATTATTCTTAAGTGAAGAAACTCTACATAGCTTTAAAAGCCAACAAATTAGTAAGGCAATAATCAAATAAATAAAAGGCTCAAATTCTAATGGCACAAACAAATGCAACTTAGGCCCATACGCTCTTCAGTTTTTACCTGTAGTTTCTATAACAATATGATCAAACTTCCCTTTCTTCTTACTGACTAATTCTCCGATCATTCTCACAAGATCACCCCTTACAGTGCAGAAAAGGCAGCCGTTGTTTAGCATTACAATATCCTCAGCCCCAGTAGTTTTTGCGGCCACTAATGAACCGTCTATGTCAATTTCACCAAACCACATGCAGAAACCAACAATGTGAACACAAAATTATATCCATTTTCTCTGTGCAAGCACATGCAGAGACGCATTCACGTTATAAATGAAGAATAAGGAACATTCCACCACACACCTCATTCTCAATAACTGCAATTTTCTTCCCATGCTCCGCAGTCAAAATATGGTTCAGTAATGTTGTCTGCTCATTTTCACATGAAATCATATCAATATCGGTTCAAATACTGTAGTGCAAAAGCCTGAAACGCAAAAAATTGACCTGGCTTCCCCCAGAAAGCCATTATCAGCAATTACAAAAAACAAAATTGTATTCTTTCTTTTTGATATTAAAAGCCACTCAATCTTATACCAGTAAATAACTCCAAATATGTATTTTAGACTATTAAAAACCAGACAGTGACCCCATTCTATTCACAACATCAGTAAACGAAATATGTGTCATTCCCTTTTTTTTTTTTTTTCTCTTTTCTCTTTGCTTGAGCGAATTTCCCTAATATATTCATATCACAAGAAAAAACTCTTCGACGCAAAGCCAGTAAAATTAAAAATAATTAAATAGAATCAAACTAATAATTGAACCAGCTTCACCGAAAAAAAAATGAAAAGAAAAGCAAGGGGGGAAAAGAAAAAGAAGGCATAATAACCCGGGAAAAAAAAACTTATTGGGACGAAACTAGAGAACCTTTCCAGAACCCAAGAACCCAGTAATGATAGTAGCTGGGATGCGATTATCAGGGGTAATCAAGGTGGTAATATCGGAACTCTCATTCTGGGGCGTGGTCGTGGAGGTTGCAGCAACAGTGAACCTGTGAGCACATCTCCTGGGCTTGGCAACATTGAGGTAAGAGTAGGAGAGAACATGAGTATGGATTCTCTTGGAAGTGAAGAAAAGAGGATAGAGGTTGGTTCGGAGTCGGGTGAAGCGATTGAAATTTGGATTTGGGGTTCGAAAAGCGAAGCCAGTGAAGGAAGCTGCAAGGTCAGCTGTTAGGGAAGCCATGGATAATAAGAAAAGGCAAGAAAATGAGTTGAGTATATGGTTTGCTACAAAACTAAATTTTAAGGAGGTTTTTGATTTAAAATTTTAATTTAATAAACTTCTAAAATAAATAAATATATTCATCTAAATTTATAAACTAAATTACAGTATAAAATTATGGTTGATAAACGGATAAAAATAATTTCTATAACATAAAAAAAATATTTATAAATATCAAAATACTAATTTCTTTTTATTCTCCCTTCTTCTCTCCCCACCTTCCGCCACAACTTTTGGAATGAATAGATACATTACATATTTTAAGGCAAAAATTGCATTGCATTTACGTATAGCTTCTGGAACAGCCCTATTTATTGTTTTAATCTTTTAATATAATATATGTATATATATAAAATATAAACTAAGTATATGTATATTATTTATTGTTTTTATATTTTTATATTTTAATATAAATATACGTATATGTATATATACAATAAAATAATATATAAATAAAATTACTTATTTACTAACTTATTAATAATTATTTATTCTTACTTACCTAATAAATAATATATATATTATTTATTATTTTAATATCACATAGAAAATAAAATTAAAAATTTTTACTTTATATAATTATCATTTCATCTCGTTTATTTTTAGTAATTTATCAGTCATAAAATTTTTATAGTAATAACTATACAAATACTTATTTATTTAAAATTATTTTTTTCATAAGTTTTTCTCTATAATTATTTTTTAAAAGCTATCCAAAAATATTTTTTTTCTATAAATCTTTCTCTAAAAGCCTATTCAAATGGAGTTTTGGATTTATAGGTAAGAAGATGTTAGAGTTAAAGATATTTTAGGAGTGTAAAAATTGGGGGTTTAAGCTATTTTTTAGGCTTTATTTGGTTCAACTTAAGAGAAAGTAGGTTGGGTTAATTTAATGGAGGGTAGAGAAAGGTTAAAGAAGTTATGAGTATAAAGGTATGAGAAGAGAGATAATATTTCTTATTTAGTTTAGAAAGGAATGGGAGGAGAGTTAATCAAAAATTAATAAATGTACTATTATCTCTTTATTTAAATTTATTTTATTTTTATTTATAATATTCAAATTAAAATTATTATTTCTTAATTTATGAATCTCAAAACTTTTTATCTCATTTATATATATATATATATATGATAAAATTAAATTTTTTTAATATTATCTCTTATTAATTTTATAATTATTATATATATTAATATAATATATAAATTATTTATTATATTTATTAAACTTCAGCAATTAAAATAAAATTACACATGAGGAGAATGGAAAAAAAAATTCAACTTAAGATATTATAATTGAAATATTAAAATAATATAATAAGCAAGCTAGCCATTTTAATTTTAAAAAAAATAAAGTGCTTTGATTTGGGTGTAAATATACCTTAAACACATATCTTATGTGGAGAATCTTGTGCCTGCACATATCCTTAATTTGAATGGTTGATTACATAAACCTTAGTTCCTAGGATTGTGAATCTTGCCCCTGTTGATCTTCGTCTCCCATGCGGAAAGCACTAGCAAGCAAGCCACAAAGGAAGCAGAGCAGTAACTAACCTACTGTTAGAAAACTGCATAGTTTTTAGTATTTTGATATGCTTTCTTAATGCTCTTAGCTCTTGCCAAGCTCAGAGCAGTTGATATTTACTAGTTGTGTAATATAATATTTATAGGTTTTTAATATAATATTTAATTGAGAAATTAATTTTAATTTTAAATAATAAATATATTTTTTATATTTATCAATTTTTTTAAATTATTTATATTAATATTCCTTTAATAATAATTAAATAAGAGAAATAGGGATAAAATTAAGGAAATGGTTATAATATTTTAGAAATAATATGCTATGTTAATTAATTAATTTAATTAATTAAATAGAAAATGTTAGAGGATGACATCAAGTGAGATCTTCTTATTAGAAAAAGAAAATGCTCACAAAAGAGGATGACGTCAACAAAATACCATTTTATCTTTTAATAAGGTACGATTTGAACTCAAGTCAAGGGGCCTATTTTGTAATCAAGCTAATTCAGCACAAGATTTTGGTCTTGGAAGTGAAAGGTTCTGAACAATAATATTTTAAGTTATGATTTTTTTTTACAATTTTGCCTCTCCACAAATTTGAAAAAAAAAATATCGGGTTAAAATGTAAAAATACCGGTATATTTTATTTTTTTTAAAAAATCACATATAGAATCATAGGTTTTTAAAAGAGTGAAAGTACCTAATTTAAAATGGGAGTAAAAATAGTAGAACAATTAAAGTAAGCCAACCTCCATTTGTTACTACATAAAAATATTTTTTATTTACATATTTAAAATGTAATGATTACATATATAATATTCCATCCGTTCCAATTTATAAATTAATTATTTAGTTCATACATTTAAAATTATATGTACACTTATAATCATATATAATATTTGAGAAATATTTACATATTTTAGGAGTATTCTATCATATGAATTCTATTAAATTAAAATATAATAATTTATTATATTTTAATTTTATTTAACTAGCAACTCATTTAAAATAATTTATATCATATTTTATTTTTAGAAAAAATATATCTCTTAATTTGATTCATATAAAGATTTTAGTTTTTTCAAATTTAAATATTATTTTTTAAAAAACTAAAATAAATTGTAATTTTTTAGATAAAATATCAATTAAAATATTATATTTAAATTGAATAGAGTTTAAATAATATTACACCTTAAATTATTATATTTTTTATACTCTTCGTATTTCAATTAATTTATCTAGGTTTGGATGGTTGTTTAGAAGTAGTTTATCAATGTTGATATAAAATATTGGAGTAAAATTTACAATTAATTATAATTATAATATAGTGCTATCCAACCTATTTTTGTTTCTATGAAATTTAAAGACAAGCTCCACGTAGATAAATAACCTGACACAATGAACGTGGCCAATCTAATGTCCGTGTTCGTACCATAATGAACGTGGCCAATTTGGTGTCTGTGTTCATTTAGTTTGGCATTCGCTTAATAAATATGAATAAAATTTTTGAGTAATTAATAATTAAATATCTTATAATTAATAAAAATAAAAATTAAAAAATATTTTACTTAATAAATAGAATTAAAGAAGAGAATTTATTTTTTATTTACATATTTAAAATATAATGATTACATATATAATATTTCATCCGTTTCAATTTATAAATTTAAAATTTATGTAAGGGTACCATATTTTTTATAAGTTTTATTTTGAGTTTGTCTAAATATTTATATATTTTTTTAAAAAAAATTACTTTTAATTAATTATATCATATCTTAATTATCTTTTTTTTTCTTATATCTTTTTCTATTATTTCTTTCTCACTTACTTTCTCTCTAAATAAGATCCCTAGTTCCTGAAGAGTTAAAGTGGTACTTATGGTCCCTTTTAGCTCTTTATGTGTTTATTATAGCTATCTCTCCTATGCCTGTGTTCCACTATCTACATGACAGTGCTAATAAAGGATCTTCCTTATAGACTATCCTTCAATGGTTTGCACCCTTATCTGTTTGGAGAAAACAACTTGGTGAAGTTATTGAACAATATCAGATCTGGAAACTTCCAGATGTGATTCAGAAAAGAAATTCTCAAGAATACTTTGAGATGAAATGCTGTTTGATTAACAGACATGATCTTCAAAAATATTATCTTAGAATGGCTGAAAAGTATTATTCTCTGGGAGGACCTCAAAATCCTAATCTCATGCATGTTTTCATTGCTTCCATTCCAGATGAATTACAACAAGAATTACACAGGATGAAAAAAGAAATATAATTATTACATATTTATTATTTTTAACTAAATTTTAATAAATACAAATTAATTATTTAAAACTTATAAAGAGGACAATAAAAAAATATATCACTTTACTTTTATATATAAGTCACTTATACTCAATTTTTGTATATTAAAAAATATATTAAATTAATAAATGTTTTGGTGTTTATCCTAATTAAAAAAATATAAAAAACAAATAATATTTTATATTTTCTCTCACCTATATCTTTTATTATATTTAACATAAGTAAAATTGAGAAAGAGTTATTAATTATCTTATTTCTTATAAGTGATTTATATATAATAATAAAATAGTATAATAATTATTATCACTATATTCTTATATATAAATTACTTATATTTTATTTTTGTATTCTAAAAATATATTAAATTGATAAAATTTTTTACATTTACCCTTACTAAAGAAAAGATATTGAAAAAAAAGATAATTAATTACTCTATAAAATTTTATATTTGATATGGAGAAAATTTAAAAAATATTATTAAAATTACTCTAATTTATATTTAGAAATAAATTTTTTCTTACAATATATAGAAAATAAAATAATTAACTAAAAGATAAATAGTTATTATTTATTTATTTTCTAACGTTAATAATTTAATGGATAAGTTTTTAACCGTTAGTTCTGCATTTGTTAAGTACATATTGCTCCTATTATTTTTAATAAAAAAATGAGCACAATAAAGAAGGTTCCAGTAATCTGTGAAGTGTGAGGGTCGGAGGGAAACGGTCGTTAACCTAATAAATATCAAAATTATGACACGTATAAATGATACGAACCAGATTCGACCGGGAGCGGGACCGGTTCAGCTAGATCCATAAGTAAGGCATTTGGTGTTACGCGTTCGTACTGGTCTTTCCTCTTCCACTTCACTCCCGTAGCATCGCTCTCTCACTCAAATATGGCTCACGAAGTTGCTGTGAAGGCCGCCGTCGGTGCCCCTGATATTCTCGGAGACTGTATTCCCTCCTTCCTCCTCTTATATCTTCGACCATGTTTCTGGTTTTTAGCCATTTGTTTGTTTATTTGGCGCTTCTATTTGTTTTCAGGTCCGTTCTCTCAAAGGGTGCTGTTAACTTTGGAGGAGAAGAATATTCCCCACGAGACTCAACATATCAACGTCAGTGACAAACCCAAATGGTTGGTATTCTCGAAAATTAGCTCGTATCTGGGTTATTATTCTCAAGATCACCCTTTTTTTCTTGGTGATATCGAATGTGGGTTTGTTTGATCTGGTGTTGTTGGTAGGTTTTTGGACGTGAATCCTGAAGGGAAAGTGCCGGTTCTTAAGATTGATGACAAATGGGTGTCTGATTCTGACGTTATTGTGCGGATTCTCGAGGAAAAATATCCTGAACCTCCGCTTGCCACTCCTTCTGAATTCGCCTCTGTGTATGCATTCTTTTTTATCTTCTATTTTTTCTTTAATTTCAAATATTGATAAAAAATAAATTATGTTGATACCCGCCTGCTGGTTATGGGTGCCAGATCAAGCTTATAGTATTCCTTCGTGCGTATAATGAGGCTAAACTATGATACTATGTTCTCTTTTTCATTTCCTTCTCGTGGTAATGGTTAGGATATAATTTGATTATGAGACAGGGGACGGGAGAGATGGATTGGTTTAATTACGTTCCACTTTTTATTAGGATATAATTTGATGATTTGATTAGGAGAGTTGTTCTTACTTATAACTACAGAGTTTGATCACATGTAATACTTTCTCGCTTGCAGGGGATCAAAGATATTTGGGGCTTTTGTTAGTTTCCTGAAGAGCAAGGATCCAAAAGATGGAACAGAGGAGGCATTACTTAATGAATTGAAGGCTTTGAATGACCATCTGCAGGCACATGTATGCATATGGATTTGTTGTGAAGAAACTTCCTTTTTCATTTTATGTGTTATTTTAAATCTCTGCTAATATGATGGAGAATTTGTTAGGGCCCTTATGTTGCTGGGGATAAGGTCACTGCTGTTGATTTGAGTTTGGCACCAAAACTTTTCCATCTTACTGTTGCACTTCGCCACTTTAAGAAATGGACTATCCCTGAAAATTTGACTCAGGTCCACAACTACACAAAGGTACCAATTTGATTTCTTCAATGCTGTGCATGCCATGTCATGGGATTATTCATTTTTTGCTTCTTCCTTTTGGTTACCGTCATTCATAGGACAAGCTTACTTAGGAGCTTTTAGCAGAATTTTCTTCACTGGAAAAGCCTCTTCATAATAAATAGTTAGATGTTCTCTTGATTCAAACCTCAAATACTTTTTTTCTCTACATTTTAATGGTTTATGTTATTTGTGTTATACTTGCTTTGCTTCTTTCTTTGCTATCTTCAATTGGCATGTGTGTCAAGGCACATCATAAGACTATTTACATGGAAACTTGAACCTTGATAAAAGATTAATTGAGTCATAATTCTGTCATATGGTAAAAATCTTCGAATAAAGTGTGTGATGGATTAATAACGAGGCTGAAAGGGTTGGTCTTCAGGTTAGTAAACAAGGAAAATAGATGAAAACTTCTTTATCTGTTATTATTTAAACATGTCTGATTAAACTTTTATTATTTATTTGATTAGAAAAATTGCCCCTTGTTCTTTCTGGTTTGAACAGAGAAGCTATATGAGAATTGGATGGCTAATGCGAATTCAGTCCTTTGAGTTTAGAGAGTGTAAAAAAAAATTGTAATTGAGATCTCTTTTTTTGGTCTCTTTCCAAATGTATCATATGCATTTGCTTTCATGAGTGTAGAGCATTCGGATTGTGGCTGATGAATGATTGTGTTTGTGTTATGATATGATTTTGCAGTTGCTGTTTGCCAGGGAATCGTTTCAAAAAACGAAGCCGGCAGAGCAATATGTTATTGCAGGATGGGCACCAAAGGTCAATGCATGAACTAGCAATAAATTATGAGGTTTAATAATATCAGATGTATGGCAGAACTCTTAATAAATAGGAAGAATGACTCTTATGCGTTGTGTGTTACCCTTTAGTGGATTGTTCCTCCTACCTAATAATATATACGTGTGTGTGTGGCCTGTTCTGTGTTTATTTGTGATGTTACTGTTGGTAGCTTGTTATCCATTTATGTCTGTTCAGAGTTACTCCTCCGGTTATGCCATTAGAATATAGGTTGGGTGCAGAATGGGAATAGGGGAGTGCTTTTGGTATTCTATATATAGTGGACGGTTAGGAAAGAGAGGAGTATAAATAGTATGAGACTGTTGAAGTGGGCATGGAAAAATATTGAGAGTTGTTAGGAGATAGGAGAGTGGAGTGCCCTCTTGAATGCACCGCCGTGGCTGTATTTCCTTCTATTCTGAGGGTTTCTCTTTTGTTTAGGATTTGCTCTATATGACTTACACTCTGTAGAGCAACTTTATCATTCAATAATACATATATTTCTCTGTGTTTTTATCAAAGAGTTCGTTAACTAATTTAAATATATTAAGTTAAATAAATCAGTTAATTTTGACCAAATTGAACCCCTTTAATCTACTCAAATTAGTTAATTAATTTTATATTAGTTATAATTAATTGATTTATTTTATTTCTTTAATCTATATTAAAAAAGTCAATTAACTTTTAAATTGATTTATTTTGTTTCTTTAATCTATCTATAAAAAGTCAACTAACTCTTAAATTAAGAAATTAAGAATTGAAAGGAGTAACAAGGAATTATATGTTCAGTGTCCTAGTCACTTGTTTTTTAGAAGACATTGAAGTTTTTCACTTAGGAGATGCTGATTACAGAGGGGATAGGTAATGGGATTTATCACTCAAATCAGTAGCAAGATTGTGATATAAATTTCTCATAGAGATTCATACCACAACATCGTAATCCAGTTGAGTGATAGATTGTCATAGAGAAATTAGGGGAAATAGGGAAGGAAAAAAATATTGAGAATAGTTTATATTTGTTGATTAGTTCAGTAATGAATTCCTATCCTAAACCAGTGTTTGTTGACATTGTCTTCATGATCTGTAGGGTCAAAAATGACTTTACGATTAGCGGTGTTCTTAATTGGTAAATAGGTATCTTCAACTAAATGATAGGTGGTCCAAATTTTTTTTAAAATTATTTTAATGGCTTTAAAATTTAAAATAAAGATAATCTCTTAACAATAAGTTTTCCAATTTTTTTTTATTTAAGAATAATTAATTGAAAATTTTAAATATGAACTATTACAAATATATTTAGATGTTACATATTTCAGTATAGATGACGAGCATCATAAACATATCCCATGGAAACTAGGTAATAACAACCAAAACCAGGTAACATCTACCCACATTGGGTAGATGAGAAGAAGCGAAGTCTAGGCATGATTATAAAAGAAGGGAAGGTAACAACTAACAAAACCTATTGAATCTGTTTCAGTGAGATTTGGTTTGTGAATGACAGGCTAAATTGAATGGGATTGGATTTTAATACCAATATTTCATTTTCTGTAATTAATTTTAATTTGTAAGCTTAATCGTGTTTAAATTAGTCTATTGTACAGGATAAAATAAGCATGTGAGTTGAGCGAGCTTTTCTTAGATTGTGTGAAAACTAAGCACTTTTTTTTTAAGTGCTTTTGGGGTTTACCAAACAAGAATTCACTCATGTAGGTTAAATCAGTCGGATTAAGAATCGAATACTCTATCTGATGACAGTCCCCTATGGTCTTATCATTCATCAACTGTTTCTTTTGCTTCTGATTCTATTCCACCATAATACATCTCCATTCTCTGGTAGAGGTTTCTTTTGTTTTTCTTTTTCCCCAAAACTGGGGAAGGTTTCCAGAATTTATACCTTTGC
The DNA here is from genome assembly GCA_037074615.1 of Leucaena leucocephala. NCBI lineage: Eukaryota > Viridiplantae > Streptophyta > Magnoliopsida > Fabales > Fabaceae > Leucaena > Leucaena leucocephala. The sequence goes on along the minus strand of CM073561.1, from coordinate 5,121,274 downwards.
CTTTATTAGGAGTGAAATAGGTTAAACATTTATTAAGGATCTATGACCTAACTTACTTTAAAACTAGTTTTCCCTATTTAATAAATATGATATTAGGCTCAGACCTATTGTCAGGTATATTTTTACAAGAACCAGCCTATAAATCTATAGGCTTAACCCAGTTATCTTTTTCTTAAAAAATTATATTAATATATATAATATAATCTCAATCAATTTTATAAATGCTTATAGAAAAAATTATCCTAAACTGTATTATTATAAGCTTATACAACTGTATTATTATAAACTTGTAATTTTTTTTACATAAAAAATGAAGCTTAAAGCTTGGATATAAACTTGTATTGAGTTTTTATGGGAGATTATCATGAATGGAAATTTATTATTTTATTATAAATTTAAATTAGATTTATTTAAATAATTAAATCATAGATAATCTTTCTTAACTTATAAGCCTATTTAAGACAAAAAGTAACCTTTTAATATGCTTTGAAATGTTATATATGGTCTTAGAGATGATCTTTTAAGTCTATTTAAATGTTTACATTTTAACTAAACTATTAAAAAGTTTTCGAGTCATGTTAGATCTTTTTTTTTTATACAAGAATTTTTGAAAAAGAGTTGGGCTCATATATTATTCAAAGGTAGGACGAAGTCTCCATTCCTGATAGAAAATACCAATATCGGTAGGGCGAGCCGTCTATTACCCTCAGGCATAAACCTAGGCACCTAGGAGATAAGATGCCTCCCTAAGCGCCATGATTAGAACTACAACAAAGTGATACATATGAGTGCGTGTAGGGGTCACTTGGCCCCTGTTGTGTTGATCTCATCATGGATAACATTTCTTCCTTAAGCTTTGCCAAATCCCCTTGTAATCGTGACTCAAATGAAGCTTTTGCCTCCTCCCTCACAGTGGCCAATAACGATTCCAACTCTACCGGCACTACATGTGGGGAATATCTTGAAGATGTTTCAAAGTAATCTCTTACACCCATACCTCCTCCAACTCCCCTGACAAGGCCCTATGCTCTTATTTTCCTGTAGTAACAATCAAGATGTCATTCTTACCCTATGACTTGAAGGATCCTTGGGTCTCTTATTCTTTAAGATCGGTCTATAATATATAAAGAATGAACATAAATGATAATATAATTAGTTTACTAAAACAAAATAATAGAAGTAGAACTTATAATTTTTCCATAATCATGCGAGCGTGATTGTTTGTATATGATCTGCTCCTTGCTTAGTGAACGTATAACCATTTATCTTCACTACGTATTGGAGATGAGGGAGAAAGAAGAATAGAAGGATTTCACTCATCGTTTTCTTCTAACCCCTTTCTCTTGATTGCCATCAAGTCTCTTTCAGCCTTCACGTAACCCCTAGAGATATTGTGTGGGGAAAATAATTCTTGAGAGCTTATTCAATTGCTTATGCTCTTTTTTCCTATAAGAATTGAAATAGTTAAAATCAATACATATAATAATCCATAATGGGAATGAACTTTAAGATGGATCAAACTTACCATAGCTGTTGGAGTAGTTTGAAGCTTAAAAAATTCTTCCCAACTAGGTTTGTCAATGAATTGATACTTGTTGTATGGAGAAGGATGAGACTGACAATCTTTGTCTCGGCAATGCACATAAGTATGAGCTAGTTATGTCTTGAATGCCCTCAAATGCTCAGCAGAATAAGACACATCTTATTCTTCAAGACTTCATTGTTAGGAACATCATAAGTGAGCTGCAATAATTGCCTTTGAAAGTAAAGTTATCAACAAATAGTTATATTTTTTGGTATTGCTCTCTATACAATATAAAATAGTAAGTTTCTATACTCAGGTAGTGTCCTACATTTAATACTTGACACGATCATTAATAGTATCCCAAGTCTGTATGGTGATGTTAGGCTTGTTGCGTGCTAGGAGGTTGGCATAACTTACGTACTTGGTTATCTGTTCACCAATTGGGTTCCAATGTCTGTCAAACTCAATTGATAGCCTTTTCCCTTCCTTCCTATCTTTAGCAATGTCTTACAATCTCACACTTCTACCCCTCCTTTGTGTAGGGTGGCTTGGAACATCGCTAGCCTAATTTTGATTAACATTACCCTATATTTCTATATACGTAATAACAAAATTAAACATAGTAAATATACCTAACCCTTTTTCCATCACCCCATCAAATACTTAACACTGATTCCTTTAGCATTTATCCATGGAATAAAAAAGAAGTGCAAGCATTTATCACATGAAAACTAGAAAACTTAGATTAAACGAACACTTATGCGAAGCACGTACATGAGAACAGAAGTGCCAAGAACACATACAAAAAAAGAGAACAAAGAACATTATAGCATGGAAGAACGGCTGAGCACGGCAAAGCCCCACTAAAACTACAGAGCACGACGAGTGGAGTAATGAGAGAAGTGAGAAGGAAGACTGACAAAAACCACTGTGCATAAGAGAACAGAGGATATAATATGGGATTTTGATGTGAGAAAGGTAAAAGAACCAGTGGAAAATGAGAAATGAGAGCTGTGCCTTGGGCGGGGTTCAAAATTGTATTTTCTAAAGCCAATCTACACTGGATGAACTTGATATTTGTGTAGAAATGATAGTTCTAAACCAGACCTACACAATAACAGGTTTAAAAAATTTTCAACTTAATTTCAAAAATGCCACTAGTCATTTTTTGAATTTAAAGTGAATTTCAGAAGACAATCAACATCGGATACCATGGACATCAGGTGTAGATATGATCTAAATGTGTCTTACAACACAACCGATTTAAAAAGTTTTCAACTTTAAAAAATGCCATCAGTAATTTTTGGAACTTAAAGTGAATTTTAGAAGACAATATACACTAGATAACATGATTATCCAATGTAGATATTATAGTTCTAAATCGATCATTATATATAACCAGTGTAGAAAGTCTTTAATTTATTTATTAAACTGCCACAATCAAGTTTTGTAGTTGTGTAATTCAGAAAAGGTTATAATCTACACTCCATGTTGGCACATCTGATTTAAATCTTATAGTTTGATTTTTTTCTCCACACGCTCTTTCGTAATCCCATCCCCTGAAGCTATAACTTATATGCAATCAAAACAATAAACTTGCATTATTACATAAAAAACATATATGCAATCAGAAGAAGAAATTGCATTATTACATAAAAAAGATAATCACTCATATATAAATCAATAAGAATCCACTTAATCTGCATTCAATTTTGGTAAACATACTAAAAAAGAAGAGGTCTTACAAATTGAATTATCATCGTCAAAAACCCTTTTTCATTGTAGAGCTATGAACCATCTTTTATTTGGCTAATCAAAAGCAAATTTACACCAGATGAAATTTGCTTATGGTGTAGAAAATGTTATAATCTACACCCAAATTTGACATGTTCGGTTTCAATCTTTTGTATTTTTTTAGCTTTTAAAAAATAAAAGGAACACCATGTTATCAGAATAAGAAACTTCATTCATTCAAACTTTATTAATAACTTTACATCCAAAGCTTGAAATCTCAAAAAAATTATCTATCAACCTATATATAATATATTCTCTCCTTTTGTCATTAAATCAAAAAAATAAAAAAGGAGGGGATAGATAAAAGTGCAGACTTTCAATCCTCAGAGTCAGGTTTTAGGAGTAAAGTAGGGATCAACAGGATTATAGAATTTATCATTCCGTTGATGGCGGCAAGTTTTAGAGCAAAAGCTGTAAAACAGTCTTTCACTCTGGGAATTTTATAGTAAGTTCTTCTACGGAGTCCTCTAGGTCATTGAAGCGCACGATGAGTTCCTCAAGGATCTCCATCAAAGTGACAACCAGGGGAGGAGGAGAAGGAACTGAAGGGTGAGGGTCAGGATGTTTGTCTTCACAATTGTCTCTATTTCTTTTATGTGGCAGAGAAGGAGATGTGAGTGAGGAAGAAGCCATTGGAGGGTTCAGATAGAAGAAAAGAAAAGAAAAGAAAATAGATATAAAATAATGATAAGAAAAATATTAATCATAGGAAGGGTATACATATAAAGTTGAGGAATAAGAATAATTTTAGAAAAGAATATAGAATGTAATTGGCTTTCTATCATAATGACTACAAATGTTGAGAATTGAAGAAATGTGATGAATAATATGAAGAAGTTACAGAAAATAAGTGAGAAAGCCTAGACAACAAAACTGAATAGTCAAATAGGACAAAGCTAATCTATACCTAATGAAATATCATCGAGTATAGATAGAAAACATATAAAATGTACTTAAAGGTGATAACTATCGTTCTAATTATCAAACAAAAAACTAAGCTAACCTATAGTAAAGTGAAACTAACTTAGGTCAATTCGCAAGGAGCCTAAATAGATGATAAAGTTCCTAACTAATCAAGTGAGTCACAATTTAACAATTTAATCAAATGTTTCAATTGTGAGATGAAATGTTGAAGAAATTATGAATGTAAATCCTATGCTACTGTTTATAATTTTAGATGTTAATGATGTTGTTATGAATTAATGACAAGTGTGTTCCCTTAGAGATTACCTTACCTTCATTGTCTATAGAAAATAAGGAGTTAATTAGTTGAATTAAAATGAATTAGCTAATGACTCGTCAACTTAATCTCTATCAAAGCTACAACTCGTAGACATTGAATAGAGAAATCTGAATTATTCAATAAGAAGATGAATTAAATAGGTACAAGTATACTCTGTTATATAATTGCTTTAATAAATCATAGCCATGTCTAACTAGTGTAAGGATGAAGATCAATTAAAGTTCAATTACATAGAACAGGAAATCCAACTCTGTTTTCTAATATTCATCATCTTCTAGCTCTAATTGAATCAATAAATCTAGTATAAAATATAGCAACAAATACAATCACATATGGAATTAATGAAACAATTGAACTCCCTATTTGTTGATCGAGGACTTTACTTCAGCTTCATCTCCAAGAGAGAACAATGGATCTAGTCTTGTATTGCTATCAAAAGGTATATCAGCAGCAGTCATGGTGAATGTAAAAGATAGAAGATGAAGATGGAATGTGGAAGGTTCCTCTGGTTCTATTGCTTATAATAGAGGTAGTTAACTGATGAGATGAGAGAGAGATGATGTTAGATCTGGATAGAGTGAGGGAGTGGGATAGATGGTGTGAGAGAGTAAGAGAGAGCTTGATTTGTGGTAAGAGCCTCAATGAATGAATGATGTGCCAGAGGTCATCCAGATTAAATGAATCCGATTTGGTATATAGGGCAGTGACAGCGTGGAATCAGTCCCTCAAGTCTTCTCCATCTCCCTAGCACATGCATGAATAAATACCTCCCCTCCAGCATGTGCCTAACTTACCCAGCTAGTTTTGTTATCAGCTCACTGAATTTCTGGATCCAGTTGTCAACTAACCATTTCTATTTCATTCTAACTCATCTTTTCCATTTCAGTTACAGCAGCAAGTTGACTGGTGGTTAAGGAGTATTTTCCTAAAATAGAAATTTGAAAGATACAAATTATTTATCTAATAAGATAATATTATAATATATGACCAAAATTATATCAATTACTTCCCCATTGTTCTAATTTTATTTTATTTGTTAATCGCTCAATATAATAGTAAGTGAGGACAAAATTAATAATAAAATTTTCTTTAAACACATTAAAATCAATACAAAAATAAGAGTTTGTCAATTCCCCCACACTTATCTTTTGCACTCTAAGCAAACTTATAGATCAAAATTAAAATTTAAACACATATATTCAACAAAATTGGCAACGCAAATTCAGTATATGTACTTGCAATCATCAATCTTTTCCCTTCAATTAGAAACAATCCATACTAATCTCATATCAATCAAAAGATCTAATCCATGCAATTAAATCATAGTAAGGAACTAGGTTAAAATTTCCTCACAAGGTTTACTATTTCACTCACTTTCTTATTAAGGTAATTTTCACTCAACATCTAGCTTAGGCTTCCCATAGACTTATAACGATTCTACATCTCCACCACTAAATGTCATAAGGGTTGTGAATCAAAGGGTTTTTATTAGGGTTGTATTGTTAGAAAGACTAAATGATGAAATGGGAATACATGTTAATGATTAATGAAATACTGCACATGATTTTACTTCTTCAAGCTAATTCAACACTGAATCACAATTCCAATTGTTCAGCTGCAGAAAAGAACAAGTCATCATCTAACTTCCTTCCATTTAAGTTGAATATAATATCTTTCTTGTCATCTGGTCTATCTCTTCTTTGTTTTTCTCTTCTTTCTCCTTTATTTCTTATTTTCTTTTTATTCTTATTTTTATTAAAATATTCTTCTTTTTCTCTTTCATATATTTTTTTCACTTTTTAGCCCGATGACAATAAATTGATGTTCAAATATTCAACAAATAATTGCAATTCTAACAATAATTCACAACTAAGGAACTAATGCAATAACAAATATCTTGTACAACACTCATTAATCAAGGATAAAATTTTAAAGAAAATGAAGGTCTCAAGGGGTTTAAGTAAAGGATTTAATATTTATGTGGTTACTGTTTGGTCAAAAAGATTTTAAAAGAAATACCCTTATCATATTCACAATTTTAAGAAGTTGATGTGGTTTTGAATGAAGCATTGAGACAAGTTGTGCGAATTTATCAAACTAAATGGTGTCACATAACATAAAGGAGTATATGGTAGAGGCTCAAAATCCTTCCATTTAGCTTATTCACCCTAATTAACTCACCATGACCAGATTTCATGAATATTAAACTAAATACATGATACTAATAATTAATGATGCACACTTTTCAGTAGTCAATCAAATAAACATACAACTCATACTTAATCAAATTTATCAATATTCAAAAGTGTAAGTTCAAAGTTCAATTTAATTCCATGATAGTCATTTCAAAAGACTATACAACAATCAGAATGAAATAGGAGAATTTTTCAACAGAAGATCACTTTTAGTCGTGACAAAAAAGACTCTAGTTCGCGATTGTTTTACATAGAGAGTAAACATGTTAAACACACATACTTTAGTTGTGACCCAAATGTCAATCTAGTCACAACCAAAATTCACAGAGAGCTAATATCGCGATAAATATAGACACAAGTCACGACTACATATCATAGATAAGAAACTTGACACACTCGAACACATTAGTAGCGATAAGAATAATATAAGGTCATGACCAAAAGATAGAGAAGAAGCAATTATCTTATTACCATTCACACATTTAACACACTAAAGTCCATCTTCCCCCACGCTTATTTTCTGTATTGTCCTCAATGTGAAAAAAACTAATGAAAAACATGCAAATGCAACAATAATATGAAAACTGAACTAGAATCTAAGATGAATTCATGAAAATATCTATCCACCTTTACTGACTGGTCTCCTACCCATACTTCATTAACAAATAAAAGTTCAAGTATATAAGAAAAACTGTGTAAAATAGACTATTATAAGTGGAGAAATAAGGAAGGAGACAACTTGAAAATTAGGGCGGCTGAAAGTTCTCCTTATATAACTTCAATAAATGGTCATTCACCTTGAATTGTTTTTGATGCAGAAAAAATAACACGAGAGACCTTATCAATCTTCTGCTCTAAAATGGTAGTTTGTTGTTTTCAACAAGAAATGCATATTTTAGATTTCCTGGAAGTTGTTTGAGCTTAATCTCTAATGGTTAAGTCACTGATGGAATTAACTTCTTAGGCTCCACTCTAGATGCATTGTTCTTTGATTTCTGCACCAAATTAACACCATACATAGTAGCAACACCTCCCTTACAGTTCAGTTTAGGTTCCTTAATTTGATTGGCAAAAATGCTCCAAAAACACCTTTGGAACAACAATGGAAATTAATGTTAGGTGAATAATAATCCTTAGAAAGTCCAATTCAGAAGTAAATTCAGAATTAAAATAAGACTCCCCAGATTACATAATTCAACAACTTATGACAGTTTAAGCTTTGAAGTTTTAGCCGTATAATTCTATTGATGTTGGATAATATCCTTCAATTTCTGTAGCCCTGAAATGTCTAAAAATTTCAAGTTGAATCCCCTATGAATATGGTTATAATACAGGATATTATACTTAATAAATAGAGAATTTCTTAGCTCAGAAATTTTAGCTTCTTGTCTCTCAAAGTCTGTTGCAATATCCTTGCCATATAATTCTATTAAATCTGCCACAAACCTTTTGGACATTGCTCATCACTTGAAATGGTGTGGTTAGTTCCAATAAAAGAAATACTAGATGAAGATGAAGAAAAATACCTATAGTGGAAAGCTAGCGATCAATTTTAGAATTAATGCATAACACATCACCTTTGGATGAAGAAAAAGAAGAGAAATCAGTGGAGGAGTAAGAAATAAAAGGTTCTTCAACTTCATCATCATTATCAAACTCAAGAACAACATCACCCTCATTTTCAAGTAATGCATCAATCATGTTAAGTCATAGGAGAGAATAATCCTCATATGAGTGTCTCATCATTTCATACATATTAAATTGAATTGTGTGCCCACCAAATTTCATTTTAATAATTATATTTTTCATGCAAATCATAGTATTAGCTATCCTCAAGAATGGTCTTCCTAGAATAAGAGTATTATCATTAATAGACTCATTTGACATATCCAAAACATAAAAGTTAACAGGAAAAAAATGTCCTTAACTTGAACTAAAATGTCTTTTAAGATTCCCTTAGGGTTTCTAATACTGTTATCACCTAATTGAGCTAGCACACTTGTTGGTTTAATCAAATTCACTTCTAGAGAATGATAAATTGAACTAGACATCACATTAATAGCATCACCTAAATCTAATAATGCTATAGAAATAGTTATATTACTAATTGTACAAGGAATAGAAAATACACCTGGATCTTGACACCTTACTTGAAGTTGAGCTTTGAAAATTGCAAAAATATTATGTCCCACTTGCACTAGTTCATTAGGTTTGTATATTTTCGTGTTTGCAAATTCCTTCAAATACATTACATATCCTAGCACTCTTTGAACCCACTCCAGTATAGACACATTTACTTTAATATTGCTAAAAAAATCAATTACTTCTTTGTTCTGTTTCTCTAAGGCTTTCTTCTTACTACTAATGAATTCTCTTGAGAAAGGTAAATCCTTCAAATTCACTTCTTTCTTAGCTGAACCAAAAGTTGTTTCTTGCTGCTTGAGGTATAAATTTCTAGCTGATTGCGTTTCTTCAGCTGTGGCAACTCTAGAATTTCCTAACTCAGAATCCATAGCTTCAAGTAGCTCAGTTAACTTACTGTTTGGCTACCCACAACCTTCAGAATCTTGTGCACAATCGATTTGACTTTCTATAAGATCAAATGTAACATTTTTCTTACTAAGGAGTTGTGCTTCCTTCTTACTTTCAAACTTCTTGGTGCTATTCCTCATTAGATTGCTGGAATCAGTGTCTACATCTTTTCATTTTTAGCATATGTAACTTGCACCCCAACTTGCTCTCTACTTCTCAAACTTATAGCATTTATAGATTTGGGGTTAACAACTGTATTTGAAGATAGATTTCCATTGATCCTTACCTGAACATCACTCACTAAATTAGCTAACTGTGATATATAGCTATTCACGTTTGAAGCTTTGGTTTTCTATTGTTCTATTTTACTCTCTAAGGTAGTAAACTTAGAATTTGTCATTGCTAAGTTACGCTCCACTGTAGATCTCAAATACTTAAAATTAGAGCTGAAGTTTGTGTTTATAGAATTTATGTTTGGATTCATCGTATTAATTCTCTTGATTATCTCATATATACCATTATCATTTGAAACAACAGGTAATTCCATAGCACTAGAAGATTTAGCCACTTGTTTGTCATTGTTGAATCTATTTTGCCCAAAATACCTGTCTTCTCTTCTATCCCTCTACTGAAATTAGGATGATCTCTCCATCCTTCATTATATATGTTGCAGTATGGATTTCTTTATGGATATTTATTTGGTTTGCCTTAATAGATGGCTAATACATCTGTATAGTGTGTAGGACACTTGTCACTAGTGTTCATAGGAGAAGAACAAAGCTGACAAGTAAGAGCAACTATAGCTTGAGAGTGTGGGCTTTGAATATGCATATTGCTTAATTAAGCAGTTAACTTATTAATCTGAGCATTCATAGCAATAATTTGGGAAGACAGATTATTATAATCTTGAGAAGACTTTGCAGAAAACCTCATGAACTTACCAAGCATCATAACCCCCATACTGTTGGTCACTGGAACCCCCAGCAGCTGCATCCAAATTATTTCTATCTGTAGTGTGCAATCTTGAGTGAAAATACACCATTATTTGGAATCTGGTGGTAAGGACATCTAGTTAGTAGCTTTTGAAATCTTTCCTAAAACTCATAGAAAGACTCTTGAGCAAGTTGTTTTGTAGCAAAGATTTCTTTCCTCAATGTAGCAGTCTTGAATGTAGGAATTATCTCTCTAATAAAGCATTTCTCAAGTTGTACCATGAGTCCAAGTAATGAGGTGTATGATGTGACATCATATAAAACCATTCATTTACCTTTCCTTCAAGTGTAAAATAGAATACTTGTCTCTACACAGCATCTAGATTAGCACCTATAGGTTTCATGGATGAACACACCCACTGTATAGTCTTCAAGTACTTAAAATGATCCTCACCTGCCAATCCATAAAATTTTGGCAAGTTACTTAACAAATGACCTTTTAGCTCAAAATTAACATTTAAAGCTGTACAAGTACGAAAAGGATCAAAGTTTACATTAGAAGAAGTCAGTTCTCTAATGCTCCTACTTACATTTCTATTATTCATGTTATTTTCTTCACGTTTTTCATGTTGATTATTCTGATTATGAGTATGATCTTCACCCTTATTAACATGCTCCATGACAAAATGATTATCTAAGAAATCACCAAATGCAAATTTAATATTAGCTGCAATATATTCACCAGAAGAACTAGGCTCAATAATAGATTCAATACTAGTTTGACAACACTAATTTGACTTAAGGTTTTAGCTTTCTTAATTTGCCCAAGTGTTCTATTTATTTCTTTGTCTAAAGAAAAGAATTCAGAGCTCCTGGTCATGAAAATCACACTCAACAATTATGTAGGATATTAAGTATATGAAAAATGTAGTAATTCCAAAAATTGAGATCAAGTAATCACAGTACAAAGCACTCAGGTCACGACATAAAATGACTTTAGTAGCCACGACATATCACAGATAGCAGAAATCATGATAAAAAAGAACTTCAAGTCATGATTGTTAGTCACAGACAACACAATTTTTTAAAATCAGTACTTTTGATCATGACCAAATGTCACTTTGGTCGCGACTAAAAATCACAAAGAGCAATTTCTTGAAATTAGAAATTTTTGGTTGTGACCAAATGTCATTCTAAATCACATAGAGTAATTATGAATTAAACACTGATTTTTGATTAAGAAATTATATCACTTAATTGACCAAAATTATATAACTTAATTCTCCATTATTCTAATTTTATTTTATTTATTAATTGCTCAAAATAATAGTAAGTGAGGATAAAATTAATAATAAAATTCTTTTTAAACATATTAAAATCAATATAAAAATAAGAGTTTATCAAAAGGCAATTGGTGTAGAAATAACTTTTTCTAAACTGGATCTCTATGCAACTGGTGTAGAAAGTATATTTTAAATCGACTATGGAGGTATCCGATGTAGTAATTTTTTTCTACACCTGTACATGTATATCTTGTGTAAATATTTCATCGTATTTATAAAATATCACGTGTCATTTTTTTAAACTATCTCCGCAATGACTGGTTTAGAAATAGGGTTTTAGAAAGCTTATTTTGTAATAGTGCATCCGCTATAATCATAAAAACAATTATTAACGACTAAACTACGTTAAATTGATAATTTACAACTTAACTACCAAATTGTTTTAGAATATTTTTTGTTGAAAATTCTTTTTAGAATATATAACTGAGATTTCAAGTTATTTATATTAAATATTCAAATTAATAATTTACCATCTAATTATAATAAAAAAAATAAAATTTAGAGTAAAAAAAATTCAAAATTCATCATAATCATATTATAGTTCAGAGAAAATTAATAAGTAAACTCCTATAATTTCACATGATTTTTAATCATATACTTGTAGTTTTTATTTTATTAAGTCTTTATAATTTTACATTATTTTGCATTAAGTTCATGTAGTTTTAATTTAAGTGATCGATAAAAAATTTATATGAATCTGATTAAAAAGTTGGTGAAATAATAAAAATATGATAAAATAATTATAAAGGCTTGATTATAATTACCATTCATAGAAATGGCGATTACGGTTTATAAGGGGGAGAGGGCCAATGCAGAAGAAAATAATTTGATAGATGCACTTAAGGTGAAATTATTACTCTTGCGAAACCTATATAGTAGTTTACCCCATAATATATCTCCTATTGATAAGAACCTTCTATAGGTAGTGGTGCTTTTTGAAACTATCAATAAACTAATTATAATACCAATTGATACTATTAAATTTGACTCTAAAACTGATTGATAAGAACTTAAGTAAGATAGCAACTCACAATTTTAAAAAAATTCTCTTCAATTCACTAAAATTTTAAAGGAGCTCATCCACTTTCTATTCAACTAGCTTCACTTACCAATTGTCACAATAACAAGATTTGATACATATAAATAGGAGATTGTAGATTTAATCTTACTTATAATCTCAGGACGTTAGTGTTTGCTATAGTTAAAGAGCATATGAGTTATGCATGTTAGCTTTTCTTTTATTTTATGATCTAATAGCTAAGGTAATGCTACAAATTTTCAGAAATAAATAAAGAAGACGTGAGGTAATATGCTAATTTCTAATCATTTTGTCTCTTCTTTATTCATCAATGAATACTCTATTCTTACTAATTGGAAAAACAATAATTAAGAAGTTGTCATGTTGCAAGTTAAAATTAGAGATTATATAATGGTGGAAAGTGATGGGATTTCTGTTTAAAAAGTTAACTCAGTGGAATGGAAGATTCGAATACGCCATCTTATTCTGATGAGAGAGTTATCATTCATCAATGGTTACTTTTGCGTCTGATTCCATTCCACCACAATACATCTCCATTCTTTGAATTTATGCCTTGGTGACGATAATTTGATAAAAGAATTTAAAATGAAAAAAAATAATAATTGAGCACTCAAACTATCTTTACCCATTTTCTTACCTAAAGATAAAGGCAACAATTTCAGTTAAGACTATATACTCCCTTAGTCTTAAATATAAATTAGTTGAAAGCAATATTTTAGTTTAAAATCGAAGAATTTTTAGCCTATTTTGCCTACCAAATTTTTAAATTGTTTTTTCAAACTATTCCTATTAACCATATAACAAAGAGTTTTCATCTGTTGAACTAATAATTAAAAGAGATATTTTAAAAATTCAATATATATTTGTTACAGATAAATGATTTAACTAATTTAATTTAAATTCATAAATTAGTTATCTCATTGAGGAATAATTATTATTTTTTATGTTATAAGGGAATAAGATGTAGAATAAAATTAAGGGTAAATGTACAAAAATACCTATGAAGTTTTACTCTAAGGGCGCCTAACATCATATATGTTTTCGGGTGCAAAAGTAACATAATGTTATAAAATGGATGCAAAAATATTAAATTCCGTTAGTTAACCATTAGAGAGAACTTTGGACTAAAATTGATGACATGGATGTAAATATATTATAATTATGACTTAGTTAGTATCATCCATTATCTACCAACTAATATTAATTTATTATTTTTAAATATTTTTTTAACAATGTCCATAAGACCTTAATCTAATTTGTTTCCTCAAATTTATAATTTTCTCCCAAAGCATCTCTATTTTTTAATAAAATTGTGAACATAATAAATTAATATTAGTTGACAAATGATTTATGATACTAGTTAGCACATAATTATACATCTATGTTCATATCAGCAGTTTTAGTCAATAGCTTTCTCTAATAACGAACTAATAGGATTTAACATTTTTACACTAATTTTAAAATATTATAATTACTTTTGCACTCAAAAAGCTATATAGTATTAGGCAAACTTCAGCTGCATTTGTTTATACAAAATTACAAGAAAAATCAAATATTTCAAACTATCATATTGATTCAAAATTCATATAATATTTATTTGAGTAGCTTATTTTTACTTTTTTTTTATGATACATCATAATGATATCCATATCACTGTATAAACGTGCTCCCATGTCTAGGACACATCAAATATCACACCCAAACCTGAACTCAAACCCTCAAAATACAATACCCATGAAAAATTTCTAACCATCAAAATACGGCAAGTTTGAGTTACAATGAAACCTAACCATTTGATTGCTATGCGAAAGAATGGTTTACAAAAAAATAGAATTATTTACCACTAAATAGAGTAAAATGATATTGTGCAATCTATGTAACTGAATCCACTTGGTAAGATAAGATTTGTTGTCTTCTTCTTCTTGAAAAGACGGAATTCAAGTCAAGATTTTCTTGACAATAATGGCTCCACTTGGGTATCTGTGTCCTTGGGAAGAGGAGGGGAATTGCCATTACCAGACTCCAAATCTCCTCTCTGCTTCAGTAACCTCTCAAGTAAACTTGGATTATTATCTGTTGGCAGTGATGGTGAAGCTTGTGGAGTCTTGGACTCGTCTTTTAACTGTTGAACATGCTGCAAGCAAACTCGAACAGCATCATGTACTCTCACAAAGCACCACTCTTCTCCTATCAGCTCCACAACATCAGATTTGCACAACGTAAGCAAAATTTCTGGGTTTGGATTGGAGATTGCAATCTGTAAGAAAAACCCAGTTGGTTGGTATGGTTTCAAGACTTTCCAAAGTGGAATAGCCAAGTCACATCGAATATGAATCCTTTACATGCACAAATAGTGCATTGGGAGAGACGGTGGGAAAAGAGACAATAGGCATGAAGATAAGCAGGGTCATGTTTTTATTTGTGTGTGACTCTCCTTTCAAATGCATGTGATACGTAGGAATTAGAAAATAGCAATAGTAGTAAAGGCTTCGCTGTCAGTATAAGAAGTATTTTTCTCAGCTCTCTTTCTCTCCCTTTATCTCGGTCTCTGTACCAGCATGAATGCATGAATCTAGAGGATCTAATTTAAAATCAATCATACCCGGATGCCCCGTAGTTTGTACTCCTGATGCAAGTCTTTGAAAGCCTGGACAGCACTAGAGTCTATGTAGGTCACAGCTGCAATAATAACAACCATACGTTTAACATACAACGCTGATATTCTGATATGTTATTTACAGAAAAAGGTTCAATTAAAAAATTCAGTCTGTTCATTAAGGACAATTATTACATCAAATCCACAGAATAGGGAAGCAATTTAACATAGAATTATCGAATGCGACATTATGTAGCAAATATCAATATTGACCATATTTTTGCAAGAAGCATATAAGAATGAGACACACGTTTTCAAAGGAAACATGTTTGAATAAAGTGGCTTCAAGACATGTTCTCAGAAAAGTTTTTTCAGATCATTTTCCTATATTTGGTACAAAAGTCTGTCACTGACATAATATAGCAATCAGAGGACTACTTTATGTGAACATTATATTTGGTTATGTGAACATTGTTGAAATCAGAGGACTACTTGAGATGTCAGCAGCTGCAAACGTGATGGGGCCATGGCGAGCGGAAAAGCGGAATTCTTTAGAGGCTTCAGCAGATAACTAATAGATCATAACCAGTGGATAATGGTAGGAACTTACATTAAAATATTGGATCCTAAGAGGTGTATGACTATTGCATTGAGAGAAGGAATGAATCAGTTCAAGAAAATTAACTTTGCCGTTTGCACATTTGAAAATTCCTGAAAGTTTGTTCTAATAGAAAATTTAACTCATTTGACATCCAAGCATGCTTGGTAGCTATTAATTTAATTACCCTAAAAACCACATAAAACACAACGTATGCTTCAAAGTACATGACTTACGAGCCATTTCTAGAATCACGAAATAGATTCTCTCAACCTCAGGTCCACGTTTTGTAGATCTATCAACATCAGCTTCATATTCCCGCAGCCTGGAAAAACTCTAAACAAATCAAGCGACATTCTTGATATAAAAGATTTATCAAATACAACTAAACTTTTTATTACCTGTCCTTTATGTAACTTATGTTTGCAAAATAAACGGGAGAATCAATACGGACAATCACAATTCCATTGTAAGTGTATGCTTCAGGGTATTGTTTAATATTTCTATAAACAGTTGTCCCAGGCAGACGACCCAAAACAGCTGCAGTACACACCAGGCAGTTACTTCAGCATATACTTGTTAGAGAGAATCATCCAATAACGTATCCAAAAGCAACCAAGTAAATCATAAGCTAACTGCTTTTTATACAGAGCCAAGTTCCAATGTCTTTTTTACCAATACACACTCAACCATGAAGGTCCATAATGCAAAATAGAGGACTAAAGTTGTTAAAAGGCATTATCTGGTGTTTGTTACTTAACGCAAGATTGTTAGACTTTTGAAATAACTATGGAAAAACTCGACGAGATTTATGGAGGAGTCTTCATGATTTCAACAAAACTCGAGGGAGATTTGTGTAGTTTATGTTTTGTTTCAGAGGAGGTCTACATGAGTTTTGAAAATAGAGATAAGATCTATATAATTTAAGTGAAATTTAAGAGATTTGCATTGGTTTTGAAAATAAAAGGGAGATATATATATTTCATAAAATCCATGGGAGATCTGTATAATTTCCATAACATCAAATCCAGCCTAAAGTAGTTTGTCTCGTAAACTTGGGAGAATGACACACGAGGTCCACTGAAATAGGGTATTGACTTATAAGTCCCCAGAAATGAGCTAATTACACTACAGTCCCTAGGGACTTTTCTAAAATTAATCTTCTCTTGCCAAATTAACATATTGACCCTCTGCATAATAAGTAAAAAATAGTTGTCACTGCTGAACTTGTAGTTGTCATTACTTATAATCAAAATTGTTACTCGTTATCAGACTTGTCATTGAGCTCCAGGTAGTTACTAACCATTTAAACTTAGAAGCACAATTTCTGAAAAGTAGCTGTCACGGCTGAACTTGTAGTTGTCACTAGTAATAATCAAAGTTATTAATCGTTATACAGAACTTGTCATAGAGCAACAGGTGACTACTCACATTTAAAACCCAGAAGTTGAATGTTTGAAAAGTAGTTGTCACAAAAGGGATTGTTAGTGCATTACTTATAATAAAAGCTATTATTTATCACACTGAACTTGTCATTGAATTTTAACACTTGAAGCCAAGTTGTTATTTATGAAAAGTAGTTGTCACTTGGGAACTTATAGTTGCCATTATTCACAATCAAAGTTGTCAATTGTTATATGGAACTTGTCATTGAGCTCCGGTGTAATTTCAAATTTTAGGCAATATGGTGATTTAGCCTTAGTACTTGGGAAACAAGGTTGGTTTCAGACTTTCATTAGTTAGGCCTTTAACATCTAAAATTTCTGGTTTACAGCATGACATGATTCAAATCCCATTAAGGTGTGGAGTATACTGTCTATAATACAATTTGGCTTCCTTCCTACATATGAAACTGAAATAATCAAAATCTTCCACAATTACCGAAACTGACAAACTGACAAACTGACTTACCAATATGTGGATTTGCAGACTCATGAATAACAAAAGCAAGTGAAGCGCCCACCTATAATTTCATGACATTATAAAGCATATAAGGGATTATCTCAAGGGCACAATCGAAATCACATTTTTTGCAACTAAAATTCAACGATATCATGCACCATGGTTTATAGTTAAACAATATTGCATAACTATCTCCTTAATTTTCCCATAATAAAATACCAAGCACTGAATGGCTCAAGTTTTAACCAGTAAACATTATCATATCATGAATATGCTTTAGATCAATTAAAGAATCCACATATAACAAAGCCATTTACTTATAAGCAAACTTCACCTTGTACTCACCCCAACAAGTACACCAATCTCAATTCCCAGGAACAACGTTGTAATGAAAGTAATGGTCCAAAGAAGAAAATCCCTTTTATCTACACGCCACAAGAAAATGGCTTCGTCATAATCCACCTGAATAATAAAGCCAAATGAAAAAAATATTAGCGATTTTTATTTGAACAAAGTGATAAACGAAAATCAACAAAATTTCCGGTAAGTTTAGACAAGCAAGCAATACGACCAACTTAAATGGGATTTAGAGGCTAAAGTCGGACTTCTCTTCAACATAATATTGTTTGCATATTAAAAAATTATAAAAGTAATCAAGTTTAACGTGGACAGTAAGTTTAGACAAGCAAAGCAATACGACCAACTTAAATGGGATTTAGGGCTAAAGTCGGACTTCTCTTCAACATAATATTGTTTGCATATTAAAAAATTATAAAAGTAATCAAGTTTAACGTGGACGGTAAGTTTAGACAAGCAAAGCAATACGACCAACTTAAATGGGATTTAGAGGCTAAAGTTTCTCTTCAACATAATATTGTTTGCATATTAAAAAATTATAAGAGTAATCAAGTTTAACGTGGACAGTAAGTTTAGACAAGCAAAGCAATACGACCAACTTAAATGGGATTTAGAGGCTAAAGTCGGACTTCTCTTCAACAGAATATTGTTTGCATATTAAAAAATTATAAAAGTAATCAAGTTTAACGTGGACGGTAAGTTTAGACAAGCAAAGCAATACGACCAACTTAAATGGGATTTAGAGGCTAAAGTTTCTCTTCAACATAATATTGTTTGCATATTAAAAAATTATAAGAGTAATCAAGTTTAACGTGGACAGTAAGTTTAGACAAGCAAAGCAATACGACCAACTTAAATGGGATTTAGAGGCTTAAGTCGGACTTCTCTTCAACAGAATATTGTTTGCATATTAAAAAATTATAAAAGTAAGCAAGTTTAACGTGGACAGGATATTCCAAAAAACAATATAGTAATTAGTAAAGCCAGCTAATGTCAAACGAGTAAAATCTATATAAAAAAAAATCAAGTCTCGTGGATTAGATTTCATAATCCAAGCAAATTAACCGAACCCAACAGCATCAAGTTATAACCCACGAAGGTCTGTTCTGCACTACAATAAACTCTACTTTAAGATCAACCCTTCCACTACAAAAGTGCATCAAGTAACTAACGCCCCTGATTGTTGACAATGAAATGAACCAGTTGACATGAAGGAAAATGCTTACCAGACCAATCACAGCAGAGATAACTATGGCAGCAAGAACACACTGGATTTATTGAAATCATAAAAACCATATTCAGTATTCCATGGAAAAATGCTTAAATTCTTAATTCTTAACATCATTTCCGATTTAATATCATCCTAACTTGCATGTATCAAATCCTGGCAAGAATTATCAATAAAATGGAGAGTAGAACTAGCCATTTAAGCAAGAAGTCCTGTAGGAATAAATGAGAAGTATACAAGGTAGAGGCATGTACACAAACCTGAGGTATGTCCTTAAATAGTGGAGTCAGAAAGAGAAGTGTACAGGTTATTATGATTCCTGTCACTATCCCAGATATTCCAGATTTTGCGCCACTTTCATGATTGACAGCTGACCTTGAAAAGGATCCTACATTTCTCATTCAAAAGCATGAAAAATCTTTAAATATACATGCTTTTTGTTCACTGAAATTTTCAATATAATTAAAATTACAATAATGAAACTGACTTCTGAATTTATATAAAAAGTCAACTCAAATTAAAAAAGAAGTCTTACCTGTTGTTGGGTATGCTGAGAAAAATGAACCAAGGACATTGGCAACACCTAGACCGAATAACTGACCAAAAATGTCCAGAAGGGTGGTTATGAGATATTTTGATTGAGACCTGCTAAAATACTAAGAAAAACAGTACAGAAATAATAATAGCAAATGTGAATGAAGGGAAAATTCTGAGATTTTTATATTTATAACCAAAATGAAACCAAATAACTGTTCCAAAGATGACTACTGCTTTTGGCCATAACCTTAATTCTCCAATACACCCAGAACAGCAAGAGAAATTAACACAATTACAAGCAACCACAACACAGGCACAAAGCCACTGGCTTCTGAGACCCCGTATCTCTCCTCACCACACTCCTTTCTCAAAAAATTAATACCCCCTCTTGTGTAATGGAGGTTCTATACTCAAACAATTACTCCCACTACTCCCACACTGCCCATACACCACATTTTCGTCTTCTTGGTTATAAACCTTAGTACAAGCTTCTGGACTAGTAGAATTAAGCCTCTCTACTTCATTGGCCTTCCTTGAAGGTCTACTATATGTCTTGTAAAAATTTGCAGCGCATCACATTAACTTAGAGGCCTACAAGCTTCAACTTGACCTCAAGGGGAAAGTTTGGGAATTGCTTGGAAATCATTTCAGCATCCTCCCAAGAATTTTCAAATTATAGTAATTCTTTCCATTTAACAGGCACTTCCAATTGTTAATTTATGAGCTTCTTCAGCTGTAACTACTATTTCTAAACAAGATATTCTCAAGAGTTGGTTGCTATTTCAAGGGCTAGGTCGGATATATACAATGCTTAATTTTATCAGAAGCAATACAGCGGACTGTCATAGACAAAGTAAAGAGGGAAAATGCACTGTAGCTCTCAGCTAGAGTTTCATCCTTGGAGTTATTTATGGTTTTTAAAATTGAAGAGTCTATTCAAGGTTTCATATGCATCATGTAATTCCACCAGTAGGTAAGTGTAAACATATAGCAACCAACAGGCTATTGTGGTCGTATCTTGGAGAGAAACATACCTCTTGATTTGAATCCAACTCATACCCATTTTTTGCTGCTAAAGCTTTGGCAATCCCCACAGATTCCTGAAGTTTGAAAGTATATACAAATGGTGTACAAGTTGCCAAACAACAATTTTAATGAAACGACTAAAATAGTTGGGGCAAAAAGAAGATCTTTACCAATATAGCCACACCAGTAATGAGAAATGCCGTTGGAATTAAGGACAGCGCATTTTTAAAGGCTTTGGGAAAAGAAAATTTTGGCAGGCCCTCAGGTATCTCTCCAACCTATCAAACAACCAGTAAACTTATTAGCTTTTCTGGACTCAGCCTCTATCAGCTTCATGAACGTGTTAACAAGTTTTTATCAGCTTTGCGGACATGTTACTAACCCTGAACATACAAGTTCTCATTTATAAACAACATCATATATGACAAGAGGAACAAAAGTAAGGAGCAAGAATCATATTATAGCAATTACTATCACTTTTATGCCATTAAGAAATCAACGGTTATACAAGAGTAAAACTGTTCACACCCATCACAATATGAATGAAATCTATTGTATAAGGAAAAAAAAGTTTTTGTAGAGTACAAAATTGCAAATATCTGGTTGATGGTACCAAGTAGTGTAAATATCATTCCTCTTCTATTATACGCCTAGTTATTCCTAGTTAGCTGTGATCCTCACCAAAGAAATGGATGACGGATGGAATATTTTTACAAAAACCGTTCCCAGAACTACTGCTGTGAGAGGGCCTGCAGCTCTTAGGAACCGCAAGTACTTCCGTGATTTCCCCTGGAGATAGAACATCAATATGAAAAGAATGCCGATAACAAAAATGTTGCACAAACACCAAAGAATGGATTCATACCAGGTGCTTCATGACAAGTAGTATTGTTAGAATCACTGATCCCATCACAAAAGGGGGCCATGAAAACTGCAGAAGGGAAAAACTTATATATATCAAGTCAATAGGAATTGATAGAATTACTATCTCTGTTCCTTAATATAAAAGTTAGTAGTTGAGTTTTTTTAGATAAATTAAGGAAGCCCAGTTAATTATAACTAATATAAGAGATAGTTGATTAATTTGGGTAAATTAAGTAGTTTATAATATGAATCTATCTTGAGGGGTTGAATTTGGTCACAAATAAATGATTTGACTTTCTTAATCTACCACAAAAAATCAACTAGCTCTTATACTAAGGAATAGAGGGAGTAATATATTATGCATAGTACAGGGAACCTTCATTGTTTAAATTAAACTCAAAATGACATCAACATTTAGTATGATAATAGACACTCAAATTAATTTTGCCAAAATGTTAAATTGGTAGGATGATAACGCAAAATGAATCACAAAAGAAAGTTTCCCGTCAACACATTACATATTATAATTTACTTGCATTTTATGTTTTACAGTTCCGTTTTTCAACAAACATCTAAGGCTTCAGAATGTGCAAAGAAGCCAAACAAAATTGACTCCATTCCATTTTTAAACGCAAAGACCAGAACATACAAAACATAATTTGCAAACTCGCTGTTCTAACTATCATGATGCAGGAAATAGCATCAAGATAGCCCAAGTAGGGGATATCACATTATCTCTATTTTCTGTTATTCTTATGACTATGGAGCTGAAAGAATCCTCTCAAACCAAGAAAAACAAAAATTTGAAATCCAAAAGGGACGCTACCCTAAAAACCATTGTTTGAAACTTGAAGCCCAGATGGAATTGTTATGAAGAAGATATGACTGAAAATAATTGCAATTGTGTTCAAACTATAGACTCCTCAAGCCAGCCAATAAGGCACTCAACTAAAGGACTTTCGGTTGCTTGTTCCTCCCAAAAACCCACTTGAACTTAATATCTTAGAGATCCTACATTCTTACTTACACACATACAATTTAAATTAGGACATGTAAGCCGTTACTTCTATAAAATTTATACATTCAATTCACAGGGCAACTTGTTTTTTGTTTCTCAACACAAGTTTTCTTTATGGGTTTAATAGAACATTCTCACTCATTATAGCTTTGAATTCCACTCCCATTCTGACGTGTTTATTGATGAAAGATGAGAAACAAGTTAGGAAAAGAGGGAAAAACAGATAGAAAGACTTAGGAAGAGAGGTACAAAGGAAGAATAGAGAAGAGAGGAATTAGAAAATAAGTCTGAAACTGAATCCTTTATTGACTTATCATTATGCACCCACTGCAATTAGTTATGGTTTAACTATTTGTAGACTAGGGATCTAAGGGTCATCGTAACTATTTGTAGTAATTACAGCACTAACAATACAATAATTACTAATTAATGAAAACTTTATAATAATACCCCTCCCAAAGAGATCCTTGCCCCCAAGGATCAAGTAAGATCAAAATTCCAAAACAGACTCTTAGATTCTGGAAAAAAAATAATTCTTCTGCTTGTTAGTGAATAAATCTCTATGGTTTGAATCCAGGATCTGATTCCTTCAATTTGACTTCAACCTGATGCATTGCACACACTTCCTTCTTTTCTTTCCTACTTAAAGAGCAGATCCTTCCACAAAGCATTATAATTAATACTCCCTTAAACCATTCTAACACCATAATTCTTGTTGGAGAAAAGTTTAGAAAAGAGGCCCACTTCTGAAATAATCCATAATTAGTGACACCCAAAGGAATTGTGAAACACAATTGCAATGGCATTGGGCTATCCTCTTTACTACCACAACCAATCCATAAACCCATTGGGTATTGCAAATTCCAATGTAGTCTCCAAAATACTGCTAAAGCTGAGAAAAGATGTTAGACAGCTGTGAGTCTGACTTTTTAAACTGAGATTTTTGTAGCCACATGAACTTTCGAGTACAATCCACAAGCTGTTCCATATTTTTTGAAGTCGGCACATTATCTCCACTTTGCGAAGTCCTTTGAACAAGCGACTGAAACAAAGACAGTAGTGAAGAAAAAAAACTCAACGGCAAAAAGAGTATAGCGACCACTAGCATCGAGGAAGCAATAGTAGTTATTGACGGCACGGGGCTTGAAGGTGTGTTGTGTGACCCAACCTGATAACACCCTATTCGTTCATTCTTTGGCAACTGAACTTTTTGTTGTTGCCGCTCGACTTGTAAGGACAGATGCAGGGATGGCAAAGAAGTAGCAATAGACTCTAACAACGAACCCATGAATGGTGGTGAAAACATCCTACAACCAGTAGTGACGAACAGAGATGATGAAATGGAGCCCAATGGCAAAGGAACAGAGATAGGGTGCAATTTTCTTAAATTTCTCACACTATTTTCTGCACACCCATCCTCTGACTTCGACGAGTTTGAAGGAGAAAGCCTTTGTTTGCTGCAGAAGCTTATGTCTTGACTGAAAGGTTCTTGCATTTTCTTAACTTCTTGCATTGTGACGCGTTTTTGGGTTTCTGGGGATTTTTCTTGGGGTTTGTTCTTGATCGATAGTACAATCTTTTTTCTTGCTCTGCCAACAAAGAAATCTCTTGTACTCTGGCCATGCGCCGTGCTTCAAGTGGAGTTCTTGAATTAAATAATCGGACGGAGTCATCAATTTCCTTTTTCAATGCTCCCATGTATACATCCACTAAATACACTTCCAAAAGGTCTATTCGAGTCGAGATAGCGTCAAACTTGACATTGAATTCTGCCAATGTCCCAATTTGCCGAAGGTGGATGAAATCCAATCTTCACAGAGTTCATTGATAGCCCCTCTCAACGCTCTATTTTCAATATTGCATATTTCTTGCGCCATTGCCTACATTTCTTGTTGAACAGCGTGGCCCATGTTCTGGATTTCATCGTGAAATCCCAAAACCATCTCCTGTAACTCATCAAGACTCTACAGCCGCTGCTCGACACTCTATATACGGATGTCCATTTTTCTAGCATTTTCTTGAGTTCTAGTTTCTACTATTTAGAGTCATTGTCCGAGGAACACAAGCTCTGATACCACTAATGTGTTTCTTGATGAAAAATGAGAAACAATATAGGAAAAGAGGGGAAAATGGATAGAAAGACTTAGGAAGAGAGGGACGAAAGAAGAACAGAGAAGAGAGGAATTAGAAAAGAAGTTTGAAACTAATCCTTTATTGACTTGTCATTATGCACCCACTGCAATTAGTTATGGTTTTACTATTTATAGACTAGGGATCTAAGGGTCATCGTAACTATGTGTAGTAATTACAGCAATAACAACCAAAACCCAACGTATGATACCTAGGTTTCATGAGCTAATCAGAAAATTGTTATTTTGCATGAGTGACAACCAAAACACAACATATGATACCTAGGTTAATTTTCTTCTACATTGGATCCCCTAAATTCATTCATGTATTTCAGGAGAGGGTAATACAGGAGAATGTGCCTAGCTCCTCTGGCATGACATAGGCCCATTGGACCAAAAGCTCTCTCACTATTTCCCTTGATTTGCCCTAATTATTATTTCCTTGTTTCCTGAAATTACATCTGGTGTGTATTTAGGAAGATTTGAGATTGATTTTCTGTTTTACCTCATTCACTGTAATCTCAGCAGTTCCTAGCCCATTATATCTAGGATTTATGCCTATAAAGGTTGTAACCCTTGCTGGAATGTAAGAGTAGCTTTTACAGCATCACAAAATTGTTCAAGGTCAACAGGAGATTTACATCTCATTATTAGACTCATCCACTCTTTTCAAATTCAACATATACAGTCAGTTTTGAGAGTTTTAGGGATCCAGGTTGCTTTTTCCTACTTCACAACATCTATCTTATTTTGCTAAATAAGTAAACTTTCTCATACCTAATCTTCTTTAATAAGTCTATACATCATTCTGTTCATTGCTATGAACCTCATGGTTCCTGTTGTGAATTTTCCCTTGAAAACATCAAAACCCAAATTCCAAATTCACATATATCGTTCAATGCACTGTAACATCAATCATGACCTTTGCATCCTTAATTCAATCAAGATTACTTTCAGCTTAATAAATCCTAATCCGCTTCCTATTTCATTTTAATTATCATTAGCATGTAAATTACATGTACCATAAGCTCAATTATAAGCAAAAAAGTCATAAAGAGGCAGTGAAGAATGGATTTTAAGGGATGGTGATATTAAATCCAAGACAAGTTAGCAATATTGGGGAAAAAACCATTGGTAATTGTGCCACCTCAAAAGAGATATCCATTGAATAACGAAAAAATTCAAATAAATCAATAAACAATACCTTATCGATTCCAGCTACTATACTCTCAATCAATGGGATAATCTTGCTACTTCGTGCTATACTATAACCCAAGAAGTATTTTGCCTGAGATAAACTAATTACAATAGCTGAAGCTGTTGTAAAGCCAGAAATCACTGAATGGCTTATGAAACGAATTAGCCATCCTAGCCTGGAAAAACCAAAAAACAAAAAAATGAATGTTACATGGAATTATATAGTGTATGCCATTTCCAAGATGTGGAATGCAGCTCATCGTAAGAAGCCTATTTACAAGGAAATTGATGGTGGGGGCCAACAGGGATGGCAGCTAATAAGTTAATTCCCCATCAATAAACAGTCAATTCTTCTTCTGGAGATAAATAAGTCACATTGTAAAGTCATTAGGACTATTGTTAATGCAGAACCGCCATGTTTAATTTCATATCAAAATAATCATTTGATAACTAGGTTGAGGAACAATTAGAACATGGTTAAGTAAACGAGTTGCTGGAAATAGCATTTTGATTGAGGAGTGAAAGAAGCAACTAAAAGTAATTTGATCACAGATTAAATTGTAGTTTTCCCTCAAGAAAGCATCCAAAACGACAACAGTTAAAGGACTTAGTTTAGTACTTTAGTTGGAGTATCGCCTGGAAGGGACAGCATGAAGAAGGCCAAGTTTTGTTTATAGATTCATTGCCAATTAAACATGCTTTTCCTATAGGCGTTAAAATAAGGAGAAGCAAAACTACCTTAGAAGCCCCATTATGCACTCCAGTATCCCCACCATAAAAGCCAATAAAATTGCCAGCTCTGTATATAATTCACTGGATGAATCAGCGATGCTACTTAGCACATTAGAGACCAAAAGAGAAACTAGTGCTACGGGACCAACTGCAAGCTGACGAGATGACCCAAATACAGCATATACAAAAACGGGCACAAAGCCAGAGTCTTCCTTGCAAAGAGGAAATCAACCAAACAAAGATTAGAAGGGAGATATAATATTGAGCTGGGAGATGTAAAAGATTGTTGAAGCAGAGAAACAACCTATAGAGTACATTGCATGATAGCAAATTAGCGGTAAATTTATAAGTTCAAAAGGGAGTTTAGTCACAAATGAGTTATGAAACATCAACATGGCATGGAGCCATGGACAAAAACTGTTAGTTATGAACATAATTTTGAGAACAAGCTACAAAATGAGATATATCCACTTGTACATTTATTCCTGAAACACGTTTGGAATGTCAGAGAAAAGAAAATGTGTATAGTAAAGCTTATTCTGAAAATAATCTAAACTAATGTGGATTGGAAATTGTCATCTAAAAAATCTAAAATTTGTCACAACCTAGTTTGCATATGAATATTGAAATCAATATAACAAGCAGCCTTATTGCACAAAGTGAACTAAACTATATAGATTGTATGATGCTACTAAGCTCTATCAACAACTAACTGTTAAGATATATCATTCACCATGAGATCCCATTTGATAAAATATCATGTCAATATAAAAATATAAAATTTGTAGGAAGCTGTGCTATTCATAAATTATGAATATTACAGTTTACCTCATAATCATGTGCAAAACACAGGTCCCACAGTATAGTAATCCCAAATAAAAATGCCGGGGATATGTATTCTCTTATGCATGCAGATCATCACACGAATAGTAATTTAACTAAGACTACAAATTTGGAAACAGAGGGAAGATTGATTTTTGTTCTGAAATGCAGAAAATAACTTTTTGAATATTGAAAATATAAAATAAGTTTGCTGAAATCATGTTTGTTTTATTTCTTTAAAAACACCAAATTTTTAAAATACTAAACAAATAAGCTCCTCTTTGCGGCTTCTCCTTCTTTTTCTTCTTCTACTACTACTTGGATTTATTTTTACTACTCCCTTCTGCAAAGGAGATTGAGTGCACGATGCTCTGACCATTCTTGAGAAAATGAAACTGTAAAACTTTAGGACATCTATCATTAAATAAATTAGGATTTCTCTCATGGTGTTGAATTCTTTGATTTCTCTTAGGGTGTCCTTCTCAATTTGTATAAACTATGGTAGATAAAGCGTAGGTTTTTACCTTCTAATCTTAAGAATTATAGAACTAATGATTGCATCCCTGATGCATTAAGTATAAAGTTGGCATATTTATATTAAAAAAAGGATTTATAAGTACATTTTGGCCAAAAATTATCATAAAAATCAAAAGAACAAGTATTATCAGGAAAACGAACTAAAATATAATACTTCAAAAGCAGTAATTGCGGCTGGGAGCTTAATTATAATATGAACAGAACGACAACTTATAAAACTTACAAAGTCCATATATTGGTTGAAGTCCAGCTAATTTTGCATAGGACATTCCCTGCTCGTTCAACAATCCATAAAATAATGAATAAAGGCAAACAGGTGCCTACAAGCTTATAGCGAATCGATATAAAAATATAATCACAACAAATCATTAAATTGACAAGCACCGCATTTATTAGATAAGTAAAAGGACAATATTCCACGTTTACATGTTTGCGGAGACAATCATTACGTGCGAAAATGAATGAAAATTTGGGGAAAAGAAAGAATAGGAAAATGAAGCATGATATGTGGTAGTAAAAAATCAGAGCCGTTAATCAAAGAAAAAGTAAAAAAATTATATACAACTACAAAGGGACAATATTCTACTCCTCCCACTCAACACTTAGTTTTCAACGGAAAAACTGGTTTTAAAAGAAAAACAAATTGATTGCAACCGAAATAGTAAGAATTCAGTTCGTTCGTTCAATTTCTACTGATTCAACAGAAATTAGGTAGTCCGCTTGAAGTTCAATGACTATTTAATCCACAGAAAGAGTATAACAACTCCCGCAATTCCTTAATATGAGATTTTCAGACACCCAGCCTCTATCAAGCACCTTGCAAATACATAACCGAAAATAAAATTAGATGTCTTATATCCTCTCGGCAGCCTAAGTAAAGGAACCATGAATCACCTGGGGAACAAGCATGACACCGACTGTGATTCCAGCCATGAGATCGACCTGAAAATACTCGCGCCATCTGTAGGTCCGAATCCAACGACAGCAAGGGAGGAAGAGTTCAATCCATTCAACACAAGTCATTCGCCGGAGCTTCGTGGTCCATCTGGAGAACGCAAGATTGACGTAAGTAGTAGACGACAACGACGCCGGAATGGTGGGGTGATTCAAAGGGATGACCCGAACAGCACGAGTGGGCGACCCCGACGCCGACGTTCGCATGGAGAAGGAATCGCCGGCGAGATTGGTGCCACTTGGCGATGCGTAGGTTATATCCATGAGCACCGCCGTTGATCATATCAGCAGAGCATGCTCGCGTTTAATTCGTGGCTCTCATTTTGCGAATTTCTGGTAATGAGAGACGAATCACAATCACAAGGAAGAAGGAAGTTGACGAAATGAAAGGAGATTACGGGACCCACAGGGGAAAATGTTAAGCTGATGCAAATAATAACAACAACGGAATAAATAACTTGCGTTATTCAATTCCAAGCAACTTGTCATCCTAACGCATTGTGCTGCTGATTCATTTATTCTAGTAAGTCTATTAAAGAAATATTTTAGAGTGCCTATATACAAAAGAAACTTAATGAAAAAATACTTTAAATATTAGCGCTACTAAACAAATAATTTAGAGTATTAAATGAATAAATATAATTAAAAAATATTTTAAAAATATTAGAAATTTTATTACTCTATTCTATGCTAATGATCCTAGTAAGATTCAATTGACTTTTTAGATAAATTTAGAAAATTAACTAAATTAGTTAATTATGATCAAATCTAATATTTTAAGATAAATTAATATTATATACTCTTTAATCTATCAAAATTACTCAATTAACTCTTATATTAGTTATAATTAATTGATTTATTTTACTTATTAAATTTATCTAAAAAAATTAATTTGATTTTATAATTAGACTTGGAGATAGTATATAATTTTTATTCTAAATTTAATTGAACATATAAACATCAATATCTTTTCTAAATTAACATTTAGATATTTATACTTTCTATTTTTAAAATCCCTATTTAATATAATTATTGCTAGTATTTCATTACATTCCATTCTCTGTCATTTTTTGAACCAAATGGGGACCAAGAACCAGAGCTTTGTTTTTTTTTTTTTAATTTCTATACAGGGAGATCGGTGCCCCTGCGTTCATCTTTGAAGTAGTGAACAATTCTTCTTCTTCTTCTTTATACTTTATATTTTTAGCATCCCTATTTAATATAATTACTACTGGTATTTCATTACATTTCATTCTTTGTCATTTTTTGAACCAAACGGGGACCAAGCACCAGAGCTTTTTTTTTTAACACGGAGATTGGTGCCCCTCCGTTCAGCTTTGAAGTAGTGAACGATTATTAGTACATAATAATTCCTTATTTATTATTGTAGGAAAATTGATCAGTCTACTTTTATGTATTAGGCCCAAACCCATATATATATATATATATATGTGAAATTGAAGTGTAAATATCTAAAAGAATTAGATTATCAGTGTGAATATCCTAAGATATTCAAACTGATGGAGGGAATAATTATAAGGTAGCCAGCCCTCTCCTCCATTATATGATAATGCTTGACTAGGAGAGAAATATCATTGTTTTTTCACAACAATACGGAAGTAGATTTTTGAGAGGCTACTCTGCGTGGGTGAACTTGCTCTCCTCTTTGAGTAAGATAGCAGCTCACTCTTCTCCTCTCTTGTATGCCTTTGCTATGTACCAGAAACCCAATTCAAATGACGACAGGTACACCCAAAAACATACAATGATATTAGAGCAAGATTCTTATTGTTGTGATCATTTTCGCTGCATGAATTTGTCTTAGTTTTTTCACCATTAGATATTATAGATAAGAGAACAATGAAAAACTTACGTACAATTAGTTACATAAATTTTTGAATTTCTGTAAACAACCGATTTAGCCTCTAAAATTAGTACCATTGAGAAAAACTCACGAAAATAATGAGAATAGACTCCAAAAATGTTAAAAACTAACGTAAGAGGGTAGAGTTATGAAGAAGAGAAGTTTCGGGTAAAATTGAGTCACTTGAAAACCTTCGATTTAAGCTTCAAAAATAGTCTCATTACGTAGAGCTCACGAAAATGATGAAAAATGACTCCAAAAATGTTGAAAATGAACTTTGGACAGTAAAGTTATAGAGGAGAACCTCTGCAAAATGAGTCATCTTGACCAACTAGTGTTTGAAAATGACTTATAACTGAAACAACATCGTTTTGGTGTCTCATTTAAAAACACACAAGGTTGTTAAAAAAATTGTTTTAGGCTGAAGAAAGGCCCAACCACAAATGAGTAAAAAAAATTATTTTGGGCTACTGAGAGGCCCAGCCCTGAATTTTAAAAAAAAAATAAAGGATTGGGCCAAAGGGTACTAGACTGGGTCAGATCAGTGGATCAGATTCATAATTTGAAAAAAAATAAATTATGTTAAAAAAAGAAGTTTTTTTCTTTATAACTGCCACGTGGCAAGTGAGCCACGTCTCTAGACTAGCGTGTAGACTTCACAATCTAGTGCTGAGAGTGGGTATGTCCAATTTTTTTATTTTTTATGGATTTAATCTTCCAGGGGCTCTTGAGGGTGCGTCCAGACTCCGATTGAGGTACGATTTATTCATAAAAAATCTTAAAAGCAAAATCTTCATTTGGATATATAATATGCCCATTTTTAGGGAAATTTTGGACCTATTTTATAAGTATTCAATGTATTTTCTAGTACTTTTAAGTGTTTAAAAATTCTAAAAAATTATGATAATTTATATCATTGAATTTCTATGTGAGAATGAGTCCTAGGACTTCAAGTAGTACTAAAATCACTAAATATAGTTCTTTAAACTCATCACATTTGGATGATAAAGTTCCAAAAAATGAACTTCAGAATAAGGACTCATATCATAAACTTTTTAAAGAAGAGGATCCGGAGGAGCTTGTAGAGATTAATAGTCCAAAAGAAGATCTTAATGAGGACCCTAAAGAAAATTCATATACAGATCTAGAAGGGAATCTTGAGAAGAATCCTAAGGAGGATCATGAGGATCCAGTGGAAGAACCTTTACCTGATGAGCTTTAATTTATGTTCACATATTCTATATCTAACTCTGCGCCTTCTTTTCTTAAATAACTTATGAATGGGAAAGAAGAAGAAGTAATCCAACCCAAGTACCCCAACTTTGGCTAGAGGATATATAAAGATCAAACAACTATACTCACAAACATAAAAAAAATGGCATCTATAAAGTTCATCATGATTATGCCAAGTTCATGACTAATAAAAAAAAATCTACGCTAAAGTCATGATGAAATACATAAGAAAAGTAAGAGACAGAGGTTAGCACACTAGAGAATCTTTCTAGATTGATGCTATAGAGAGAACTTCAAAATTTATGCTAATGTCACTAAAGCTCATAAATTAATGAGAGCTTTTTTTTAATTTTTTTTTTGCTATTATCTTGATTTATATCTCTTAGTATTGGCATTCCTTATGCTTTATATTACTTTTGAAGACATGATTTCATATATTGTAAATGGAATACAATTTTTACTTTATTTAAAGAAGTTCATTTAAAATATAATTTGATTATTCGTGTATACTTTAAGTATGCTTCTTATAAGTTAGAGATTTTAGAACATGGGGCTTCTAAAAGTTGTGTTTTAATGTTAAAATACTCATATAGAATTTTTTATTGCACATAATGATTATTGCTAGTATCTGTGTGATGGGAAGTACAAACGTATGCTCCTGATCATATATCTTGTAGTGTCATTATTTTATAGTCAAGAAAAATATAAGTATTCACATTGTATACTTCACTGTGCTATGACTTAAATGTTCTTTGGTATGATTATCTTTAAAAGAGAATATAGATTTGCCTCAAAATTGAAAATAGCAACCAAGAACATTATTGCTAAACTAAATAAGGATGAAAACTCAACGGGGATAACTGGGATATCTGGTACCGAAAGGTCCAATACATCTTAGAGGAACAAGATGCTATTGAACCTTTGATAACTGCTATAGCTGAACTTGAAGCTGGGAATCCATCCCAGTATAGGAAATACCAAGAGGCTTACTAGGCTTGGAGGAAGAAGAATAAATAGCTAGAATCACTCTTAGTTTCATGGCAGATGACATCATGTGTGAATTTGAGACACACAAAACTGCTTAAGCCATGTGGATTGTACTAAAGGATAAAGTTTGTAGTGTTTCTGCCATATAGCTTAGGAGGTTGATGATTAAGTTCAATACCTATAAGCTTATGCCAAATACTCCTATGAAGTAACATATGAGAGTGATGAATAATATGATGAGAGAGTTGAAGGAAGCTGGTCATACCTTGACTAACGTACAGTAAGTGCAAACTATGATCAGATCGCTCCTTATTAGTTAGGGCATATGAAAGTCAACTTAACCTATAATAAAAATATTATTGCTTTTAATGATACAACTAGGCATTTAGAGCTGAAAGATGAGCGTCTAGAGCTTTATAGAACCTCTGGACAGACCTATTTGACTGTGGATATCAACACTTCCCATTTAAAGCCCTATTTCGAGGAGGGTATGAAGTTCCAAAGGAAAAGAAAGAAGGGCGATCCTCAATTTTAAAAGTGCAAGAAATAATTCAAGAAGAAGGGTCAGAAAGGCGAAAAGTATAAATTGGACCTAAAAAAGGTCAAGTACTTTGCCTACTAAAAGATGGGTCATTTCTCACGTAACTGTTCTAAACAGGATGAAAGCAAAAATGTATCAGTAAATTATGTGAATTCATATGCCTCATATGTTTCTAGTATTGTTTTCCTAACATAAAAAATTTCTTATTCTTGGGTTATTGATTAAAGCTCCACATATATGTAACCAAGTATTGACAATCCTTCACGGAGTACTGTCAAAGCAAGTGGCTTTATGTAGGGAACAATGGGAGAATCAAGGTTAGAGATATTGACACCTGAAAATTTACTTAAGTGATAGAAAGACCTTGATACTGCATGATGTACTTCATGCTCCCAACATCTGGTAGAACTTGGTCTCTGTGTTATATTTTGTAGAGTTTAGGTTTAAAGTGAACTTCCATGATAAAGTTGCATACATGTTTAGCAAGTTTGTCTCTTATGGTTCAGCTTTCCTATTCAAAAAGTTCTTTGTTATGAATATTGTTGGTGATTATAGTGTTAATAAATGCTTTGAATTTTCTTCAATATTATTGATATGAATGCCTGGGATGCTACACTAGGACATATTAATCAAAATAGCAAGATTAAACTGGAAAAAGAAGGATTGTTGAGATCCATTGTAACCATGAAAATGTCCTTATGTGAAAACTGTCTATTAGGAAAGGCAACAAGAAAGCCTTTTGGTAAGGGAACAAGAGCTGAGAGTCCGAACATTTGCAGTGCAATGAGTGTGAGGACAAGGCATGGAGCTTAGTATTATTTTACCTTTATTGACGACTTTTCACAATATAGTCGTGTCTATTTGATCTCACATAAGTCTAAGGCCCTTGATTGTTTCAAATGATACATTAATGAGATAGAGGATAAAATGGACAATAAAATCATAGCGTTACGTATTGATTGGGGTCTGATATTTTTCTAGCTCAAGAAAACCTACCAATTTCTCATTGGGGTGACCCTTTTTTGATAGAAACATTCATGCTTAATCGTGTTCCCTTAAAATCAATCGCTTCTATGCCCTAAGAGTCATATATGAAACGCAAGCTAGATCTAACCATGCTTAGACCATGGGGGTCAACTGCATATATCCATAATGATTCCCTTAACTATGGGAAGTAGGGTCCTAGAGGAAAGAAGTGTATCTTTATAAGATACTCTAAACAATCCAAATGATATATTTTTATAGGTGAAAATAAAGATGGAACAGTAACAAAATAGTATCAAGAGATGCCACATTCATTGAGATGAAATTTTCCAATAAGGGAAATGTTGACTGAACTGTATCTTTTTATGAGACTCAAGAATGGAATATTGCTGAACAAACTGACAGACCATAATCCTCTATATATGTTAATCCAAGTAGGAACTAGGAAAGGTCAACATAAGATCGAGACAAATAAAAAAAGTAAGTAAGTAGCTCTGGTAAAAAGGAGTAAGAAGGAAAGTGTTCCAAAGAAGGAGAATCACTCTTAGTTATTCCAGAAGGGGATGATGAACCGCTCTCTGTTCATGAAGCCTTGACAGGTCTTGCTACGGAGGAATGGAAGAAAGTAATAGAAGAAGAAATGGACTCAATGAAAAATAACTAAGTCTGGGAGTTAGTTGATCTTCCAAAAGAGTGCAAAGTCATTGGGAACAAGATGGATTGATCAATTGACAAATATAAAGCTTGATTGGTTGCAAAGGGATATATACAACAGGAAAGTATAGACTGTGAGGATACTTTTACCCTGTTGTGCGTTTCTCGATAAGACTTATTCTAGCAATAGTAAATAGTTTAGACTGGAATTATATCAGATAGATATAAACATTGTATTTTTGAATGGTGATCTAGATAGAGAAATTTATTTGCAACAACCATTAGACTTCATTGAGAAAGGAATGGACAACAAAATGTCTCTAAACTCAAAAGGTCTACTTATAGACTAAAACAATAATTCAGATAGTGGTATTTGAGATTTTATAAAGCAACAACCTTATATAACTTCCACATGACATGGGAAGATCATTATGTCTACATTAAGCAGTTTGAGGATAATTTTGTTATTAACCTTATATGTAAATGATATACTACTGGCTGAAAATAGTCTAGATTTGATAATAGCTATTAAAGAATGACTCTCATCAAACTTTAAAATGAGGACATGGGTGAAGCAGAATACATACTTGGAGTTAAGATTTAAATAGATCCTTAAAGAAGCATCCTCTCTCTTTCACAAGAGAGTTATATCAAGAGAATAATTGAGTGATTCAATATTAGTTATTGCAATCCCATGGATATCCCAGTATCCTTGAGTTCTAACATGTATCCCAAAACTGAATTAGACAAAAAGTATATGGAAAAAGTTCTATAAACTAGTGCAGTTGGTAGTTTAATATATGCAATGATGTGTACAAGACCATATATATGTTATATAATAGAGTTGGTAAGTAGATTATAGTCTAATCCCGATAAGAAACACTAGAAAGTAGTGAAGATGGTCTTAAGATACTTGTAGGGCACAAATGATTATTCACTATGTTATGAGGAAAGCGATCTACACCTAGTGGGATACTAGATCGACTTTGGGTTATACCTTCTTGCTGAATAATGGCTCCATATATTGGAGTAGCAAGAAGAAAACGTGTATTACCTTACACTATGTGGAAATTGAGTTTATGGCATGTACTATAGTAGTACAAGAGGCTTTATGATTGAAAAGATTCATAAAATACCTTAGATTTTGAAATGAGAGGACCAATCCCGTGTTAGTGCACAACAGTAATAATAAGGCCATAACCTACACTAAAGACCCCAAGTATCATAGTGAGTCCAAGCATGTTGACATTAAGTACAATTTTATGAGGGATTATATAATACAAAAAATTGTTACTGTAATATATATTTCCACCAAATGTACGGTAGTAGATCCCTTAACAAAGTCAATAGGTAAAGAAGTCTTTGAGAGATATGTAAAAGCTCTTGGTATGCATAAAATGTGAAATATAAACCTTATGTAATGCTTTTATAATTAATGGAATTATGTTTTTCATTATTACTTGATGTGTCTGTGTGAAAGTATACAATGTCTAGGATGTAGTATAGGTAAGAGAGGTTGGCTTTCTTGCACGAGCAACCGCCTTTAATGCTCAGGTGGAGTATGTAAAGATGAGATATTTGTGTTCACCAATAAAGAAGCAAAGAGTGTTGATATGGTAGAGAAGAAACACAAACTATATGTCACCTCGGCTAAAGTATGGCAAGTTAAGATAAGATCCGTACATATTAAATTATATCAAACCATGAAATCCACATCCATAATGCTTGTAGCCAAATAACAAATCCTTAAACCTTGACGTCATAGAGATGAAGTTGAAGAATTTGGGTTTAGATGCTAAGAATGTCTAGACTTAAATCTGTATGGTATTTATAATAGATCCAAAATAACATGCTCTTAAAGTATAAGACTAACACCGTAGCATGTGACTCATACCATATGTACTAGAACACCACAAAAGGGAAGCAATTGAAAGATCCTTGTTTAATTGCTGTGTGAGTCCCGGGATGGAATGATTCTTCTATTAATATCCTTTGACTTTGACAATATTATAGAGGTATGGTTCAACAATTGCTACTTTAGCATATATCCTACTATCATGATAGATACGATCTAAGGGATTACATTAGGAAAGCGGTTGATCCATATCGAAGTGATATATAGGTGAAAGGAAGATTACCTACAATATACATATATATATATATATATATGCTAGTGTATGTGACATGTCCCTTATGATATTTTGTTTTCATAAGGGTAGAAACTAGGCTTATAAGAAAGACAATCTGAGTCAAGTTTGATTCAAGAGGGATAAGATTTTCCATAGAAAAATGTGTATCGATAAATCTAGGATATATGAGGCATATTATTAAACTCAAGCTACTTGAAGGAAAGGTTATCTTATGCTGGTCTTATAAAAGGGATTTCTAGTACAGCACCTAGATGCAGTCGTCATGCCCATGTTGTCACGATAAAGCACTTAGTATGAAAGAAGGAAAAGAGAGTATAAACCTATGATCCCTAACCCACCAAGTATGAGTGGGAGATATAGAAAAATGGGTAGGTCTACCCTTGGTATATTATGCCTATACCTATATATGTGTATATGGGGCTGAAGTGTAAATTCTTAAAAAAGTTATGTTATCAATGTGAATATCCTAGGATATTCAAACTGAAGGAGGGAATGATTATGAGGTAACCACCGCTCTCCCCCATTATCTAACAATACGTGATTGGGGAAGGAATACCATTGTTTTTTTACAATAATATAGAACTAGATTTTGGAGAGGCTGCTTTGTGTAAGTGAACTTGCTCTTTTCTCTAGGCAAGACAACAACTCTCTCTTCTCCTCTTTTGTATGCCTTTGCTGTGTATCAGAGACCCAAATTTAGTGAAA
This sequence comes from Leucaena leucocephala, assembly GCA_037074615.1. Lineage (NCBI taxonomy): Eukaryota > Viridiplantae > Streptophyta > Magnoliopsida > Fabales > Fabaceae > Leucaena > Leucaena leucocephala. The sequence continues at coordinate 5,083,056 of CM073561.1, read as the reverse complement.
ACCTACAATTATTATATAGATTATTTTTTCTCTGCTAAAAGAAATATGGATTATTTTTTTTTAATATAATCATTTTTTATTAATAAACGGCGCACAAACCCAATCAAAGAAACTACAAATTACGTTCTTGTCTGGATTCAGTCTAAACCTAGATTTTAAAAAGGCTTCTAGCCAAACTTTGATTTAGAGAAATTTTAAAATAAATAGTAATATTTGTCTAAAAGGGCTTATGGACATGATAGAACACAAATTGTATATGGTTTCTGTAACAGTTTCAGGGTCTTATTACGACTTTACCATTTATTTTATGCATATATTTGTGCTTTTGTGGTAATACATGATTGTGCTTGGCAAGGTGCTAATTAAAGGGTAAAATGATAAATTAACCCTTCCGAACTGCATAAATATTGTTCTATACTGATTGGACTTTTATAGTGAGCTTTGTTTTTGAATTGCAGGTATTTTGGGGGAGAACTAAGAACTAATGTGAGCACAAAAGAAATTACAAGAGAAAGAAAATTAGATCATGCCTCTGTACTTTTTAGTCGCGACCAAAGTGTCCACGGGTCGTGACCTCATTTCTTCTGGAAAGTTTCTCTGTGTTCAAAGGTCGTGACCAAAACATGGATCTAGTCACGACTAAAATAAACAATTGTAAAGCTGCGTGTTTTGGATTAGGTCATACGGGAATAAAAAGAAGCTGAAGCTGTAGATATGAGGAAGGTGATTTTTGACTTGATTAGGCTAAGAAACAGTACTCGAATCCTCTTTACACCTTATCCCCAACCTACACACTCATCTTCCATCGTTCTATACCTTTTCACAGAATCTCACATCTCTACACCATTAACTCAACCTTTTTTTGGTTTCTTCATGGCATCATATTTGGACAACGATTGTAGCACAGTAGGAGTCATGAGAGGCTAAATCCTTAGTCTCTTAGTGATGGATATGATATCTTGAGCTCATGGACTGTACTAGGGAGTTTTCTATTTTAATATGCACTTATTTCATGTGTTGATACTGCTAGATCTAGGGTTTTCATTATATAAACAAGGGATTAAATGTCAATTAATTATTCTTAGATTAGACAACTATACTTTACTTTGGATCATTTGGATGTTAATTTTTAATATAGTATTTCGGTTTTTATTTTAAGATAGTTGGACTATAATCAACGATTATTGTTAAATAATTTAATTGCTTGAAATCTATGGTCATCGATCGATGATCATTCGAGGGAATTTTTATCATCTGATTTAATTGCACGCTAAGTAGTTTTTAACAGTTCATTAAGAGTTTTTAAACTAGTTTTGATCAAAGGAGTTTTAGAATTATTATTTCTCTGGACTTAATCAATCGATTGAGGTTTTATTTAAGACTTAGTGATTTCAAAACTCCTATATCAAATCGAGAGCAAGGATAGATAGGCCCCATCATCAAGAGTCTTTCAGAACAGATTTTTTTCACAATCCACTAAATTTTCATCTTAATCAAAAATACAAAAATATTTACTTTACTGCTATCACATCCTTACTTTTAACCTCAATTATACTCCATTAGAAGTGATTGGAACCAATTACATGATCATTTGCTTTGAAAATATCCATTTCCAAAAGATTTGCTTTCGGGTACTGTTCACTGTTACTGTTCATTTGGTAATTCCAGAACATGTACCCTACTTTGAAAATTCATAATTAATTGTAGAAAAATCAAAATAATATGGTTCTAATTTCTAATGAAATCTCTTTCACATATCTTTGAGGAAAATATATGAAACTGAGGTTTTCTTATCCCAATGAAATCAGTTTAATCGTTGAAAAGCACTGTTCATTTGGTAAAATCTGGAAGTTCCAGTTTCTTTGCTTTAACTTTAAAAATTTGTTTCTCTTTGGTTACTTGTCCAAATGAAATGTGTTACATATGGAATTAAAGCTCTAGATGTCCTCTTTAAGATCACCAAATTTCATAGAAAAATTCATTCATTTGATATATGAAATCATTGCATGAATGTCACTGCCTCTCAGCACTCATTTTATCTCAATTCCAGATCTTACTTCCAACTTTGGAAAATCATAACAATTCGGATACTTATCCAATTAAGTCGTTCTTGGTGTCAATTTAAATATATGTATCTTATCTAACCAAACCAAATTTCAGACTAAAACTCGTTGGTTTACATATCAAAATCAGCGTCACATCACCACGGCCTCAAAATAGGGTTACAGAAACATACACCATACACACTAACATATCATCCCATATTGTCATGTAAGTCATATAACTTGTTATACAAACTTAATCATCAACAATTACTCTATTCCCTTGAGAGGATCCAGCACCTAAAACATAGTTATGCATGTGGAAGGAATGAGATTTCATGGAAATCCCAATAGCAAGTTACACAAACTATAATATCATGCATGAATAATTGTATGCTTAACATGTTATCATGTGATGGGAGCTACTTCATAATGGTACATAAGCAAACTCTAACATGCATATTGTCATGACATAACTTGCAAGGAGTTTCAATCATTCATACTTCATCATAACATGATGACATAAGCTCAAGCTCAACCAAACACCATAATCAACAAGCAAGCAAAACAATTAAACAAACATGAGTTATAGTTAGGTATCCTTGCTACCTCTTAGCTATCTTGGTCAAGACCTTCTTGAAGTGCTTTCCTTCCTTCACAAATGTCAAAACCTAGCCATTACAACATAATATCAAGTTACAACTCAACTTGAAACCAAATCCAAGACTAGGTTTTCACTAGCTCCCTTTCTTTCTCTAATTTATGTTTCCTACTTCCACCTTTCCAAAATAAATTCTCATGGTTCATTTCCACATAATTTTTCATGTAGAATCCAAATATGAAATCAGAATTTCCAAAACAAAACATACCAATTGCTACAGTGCCAAACCGAAATGCATGCTCTTGTTTTCCAAAAATTCTCATTTTGATTCCAATGCTTCCAATACTTGTTCTCCTACTTTATCCCCACACAATTTTCCATTTTAAACTCATTGGAAGCATCAAAATCATGAAATTCCATCATATGAACAGTACCACGTACAGTACCAGCAAGAACACAAAACCCTAAATCCAAATATACTTGAATTCACAAGCTTATACCACTTGATTCTAGCTTGTTTAAGCTTGTCTAAACTATCCATAACATAAAACTCATATTTTAACCATATATGAGCAGCACTTCCAGCAGCAACCATAAGGGAAATATAGCATGAAAACCCCTTAAAACCATGAGCTAACTTGCTAGAACAAAGCTCAAGATCAAGGGAGATGATTACCTTGCTTGTTACTTCACTTTGGTTGCTTCTTTCTTGGTTGAATGGAATTTTTGTAAGAGTTTCCCTATGGTTCACCATGCATACCGAAGTGTTCTGAATAGGGGGTATTTATAGAGAAATTTGGGTTGAAATGGATGGCCAAGATTGATTTGGTTACTATTTGATCTAAAGGCTCACATTTAATCTTGGATTTTACTTTTTCTAAAAAGAATAATTATTACATCATGTGGGACAGCTCATGGGACACCTAAGAGAGTTAGGTGGCGTGCTGCCCATGCAAGGAACCTTCTGGAGAAATTTCAATCCAATCCGATACCGATCAGTGCAGTTTCACAACAACCGGACTGTGTTCTGTTCCTAATTTTTTATAATATACAGGATATGTATTCTATCCTAGAAATTAATATCTAGGCTTCTCATATCATTGAAAATATTAGACTGAGTATTTATCTGCCATCCATCCATTGGAAAATGACCAAAATGCCCTTGGTGTCCTTTCGTGCACTGTACTGATCCTAAGGGCATAATTGTCATTTCACCCCTCTCTGTACTGCCTTATGGCATATACTGGCTCTAATTAATCATATTTATATCATGTACCATGTTTTTGGCTTGTCTAGAATGATCAAAATGACCTCCATCCATCACTAGCACAGTATGGGCATCCAGGGGCATTTTCGTAATTTTGTACTTTTCCTGGACTGCTCTGGTCTCTAGCCCACATAAACTGTCCAGTCACCTAAATGGGCTCATGATGGCGCCATTTGGGCCTCACTATGGGCTTATTGCATGTATTGCCTTTATGGCCCAATTCACACTATAGCTTCCCCGATCCTATTTATCGGGTATTTTATTTCACTGTAAAATCCTGTATAGTTTCTACAGGATTCTTTTTCTGACTCTCTCAATTTTATAAATTCATATATTAAATATATGAATTTTCTATAAGGTCTCATCTGATTATGAGATCTGAAAAATATTGTAATAATTCCTTCCGATTTCAGAAATTTATATCAATTAATCGGGACCTCAAATCAAAATTCTGTGTTATGATAAACTGACCGGAATATTTTTGTCTATCTACTGGTAAAATTTGGGTCTGATCTGATTCTGGACATTTTTGGCCTGTTTTGGCTCAACTTTTCCATATTTACATTTAGGTCCCTTAACTTTTGAATAATTGCACTTTAGTCCCTGAACTTTCCATTAATTGTATTTAGGTCTCTCCTTTTATTTCTATTTCAACTTTTTGTCTTCAAACTTTTCAATTTGCATTTTAGTCCCTATTCTTTCCTTAGTTATTAATCCTTCCATTTCTTCTTGCAATCTGATACAGTTTATTCCAAGAATCTTATATCTATTGCAGATAAACTGTAAAGGTACATCAGGTCAGAAAATTGGGGATATGACAACTGCACCCTTACTTTATAGCATAAAAACTCAATCAAACCCTAAAACCCATTTTACTTTCACTCAAATTTTCAATAGTTTTGTCATCTATTTGCTAGGTCTATAATAAAAAGCTCCTCGAAAAGAACGATAGGGTTGTGGCTTATACTACATTAATAGAGTGCAATTATTTTTGTTTTAATGAGTCATACAATGACAATCTATGCTCCAAATCAATGGCGCCATTGCTGGGTAGCCAAGTAATTGGTTCATTAGCAATTGGTTGTCAATTTCATTATTTACCTTAGTCATTTTTTTGTTTGAATTTTAGTTTTTGTTGTTTTCATCGCATAACATTCTGTATTTTTCTTTTCTTTCAAGTTTCTGTGAATATACTCTCTGTGAAATCTAATCATGACTAAACCACATTTTAGTTGCGATGTGAAATATATTTTTAAGAACTTTTACTCTCTGTGTAATTAGGTCGTAACCTGAACACCATTGTGTTGCGACCTGTTGAACTTTTCTGCTGTGAAACTTTTGTGTCTGATTTTGATTCCTTGCCTGGCTATTCTTGATTGTCCTTGTGTTGCATACGTAGAAGAACCAAACCATTAGTGCCTTTTGAATCTGAAATTGAGAGATAACTTAGGAAACTAAGGGAGAATTTAGAGAAGAGGCAAGATCAATAGAGTTTAGTTCACCCTCTAGTATCCTTGAATATGAAATTGAACTCAATTTAGAGATTCTATTAGAAATTTCTAACATGGCTGACATTAATCTTAATGGTCATGATGGGCATAATAAACAAGGAGAAAATGAACTTCCAATGAATGTAGAAGATAATAGAAGTGTGAGGGAAATAAATTATTCGCATGTGAATTATGATCCTTATGGCTTTTACACTGAATAGGCCAATTTTAAAATTAAAGGAGTTTTGATTACAACCTTACCTAAATGTCATGGTTTTATACGAGAATGCCCATATCGACACTTCCAAACCATGCATATGATCTGCTCCTCGATGAAGCCTTCATTGACTATATTGGATGATATTTTACGGAGGTGTTTCCATTTCACTTTGGAAGGGAAGGCTAAGGAATGGTTATACAATTTACCAACTCATTTCTCCACTCTTACATGGGATCAGTTAAAGTCAACATATCTAGAACAGTTCTTCCCAGCCTTGAAGACAACTCAGATGAAGAAGGAGATTACAAATATTCTGTAATAGGATGGAGAGTCATTACATGAATATTTGACAAGATTTATCAATTTGTTAGCTCGTTGTCTGCATCACAACATGACAAAGGCTGATATAGTAGATATTTTCTTTGATGGTCTACTCCCTCACAATCAGGTATCCTTGAACGCAGCAGCAAATTGCTCTTTAAGATATAAGACTCTACAAGCAAGTTGGGAGTTATTCCAGAAGATATCTAATGAAGACTATCAGACTAGAGATCTAAGGAGAATGCCCTCATCATCTTCAGGTAATTTAAATAAGATCTTAGCAGAAATAGCAGCTTTGGAAAATTGAATGGAAAAGAGGATGAAGTTAATTAAAAGAGAGTTGCATTCCATAAAGCAAGTTCATGTAGTGGGAACCTCACAAGCACTAGTTACAGGATGTGAGTTCAATGATGCATGTAACCAGTACATGTAATAGACAGTACGAAGAAGTAGTAGCAATATATTAAGGGAGAGAAAATCAATACCAGAAGAGAGACCCATACTCCAACACATACAACCCTGGTTAGAGAGAGCACCCAAATTTTAGGTAGGGAGTGGGGAAAATAGGCCAAACTAATTCCAATGAGGCGATGCTTCCTCAAGCAACTACCAAAATAATGTAAGGTCTATAGTTCTAACTCACCCTAATACTTTAGTGGTATCAAGACCATATAAGACTTCTCAATTATTGAAGAGTATGGCTGCACAAATAAATAAGGATGGTAGAATTACCAATATAGACCATAAGCTCAAAGAGAATGACAGTCAATTCACCTCCACAGCTTCAATCTTTCAAAGTGTACAGAAGAATAATATTGATATGTACATGAAACTTGAGGAGTTAAGTTTCAAGAATATAGATATTACAAGTCATTTAACTCAAGTTGCCAATACAATGAGTGACATCCAAACGCAGAGCAATGGTAGCATACCTTCTAATATTGTCATTAATTCGAAGGGTCTGAATGCCATATCACTCATAAGTAGGAGATAAGTTCGATTTAAGGAAGATGAAACAATAAAGGAGGATATGGAAGATTCTAAAGTTGAAAATTCAGTAATGTCACATATAAAGATTGGGAAATCATAGAGTATTAAAAACAACAGCTCTTGATCAAGAATGTAACCCAAAAGGAGAACTCACAAGCACAAGAGGAAACATAAGAGAATCAAGAAGAGGAAGTGATAATTCCAAGTTCAGCATATAAGGGAAAGCAAATTGAGGAGAAGGTGAAGTCAAGCAAGCAAGGAGCCTCTATACATACAAGTAAGGAGATAAGTATAAAGGATCTCCCTTTTCTTAAATCTTATTTTGCTGGAAAGAAAAATATTGATTCTGAATTTGTAAAAGATGCTTTCAATCTCCTTAATAAGTTAGAAATAAACATCCTTATAGTTGAATTTCTCAAAAGAAATCCTAAATATGCTAAATTTTTAAAAGAGTTGAATGCTGATAAGAAAAAGTTTAGGCTTCTTGAGAGAATTCATCTGAGTGCTAATGTGTCATTACTTTTTAAGGCTAAATTACCGGTTAAATGCCAAGACTCAGGATCTTACATAATCTTATGCACTATAGGAAAGGTCATATTAAGGGAGCATTATTAGATCTAGGAGCTGCCATTAATGTAATACCTTAGTCGGTATACTTAGCCTTAGGTATTAATAATCTTAGAGACAAAAGTGTAGTGCTCTAATTAGCTGATAGACCAATTAGGTACCCTAAGGGAATTCTAGAGGATATTCTAGTGCAAGTTAAGGATTTAGTGTTCCTAGCTAATTTTTATGTTCTGGACATGTCTAGTGAACTAGTGAATGAGAGCACTTTGATCCTAGGTAGACCTTTCCTTCAAACTTCCAAGACAATCATTAGGATGAAGCATAGTTCCATTATAATGGAAGTTAGAGGACACGTAGCGACTTTTAATATGAACAAAGCAATGAAATATCATTTTGATAATTCTATTTTTATTGAGTTAAATGCCATCAATTATACTGTTAAACGAATTAGGGATGAGCATGAATTGAGTTTGCATGATGAGTATGATCCTATGTTGCATAATTCCCAGATTTCCCATGAAGCATTTCAGGAGCATGAGGATTCAAATTCATCTTTGATTACTTATGATAACTATTTTGAATCTCTTTCCTCTATTTATTCTTTTTCTTGCTCTTGTGAAAGCAATGCATCATGTTTTCATTGTTTTGATGTGAATAGCATGCTTTTAGTTTCCAAGGATTTCTCATTCCTATCTAACTTTGATACAATTTCATTATTCTTTAGTGATAATGTTTTTGGAAAGGAATTTGTGAGTAATTTTACAGGAATACAAGACATTGTAGAAGTTGAAAGTGGAACAAACAAAGAGGGGGTAGAGTTTATGTGACCACAAGTCACGGCGTCAAGACCTCAATGTCGCAATCATATATGAACCTACTGAGAAATAAACTCTCTGTGCAATGGAGTTGCAACAGGTTGACTGTTTGATCACAAAAAATATCTCCCAAGATGTTAAGTCACAACGTGTAGATGACAAAGTCGTGACTAAATATTAGGATGTTGAGGAAGAGACTCTTTGTGATCCCAAGTCACGACTAAATGATGATTACGTCATGACCAAACATTTCAGATAGACTCACTGTCAGTTTGAGTAGCTACGAGAAGTTAAAGATAAGCCTGAGATGTCACGATTAGAAATGGCAGGCACAACCAATGAATCTTAGATTCCTTCAGTTCCATATTCCGCTATTTTGGTTAAAGGGACAATATGTTCTAACTCTACTTAGCCTCACTCACATTCACTAATTACCTCTCATACTTTAAGATTCGTAAATGATTTGATCTCAAATAATGATGCAGTAGTGAAATGGACTGATCTCAACTATGTTGCAGCTGTAGACCAACTTAAGCTTGGTGTAACTCCTGATGAGATTAAAGGGAAGATGGAATGTCCTAATAAGCTGAATATGAGCAACCTCCAAGAATCTACAAAAGGGAATATTTCTAACTAAATGATTTTCCCTATTTGATCCCCTCTATTGTCCAACCCCCAGAATTAGAGTTAAAAGATTTACCTTCTAACCTAAAGTATGCTTATCTTGAGCCAGACTCGAAATTGCTAGTAATAATTTCTAGTTCTTTAACTGATAGTGAAGAGTCTAGGTTATGAAGTGTGCTTAGAAAGAATAGAGAGGCCTTGGGTTGGCAATTAGCTTATATAAAAGGGATAGATGCCACTATTTACACTCATAGAATTTTGCTGAGTAAAGATTCTAAGCCAATTAAACAACCCCAAAGAAGATTAAATCCATTAATCTATGATGTGGTTAGGAAGGAGATTAGTAAATTGTTAAAGGCAGGAATCATATATGCTATTTTAGATAGTGAATAGGTATCTCCTGTGCATGTGGTGCCTAAAAAGAACGGACTGCCAGTAGTAAAAAATAAGAATAATGAATTGATACCTACTAGAGTGCAAAATTCATGGAGGGTTTATATTGATTACCGGAAGTTGAATGATTCTACTAGGAAAGATCATTTTCCCTTTCCTTTTATTGACCAAATGTTTGAGAGATTAGCAAGGAAAAGCCATTCTTGCTTACTAGATGGGTGTTCAGGATATTTCTAGATTCCAATAGATTCGAGGGACCAAGAAAATACCATATTTACATGTCCCTTTGGTATATATGCCTATAAAAGAATGCCATTTAGTTTGTATAATGCTCCAGGCACATTTCAGCTTGTATGCTTTCTATATTTACTTATTTCATTGAAAAATACATGGATGTGTTCATGGATGATTTTACTATATATAGAAATTCTTTTAATGAGTGTTTAGAGAGCCTTGATAGCATCCTTGCTAGATGTGTTGAGAAAAAATTGGTTTTGGACTTTGAAAAGTGCCATTTCATGTTGATCATAGAATAGTACTTGGACATCTTATATCTAGCAAGGGAATTGAGGTGAATAAAGCAAAAATTAAAGTCATTTCCTCGTTGCCCTACCCCACAACTTTAAAAGAACTTTGATTTTTTCTAGGGCACGTTAGATTTTATAGAAGGTTCATCAAATACTTTAGTAAAATTGCTTTGTCACTCTCAAAGCTTCAAAAAGATACTGAATTTATTTTTTCTACTGATTGCAGAGGCTTTTGAAAAATTGAAGGATAGGTTGGTTTTTCCACCTATCCTAACTTTACCAGATTGGAATCTTCTCTTTAAACTATCATGTGATGCTTCCAATTATGCTATGGGAGCTATGATAGGACAAAAGAAAGGTAATTTATCTAGGGTCGCCTATGCCTCGAAAATACTTGATGCTACTCAAATTAATTATACCGCTACTGAGAAAGAATTGTTTGCAATTATAGTGCTTTAGATAAATTCAAAGCATATCTCATTAACTCTAAAGTTATTTACACATATCATATAGTAGTCAAGTACCTATTCCATAAACCTCAATTTAAGCTAAGACTTATACGATGGATGTTACTGCTTCAAGAGTTTGATATAGAAGTGAGAGATCGAGCTAGAAATATGAACCACATTGCATATCATCTAAGTAGATTACCAATAGAGACAAGGGGAATACTTAGTTCTAATCTTATTTGTTATTCTTTTCCTGATCGATCTCTTTGTTTGGTTACTATTGTAAAACCTTGGTATATTCACTTACTTAATTTCATTGAGACCAGCCTAATCCCATCTAATTTGTCTAAATTTTAGGCCCAAAAGCTCAAGAATGAATCTAAATACTTTATTTTGGATAACCCTTTTTTGTGGAGGTTCTGTTCAAATAAAGTATTAAGACGATGTGTCCCAGACCAAGATCACAAATCAGTTTTGGAAGCTTGCCATTCATGGGTTTATGGTGGTCATTTTTGGGGGAAAAGGATGGCACGTAGGGTCTTTAAATTTGGTTTTTATTGGCCTTCACTTTTTAAAGATACTTTTTAGTTTTGTAGAACCTAGATAGGTGCTAAAGATTTGGGGGGGGATTAGTAAAGGGCATGAGATTCCACAATAACCTATTATGTTTTGTGAGGTTTTCGATGTTTAGGGAATCAATTTCATGGGACCTTTTTCACCCTCAGTGGGATTTTATTACATTTTATTGGTTGTAGACTATTTATCTAGGTGGGTAGAGTCTATTCCTACAAGACTAGATGATGCACAAACAGTCTCCAAGTTTCTAAGGTCTTATATCTTTAGTAGATTTGGAGTGCTGAAAGCATTAATCAGTGACCAAGGTGCCCACTTCTGACATAAGCTAATCAATAACTTATTAGCAAAATATGGTGTAACCCACAAAGCTCAACTCTATTCTATCCTCAAACTAATAGTCTAGCAGAGGTTTCTAATAGGGAAATTAATCATATTCTAGGAAAGATTGTTAAACTATCCAATAAGGATTAGAATTTAAGACTTGATGATGCTTTGTGGGTGTACATAACAGCTTTCAAAATCCCTCTGGCATATCCCCTTATAGGATAGTTTTTGAGAAAGTTTATCATATGCCTGTGGAAATAGAGTATAAGACATTCTGTGTAGTGAAGGCTTGCAATGAGGACCCTTAGAAGCTAGTTCATAGAGGTTGTTGCAGATTTAAGAGCTGGAGGAAATTAGGTTGGATGCCTATAATAGCTCTGAGATTTATAAACTGAAGACAAAAGTAATCTATGATTATCATATTTTCAGGAAGAGGTTTAAGGAGGGTGATAGAGTGTTAAGGTACCAAGCTAGGTTCAAGTTCAAACATGTAAATTCAAAAGTAGCTAGGATGGACCTTACACAGTTGTTAAAGTCCACAAATTTGGGATGATTGAGTTGAAGAAGGAGGCAATAGGCAAAATCTTCCAGTCAAATGGCTACCTTTTAAACTTTTATGAGGAATTTGCTCTACCACCTTAAGGCCATATTGTCCCTTTCGTATCTCTTACCTTTTACAAATTTGCCTAATGTGATATATGCTTGACATTTTGGTTTGATAATTGAAAAGGGATGAACCAGTAAAAGTAGTGGTTAATTTTTCTGTTTGATGATTCAATAGGATAGTGTTTCATCTTAGTTTGTTTCTATTTTTGAATAATACCCCTGTGCTATTTCTTTAGTGATGGTTATCTGAGGTGTGACGCACTCAATTGCATGCTATAGTTTACCAATCTTGTCATCTTTACTTTCTTTGTATTATGATGTATGATTTGAATGTGAATGTGTGCTTCATTGCTGAATTTGCATTGAGTTGTGTGTTAGTTTATTGTGGGAGAAATCTATTCTGCTGACAGTGAAGACACTGTCAAGTTTAAGTGTGGGGGAGATATTATTATTTCTGTACTAATTAATGCAAATTCTTCGATTACTCCAATCTTTTATCATAAAATTTTTTATTTTTTATTTAATGAATGATGAATTGCTAAAAATTAGATTTCCACTTTAAACTGTTTTATAGTTAGCCAAAAGGTTTTAGTGTAAAGATGTTTTGGGCTTTGAAAAGCATTAAGTGGTAGTCTTTATAGTGTTTTGTCGTGACCTATGTGTTGTATAGTGGAGACCTGACATGGAATTTTGGACTTAATATGCTCTATGTGAAAATAAATCACGACATGAGTACCTTAGGTTGTGACAATATCTCTCTGTGTACTTTAGTCGTGACCTATGTGCTGTAGGGTCGCGACTACTTGTTGTAAGTTCAGGGTAAGCATCGACTGTGAAATTGGGTCACGATCTTCACTGTTTCAAGTTGCGACCTGAGTGTAAAAATATCCATTTACCTTCTCTTTGCTTTGTGCATTGCTGTATAGAAGTATTCCATTTGAGCTACTAAAGTTTTTTTTAAATGATTCATTGCCCTCTTATTTTTAACCTTTTGCATGAAATAGTTTATAGAAACCATTGTCACACTTGAATTTTTGGAAATGGAAACTGAATTGGAAGCACTCAAGTTTTTACTGTTAAATTTGGGATTATTACATGATTCTGAGTGTTTACTTTGGAACTTTTAATCCGTCATTCAAGAGGGTTTTTAATTGTGATAAGTGTTTTAATGCCTAGTGAATGATGAATATTATTTAAGACTTTAGTTTATGAGCAATTTAGATAAAAATCTTAGTTGGAAGGATTCTTTGCCTAAATTTCTATATTGAGTGGTTATTCAATTGGTTTATATCCTCTAGAACTTGTCTTAGCTCTGAGTTAAAAATTACTTGCACATTTATACTATTGAATATGATAGAGGCATTCACTTATAAACCCTTTTATCCCAAATACAAGTTCATAACACATTATATCCATAGTCACCCTTTGAGCCAATCACTTTTCCTTTTCCATCATATAAAATTATATATGCATGACACTCTTTTTGAAATAAACTTACTCATGTCAGAAAATCATTGTTATTGTGATATTATGCTACATCTTTTATATACAATGTGCCAAAAAAAGATGGTACAAGAAAAATTGAAGAAGAAGAAAAAGAGAAATAAATTAGGAACTATAGTTTTGAATAAGCTTCTGGGAATAACTTCTAGAACAGTAAAATAGCTTATGGACTACCGAATTACTATTTTACCCTTACTTTTTTGAGATACTCTTTCTTCTTTTCTCCCTTTTCTTTCTTCTCTTCTCTCTCTGCTCCACTTGTCTTCTTCTTATATGTTGTGCGTCTCCTGCATCTTCCAGTCAAGTCTTTAATGGTTGTATTCTCTCTCTCTGTCAGCTATCACTACTTCGCTCTCTCAATCACTACTTCGCTAGTCTGAGTCAACCGTCATTGGTCATGTTCACCTAAGGAATGAAGGGGGGAATAAGAAGAAGGTGAACAGTGCGTTACAGAGAAGGGATGACTTCTGTAGGGGTGAACAGTTCTAGAAACTAATTATTTTTTTATTCATACTTCTTATGGTAATTTACCAATCACAAAAGTCCTTCTGGTAATAATCACATAAACACTCATTTATTCAAAATCACTTTTTTCATAAGTTCTTCTCTATAAGCCATTTTCTAAAAGTTGTCTAAAAGCTTTTTTTTCATAAGACCTTTTTCAAAATCCTATCTAAATGGGCCCTACATCTGGGCAAGAAATACCCATCATATCCCTATACAGACACTTATCCAAATCTTTTAGAGGCTCTAATAGAAACTGTACAACATTGGTTTGAAGGAAGCTCCACTTTGTAAGCCAATCAATTGTAGTATTTCCTTCTCTGTATGTGTGTTTAATTATAACCTCTTCATACTCATTAAGGAACTTTCACACTCTCTTTATAAATCTATTGTCTTGTTCATCTCTCAGTAACCAACCCTCCAGATGTTCCACAACAATCCTTAAGTCGAATTCAATGATTATTTTACTACTCCTAACCTCCTTCCTCACCATTGTTCTTGTTAATAAGCACCATATTTTTGCATCTTCAACTTTGCATCTCTTCAATCTTCTAGGAAAACCACTTAACCACCTCCCATTGTTGTCCCTAAACACCCCACCATATCCAGCCACCTTATTCCTTCCCCTACAGCACCATCAATATTAAATTTAATCCAACTTTCTCTCAGCTTTTCCCACTCACCTCCACACCTACTCTTTGCTCCCTCTGTTCCTTAGTTTCAAGAGCCTCTCCAACATCCCTCACATATTGTAAAATCACTTGTTTAGTATTCTCAGGTCTCATAAAACCAGGCTCAAACAAACCACAATATCCTCCAGTCAATCCAGATTACCTTTATTCTTTACTAGGTCCCATATAAACCACTCTTTAATGGGTAATTCAAAGAAATCATTGTGGCTTTTACTTCCTAGTAATTGACTCCACACACTTTTGGCCACCACATAGTCCCTTAATATAGGAATCAAATCTTCCTCTTTCTCCATGCACACCAAGCAAAGTTCCTAAAATCTTACTTCTTTTAATTACTATCAGTAACCCCTCCATTAGCATCCATCCAAAGGAATATCTACACCCTCCTTGGCCATTTACATTCCCATATCACCTTCTATATCCTAACTGGTATTAATGCATTAAAGTTCTTCAAGCAGCAGTACATATCATCAACAAAATATTACACATGTTATGTTCGCAGCCACTTAATATCATTACTCTATTGGCCCTTAATAAGAGGTAAATATGCCTAAACTCTTTCCACCAATTCCAACATAAGCCATTTACTAATTTCACTCAACTTGCATTGCCCATTACAATCTACATAATCTTCCACTACCGTCCCACACATATCTTCTTCCCATAAATTAATACATTTTCCACCCAGTGGCCCTTCTTTTATCAACCATATGTCCTCCCAAAATTTCATCCTCCTCACATTTCTAACTTCCCACCCAACATTCTCTATTAGTTTCACCCAACTTATTCCATATCACATAATCACTTTTTTTTTACTACCACTTCCCTCACTTTCCTTCATTTCTAGTACTGTCAATTCTAGCTTTTCTGGTTTGGCAATCATGTCCCTTCCTACTTTGCAAATTAAAGCATCATTCATTGTTTTCATTTCTTTCACCCTATCCTCCAACTTCTTTAGGCAAGCACAACCTCTGGGGTGTATTTTCCTTCTCCCCTCATCCACATCCCAAATAAACTCTCTCTGCATTTTTTCTATTTGTTTACACCCCCTTTTGTGATACTCTCATGCAGCATTTGATAAATTGGTCTTTGTTGAGTCACTGACTGTAGCAACATCAACTTACCAGCAAATGATAATGAATTACGCTTCTATCCACTCAATATCTTCTGAATCTTATCAATTAGAAAATAGAATATATGCTTGGAGTTCCTACCCTTCTCAATATTTGCACTTAAATATCTTCCTATATCTTATGTTTTCTTGAAACCACACATCTACATTAATTCCTCCTATCTCCCATTCTCCATATTCCTTGAGAAACAAATCGTTGTGTTTTGAGGATTTATTCCTAACCCAAAAATATCAATAAACAATCCCAAACACACTTCAATACTACTTCCCATTGTTTCTTATCAGCTTCACAATTAAGTAACATATTATTTGCAAATAGCAAATGTGATATTGGCACTCTCTTCCTTCCCAATCGAAACGGATTCTAGCATTTAACTTCAACTGCATCAACTATTATAAGGAATAATTTTTCTATCCCCAATACAAATAAATAAGGGAGAGCGGGTCTCCTTGGCAAACCCCTCGTAAAGGGCTAAACTGTGTAGATTTTGTACCATTCCAAATTACCTAAAATGTGGCCGAACTAAAACAAGCCTTAATGACTTCTAAGATTTTACTTGATACCCTAATTTCTTTTAGCATATTACCCAAAAATTTCAAACTCGTCCTATCATACTCCTTTTCCAAGTCAATCTTGATTAACATAAACCTTCTCTTCCCACTCATTCTATTCATTATATATCTCCTTTGTAATAATAATATTCTCTTGAATACATTTACCTGGCACAATGCTTCTTTCAAAAGGTGACACCACTTTACCCATTATAGTCTTAAGTCTGCTTATTACAATCTTTGACAACGCTTTGTACACAATATTACAGAGCGATACGAGTCCCAACTGTGACACTACTTCTGGCTTCTTTATTTTGGGATTAAGGTAATTAATGTCATATTCACCTCTCTAATACGGCTAAGGTCTTCCCACATGTTCATAATTAAACTCTTCACATTATTACCTATTATTTCCCAGTTATTATGGTAAAAAATACCAAGAAACCATCTTCACGTGGCTCTTTATATGCTCCTATACTGAAAATAACCATCCTTATCTCATCGCTGTCAACTATGTTTAACCCTGCTAGGACCCTTTGCGACACAACTCCCCATCTTTGCATAGTATCATTCCAAACCTTGCTTTCATATTCCTCCTTGAACAAACCATAAAATGATTTTGCACCATAGCTAGTAGCATAGTTTCATCATCAACCTACCTTCTTTCAGCATCTTTAAGCATTACAATTATATTCCTCTTTCTTCTATTCACTATTTTTAAGTGGTAATATTTAGTATTTCGATCGCTATTTCTTATCTATATTCCACTTGACTTTTGAAACCAGTGTAACTCTTCCTGCAATAAGAGATCAAGAAGTTACTACTGCAAATTTTGACACAAATTTTTAACTAAGGATTTTTCCCACTCCCCAACTTCTTTTAAATGCCGCCACATTCCATTTAGTAAGTGGCCCATGTGGTAAGTCAAGAGTATAAAGAACTTCTTCCTCCCCTATCCATTCTTACCTCAAAAAATCTTTCAACTCTAGGTGCATCAATAACTTTACCTCAAAACTGAAAGGCCTCTACCCATACACATTTACTTGCCCACCCAAATTGAAAAGGATTGGATAATGGTCAAAATGCACTCTAGGAAGTACACACATAATCATATCCCAAAAATTATGAGCCACTCAATATTGCAAAGACCCCTATCTAGCCTTTGATAAACCCTTTCTCTACCTTCCTAATTTGACCCCTCCACGTGAGCAAAGGCCTATATGCTTCCAAATCAATCAGTGTACTTTTATGAGTCTAATCATTGAAAGCATAGTGTTATATTCAGTAATATTAAAAAGGCAATCTATCTCTATATTATTATGAAATCAAAAGTGAGTATGATTATAGAGAATCCTTAATTACATATGAAAGTAAAATACTAAAATGGAAATATTGATATATCAGCTACTAACAGAAATATAGAAGATATTAGAGAGGAATAGAAATCAGCAGAGAGAAGATTCTTTCCAAAATCATGCTTGCATATTTATGTTGCCTTTAACTCCTTATACTTCTCCATTACCTGAATTTTCCATGTGGCCCTGCGAAGATGGTTACTCCTACATGGTTGTACAGCCTCCTCTTCTAAAATATTCATTTCTTTATTTAGGTCTTATGTATTATGGACTACATTATAGGCCATCGTATCACTATTCCCTGGCCCATTCATGACAATTCCTTCCCCATCAAGATAGACCTTGTCCTTAAGGTCAAAGTCTGGATATTATAGATAAAAGACATCCAAATTTTCCCAAGAAGGTTTAGTGTTGTCATCCCATTGTATCAAAACCTATATTAACCAATTATCTCAAATCTTCACCTTTCTAGAACCTAACACAACCTTAGGAATAAGATAGGGCTCTTAATATCAGTGTTATTGGGCAATGGCTGGTATTGTGCTTGTGGATTTCCATAACAACATTTCAGCAAATATATATGAAATACAGGGTGAATTTAAGCCTTAGTAGGTAGTTGTAGTTTATAAGCAATTGTTCCTATCTTATCAACAATTAAAAATTGGTCATAATACCTTAAAGATAATTTTTGATGGTTAGAGCTCATCAAAGAATGCTGGTGGTAAGGTTGAAGCTTGACAAAAACATAATCACCAACACAGAAAGGAAATTCAGTTCTCTTCTTATTTGTATAATACTTCTATGCTGCTTGGATTTAAGTAAATTATCTTTTAAAATAATAAGAAGAGCATCATAGGCTACAAGCTGACTTTAACCAGTAAAGGAGCTTCACAGAGTGATTAAACCATAGCAGCAAAGGAGGATATATGCCAAATAGAATCTTAAAAGGTGTCATACTAGAAGCAGTATGAAATAAAGTATTATAGCAATATTGTGCCCAAGTAAAATAATTTACCCATAATCGAGGTTGATGATGAACAAAGCATCGTAAATACATTTTCCAAACAATGATTCAAAGCCTCGTATTAACCATCACTTTATGGATGATAGGCGAAGCTCATGCAAAGTGATATACCCTATAATTTAAATAGGTGCTTCCAAAAGTACTAGTAAAAACTTTATCTCTATCTGAAACAATTATCCTTGAAATACCATGCAAACTTATAATATGTTTCACAAAAGTGTCAACTATAGATTCAGCAGTAAAATGAGTGTTAAGAGGTAAAAAGAGCAAATTTTGGTAAACGATCTACCATAACAAAAATCACAGTGAATCCTTTTGATAGTGGCAACCCAGTTATAAAATCAATAGCAATATCATCCCATACCTTTGAAGGAAGTGGAAGTGGGTGTAACAGCCTATATAGGGCTTTTTGTATAGTTTTAGCTTGTTAGCAAATAGTATATTGCTGAATAAACTTCTTCACATCATTACAAATCCCTTTCCACCAAAATTCTACAGCAATTCTGGAATTTGTGCTTATAGTACCGAGTATCCCCTAACCTTGCATTCATGAAACTTTAATAATTAGTGTAAGTAGCTCCCTATCCTTATGAGGTATAACCAGTCTTTGTTTGTAAAATAGTCTCCCATTATGGACTTTATAAAAGAATAATGAGTTGTATTATTGATCACCTTTTGGCCAAGCTTTATCAACTCAGGTGAGCCAGAAATTATAGCCTGAATATGTGGTAAATAGGTTATTAGTAGTAAGAGAAATAGTCATAAAAGAACGAGATAATGCATCAGCAGCAATATTAGTCCAAGTAGATTTGTACTTAATTTGATAATCATACCCAAGTAATTTTGGCAAAAATACTTCCTGGTAAGGAGTTTGAATAACTTGGTTAGACAAATGGCACAAACCCTATTGATCAATCCTTATAATAAAGGAATAACCTGCCAAATAATGCCTGAACTTTAAAATAGCCTCAGTTAATGCATGAAGTTCCCTGATACAAGTTGACTTTGCTTGCATGCGAGAAGAGTTTCTTTGAAAAATAAGCAATTAGATTATTGTTCTGATTGAGAACTGCCCATATCCCATAACCTAAAGCTTATTGTTCTGACTGAGAACCGCCCATATCTCAAAACCTAAAGCATCAACCTTAATAATAAGTGGTTGTGAAAACTCTGATAAAGACAATATTGGTGCAAAAATTAGAGCCTATTTCAAATTCTAAAAAGCAATTTGAGTACTAGAAGACTAAGCAAAAGCATCCTTCTATAATAAATTAGTCGGTAGAGTTGCAATATTAGCATAATGTTGAATGAAATGACAATAATAGCTTATTAATCCTAAAATCCCTAAGAGCTGGGAAACAGAAATAGGGACTGTCCACTTTTAAACTATAGTGACTTTCACAGGATCAATCTCCACACTAGCAACAGTGACAATATGTCCCAAATATTCAATTTTGTCACAGGCAAATAAATATTTAGAAAGTTTAGCAAAAATATTATTTGTAGCGAAACATTCTAAAACTTGTTTGGAGTGAGAAAAATGCATATTCCAATCCACACTATATACCATAATATCATCAAAAAAAAGGGTAAACTGACAAAGAAAATGACAAAAAATGTCATTATTAATGCTTAAAACGTAGTCAGAGCATTAGAATAGCCATTCGTATAAACCATGGTGAGTTCAAAAAGTAATCTTATGGCGATCTTCTTTCTTGACCAAAATCTGATGGTAACCTGAATGAAGATGCAGTTTTAAAAAATTTGTGTACCCTTTAATTCATCAAGGAACTCATCCACCATAGGCATAGGATATGAATCCTTAATAGTAATAGCATTAAGGGCACGATAATCAGTGCAAAACCTCCATGTACCATCCTTCTTACGAACTAATAAAACAATAACATAGAAAGAACTATTACTTGGTTAAATAATCCCTTGCCCCAATATCTCATTAATCATGTTTTCAATAATAGTTTTTCAACTAAAGGGATAATAGTAATAGTGAACCTTAACAATCTGAATACCATCTTGTAGCGTGGTCATGAGAACGACATAGAGGTAGACCATGAGGTTTTGTAAACACCACTTCAAAACTACTACAATAATTCACACAAATCATAAGGTAATGTTTCTAGAATAGAGACCATAGCACCACCATTAGTTGGAAAATAAACTAAAGCAAATAATTCTTACACTGTATCTGTAACCTGAATTTGCCTTAGATGATGATATTGTAATGGCTTTGGACTAGAAGACCAATTACCAGTAAGAGTAATAAAAGTATTATTTAAGTAAAACTTGATAGTGTCACAACTATAATCAGCTATATGTGCACATAATATAGCATCCCTGAAGAACCCATAATCAAATTTGGCCCTACAGTTAGTAATACATAAGTAGACAAGACCACATTGTGGCCTTAAAAATTAACAATGAAATATTTAACGATCCTATCACCAAGAATATACTCCCCATTTCCAACTATTACTCAATATATAGAAGATAATAATGACAGTTTAAGATGAGTAATGATCCGAGGATGAATAAAATTATCAGGACTACCTCTATCTAACAGAATATGTAATGTAGTCCCATGAATTAATACAAAAAATCTTATAGTTGATTAATGCGAGGAGCCATGGAAACCATAGAAGGACACATAAGGTACCAAATCACTATCAATATCCCGTTCACCTGTACCAGCTAAAGGCTCAGCAACTAGTAGCATTGGTTCTGGTATATATCCATTCTCATTTAATTGAATCAACAAATATTGAGGATTTGGGAACTTATAATTCCAATTAAACTTCTTATGCTTCTTCATTGCCTGAATTTTCCATGTGATCTTGCAAAGACGGTTACTCCTACGTGGCTGTATATCCCCCTTTTTTAGAATATTCATTTCTTTATTTAGGTCTTCTGTATTATGGACTATATTATGAGCTATCTCATCAATATTCCTTAGCCCATTCATGACACATAGCATATTGCTAAATTAGGTCATGCTCCCCCACTTTATTCATTGGGCGTCTCAATGTCATTAAAGTCCCCTGCCAAAAGCCACATTCTTGATACTTCCTTCACTAATTGGTCCTGTTTCCCTCAAAGCTCCTACCTTCTAGCTCCTTGTGGTTTGGCATACACCACAGTACAAAAATATTCAAACCATTTTTTGTTATTCTTACATGACAAAATTCATCATCCCTTCTAAACACTTCCACTCCCAATTCATCTTCCTTCCAACACATCCAAATGCCTCCAGCATACCTATGGGCCTCAACTTGTTTAGAGGATCAAAACCCCATTGTATTAATAACCTCCCTTGCTCTATTCTCACTAATATGAGTTTCAATCAAAGCAACTAACTCAAACATCTATTGTTTCTGGCTCCTCCGCAGTTCCATATTATTTTAATCATCATAATTATTTTTTAGTAAAATATAGGTCCACCCTTAATCCACCATACATTCCTTATTTCCTCATACCTCTCCTACTCCTGGGAATTGATCTTACCCTCATCCACAAACATATTATTACTAACCTACTTTTATAGTGGCCCTCTGTCTATTTATGCTTCAAGCAAGACATTTTCCTTAGTTGCCATCTCCCGAGGACTTAAAACCTTTGCAAACCTTTCCACTTCAACATTCTGATATGGTCCCTCCTTTATGCCACGTTCTCCAACCTATTTTTGTTCCCTTCTAACAACGATTCTGCTTCTACTACTTTCTCCCTTCTTATTTCCCATACCATACCCATATAGTGACAGTAAAGTTCTCTGACACCTTTTTAAAACCCTTTGAAGACCTCATAAATTGTCTCCTACTCCCATCCAATTTTGATCGATCTCCACCACCTTTAGCCAAGACTCCCATATTATTAGTAACTTCATTTAGGGGCATACGGTTCTATGTTAAAAACATTGTAAATATTGTATAAGGGTGTGTTAAAGAAATAAGTATCTTTCTAATATAACTCTTGGGTCTAAATGACATATGTTTAAAAAGGGATTATTGACAGAAGATTAATAACAAATTATTGTTAAAATATTTCTCCTTTACATATTTTGCCCATCTAAATTCTATCATATTCTATCAATTCTGTCACCAAGAAAAGTTCGTTTAATCCTAAGGAGTATGGCTTCCTAATTTACTAAGTGGTTGTAGAATATCTCTTAAGAACAATATCCTCGAATATTACTTGAATTATATACTTTGTTATTTTATATATTTTGCCAACAAACTTAAGAGAGATTGCCTACAAATTTTGTAAGTGCATTGAGACGGGGTTCTCTGATTCATTTAGTTGATTACAAAAAATTGGGATAAGTTTTTATTCCTATCTTTACCTCCTTTTATTTTATTTCATTTATCAAAATTATTCATGAATTGCAATCAAATTTTGATGGTGAGGTAGACATTTGAATATTGCATCAGTAAAATATATTACTTCCTTTCTAGAATAATATTCTGGAGTAGTGAATATGGTTTTCAATTTATTTTATGATGGAGAACAACATCATCCATCGTTGGCTACGCAAGTTCAAGTATCGTTGGTTGTGCAAGTTCTTGTTCTTCTTGTTCTCAATTTCCATATGCTTGTATCCCAAGTTTTGGATTCTAATAATTTGTGCCAAGAAGTATATATTTATCTTTCCACATATTAATATTGCAAACACAAAGAAAAGATATTGGTCCGATGATAATTGAGAATATAGTAAGATTCTTTTTAATCAATATACAGGTACATCTATAATTTACTTCTATAACCATTATCAAATGGTTGAGTGATATGATATGAAATCTTTTTCATGGTCTATAAATATGATCATCACAAATATTGTATGGTGGTTTCTTAGAAAAGAAGGCTGAATAAGTTGTGATTGTTGTTTAAAATTATTGTTAACGGGATAATTGCTGGAAGTTGAAACAAAAGGTTGTGTGAGTAAATTAAAATCTAGAAATAAAATAACCAAAAGTGGACCGTTAGAATAGTTTCAATGTTTTTAAAAGTGTCATATTTATTTGTGATTATTGTATACATAATGATTACAGTTTACTCAATTAGACGATTTAGAAATTTATAAATGATCATATATGTTTTATTGAATTAAATAATTATAGACAAATTAAGTGGTGAAGATGGATCCGATTCTTGTTTGGCATCATATATCTTTGATATATTGATTCATTATACCGAGGTTTGAACATTTGTACCATTTACCTTATGGCATATAATAAAAATGATGCTAGAAATAAATTTGTGTTTGGGAAAAATGACATTAGAGTTGGTTATCTTTGGAATGGATCAATGTGATTATCTGTGTATCTAACTTTTAGAAGAGTAAAGGTACATCTTTTTTTTGTCCATATTTATGTGCTGATTTTACTAGTTTAATTTGAAGAAAAAAATCTAACTAAATTAGAAGGGAAGGGAATTATATGGCATAAAATTCTAATTAAATTGTTATTGAGAAGTTGCTAAATATAATTTGATATTTAAAAGTGCAGGGATACCTAAGATGTGGGGTACATGTTATGTGCTATGATTAAAAAATAATTAGGTGGAGGCTTTGTTATTTTTTTTATGAAAGCAAATGTTGTAAAGGCTTTTCCTATTTGTTGTTGAAAACAAATTTTGTGATTAATCTAACTTTTATATTGCTTAAAACAAGTATTTTAAGGATATAAAAATTTAATTATTTGTCTAATAGAGAGATAAATGTGTTTAAATTATCATTATTTATGGGTGTATTTATCTTAGAGTAAATATACATGACTATTGTGAGAATATATTGAATTTTTATTATGTTATTTTAAGTATGAGTTTGAAAGCATGTGTAAATCAAATATGATTTAAAAAAAATATTTCAAAGTTTAGTTTTGAGAATCATTATGTAAATATTTCTTATAATACTCACATTATTTGGAGTGTTGTTTATTCAATTTGTTTGTGCACAAATTATGAGAATTTGATGCATTAATATTAATTCCTATGACATGATGTATATTGTGTGGAGATTGAGCTTGCATACATAAAAATTCAATCTCATGAGGAGAATGAAATGTTTGAGGAATACCATAGTTATTGGTATCATATACGATAGATTCCCATTGTATCAAAATTACATGGATGTCTAAATTTTAATTTTATATACGTGAGAAAATATCATATATTGAGTATTTCTATTATATTAAAATATACGAATGTTAAGTAGTGATTTATCTTTAGTTATGATAAAAAAATATTGTCTGAATCAAAGTTTATTACTTTAGATATAGCAGAAACTGGAAGTTCAGTTGTTGAAAACTTCTTAGCAAAAATTTTGGTGTAAAACTAACACTTAGTGTTGATAAGTTATAATTACCAAATGGCAATACACATTGTTGAGAGAACAATTGTGCAATCGTTTGAGATACTATGTGAATAAGTATACTTAATAAAGAATTGTGGAGTTATCTCAATCTATTTGTGAGGTCAAAATAGACCTATCAGATCTATTAACAAAACCCCTAGGAGAAAATAAATTGTTGAAACATCGAGGGGAATATGAGTAAGGCTAGTTTAATTATGACAACGATAGTGACCCAATCTTTTTTATTAGTGATCCCATGAAGAAGGTTCAATAGGTAAGAACAAGTCGCTTGTTAGTTCTGTAGCACTAAAATATTATTATTGGTCATTTCATGTGGTGTGTGAGAAAGTGCTATGTTGCATATTGGAGGGTTGAACAAAAGTTCTTAATGATTTAAAGTCCTATGAGGATGGGGTATTAAGTATAAATACACTTAAAGAAATCACCTATATGAATAAGGAGTGTGGGTCGCTCTTATGAGATTATGGCGAAATCTCTAGAGCATTCGTTAAACACCAAGATATGAGCATGACCGCCTATCACACAAAACCACTCAATAAATAGTGGAAATATGGGGGTATAATCTAACTATTAATATATCTGGTATATGCCCAACATATGTTAGTTCATAGTCTATAGGACCACTAGCATCTCTGTGTAATAAGTATTATCGGTCTATATCTGGTTCATAGTTCATATGACCACTAGATATAATAGTTATATCCATGTGTGTAACTCAGTTAATGGTATTTCTCTGACACTTTGGGGGATGGTTGGAAATATTGTAAATATTGTGTAAGGGTTTGTCAAAGAAAGAAGCGTCTTTCTGACATGACTCTTGGGTTTTGGGGACATGTGTCTAAAATGCATGTCTCATGTCCTTTCATATTCTATAAAACAATATTGTTGACAAAAGATTAATAACAAATTATTTTTGATATATTTCTCTTTTACATATTTTGTCCCTCTAGATTATATCATCTTTTCCCAGTTTTGTCACCATGTATTCTTATAGGAAGAGTTTGTTTAATCTTGAGGAGTATCACTTTCTAATTTACTAAGGAGTTTTCGAATATCTCTTAGGGATAGTATATTCAGAAGTGACTCGAACTATATACTTTGTTAATTTATAGATTTTGCCAAGATTCACCTCCTCATTACTTACTCCTTCTAACTCCAAAACTGAGACTCTTGAAGCCTATACAACCAGACCAATTTTATACTAATTCCTTCTTCCCTATCTAGCCTTCTGTACCACTCACCATAGACTAGTTTCTTCACCTTTCTCAACAACTTCCTCCACTTCTTCTTCACCTCCAACTCCACTCCCACCTTTATACTGCACATTTGAATCCCTCGTGTCTTTACAACTTTCTTTAACATGGCCAAAATATATGCACTTCAAACACAAGTTTCCCATGCTCTCTTATTCAATTTGCTTCATCTCTCCTTCAATAGCATAATAAGGGAGAAGTTGTGTTAAATCAACCTCCACACATACTCTCGCAAACATTCACCTTGCTCTTAAAATATTACTTATATCCACCTTCAACACCCTACTACCTTATTCCATAGAAATTTCTTATCATAATACTTTAATGATATACCTGAGAGTCAAACCCATACTGCTACCTTTGTAATCTCTTCCTTCATTGGATCAAAATTTTGTCTCCACCTCATGACGCTTAGGTATGCATCACCCACCATCCCCAGTCCACCAATTAGGGCATTCATATAATCCTCAGGACTCTTAAATCCTACTATATAAAAGTCATTGCCAATGTTTGATACCAAAACCTTCCCCCTCTTACCCCACATCACTGGCAACTTATGCTTAAGGGCAGCCAAAAAGGTTGTTCCCCTAATCAATTTCATAATCAACATTTGGGAAAAAGGTTCTCATAACCTCTTGTGTTCTTCCTTTAACAATAGAAAGTCCAGTCTATTTGGCATAATTTGATCCACATAAAGATGTCCGCATGATGGTAACCATCAATACAGGTTTTTGACATAATAAACTAAACCCTCCATTACAAAAAGGATATTATGGCAATGCAATCGTGTTTGCAACCATAATTTCAACTGCAGCTAAGCTTTGTGAGAATCCATTAGGAGCTTTGTGAATCCATTAGGGTGTGCGTTAGAGTTAGTAAATAAAGCAAAGGGTCAAGTGAATGATGTTGTTGTACTAGGAGTCACTTGACTTGTAGTAATTATTCCTTACTTTGGTGAGAGAGGTAACCACTTTCTTCTCATTGTGTATTAATGTGAGATATTTGTGAGTGATTTGATATATATAAATCTATTGATATTGGTATGATTCTTTTCAGAAAACTTGATTGATGATTTTTATTGAAAATATTCTTGTAGGACTTAAAGTTTAATTTAAAAAGTTTGAATTGAGATTTAAAAATTGTTTTATCTTGAAATTGGAAATTGAAAAAAAAGTTATTATCTTGAGAAAAACTCTATTATAATATTTATTGGTATTATTGGTTATCAAGCTATCGAGATTTTGTTTAGTATGATTATCTTGAGAATTATGTATATGTTGATTGGGGATTGGGGATGATGGAGTTATCTTTCTACAACATGGTATACCTCCATTAGAGCTCAATGGTTGGCTTTTGTCCCACCAGTTTATCGAACCGAAGGGTTGCAACACTCCCACCTAGTTACTGAAGGAAAATGAACCCATGGTTCGGTCTTATGCTCTGTGGATTTTGACGATCTATAACACTGACTGGTTAGCTTTTTGAGTGGCTAGTCATATGATAGTTATCACTATCCCATGGGTTCGGTTGGTGGGTATAAGGCAGTTTAGTTGGTTTGCTATGAGGAATTTTAGTTGTTTATCTATTTGATTATATTATGATAATATGTTATTTTATATCTATTGTACTTTGTTAACTGTTTTACTTGACACCTCACGAGCACATATTAGTATGTATGATTAGTATAATTGTTAGTTACTGAGACGTTTGTCTTACCTCGTGGTTATTAATAATTTCAGGTGATAGCCTCGAATCAGGACCTCAAGGAAAGCTTCAGAGGCTTGGTTAAAGCTATATAAATTGTATAGTCTCCTCCTTTTAATTTATGGGTAGAATACTTATATATTGCTACAGTAAGGCTCATTATGCATACTCTAATATGATATAATACTTTATTTGGATTTTAAGAAAAGTCTTTCAATAACCATTGTAGGGTTTCTTTTGGATTTTAGTAAAGCCATTTTCTACCATAGTTTACTCTTACAAAATGAAGGAAAATAATTTATAACTATAGTTATATAGTTATAATTTATAATTTGCACAAAATATGTCTAAATAATTAATAGTAATTATATTTTAGGAAGAGTTTACACTGAAATCTAGTGATAGACTTAATAAATTTATGATAAATGCTCTTGCCGGAAAGAAATTGAATATTGACTGAAGAGAAACCATTTTTTGAGTAGCAAAGTTCTTGTTATTTGTCATTTTCCCACTCATTTGCATTTTTCTCTCTTATGAAAATTATCTATTTGATCAATCTAGGTAAATAACTTATGCGAATACATACACAAAGCTATCATCTTAATTTATTGACACATTATGTCTTATAGTTTAACTATGGACTGAAGAAAGGCATAAAATTTAATTTATAGTATAATTTGTACTATAAATTATGTCTTATATTTATAACTGGATAAATATATACTAAAGTATATCTACATTGTGCTTATAATATTTTTGAAAATGTAGTGTAATCTCGTACATTTTCAATAGAAAGTTTGATTGTGGAGTAATTAACTAATAAAAAGTATATCTGTATAGTTCATTTTCTATATATTTTTTAAAGGTTTTTTCTAGCTCAAATAATATTTACTGTAGCACATATCA
Organism: Leucaena leucocephala; assembly: GCA_037074615.1. Taxonomy (NCBI): domain Eukaryota; kingdom Viridiplantae; phylum Streptophyta; class Magnoliopsida; order Fabales; family Fabaceae; genus Leucaena; species Leucaena leucocephala. The sequence goes on along the minus strand of CM073561.1, from coordinate 5,054,240 downwards.
TGTTAAGTCAGGCAGCGCTGTACTTACTATTTGCAAAAGTATCAACGTCTTAATTTAGCTTCTTTTTTTTGGTGTTTTGCTTTGTTTTTTTTCAAACCTTACAGATATGAGAAAGATTTTCCTCTTTGAGCTACTGCACCTGGGTGGGAATGATGTTGATCCAAGTCAGTCAGTGCTATTGCTTCTTATGAGCACAACTTGACCTAAAGGCTTAAGCTATTTTCAAGGGCCTAATAATAGGTTTTATAATTAGTACAACAGATAGTCAGTTGCCATAGTTGTAAAAGATGTAACAAAGAGCAATATAAAAGATTAAATGCCGTTGGATGAGTCTACTGCCAACTTCTCATGTTTACCTCCATTGAATCTTTTTCTGACACCTGATGTTATAAGAACATGCTTCTCACGTGGATAAATGGTACCGACCATGACTCATTCCTCTGTTATATAACGACATTATCAACTAAAGTAAATTAGTACATCTAGCTGTGGAAACTATACAACAAACTTGTAACAATTGATGATGGACTTCGCATGAAGTGTGCTTTTGAGAAGTTATTTAATGGGTAAAAGTATATCTAGTATCCTGAATTAATTTTAGAGTAACAATTAACATCATAAAATATTTAATGTTGCAATTAGTACCCTAAATTAATTTTAAAGGTGCGACCAGTACCCTAAAATATTTTAAAGTACAATTAGTACCTTGAACTAATTTGGAATCTTTAAGTATTTAAATTATTATAATTTCACCCTTTCACTGATAAAAATATAATTTTTTGTCTGATCCAAGTGATGTGAGCTTTCTATTTCTACACATTATTATTTAAAATATTACATATATCATAATGTTTAAACAAGAGTATTAAATAAACTTTGAAATTGACATTATATATAGTTGATATATAAAAATTTAGAAACTTTATGGGTTATTTAGTGCAATTTATTAAAACAATATTATACATGTGGCCTTTTAAATAATAATATGTAGAAATAAAAAGTTTATGTGTCATGTATTAAATGAAAGTTAGTATTTTTGTTAACAAAGGGATAAAATTGCACTAATTTAAATACTTGATGGTGTTAATTATCTATCCAAAATTAACTTGGGGTGTTGATTGTACCTTTAAATATTTTAGGGTATTAATTACACCTTTAAAATTAGATTGAAGAACTGATTGTAACTTTAAATATTTTAAAATATTAATTATCTTTTAAATTAATTTAAAGTACTAGATATACTTTTAACTATGTACCTTCAACCGTTATTTAATTTCAAAGCTCATGCGATAACAGATAATTTCTAGATCAAATCACTGTCATTTTCTTATAGTTAAAAGTATTTATGCGAATGTGATTCTATATATGCATGTGATATGGCTGCTGGTTGTAAATAGACCTATAAAAGTAAAGTCAATGGACAGTAAGGAGGCTATAGGGTGGTGTTAGACCTTAGGCCAGTCATGGGTCACTTTTGCTAATTTTTTATGTTGCTTATATTGGTCTCTGCCTTATTTTGTGGATTGGTGTCTCGGAACACTGAACTCGCATTTGGTTTGAGCTATTTGAATAGTTTTTTTTAAAGAACAAAGTTTATAAAAAAATTAGACATTTTTTAGAAAAGATAAAATTTTTGGAGAAGAGTTTATAAAAAATAATTCTAAATAAATAAGTGTTTAGATAATTATTATCATAAGAACTTTTATAATTCATAACATACTAAAAAAGGTATAGAATAAAAAAATAATTATCTCCTCTCAGCATCATCTCTCTCTCACGGTAAACAAATTTTAGCATGGCATGAATAGCGATGGAGGAGCAACATGACTAATAGCAAAATATAGTCATCACCAGTTGTTATCTTAGCAATAAAGGAGAACATGAACCAACAATAATAGATTAGATTTGGAAGAGTGTGACTAAAAAAGACGAGCATAAATTGAGGGAGATTTGTACCACTAACGACCGGTCTTTAGCAAACAGAAAAAAGATGACAAGAAGGAGAAGACAGCGACTACCAATGGTGGATGATCTTGACCCATGACGAGAAGAGAGAAAAGAGGAAGAAAAAAAGTGTAAAAATAGAATAGGAGTAAGATATTAATTTAATAATCTATAAGTTATTTTATTATTCTAGAAACTATTCTCAATCATTTATTCAAAATTATGGTTTAGTCAATAAGTCATTTTGAACAAATAAAATTATTTGTTTTAAAATTCTCTAAACTTATATTTTGCCAAACCTACCTTTAAAACCTAGATTTGGATATAATAGTAAGAGGCACCTGGTATTGTTCAATTATGTTCTTATATTTTCAGTTGTAGTAGGAAATAGGATTTTGATTGGAATTAATGAGGTCACTTTTGTAACACTGATTCTATTTCTAGATATTAATATCAAAATCTCAGTATTTCCCTTGATTCTCTTGTTTTACCATTAGATCTGTTGTTTTCAGTTTCTCTTGAGTAGTGTCCTATCATTGTGGTATCAGAGCATAGAGGTCTTGGGAGGATAAAGGAAGACACAAATGGGGGATGAGATACAAGAGTTAAGAAACACTAACGAACTTGGCTAGAAGTGTAGATGACTAAGCTGGTGGTATAAGTGTCATAAGAGAGATGATGTTAAGAATGGAGGCATCTTCGAACAAGAAACAAAGGAATGCCATTGAGTCCCACATACCAAAACCGGATGAACCATACACAGAGGATGAATCGACAAGCATTGGAAGAGAAGAGATGGGGAAGTACAAAAAGCTGGAGTTACCTCTGTTTTTTAGAGAGGACCCACTGGGATGGGTTTTTTTGCGTCAAGAGATGCTTCCATGTTGACATAATAGCCAAATCTAAGAAGCTAGAGGATGTAGTAGTATGCCTAGAGGGCAAAGCTTTAAACTGGTACTAGTAGGAGACTAGATCCCCTGTAAGCATTTTATCTAAGTTTAAACTAAAGTTGTTGAGGCGATTTCACTCCTCATAACCTGGAAGAGAGTATTGCATATTACTCAACCAAGTAGACGCACTCTGTTCTTGAATATTTGAAGAGTTTAAAAGGTCATTGGATCAATTGCATGATGCGTCAGAAGAGCGCTTGATCGGTGCCTTCCTTAACGGATCAGAATTAATAAATTGAAAATCTTGTTGTGCTTTATAGAATGTGCACATCACATCCTCTGCACAAACTTGTTCCTCTTCACTAAAATTTGTGCACCTATCACATAAAATATCCCCATATACATATACAAATAGAATATCGCATGGGATCTTTTTGGTAACATTAGTGCCAGTATCCCTTTTTATATTCCATCTAATCCAGTCTACTCCTTGTAGGCATTGAAACGTTCTCCATAATTCTGGTTTGACAATTGCTTTTTATCTTTATGTTACATTTTTTGCAGTATGATAAAGTGCATGCTATCTATTTCTTCATTATAGCCAAGTGGACAAAATCATAATCTATGAGCTTCCTATTCTTCCTAAGTTTTGTTGTATGGACTTTGTCCTTTGCTAGAAGCCACATGAAAGTCTTCATTTTTTTCTGAAATTCAGCATCCCCAAATGTCTCTTTAAGTGTTATTTCTTGCTGAATTAGTACCTGAAGATAAGAAATCATATGCATATTTAATAGGGAAAATGCCATCAAAGGATGGCTTCCATTTGTAAAAATCTCTTCATAGGACTAAAGACTATTTGCTTGAGTGTTTTGGGTCCCCTTTGCATTTCTTCATAGGGCTAAAGACTATCTACTCTCCTAAGGTATCACCATGCCTAAGGTATTACCATGGAAAAATCTTTTTAATGTAACTGTGATGCTAGAGTACCTACCCAAGCTATCTAAAGACTAACACAATTAGAAGGAATTTCTAGAATATATTTTCTGTGTATATCTTTTATTGATCATACTATATCATATATATATACTAGAGAGTGATATCAGTCCAAGAATCATGGTCCTGATTTATAGGGAGTAATAAATGCAAATCATATCATAGCTAATCTAATCATATCTACAATAATAATTGTAATATCCACATAATTAGCAGAATATTATCTACACTCCCCCTCAAGTTGGAGCATAGATATTGGTAATATCCAACTTGCCGATAAAATATTCGAATTTATCCTGGGCTAGTCCTTTGGTAAGAACATCTACTATTTGTTCCTTAGAAGGTATGTAACAGAGGTCAATTGTTCCTTCATCAATCTTTTCTCATATGAAGTGCCTATCTATCTCATCATACTTTGTGCAATCATGTTGAATGGGATTATGTGAGATATTAATAGCTGACATGCTATCTAAGTAGAACGTATAGGTAATCCTACGGTTATCTTCAGCCCTCTAAGTACTCGCTTAACTCATATGCCCTCATAAATCCCTAGTGTTATAGCTCTATACTAGGCTTCAGCATTGCTTATTGCTACTACACTTTATTTTTTACTATGCCAAGTGACTAGGTTTCCCCAAACAAATGTTGCATATCTTGAGGTAGACCTCCTATCATCATGGTTCCCTGCCCAATCTGCATCAGTGTAAATCTCTACTAACCTTTTATTAGTCTTCTTAAATAGTAGTCCTCTGTCAGGTGATCCTTTCAGATACCTCAAAATCATGTATACTTCATTTAAGTGTTTCTATTTAGGATCATAGGAATGTTGGCTCACTATGTTAACTGCAAAAGCAATGTCTGGTCCTGTGTGAGACATGTATATTAATTTTCTAACTATGCGTTAGTATATTTCCACATCTACAGCCTTTCCAAACTCTTGATCATCACTTATCTTATCAATTCTTATAGGGGTTTCACTTGGTCTATAACCTATCATACATGTTTCCTTTAGAAGGTCTAAGATATATTTCCTTTGGGATATACATATCCTTATTTTTGATCTAGCAACCTCCATCCCAAGAAAGTACTTCATTTCTCCTAAATCTTTGACTTGAAATTCTCGATTTAGTGCTTCTTTGATCCTATCAATCTCCATTGAATCATCTCTAGTGAGGACAATATCATCTACATAGACTACCATAACCACCATCTTCTCATCCTGGTGTCTAAAGAACATCGTGTGATTACTTTGGCCTTGGACATAGCCTTGATTCTTTAACACATATAAGAATCTCTCAAACCATGCTCTAGGAGATTGTTTCAAACCATATAACAATTTTTTCAATTTGCATACCTAACTAGCCTTTCTTCCGAGGAAACCTAGTGACATCTTCATATAAACTTCTTCCTTTATATCACCATTTAGGAAAGTGTTCTTTACATTCATTTGGTGAATAGGCTAGTCGAGATTCACTGCTACAAATAATAAGATCCAAATAGTGTTCAATTTTGTAACAAGTGCAAAAGTCTCATTGTAGTCCATCACATATACCTATGAGAATCCCTGTGCCACCAATCTTGATTTGTACTTATCAAGGATTCCATCTACTATGTATTTCAGGGTAAATATCTATTTGCACCCTACCACTTTCTTTCCCTTGGGTAGATCAAGTTCTCAAGTATTGTTGTTTTCTAAAGCTTTCATTTCTTCCATAATCGCCTGTCTCCACTCAGGACTTTCTAATGTTTCATCAATGTTGTTAGGAATTCGTATCTTATCTAAGTTAGCAACAAATACATAGTATTTGGATGATAGTGCATGATAAGACACAAACCTCTCAATAGGGTACCTAGTACATGAGTGATGATGTCTTCAGAATGCAATAGGAAGGTCAACATCAGCTTGTACCTGTCTTCCTTCTTGAGTCTCAACTTCCCTTAGAACTACCTGCGAGTTTGACTCTTGGAGTATACTAGTATCTAGAGGAGCTTTACATGTCTTGTATATCTTGGTGTATATTAGAATAGGTTCATTGGTATCTCCCCTAGACTGATATTCCTTTCATTATCACTTGGCACATCATTGGAATGGTCAGTGGAAGGAAGGATTTGAGGTTCAGTCTCAGGTAGGAGATCAGGATCATGCTTAGTGAACATAGGTTTAGTTTTACTAGGTTCAGACTAATGTGGTTTATGCCAACTCTCCTCCTGTGTAGAAGACTGAGTGTAGAAAGGAAGGGATTCATGAAATGTGACATCAAAAGTAACATAAAGGCGTTTGGTAGTGGGATCATAACACTTGTAAGCTTTCTGGGACCCCGAGTAACCTAAGAAGATACATTTGACAGCCTTTGGATCAAGCTTGGAGGTGTGGTAAAGATGAACATAAATGGTATACTCAAAAACCTGTAAATGTAGTGTGTTTTCAAGGTAGGCAAATTATAGTGGTTGTGTAGGACTTGTAATGGTGTCTTGAAGGACAAAGGCTTACTTGGCATTCGATTAATGAGAAAGATGGCGGTGAGGATAACGTCATCCCAATAGGATTTAGGTACATGACTACTAAACATTAGGGCACGTGCTATCCCAAGAATATGACAGTTTTTTCTCTCAGTTATACCATTTTGTTGTGGGGTATACAGGCATGTACTTTTATGCACAATACCATAGTCCTTTCGAAATATGGATAAGGATTGGTTTACATATTCAGTTCTATTATCAGTGTGAAGAATATGTATATCTGCTTGGAACTGGGTCTAAATCATGTGATAAAAGATTATGAAGGTTTGGTAAACATTAGTTGTCATTTAGCAAAACCCCCCAACAGACACGTGTATGATCGTCAATGAAAGTAAAACTACTACAAAAAAGGCTTTCTAAATCTGTTGAAAATGGTATTCTACATCAGACAATGATCGGTGTAGAAACGAACCATTTAGAAAGTGCACATTTTTTAAATCGGGCGGTTCACTGGTATAGAAAGAATAGAATTTAGACATGACCCTTTTGAAGTCAGGAGTAAAATTTGCTAATGTCTACACTGGTTGAACTGATCCCTTTTGAATGGCTGCTGTAGATTAATGAATTGTTTATACTGGTTGTGTTTATACCTAGTGTAGATTAATAAATTTTTACACCGGTTGTGTTTATACCTGGTGTAGATTAATGAATTTTCTACACCTCACTATAAAGACAACTGGTGTAGATGTTATCATATTTACATATAATGTTTCTACTCCTATCGGTATTCTTTTTGTCCAGTTTAAATGTATTTTGAAAAAATAACCCTTTCAATGTTTCATTAACCTTATCCCTTGAAGCTTCATGAATAAACTGTCCAAATATATAAACTCAAACAGACAACAGCAAAGACATATCTTCAATTGCTCATTATATTATTCATTTATTAAAATTTAATAAAAAAATAAATCATTTGAATAGAAAAATAAAAAATAAATTCTGGTAATGATAAATACTATTGAGAAGGAATGATTTGAACAAAAAACTCAGCCCAAATATTACGCAGGTCCTCAATATCTTATTCAAAAAATGGGTTAGATTGATCAAACATCTTAAACATCAAATTAAAATAAAAGAAATTAAAGTATTACTAAGATATATTAAATTGACCCGAAATATATGAAATAATTAAAAACACAATTTACCTCCTCAGTTAAGACAGTCCTATTTGACAAGATGATATTGATCATGTGTCTAACCATATAGAAGCCGCACAAGTTACTTTCTTTGGGTTGCCTTCGACTCTGTAATATAAACATGAATAAAATTATGTGTCATCAGTAAAAAACTGCGTGGAGCATAAGACTTAACACTTTTATTACCTTCGATGTGATCCATTCAGGGTCCCTCACCGAGTTAGCTTTCTTAAGATCCCTTGCAATTGTAGAAGTCCTCATAGCCCTATGACTAAAGTTATGAACTTAGTAACCATTTTACTATAACTACTATATTTAATTTATTACAAACAATATTGTTTTGTAAGGAAGAAAACTCATATATTCATAATCTTCTTGGCATCAACCGATGGCTTGTAGTAGAGGGAGCATAATGTTGGAAATTGTGCCCTAGGGGCCAATCATTGTCTTATGAATATTGTTGATTTATGAATTTATTAATTATGTTATCATATTATTTGCATGTTTATTGTGATCACCATCCTTGGATAACTCACGATCTTATCCTAAATATCCCTGGTCGGTCATCTATGTGGGAGCAGAGATGAAATAAGACCAGTATGACTTTGAAGATGTATAGAGATATAAATCAAAGTCATAGGCACATGTAAGAGTACAAGGTGTTGGACCGACCCGCTATGAGAGAGCTGCATGGGTTAAGTCATAAACTTCTCTCATATACAAACCATGTCACTATCCCCTTTGACCTGACATCATCATGGATTCCTACATGACAAACGCTCAGCTTTGACCTAGTCAAAAGTCACTTTTGACCGAGTGATCATAAAGACTATGTTCGAGCTTAGTGGTTTTCCGTGTGGAGGAATGTGAATGGTCAAGATGGAATTTGTCCCTCACATTCGTAGCGATATATTACTGGGCCCCTCGATGAGTGAGTCTGAGAAATATATAGCTATACTGTAATGGAAAGGTAGTTCCATTTCTATAGTCAGACTATTCAAGGATCGAGAAAATAACGGTCAGGAATAGGAGGATGACATTCTCCATGCCTCATCCATGACCAAAATATCGTGTGACAAAAGGGACATGATATGGTTGTATAAAAGGTTACATCGTTCATCGATCCTCATATGATTTGGGTAGTCGTGATATCTTGCAAGAGACCACTTGCGACTTGTGAGTCAGTAGAGTAAATAGCCCACAGCCAACTTCATATGGGCATACACGGTCGCACATAAAATAGCCTAACACGAGCTATGATGTCCAGATTTATTGAATCTAGGACATGTCCAGATTCAATAAATGATCCAGGGTGGATGTATATATTTATTTATATTTATATTCATATATATATATATTATATAAGAGATATTTACAAGATTTAATTTATAAGGATAAATTAAATCTCTATCACGTTTGAATTTGAAATTCAACTTGATATGATATCTCATATAAGAGATATTTACAAGATTTAATTTATAAGGATAAAATTAAATCTCTATCACGTTTGAATTTGAAATTCAAATTGATATGATATCTCATATAAGAGACATTTACAATATTTAATTTATAAGGATAAAATTAAATCTCTATCACGTTTGAATTTGAAATTCAAATTGATATGATATCTCAAATTTGATTTATGAGAATAAATCAAATGTAATTCCGTCTTATCTTTATTTTAAATTAAATAAACGGGTGAATTAAATCTATGGGACGAATTTAATACAAACACTATTTATTTAATTAGTTTCTTATCAAATTATACAATATATGATATTGTATTAATTTCAGAATTAATATAAGATTAATTCCAAAAATTAATCCAAGTCTGTGGTAAGACGCATAGCATCCGATATATCTGATATTTAGGAGCTACGGTTGGGACAGAAAAAAAAGGGGTGAACGGGAATCCATAAAAGGTTTGCAGATAAGAAACTGCCGAAATAGAGACGGAGAGGACGAATTTTTGAGTAAGCCCTAGAGGGACAGAAGGTGCTAGCACATCGTTCATGGTTGGAACGTTGTTCGTGTGGATACCAGTAGAGGAAACTGACCTGAGTCGTCGAATTTTTGCGATCGAAAGGAGATCACGAGCCGCGGAAAGAAGCTGTGGACGTCACAACCAGAAGCTGAGAAAGTCGCGACTGAATACTGAGGGTAATACTTCTTTCCACTTGACTTAAACACATACGGTAGATTCTAGCAGGGAATGGAAAAAATTTTAAGTTAATTTCTGCTGCGTGTCTTCCAATTCCTAACAATGGTATCAGAGCTATGCCATTTTGTGTTTAAGTTTGACTTGATTGTTGATTCATATGATATGTGTTAGTCGTAGCCGATCATATGATAACATGCATTTTATGTGTGACATATAAGGAATCCGTTTTATGTATGACATATAAGGAATCTGAAAGGGAATTGAAATCGGTGGTGCATGCGTTTTGATTTGATAAATTTATATTGATAGGGTTTAAGAACAATGAATTCATATTCATGATTATTTATGAAACAAAAAAAAATTCTCAGGCCGCTGCCCCAGACCCCGCCTGCTAACCGGCTAGAGGGACCACCGCCCACTAACCGGCTAGCGAGACTGCCATGGCTACCTGTTTATAGCGCAATATAACCGTAACATATACTGTTTTGTGAATGTTTTAGTTTTGAAATATTAATTGCCCTTCAATTAAATCTGAATATTGATTCTTGAATGTTTGGGTATGGTGAACAATATGGCTCTAGATTGCAAGTGTTGTAATTTTTTAAATACGGCCTGCGTGTCGTGCCTTCCTCTATATTCTCTTAATGTACCTTCCTCTATATGTAATTTCCCTTTTCTTACTAGAGAGCTCCTCTCATTGGCTTGAGTGGACTTAGGATAGGTGAGCCATATTGTATCACGTTTAAATTATGCATCTTATGATTATATCAGTACATGCATATTACTTGTATGAGATACAAACTGAGAAACATGTATTCTTATAAACCAGATAGTTAAATTAAGCCCTCTAAATGAAATCTTAAGTCATAACGCTGTCAATTTATGAACACTTGTCAAAACCTCAATCGCTCAATTGTGGACTCTGCCAAAGTGGGTGCATTTGAGTTATCTTGGGGAGATAACCAAGAGTAATAGTACTACTCTCACATGTTTATTATTGTTTGACTTAATTGAGATTAACAAAATGGTTTTGGGTCTCAAGGCATTAGATAGGATTAACATGCCAGATCATATGATGATAGAATCCCTTGAACATCTAAGAGTTACATTTGATGTAATTGGTAAAGGTGTTACCTACCTAAATAACTTAATTTAAGCGTCCTGCCAAAGCGGACTTAAGTTTGAGCCAAATATAGATCTTAGCCCACTAACTATTGCATTGAGGGTTATTTATTTAGTGGGAGATTGCTAATTCAATTGCATATTTTAATTATAGAATCATGACGACTAGTAATACTGCTACATTATCACTGCGATCTATCCTTAAGAAGGACAAACTCAATAGGACAAACTTTCTTGACTAGTTTAGGAACTTGAGACTTGTTCTCAAGAAGGAAAGAAAGGCATATGTCCTAAATCAACCCATTCCTGAGGAGCCAGCAGCCAATGTTCCTAGAGCTCAGAGAGATGCTTACACGAAGCATAAGGAAGACTCTGTCGATGTGGGATGCTTGATGCTAGCCACAATGGTTCGGGAGCTCTAAAGAGATCTAGAACACATGGAGGCTTATGAGATGATTGTGCATCTCAAGGAAATATTCCAGCAACAGGCAAGGCAAGAGAGGTATGAGACCACTAAGGCCTTATATTCCTGCAAGATGGCTGAAGGTGCATCAGTCAGTACTCATGTCTTAAAGATAAAAGGGTACATTGATCACCTTGAGAGGCTTGGATTTCCCATGAGCCAGGAGTTAGCTACGGATTTGGTCTTGAACTCACTCCCGAAAAGTTATGACCAGTTTGTCATGACCTACAACATGAACAACATGGAGAAATCTATTTCTGAACTGCATGGGATGCTTAAAACTGCAGATCCGAGTCTTAAGAAGAAGCCCAGTACTGTTTTGATGGTTCAGAAAGGAAAGGGTATGGAAAAGAAAGGAAAAGGCAAGGGGAAGGGTCATGGCTCATCAGGTAAGACCAAAGAGTCAGGCAAGCCCGAAACCAAGCCTGCACCAAAGAAGGCAAAGCCTCCGAAGGAAGGAGTCTGCTTCTTCTGCAATGAACCTGGTCATTGGAAGAGGAATTGCAAACTCTACCTCAAAGATATGAAAAAGAACAAGAAGGATAGCGAGGCTATCGCTTCAGGTATTTATGTTATAGACATTCATCTTTCTACTTCCACCATATGGGTATTAGATACTGCATGTGGTTCTCACATTTGTACAAATGTGCAGGGACTAAAGGACATTAGGAAGCTGAAAAAGGGCGAAGTTGACCTACGAGTTGGAAACAGAGCAAGGGTTGCTGCGTTAGCTGTAGGCACTTATAAATTAGTTCTCCCCACTGGGCTTTTGTTAGTTTTGAACAATTGCTATTATGTTCCTGCTTTAAGTAGTAACATAGTTTCACTTTCTTATTTGGATAAGGAAGGTTTTACTTCCATTGCTGGGAATAGTAGATGTTCTATTTATCGTAATGATGTTTTCTATGCTCATAATGATTTGCATGTTGATCATTATATATTAAATTTGGAACAACCCAATCATGGAAATATCTATAACATAACTGTTAAAAGGGTCAAACCAAACTATTCGAATCGACATACCTTTGGCACTGTCATCTGGGCCACATAAATGAGAAACGCATTTCCAAACTCCATCAAGATGGATTTCTCAACTCATTTGATTTTGAATCATATGACACTTGCGAGTGTTGCTTGTTAGGAAAGATGACAAAGTCACCTTTCACTGGCACAGTGGGAGGGCCACTGATTTATTAGGCCTCATACATACATATGTGTGTGGACCGATGAACACAAATGCCAGAGGAGGTTATTCGTACTTCATAACATTCATAGATGATTTTAGCAGATATGGGTACATCTATCTGCTAAAGCATAAATCCAAATCTTCTGAAATGTTCAAAATATTTCAAAATGAAGTACAAAACCAGCTTGGCAAAACAATTAAAGCCCTTCGATCTGATCGGGGTAGTGAATAATTGAGCCAACAGTTCATTGATCATCTTAGGAGTTATGGGATAGTCTCACAATTGACTCCTCCAGGGACACCACAATGGAATGGCATTTCTGAACGGAGGAATCGAACATAATTAGATATAGTTTGATCTATGATGAGTCAAATAGATCTTCCACCCTTCTTTTGGGGCCATGCCCTAGAGACAGCTACGTTCACACTCAATCGCGTTCCATCTAACGCAATTGAAAAGACTCCATATGAGATATGGACTAGGAGGACACCTAGTTTGTCTTTCCTCAAGATTTGGGGATGTGAGGTCTATGTTAAGCAATAAGCCTCAGACAAATTAGCGCCCAAATTCTCAAAGTACCTTTTTATGGGATATCCTAAGGAAACCAATGGATACTATGTCTACAACCCTGCTGATAACAAAGTGTTTGTTGTCAGAAATGGTATCTTTCTCGAATGAGAATTTATCTCTAAAAGAACCAGTGGGAGAAAGGTATACCTCGAAGAAGTTCAAGAGCCATAAGACACCACAAAACTACAGATGGAAAATAAAGAAGACTCATAACAAGTTGTTGAGACTTCTCAAGTCACACAAGGTCCACAGAAATATAATAGGACACGACTTCAGTCTCAGAGATATGAATTTCTGATTTCTGATAGTCGTGATGTGTTGCTCATTGAGCATAATGAGCCGACTACCTATCGAGAAGCTATAGTGGGACCAAACTCTGAAAAATGGCTTAATGCCATGAAGTCTGAGATGCAATCCATGTACGACAATCAGGTTTGGACCTTAGTCGACCCACCTGAAGGTGTAAAAACTGTCGGGTACAAGTGGGTTTTTAAGGAGAAAACTGACATGGATGGCAATGTCAAGGAACGACTGGTTGCAAAAGGATTTACTTAAACTCATGGTGTGGACTATGATGAGACCTTTTCCCCAGTTACAATGGCCAAATCAATCAGAATCCTCTTTGCCATAGCAGCATATTATAACTATGAAATATGTTAGATGGACATCAAGACAGCCTTCCTTAATGGAAAACTCCTTGAGGATGTGTACATGACACAACCTGAAGGGTTTGTGCGTTCTGAGGACTCTGGTAAAGTGTGCAAGTTTCAAAGGTCCATTTATGGATTGAAGCAAGCCTCTCAGAGTTAGAATCATCATTTTGATTAAGTAGTCAAAGAGTTTGGATTTCTTCAAAATATTGATGAACCTTGTGTGTACAAGAAGGTTAGTGGGAGCACAATTGTGTTTTTGGTACTCTATGTCGATGACATCCTACTTATTGGAAATGACATTCCTACCTTACAGATTGTCAAGTCTTGGTTAGGAAAGTCTTTCTCGATGAAAGACTTGGGTGAAGCCACCTACATCCTAGGAATCAGGATCTATAGAGGTAGATCTAAAAGACTTCTAGGACTCAGTTAGAGTACATACATAGATAAAATATTGCATAGGTTTAGTATGCATGAATCAAAGAGGGGTTTCATACCCATGTCTCATGGTATTCACCTCAGTAAAGACCTGTGTCCTAGTACATCTGATCAGCGAGGTCACATGAGTAAAGTTCCATATGCCTCGGCTATAGGATCTATCATGTACGCCATGTTATGTACTCAACCGGATGTCTCGTTTGCCTTAAGTATGACTAGCAGATATCAACAGGACCCTGGTGAGGGCCATTGGACTGCTGTCAAGAATATCCTTAAGTACTTAACAAGGACTAAGGACTTATTTTTTATCTATGGTGGATTGGATGACGAACTCTGTGTAACTGGTTACACAGATGCGAGTTTCTAAACTAACTAGGATGACCAAAAATCGCAGTCTGGATATATATTCCTCCTCAATAATAGAGCAGTAAGCTGGAAGAGCTCTAAGTAGGGCACTGTAGCAGATTCTGCAAAGGAAGCTGAGTATATAGCAGCATCTAATGCAGTTAAGGAAGCCGTTTGGATCAAGAAGTTTATCACGGAACTAGGGGTGATACCTACCATCTCAGATCTAATAACTTTGCTCTGTGACAATAGCGGTGCCATTGCACAGGCCAAAGAGCCTAGGTCACATCAAAGGACCAAGCATATACTCAGGCGATTTCATCTCATCAGAGAAATCAACGATAAAGGTGATATAAAAATATGCAAAGTAGCGGGAGAAGATAATGTTACTGATCCTCTAACAAAGCCGCTTGTGCAGGCAAAGCATGAGCGTCATGTTAGGTTAATGGGAATTAGTCAAATTAACGATTGTACCTAGTGCAAGTGGGAGTTTGTTGGAAATTGTGCCCTAGGGGCCAATCATTATCTTATGAATTTATTAATTATGTTATCATATTATTTGCATGTTTACTGTGATGACCATCCTTAGATAACCTATGATCTTATCCTAAATGTCCCTAGTCGGTCATCTATACGGGAACAGAGATAAAATAAGACCAGTATGACTTTGAAGATGTATAGAGATATAAATCAAATTCATAGGCACATGTAAGAGGACAAGGTGTTGGACCGACCCGCTATGAGAGAGCTACATGGGTTAAGTCATAAGCTTCTCTCATATACAAACCATGTTACTATGCCCTTTGACCTGAGATCATCATGGATTCCTACATGACAAACGCTCAGCTTTGACCTAGTCAAAAGTCACTTTTGATCGAGTGATCATAAAGACTATGTTCGGGCTTAGTGGTTTTCCATGTGGAGGAATGTGAATGGTCAAGATGGAATTTGTCCCTCACATTTGTAGAGAGATATTACTGGGCCCCTCGATGAGTGAGTCTAAGAAATGTATAGCCATATTGTAATGGAAAGGTAGTTCTATTTCTATAGTCAGACTACTTAGGGATCGAGAAAGTAACAGTCAGGAATAGGAGGATGACATTCTCCATGCCTCATCCATGACCAAAATATCATGTGACAAAAGGGACATGATATGGTTGTATAAAAGGTTACATCGTTCATCGATCCTCATATGATTTGGGTAGTCGTGATGTCTTGCTAGAGACCGCTTGCAACTTGTGAGTCAGTATAGTAAATAGCCCACTGCCAACTTCATATGGGCCTACAGGGTCGCACATAAAATAGCCCAACACGAGCTATGATGTCCAGATTCATTGAATCTAAGAGATGTCCAGATTCAATGAATGATCCAGGGTGGATGTATATATTTATTTATATTTATATTCGTATATATATATTATATATAAGAGATATTTACAAGATTTAATTTATAAGGATAAATTAAATCTCTATCACGTTTGAATTTAAAATTCAAATTGATATGATATCTCATATAAGAGATATTTACAAGATTTAATTTTTAAGGATAAAATTAAATCTCTATCACGTTTGAATTTAAAATTCAAATTGATATGATATCTCATATAAGAGACATTTACAAGATTTAATTTATAAGGATAAAATTAAATCTCTATCACGTTTGAATTTGAAATTCAAATTGATATGATATCTCAAATTTTATTTATGAGAATAAATTAAATGAAATTCCGTCTTATCTTTATTTTAAATTAAATAAATGGGTGAATTAAATCTGTGGGACGGATTTAATACAAATACTATTTATTTAATTAGTTTCTTATCAAATTATACAATATATGATATTGTATTAATTTCAGAATTAATATAAGATTAATTCTAAAAATCCAAGTCTGTGGTAAGACGCATAGCATCCTATATATCTGATATTTAGGAGCTACGGTTGGGACAGAGAAAAAAAGTGTGAACGGGAATCCGCAAAAGGTTTGCATATAAGAAACTGCCGAAATAGAGACGGAGAGGACGAATTCTTGAGTAAGTCCTGGAGGGACAGGAGGCGCTAGCACGTCGTTCGTGGTTGGAACGTTGTTCCTGTGGATACCAGTAGAGGAAGCCGACCTGAGTCATCGACTTCTTGCGTTCGAAAAGAGATCACGAGTTACAGAGAGAAGCTGTGGACGTCACAACCAGAAGCTGAGAAAGTCACGACTGAATACTGAGAGTAATACTTCTTTCCACTTGACTTAAACACATACGGTAGATTCTAGCAGGGAATGGAAAAAAATTTAAGTTAATTTCTGCTGTGTGTCTTTCAATTCCTAATACATAAGACTAAAATTTTATAAGAATACTTATATAGTATGATCAATTGCCAATGATTACTGTAGAAAATAATTAAATAATAATGATTATTAGCATTAAGCAAATACAAACCTAGTATAAAAAATTGAAATATTATTATTCTTACTCCTGCATATATGGTGCGAAGAAACAATCAAAATCGGTTTCACCAAGCCTCCTTGCAATGTACTGAAGTCTTGAAGATTAGGAGGTCCCTTTTGAATAAATCTGAAATGGGCATAGGAATCCGAACTGACCTTATTTGCCCTTGGAAACCAACTCAGCTTGTATGTACCTACAGTTAATGTAAACACAATGTTAGTTAATGTAAATACTCATCTTGCATGAATTTTGTTATTACATATATTTATATTTAAATTAGACTTACATTAAACATACTTGGATGCACCCGGAGGTTAGTTCATTCCTAAGAGTGATAACATATTTCATATCTGCATGGTCAATAAAGGAAGGTGCCCTCATGTCACCCACAACTGAATCCATAGGTAATGCATCCATATAGTACATTTCGTCATATGCCAATTGGATCACACGTTGCATGGCACTCAAATTGGGAGGTGTGGGAAGTTTGCTTGGGGATGACATGATGTGATCCGAAACAAGATGCTTTGACCATAATTGAAAGTCCCCTTTGCTTGACTCACAGTCTTCACCTCATCATTCAGAATTGGGACAAGAGCATCTTTAAATATCACTTATTAAACTGTCACCCCTAACTAATCGTCCTGAATTTGGATGTGGTAGACAGTTTTCCCTAAGATATGGATGGAGCCATGTGCCATAACCTTTTGATAGGATCCTCCACATATAGATCATAAGGTTTAGCATCCTCTGACATTGACTCAGCCATACAACAACTCCCTTTAGTGCTAGGACGGGTTGCATATAAAGCATTTGGGTGGCACTTGGCTCCTGTTGCCTTGATGTCAACATAGATAATATTTCTGCCTTGATTTTTACCAATCCCTCTTTCATCTTCCTTTCATTCAAATAACTCACACAAGGATAATAAAACCTTCTATTGCCATCATCATCGTTTGATTTAGCAAAATCCAAAAACTACTTCCCCCTCAGCATACTCAACACTTGTTCATTTAGCATTATCCAACTATGATCCATATTTATGGAAGATTAAAAAACTAGAAAAATAGAAAATAAGAAAACCTAGCTTGCAATAATGAATCAAATGAAATAAGTAAATGACATTAATGAATCTAGCACAAATAATGATAAAAGGTACTACCAGTAGTTCATAAATCTTCAATTCTTGAGACAAGGAGTTCAAAACAAAACTCATTGGCTGTGAAGGGTCGATAAGACTTAAACGTGTGAATAAGTGAAATGATAAATGGGAGGCACGAAGGGGCTTTCGATTAAATTAAAGGGTATTTTGTAAGCAAATCTACACCTAATAAAATGTAACACCGATGTAGAAATAACTTTTGTCTAAATCAAACAATATATTCTACATCGGTCACTTTTACACTAGTATAAAATAATATAAATTGAATAACTCTACAAACAACTCTACACTGGATGAAGTGGAAGACCGATGTAGAAATAACTTGTTCTAAACTGGTCATTATATTCTATACCTGACATTGACATGTCCGGTTTCAAACTGTTACATTTTTTTGGAAAATAAAAGAACATGTCATCAGAACAAGAAACTTCATTCATTTAGAGAACAAGAAACTTCATTCATTCAACTTTACTAATAACTTTACATTAAAAGTATGAAATTTCCATACACAATATCTATCAAAATATATAATATATTCTCTCTTTTTGTCATTAAGTACAAAAAATAAAATAGAAGGGGTAGATAAAGGTTGTAGGCTTTTACTCCTCATCAGACTCAGAGGTCTGGGATTCATCAGAGTCAGTAGGATCAACAGGATGATACAAGTTATCATGATGTTGAAGGCAGTGAACTTCTGAGATGAAAGCTCTGAAACTGTCTTTCAGTCTAGTAATTTTCTGAGGCAATTCGTCTATTGAGTCCTCCAGAGCATTGAAGCGCATGATCAGTTCCTCAAGCTGCTCCATTAGAGTGACAATCAAGGGAGGAGGAGAAGGAACTACAGGATGAGGGTCAGAATGTTTGTCTTCAAAATCGTCTCTATTTCTTTTGTGCGGAAGAGAAGGAGGTGTGCGTGAGGAAAAAGCAATTAGAGCGTTCAGATAAAAGAAAAGAAAAGAAAACAGAGATAAAGTGATGAGACAAAAGTACTGATCATACAAATGGTATATATATGGTTGACGAATAAGAACAATTTCAGAAAATAATATCAAAGAATGCAATTGGCCTTCTATCATAATGAGTACAAACGTTGGGAACTGAAGAAGTGAAATGAACGACTTGAGAAGGTACAGAGAAAAGAAGCAGGAAAGCATAGATAGGAAATTGAAAAGTCATAATAAAAAGTATATTTAACACCGATTATATACATTTTACACCGGTTCAATGTAAATCCGATGAAAATATTTCATCTTATTTACAAAAATGCCACATTTCATTTGTTCTAAAAGCTTCTCCACAAGGTCTGAAGAAGTTAAAGAAAAGAAGCGGGAAAAGTATAGATAGGAAACTGAAGAGTCAAAATAGAAAGTATATTTAACACCGGTTATATATATTTTACACCGGTTCAATGTAAATCCGGTGTAAATATTTTATCTTATTTACAAAAATGTCACCTTTTATTTGTTCTAAAAGCTTCTCCACAAGGTCTAAAGAAGTTAAAGAAAAGAAGCAGGAAAGCATAAACAAGAAATTGAACAGTCAGAATATGACGCAGCTAATCTACACCTATTGATATTAGTATCCGGCATAGTAACTATATTTTACACCGGTGATGTGTTAATCCAGTGTAACTATTTTATCTTATTTACAAAAATACCATTGGTCATTTTTTTAAACTGTCTCTGCAAGGACTGGTTTAAAAATGGGGCTTTAAAAAGCATATTTTATACCAGTGTAATAAACCTTTTTGTGTTTATGCGATTTGAAACTCGAGAGGGACCCAATAGATCACTATGAATGATTTGAAATGGTTTGTATGCATGATAACAGAGAGGAGAAAAAGATGTACGTTAATGTTTGGCAGGCTCACAAGAGTCATAATAAAACAGAGAAAGATTTTTTATTGAAACAGATAGAAGGAAACAATTGAGTCATATACTAAAATTTGGATGTCTTAATCACTTATGCCATAACTTCAATTCACTAGTTTTAGAGAGAGACACTTTATTACAGGAAGTAGAGATATAATCATCCAGGTAGTAAAGGCCCTCCAACTCCTTAACAACTCCAATCGTCATCCCTGTAAGTAAGTCCTAGAAAACACAATGTTTAACAAAGAAATTAGCATAACATTTTTCATCTTTAGCTAACTGACTAACAGATAGTAAGTTGCATTTGAGATCCAGGACACGTAAAACCACATGAAGAGTAAGAGTTGGAGACACTTTAATACTACCAATACCAGTAATGGGAGCATCAGATGCATCAGCTATCTTAACAAAAACCTGAGATTAAGCAGCAGTATGAGTAGAAAATAGTGACCTATCATTAGTCATGTGATCTGAGGCCCCCGAGTTGACTATCTAGTAGTGTTTAGAGTATGTACCTTAATGGTATTCAAGGTGTGAGAAAAATTACCTTTTTTCACAATAGTAGCTATAGGTTGCTTACGATTCTGGTGATTAGACTCTAAGGTAGCAAGTCTGTCCAGAATCTAACTCAAGGTATCATTCTAATTGTGTGAGATAGAGGGTTACACATCATCATCCTTTGAAGCATCAACAAGGTAACCATGTCCTCTATTCTTCTTCAGCTTCCATCCTACTGGTTTGCCATGTATATCCCAACAAGTGTCTTTAGTATGTCCTATTTTTTTATAGTGTTCACAAATAGGACGTTCCTTTGAGTTTTTAGGATCTATAGACTGAGTAGCTAGAGCAGAAGCCTCCACATTAGGCTGACGAGGTATTACAGAACTAGTGGGTATTACTTGCCGGTAAGTTTCTTCATTCATAAACAGAGCAAAAACCTCCTAAATATATGGTAAAGGATCTTGGGCAAGGATAAGTCCTCTCACATCATCATATATAGGATTCAAACCTACAAGAAATTTGAATAGCCTATCTTTTTCTACATCCCTTTTGTTATTCGCAGCATCTCCCACACAGAGCCATACCTTATCCTTGACAAGATCTAAGTCCTGCCACAATGAGACCTTTCCATGGTAGTAGTTAGTGAGAGTCATGGCATCTTGCTTCAGTACCCAAATTCGTGACTGAATGTCAAAGACTCTGGCTACATTCTTGTTGTTGCTGTAAGACTCTTTCAATGCTAACCAAATATCCTTAGCTACGGTAGAAACATGAAAGGTTTCTTTACTGAGGATATCATTGAATTGATCAGCCACACACGCACAATGGAGTTTTCTGACTTCCACTATCGCCATTCACGTTCATCAGTCTTTGTCAGTTCGGTGATTTCGCCATTGATGTACCCCCATTTCTCGCGACCATCAAGAGCAAGTTGCATGGATTGTGCCTACTCTTGATAGTTGTCGCTGCCAGTGAGCTTATCTGGAACAATGAGTACCTTAGAATTGCCAGAAACAGGCCATGAAGGGAACCCATGTGTCACGTCATTCCTCAGTTGTCCATTCTCCATTTTTTGGTCTGCAATAGTTTGGTTTGTCTCCAATGTAAGCTCTAATACCATGAAGACTAACGCAATGTAGAAACAATTTTTGGAATATATTTTCTGAGTATATATTTTATTGATCATACCATATCATATATATACACTAGAGAGTGATCTCAGTCCAAGAATCATAGTGTTGATTTACAAGGAGTAATAAATGCAAATAATATCATATCATAGCTAATCTAATCATATATTCAATAATTATAATATCTACAGAATCAGCATAATATTATCTACACTATCATTATGTAAGTATGGTAAGTACCAACCTCCTGCTACTAGAACATGCAGAGAGGGTCAAAGGGGAGTGGCAAAAAGACAGAAATTGGGAATCTATTGGTCCAAAACAAAACATAGGGGTTAGAAGTGGGATAAAGCTGAAAATAGAGGAGCAAAATAAGGAAGTCATGGTGAATGGATGGTTATCAGCTGGATGTATAAAAAAGAAGAGCAGGGAAGGTGGAGAGAGCAGAGAAGAACTTGGAAGCGTGGCTTTGGCCTTTGGATGGAGAGTGCCAACCTCAAAAGTTTGGCAAATCTGTTGTGTTCTATAATTCCGTGTTTTCTTTTGAGTTTGTGGTATCTGGTGTGCGCTTTCTGTATATTTTGCTCTTTGTTATCCATGCATCATAATTTGTGAAGATTCTTTTGTTCCTTGAAGACGACATTCTATATAATGAACAGAGGGATAAACAAACTACTACATTCTAGTGAGTAACATTTACCTACGTATGAATCTAAATTATATTCACACACATATACACATAATTTTCAAACCTCCTATCATTAGAGGGAGATATATCATCAGAGTGGTAATTAATTCAGCACAATACAATATACAAAAAAGAAATGAAACCATGCAGTGCAATAGAGTCATTCAAAAGAACGATGGAATGGCAAAGTAATCCATGTCAAGCCTCATTAATAAAAGCAAAAAAAAAAAAGTGTTAACTATGGATTCCAAAATTACATTATCCTAGTGCGTTTTAATATATTATGCACGTGGCTTTTTCAACTGTAGATATTACGGTCGTGATCTATTCTTTCGGATATTACGTTTTTATCTTTTCCATGTTCATTTAAAATCTTTTATTTTTATGTTTATAACAAACAAGACAGAACTTATGGAGAAATAAAAACCTTAAAGACACAATGCAAGGGTCTCCAGTTCTACCAAGACAAGTAACTTGCCTTATATGTTAGCCTTCAATACATTTTTCACTTTCATTTCAAGTTCGGTGTTAATACATCTAGAAAAGAACAACTTGCACTTAGGAAAAGTAGAGTTAATGGATACCCAGAATGATTAAATGAAGCCAGATATCCCCAACGTTAAGGTTATCAATATTTTGTACCGCAGGCCCAACAAATTGCTTTATCGAAGAAGTGGACTCTTGTGAACTGGTATGATCCATTACACATGTGAATTGTATCATCAGCTACTATTTATGTGCCTGGTATAATGTTGATGTCGATTACCCCTCCCTTATCTTTCTCTGTACTTGGAGTTTTACTTTGGACATTATATAAGGGTCGCCTATATAGATCATATAATTCTATTATACTCTATCAAAATTTAAGTTTTTAAATAAGTTATTAACTAAGAGATTCTGCTCAATAACTTGGTTAAACGCTCTCTTTAATCGTCTTCTTTTTTTATAGTATTGTTAGATATTTATTATTTATTATAACCTATTTAGATATTAATTAGGATAATTAATAAATATTTCTGAGTGTAACCCGTAGTCATTGGGCCCAATTCAAGGTGGGTTATTGACTCAATTTATTTGAAGTTAATTTTCTGATGGTGAAAATTAACAATTGAGTTTTATCGTACGATCATTTTCTGAGTCCAGAGTGATACCTAGTTCTCAACTTTACTTTAAAGGTTCCCTACTGGTGACGGCTGAAAATAAGTTGCCATCGATGTGCCTAATCACCAGCTGGAAGAACATGTTGTTTATCTGATAGTGTTCCCTTTTGACATGTATCCTAATTGATCCCAATTCTCCTCAGATCAATCAAGCTAATGGTGAGAGGTAACTTTAAGTCTTCCGCTGCATCTCATTTAGGTTTTATATTTGAGTATGTTATAATCTGGATTGATTATACTATGATTGAAATGTTTATTTTCTCACAAGTATTTCATATTTACTTAATCTACTCTCTTCACTGACACATCCGATAACCTTCTTTATACATACCCAAATTACCTCAAACGATTCTTTATACTTAGTTTTAAAAGGGTTTGTAGCCTAAATTTTGGTTTGGAAAAATTTTAAAACAGTTATATTTGTGTAAAAAGACTTTTGGATCAAATTATAGTTTAAAACTAAAATTTTAGATAAGAGACTATCTTTTAAAATAGTAAAAGAGCTTGTATACTACTCAATTACTATTTTTTTTCTTACACCATCTCTCATTTCTCCTCATTTTTCTCTCCCTTTTCTCATATTTCTTATCTTTTCTCTACCATCTCTCTTCTTTCCTCTTTTCTCACTTTTTTCACTCTTTCTCCTCTCTCATATTTTTAATAAAATCATACCATTTTCTAGTAATTTTATAATTACAAATGTCCTTTTAGTAATAATTATTCAAATACTCATTTATTTATAACTAATTTTTTTTATAAATTCTTCTCTAAAAATTATTTTCTAAAAATTGTCTAAAAATAATTTTCTTATAAGTTATTTTTTAAATTTTTATCTAAATAAATTCTGAATGTCCCTCGGGAAGACATTTATACGGTTGAGCCACTAGAAGGAATAAGAGATGCTAAAGAACAAATACTAGTCCTTGGAGGAGAAGTTTGCATGTGGGGTGAGACAGTTGATACTTTAGATGTTCTGCAAACAATTTGGTCTCGAGCCGCCGCGGCAGGTTAACTTTTCATCATGTCTATGCTAATCTATTTAGGATTCTTTTAGTGTTTACATATTGATCACTGGTAGGGCTCACTCTATGAGTCTATCAACTACTCCTTCTAATCCCTTTTATAAGTTACAATATCATGTTTATAAGTCACATTTTAGAAAATTCTAAAATTTTAATATATATATATATATATATATCCTCAATAAATTATGTCTCTCTCATCTCATTTTTTCCTATTTTTTTATCATCTATTTTTCTATTAATTCTCCCTCTCACTCATCTATGTAAATAAGCGTATTTTTTAAAAGTTGTATTTTATACCTATTTATTACCTTTAACTAATTTTAACATATTTTTTTATATACATAATTCATTTATGTGTATCTTATAAAAAGGACCGGGAAGGAGTATAAGGTTAGCATAATTTCTGTAGGTAGGATCAGAAATTATCACATGTGCTATATTGCTTGTTGGTCTTCTATATAAGGATTTATTACCTTATATAGACATACCTTCTTTGTCTTCTTTCCCGTTGGTTTGATATGCTACTGGAACTAGAAGCTGTCATATATTAGAGAATGCTAGACTAACTACCTTTTCATGACAGAACGCTTATGGAGTCCCAAAGATTCTACAAACAGGAGATGTTAGCTTCCCTCCATTGCACCGGCTGCAATACTTCAGATGTCTCCTGAATCGACTTCCAGCCACTCCTGTCATAATGTTATTTTTATACAAAAAAGTTTAGATAGATTGGACACCAGTCTCCCACTAAAATTAAGACTCATAAAATATTTATAAGAGACTTACGAGATCACCAATTAAATAATCTTTCACAATAGTAGCAGGAATTGAACTCATATCCTTATAGGATACAAGCCTATTCTTTATCATCATTGTCAACCCTTGGCCTCCTTTCCCATACTATTTTGCTAGAAACGCTCCTCCTGGTCCAGGGTCATGCTATGAGCATTAATGCTTTTCTGGCTTTATTCCTGCAGTCCATTAATAAGTGCTACAAATAATGTTTCCAGGTCTAGCATAGGGTAAAAGTAAGCAGTGTTCAACTTAGATGTTCAAGCTTCTTGTTCAACCTCCATTTAGCTACTAGTGAATAAATTATCCCTTTGAGCTTCCTGGTAAAATATGAATGGATTTGGGAAGAATTATATGTAATTTGTTGTTGAAATCAATAGTAAAAAAAACTTCACTTTCTTTATAATTTAATAATTTCAGAGACCATTTCTATTTTAAGCCGACACTTCAATTAAATTTTTAATGTTGTTAGCAATATTTCATTAAAAATTCTAAAATACTTAATTTTAATAATTCAATCTATGTTAAAAAACTAAAATTACTAATTTATCCTTTGTGATATTAAAGTTCCATATCCATTATGATGTTTTACATGTGTTTAGAATATTGTTTTAGCTAACTTGTGTATTTAAAACTTTAAAAATTACTAAATAAATAAGTTCGCATAAGTAAAAAATTAACTTAAACATAGTTCTTAAACAACATTTAGGTTAAAAGAGATATATGTTGGTCCAAAATATTCTATTTAACAGTTAATTAATAATTAGGTGAATGACTAATGGGGTGAGTTTAACAGAAAAGACTAATATCGCGTAATATAGTAAATTAAAGTTTGAATTTTTGCCAAAAGAGAAGTTTACATTTAGTAGACAATGTCTATAATAAAATTGCCTATAATATATATACTTAACAAAAAAAAATATAGTAATAATTAGGTGAAAGGAAATAGAATTTTAAAAGTAAAGGAAGGTTTGTTTTGTATAAATTTTAATTTCATAGAATTCTTACGTGAATTTTAAAAATAGAAACAGATGTTTTTGTTATAAATAAGATAAGATGGTGTATTTTACTCTACATATGAATTTGGGAGATAGTTGAGCTTAACATACACAGAAAGCTCTTGATATTATAATTGGAATTATTGCTGGTTTTCAAATTATGTGTATAAAATTTGTCTGTATTTAAAAAGGAAAAAGACAATAAAAGATATTTTAAAATTTAAAATAATAAAAAAGGCTTCTGAATTTTAAAAATGATAGGTTGGGCCTCATGCATAATTTTTTCTTCATAAATTTGAGAAAAAAACAAAATTACCCTTTAGTAATTAACTAATCTTAAAATAAGATTTATGATTTAAACAATGTGATTTACTATTCATCATCTTACCCTAAACTGTCATCGTTCATTTTCTATTCACCTATCATCCACCCTCTCTTCTGTCGACAATGAGCATAGAAGCAACAGGAAGAAGCGTCAGGAGAGCAGGATGATGGCGACAACAAGGCACATCGGCAAAAAGAGACAGCAACGGTGCAGTGAGTCAGGACTAGCAGCGACGTCCATGCACAGTAGCAATAGCAATGCACAATACATACATGAGATAGAGGCAAAACATATATGAATATAAGCGATGACACAGTTCAACCATGGGTTGCCATAAAAGTGATTGTTCTTACTTATTGCACTATTGATTGTCCTGTTCTACATGCGCTTCTTCCTTCTGCTTCTATATTCACCATCGATGGAAGAGAGAGGTGAAGGATGGGTGAATAGGAGATGAATGATGTGGTGAGTAATAAATCTCATTGTTCAAATTGTTAAAATTATTGCTCATGTTGTAAATACTATTATAGTAGTTGCAAACCCCAAAGTAATTGCATGCAACTATATTGTTTTAGAATAATAAATGTCTTAATTGAAGTTGTTAAAACTATTAATCAAATAATAAATTCTATTGCAAGAGTAGTAAATGATCAAAAAATAATTTTATTTTTTTATTCTAAATTTATAAATGATAGATTGGGTATGATGTTCAATTTACCCATTTTAAAATTCAAAAATTATTTTTATCTTTTTAAATTTTAAAATATGTTTTATTGTACTTTCCTTATTTAAAACCTTATTTAGTCAAGCAGTAGATCAATTAGATTGTAAAATAGGTGGATTAAATTTGAATTTCACCTCATTAAAAGAGACATATGATGAGAGTATCTTAATCACAAAGTTTTGATCCTCATCAGTAAGATACTTGAGATATCTTAATCACCTTGTTAAACAATGACTTTCTCCTAAGTTTTTATATTTGCGTCGATAACTTTCTTACCATTAATACGTTCTTTTCACTTCCGAAATGTAACGTCAAATCAGTTAACAATTGTTCATGACTTTAAAAAAAGTTTAAAGTAATAAATCAGATTTAATGTCTCGTGTAAAAGCGATAAGTTAAGTTGAACTTTGATAGGCTCAATGAAAGTAAAGAAGAGAAACAAAAAAAGAAAGTGATATGTTAAAATGTCAAAAGTATTTGTTATAGTTTTGTTTAAAAGTAAAACTTTGCTATAATGGCTTCCAAGCATTGGATCCAGAGCTAATCATCATGATTCATTTAGATTTGATGCACTATTTGATGGAGTAATTATTTTTATAATTTTTTAAGTTAAAGTATTATTGATTTTGAGCCATGTATATATTTAATAATACATTGTTTAATTATACTAACTTTTTATATATAAAAACATATAATCGAGTTAAATGTAAATATTATTAAATTTAATTAAGAGTTACTTTTTAAGATGTATTTTTTATATTTACAAAAATCTAAACTTAAAATATTATACTTAAATAGCTAAAATCATTTTTACTATAACTAATGTTTGTGTAAATAAATGAATTTTTTCATATAGCTAGATGAAATATATGGAGAGAGAAAAATTTCAAAGTATTGCATTCTTTTTGTGCTGATAAACACCCCTTGGTTGAATCAACCTTTGATGGCTAATACTATTAAGAGAGCATTTCAGCAACCACCATAGTAAGGAGAATTTTTCAGTCAGGATCCAAAAAGTTGTAAAATATCAAGAACCCCATAATTATGAAATATCTATAAGAAAAAGGAGCTAAATTGAAATTAATTTTTATTAGATAATTATCAAAATATTTTAGAAAAAACTATATTAAAAGTACTTATACTTTTTCTAAATTTTTAATTTAGTATCTTTATATTTTTCTATATTAATTAATTTTTTTAATTTTATTATAGAATTATTGTCAACAAAATATAAATAATAGAATCATACTTACATCAAATTTTTTATATATATTTTATCAAATTCTCCAATCACATCTGACTATATATATTATTTTTTATTTAGGTTTAAATTAAATAAAAATGTTAAAAAAATGACATATAAAAAAGTAAGATTGTAGAATTTAATGAAATAGATACACAAATTTAATATAAGTTTTCTCCTAAATAATATAACAACTATAAATAATATAATTAGCAAACAACTATAAATAATATAAAATATCTTAAACCTTAAATTCTAAATCCAATATACCCTTAAAAACTTTAGCGCAAAAATGCATATCCGTAAATTAATGCCCGACACTTGTAATGAAATTATTTGGAACTAGAAAAATTTAAAGAAAAATTATTTTTTTATAAATAATTAATTATAGAAAATGAAAATAGTTATACCACTAAAGTTGATACAACAAGGTTTATGAAAGGAGAAGTTAGTAGCGCATCGGTTTTATAGAAAGATAAAGGATTGAACCAGCAAGTCCATATATCCTTTTTTAGGGTGCGGTTGAAATTAGAGTGAGAGTAAATTCTTCTTATATGTAACGACACAGATGTAATTCAAGGAAGCACCAAATGCCTCACGACCATAGTTAGGCCTTGAAATCATGTGGAGTGGTCCTCCTCTTCACTAAGAGTTGAGAAAATGGATAAAGATGGAGATAAAACTTGGGGAGAAGGACGAAAGATATCTAAAATGTGCAAAATCCAATTTAGATCTTAAAATGGCTTAATCCTTGTGAACTTTCTATAAACTTGTTTGGAATTAAATTCTGAAATGAAATTACCTGAATGTCTTTAATTATCACAGTGTTAGTTGTTGAGGCTTTTGATAAGTTAAAATTGTTATTGTTGTTGATATTTAACAGCCTACTAACACTTTTTAATGTAAAAAATGAATTTCTTTTGAATTAGTTGTCATTGTCTTGATAAGTTAAAATTGTTACTCCTTATTAAACTGTTATTGTCATTTTAATTTTTCGTTTATTAAATTTTAAATTCGAGACATTTAGATAAATTCACTATTGAATTTAATCTCAATCTTTTTTTTTCCCAACAAATTTAATCTCAACCTAGTTCCTAGAAAATTCACAATAATCAAGTCATTTTGAGGTCTTGAAATGAAAATGTTCATAATAAAATATACATAACCTCCTCAATTCAAGATTAATTTTAGTTGTATATAATTCCTATGGTTAAAAGTTTAAAATTAACCCCTGATCTTTCATCTTTTAACCACTAAACCTTGTTATATA
The DNA here is from genome assembly GCA_037074615.1 of Leucaena leucocephala. Classification (NCBI taxonomy): domain Eukaryota; kingdom Viridiplantae; phylum Streptophyta; class Magnoliopsida; order Fabales; family Fabaceae; genus Leucaena; species Leucaena leucocephala. The sequence continues at coordinate 5,024,493 of CM073561.1, read as the reverse complement.
AAAGAAAATTATTAAATCTAACAGAATGCATGCTATATTATGTTAATTAGATCCCTTAGCAAATTAGGTGGAATTTTTTATACTTCATGAATTAAATGGTGAAGGTTTAATTTTGTTATTATAACAAAAGTGAACCATAATTTCCCTTCTTCCGGTCTCTTTTTCTCTTCCCTCTGCAACATCTTTTTGTTATAGACATTAAAAATATAGGGTAAATGTGTATCAAGCACCCTAAATTAATTTTAGAGAAGCAATTAACACCCTAAAGTATTTAAGGGTATAATTAGTACCCTAAACTAATTTTAGAGGTGTGACAAGTACCTTAAAATATTTAAATTAGTACAATTATATATTTTTACTAATAGAAGTACAAATTTATATCTGATCCATATCACGTAAATTTTTTATTTTAATATATTATTATTTAAAATATCACATCTTTCATATTATTTAAAAAAGAGTACTGAATAAACTTTAAAATTGACATTATATATAATTTATATGTAAAAATTGAGAAATTTTAAGATTTATTTAGTACAATTTATTAAAATAATATTACACATATGGCATTTTAAATAATAATGTGTTGAAATAAAAAATTTATATGGTATATATCAAATAAAAGTTTATATTTTTATTAGCAAAGAGGCAAAATTGTAATAATTTAAATATTTTAGGGTATTAATTATACATCTAAAATTAGTTTAGAGTACTGATTATATCTTTAAATATTTTAGAGTATTAATTATTTATTATAAATTATTTTAGAGTATTAGATATACTTTTACCTAAAAATATATTCACAGTAGCCATGGGACTTCAATGGTTTGTAGCAGAGAATGAGTAAAGGAGCTCGTGTTCATTGTAAGCATGATGAAATTTCACGTAAACCCAAAAAATAAAAACCATCTTCAGATTTGAAGGAAGAAGATGGTGGAGATAGGTGATCACTATTCCAAAAGCTGAAACAAATAGAAAAAAAAAGGAGACATTAGAGAGAGAGAGAGACGAGTGTATTGATGAAAGGGGAATTAGGGCTTACAATTGATAGATAGAATGACAAAAGTACCCTTTAAACAATGCATTCAATTAATGAAATATTAAAATTTTCATGTAATTTTCCAAGTAATTCTAACTAGTATGTATGGCACATATTTTATTAGATTTAACAATTTTCTAACTTCAAGGGGTTAATAGTTAAAATTTAAAAAATCAGGGTGTTAGTTTAAAACTTTTAAAAATAATAAAAGTTATATATAATTGACATAAAATTTGAGGAATTGTATGCATTTTAACTTTATATATATATATATATATATATATATATATATGTTTATTTCTTGAATTCTTATTCTAAAATTTTAAAATATTATATTTGAGGTATGATATTATGTGATCCAAATCCATATTTCTCTCGATCTGTTTAGTTCCACTTATCAAATATGATATACTTGATGGGAATGATATTGTTTGTCAAATTTTTATTTCTTTTAGTCACCCAAAATAATATAGGAAAATGACATATGGATCCCGTGGGAGCAATTAAATGCTAAAAAAGTCCTAAAAAATATCATAATTAATTTAAAATCCCATGGGATCTCAGATGACTTTTTTTAACTATAAAAATACATAATTGCCCCTGTGAATTAGAAACATAATACAGAGCAAATGGGAGTTGCGCGCTTTGGTGTGAAAAGAATAGGGGGAGAAAGCATGACAAGAGAGAGCGTATGATGGACTGCTCTGGTTCAATCTCACAGTCTTTTTTCTGCTTCAATAAGGTGTTATGCTAGTGAGGCTACTACACTTTCTGTCTGCGAATTCCTAGGAAGAATTATGAATTAGTTGGCCACAAGCTTGTTTCTATTTCAAACAAGCAAATCAACTTCCTTTATGAAAAATTTACCCTTGGTACTGTTGGAAACTTTAGTCAGAATTGATTGAGTTGTATGCTAGAAGTATGGATAGACAATGAAGTTAAATATAGTGGCACAAGCACTGACGACTTTCTAGTGGGTTATGCATTCAGTGGAAATAGAGACACTGTGAAGAAGACTCGCTTTTAGGCGTGATTCTTTGTACACGTTGAGGTAACTTTTTATTAATGGGAGGGACTTGTTAGATTAAATTGCAAAATTCATCAAGGAATATGTGTGAATAATCTCTTCTTGGAATGAGTACATAAAAGTTTGCAGTTATTCATCATTTATAATTGAGCATATGTTCAACTTTGTATAATCTAGCTTGCCTTATTTGTAAAATCCAGCTTGCCTTATTCTCTCAAGGGTGCACAATTATTTTTGCTTTGTCTTGGACATATTTGACAAAGTTATTAATATCTTCCATTGTATTTTTGGGATGTTCTTGTATGTAAGAAGAGATTAAGCATTCACTTGTTTTGACAGTTTGAGAATTTGAATTCATCGTAAACCAACTTTTGGATTTTGAACCTGGGAGCCTGTGGTGGGAGTTTATTTACTAGTGATGGATGAAGCTCAGGCTAGTTCTAGCTCCTACCTCCTTTCCTGCAAAGACTTATGAGATGGTCGACAATCCTTCTACAGATTCGATTCTTTCTTGGAATGAGATGCCCTGCATATCACTTGTAATAATTTGGTATGACTTGTTTTCTCAGCAATAACTTCTAACTCCCTATCTTAAGTTGGATGTTGTGTCCTCCAATGTTTGGGTGATTTATAGTATGAGTAGTCTATATTTTTGTTCTGCTTTGCCTAAACCTGTGCTGAATTGTGATGTTAATACGTGCGTTTGAAATTTGAATTTTCTCTATGATCATATCCTTGTGTTACATAACCATATGGTGAATACAATTAGAAAGTAACCTTCAGTGTCACTCCCAGGTGATAATGATATTTTATAGTTGTCAAGAGTCAAAGATGGAATTTCCACTTTTTACATAGAACTACAGATGAACATATATGGAAGTGATCTAATAATGTATTTTGAGTCTTGATAAGTCCTATATGGAGCTATGGCTGAATTTTCCAATAAATGTTTGTAGGATAGGAGGAAATGTATTCAATAACTTTTGTTTTGGTTTAATAGAAAGTGATATATGAGTGAATTTTGAAAGGACTTTAAGCAAGTGAATAAGTGAATATTCATGTAGCTATTGAATATAATAGCAATGACAACAATTATAGAGGAAAAAGTAAATACTGAAATGACTGTTACTACAATGACAACTTTTTTAATAAAGGACATTGATCACAAATCAAAGTTGTTAGATTAAGAATATGAGCATTTTGTACCTGCTTTGACTCTCCTAAAAATCTTTTCCTCTTTCATAGTTTCCATCAAAGAATCAAGCTTCATCTTGAAAATCCTATAGAGAATATCAAGACGATCATATGGATTTAGCCCATTCTTCTTGCAAAATCATTTTATCTCTAGCCATGTAGGATTGCATGTGAATGTCAAGAAGATGTCAGGAAAACCTGCCCATTTACATATAGTCATAGTATCTTGATAATTCTGAAGCATATATCTTGCACCTACAGTAAATGAGGATGGCAAAATAATCCTTTTCCCAGTTAATCTGGGATCTGTTACCCCTCTAGATATTGCATATGCTAATCCTTGATATAATCAACTCTTAATTATTTCTAATGATTCCTGATGTAATCAAGTCGTTCACTCTCAACTATGGAATACCAATCTACAATGAATTGTTGAAGTAACCTCTTCGAGTGTAGAAGAGTTGATACCTCACATTTTCTATTCATCAATTTGAAAGCTATTGAATATAATAGCATATAAGACAAACCAAATGAGATATATGCTTCATCTGTGACCAAGTGGTCAAACCCATATAGACATTGGTTGATGGCACAATCCATTGCTTTTCTTTTCTTGCCTCAAATGGTTAATCCTGATTAATGTAATCATGTATTAAATAATTAAAGAAATATATGTAAGGCTATTAATTTATAGTTTTATGGACACATATAAACATGATTTGGGAGGAAAACATGAGTTGTTATTATATTAAGCGATAGTTGTTAATATAAGTGGTTGAGTTGTTAATAATTTGTGTTTGGTGCATGTCGTATCTCACAATTATACACCATGCAATCATACATGTATCTCACAATCATGTATACAATATCATACACCATGCAATCATATTTGTGTAATTGCCTTGTGCATTCTCTTTTTTATTTTGTGAATTGTAAAGTATATATATATGAAGTTATATTCTCATTTTAATGATGTTGGGAATAAATGTATAAGTAGCTATCATATAATGTATTACAAATTTTTTTAAGGAATATATGATAACGTGTATTATCCTATGTTATTAGTAATATGATATTTGCTTCTTTGATAGTTGTATTTCAAGTTATTTTTATTCAATATTCTCAACAGTAGAAAAGAAAGTTGTTTTTGTTTTGAATAAAAGAAAGTTCTTGTACAACTTATCAGATAATTCAACAATACTAGAAATGGAGAGAATGAAGCTAAAACTTGAAACTCTAGTTGAAATTGCAGATAAACTAATTTAAGCATGTAACAATTTTATGACACAAGACTATCGATATGCCAAACAGGATTTGACTGTAGTAAATGATGTTATTAATAGTATGAATGACTTTGCACTGAGGATGGAAAGTGAGAGCAATAAATTTTTTGTCATATCTCATATAACATTTTTATGTTATTAATAAAAGAATTTTATGTTGTTGAATCATATGATTTTGTACCATATCTCATAAATTTTTTGCCATATTAAAGGAATAACAAAAATAACAACTCCAGCACTTAAAAGTAACAACTCCATATTGAAGGAAGAACAACTCCAGTAGTAGGAAATAACAACCCCATAATAAAAAAAAGGACAACTGAACCATTGTAAATAACAACTGTCCACGACAGCAAAAATAACAATTCTAACACTTAAAAATAACAACTCCATATTGGAGGAATAACAACCCCATAGTGAATGCATAATAACTTAACTATTGAAAAATAACTCGATCACGACAGCAAAAATAATAAGTACATCACTTAAAGATAATAACCCCATAGTGAAGGAATAACAACCCCGTGGTCAAGGCATAACTTACATTGAAAAATAACTTACCCATGATAGCAAAAATAACAAGTCCAGCACAAAATAATAACAACTCTGTATTGAAGGAATAACAATCTCGTAGTGAAAGCATAACAATTTAACCACTGAAAAATAACTTACCCATAATAGTAAAAATAACAAGTCAAGTACTTAAAAATAACAATCATATAATGAAGGAATAACAACTCCGTGTGAAGGCATAACAACTTAACCACTGAAAAATAACTTACCTAAGACAACAAAAATAACAAGTCTCACACTTAAAAATAACAACTCCATATTAAAAGAATAATAACCTTGTAATAAATGCATAACAACTTAACTATTGAAAAATAACTTATCCATGACAGCAAAAATAACAAATCCACACTTAAAAATAACAATCCCATATTAAAGTAATAATAACCCGTGTGAAGGCATAACAACCCCATAAAAGCCTTTCTATTCCCCATAATTAGAGTTTATCCTTGTTGAAAAGATTAAATAAGTCCTTTGGAAACTTAGCTTGAACATTCTCTCATCTAATGGTGTATGTGCTTTGAGAGACTTTTTTGTGGACAGAAATTGTTCATTTGGATATTGTGTTCCAGAAACACTATTGCATGCTATCAGATACTGTAGAAGCTAAAAAGGTATGGTGTAAGCCTATAAAAAATCCCATCATATTGATTTTTTCTCTTTGTGTGCAGTGAGTAGATTGCATGAAACATAAATCATGATGAGCAAATTTAGAGACATAAAGGAGTAAATTGGAAAACCTTATTTGCTATTGCCAATTGGTGGATTTTAAAAGATAGATGAAATACAATCTTTTTACCCGATGGTCAAGTCGGTGAAGTTCTCATTTTAGCCGTATCCAAAATGCTATAGAACATAGCTTCATGCAGCAAGGGTAAGGATTGAAGGAAATATGTTTACACCTACAAACAGCTACAACCATCCATGTGTACACTGGGTTCATTTGAATATTGATGGGTGAATATACAGTTTGGATGAGACAGCAATTTGTGGCGGGTTTGATTCAAGACTTCCATAGTAATTGTATTAAGGGATTCATGAGAAAGCAAGGTACGACAAGCTACATTGAAGCATAACTTCAAAAAATCTCTTGAGGGATGGAGATTTGTTGGAGAATTCTTGAAAATTAAGATGAAAAATAGGCAAATGGAAGAGTTAATGAGAATTACTATTGATAAAAATTTTACCACAATGATACATCGAAGCACAAGAAACTTAAAAATCCTCAAACATTTCTCTCTCTTCTTTCTCTCTGTATCAGTTACTGTAACTACATGCTTCCTTATAACACTTTCTCTTATTCTTTCACATTAGAGCGCGCCAAGTGTACACCACTATTTATTATTTTTTATTTCAGAATGATAGTTATGTCTTTTCAAGTTGAAAAAAATTTTATTTGAGGTCCCATGGGACTTGAAATTAATTATATCATTTTTTGAGACTTTTTTATCATTGAATTGCTTCTATGGGACTAAAATGTAATTGTTTTGAAATAATATTTGCAAGTAATCCTTAGGAATGATATTTTCCATGTTTTTCAGGTCAACAAATTTTTTTTGTACTTTTGACCAAGGGTCTGTTTGGATTAGCTTTTGGAGAATAGATTCTAGGAAGAATAGATTCTGGAGAATATATTTTAGGAAGAATAGATTTTGGGAATAAAGATGTTTAGATAATTAGTAGTAGAATTACTTTTTATATTGATAAATTATCAAAAAGGGCATGATTTAATTACAGTATGAGAGATGAGAGAGGGTAGAGAAGAAATAGGAGATAGGAGAGAGGAGAGAGGAAATAAGAGAGAGGAGAGAGTGTAGAGAAGAGAGATGAAATAGGAGATAGGGTGAAGAAGAGAGATGAGAAAGGAGAGAGATGAGAGAGGAGAGAAGGTATAAAAAAATTAGGGGTAAGATAGTAATTGGATAGTCTATAAACTCTTTTACTGTTCTAAAAGCTATTTTCAGTAGCTTATTCAAAACTATTGTTTTAAATCATGGTTTTGGCCAAAATCAATTTTAGACAAAAATAACTGTTTATTTTAAATTTTTCTAAATTAAAATTTTGCTCAAAATTAATTTTCAAAAGTGGCTTCCAAATAGGCACTAAGTCACAGTATGCCTAACATGCAGATGATTTTTTGTTTTTGTCTTATACAAATTAATTTTTTATTTTTAAATTTTTAATCATTAAAATATTTATTAAAATGTTATCTTCCAAATTTCATCTTATTTTTCTTAAAGAAAGACAAAATGATATATTAATAAATATTATCAGATCTTAGAAGGAATCAAAAGAAACAAAATTAAAATGCAGCAAAATCTTGATAAGAAATTAAGAGAAATTGTACAAATAACAAAAGAAAGGAAATGCTCAAACAAATCTTGTGATCGGATTGAATGGTGGCAATACGGACGAAAGTTTATTTGATAAAGTTGTTTTTTTTATAAAAGAAATCTAAGTAATTTTTATGGCAAAAGTATACGTATTTAATTCTCTAATTTTATATAATGTTTTAATTTAATTATTTAATTTTACATAGAGTATTTTTTTAATTTTCAATTATAATACTGTTAATCTTTAATGATATTTTGTGCTAGCTATTATTAATTTTAAAAACTAAACTTAATGCATTAGTATTTAAAGATATTTTGTCAATATTTAAAATTTTAATTGTAATTGTTAATAAAACTAATGATTTAAGATTAACAAATTAAAAAGATATCTTATAAAATTAAGACACTAACATAAAACTTTATTTAAAACTAAAGAAAGTGTATTTTTGGTGAAAAATATTTTTTAATAGGGTTTAAATCGTATTTTCCTGTAGATAGTTAGAAACTAATCTATCTAAACATAGAGATAATCAAGATAAGTTTTAGCTTCTTCAACAAATAGTAAAAAATCATTTTAATCCATAAGAAACATTGATAATAAGAAATAATTTTCCGTATTTTCAATATTTTTTAAACAAAAAAAAAGTGAAAGTAAAGTAAAAGTACTCATATATAGTTTTGGCAAAAAAAAAAAACTTTTTAATCAATAAGATATAAGAAATTGAACTAAAAATTTAACAATCAAATATGGCGATTTGCATGGTTAATAATAATATTCATGTTTTACCATTAATAATAATAATAATTAAGGGGTTTAGTTGACTGTGTGGGGGCATTCAGGATCCTGTGAAGAAACGTTAATCAGACATGTCTTTTTGTGTGACAAAATTTAATAAGAGGGAGAGCCTTCTTTATTACTCTCTCCTCTATTCACCCATTTCTCAGTTGCTCAACTCGCTTCCCTTTAACCTCTCTTGCACCCTCCATCATAGCTTTCTCGCTATGTGATTTCCTTCGGTTCTTGCTCTCTTCATGGTTCTCCTTCTTCACTGTGTTTCGAATCTGTGTATTTCTTCTGACGACTGAAAGTTTCTTCTTTTGACCGGTTTGGTTTATCCCTTCCTCATAAATTATCAAATTTGAGATTCAAAATCGTCACTGAATTTGTTTTCGATACATTTTCTCGGCTTTTGGTTGTCGTTGTCAGTGTTTTCTGTGATGATTTGTTGCTTCTTGCTCGTTTTCTATTTGGGTTTGTCACAGTGGGCAATTTATGCTTGATCTTGATATGGGTTCGATTTCGCAAATTTTGGCCAGTATTCACCATGTATGCTTCGGGTTCTTCGTGAAGGAAAGCTAGTTCAGTTCAATATTTTAGGTTTTGGGAAATTTTGAGTTAAGGGATTTTGGAAGTGGGCATGGTGGGTAAAGACGATGCTCGAAAAATGTTCTGGCGGTCGGCCTCTTGGTCGGCGTCTCGCTCCGCCGCACACAATCCGGATGGCGACGGAAAGGACTTCGTAGATCCGGATGGGAGTGTTGGTAATATCAACGGGGAAACTCGTAGGTATCCTCCCGCTCCGCTAACCCCTCGATCGCAGCAAAATTGCAAGGCACGATCTTTTTTGCCCCCGTTACAGCCGCTTTCAATTGCTCGGAGGAGCTTGGATGAGTGGCCGAAAGCGAGTTCTGATGATATCGGGGAGTGGCCTCATCCCCCAACTCCTAGTGGAAGAGGTAATGGAGAGAGGTTGAAGCTTGATTTATCTTCTACTCAGCGAAACCCTGATAAGAATGCTGGGCTTGTGAAAAGAGATAAGATTGCATACTTTGATAAAGAATGCTCAAAAGTGGCGGAACATATTTATCTTGGAGGAGACGCTGTTGCTAGGGATAGGGATATATTGAAGCAAAATGGGATTACTCATATTTTGAATTGTGTGGGCTTTGTTTGTCCTGAGTACTTCAAATCTGATTTTGTATATAGAACGTTGTGGTTGCAGGATAGTCCAACGGAAGATATTACTAGTATTCTGTATGATGTCTTTGACTACTTCGAAGATGTTAGGGAACAAAATGGAAGGGTGTTTGTGCATTGTTGCCAGGGGGTATCTCGGTCCACCTCTCTGGTGATTGCATACCTGATGTGGAGGGAAGGGCAGAGTTTTGATGATGCTTTTCAGTATGTTAAGGCAGCAAGAGGTATTGCTGATCCAAATATGGGTTTTGCTTGTCAATTACTGCAATGTCAAAAAAGGGTTCATGCATTCCCACTTAGCCCCAGCTCTTTGCTGAGAATGTATATGATAGCCCCACACTCACCCTACGATCCATTGCATCTTGTCCCCAAAATGTTGACGAATCCTTCTCCATCTGCTCTGGATTCTAGAGGTGCATTTATCATACATATACCTTCTGCTATATATGTTTGGATTGGTACCAATTGTGAGGCCATCATGGAAAGGGATGCTAGAGGGGCTGTGTGTCAGATTGTTCGCTATGAGAAAGTGCAAGGTTCGATTTCGTTAATCAAGGAAGGTGAAGAAACAGATTACTTTTGGGATGCCTTTTCTAAGTTTTTGCCTTTGATGGAAAAACCTGATAATAGAATAGAAAATGGCAAATCAGCCAGAAATATTTCTCCTGGTAAGAGGAGAGCGGACTCATATAATGTTGATTTTGAAGTTTTCGAGAAAGCTATCATGGGAGGTTTTGTGCCTCCATTTGCTTCAGCAGAGGATGAACTTGAAACCCACCTTCCTGCTAGGGAGAGCTACTGGAGTGTGTTAAGACGTAAGTTTGCCTCTGCCAACATGAAGGAATTTGTCTCAGAGCCTAAATTATCATATTCAAGGGTTTATTCGGATTCGGGGTCAAGTACTCATTCATCGGTAAAGTCATCTCCATTATCATCACTGTCAACAACTACATCTTCTTCTTCTTCATCCCCTTATCTCTCACCAGATTCCATTACTTCTGATTCAAGCAATAGTTCAAAGTGTTCCGAAACATCTCTTGATTCTCCTTATGCAGCTTTGACTTCTACGCCAGCATCCTCTTCTTTATCTAACTTTTCTAACTTGTCCCTCCTTTCATCTAGTTCTTCTCAACCAGTAACAGAAGGTGCGGAAACTTGTGTCAAGTTGGCATCACAGCCCTGTCATCAGTCAGCTTCCTTGATTTTGAAAAAACCTTCAACTTCTCTTGCTGAGCGCAGGGGCAGTCTGTCAAAGTCTTTGAAGTTACCACTGATGCATGATAAAACACTGGTAATGAATAGATCATCAACTTTTAACGCTACTCGAGAAGATGGTGCTGTTATGAATGGCATCACTAGCCATTTGCATCAATCAGATAGTTTAGAAAATTCATCTGATGTAAACAACCATGTCAAAGGTAGAGGTTTGGATTCAACTCAGTTGTGCGAGGTATTATTATGTCCAGGTGCTGCAGATAGTGTTGACTACGGCAAAGCTTCATTTGTTGGAAACTGTAGTCACTCTTGGGTGAGAAGCTCTTCAAGGGAAGACATAAAGTCTACATCAAATGGAATGGATGGAAGTGGTCTCCTACAATCTAATAAACAAAATTTAGTTTATCACTGGCCCAGCTTAGAGAAGATTGTGACATTTGGTGCTAGTCATTTGGATTCTAAAGCTGCTTTTGTTATTTTCTCTTCAAGTACAATTTCTGGTAAACATGCAAGAAACATTTTATATTTTTGGCTGGGAAGTTCTTTCAGCTGCGCTGCATCTCAGGTTCGATTAGATCATAACAGAGAGATAGATTGTCAAGGAGGAGTTGACTGGAATCAAGTTGGTTGTGATATCCTTGCTCATTTTGGTTTGCCAAATGACACTATCATCAAGGTATAGAATATCTGTACCACTTATCGTGCTAGCTGGTTTTGGTTTGCGTAATGTTTACATGTCTATGCAATGACCAAGTTGCCTCACTCGGGTAGCCTGTCAAATATGATTTAAGTGGAGTTCTCTGTTATTGCACCGTATGATAGTTAATTTAAATTGAGCAAATATGGAATTGATTGAATATCTCCCTCTTTCTCTCTCTGGGATTAATTACCCCTGATTGCATTGTTTGTTTCAGGACATCCAGAGGATGGTTCATTATTTGTTTCTTGTGGGCATTTATTTCCTGTCTCTTTGTGCTGATGTTATTAGTATGATAGTTCAGCCTTCATACTTAAAAATTCAGGATGTTAGATATTTTAGACAAAAAGAAAGGTATTTTCTACCTAGGAATCAATGTAATGTGGAAACATCAGTACCTGGACGAATTGAAGTATAAGCAAAGCATAGAGCCGTCACATAGAGTTCCTGACCGTTGGAAAAAAATAATTACTGAGTTTTTGCTACACTGGTTAGCATGTAGTCAAATTTAGCTCGTAATTTCATGCTAATCTTACTGTTCTTGGTGGTTGGTGGTATGGGGGGATGAGTTAAAAGTAGCTTCTTTTTTGGTGGTAAAATGTATCTTTTTTTATTATAAAGGTACATCCCTTTGTAGGCTTTATTCCATAGAAATGATTTTTTAGAGAAACTAAAGAAGACAGATGACTCGGTAAGTGAAAATGCTGCTGTACGTGTGAGTTGAATTGTAAAGTATTGAGGAAAAATTGTTTCTTATAGAACTGGGAAGGGATAAGTGACTAGTTTTTTTTTTTTTTTTTTTTGCGGGGGGGGGGGGGGGGAGAATATGAGGTTCTGTCTCATCATTCTTTGTTGCGTGATAGGATTGTGAATATTTTTGCAATGTGTTGAATTCAGGTAATTCACTTCTAACGTTGTGATGCCCCTTCTTTGTAACTATGATCTAGTTTCATGCTGATGTGCAAAATTTAATTCATTATAATATGCCAATGTGAATATAAGATTCCTTTACATTGTTGAATGAAGGTTTTTTTCCCCCGGATCCTATTTCAGTATTTGGTTTAACTAAGTTTTAAACAATGTTTAGAGTTTCTCCTGGTTACTAAATTTGATGTTCTTGGTGATTCTATATTCTATTGCAAATAGTTAGTGATAATATCGTGGATGTTTTGGTGTGGTATTTTCATGAAATTTTCTGAGTATAAAGTGTGCTAATATTTTTTATGTTTTAATTCATATAAAAATATGGGAAAAGGAAAACAATTGAAAAGAAAATGAGAGAACCTGAGTAATGTCTCTTACAGTTTGATGATTTAAAAAGCATATAAAAATTAATGTGTTTCATCAGACCCAAGTGGTTGAATTTTGATTACAAAATAATTGCGTAGTGTGTGTTCCACCTCTTTCTTCTCTCTGCTCCAATCTTTCTACTTTTTGCTACACATCTTGAGGTCATGACCCCTAGGCAGCATAACTGAGGTTTCTCTCCTCCATAAAGGCACCAGTAGAACATATATGGTATTTCTCTATAATTTATGTAATGGATTCATAAGTACTCCTGCATGTTCTTAAAATTGTAAGTTTGTTTTTGATAGATGGTATTTAATTAATCCATGTGATTGGAATCAGTAACTAAGTTAATATTTGGATTGTGCATACGTCCTAAACAATATAGGGATGTTGATGTTATTATACCTTTCAAGCTAGACTTTTTTTGTAAAAATTGGGTTCCAGCCAGTTGGAAAATCAGGGTACCTGGAAAAAGTGTTTTCTTTATTGTGAAGCTACCACCCAGATCATGTAATTAAGCTCATAGTAGGGCATAATGACTTTCATAAGCAGTTTTGTTAACATTTAACAAGTTATTTCCTACATTTCATACTCTTTTAAAAAATTTTGTTGTCACGTCAGGTGTGTATTGTCTTCTCCTTCCCATATTCAACGGAATGTATAAGTTTGCATTCCATATTGAGAATTGTCCACAGATCTAGACAGGATGCAAGATTAGATTGGGTTGGGGACTAAGTTTACCGCAGGTTATTTTCCTTTCATTTGAAAGATGTCTTAATCACATAGCTCCCCCTACTATTATGCATAATTATAACGCTACCCCCTAAAAGTTTAGGGTAGGAAAGAGTGATTTAAGATAAGGCTTATTTTCCCTTAAAATTCTATTTTGGCCTGTATTTCAGGTGTTATTTACAAAACATCAGTGATGGTAATTGCTCTAGAAAGGTGAAAGACTAAATTTGACGTTGATTGGTTGAATATGAAGTATTTTAGCTATTTTAGTTAGGAATTTTATTTGTCAAGTCAAGGCAATTGGACAAGGTGTGTTGATTATCTTAGCATAATCTGCAATACTATAGAACCCTCTCTAGTTTCTTATTAAAACTTACCTGTTAATTCTGTTTTATTTGCCTGTTTCCCTTGATTATCTTCTTTGCATTAGCACTTGTTGAACTGTTGAATTTTCTGTCCATGCTTTGTTTTTCCTGTCATAAGATTGAATTGAGCAGATGTGGATTGTGGATTGTTCTGATTTATCAAATTCTTGTCTTGATCATTGACTCCTTTCTATGAACAGTTTATTAAAGAGAATGAAGAACCAGAAGAGTTTCTTGCCTTTCTGAGGACATTGTAGCACAACAAATTTAGGAGATCCCTGCTTTCAAGCATCTTCTGTAACCTTTCTTGCATTCGCACTGTCCCTGTTGACCAACTTTTCAGGCATTAGTTCATCTAACCTCAGGGAAAAATACCAGTGAGGTAATAAACCACATTTGCTGTTGCATGCCTCATTCAAAATGAATATCTTTTCTGATAATGTTTGGCTAATTTTGAGGTAGTTTATCGGCAAATTCTACTACATGCTGTTGACACTGGTGGAAATTAGTCGTGAAATTTCATGCAAGTATGAAGTTTTGTAAATTCAGATTTTTTAATCACTAGCTATATGTCTGAGAAATCACATCAAATACCCATTGAAAAGAAAAAGGCATTATATAATGTTTTTTATTTGTTATCATTATATAATGTTACTTTTTGGCATCTCCTTCATAGATCAGATTGTTTAAAAACTATGTAGCTACATGAATGAATGTTTAAGAACATTATGCAGTTTATGCACTTTTCCTTTTCATCTCATCCTTTTGCAGCTGGATCTCATTCTTAAAACTGCTTTGTTATATGCTTGCTTGCAGGATGCTGTGAAATTCATCGTAGCTCAGCTGATTGTACAGTGCTTTTAACACAATCTAAAATTTTATGTTTTAGACTGAAATTACTTGAACATTCAGCTGTTATCAAAATGCCCTCAGTTTCTATAATGGGAAAATGGAAAAAGATATCAGACCTCAAGTTTGTTGTCAGATCACACATCTTCTCTTGATCACATTGTATGGAAATTTAGGAAGTTCATTAGGTTGTAGTTGAGTTCCTTAGTTTGGAATTGATGAACTTACCCAATGAGGTCTTTTCAGATCGAAGAAAAACTGGATAGCTGCTGGAACTAGTTTGCTTCGAGTTTTAGCTAGAAAATTTTTGGTTGGGTTTTTATTTTGAATAAAAAATGCTTATCGGTTCTTATGCATTGTGAATATTAAGATTGATGATGAAAGATTAGTCAAAGGAAATAATTAGAGGTTCAAGAACAAGGGATTTGAAGCATGCTTGTGTTCAGGCTTGCTTTGGTTGTCTTCAACATGAAAACAATTACTCAAGAATTATGAGTCACTTGATAAATGATCTATAAATCTTTGGGATGGAGCTGACATTGGAATATCAAAGCCCTCTTCATAAATATAGAAATTTCGTTAGATTTCAGGGAATCTGTATACATAAAATAATCTTTTGGTCCTATTTATAAGGCAGGGAAATTTTTTTTGTTCTATTTATAAATTATATCATTTAATTTATTATTGTGAAGGAATTGTAGTTTTGGTAAAGTGTATCAAAGTCGTTTTAAAATTAAGATTTGGATTCAAACGAAACACATACAACATAAGATTTGGACTTTTTGTGTTTATAAAACAAATAAAAAGAAATAGAAGAATTTGGATTTTTTGTTTGTTTGTTTGTAAGGATAGAAAT
The DNA here is from genome assembly GCA_037074615.1 of Leucaena leucocephala. Lineage (NCBI taxonomy): Eukaryota > Viridiplantae > Streptophyta > Magnoliopsida > Fabales > Fabaceae > Leucaena > Leucaena leucocephala. Next base: position 5,009,065 of record CM073561.1, on the reverse strand, counting down.
AGGCTATCAAGCGTCAAAGTCTGCACAAAATCAAACAAAAGGATAGTCAAACACAAGATCAAAGTAGTGATTAAAAATAACAAATGTTAAAAATATAACTTATTTTTAAAATATATTTTTATTTATAATAATAGTGGATGTGAGAGAGAATGAATGAGAAAATAAAAGAGATGAGAGATAATAAATAAAAAAGATATATAGAATTAATTAGATGATAAAAATAAAAAAAATGTTCTAAATTTTTAAATAATATAAATATTATTTATATATAGAAATCATTTTATGAAAGATAATATTTTTTTATAAAAACGACTATAGATTGGTTACTTGTTGACTATCGCAAGGAGTGATGATATAACGAAATCAATACCATATAAGGATTACAATTTTTTTTTTAAAAAAATTACATTTAACGATCTTGGTAAGTTCTAAAAGGAGGAATGATTTTTATTTAAAAATATTTGATAGTCATGCGAAAGTTTACAAGTGCCACTCCTAAATTCATTGGTCTTTTTCAAAGCCACAAACCCGCCGTCTTCAACCTTAATTTTCTTATGGCAAAAAAAAGTTGAATTTTTTGGTGCCAAAAAAATCTTTAAACTCTTTTTTTTTTATTATTTAGTAAAACGTATTCCTACTTTTTAGAGGTTTTCCGGGATCAAACTTTTGTTCCTTTTTTTTTTTTTTATGAGTGTGATTGCTTATCCATAAAAAATAATTTTGTCTGAAAAAACAATACACAGATAATAGGTAATACTATTGGTAAAAGGAATGGGAAAATTTCAGACGAGAACGACCACGGTAACATTTATTTTCAAAAACTCCAAAACACTCTAAAAGTTCACTATACTCTTATGATGTAAAAAGAAAGAAAAATCCTACCAGTGAAATAAAGAAAAATTTGAGTATTAATAAGATAAATAGGGGCATTAATAAAATAAATAAGGTCATTAACAAGATTTTTATTTGTCTTGTTAATACCTCAATTTATCTTGTTATTTTTTTTTATTCCTGTTAAAACTCTTATTTTTCTTGTTAATACTTATATTTATCTTATTAATGTCCTTATTCATCTTCTATATTTTCTTATTGTTCTTATTAATTATTCTATTCGTCTTCTTAATATCTCTATTCCTTTTGTTAATTTTTGTATTGTTCTTGTTAAAATCTATATTATTCTTATTAATGCCTCTATTGGTCTTATTAATTTTCTTATTAATCTTATTAAAATCCCTATTCTTCTTATTAATGCCTCTATTTATTTTATTAATCTTGTTAAAACCCCTAATATTATTTCTTTCACTAGTATGTTAATTTCAGTTCAGCTCCTAGGATTACAATGAATTTCAAAGTTTTTTGAGACTTTTAAAAATAAATTTGCTACAGTAGTTATTTAAAATTTTACCAAAAGGAAAAGGAAAAAAGGTTAGAAATTTTATTAATTTTATCTTAGTGAAAAGATTATTCTCTCACTTAAGTAGAATAACTATTTTGAAAAATCATAAGGGAAAATGAAGTCATATAATTTCTATGCTAAGCTATCAAAAAACTTATCCTTTAATTTTACTATGTTAATATTATTAATCATTATAACTTTTTTGTGCTAAACTGTAAGTCCTTATATAGAAAGTAATTATGTTAACAGAGCAAACTTAAATAATTTATTAAGGAGAAAAAATAATAAATGTATCAAATTAAAAATTAAAAGAAAGTATATGTACCTCTAAAATGTTTTTTAAATTAAACTATTATTTAAAATTATTTAATAAAATTTCAATAATTAATTATCTATTGTCAGAATTAATAGCCTAACAAAACTCCTAATTAGGAGTTTTCTCTAACTATTTTGTACTCCTTTCTTTTAAAATGTTTGTCACTTTGACATTTTTCATATAGATCAAGTACAATTTAAGCATAAATTTTAGGTCCATTTGCTTGTATTTATAAGGTTTATTACTCCAATCAAAATTTAGCACATGGATTTATCTTAATTATAAAAATTCACATGGAAATATTTTTAAAATTTTATTAAACTATCATTAATAATAAATATCACACATGGAAAGATTTAATTGCAGAAAAAGACCTAGTAGATATAAATAAATGGACATAAGTTTTGCCTATATTTTAAATATTTTGGTCAAAATATTTTAAAATTTGTTGGCAAAAGGAAAAAAATCTATATTTTAAAATTCTTTTTACTAATTTATTGGAGTACTATATTGAAAATTTTTTATTAAATAGAGATAAATGAAAGGTAAGATAAAAAAAATAATTAATGCTTTATGAAAATTATATTCTCTCATTCAAAATTATAAGGTATTTTTAGCTACGTATGTGCTTTCATCCCCAATAAAATAATTAACATCATTAAAAATCTCACTCTTTTCATGCCTAGCTTATTTAATAGGGTAACTTAACCACAAATAAATATGAAAATCTCATTAATTTCAAATACTCCTTAAGACATTTTTAAAAAAAAATCATTAATTACTCATAAAAAAACACAAATTCCTTATATTTTGTAAAAATAAATTAAAGAGTAGAAAAATGTCTTCTAATTTTGAACAGAGGAAGTATAAAACAATTTTTTTTTTGAAAAATTACAAAAGCTCGAAATGTTTGGAGTGGAGGAGCTGAGAACTATACAATAACATTATTTCCACGTCTATTTCTTTTTCCGAACAATTATAATTAATGCTTCGTCGTTTTAATTAAATTGTAAATTCACAGTAGCCAAGTCAGTATAAAACTATAAATAACTAAATAAATATAACCAATTTTGTTATGAATATTAAAGAATATATGTCTATAACTTCTAACTTTTAGATTTTTTTTTCTTTTTATGTTTTTAACTTCATAACCTCTTTAATGAATTGCTTAAAGAAGTTTCTTATTAAAAATATTATTATATTACTATTTATTTCATTATAACTTTTGTATAGCTTTAAAATTTAGAGAGGCTTATAAATAGAAGTAATATACAATGCATATACAAGATGAAAAAGAAACATATGAATGATAAATTCTCCCTTGCTCACTCTCCTAATTCTTATTTTGTCAATCATCTCTTCTATTCTCTTATTATCTTATTTTTATAACATGTTATTAGTACGAGTTCATTCTAAAAATCTGAAATATAAAATTCTTGTAGATTCATGTATTATTATGTTATGTATACTGTTATTCTATATTAGTTTTCTTTTTTCAATTATCAATTGTAATTTTAATTTCTTATATCTTTAAAACGTATTATGTTGTTTCTTTTATGTTATTTATTCTATTATTTATTTTTTTATATATTTTAATTTGAGGTATAAGCTCTTTATAAATTAATATATTGCACACATGATATATGAGTTTCAATCATATTGTTATTTTTTTTCTTCGTTATTCATATTGTCATGAGTTTCCTCATTGAAACGTAAAATAAGTATATTTATATTATTTTTCTTTGTGATGTATTATGTAATTTTATGTGATTTATATTATTATAGGTTTATTTTTTATTTATATTTGATTATAAAATTTAATTTATTTTATCCAGTATTATTTTTGTCATGATTTAAATTACTGCATATATTTTTATTTATTTATATTATTTGAATTGCTATATTTATTTAAGTTGCTAATTCCCCCTCTCTATATATATTAATTTATATTTTACTAGATTTATTTATTCTTTTTATATTTTGTCTCTCTCTCTCTCTATATATATTAATAATATAATTTTATATTATTAAATGATCAACAACTATAATACTTTTGTGATAAATGACCAAAAGTACTATCACTTTTGATACTGGTTCTTTGATATGAGATCATCTTGTGATTCTTATAAATAATATAACAGACTAAAATATTATGACAATTTGATATTATAATGATTATAAATATAAAACCCTAAAGGCTAATGACTAAAATATTTAATTATATACTGTTACAGTAATTCAGAAATTTATTGATTAAATAGATACATTGTTGGCATAATTTGTTTGATCATCATATATGATGTAACAAATTATTAAAAATTATGTATTAACATCTATTGAAGAACCAGAAGATTCTTCATAAATAACTAACATAAGAATTAACACATGTTGTTTGTTTTCAAATAAAATTGATCATAAGAATCTCACTAATTATTATTTATAGAATGGATATTTATATTTCTGAAAATATATGAAGTTCATATATATTGGCCCATTCAAAAAGTAAGTAAACCATAAAAGTATTTAATAAATATGATAGATGTATCTATAAGATGGTTATATGTTTGATTATTATAAGTTTGTAACTAGAAGTTTGCAAGATTATTTAAATAAATCATTATGTTAAGTACATAATTTCTAGAATATGTGATCCTAAAAATATTCTCTTATGCTAGTGAGATTATATATTAGCAAAATTATTTATTAATGCCTCCATGAGTGTTAGATCAATGCTTTTGAGAACAAGATTTTTATTTTAGTGTTGACATATTTGATTTGATATATTACAATACACATCAATCTAACAAAATTCTCCCAATTAAATTGGCTTTTGGTTAGGAGCTAATTTTATTTTTTTAAATGAGCAATTATTATTTATATTGATCCACCACAATACATATAGATAATTATTAAACGAAAGTTGAAATAAATATTAGGTAAAAACCTACTTCTTTTTGTTTGTCTCTAAATAAAACAAAATGATATTTCTAAATGAAACAAATGGATTTAGGAGACTAATACCACATGATTAGTTGATTGTCATTTGAAAAAATTTTCTCAACATGAGGGGGAGAAATTGAATAGCTAGAAAGAGAAACATAAGGAATACATTATTACTAACAAATGCAATATCCTCAAATATAGTAGTATGAACTAGAAGTTCATAAAATATTACATTTGTAAAATATTACAAAATATCAATTAGATATGATTACTGACCTAAATGAGATTATCAAATCTCATATTCTAGCTGAAAATGCTCCAATTAATATAAATACAGTGACATATTTGAAGCATGAAAGTTTAATTGATTCAAAATATGATATTAGAAATATTGGAGCATGTAATTAAGATGATCTTATGAATGAGGCAACTATTCAGGAAGAGTGTTAAGATATAACTACTAACAAAAATATCAAAAGATGTTCAGGTACGTGAAATATAATAAAGAGATCTTAATTAGTTATGTCAAAATAAAGAAAATGGAACTGAAAAGATAAAGTTGTCGATAAAGGTTTTGATAATAATATCACATGATCAAATGAGAATCTTGTATGTAGATTTGTCATGTGAAGTAGATAGAAAATATGTTTGGCAATAAGGAAAAGTAAAAGGGTAAAGACGCAATTAAAATATAATTATATTATTTTAATATATAAAAATTATAGACTTACAGTCTAAATATCTGAAAAATGAAGTATTCATGAATATACATTTATGTGAAAACAAAATGTTTTTTTTACAAAAGCTAATGATAAATATGATAAGAAATATTGTTTTATGGTGGATGTAATAATTTTTGCATATATTACTAGTTTAGCGGTATATGAAAATAAAATATGCATATAATAAATATTGTTATAACCTATGTATATGACTTACTAAATAGTGAAATTTATATGATATTTTTTAAGGATTTAAAATACCTGAAGATATAAAAAAACGTCTAGAGTTGAATATCTCATTATTTTATAATTTTTTATTTTTTGATGACTATTTTGTCTATAAAAATATATTAAATTTAATGGATCAGAAGTTACATATATTTATTTTATTATAATATTTACCTATTATGTTGATATTGCATGTTGTAATTATTGAAAAAATTAAGTTCCTATAGGTACATAGATAGATAATAAAATTGATATTTGAAGTGAAAGTTCTACGAAATATTATATGATATCATTTTTATTCTAAGTAAATTGAACATGTGAATGCAAGATAACGTAACTTTTAGGATGAGTTTTTTATTATATTCATAGTGTATAAGATAGATAGAGAGTATGTCGATAATTCAATATATCCATAAGATATTTTAGAGAAATTATGATGACAATGCATCATATATAATTCGACTAAAAGAAAGATATACTAAAAAAAGTATTGAAAATTATCCCTTTAAGAAAATAGTATACTTTCGCTAAGTTTTTGTCCCACTGAATTTTTTCTAATATATAAAGTTTTAACGAGGGACAATATTAGTTATGGACATCTAATAGAGAGTATTATGAATATTAAAGAATAGATGCCCCTCACCCCTAACCTTTAGGTTCCTTTTCTCTTTATGTCTTTAATTTTATAACCTCTTTAATGAATTGCTTGGAGAAGTTTCTTATTGTAAATATCATTATGTTACTATTTTTTTTTATTATAACATTTGTATTAGCTTTAATGTTTTGAGCGTCCTATATATAGAGGATATATACAATATATATGTAAGATATAAAATATACATATATAAATAATAAATTCTCCCTTTCTCCCTATCTTAATTCTTATTTTATCAATCGTTTTTCCTACTCTATCTTCTTTTTATAACAAATTTCACTTTCCCAATGCTTCCATGACGATAAATGTTCACCATTTAAGTAATGCCTATAAAACAATTAACTAAATAATGAACTCATCAATATGAAAATACCGTTTTCAAAAGTTGGCGTTGACCGAAACGAGGCAAATATATATATATATATATATATTTCAACATTGATTCAAATTACCGCTTATTGTTTAAATCTTATTTTAGTTTAGATCAATTTATTGTAAATAGTAAACTGATATATGTAGGTTAAGATGCATTCAGAATCCTCAAATTATTTTCTAAATAGTATTCCTTATCCTACATTAGTTTATAATTCATCCAATACTCTAAAATATTTTTTTAAAAAATATTTTAAGATACTACATATACAAAAATTACTACAAAAAACTTAAGATATTAAGTACTATAAAAAATATATTTTAAGATACTAGATGGATAACAAATTAATTTAAAATAAAAAATAATTTAAAAGTACTAAATGTAACTTTACCAAAATTTGTAATATCGTTTTTGGCAAACATCAGAGAACCGATTAAACAACATCGAGTCACCATATTATTCAATATTTTTTTGCAAACATCTAATGACATCTCATAAGCGTAACGATATGAAAAAGTTCATGACATGGAGATTTGTAAGTATTAAATACATGTTACCCACAAAAAAAAAAAAAAAGAGACTGAAACAGAAAAGAAGGAAGCGAATTAGTCTAAGATTTATATTTCATAAGTTTTCAGAATCCCTTTATTGCTTCCTTAGGCTGCCATATCATTGAGGAAAACACTGGTCAAAACATTATTGCATTGCAGAGAAGCTTTCAACAATTTGATACCCTACCAAATAAGAAAAACATATTAAAAAATGTACAAAAATAGTAATAAAAAGCATAAACTTAAGTGAACATGAACAAAAGGATCTAAAGAATAATTAAGAATGAATAAATCACCTAATTGATTCTCATTTAATTATCTTATCAAATCTAACAACAACCACCACCCTAGTAGATGAGGCTACGTTTTGCTTTCAACAGATTGTTACCATCGGATTTGCAACTTTGCAGCCATCTTTTACATATTGTTACCATTCCTCGTTCTAATCCAAATCAATTTATCTTCAATGCTCAGAGTAGAAAATGGCAAAGACATAAAAAGAACATATAAAATAAATGTAAATGTGAAGTGACGATCAGATCATAACTATATAAAAAAACGCAAATACAGAAACAACTGATAAAATGAAAGTAAAAGTGGGCATTTCGCAACATATACATACCTCTTCCATCCCTAACTGAACGACCTTTTCTTGCAAGCAAGCAATGTCCTTGACTTTGAACTTGGAGATCAAAGCGATAGTTGAAATAGAAGACATGGGAAGAACCTCAAGATCATCTGTTAGAGTGTAAGTGACAACTCCTTTCACAAATCCTCCATCACCACCGTTCACTTTTGTTGCATTTGGATTATTACCTACAATTTTTACATCATACCTCATAGCACCTCGACAATTTGGACATGCAGTGTTGATCACGTAAGTCACAGCTGAATTGCAACGGTTCGAACACATGTACAGATTTAAAGATCCTGGATTGGTAGGATCAACATTTACAGGTAGAAGGTAGCCAGAAACTGTTGGAGCCATTGGCTTCAACAAAATGTCCTTATCTTGCACCGGATTATTCAGATAAACGTCACCCAGATTCTCTATGCTTTCATATAGTTTGCCCAGGCAGCCCACCATGCCTTTTTTGGTTAGGAGCCTTGTGACCGTGCCCAACGGCAAGCGAAGCAGGTTGAACAGAAAGTCAATGAACTCCTTTGAAGCTTCCGCAAAGAGAACTCTTTTAGAGTTTGTGTCAATCAGCAACTTCAAACTCACTTTTGATGGTGATGAGGATGCCATCTTTCACTTCACAAAGCAATTCATATTCGTGTGCTTAGTGCAAATGAACATGGCAATTGTATAGAATATATAGTCAGTTATTTACGATGTGACTTATCGTAACCTAAGTAATTGAATGCACTTTGAAGAAAATTGGAATTCAATAGTCTCATTTGAGTAATTTTAATTGGTAATCTAACCGTTTTTTTGGGAATTCGACGAACTCAAATTTTAAGAAAGCAAAAATTACTACTTCTTTATCTATATTATCTTTGTGAGAAATTAAACAAATATATTTGGTTTAGTCCATCCTTCCTAACCAGTGTACTCAAATCCCGAAACAGTACAATGAATCAAATTTAAATATGTTATCACCTCGTAATTATTTTGTTTTGTAAATCTTCCACTTATCTCAATTTTTTTTTCCTATATAAAAATTTTGACTACTCAATATTTAACTCCCATGTTCTTATTTACTCAATATTTTAACAACATATCATACACTACATAATACTAAAATGAGATCAGGAAGTAAAGTAATTAGTATATCTATAATGATAGGAATAATATTTAGTAATCAACATAAAATTTATGAGAAGAATAAAGGAAAATTTTGTAATATGTATATAAATTGTACAAATAAAACAATTGAAGAAAAATTAAAAGAATGCTATAATGAAAGTCCTTAGCATTTTGGGAAAAATCTAAACCAATAATAGAAATGAAACTAAAAGACTATAATAAAGAGATAAATATAAAATATTTCCTACACTAAACTATACAAAGTATCTAATTTTTCTTAAACTTTTTAAGAATCATTGTCAAAAGATTATTACAACAATCTCATTCAAATCCATATAACTAATATATATGAGTACTTTCATTATCTTTTTTTTATAGAAGTATAGTTTGACATATTTACATATATTCCTCGCTGCTTTGATAAATGAATTTCAAAATTTTTGGAATAGAATTTTATTTGCTGAAAGTATATACAAGAATTTTTTAATGCTCAAAATGCTTTGATTCTTCAAAGACTTAAAGCTCGATTTCTTATGATCCTAAATGGATTGACGAGGACATTTATAATGAGCATTTTATAGATGATTGATAATTGTAAGAAACTGACTACTAACACTTAGCATGACAGCCCTATAATCATTCTTCTTTTTAAAAGTAAAGTAAAAGTAAAAGTAAAAGAAAAAGTAAAAGTAAAAGAAAAAGTAAAAGTATAATCGTTACATCTTTTCAAAAAGTAAAATGATCATAGTCTCTATCTTTTGTAAATGGCGGACAGATGAGTATCATTATTGGTTCTGCTAGCTTTATTTTTATAAAAATTCTATCTTCTTCTTTTGCACAATATTTACACTTATAGTTTGAAAATTCTTTTAGCCTATCACATGTTCTTTTTTCTGTACACTCATAATTTTCCATTTTATTTAACCTCACTTGATCGTATCATTTTTCAAATTTTTGAGTTCTATGAGCTATCTTTCCAGAGGTTATATGCACATATTTACACTGGTGTGATATACCCACTGATATTCCTCTTTTGATGTAATACATTTGTTTAGATCTTCAAACTTTATTCTATAGCCAAATCTTCTTATATGGCTTATTGTTAGTGGAAAATTTTCCTCTTTTATTTCTTCATTCTCTTCTTCAACTTTAAGTATATTCTTTGTTGTTGAGTCTAATTAGATGAATAGTTGGAAAAGTTTTCTGTCATTAAGTGGGCAATAGTAGAATAACATTTTATAAATATTTGATATTGTTTTACTATTTTAAAGTAAGATTTTAGAACTTCTTTTATTGTCTTTAGTAGCAACTTTATTTCTTTCAGACTTGCTGAGGGGTAGATTGCTTGTACAAGTCCAAAACCGAATAAATTTGTTATGATTTCCGATAATGCTCCAAGCATAATGATATACTTGTTTATCTGGTAGTGAGAAATAATTTCCATGTGTTTGATTTGATAGCACTGGTTTGTTTTTCTTACTAAAGTTATGTAATAATTGTACTGTTGTTTTCTTTTCTAGATCTTAGATATAGGAAATTGAGTTGTAGTACTGGACCGGGTTCCATCTCCTTTTTAACTGCGTCTTTTTATTTTTCCTTTTCAAGCTTTAAAGGGACTGAATCATTTAAAAGGATTGAATCCTTGGTCGGATCATTTAGACAAACTTCCTCATTTAATTGTGCTTCAAGGATACCAATTTGACATCAATTTGAAAAATATGCAGGTCTAGAAAGAAAATTTCAAAAACAAGAATAGGAAGAACGGAAACTTGAAAAACAAGAAATTTGAAAATTAATCATGATTTATGTGAAATGGCTCTATCAATAAGTAGGAAAAGTACAAGTTATATAAATTCAGTCAATCTAAAAGGGAAAAAATGTACAAGTATTAAGTACAAAAAATACTAAAGAAATAATGACTCAAGAAGAAAATAATTTAATTGATACTTTATAGTAAATACATTTGGCCGAACTAACTCCATTTAATCTAAACATGCAAACTACAAAAGTATCCTCAATAACAAGAGATAACCATAGAAATCCATTTAATCAAATTCAGTCTACCTAGGAAGAATTATAAATAAAATTACAAACCTCTAGAATCTTAGAAGCGTATAATTTAGGAAATCAAGGTGAAAATTTAATATTTTTAGGATATAAAGATTTAAGATTAACATATCTACAAAAAATTAGACAAAGAAATTTAAGAATAATACAAGAAGAGATAATAGGAGAATAACTAGGTATATACCCTTAGAAGATTTAGAATATTTTATTTATAAAACTAGGAATGGTAGAAAATCATTTAAATAAGGAACAAGAGGAAGTAACGATAACAATAATAATAAGATTCAATAAAAGAGATTAATTAAGAATAAAAATATATGTAGATATGGAAGAAAAACTATAAAATTGTATAGTATTTGAAAATGATTTCTTAGAAGCTATAAAACTATATAAAATACAAGATGAAAGATTATTAATCACTATAGCAAATATAGTAGTTATTCTAAATAGACTCATTTACTTATGAGTGAATATTATTTTATTTTGGTAAAATTAATTGATGAAAAATATGAAACTAGAGTATATAATGGAATTATAGATACTAATGCAAACATATGTTTAGGAAAATTTAATATATTACCAGAACAATCATGAAAAAATAGAGCTTTAGCCCAAGTAGGAATTAAAGGATAATATATATGTATATATTAAAATATAGAGCTCAAAATGTAAAAGTACAAATAGGAGAATATAAACTTCAAATCCCTTTAATAGATCAATTTAATGAATGTAAACCAAATTTAATTCTAGGAACAAATTTTTATATCAATATTTACCAGTCAAAATAGTATATCCTTTGTAACACCATGTAAACATGCAACATGAGCTTTAAGAATAAAAAATCCTTTAAATCCCACCCAAATAAAATTCAATAAGGAAAAGTCGATATAAGTAGATCAAAAATATCTATGTAAGATTTTGTAATATGTCTATAAATTTTACAAATAAAACAATTGAAGAAAAATTAAAAGAATGCTATAGTGAAAATCTCTTAACATTTTGGGAAAAATCTAAACCAATATCGGAAATAAAACTAAAATACTATAGTAAAGAGATAAATATAAAATCTTACCTATATACTGAAAATGATATATAAGAGTGAATTTATTATACATATTAATGAGATGAAAAAAATATAATGTAATTAGAGAAAGTATTTCACCATTTAGTTTACTAGCAATTATAATTTTAAATCATAATAAAATTTCAAGAAGAAAATCTAGAATGGTAATTAATTATAAAATTTTAAATAATTTATTAATAAGAAATAGGTACACAATACCAAAAATAGAAATTTTATTGCAAAGAATAAATGGAAAAATAATATTTATTAAATTTTACTGTAAATTATGATTTTTTTAAATAAAATTAATTGAAGAAAGTAAGAAATAGAGCGATTTCAAATGTATTACTAATAGGATATCATAATAAAATTTCAAGAAGAAAATCTAGAATGGTAATTAATTATAAAATTTTAAATAATTTATTAATAAGAAATAGGTACACAATACCAAAAATAGAAATTTTATTGCAAAGAATAAATGGAAAAATAATATTTATTAAATTTTACTGTAAATTATGATTTTTTTAAATAAAATTAATTGAAGAAAGTAAGAAATAGAGCGATTTCAAATGTATTACTAATAGGATATCATAATAGTTCAAGTATTTTTTAAATTTATTTAAATAAACAATTAAAAACTCTAAATGAATTTGTTATTGTTTATATTGATTTATTCTAATATTTTCAGATAACCTAGAAGAACATGAAAAACATGTGGAACAATTTATAAATACTATTTATGAAAAAGGACACTTAAGAAAATTGAATTAAGAAAAATTAAAGTAAGATTTTTAGGATAAATAATATCTCAAGGAGAACTATAATTACAAGAATATATATATCTATAAAAGTGTTAGATTTTGAAAATATAGAAAATAAGAAACAATTATAATCATTTTAGGAATAATTAATCAAGCAAGAAGTTATATTCCCCATTTATCTAAATATACTATAAGACTAAATAAGCTAGCATGATAGAATTATAATTTCGAATAGAATAATAATTATCAAAAGGATATGATAAAAATAAAGGAAATATGTCAAAATCTACCTATATTAAAGATTCACAAAATAGAACCTATAAAATGAATTTTATATATAGACACATCAGAAGATTATCAAGGTGCAACACTTTATTTTGAAAAAAATGGAAAAAAAGAAAAAGTAAGATATGTGAGTAGAAAATTTAATGAATCACAAATTAAATATTATTCAAATTGTAAAGAATTACTACTATTAGTAAAAGCGGATAAAAAATTTGAATTATTAATTGTGCAATATCAATTTATAATTCGTATAGATAATATTCAAGTAAAACATTAACTAACTAAAGCAATAAGAGATAAATCTGATTTTCTAGATATCAATTTAAACTTGACATTCTATGCGATATTATCCCACAAAGGGACTACGAGTCATAAAGACTATAAGATATCTATCACTTAACTTACTCATATAAGGTACTAATGTGCCCTAAATGAATTAGCCATTATATTTACTTGCATTTTCAAAGTAGATACCTCTAGAATTAAAGTTCTTTCCATGGATGTTGATGTTCCAAAAGTGAATGGATTAATTAGATTTCCTGGATTGCTGGGACTTGAATTATTGGGATTATCTCTTTACTATATCTTTGCTTAAATAATCTGCAATAAGATTATTTTTTTAAGAATATATTCAACTAAATAATCATAATAAAACAAATTATTTTACCATTTAAATAGCATATTAACGATACTTGTATCTCTTATTCTTTCAATTAACTAATATTTTACTTAGATATTATTTGTACGTACTAATTATAAATTGATATTGCATAATTAATAATTTAAATTTTTAAACAACTTTTACTACTACTAGTAATTCTTTTCAATTTGAATGATATTTAGTTTGTGATTCATTAAATTTTTCACTTGCATATTTTGCTATTTCTTCTTTTTTATTTTGTTCAAAATAAAGTATTGTACCCCAATAATCTTTGAGATGTCAGTATATAAAATCTATTTTAGGAATCTTTAATATAGGTAGATTTTGACATGTTTCCTTTATTTTTATTATATCAAATTGATAATTATTATTCCTTTTGAAGTTATAATTATGTCCTGCTAGCTTATTTAGTCTTCTAGTATATTTAGATAAATGGGGAATATAACTTCTTGCTTGATTAATTATTCCTAAAATGATTCTAATTGTTTCTTATTTTCTATATTTTCCAAATTTAACACTTTTTTTTAGATATATGTTCTTATAATTCTAGTTCTCTTTGAAATATTATTTGTCCTAAAAATTTTACTTTAGTTTTTCTTAATTTAACTTTCTTAAATGATATATTTATTTATTTTTATAAATAGTATTTATAAATTGTTCTAGATATTTTTCATATTGTTCTAGGTTATATGAAATATTAGAATATCATTAATATAAACAATAACAAATTCATTTAGAGTTTTTAATTGTTCATTTAAATAATTCTGAAAAATAATTGGACAATTATGAGATCCCATTGTAAATACATTACATTCATATAATCATTTTGATATACTGAAAACAATATATTTTTTATTTCATTCAGTTAATTTTATTTAAAAAAAATCCTAATTTAAAGTCAAATTTACTAAATATTCTTTTTTTTTTAATAAGATTTCTATCTTTGGTATTGGTATCTATTTCTTATTGATAAATCATTTAATATTTTATAATTAATTACTATTCTAGATTTTTTTCTTAAAATTTATTATAATTTAAAACTATCATTGCTGGAGAACTAAATGCGAAATACTTTCATTAATTAGGTTATATTTTTCATTTCATTAATATATATAATAAATTTACTTTTATCCTTTTCAGTATATGGATAAGGTTTTATATTTATCCTTTTACTATAGTCTTTCAGTTTTATTTCCCTTATTAGTTTAGATTTTTCCCAAAATGGCAAGGGATTTTCATTATAGCATTCTTTTAGCTTTTCTTAAATATTTTTATTTGTACAATTTATAGACATATTACAAAATCTTATATAAGATACTTTTAATCCACTTATATCTACTTTTCCTTTATTATCTAACTATTGAATTTTATTTGGGTTTGGTTCTTCTTAAATTTTTTATCTGTTCAATTTAAATGATTTTTTATTCTTACAACCCATGCTGAATGTTTATATGGTGTTACACAGGATATACTATTTTGGTGTAAACCTGTTGGTAAATATTAATATAAAAAATTTGTTCCTAAGATTAAATTTGGTTTACATTCATTAAATTGATAATGAGTAATTATTCTTTCCCTATATTTTATGCAGATAAATTTTATTTGTTTATTTGCTTATTTCTTTTAGCTTTCAGTTTACTTTTCTCTGATTTCAAAATATGAGTAAAATTTATAATTTAGAACTAAATCTTCAATTTAACTCAAAAAAATATAAAAGGGGTTTAGATGACGTCATCAACATCCACCAAAGCTAAAGTAAGCTTAAAGCTTTTGGTTGACACAAAAAACAAAAAGGTTAATTCTCTTCGCTGAAGCAACGAAGGAGTTCGTAGACTTCGTTTTCAATCTGATTCGATTACCCATTGGATCAGTTATAAGGCTCTCAACCAAGAATAGCATGGTACTTTGCATTGCCGAACTCTATGAAAGCATTAAGAATCTCAATGATACTAATTACTTGTTGAATCCAAAGCAAGCCAAGCATACTTGGCTCAAGCCAACGACTACATTGAACTCCTGCTATCTTCTACCGGCGAATGTGTTAGGATCAGGAATTTAATTATCATATATGTATATTCTTTACAGAATACCTTGCATGGGAAGAGTTGGCTGAATGGTTCAAAGGCAAGAAGGAAACCGTGTGGCCTGTGTTCGAATCCCAGCAGGTGTAGAAGAGTGGGTTTTTCTTATTTTTCAGATGCGTGAAATGTCCATTTTGCCCTCCCTCCTTTAAACTTCAGACACCCCTCCCTGCGTTTCTTCTCATTGGCGAGTCGGCGAGGCAGCAGGGAACCAGTGGTGGCAGCGGTGAATGCGTCACGCCATCAGTGCCGTGTGCTCAAGCGATTTCTTCTGCCAGTAGCTATGCTGTCTTGTTCCATCACCGCTAGCTTCCATCTCGTTCTGCGGCTATATTTTTCCAGCTCGGGTTCAGTCGGCTGCGCGAGGAGAAGAGGAGGTACAGAAGTGCTGCGGGGTTCGGTGTTCTGTGTGCAGCGCCGGTGAACACCCCTTCCAGTAGACCACATTCTCGGTTAACGCTGTCGCGGTGTAGCTTCTGTCCGCCACCATTTTTGTGCTACTGTAGCAAATCCTTTGCTACTGTAGCAAGTCTGTGATTTCCAGTTCCGTCGTGTTTCTGCTGTGTTTCCGTTCGGGGAGTGAAGTGGTAAGCTCCTTGGTTCACTTTCAATATACAGTTTCATCTTTCCTCTTAAGTAGCGGCTGTGTGGCAGAGCTTACTCTTTTCGGTTTGTGTCGTCGGATTGCTCTGTTTTCAGGCCGTTGCCGTGAGTGTTAGAGGGAGTGGATCGACGCTGTGCATTGTCTTTTTCTGCTCAACACCGTGGTTCTGTTATTGTGAATTTCCCAGTGGCGAGAAGGATGGTAAGTATCATCTTTTTCCTTGTTTTCTCTGCGGCTGGGACTGTGGTGTTTGCTGTGATGGCAAAGTTTCTGTGCGATAGGTATACCCTTGGATGCATGCTGGATTGCTGCTACCGTGTGCATATATTGCTGTGTTGCTGCTGTGTGTATTTGTGGGCTGCTGTTCGGGTATATGTATGTATATGAAACGCTGATGCTGCTTTGGGCTATGAACCATGTGTGTTTATTTTTATGCATGACGATGGATGTCGGGTAGGTATGTGATTATGTGTAAAAATTATATTTAGAGAGAGTGTGAGAGAGAAGAAATCCGTGCTGTTGGGGAAGCATGGATGCTGTCATCAGGAATAAGATTTTGTCTTGGACAGCACATGAGTATGTATATGCATGCCTTAATCGGTCAAGGAGAATTGGAGGGGGAAATTTCAGTTTATATATGCATATCATGCTGCTGTATTTGCCATCATAGTACAGGATAAAACATTAATTCTAAGACGGAAGTTGTAGTATGTCTAAAGAGACTTAAAAGAATGAGTTATATCATGTTTGAAAGGTGGGTTCGAATGTAAGCTTACGGAATGTCCTATTTTGGAAATTTAGGAAATGAAGGGAGAACGATATCTTGAAATCTAGAGTAAGGATAAACTGTATCAGATAATTGCAGGTGAGTGAATAACGTTCCCTAAAATTTACATTTTTCAAATGCATTGTCATTTCAAATGATGAATTTCAAATATTGATTTCGAAAAGCAAATTTTAAGAAAGTATAGTTTAAATCGTTAGAAATGATTTTCTTTCGATTGGTTTACAAAGGAATTACGATTATGCCTGAAAATGGATAAAGAAGCTTTAGAAAAAGATTTGACAGTGAACTGATGTTATTCATGAAATATTTCTCTGTGAATTGCATATGTTTTTACAGTAACTTGATTTTGTATGTTCATGCTGGGGTAACAGAAATTCAAAGTGACTTTATCAATGATTATGATATTTTGAAACGATTGAGATCTGTACATGTGAAAAGGACCCCACGCATGATGAAAACGTTTTAGGACGGAATACAGAACGCTGGTTGCTAACAGCAGTACTGTTAGTCCTTGGTGCACCTTGGTACTCGAGCTCGACAGATTGTGGCATAGCCACCAGAATTATTTCGTGGGATTTGTTCTCGCGACAGTTTGTGGCCTTGAGCCACCAGAATTATTTCGTGAGATTTATTCTCGCGACAGTTTGTGGCATAGCCACCAGAATTATTTCGTGGGATTCGTTCTCGCGACAGTTAGTGGCTTCGAGCCACCAGAATGGTTAGTTACCCTCGTGGACTGTGTGTCCACGTCTGTTTTCGTTCTGTTGAAGTCCTACAGAAAGATTATGGTTTTGAAGAGATTATTTTGAATGAGTTATTTAAAGCAGTTAGTTCATACGGTTATTTCCCTGAAATACAAATGTTTACGAAAAGATTTGCATTAGAGTATGAAGTGTTAAGAAATACATTTTTAAGATGATTATGTATTGAGTATTTTCCGCATTCTTTTGAATCATGTTTTTGGGACGTTATTCACGAGTAGATTTTTGGCTTCAGATAGTGCAGGTGACCCTATTTCTCCAGCTGAGCGGTAAAGAGCCTTGCTGTTGATCCGAAGCTTCGTTTGATAATTATTACTTTTGATGTAATTGCTTCTTAAGAACTTTTATTATTTTGGAAAGGAAAGTGCTCTGCATGAACCTTAGAAAATGTTTGTATGATTTTGAAAAATGCTATGGAGAAATTAATGGTGTTACTTAAAATGCTAGGCTTTCAGAATATGATGTATTCATATTCTGTGCCGGTCACGGTCCAGAAATAGGGACGTGACAGTTTGGTATCAGAGCCAAAGTTTTTCTATGGTTAAGCAGAGCAGAGATACTTCGGTGGAGTCTCAATTATCGTTATGAACCCGGGCATAACTGTAGTTGTGGCATCTCTGAAGATCTCTAAAAGAAATTCAAAAGTGGTGTTTTTTCTATGATTTCAGAAACAAACTTATAAACTGAATATTTTCTATGTTTTATGAATAGTTAAATGCCGCCTAGACGAGTTCAGTCTAGAGGGAGCTCTAGGGCTTCGGATCAAGGCTCTGCTCAGCGAAGTGATTTGCCTCCTCGAGGCCGAGGACAGGGTCGTAGGGGTGCTAGGGTTCGGGGAGGTCGACCCCTTAGACCTCTTCAGGAAATTCTATCTGAGGCAGAACCATCTCACCCACAGTCTCCTGAGATCTCTACGTCCTCTAGGCACGAGACTCCAGTAGGAACACCCCAGGTTATAGAGGAAGAATCCATCGCAGTCAGGCTATCAGAGTTTATAAAGTTGGATCCTCCGAAGTTCTCAGGGTTTGATTCTCGAGAGGAACCCATTGAGTTTCTGGAAGGAATTGAGAAGAGATGCCGGGCTTTGAGATGCTTAGATGTGCAATACGTGGAATTTGCCTTGTTTCGACTTGAGGGGATTGCGAATGCGTGGAGTAAGACGGTACCAGGATTTCAAGGGGATAGAGTATCATTATTGTCATGGGCAGATTTTAAGGATCTTTTCCTGAAACGTTTTCTTCCCCAGAGCAAGAAGGATGCTAGAGTTAAAGAATTTCTTCTGTTGAAGTGTACTTCTGGGATGTCTGTGGCTGAGTATGACAGAAGATTTACAGAACTTTCATCGTATGCATCTACTTTGATTCCGTCGGAGAGGGATAGAATCGGCAGGTTTATTCAGGGATTACCGATACATATTCATGATGCTGTGGCCCCGATGCTGAATCATTTTGCTTCTTATGCTGATGTGGTTGACTGTGCTTTGAGAATTGAGTTGAGGCACATTGAAGAAGAAGGGGTTTCTAAGAAGCAGAAGACTGGGAACGAAAGGTTCCAAGGATCATTTAAGGGTAACCGCCCTCAGGGCCAACCCTCGTCAGCTGATATGCGGCCAGCGCCCAGATCTTATAGATCTTCTGTGGGCATTCCAGATTCGGGACCAAAGTTTGGAGGTACTAGACCTCAGTCTGGAGGAAGTCAGTCTAGTTATTCCAGGCCTACCTGTAATATGTGTGGGAAGCACCATTCAGGGGTTTGTCTGAAGTCCTTGGGGGTGTGTTATGGTTGTGGACAGCCGGGTCACATGAAGAAAGAGTGTCCGTTTGCTCAATCAACCTCGAGTTATGGATCAGCTAGACCTTCTCCCCACCCTACTACTTTTGCAGCTCCGTCTGTAGGAGCAACTTCTGCCTCTATGGGTAGAGGTACATCAGGACGACCTCCAAAGAAGAGAGCACAACCTTCAGGCCAAGGTCAAGCTAGGGTTTACGCAATGACAAGGCAAGATGCTCGGGCTTCCAATGCTGTGGTCACAGGTATTATCTCTATATGTTCTCAAAAGGCTTATGCATTGTTTGACCCTGGTTCGACACACTCTTATATTTCAAAATATTTTGCTAAGATGATGGATAAGAATTCAGTTAGACTTGATTGTCCTTTCACTGTGGCTACCCCTGTTGGGGAATCTTTGTCAGTTTCACAAGTGTACAAATCTTGTGAAGTGTCTGTTGAGGGTAGAGAAAGTTTTGTCGATTTGATGATACTTGATATGATAGACTTTGATGTCATACTGGGCATGGATTGGTTAGCCTCATGCTATGCTTCGGTGGATTGTCACCTGAAAGTGGTAAAGTTTAACTTTCCGGGTGAAACTTCGTTTGTGTTGTTTGGAAACGAAGTAGATAAGCCAACAAACTTAATCTCTGCTTTAAAAGCCCAGCAAATGTTGGCAAAAGGTTGTCAGGGATTTTTGGCGGTAATCCAAGATGTTGACATGCCTACTGTCAGCTTAGACCAAATTCCTATTGTTCAGGAATTTCCTGATGTTTTTCCGGAGGAATTGCCGGGATTACCCCCAGAGCGAGAGATAGAATTTAGTATTGACGTCATTCCTGGTACGCAGCCAATTTCTATTCCGCCCTATAGAATGGCGCCATCTGAGTTAAGGGAATTAAAAAGTCAGTTGCAAGAATTGCTAGATAAGGGGTTCGTACGACCTAGTACTTCTCCTTGGGGTGCACCAGTGTTATTTGTCAAGAAGAAGGATGGATCGATGAGATTGTGTATTGACTATCGACAACTTAACAAGGTGACAGTAAAGAACAAGTACCCGTTGCCGCGCATCGATGATTTGTTTGATCAGTTGCAAGGAGCGCAGTACTTTTCAAAAGTAGACCTGCGATCAGGGTATCATCAGTTGAAGATTAAAAAGGAAGATATTCCAAAAACAGCATTTAGGACTCGTTATGGTCATTATGAATTCTTAGTAATGTCCTTTGGGTTGACAAATGCTCCTGCGGCATTCATGGATTTGATGAATCGAGTATTCAGAGAATTCCTGGATAAGTTTGTGATCGTGTTCATTGATGATATCCTGGTTTATTCCAAGAGTGAGGAAGAGCATGAACATCATTTGCGGATAGTGTTGCAGAGATTGAGAGAACATCAGCTCTATGCTAAACTTTCCAAGTGTGAGTTTTGGTTAACTGAGGTCACTTTCTTGGGGCATGTGGTGTCGAGGGATGGCATCCAAGTTGATCCTAGTAAGGTTGAGGCAGTTAAAAGTTGGCCACGACCTACTACTGTAACTGAGATTCGAAGTTTCTTAGGTCTTGCAGGATACTATCGCCGTTTTATGCAGGATTTTTCAAGAATAGCAGCTCCGATGACAAGGCTAACCCAAAAGAATGTGAAGTTCGTGTGGGATGAGAAATGCGAGGCAAGTTTTCAAAAGTTAAAAGAATCTTTGACCTCTGCTCCAGTGCTAAGTTTACCTTCAGGAGTTGGTGGGTATACAGTGTATTGTGATGCTTCTCGGATTGGGCTAGGCTGTGTGTTAATGCAGGATGGGCGAGTTATTGCCTATGCCTCTAGAAAGCTTAAGTTGCATGAGCAGAATTATCCAACTCATGATTTAGAGATGGCTGCGGTGGTGTTTGCTTTAAAGATTTGGAGGCATTATCTGTACGGAGAAACTTGTGAGATTTTCACGGATCACAAAAGCCTTAAGTACATCTTTGAACAGAAGGATTTGAATCTCAGGCAGAGAAGGTGGATGGAGTTGTTAAAGGATTATGATTGTACGATTCTGTACCATCCAGGGAAGGCGAACGTTGTGGCTGATGCTTTAAGTAGGAAGTCTATGAATAGTTTAGCACACATAAAGATGGAGAGAAGACCGTTGGTACAGGAGATTCATAAAGTTGAACAAGAGGGAGTCATATTTGAAATTGCTGATAAGGGAGTATTTTTGGCTCATTTGCAGGCTCATTCCTCATTATGTGATCAGATTAAGGAAGCTCAGTATTCAGACCCGAAGTTGTGCGAGTTGAGGGATTCAGTTAAAGACAGAAGTAATTCAGAATTTATGATTGATCAGGAAGGTGTTTTGAGGTTCGAGGGTAGAATTTGTGTGCCACAAGTTCAGGAGTTGAGAAGGCTAATTCTTGAAGAAGCTCATCATTCTGCCTATACTATCCACCCTGGTATAACTAAGATGTACCAAGATTTGAAACAGTTGTTTTGGTGGCATGGTATGAAGAATGATGTGGCAAATTTTGTTGCACATTGTTTAGTGTGCCAACAAGTTAAGGCGGAACATCAGAAGCCGGCAGGACCGTTACAACGGTTGGAGATACCTGAATGGAAGTGGGAAAACATAACTATGGATTTTATCGTGGGATTGCCCCGTACTGCGAAAGGTTTTGATTCCATTTGGGTAATTGTTGATAGATTAACCAAGTCTGCTCATTTTCTACCAGTGAAGACGACGTACAGTGCAGCTAGATACGCTGAGATTTACATTGAGGAGATCTTGCGGTTACACGGAGTCCCAGTATCTATCATTTCAGATAGAGGGCCCCAGTTTACTTCTCAATTTTGGAAATCATTTCAGAAAGCTTTGGGCACTCGATTGAATCTTAGCACTGCTTTTCATCCTCAGACTGATGGACAGTCGGAGAGGACAATCCAGATAGTTGAGGATATGTTGAGGTCCTGTGTCATGGATTTTGGTGGAAGTTGGGACAAACATTTACCGTTAGTAGAATTTGCCTATAATAACAGTTATCAATCAAGTATTCAAATGGCACCATTTGAGGCGTTGTACGGGAGGCAGTGTAGATCTCCAATTGGATGGTTCGAAGTTGGAGACGGAATGATATTAGGGCCTGATTTGGTTCAAGATGCTAAAGAAAAGGTTAAGGTGATTCAACAAAGGTTGTTGGCGGCTCAAAGTCGACAGAAATCTTATGCAGATCATCGTCGTAGAGAATTGGAGTTCATGGCCGGAGATAAAGTGTTTTTAAGAGTGTCACCAATGAAAGGGGTTATGAGATTTGGAAAAAAGGGTAAGTTAAGTCCGAGGTTTATTGGCCCCTTTGAAATTTTGGATAAAGTAGGTGCGGTAGCTTATCGATTAGCCTTACCACCAGAGCTATCAGGGATACATCCGGTGTTTCATGTATCGATGTTGCGAAAGTACTTGTATGATCCATCTCATGTTGTTGAATATCAAGAGGTTCAGGTGAACGAGGACCTGTCATATGATGAAGATCCGATAGCCATTATTGATCAACAAGTAAAGAAGTTGAGATCGAAGGAGATTCCTTCGGTGAAAGTGTTATGGCGAAACCATTCAGAGGAAGAAGCTACTTGGGAGTTAGAGAGTGAGATGCGAATCAAATACCCACAATTATTTCTGAACTAAGGTGTGCATACTTTCAAATTCGGAGGACCGAATTTCTTAAGAGGGAAAGAATGTTAGGATCAGGAATTTAATTATCATATATGTATATTCTTTACAGAATACCTTGCATGGGAAGAGTTGGCTGAATGGTTCAAAGGCAAGAAGGAAACCGTGTGGCCTGTGTTCGAATCCCAGCAGGTGTAGAAGAGTGGGTTTTTCTTATTTTTCAGATGCGTGAAATGTCCATTTTGCCCTCCCTCCTTTAAACTTCAGACACCCCTCCCTGCGTTTCTTCTCATTGGCGAGTCGGCGAGGCAGCAGGGAACCAGTGGTGGCAGCGGTGAATGCGTCACGCCATCAGTGCCGTGTGCTCAAGCGATTTCTTCTGCCAGTAGCTATGCTGTCTTGTTCCATCACCGCTAGCTTCCATCTCGTTCTGCGGCTATATTTTTCCAGCTCGGGTTCAGTCGGCTGCGCGAGGAGAAGAGGAGGTACAGAAGTGCTGCGGGGTTCGGTGTTCTGTGTGCAGCGCCGGTGAACACCCCTTCCAGTAGACCACATTCTCGGTTAACGCTGTCGCGGTGTAGCTTCTGTCCGCCACCATTTTTGTGCTACTGTAGCAAATCCTTTGCTACTGTAGCAAGTCTGTGATTTCCAGTTCCGTCGTGTTTCTGCTGTGTTTCCGTTCGGGGAGTGAAGTGGTAAGCTCCTTGGTTCACTTTCAATATACAGTTTCATCTTTCCTCTTAAGTAGCGGCTGTGTGGCAGAGCTTACTCTTTTCGGTTTGTGTCGTCGGATTGCTCTGTTTTCAGGCCGTTGCCGTGAGTGTTAGAGGGAGTGGATCGACGCTGTGCATTGTCTTTTTCTGCTCAACACCGTGGTTCTGTTATTGTGAATTTCCCAGTGGCGAGAAGGATGGTAAGTATCATCTTTTTCCTTGTTTTCTCTGCGGCTGGGACTGTGGTGTTTGCTGTGATGGCAAAGTTTCTGTGCGATAGGTATACCCTTGGATGCATGCTGGATTGCTGCTACCGTGTGCATATATTGCTGTGTTGCTGCTGTGTGTATTTGTGGGCTGCTGTTCGGGTATATGTATGTATATGAAACGCTGATGCTGCTTTGGGCTATGAACCATGTGTGTTTATTTTTATGCATGACGATGGATGTCGGGTAGGTATGTGATTATGTGTAAAAATTATATTTAGAGAGAGTGTGAGAGAGAAGAAATCCGTGCTGTTGGGGAAGCATGGATGCTGTCATCAGGAATAAGATTTTGTCTTGGACAGCACATGAGTATGTATATGCATGCCTTAATCGGTCAAGGAGAATTGGAGGGGGAAATTTCAGTTTATATATGCATATCATGCTGCTGTATTTGCCATCATAGTACAGGATAAAACATTAATTCTAAGACGGAAGTTGTAGTATGTCTAAAGAGACTTAAAAGAATGAGTTATATCATGTTTGAAAGGTGGGTTCGAATGTAAGCTTACGGAATGTCCTATTTTGGAAATTTAGGAAATGAAGGGAGAACGATATCTTGAAATCTAGAGTAAGGATAAACTGTATCAGATAATTGCAGGTGAGTGAATAACGTTCCCTAAAATTTACATTTTTCAAATGCATTGTCATTTCAAATGATGAATTTCAAATATTGATTTCGAAAAGCAAATTTTAAGAAAGTATAGTTTAAATCGTTAGAAATGATTTTCTTTCGATTGGTTTACAAAGGAATTACGATTATGCATGAAAATGGATAAAGAAGCTTTAGAAAAAGATTTGACAGTGAACTGATGTTATTCATGAAATATTTCTCTGTGAATTGCATATGTTTTTACAGTAACTTGATTTTGTATGTTCATGCTGGGGTAACAGAAATTCAAAGTGACTTTATCAATGATTATGATATTTTGAAACGATTGAGATCTGTACATGTGAAAAGGACCCCACGCATGATGAAAACGTTTTAGGACGGAATACAGAACGCTGGTTGCTAACAGCAGTACTGTTAGTCCTTGGTGCACCTTGGTACTCGAGCTCGACAGATTGTGGCATAGCCACCAGAATTATTTCGTGGGATTTGTTCTCGCGACAGTTTGTGGCCTTGAGCCACCAGAATTATTTCGTGAGATTTATTCTCGCGACAGTTTGTGGCATAGCCACCAGAATTATTTCGTGGGATTCGTTCTCGCGACAGTTAGTGGCTTCGAGCCACCAGAATGGTTAGTTACCCTCGTGGACTGTGTGTCCACGTCTGTTTTCGTTCTGTTGAAGTCCTACAGAAAGATTATGGTTTTGAAGAGATTATTTTGAATGAGTTATTTAAAGCAGTTAGTTCATACGGTTATTTCCCTGAAATACAAATGTTTACGAAAAGATTTGCATTAGAGTATGAAGTGTTAAGAAATACATTTTTAAGATGATTATGTATTGAGTATTTTCCGCATTCTTTTGAATCATGTTTTTGGGACGTTATTCACGAGTAGATTTTTGGCTTCAGATAGTGCAGGTGACCCTATTTCTCCAGCTGAGCGGTAAAGAGCCTTGCTGTTGATCCGAAGCTTCGTTTGATAATTATTACTTTTGATGTAATTGCTTCTTAAGAACTTTTATTATTTTGGAAAGGAAAGTGCTCTGCATGAACCTTAGAAAATGTTTGTATGATTTTGAAAAATGCTATGGAGAAATTAATGGTGTTACTTAAAATGCTAGGCTTTCAGAATATGATGTATTCATATTCTGTGCCGGTCACGGTCCAGAAATAGGGACGTGACAGAATGTAGCCCCAAGTAGTTCCGGGTCCGGGCTATCGAAGCTTTACGTGTATGCGAGCCGATGTGGCTATAATGTGACAAATGTTATCTACACTAAGTGTCCAAGCTGCATGTATAGCATGCAATATTCTGTAAATTATGTTGGCAAGAACAATGGTAACGGTACAACGGTGACAGGTTCTTGTAGTGGTGAGGGTGGATTTGTGAACGAACTTGAGACTTATGTTGTGACTGATAGTTTACAAGTTTATCTCATGTCTCTGCCGTTTCAATTATCACTTCACTCTCTAAAAACGACATCAAAGACATTGCTTTCTTGTAAGAAAAGGCCGTCTACCTGGGGATGGAAGAGGTGAGATTTTAGTGTGTGTGTGTGGGTGTTTAATAGATATTTTTGTGTTTGGATTAAGAAAGTAATTTACTAAATTTACTGTGTTCGGTAATTTCTTTGTGGACTGGTGTTTGTACTTTATAGTTTCTTTTTTTCATTAAATAATTTGAGTTTTCCTGGCCAAAAAAAAAAAGAACAGTTGTTCATAATCGTGAATACGAATGATTATACATGTGTCTTAGTTTGCCTTCCCTCAATATATATATATATATATCTTGCTCTTTTTTTATTGAATATAGTTTACTTAAATTTTTTAATATTACTCGTTATTTCCAATATTTGTTAGGGCATCCAACTACTGCAGGCATCCCTCCAATGCAATAATGTTTTGACTAGTGTTTTTCTCTGCAATATGAAAGCAAGCTAAGTGGCCCAAAAAAGAGGAGTACAAGAGCATGAGGAAGCATAGAATTACTTGATAAGGCCCTGTGAAACATTATAGACATTATTTTCTTATATATGTTATGCTTTTTTAAGTTATATATTTATATATATGTGATGTATAAAATGATTTATCTTTGTGTTACCATAAAGTTATTTTGTTAGTTCATCACTAGACATTCACGAGCCAGTTTAATATATCACTGAATATTGTTTTAGCTAGTTGTTCTAGATTTTTCTATTATGTGTTGTTTTCGAAATCTTCTATTTGACATATGGTTACTGTTTCTTAATATATATATATATATATATATATATAGCAAGTGCTAATGTTTACTCACCAACTATTTTTTGACCACATCTCCTAACTTTCTCTTTCCTGCTCTTAATTTTGAATTAAGAGACATGTGAATGCTAATATTTAAATTTTTATGATATTTTAAATTTTTAACTATAATAAAAATTTATAATAATTATAAATAATAAATTAATTATAACCTATTTTTTTCTACGGGAGAAATATTTAGTTCATAGGTATAACTATAAATAAATAAAATTACTAAAATATAAATATGATGTGCTGTTATTGTTTAAAAATTCAAAATAATGCCCTTCATGCCAATGCTAATGTTGAATATACGCCATTTAATTTATGTTTGCTTCCTTAATAAAAAAATAATCGACCCATCTATTAATGCCGAGCTGCTTTGCTGTATGTGAAGAAATGACTAAAATTATACATATGGACCCATTGCATATATCTAATATGAGTTAAGTGGCACGGAATGCTTAAGTGCCAAGTAATGTGAGATGCATAAATACCATATTTTATTTATTTTTTAATTTTTAAAATAAAATAGGGTTGAAATTTAATTTTTTATTAATATACCCTGTCTTGATCTAAATAATGAAATAAATATAGAGTATATCCAACATATAGATGAAGGGCAGATCTTATTTTTCTCACATAAACATATATAAATTAAATAAAAATATATACAAACATATACTCTGTCCCGGAGTTTTTCGCTTTTTTTGGATCATATTATTAAGCATTTAAACAATTGATTAATCTACATTTAAGCTTTACAACCAGAATATCTTTTTTGAAAAGTTTTTTTAATAAGGTGAGATTTCTGCAAAAATTTAAAGGAATCCTGTTTCTAAAGTTTAAAAAAATCTTAAAAATAATATGTGTGAGAGTGAGTCATGTACTTCGATAAAAACAAAAAAAAAGAACACAAGTCATACAAAGTGTATTTGTAACCAATTTTCATTCAATTAGCATTGTGATAGTTTGTCGTGATTTAAATGATCAACATATACAAATTGTGAACAAAATTTATCACAATTTAACAAATGTACTGTTGTTTAGGAATCAGCAATTAAATTACATGCTATGAGGTTAGTTTCTTTTCCTTTTGAAAAATAAATTGTTCAATGCTAGATTATTTTTCTCCTATATATATATACCATGATCAACTGTTGGAGATTTTTTTGAACAAACATGAAAGACTTTCTAACAGTTTTAGCTATTATCCATTTGGGAGGGATGCTGTATACAAATTAGTGTAGTCTTTTGGACGATGCCTGTATATACATATGTTCGGGCAGTCACAACAGTTGAATTGAGAAAGAAAGATATAAAAATAATTTACTTGATGCGAGGAAATCATCTGATCATGGCTAAGATGCATGAATATTTTTTTAAAATATCAATATTTGCAATCCGTTTGATTTGGTTCATTTTTGCAAATACCTTCTGAGGTGGCATCTGCACAGTGCACACTATAGTTTTGGTTTGAAGGGGCTCTATGAGTATCCAAGTGGAGGTGTTGTTGATAAAGTCTCTGATGAAGCATTCACCTATATTTTTCAGAAAACCATCCTTTCTTATACAAAGAAGAAAGAGAATGAGCTAAAAGATGCCAATTGAGAAGTAACTTATTACTTACCATTAAAGAAGAAGGCAGTTGATGTCAAGTTTGTGTCCTTCGCACCCATTTTTGAGTAGCCATATGATCATTGAAATTATGGTGATATACTAAAGAAATACCGGAAAAAAGAATTAATAATATTCTTTTGTCTCATCATTCCCAATTGAAGAGATTTTTTAGTATTTATATGAAATATGATATTTATATATATAGATGATCTATAATGATATTTTATTATTACTAATGAAATTTAATTTTCATTATAATTAAGTTACATTTTGTGACGAATATCAACATACACAAATTCAAATTTCAATGGATTACAAAAAGAATATACAACTTTTAATATATATATATATATATATGTATAATATTCAATAAAATATATAAAAAAATCTATCTGCAAAAATTTAAGGGAAAGTTTTTGAAAAAAATCTTAAACATAATATAAGTGAGAGTGAGTAATGTACTCCGATAAAGAAAAAAAGAAGTCAGACACTCTGTATTTGTAACTAATTTTCATTCAATTATCTTTGTGATAGTTTTCCGTGAATTAAATGATCAACGTGTATACGTACATATCTATATATTATATTATTAAAAATCTTGTAGTGATGACTTAATTTAACACCGTTTAGCATATTTGACTGTCAATTTGCCATATGACCCATTTAATTTAACACCGTTCATCATTTGAAACGGTTAAATCCCTTCATTTTCCATTTGTTAATCAAGGACAAAGGCGTTTATTTGTTTATAGTATTTGATT
The DNA here is from genome assembly GCA_037074615.1 of Leucaena leucocephala. NCBI lineage: Eukaryota > Viridiplantae > Streptophyta > Magnoliopsida > Fabales > Fabaceae > Leucaena > Leucaena leucocephala. Next base: position 4,979,404 of record CM073561.1, on the reverse strand, counting down.
AAAATACTACATGGTATTATAATAATAATGAAATCATATAGTTTTAATTTCAATCCAACACAGAACTCCAAATTCATATTCACTATATATCATCATATCGTGCATATCAACCAGGGAAACGGAGGAGGAGGGAGAAACCTAGTTTTATAACAAATCAACATGCAATTTACATTTTTAATAGCTATAAATGACCAATATAATTACTCACTTGCTGTTGTAAACAATCCTAACTATTGAAGAGTAAGTGATCATTTCTTTTATAAAACCTCCCTCAACTATTATAGTCAATAAGAATTAGTATAGATAGTAAAGAATAAACTCATATCCTATAAAAATGTGAGTTCGATTCCCGCTATCGTTATGAATGCCCATTTAGTAGGCGATTTCATAAATTCTCTGTAAGCGATCTCTGAACCCTGGAATTATACCATAATTTTAGTAGGAATTCGTGTCGAACCCACCTAAACTTTTTCATATATATATATATATATATATATATATATATATAAAACCTCCCTCAACACCACCCGAAGCTAGAAACGCACAGGATTGAATAATACTTGAAATATTATTGAATAAATAATTTGATACACAATTTTGTCTGGGCTACTTAAATATAATAGACACGATAACTGGGCCTAAGAAGCATTTACGACCCAACAGAATACAAGACCCAACTCACTTAATTTAAACATTGACTAACATATCGTCTGTAGGTTTAATTATAAATATGTGAGATATGCGATCATTTAGAGCGTATTTGATCCCTGAAAAATATCACTTTATTGTGATTCCAATCATGACATTTGGAGAGATATTTTAACTCCTTGGTGTTTAAGTTTATACTTGAGGGTAATTGATAACTCGCCCTACCTAATATTAGTATCGCTTAAGAGGAAGAGAAATTTTGTTCTACTCTTGTATTGTGAATAAGCTCAACTCCCTTCCAAAAACTTTTATACTAAAAAAATATTGACTAAAATTAGTAACTAATATTACCCTAAAGTTGGGGATTGAAGATATCAATTGGGCCCAACTTCTTGAGGAGGTTGGTTTGCACGTCTTTCCGAGCAGCCTTTGTTAATAAATCTGCCCGCTCATTTGCAGAACTCACAAACTTCAAGTAATAAAGTGGCAGTCGATTTTAATATATTTATTCTTTTCATAAAATAATGGATTAGAGGCAATGTGGATAGCGTCCTTATTATCATAGTGTACTTCAACGAGTCCTGGACGATCAAATCCCAAATCTTTTAGAAGTCCAACTATCCAAATAACTTCAGAAGCTACTGATGCTAATGATCTATACTCTCTTCTGGAAAGGACTTGGAAAGAGTATGTTATTTCTTTGTTTTCCACATAACAAGTGAACCTCCTAGCTTTAACATGTGGACAGATCTCCTAGTCGTTCCACATCAACCCCGATTAGAATCACAAAAGCAGTCTAATTTCATATCTCCCTTTGAGCTTAAGAAGACTCCACGTCCTGCACTTTGCTTTCATTGTGTTCGGCATAAACTGATTAATAAATGTTCCTTGTAAGTATGTCGAACCTGCCAATTTCTATGCACAAACAATCTAGTATTTAATTAAAATATATAAAAGTATTTATATATAATTCTGAAAATAAAAGAAATTATTAAAATATATAAAAATATTCATATTACTTTTCTCATTGTTTGAGCAAGAAGTAAGATCAAGATCTAATGTGTGATATAGACACAGTGTAAAGCATGGAATTTCAACCTGTTATTTAAATATATGGTTGGGTTTGGCAAGAGTAATAATTTCATCAAGCTGATTAATAATCTCATAAGTTCATAATGATATAAGAGTTCATTATTTGACGTTAAAGACTGAAACAGATGTTACGTACCAAAAAATAAAAATAAAGACCGAAACACAAGAAAAGGAAGAGATTTCTTATGCTGCCATATTCTTGAGAAAACCGTTACTCAAAATATTATTTCACCGCAGGGAAGCCTTTAACAAATTGATACCCTAAAATGAAGAAAAAAATTGGAATATACAAAATTAAGAAAAAAATCACATTATGTAAACAAAATAAAGATAATTAAGGGTAAATAAACACACATATATAGTTCTATCATCATATGTTCATATTCATGAGCATAGAACAAACAGCAAAAAGCTAAGTGATTATTTCTTTAAAAAAATATTTTCAATTTAGGTTTGATTCTGGACACATTATGTAGATTCAAGTGAACTTTTCTACCATCAATTATTGTCATTATTTCAAGCATATTCTAAGAAAAACTGATTAATCAGACATGGGATTCAATTAAAAAATATAAATTTATATAAAATGTCTACTTGATTACCACTTACCAAGCCTAACAAACAATAGTCTTAAAAAAAGGCTTCGTTTTGCTCAAGTACAATAACCAATGCCATGACAACCTTGGGAGAGAGGAACCCCCATTTATGGTCGGCTTGATCTAGATTAGTGTGAGTCACAATTAGATCCTATCTATTCAAAAACAAAGAGACAGAGAGAAGATGAAAATGAAATTCCCATCCATCACGGCGGAAGTATCAAAAGATTTATAGACTTTCTTTAAGGTATGTTTGGTAGCATGGAGGTGGTATAGTAGAAACTACTTTCACTTCCACTTTTAATATTTTAAGTTATTTCAGTTTCATTAAAAAAAGTTAAAAATTGAGATAGGAGAAGTGAGAGTAAAATATTTTTAGACCATTTTAACTAAAGTTATAAAATTTTTGGACAATTTTAACCCTTTCTAAGTTATAAAAAATATTTTAGACTATTTTATCTAAAGTTATAAAAAAAATATACATAATTTCTATACTCATTTCTAACATACTAAACAAACTTTTAAAAACTATTTTTAGTCTAATTCTATTTTTACTTTCACTTCTACTCCTACCAAAAACTCTTCATTCCTACCAAATATACCGTCACAGTCATGAGGCTCATAACCAAGAAATGACATGGTAGGTTTCATAGCTGAACTCTATGAAAGCATTGAGAGTCTCAATGATGCCTACTTGTTTAATCTAAAGCAAGACAAATGACACTTTGCTCAAGCCAACCGCCACTTCATTAATCTCTAACTTTGTTCTACTGGCGAGTTGATGTATAAAACCACACATGATAGAGTTGATGGAATGCCTTTTTTTTTAAAAAAAATATATCAAAACAACAGCATTTCAACCTTAGTCAAATTAATTCAAAATGCTAATTCTTTCTTAAATCTGAATTCTGTCCTTTAAAATAATCGAATCCGGTTGGTTCAGTCCTCTTATCCTTCTAAATTGGAAGCACTCAAATGCCGAGAACTGAATTTAAATTCCCACATGAAAAAAATCCAAATGTATCACCTCATTACTTCCTTCCCTAAATGCATGCCATACTTTTAACCCCAAGGGTTTGTGTGCTATGAGGGAAATGGAGGGGTAGGGGAGGAAAAATTTTCATTAGTTCGATTTTAAAAAAATAAACAAGTAGGATTATAAAATTTTAATAATGAGAATATTCCCTCCCCTCCACTTTAATAAAATTGTAATTTAAATCCTTTAACTTTGTTTCTCCAATTTTTTTAAATCAAACTCATTAAAAATTTCCCTCCCCTCCTTTCTACCAAACATACCTCATACTAAACAGACCTTAAACATCTAACTATATGTATATAATATCATTACGGGTCACTTTGCTCCAGTTGATTGTATAGGTAAGCTTTGGATGGTATCATCACCACAAACAAGAATAATCTTGAAGCTTTTGATTGACCCAAAAATGGAAAAGGTTCACTTGGCTGAAGCATCAGAAGATTTCATAATAGACTTACTCTTCAACCTGCTTGGCTTGCCAATAGGGACAATGGTAAGGCTCTTAACCAAATCATAGAATAACAATACTTAGGAGGATAACATCATCAACAAGAGGATGAGAACTAATATGCCTCTTCTTTACAAGAAAGAGGTACTGCCTCTAACAATTAATATAATGGCTAGTCCAATAGATTAAAGAGTTAAAGAGTATATAATATGAATTATTCTTGATGTGTTTTTATTCGGGCATATAATTAAATAATTTATTTGACTTTATTAATCTACTAAAAAATGTCAACTAACTCTTGTATTAAATATTAGATAGAGTAATATTTGTATATTTTATGGTGCGCATATATCACCTTATATTGTTTTCTTAGAGACAATAAAGATTGTCACTTCTCTTAATCCCAAGTTAATTAATGTTCTTAACTATTCTCCATGAATCGTTGTTAGTTATCTCTACTTCATTTAATCTGGTTTACTGAATGTGTTTAATTTATCTTTCTGGCAGGGCGTTAAACTCTTGAGCGCCTCCTTACAGTGTAAGAATGTCTTGACAAGTGCTTTCGTTTAAAGCAATGTGGAGATTTTATTTTAAACAAGTTCTCCAAGTTGATTTTAAGAATAATCGTTTCAAATAAGTTTTTGTATATATTTTTTTAAATGCAATTTTTTAGAACAATTATAAAGCAGATTTTTTTTTTCTTTTCAGAACTTATTTTTAAAAACAATTTTATAAAACTATTCTAAAAACACAAAAATAAATAACAGAAACAAGCAGGCCCTTTGTTTCTTGTGTTTTTTATTTGAGTTTTTTTTTTTGTATAAACGTATGTGTATATCAAGTTGAAGCTTATGTTGTTTAGCTAGTGGCTTCAATTTTCTTTTAAAAACCTGTGCTATAATAAATTCTTTGCAAGAGAGGTAAATTGAAATCAACCAATATAGAGTAAATCTCCTATCTCATGTATATACGAAGAATAGTAGGCTAAAAAATCTGTTACATCTCACCTACTTATACTATCTCATTACTGTCTACAAAAGTACATTAAAACACTTCAAAGATATTAGCAAAGGAAAGTCTAGTTTTTTATTTTTGGGATTCTTAGATATTCTTTACAAAAAAAAAAAGAAGAAACAGGTTGTTTGACACAACATCATGATTTCAAACTAGTTTTTATTATCACCCACAAATTGTACAGCGAAGCTCATGCCATAGTGTAAGTCACAGCATAACTGCAACGACTGCCACACATGTATAGAATTGAAGCTCCTGAATTGGTTTCAACATTCTGATATACACTTGCAGGTAGAAGGTGGCGAGAAACTAATGGAATACTTGGCTTAGCTTCAACATGTCCTTGTCTTGTTTTGGGTTGTGGAAATAATAGTTATCGATATTAATTCTCTTTGCTTCCGTAGAGTTTGCCTAAGCAGCCCACCATGCCGTTTTTGGTAAGGAGGCTTGTCACCAACAGAAAGTCAATGAATTCTCTTGAAGCTTCGGCGAAAAGAAATCTTTCTGCATTTGTGTCAATTAACAACCTCATATTAATATCTCGGTGTTGTAACACCTTAAAAAAATCACCTATTAAAGAGGATTTTCTGAAGATTGACTATATAGAACCATATACAATTCCATAAAAACCAAAGCTTTCAAAGGACTTTGTTAAAAACTCAAGGTTCTTCCTTTTATAAAGAAATGAGATTTTCTGAAAAATTTGAAAATCCAAAATCAACTTTTACCAAAGCTAAATTCAGTGGTTCAATTCCCAAAATCTTATTGAAAACTTTAGTAAGCTATTAAGACAATAAATCTCAAACATCCAAATCCGTTACTAGTAATAATAATAATGCTTCATTATCTTCATAAGGCCCTCAATGCATATGGCACTTACCTGTCAGCCAGTGAGGACTGTGATTTTCTCATTATAGTGTTATATATATCTATATCTATTACATATTTACATGTATAATTACCTATATACAAAGCCTTCCAACGCCAACTAAAATATAATTTACTTAACAAAATATTAAGCAGTATAACTGTTATGGCCAGGAGTTTTATTTGGATAAATCAATATAATTAAGGAATATATATTATTGTCCACAGAGAATTGTCAATGTGTATGAGTTAGCCTAGTGGTCACTGTGGACAGGGACTAACCAGTGTGTCGTGTTCGAATCCTGAGTGTTGCGGAAGGGGGGTTTTTTAGGCACGTGAATTTTAATCTTTCCCCTCCTTTTTCTTTTCCTCTGGTTGCCGTACGAGCCCTCATTTCTTCTGCATAAATTTTCAGCGGCAGCAGGGGAAAGGGAGGTGGCTGGTGAGCGGCGAGGGAGGTAACTTCACGCCATCGATGCCGTGTGATTAGACTCTGCTGTGTCATCATCGTCAGAGTTGACCCATCGCCTGAAGTCTCCACCTTTTTTGTGGCTTTTATATAAGGTTGTGGGAGGAGGAAGCGATGGAAGAAAAGAAAGATCAGTGAAGGTTGAGTCTTTGAGCCGCTGTTGTGTGTGTGAAGTAAACGCTCTGTGGTCTGAGTTCTGTCAATTTTGGGTTGCTCTGTTTCTGTGGTGGTACCATGCTCCTTCTCGGTGGTTGAGCGACGATGAAGGATATTGGGGGTTGGATTGTGGCAAGTGAAATAGCTGAACCTCAGGACGAGAGGCAGCATCAACAGGAGAGCAGTATCGGTGATCAGGAATAGGAGGTCGGTGAAGACAGATTGAATCTCTGCCGGCATCAGGTGCCTTGTAAATCTTGTCCTTCACTGTGTAAGTAATCCTGGATACCCTCCTCTTTTCTTTTCCCTGTGTTGGGCCATATTATTTGTTTCTTTGGAATGCTCTATTTTATGGTGTCCGTCGATATGGCAGGGAATTAGGGGGGTTCCTTGCTTTGTTTTTCTTGGAGGGTGAAATTGGTTGTCTTGGGGAGCATTGTTTTGGGTTGTGGATATATGTATCTATGCTTGAGTTTATGAACTTCCGGCTATGAGCTTGGTTGATGGGATATTTGCACATAAATATGTTTATGATGGGCTGCTGCTGCTCTGTGTATGTGTTAATTTTTGCACAGTGTATGTTATTTGGTTATCCTTGCAGAAATGGTTTTGGTCAGGGAGCGCCGTATGCATGTATGCTTGTGTGAGTATAATACTGTCATAGTAAATGGAAGGTTTCCTGCCGTGGGGATAAGATTGAACATTGTTGAAAGTGTATATATATATGCATAGATGTTGTTGATATGGTTTTGATAATGAAAAGGATAAATACGGGTATATTGGCACTTAAATGTTGATGGAGGAATTTGAACGAAGGAAGAAAGAAAATAAAGTAAATAAGTGGGCTGCTAATATGCCTATATATGTATATGTATAGGTATATGTGGATTTGAGAAACTGACAGAAGGGAAGTTCTGGGTTAGTGAATGAAGGAATTGGAGCAATAGTTGGTCTTAATTGGAATATGAATTAAGTATGTAAGGTAGTTTAGCTTGAAGGGAAGTTGATTATAGTTTTAGCTTTTCTAAAGATGTCGAAGTTGAAAATGTTCATAGCAGTACATTGGAAATACTAACTTATTATCAATTAAGTGCATTTCCATGTCGAGGCACAATAAGGAAAGTATTATTTAGTAAATTAGGGAAGTAGCTAATGCTTTGATAATGGTGACTTGAAGGGCATTCACATAATGAGTCTTTCTTTAAGGGATAGTTGATTGCGGGAATGATTGTATATTTCCGTTGGAACTTTGAATAAAATGTTAATATATTGTTGGGAATACCAGGTGATTGAGAATTGTGTTAATCAAAAGTGATTGGTTGAAGTGCATAAAGGTTTTGGAGCGTGGTAAGTGAGTGAATAACGTTCCCTAAAAATTTATATTTTCAAATGCATTGTCATTTCAAATGTTGAATTTCAAATATGAATTACGAAAAGCAAATTTTACATAAGTATGGTTTAAATCGTTAGAAATGATTTTCTTTCGATTGGTTTACAACATATTATGATTATGTATGAAGATGGATGAATAAGCTTTTTAAAAAGAGGTTGATAAAAGTTGCATTGAACTAATGTTCTTCATGACACATATTTCTATGCGAATTTCATGTCTTCATTGTAACATGATATTTGATGTTCATGCTAGGGTTTTTGAGAGTTAAAGTGGTTTTACCAACGATTATGTCATTGAAACGATTGAGATCATTACATGTGAAATGAGCCCCACGCATGATGGAAACATTTTGAAAGGATGGAATACAAAACGTTGGTTGCTAACAGTAGTACTATTAGTCCTTGGTGCACCTTGGTTATCTGAGCTCGATGGATATTTCGTGGGTTTCATACTTGCATCTATTATTCATGGGTTTCGTACCTGCGTCTGTTTTGTGGCTTTGGCTGCATCTATTTCGTGGCTTCAAGCCGTGTCTGATGGTTAGTTACCCTCGTGGACTGTGTGTCCACGTCTGCTCTCGTTCTGTTGAAGTCCTACATAAATCTTTTGGTTTTGAAAGGATTATTATTAAACTACTGATTCAAAATAATTATTTTTGATTGATTTGAAATGGTTATTTCAAATTGTTGTTTCTCTGAAAACAAATATTTACGGAGAGATTTGCATCAAATTATGAAATATTATGAAACACATTTTCAGCATGATTACGCATTGCTGATTTATGCATCTTTTAAATCATGTTTTCTTGGGACGTTATTCACGAGTAGATTATTTAGCTTCAGATAGTGCAGGTGACCCCAATCCTCCCGCTGAACAGTAAAGAGCCTCGCTGTCGATCCGAAGTGTCGTTTGACAAACACTACTTTTGATGTAATTATTTTTCTTAAGAACGTGTAATATTTTGAAAAAGGGTAAAGCTCCACCTAGACCTTAGAAAAGATTCTATTTATTGTGAAAAATGTTATGGAAAACTCGAATGTTTTATTTAAGGTGTTAGGCTTTCAAAATGTGAAATTAGTCATATTCTATGCCGGTCACGGTCCAAATTTTGGGACGTGACAATAACTACTCCAATTATTCCTACTCCAACCTTCTTAACTTTGTCTACCGCTGTCCCTTTGTCCCTTAAGCCACTTGCTCTAGATGTATATCATGGAAAAAAAGAAGTGATATTCAAAGAATCTCAATGTATAATAACAATAGCCTTTCATATAAATATACAAAATTCTATAAAGCACACAAAATAAGCAATGTCAACACGATATCAATCCAAATCAATCATTATCAATGATGCTCATACATCAACACTTTGCAAAGCACATAGCCACATGTAACAGATTATGCAAAGCAATTCCACATACTCTTACCTAAATATAACTTATTACGGTGAGCTACCGTTTGTCTACATACCATTACCTAGGAATAGCTCATTTTGGCGAGCTACCATTCATACTTATACCCTTTCCTAGATACCACTCATTTCAGCAAGCTACTATTCATCTACATACCCTCTCTTAAGTACAGCTCATTTTGACGAGCTACCATTCATCATTTACCGTATTCATTTCATACCATACTCATACATGCATGTCAATACCATGGTACAAACAAACATACAAAATTAAATGAATAAGTATATGAAAGAGAAAAGTTACTACTTGGATCTCTTTCTTCTAAATTACCTCCTTTTCCTTTCCTTTTTGCTTGTTACCTTAGTGGGCTTGGGCAGATATCAAATCCTATATTATATTTCATACATAATGGTAAGTTAATACTCTTAGCATACTTTCATAGTATCATTGGTCACTAACGGGGTTAGTCCGAGTAGTAAGCGGCTCAGTATCGCTTAAGCGATGTCTCGAGTTCGAGCTTTGGCGTATGCAGAAAATCTCCATTAGGAGACTCACTCACCATAGCCAGGTGATCAACACGGGTCGGATCTGGATATAGTTAGGGCAAAACTCCGATGAACAGGGTGGGCAACCAAAACAAAAAATATCATTGGTCTTTCTATAACTCCTACTTTCAACCCATTCAATTAGTTCTATGAATAAATTATTTTACCTTACTTATTCTTAATTCTTCATCTTACTGATTAAAATCAAAATCTAGTTCTTTTCTCAATTAAATGGTGCTTTTACCAAAAAGGAGTAAGGGAGAAATCCACAAACTTATTTTTAAACACTCCAATTTTCCCTTTTCGCCACCCATGTGGTTATATTCCTCTACCGTTCACATATAACCATTGTTTTTAATAATCATTTCAGCTCTTAAACATCTTGGCTAGCATCCAAAATTTCAGTTTTGACATCAACACCAACACTAACACTAACACTAACCTTTTGGGACTTTTAAGACACACATACCAATCAATCACACTTGTATATATATATACACACAGCTCCTTCCATTATATACATTATTTTTATCTTTTCAGCTTCAAAACATACCGTAGCATCCTCCTCCTTGAACTTCTATTCCATAACTAATTTCTATTATACAACACCCCCTTACACATGCTCATATATTCCAAGCTCATGATTCTAGCATTTTAACTTTCTTTTCTTTTACTTAATTAACTACATAATCTGTACAATCATTGAGTATGTCCTTCAAAGTCCTTAACTTTCCAGATTTATATATCAAAATTCTCCTTAGGATACATTAACTTTTACCCTCAAAATTTTGAACTTTTGAAGCTTGTAGCTTTCAACTCTTGGCACTTTTTCCTATATGATTTCCACATTCTAAACCCATGAGAACACAACTCCCTCCTAGAGAAACAACAGCCGACTAAAACAGGGGAGGAGAATAAAGCTCTGTTTTATCACTTCATTTCAACCATTTATCACATTGGGGTCTCTAAGTGCTTAATACATTTTATTTTTTACATGAATCTAACCCCTGAACATATTAAAACATCAAAAAAGTTGTATTTTCCAGCTTCCATACTTCTAGATTTTTGGATTCTTACCATGCAAGCATATTAACTACATACAAAGCCAAGTAACATTAATATACACTTAAAACTATACTTGGCTATGGTCATCAGACTTGTTCATTGACTTTCTCTCACTAAACCCCCAAATTTCAGCCACCATCAACTCTCAAAACACTCAAAAAATGAAGAAAACCAAGATTGATAATGTTCTAGACACTTACCATAGCTTTGAACACCACTTGCATGTAGGATGAACATTGCCTTTCCTCCTCTTATTCCTCTTCGTTCCCTTTTCTTCTTCTCCGTCTCAACTCTCCTTCTCCCTCAATTTTTGGTTGCAGGGACAAAATGAATCAGGAGGCTGAACAACGAAGCGTTCTCAGGAGGCTGAACGATGAAGCGTTCTATGGGAATAGAAAATGATTTAATAAAACTTATGGGTCCCACATAAAAGCTTTTTTTTTTTAAGTTGCCCACCCAGTTTTCCAGAGTTTTGCCCTGACTACATCTGGATCTGACCCACGTTGCGCACCTGGCTATGGTAGGTGAGTCTTCCAACGAGAATTTTCTGCATATACCAAGGCTCGAACTCGAGACTTCTATCATCTGCTTTGTTTTATTGCATCTTAGTGGACTAAAATTCACAAAATCTGAAACTCTCTTCCCTTTTTTTTTCTGTTACAAAAAAATTTAGGTAAATTCAGCACCAGTCCTCTATTAAGGCTAAGGCATAACCCCAAGGTTTAAATAGCGCTTATAAGGAACTTACGATATCACTTACCAAAAGATCCCTTATGACGCCGCAAGAATCGAAGATACGAGCATATTTCTTATTATCTATGTCAATTCTCATTAGTAACTCTCTTCCCTTGATATGTTACAACATGCCTTGGGTCTCAAAACTTGTACTTAGGCATGACCCAAATTCATTTTGGGTCCAGCGTAGTAAATTTACTATTTTACCCCTTTTTATTGGTACTTCAATTCCAATAAATCTCATAAGATTTTCTTCCTTAATTAGCCTCTTTAGTCCATAAAGTAATTTTATTAAAAGTTTTAGGAGGCGAAGGATAACCTTTAACTATTTTTTTGAAGTTTTCAAGAAAATACGACCTTAAAAATTCAAAAAATAGCTTTTATGTTATAAATATTATATTATGTATGGATATTCATAGTCTCTTAGGATTCCATCTCATATTGAATGTCATTATAACTTATAACTCCCAAATTAAAGGGTCTCTAATATTTATTCTCTATAATCTTTAATTGTACAATTATGTTGATTAATTCCCTTCTTTATGTACTTGTAACTATTTAGGATTAGTCTTTAATGTTAGTATCTTATAAATAGAGGATGATATATACACATTTAGTATAATAATAAGAATGAGAATCACTCCCTCTTTCTCTTTAATTCTCTCTTTCTCATTTCTCTCATTCCAAATCCCTCTTGCATTTTTGTTTATTTTTATAACACGTTATCAGCACGAGTTCATTCTGAAAAATTTGAGATATGAATTTATTATAGATGCATATATTCTTCTGGTATATGATAATATTCTATTTATACAAATATTTATTTTACCCAATTATCATGTGTAACTTTAACTTTTTGTATATTTACTATATTCAATGTGTTTATTCTTATTTTTCAATCATTTTTTTTATATTTTGTTATCTATATCTATGATATTGTTTGTCTCATATTATGCTATTATTTTATTTATTATCTATGTTATCTTTCTATTTTACGTTATATATTGTTCCATATTATTTTTATCTATATTTATCTTTTCTATTGTTATTTTTTACTTTGCTATTTATTTTTATGTTATCTTTTATATTGTTTATTATTATGTTTACAGCATTATAATTGACATACACATAATTTATATCATTTACATGTTTCCTTCATTTTATTGGGTTTGTATTTATTTTGTTTGGTTTATATATATTTATATATATATGTATGTATACGTGTGTATATATATGTGTGTGTACATATATGCGTGTATAATACATAATATATAGTATTATGTATGATTATATAATGTAATTGATATGATTTTGGGTTTATTTGTTCCTTATATTATTTGATTATAATATTAAATTTATTTTGTTCTAGCATTCTTGCCCTTATTTAAATTGCTGTATTTATAGTTGCTAATTCTATTTCTCCTCTCTCTACATATATATTAATGTATATTTTAATATATTTATTTATCTCTTCTATATCCCGTCTCTCTCTAGTGATTATAATTTTATATTATTAAATAGACAGTAGCCATAATATTCTTAATGTTTTGATTAGATTGCTAGAAACTACTATTAATATATTTCTTTGGTAAATGATCATTTTTTTTATTTTAATAATTGGTATCATAAGACAAATCTTATGACAATTTGATGATATAATGGCTATATAAGCCTGAAGGCTAATGATCTAATTTTATAAAAACTATAAAAACCATGATTCATACATCAAATCATACAAAATAGCTTTGTAGTTTTAAAATATTTTTGTTATGGTCCTGGAGGCTATAATATTTGGAGAAATTGATGATGATACGCTATTAAAAGCATGAAATAGATCTGTAAGAGTAGTAATAATCATCATATTACATTGGGAAGATTGACAATTGACAGCTTACAATATTTTGTCTTAGCTATTAAACCATAATTTTGACCATAAGTCATATAGACAAAAGGGAAATGTTATAATATGACCGGAAGTCAAATGGATAAAAAATGTTATAATATTAGTAGAAGTTATATGGACAAAAGGAAAATCTTACTGATCGAAGGTCATATGGACAAATATACATTAATTTATTAAAATTAAATATCAGATTGACAATGATACCAAAAGAACCATGAGATTTTATAGAAAATATCAAAATTAATTATACTCCTAATACAATAAGTTGTGGAGAAAATTCCAAAAGAAAATAACTTCAGCCCAAAAAGCTATGAACTATATGATATTTACTATGTGATATTTGTATATGATACTTAATTTTTATTATTATTTACATTTATTGTGATTATTCTATGTGAGAGAAATTATTATAGGTATGTGATATTATGATATTGATACTAATTTTAATATTTACATGAAAGCAAATAGACTAAAAAAATTATTTGTCATATTGTGATATTAACATATTATGTTATTTGTGTACAAATTAAATGGATGATATATATTATACATATTTCTTTTATTTATTCATATGATGTTATTCAATATTATTTTGAATTTATTATGATTCATTGGTGATAAATTTTAAGTATTTAAATTTATTTTTATTTTAATTAACTTTTTATGTTAAGAAAGAAAAATTCAGAACTCATACAATATGTAAGCATTAGTCCATATGATATATTTTGAATGTTGCAAATAAATTGTATATATTATCTCAAAAGTTCACTTTAAAGGTTATTCTATACTTATATTTGTTATTAGTATTCTAATCTCAATAGAAATGTTTTTAACCTTTATTTTTTAATAAAAAATATGAATTATTGAGCATATATATTAGAATTAAATTTAGTTTTCTTATAACATTTGAGAGAAGAAAAATCATATATTTATGTTACATTTGAATGAGAATTTATTATTTTAGAGATCACAATATTAAGAGTTATTACTTGCTAATCTTAATATTCAAGTTCTGTAAATTGTTTTTGGTTAGCAGAATATTTTGAATTCTATTGAGTATAGTTAATACTGGTGTAACATTATTCATGCAAGGATCTTCAATGAATTACCATTGGTTGAAGGTAATTTTTACTTTCTTTATTTGTTGATTAAATTGATGATTGATACAAAAAAATTAAAAAATAGTATGTATTTTGTAAGTTATTGGCTATTGATTTACTTGTTATGGGATTGGTAATTTCTGAAATTATTTATATTAGATATTTAATTATTGAGCAATTGTAGTTAAATTTATAGATACTAAAATAGTTGGGACAATTTAAAAGAAAAATATAAATATCATAATTATTTATTATTTTGTATTATAATGTTGATGATATGTTGGATCTTATTCCACTATTCTCTCTAAACATTATAAATAATTATAGTACTTTGAATATGTTGAAGCATGTTATTAATGAATACTAAAATTATATAGTGATGTAATAATATCTGATAGTTCCTGAAGAACTTATGTGACAAAAAAATTGAAATAATTCCTAAAGAATTAATACATATTTTTTATATGGGATGATTGATAATAAAAATTATGACTCATAGATCTAAATTAGATCCATAATTGTATATAAGGTAGGAAGCATCTAGACTTCCTAGTGAAATACATGAAAAATAAAAATATTTTGATATGACTCACACTTTATGGGGAGATTGTTAGAATACAAGTGTGAACTAAAATTGAATAAAATTCTACTCAAACCTTCATATAAGTCCAATTGATCTCTAAAAATGGATGTCATATTGAAATTGTAAAATCAATCATATATTATGAAAATTAAATTTATTGTTAGTTATAGTAAACCATAATTTTATTTTTCCAAATAGATTTATTGTTAACATAACTTGTTTGATCATCCTAAATCATATAAGTGATGTAACAAATTATTGAAAATTTTGAATCGACATCTATTAAAGAACCAGAAGATTCTTTATGAATAGCCAACATAAAAATTAACATGTGATACTTGTTCTCAAACAAAATTAATTATGAGAATATCACTAATTATGATTTGGAATGTATCTCTATATTTCTGGAAATATATTAAATTCATATATGAGCACATTCAATTAGTATGTAACTATATAATTATTCAATAAATTTGGTAGATGTATCTATAAGATGGTTACATGTGTGATTGTTATGAGTTTGCAACTAGAAGTTTGCAAGATTATTTGAATAAATATAATCAATAAATTGAGTGCACAATTTTTAGAATATGAGAATCATTTATTAATGCCTCCATAAGTAACTGGATCAATGCTTATGAGAACAATATTTCTATTTTAGTGTTGGCATATTTGATTTGATATATTGCGACACTTATATATATATTAAGCCACTGAAATTCTCCAAAAAAATTGGCTTTTGGTCAAGAGCCAGATATTTTTGAATGTGCAATATTTATTTCTATTGATCCATCATGATGCACATAGATGACTATTAAAAGAAAGTTAAAATAAATATTGGGTAAGAACCTCCTTCTTGTTTGTCTCTAAATGAAACAAATGGATTTAGTAAACTTATATCACATGATTAGTTAATTGTCATTTAACAAAATTTTCTCAACATGAGGGTGAGAAATTGAGTAGCTGGAAAGGAAAATACAAGAAATATATCAGTACTCTCAAATGTAGATCCTCAAATATATTAGTATGAACCATAAGTTCATCAAATATTGTATTCATAAGATATTACAAAATATTCGTCATATATAATTATTGACCTAAATGAGGATTATCAAATCTCATATTACAGCTGAAAATATTCCAATTAGTATAAATCAAAATGAGATATGTTTGAAGCATGCAATGTTAATTGGTTCCAAATACAATATTAGAAATATTGGAGCATATAATTAAGATTATCACATTAAGGAGGCATGTACTCTAGAAAAGTGCAAAGATATAAGTACCTGCAATAACCTCAAAAGAGATTCAGATACATGAAATTTAATAAAGAGAGCTCAATAAGTTGTCACAAAAAGAAAAATGGAATAAAAAATATAAAATTGTCGACAACAGTTTTGATAATAATATCATTAAATGAGGATCTTGTGGTAGATCTATCATGTGAAGTAGACAAAAAAAATGTGTTTGGCCAAAAGGAAAAGTGAAAGGGCAAAGACACAATGAAAATATAATTATATTATTTTAATATGTGAAAATTATGGACATATAGTCCAAACACTCGAGATATAAAATTATTATGAGATATATAAATATTTATGTTAAAATAAAGATTTTCACAAAAGCTAATGATAAATATGGTAAGTAATGATATTTTGTACTGGATGTAATAATTTTTGCATATATTAATAGTTTGGCGATATATGAAAATAAAATATATGTCACATAGATATTGTTCTAGTATATGCATATGACTTACTAGAGGGTAAAATTTATATGATAATATTTTAAGGATTTAAAATGCTTGAAGAATATAAAGAAAAATGTCTAAAGTTAAATATCCAATTATTTCATAATTTTTGTATTTTTGCTATAATTATTTTTTGCATAAAAATATATTAAATTTAATGGGCCAAAAGTCCCATATATTTACTCAATTATATTATTTACTTATTGTATTAGTGTTGCATATTTTAATTTTATTGGCAAAATTAAGTTCTTGCAAGTATACAAATGAATAATGAAATTGATATTTGAGGTGATAGTTCTATGAAATATTATATGAGATAATTTTGTTCTGAATAATTGAACATGTGAATGCAACATATATCATGGTGATTTTCAAGAAATTTTTCTGTTATTTTCACAATGCATAAGGCAGATGAAGAGTATGTTGATAATTTAACATATCCAGAAGAATATTGGAGGAATATATTTAAAAAATATGACAATGCATTATACATAGTTAGGATAAAAGGAATATATGTTTAAAAGGCATTGAAATAATCTACTTGAGAAACTAGTGCATTCTGTTCATATGACAGGACATATACTAACCAGGGGAGTAAAATTGATGTTATCATAATGAGAGATAAATGTGATATTATCATCAGGAGGAGTAAAGATCATATTGTACTCTTTTTTTTCTTTAACCAAGATTTTATTCCACTGAATTTTTTTGGTAAAGATTTTAATGAGGCATCTTCAATATATATTGTATACTCTTTTTCCTTCGCTAGGTTTTTGTCCCACAGGGTTTTTCCTAATAAAGTTTTAATGAGGCACAATATTTATCTATGAACATCTAAGGGGGAGTGTTATAAATATTATATTATGTATGAATGTTCATAGTCTCTTAGGATTCCATCTCATATTGAATGGCATTATAGCCTATAACTCCCAAATTGAAGGGTCTCTAATATTCATTCTCTATAACCTCTAATTATACAATTTTGTTGATTAATTTCCTTCTTTATGTATTTGTAACTCTTTAGAATTAGTCTTCAATGTTAGTATCCTATAAATAAAGAATGATGTACATATATTTAGTATAACAATAAGAATGAGAATCACTCCTTCTTTATCTCTAATTCTCCCTTTCTCATTTTTCTCTTTCTCATTTCTCTCATTCCAAATCCCTCTTGCATTTTCTTTTATTTTTATACCATTTAAATTGATTCAAGTCTCATTTTGGGAAATAAACTATTTTACAATTTTTTATGCCCCCAATTTACCTATTTCGTATTTTTTTTCTCAAGTTTTTGTAGCCTTGAAATATTTTTAATAATTATTCTTTTTTTTTTTGTCTTTCCTTGAGATTTCACTTTTGATATTTTTTTAAAAAATTTTAGAAAAATACTTTTAATCTCAATAATCCCTTATAAATTATTTTTACTAAAATTTGGAATATTTTAGGTGTAATTTATTTTGGTGATTTATGCCTCCTCCAATTGTGATATTCAAGATGGTTATAAAATTCCATGCATATATTGATATGAGTTTGTTCCGATAGAAGGCAATCACACACGTCCGAGCTGGCGCAGTTGCCTCCACGCAATTGAATTAATTCCTACCACATGTAAATCGTGACAACTGTCCAATATTAAATGGAAATTGGATTCTCTGAATGGTAAAGCCTTTATTCAAGCGCGCAGAGAGAGAGAGAGGGAGGGTTGTGTTTGGAACCTATTTTTTCCATTCACACCCCCTCCTTTCTTCTTTACCTCTCCTTACTCCAGAATTTTATGGACTTCTTACTTTAGAGAATCGAAATTCTATCAATTTAGATGATATATGCAAGCTGTAACATTTGGTTAATTTTGAATCATGCTTGAAACGTTAGGTAGAACTTTGAACAATTCCAGGAAGCTCATTTTGTCTGTTCAGTGCCCTAACTAACACCAATATTAAAATAAATGTCCTAGCACATGACGTTTTCAGGAAGTTCAGTTTGTTTGTTCAGTGCCCTAAACCATTTTTTGAAAATTGCTATTGTGAATAGGGTAAAAGTATATCCCGTACCTCAAATTAATTTTAAAAGAATAATTAGTACCTCAAACTAATTTTAGAAATATAACCAGCACCCTTAAGTATTTAAAAATACAATTAGTACATTCAAATTAATTTTGAAAGTGCGATCATCACCCTAAAGTATTTAAATTGGTATAATTATGCTCTTTCATATACATAAATATAAATTTATATTCGATCCATTTTATGTAAATTTTTTATTTTAACACATTATTATTTAAATAGTCACATGTGTCATATTGTTTAAAAAAAGTACTAAATAAATCATAAAATTAACATTGGATAGAATGCATATGTTAAGATTGAGAAATTTATGATTTATTTAGTAAAATTTATTAAAATAATATTATACATGTGACCTCTTAAATAATAATGTGTCAAAATAAATATTTTAAGTGACATGTATCAAACAAAAGTTTGTGTTTTTGTTAGCGAAGAGGTAAAATTGCAACAATTTAAATATTTTATAGTGTTAATTGAGCTTCAAAAATTAGTTTGGAGTGCTAATTACACCTCTAAAATTAATTTTAGATACTGATTATACCTTTAAATAATTTAAAGTACTAATTGTAGTTCTAAAATTAGTTTAATTGTTCAGTTGTTGACTATACCTTTACCCTTGTGAATATTTAAATAGTGTTGAATTTAACTTTTATTTTTTGGATAAACACGAGACTTTGACTTCTTTACACTAATATATATATATATATATATATATATATATATATATATATATATATATATTCATCACTTTATCGTCAGTTGGACTTCCCCACTTATATATTGTGGCAAGCTCCTCATTATAACAGGCCAGAAAAACAAGCACCTCATATTGTGGCAACAATATGTGTCCAAGTAAAAAGTGGTTCAATAAGGTTTTCTGAAATCAAGTCAAATTAGGATAAGTGGGTTATATATTCATCACTTTCTCGTCAGTTGGGCTTCCCCACTTATCCTAATTTGAATTCAGAAACCTTATTGAACCACTTTTTACTTGGACACATAATGTTGCCACAATATGAGGAGCTTGTTTTTCTGACCTGTTGTAAACTGCCACTTACCAATTTGCTTTCCGTTTGTTTCAGTATTAGGAAGGAAAACGTGATATAATGAACTCGTTATTCTCAAGGCTACAGGAATTACTTTTGCATTTTTACCTTTCTACGTGTATGAGAAGAAGGAAGAAGAAATTGGTGCCCTATTTCTGAAAACACAACATTTTGAAATGAGCCATACTTTAATAAAGAACAAAATGGAATTTATAGACTGACAATTGCACCTATTAAAAAAGCTAAAAGAATTATTGAAAAGAGTTCAAATGGAAGAAAAATAAATCTGTTAATAAATAAATTCCAATTTATTGACTATTATTTATCAAATCTTGCTCAATAACCTGGTTTGATATTGTAGCCCAAATAATTCAGTACCATGATGTATCTATCGGGAATAGTAGTAATAAAACAAAAATACTTGTACAGACCAACAAAGTACCTTTATCCCCTTATGGGTAAAATGGGTGGCATTGACTTGTAAGCAACTATTACCTTACATTTTTCATATTGATTTAATTTTTAATTTTTTTTACAAGAATTAGGATGATATTTCATAGAAATATTTTCGTTTAAAAAATTTAAAATTTAAAATTTAAAAAGAAAAAATCTTTAAAATATAAAATGAATTTTTGTTTAAATTGTTTTATGTATAATTTCTACTCAAAAGAAATCATGCATATTTTAAAAATAAACAATGGTGTTATTTTAATAAAAGAAGAAGAAAAATGTAATTTATCTTAAAATAAATTAATGTAATTTCAATTCCTCTCTAATTTCAGGAGCAGTTTCTTTTGAAGATAACAATAAGTACATATTTAGCCTATTCTTTTTTGTTTCAACCAGTTTTTAGTTAGCGATTTTGCCGTGAAAAATAATGTCAATAACCCTACAGTTATTTCATTTATTTCGTTTTAAAAAAAGAAAAGAAAAGAAGGTCAGCTATTTGTACATATAAAGATGTGTGTTGATAGATTACGTGCTTTGATCGAAACACTTCAACTCTAAATAGCTAATACACACACACACACATAATTTAAGCTCATATCTATCATGTGGAATTTCAATATTAAATCACAAGTCTACTTGAACATGACATCCTTACAAATTTCAGATACATGAATAGGATAACCTTGCTACAAAAAACCAACGTTCTGTAAGATACAGCTGATGAAGATTCAAGATTCGAATATTAAAAGTTGGTGAAAGCATACATGATCTAAGCAGTTTTCCCCTGAATAGTTGACGGACTATAATTAATGATGAAACCTGTGGATAGCCTTGAGAAGTTTAGAAGTAAGTTGAGACAAAAACAAAATTAGTTGGATAAAAAATTATGATTTTTGGCGTGACTTTTGAGCTAACTAACCTTTTATTTAAAAGTCATTTTAAATTTGAAGCAATTTTTTGTGACTTTTGGCTCTTGGCTTTTAGTTTCTCTTTAGATTTGAATTTTTTTAAACTGACTTTTTAATATATTATCCAAATAAGTTGCTATAAAATATTTTTTATAAAAATTTATCTGATCTAAAAATAAATCATATTACCCTAATTAAATTTTACCCCAAATTCAGTTTGAAAATTAAAAGTCAGTTAGAATAAAAGTAATTTTTTGCAATGTTTTTACAAACAAGCCCAAAGCATCTAGTCTTAGAAATTCACATATGAGAAAACAAGTCATCAATGGGCGGGAAAAAGGGGGTGCAAACAATTTAGGAAAGAAACTGGGGCAATTATTAAGGGGTTAGTTGATTGACTGATTTTGTTAATGCAAAGCCTAATATGACTCCCTTTAGGCGAACAAGGCTATTGCATTAAGCACCCTATGATTTATATAGATTGAGTTTTATTCTGACTGGCACTCAAGTTTAGAAATTCTCCAAGGATTATCATCTTTGTCATGGATCAACATCTTTTCAAGCTCCAGACGTATGATGTTCCCTTGATTTAGCTTCTGTTTCATATTCTACGTACAATTTTTTATTTGAGCCTCATTCAAATCTTTTTGGAGTTGCTTTGTTTAATCATCCATGGTCATTTCAAAGTAATGTTCGAAATTGTGAAATATTTTTTTGTTGTGGTTATAAGGATGAGCTTGGTCCTCTCTTTATACTAGAGGATGTGAGTTGTTTATGAGTCTCGTATGCAAGTCGCGTGTGGAGTTTTGTAAGAAATTCAAATTTAGATGGAAGGCGAATTGCAAATATTGAATGACTTACAATAAGAAAATAACTCCAGGTCAAACATAATATTTTCCTCATACATTTATAAATCACACACATCAATTGGTATCAGGGTCAAGTTTGATTCTATCAATTGGTGTCAGAGCTAAGTTGTTGACAATTTTAAAGCAAGCTATCCATGGAGGGTTCTTATCAATAAATGCATGTTATATAGTACAACCAATATATATATATATATATATGTATGTTTTAACTAATTAAAGTATCCACATACATATCATTTCAATGTGATAAATTAATATTTCTGGAGTAGATCCAAACATCACAAGATGGCAAAATCATGTAAAGAAATCATCTTAGATTTCACCATGACATGTATCTATCTTGGATGTCGCCATTTTACACCCAAACAATTTGATGAACTTTGGTTTCATCCTTCTATTGATCCCTTCAAAAAATTGACAAACCATCCCATTCTTTAGAAATTCTTTTATTAAGCTTAGTTTGGATGGAGGAAAATATGTGGGAGATATTGCTACGAAGCAAAAGTTTCAAAAATAGTAAAAAAAATTATTTTTTATAATTTTTTCTTCCTAACATTTTTCTCTCTCACACACAACTAAAAAAAAAGTTTTCATGACACTATTTCACAGCTGTTATAAGAAAAACTATTGTGAAAAAAAACGATGACATTTTTGTAAATAATTCCCAACTAAAAGAACATTTAACGACAATTTTTGTAGAAACTATTGTTAAAGACATTTTTAATGACAATTTATAAAAAAACCTCTATTAAAAGTGTTACAAAAAAAAATATAACAATAAACGTCATACTTTTTACGGTTTTTTAAAAACTGTAGTTATAATGGCAGTTTTTATAAAAATCGCCATAAAAAGAGTAGAAAAATTTTAAAAACCTAAAGCCCGGTTAGTTTCAGATTCACTTTTCACATAGTCGCTTCTAGTCCCCTTCTCTATCCCACTAACATAGACTTAACGAAAGGCATAAATCATCATTTCCCCTATTTTTAGTGCCCTCCATCATCATCATCGTTGTTGTCATTCATTCTTTTCGCAATCGTTCACTCCCTCCGTTGTTCTCATTTTCAAAGCCGTAAGTCACCGTTTAACCTCTTCATTTGCTAAATTTTCTTGCTTTTATGGTTATGGGTTATCATTCTTGTATTATTGAATGCAGAAAGAAAGAATATGCATGCTTTATCGACAGAAAAGTTCCCCCTCCACAGACACGTGCTTATGTTTTTATATATTTTGTTTTGTTTTGTTAGATTGTTGAATGCTTATGCTTATATATATGTATTGTTTTTGGTTGTAAAACAAAACAAAAGGATTGATATATGTAATGTTTACTCTACTCGTGATATTATTACTAAAAAAGAAAAAGGATAGATAGGAGAGGGATAGAACAAGACATTCTCATCATTTTAGCCCTTTTGTGCCATGCATGTATATATATTATGTCTTTGTCCTGTCTTTGTTTTTACTAACTGTATAAACTAAATTTGAACCTAAAAAGGTCATGTCTGTGCATGTATATATATTTTGTCTTTGTCATGTCTTTATATTTATGCTATGCTTTTTATATTTGTTTATGCTGAGTTAAAAACAATAAAATAATATTTGTCCTATGCTTTTTATATTTGTGCCATGGTTAGATTAATTATGATGATAAAATATGGTTGGGATCCTAAAGCAAAGTAATTATAAGTGCATTCCTTTAGCTAATTAATAACCACACAACCATGACCCAATTTTTCACCCCATCACCATCATATTCTACCTTTATTTATTATTTTTTTGAACAGAGCATGAATAGAACAGGTGAGGACAATTCTAGTCAGCAAAGGAAGAAAAAAGGAATAGGCCCAACCCGTATGAAACGGGTGTCTAAGACAGATGAGGGGATACATCCCACAAAATTGTTGGTGGAGTTTGATCATAACATGAAAGCAACTGGTCAAAATGCGTATTACTTAACAGCTACATCGGCCATATAGTACGCGTTAAGATTAGCATCGCATATGCCAAATGGAAGGCGGTAGACCCAAAAGATAAGGATATGATTTGGGAGGACATTTTAGTACATTTTTAATTCAATGTTTCACCTGCTTTAGTTATTGATGATTATATGGAAAATAAGGAAAATAATGTGAGATATTGGAATGATGTTTAGAATCATGTGAATGAAGTTAAAAATTTCAGATTTGAAATGGAGAAGATGATAATGTAAAATCTTTGAAATTTAGAAGTACTAGTAAGTATATATGTGTGAATTAATGCGATTGTAGCAAGTCAAGGGTGATGGATATAAAAAGTGGTGAATTTTATCCCTCATGGATTATAAAGATAAAAAGTGAAATAAAAGGTGAAATTTTTAGGAGGTTATTAATTATGATTGCATGTGTCATGTTTGCTAGAAAAGAAGTTTATGTGGAGAAGTATCCTATTTTCATGAATGAAAATAAATAGTATATGGTACAAAAGAGATGAATAGTAATTACTAATGGAATGTTTTACTTCTGAAAAATTTAGGAAAATAAGGAGAGAATATTATTCCAAAGAATAAAGCAGGAGTAAGTTATATCAAAATATCGCAGGTGAGTGAATAACATTCTATTAAAATAATATTTTTATTAATCTCTGGTTACTTGATATATTTTATTTAAAGTGTTAAATTTGAAGTATGATTTACTCAAGGTATATTCATATGAATTAATTGCTTTGAATGTTATTACTTTTTTCCTTCCAATTTGCTTATTATATTATCATGTTTATGGATGGAAATGGATAAAAAAAGTTTTGAAAAGAAAAGACTTTTATGAATGTTATATTGAGGGGAATTTTCTTTTTGAAATAATCTTATGTGAATTTTATTATTTGAATAGTATTTCATATGAATTGAAAGAAACTTTTAAGGTTTTATATTGATGTTCATGCTGGGGATCAGTATTGTGAAACATTCTTGTTGAAATTCCAGTATTGGAAAGCGTTGTGATTATTTAACAATAAATTGACCCCACACATGATTGTAAATATTTTTGGAGATGACTGAATACATAACACTGGTTATTAACAGCAGTACTATTAGTTATTGGTGTACCATGGTTAAACCCAAGCTCGATGGATATTTGTGGGTCTCGTACTCACGCCGGTTGTTCGTGAGATTTATTCTTGCTCCTGTTATATGTAGGTCTTGTACCTGTGCCTATTATTCGTAGGTTTCATACATGCGTTTGATTCATGGCTTTGAGCCATGCCAAATTGGTTAGTTACCCCTCGTGGACTGTGTGTCCATGCTTATTTTTATTCTGTTGAAGTCCTATAGAAAAAGAAGTTTTGAAATTATGGTTTTAAATGGATTTCTTTGAATAAAATGTTTTACTGGAAAATTCATATTTAATTACAAAGTGTTATTATTTACATTTAAATATATGGAAATTGTTTCTTTCTGCACTTTAAATTATATTTTTAGGACGTTATTCACCGGTAGATTATTTTGGCTTTAGATAGTATTGTTGACACTATTCCTCTAGCTAAGCAGTGAGAACCTCACGTCCTATCCGAAGTATTGGTTTTTGGCATACCTACTTATAATGTAATAAAATATTTATGAAATATTTATATTATTTTGGTTGAGGTTTAAATGCTCAACCTAGTCTATTGATAAGGTTATGGTTATTTTAAAAAATTTCTACATGTGATTTGAAACATTCGCAGTCTATTGTAGGAGTTTCAGAAAGTTGGTTATGTAAAGACAATTATGCCAAAATTCCTATAGATGACTTGGCTTTTGTTTAAAATGGAATATATATATTATGATTATTGTTTTAAACATTCTATTTAAGGTTTAATGCTTAAGGAATATGAATTTATTCATATTCTGTGCTAGTTACAGCTTAAAATTTTAGGGCGTGACATTTAAATACTAAGAATTTATAAATTATTACTTACTCTTCAATTATTTTAACTTTGGTTACTTATATATGTTATAAGATGCATTAGAGGAACAGGCAATCCAAGGGTCTTTCGTTCCTAAAATGGGAATGAATATCATGGAGACATCTATTAGGAACCCTGCCCACCAAGGTTAAATTAGAGGGGGGCCCAAAGGAGTTATACAAAAAGAGTTTTTTGACTCTGCCTCATGAAGAAGAAGCGTAGCCTCCACAAACATGGTGTCCAAAGATTAGTTACAAAATGTTCAAGATGAACTTGCTGCACAGCATCAAGTAGATTGGATAGGATAAGCGACAATATAGATGCCAAACTCTAGCAAAATGTCAAATCCAAACTCCAAGAAATTGTCAAAACCAAACTCAATGAGGCTGTGGATGCCATACTCCAGCAAGCCATGAAGATGATGGGCTTCCCCATAGAAGGCCAAAATTTAGAGGTAAAAAATTATTCATTTATTTCTCAAGGGATGTTTAACATATATTTTGTCTTGACTGATTTTATTCATATTTTCAGGGCTCTCCTATGGTGACAAGTGGGAAAGGTAGTGCCAATAAGGAGAAGTTTATCTCCCAACCATCTGATCTTGACCTTAACCCTGAGTACACCGAGGATGATGGGAAAGATGGTAGTCTCTATATTATGATACATAAAGAGACTACAACCTTCGCTGTTCATGCTATAGTGTACCTGGGTGCCACAATAATTTTCCAAAAATAAAAATCCTCATGGCAGAGTCAAGGTCACTACTACACACCACATAAAAAAAGTTTTTGCCACTATACTTATTCCTAGCCCCACTAACAAGGTCCACATATTGGATGATTCTCCACGGTCATTTATTCTATGGCCAACATATCTGGTCAAATTGAGAAAGGGGTCATACTAGAGCCAGTACCATAGAAGGTTCCAAAGAAGCAAATATTGAAGGAGCTAGAACCAAAAAAGGCGCCACAAAAGCTAAAGGCAAAGAGAGCAAAAGGAGACAAGCTGAAACCTATCCTTCCAAACATATCCTCGTGATATATGAATATGGCAACTCTTCATACTCTGGTAGAAGGAATAGAGAAAGCACTTAGTTTCACAATTCTGTTAGAGATTTTGACCACACAGGAGCTTTATAAATTCACCTTGTGCGTGAATAATATAGTACAATTCTTGAATTTTGAGGAGTTGGATTCAATTGTCATCCAATTAGCCATATTATAAGTTATAAATTTATTTTAATACTTTATATTTTATCATTCGCCTAGTATTAACTCCTTTCTCTATTGAACAATAACTACTTCTATCGTAAATGCCTGGACGAAGTAAAAAGAGACACATATGGCTTCATGTGTCCGCAAAGTAACTAAGAGAAAGGCACCGATAAGAACTCGATGATGATGTATATGGTCAACATCATGGCATGAATCAAGAGGAAAATATATTTTACATCTTATATTAAATGATAAGTATACTCTTATACTTGGCATAAATATATACATATTTTAATACATTCATATATAATGATGTTCATATTTTGTAGTAAGCATTAGACTCTATTTGTCATTGCCCCTGAAGATCATGTGGTATATTAGTTCGATTCAATGTTTAGATAGCCAGATCCCAAGATTGTATCCATCATCAATACGTAAGTTTTTCTTTATAGATTTATTAAGCATAAAATTTAGTAAGTTATATGATGTATTATTTTTCCAATTGGTGATAGGCCTATGCAAGGCTTCAACCTCTTTAGAGTCCATCCACTTAGTACTAGTCCTGCATGGATGTATCCTCAAGTAAATTTTCAAATAATTAAGTTTCAGTTTTTATAAATTTTTTAGGTATAAAGTTAGTCCCTAATGTGCTGTGTTTTTCTATTTTGTTAGTACTATTGTTGTCAACCTCGCAGTGTTGAATGCGGATATTATGTAATCCGCTATATACACAAGATCATTAAGATAGGGCTCAAGGATAACTTACATGAGGTATGAAGCAATTAATATTTAGTGATTTTTCAATTTATTCACATTTTAAATATTTACCTATTACTTCTAACTTGCAGACATTTGAGAATAATATGAGTTATGAAGATAACCTAATCGACTCAATGAGGGATAACCTAACTGACTCAATGAGGGATGATTTGGCAAGAACCATATTTCTGAACTTGCCTGAATCATTCAATCATTTTCATGTATATATGATATAAAATATTTTGTTCATTGCATGATTAAGAATTTGAATTACTTTATTACCATTTTTGGATTTTCGCATTGCTTACTTCATACTTTGCTGCCTAGAAATTAGTCTATCTTGATTATGATAAATGCAGGATGGTATTGAAAGGAAAATTAAATGAAATATTAAAAAGAAAAAAATAAAATGAATCATTTAACAGCATTTTTTGTGAAAACCACTTACAAAATCGCTGTTAAAGGCTTACATTTAATGGCAATTTGTTAACTGCTGTTAAAAGATAGACTTACAACAGTGGTAGAATTCACATCAGTCACAAAACCACAGTGAAATTGTTGGCAAAATCTACAAAATAACAAAGTTTATAGTTTGAGTCGCGTCCGATAACAATATCCTTAAGAGATATTCCGGCACTCCTCATCAAATTAAGAAGTGGCTCTATCCAAGATTAAGTGAACTCTTCCTGTAAAAAATACAAGGCAACATAACTGGTGGAAGATAAAGTAATCTCAGAAGATTGGTGTATCATTTTCTACTTTTCTATATTTTATCCTTCATCAAGAATCCCTTTTTATAGACTGTAGAAGGCCACGAGATATGTCTTTTAGACATATATCCCTTAGATTCAAGAGTTATGTTAGAAAGACTCTTCTTTCTTCAATACACCCTTTCACAATGAAGAGTTACATGCATGGACATAATCATTGTATCCAGTGGTCTTTTAGACTATGAACCAGAACTAAACTGATAATATTTGGTACACAGAGATGCCAGTGATCCTATGGACTATAAACCAATATTTTTTGGGTGTATACGAGAGATACTAATAGCCATATTATACCCCCACATTTCCACTATTTACCTCACAGTTTTTCGCGTTAGGCTGCCATACGCGTGTCCTATTTTCAACGAATGCTCTAGAGATTTTGCCATGATCTCATAGGAGTGGCCCACACCCCTCATTCGTATAGGTGATTTCTTTAAGTGTATCTTGCACATAATATACCATCCCGTAAGATTTAAAATCATTAAGAGCTTTGCTCATCCTCCTCTATGTAATCTAATACTTTCTTATACACCATAGGAAATAACTAGTAATAATATTTTGGTGCTAGCATAACTAATAAACGATTTATTCTTACCCATTGAACCTTCTTCATGGGATCACCAATCACAAAGGTTGGGTTGCCATCGCTGTCATTATCAAATTAGCATTAGTCCTATTCCCTTCGATGTCTTAATAATTTAATTGTTTTCTTCCCAGGGGTTAGCATGCTTATTCTCATAATATCTCAAACGATTGCACCATTGTTCTCTTAACAATGTTTATTGCCATTTTACAATTATAACTCATCAACAATAAGTATTACTCATCTTTGTTCTTCTTAACAAAGGATATTGCCATTTAGCAAACACAATTCATCAACAATAAGTGTTATACATCTTTGTTATCTCAATAACCTTATGAGAGCATCTCATTGTTCACTGCTTAGATAGTGATTATATTTGCTCAATCTACAGAGTAATAAACTCAAGATAAATCACCACTTATCATCCGTGTATTTTAATACAACGGGGATTTCACCATACATGATACCAACAATTATGGTACCCCTCAAATATTTCATTTTCCTCATGAGATTGAATTTTTATATTTGTATGCTGAATCCTCTACATAGTATATACTATATCACAATAATTAGTACTCTTGTGCCAAACTCTAGCACCCAAAATCATATTTTGTTGACCAACTATCTCAATCTCATATTTAAAATAACATCATAAAAATTCAATATATAATTTAAACACATTATCTCTCTACTAGATAAATGATTAAATTTTTTATATCCTCAAAATGCTTGTTTCAAGTGACAGAAAAATTAGATTACTCTCAACAACAAACTTTGATATATATCTCAACATGATATATCATTACTATTCATTTATGATTTTAATTCCTAAAATCATATTTAATTCATCCATGCTTACAAACTCAGATTTGAAGCAATAGAACATTACAATGTCATCCACATTAAAAATTCAATAAGCATTCACATCATATATATTTATATTAAGATAAATATATACCCACAAATAATAATATTATGAAAATTAAATATATTTATCTCCACAATAGATAAATGATTAAATTCTCATGCTTCCATCATAAAGCTTGTTTTAAACCACACATAAAATTTTGATAATAATCAAATTTAGTGTCAATAACAAATAATAAAACCTCTATTTAATTTGATCATAGCACACTTTACAATTATAAAATGAGGCTAACCGACACATAATTTTGCAAATTAAACCTTGTAAGATACTCCAAATTTTAAGCACCCCACACTTCCAAATATTAAATTATATCTTAATAACTTCTTAATAATAATTTTAATTAAATTAGAATTTTATCATAAAATCCCCTGAATTAATTTAGATTTTTTCACAAACCAAATAGTAAAATTACCACATGTTATCACATATATAAAATGGCCTACTCATATATACACATATATGTATGTATATTTTTTTTTCAAAACTATTATGCACCCCATAATTTTAATATACTTAAGAATTTATAACCCCAAGTGAAATATTCACCTGTCTAATTCATATTAATGGGTATTATCACTGTGGGTGCAATGTAAGGAAGTTACATGCATATGAATTCATTGATCAAGAAACCTCCCCTATAAATAAATTCACTAATCAGATATATAATAAAACAATAAATGTTTAAAATACCTCTTCCCCTACAAGCAGCCTTCTAAAGTTTTCAAAGAGGCATTCATCTGGCAACGCTTCGATAGATGTCTTCTTCTGTTCAAAGAGGCATTTGACAAAAGGTACTTTGACGCGAGATCTCTTCCGAGGAGGATAGTAAACATCAACATTGTTGCCAAGAGACAACAATAGATTAGATTCCTTTGGATTAGTGTATATTGATCCTGGAACGTCACAACATTTACCAATTGTATGGCAATATTAGAAATCCAAACAAGTACCACCCCTTCGATGGCATTCAATACTAGAAGAATCATCAAGGAAGTCATGGGAATTCACATCCCCAAAAGCTACGCCTCAGGCCTCATAGCCTTTTGTCTTCTGCAATTCGTCTCCCTTGGTTTCATGTTCTTCCTAGACGACGAGCGTAATTACGAGTCCACCATTTTCTTTGTGAACTCGGAAATGTTGATGATGCTCCGCTCTCTCTTCTTTCACTATAAGCCTCCCATCATAGCACTCTCTCTTCCAAACACATAGATTTCATGGGCGGTAGGTACTGTCTCATCATTACACTACTGGTTACCATGAAGCTTTCTATTCCCATTTGACTTCATCCCAATTGTGATAAATGATTAAAATTGGAGATATTTTGTATCCATTTCAGGGCCATCTATGGGTTGTATTCCCAACAAAGTCCTCTACTCCCTATCATGTCTCACTATCTCATCAGATCAAAGATGATCTTATGAATGACACATCGATCCTATTACAAATCTCTTTCATCAACTTGTTTTCTGTTTAGAGAAGACACACCAACATCTCCATGGCTCTCTCTTGACTTTTAATGTTTGCATGTAATATCTCTTAAGATTGTTGGCAAAATCTACAAAATAACAAAGTTTATAGTTCGAGTCACGTCCGATGACACTATCCTTAAGAGATATTCCGTGACTCCTCATCAAATTAAGAAGTGACTCTATCTAGGATTAAGCAAACTCTTCATGTAAAAATACAGGGCAACATAACTGGTGGAAGATAAAGTAATCTTAGAAGATTGGTGTATCATTTTCTATTTTTCTATATTTTATCCTTCATCAAGAAGCCCTTTTTATTGATTGTGGAAAGCCATGAGATATGTCTTTTAGACATATGTCTCTTAGATTCAAGAGTTATGTTAGAAAGACTCTTCTTTCTTCAACACACCCTTTCACAATGAAGAGTTATGTCAGAAAATATTTATTTCTTTGACACACCAATATTTCCAACAGAAATGTCACTTTTAACCACTGTTGTAGGCTTTTTTTCTAGTAGTATCTCATTTTCCTTCTTTTCAAACTAAGAATTAAGGAAGCACGACATGGAGAATGTAGGAATTGCACTACCAACATATTTAACCAATACCTCCTTCTCATCCTAATATATAAATAGCTTGTTTTATATGCATGGTATTTGGACCATCCACGTATAAAATGGATACAAGATTCCTCTTTTGTACATATAAACCCATATATGTGAACTCACTATTTTCTTTCTGCCTCTCTACTCCACTATTTTGGAGCATAAACTTATAAGTTTGCTACTTGACTATCACAAATAAAACCATTAGCACAGAAAATGAACTTGAATATATGACTAGGGAAATATGATGCCGACTTCCCATGCATCATATATATTATTTCCAAGGATATCACATGATGAATGAAAGCTATTTAACGCATGGCTCCATTGCTTTGTACGAAGGAAAGAGATCATTTGAGATGCGTAATATTTTGATATATTATTAACTAATAATTATTTTCTATTTCTTTATTTATTTATAGAAACTATTCTTGATTACCTTTAATTATACATACTAAATGATTTCGGTATTTGTGAAAGACTCTCCACAAAGAATTTGGACTTTTTAAGGATAAAATTAACTAATAGGCCATCAAGCACCAAATTAAAAATCTTCATATATAAAATCATCGAAGAAACACTCTTGACCAACCTTAACCGAAAATTCTCCCCCATCGTTGTCGGAGCTCTAGCCAGTGTAGGTGGGAGTTTTTTTTTTTTAAAAAAAAAAAAAGTGATGGGAAGTGAAGTCAATTCACCAAATTCGGATATCTCATTTCAATTCCCTAAGACTTCTTTGATATTTTGTGATTTTGAGAGACTGATTTGGGTTTTAAATAATTCAGCGGTATTTAACTGAATTTTTCCCTTTTAATTTATATTTCCATCCTAAAATAAAATTTGAATCGACCCACCTAATAAGGAAACTTGAACCGCACAACTTCTAAGACCATGACATGCAATGATTTGGAACGCCAAGGAACCAAATTTTGATATGCTATGCATCCAGACGCTTGAATTAATTCAAAATGCTATTCCTTTCTTATATCTGAATTCTGTCCTTTAAATATCCTTGTAAATTGAGAGCACAAATCCTGACACAATGCAATGAACTGCATTTAATTTCCCATACGAAACAAATTCAAATGTTATCATTAACGGGTCATTTTATCTAACTATATGTTATATATAATATCATTAACGGGTCATTTTGCTCCAGTTGATTGTATAGGTAGCTTTAATTAGATGGCAGCATCATCACCACAAACCAGAATAACGTTGGAGCTTTTGATTTACCCAAAAATGGAAAAGGTTCTCTTGGCTGAAGTATCGAAAGATTTCATAGACTTACTCTTCAACCTGCTTCGCTTGCCAATAGGGACAACGGTAAGGCTCTTACCCAAGAATGGTACAGTGGGTTGTATAGGCAAACTCTATGAAAGCATTGAGAATCTTATTGATGATTACTTATTAAATCCAAAGCAACACAAGGAAGCATTGCTGAAGCCAATTGTTGCATTAATCTGCGGATGTCCTCTACCTTTAATTTATAATGATTTGTTGAAGGAAGACAAGCAAATTTTGCCAAATCCAAGTTCTAGCTCGAGCTATACTGAGCAATCTGTTATAAAAACTACACCATCATGGATCACTCCACCAAAGCAAAGAATACTAGAATCTAGGAGGAAAATAGCATCAACAAAAAGAGGACGAGAACTAATATGTTCTCCTAGAAATGCTGGCCCATGTAATAACTTAACAAGGCCTTCAAATCTGTAAACGTCCCTAAACTTTTGTAGCTATTCTGTGACTGATGTTCTAGGCACTCCTTGTCCAAATTGTGGGAAAAGCATGAGCAGCACCGTGCAATATGTGGATCAGAAGACTACAGAAATGACAAAATCTTGTAGTGAGGGTGGGTTTGTGAAAGGACTAGTGGCTTACACTGTGATGGATGATCTTCAGGTTCATCCCATGTCTACCATTTCAACTATCACTTTACTGTCAAAGTTCAATATTAAAGACGCTGCTTCTTTACAAGAAAGGGTCGTTGACTTTGGAATAGAAGAGGTAACATTTATCCTCATTGATTTTCAATATATGACTTATTTAAATAATTTTATTATATTAAATAAATTAGTTAATATGATATTTTTTTCTTAAAAGACTATAATCATCTTCTTTAACTCCTTCTCCTATTATGTATTATATTTAGAATTAAGATGAACTCTCTAATATATTAGTTTCTATATTAAGAACTAGATAAATATATTTTTATGTGTGCATATGCACCTTTATTATTTTTTTATGAAAATGTTTGAATAAGAGAAAATAAAGAGTATTCTTATTTTCAATGAATCGTTGTTAATAATTTATCTTCGTTTGATCTATGTTAATTTTTCTTTCGGGCAGGGCATTAAACTCTTACAGGCGTCACTACAGTGTAATAATGTCTTGACAAGTGTTTTTCTGAAGAATGTGGAGGAATGAGGATAAAAGCCATGAAACGTGGAGACTTATTTAGTTTTTTTTTTTGGTCTTGTGTTTTTATGCAGAATAAATTATTTTTCATTCTCATAATTCTATGATATTTTTTGAAGCAAATAATTTGTAGGTTCTTCGTCATCTTGAAAATATTTGTTTCTTAGTGTTTTTTATTTGAGTTGTTAATTTCTTTTAGTATTTTTAATAAGCGTATATGTATATCATGCTGAAAACTATGTCGTTTAGTGACTTCAATCTTCTTTTAAAACTCTACGCTATAATAAATTATTTGTAAGAGAGTTAAGTTGAAATCAACTGAGATTCCTATATCATCTAAATTTATAATTGTTCACATGCTATTTCAACTGATTTAGATAGTGAGAGTTTTAAACTTAGTAATACTGTATATGATTAAAAATAATATTTTAAAAAACCAATAAAAAGATATTAATCAGTTTCATCTACGATGAAATCGCATTAAAACATTTCAAAGATATTAATTAGTAAATATAATTAGTTTTATACTTGGTTAGTACATGAAAGTATACAAATGAAAGACTCGGTGTTTTTTTGGGATTTTTCAAGATTCTTTAATTTACAGGAAAAAAAAAAAAGATAATAGACACAAGTACTTTTCATTGTTGAGAAAGCAGTACGATAAAAGATCTAATGTTTGTCATCTAGCCATGGTGTAAAGCATGGAATTTTAACCTATTATGCATGCTATCTGAGTTTGGGTTTGACACCAAAAGAAAAAACTAAGATTTTAACACAAAAGAAAAGGAAACGAACACATCTCAACATTTCAATTTTAATGTGTAAAGAGATTCCTTGTTTACCTTTATTTTTTAATAAAAAATTATGTTAATTGAGTTCTAGGATTTATTAAGACTACAATATATTTTGAGACCAAAAAGAGCATTTATAAAATTCTATACTTAAATATTACCTATCAACAATATTCTTAAATCAGCAATATAATTTTATCTTATAATTTTATAGATTATTAGTTAACTCCTTATTAACCGGTTTAACTATATTTATTAGGCCAACTTTTAATTTGTTAACCCAACCTTCCTTCTTTTTAAGAAAATTGTTAGTCAAAACATTCTTACCCTGCAAGGAAGCCTTCAACAACTTTGACACCCTACAAATGAAGAAAAGAAATATATTAGGAGAATATACAAAAATTTAAAGAAACTAACAAGCATCATATTAAGTAAAAGTTCAAAAAGGAACTGAAGAATAATTAAGAGTAAATAAAACACATATATATAGTTCTATCATCATATGTTTAGATTTCATTTTGGAATAGATATTTGAGTAGTTTGGGTTTAAAAATACTTTTTTTTAAAAAAAACAAACACTAAGTAGATTTTGTAATTTGGAATAGTAAAATTTTTAAAACCATTATTATGGACCGTTTGTATAAGATTTTAGAAAATTGCTTATGAAAAAAAGAACTTTTGGGTAATTTTTAGAAAAGTGATTCTAGAGAAGAGTTTATAAAAAAAATAGTTTTGAATAAATGAGTGTTTTGATAGTTATTTCTAGAAGTACTTTTATTATTGGTAAATTATATAAAAGTGTATAATTATTAAATATATGAGAGATGAGAGATGAGAGAGGGTGTAGAAGAAAGAGGAGAGATAATGTGTGTTTGGCAACAGGCAAAACCTAGGTTTTAAACCTAATTTTTAGTAAAACCTAGGTTTTGAAAAATTTTAAAACAAACAACTTTATTTGTTCAAACGGGCTTTTGAACTAAATCATGGTTTAAAACTAAAGTTTTAGATAAGCTGGTCATAATAACTTATGTAACAGTAAAAAAGCTTATAGACTAACCAATTACTATATTACCCCTAATTTTTCTTACACCATCTCTCCCTCTCTTCTACTTTTTCTTATACCATATCTCCTCTCTCTTTTCTTTTCTACAATATCTCTCATCTCTCATCTCTCTTATATTGAATATTTGGATATTTTATTTTCCCCCCATATTGCTGATGTTCTCAATGCTGCATTTTGCAGCTAGGCTAGTGAAGGACCCAAAAACTCGAAGGCCTAAAGGTTTCGGGTTTTTCTCCTATGAGTAAGAAACTGAAGCAGAGAAGGCTATGAACACCATGAATGGCAGGGTAAGACTCTAAATTGATGGTTGATAGATGAATTTATTTAAGAAGCTTTAAGCCAAAACAAAAATGCACTGCAGTGAATTTAGGTGCAAGGAAAACAACTTCGACAAAACATTATCGTGTATTGTGTTGCTAGTAATTACTGCAAAGAGAATTTATTAGTATGACTAGTTTTAACGTAATTGATATAAGCGCTATTAATTGCACAGATGGTATTATAAGCTTAATTTTTTTGGGTTGAAAATAAGAAATCTCATTCATACTTATTTTTTTTTGGGTTGAAAATAAGTAAGAAATCTCATTCATATATGTTTAAATTGATCAGTTTTCTAATTTAACTTCTCTGTTTTGGTCTTATATGATTCCAATTCACTAGTTTTTACTGGCTTTTGGAAAAATGATAAAATTACTATGGCAAGTTGGCGTCAATTCTCTTTAGTGTCATCCTAATGGCTGCCTAATACCAGAGAAGGGTTAATGTTTACAGAAGCATTTTTACATAAGTCGAGACAAATCCCATCTCACACGCTTACCCCATACATCATAAAATCACTTAAAGCTAATCCTAACACCAACTTGGTTAATGATCTTAAGAGTTGGCCAAGTAAAATCATAAGGATATAAGATGTACTTGCTTCTCTTATTAAGGAGATTAAACTTATTGATCTTCAACTATGTTATATTGGATAGGTAGATGATGCCATGAAAAGAATCCTAATGAAAACATTGAGAAAGCTCTGATCACTTACCAAGGTTTATGATAGGAAAATTGTAAAAGAAAGGTCAAAAGAGGGAGAGAAGAGTAGAGATTAAATAGAAATAGAAACTACAATTATTCTGAATAATTCAAGAGTTCAAAAACATAAGACTGTAAGAGTTGCCTCATATACTGGTCGGTCTTTATGAAATTTATTTTGGCCCAGATCCTGACTTCTAAATCTTTGTATAGTCAGTAAAATGCTCATAATAAGCATTTGTATAGAATTGTCTCTTGTTGTCACGTCCCTATTTTTGGACCGTGACCGGCACAGAATATAATTACATCATATTCCGAAAGCCTAGCATTTTAAGTAAAACCTTTAAATTCTCCATAGCATTTTTCAAATTCATGCAAACATTTTCTAAGGTTCATGCAGAGCACTTTCCTTTCCAAAATAATAAAAGTTCTTAAGAAGCAATTACATCAAAAGTACTAATTATCAAACGAAGCTTCGGATCAACAGCAAGGCTCTTTACCGCTCAGCTGGAGAATTAGGGTCACCTGCACTATCTGAAGCCAAAAATCTACTCGTGAATAACGTCCCAAAAACGTGATTTATAAGAATGCGGAAAATAAACAATGCATAATCATCTTAAAAATGTATTTTCTTAACTCTTCATAATCTAATGCAAACCTTTTCATAAACATTTGTATTTCAGGGGAAATAACCATATGAACTAACTGTTTCACATAACTGATTCAAAAAAAATCTTTTCATAACCATGATCTTTCTGTAGGACTTCAACAGAACGAAAACAGACGTGGACACACAGTCCACGAGGGTAACTAACCATTCTGGTGGCTCGAAGCCACAAACTGTCGCGAGAATGAATTCCACGAAATAATTCTGGTGGCTATGCCACAAACTGTCGCGAGAATAAATCCCACGAAATAATTCTGGTGGCTATGCCACAAACTGTCGCGAGAATAAATCCCACGAAATAATTCTGGTGGCTATGCCACAAACTGTCGAGCTCGAGTAACCAAGGTGCACCAAGGACTAACAGTACTGCTGTTAGCAACCAGCGTTCTGTATTCCGTCCTAAAACGTTTTCATCATGCGTGGGGTCCTTTTCACATGTAAAGATCTCGATCGTTTCAAATATCATAATCATTGATAAAGTCACTTTGAATTTCTGTTACCCCAGCATGAACATACAAAATCAAGTTACTGTAAAAATATATGCAATTCACAGAGAAATATTTCATGAATAACATCAGTTTACTGTCAAATCTTTTTCTAAAGCTTCTTTATCCATTTTCATGTATAACCGTAATCTTTTGTAAATTAATCGAAAGAAAATCATTTCTAACGATTTAAACCACAATTTCATAAAACTTGCTTTTCGAAATCTATATTTGAAATTCATCGTTTAAAATAACAATGCATTTGAAATAACAACGCATTTAAAAATGTAAATTTGTAGGGAACGTTATTCACTCACCTGGAATTCTCTAAATATAATTTATTCTTGCTCTAAGCTTTAGAATATCAATCTCCCTTCATTTCCCTAAATCCCGAAAATAAAGCATTCCATGAGCTAACAGACAAAAACCACCATTTGAACAATTTCAATCTTTGCAAACAACCATAATCATTCACTAAAAGTCTTATCTTTATTTCTTTTTCCAAACTGTTAAATTCCATATTCCATCTAAGAGTGACATTCAGCTCTTTTATCTCATAGTGCTTTTGATTTAACCCAATCACCATAAGTCACACAAATACCTGTTAATACTTGAATATTCTAAATATTTCACATTATCTCCTTCTCCATAACTTCCAAAACAGCAAGCTTTCACACATAAAATAGTTACTTCCAAAAGTAATTTGGGTTTGTAACATACACATTTCCTTAGCACATATATCAAAACGAAGATATTTCCAGCTTTCATACTTCCAGATTATCTTATTCCTATCAAAAGCAACTCTATTTCCTTTATCTTCTTTCTTTCTAACTCATAACCGTAACCTCATTCCACATAACTACCTGTTTTTGTTTCCTCATCCCTTTGTCAACATAACCACGCACACACCACAGCAGCATACACAGCGCACAATCCACAGAAACAAAGTGACAGGAATGCTCATTGTTCATAACCATTGACAGCACACAACATGCATATTTTCACAGAACCCGCGAGCACAGTATGACAAACATATATATATAACACCGCAGCAACCCAGCATGCATTCAAAGATTAAACACATTGCGACAGAAACCATTTCCCAGATCCGCAGGTTCACAACGCCAGAACCAACAATACCGAGCAAGCAAACGGAAACAGGGTCAGGTACTTACTGCCTAATGCCGACAACTCTGCAACTCTGTCTCCGGCGTCACCAACTAGCTTCTCACTTCCTTCTTTCCTTATCAACAACAACGAACATCCCGATACTTGGAATGACGATGACACCGAAGAACAGAGTGAGCTTAGTTGCTCACGGTAGCGAGCTAGAAGGAAAGGAGAATGCGGAATTCGGTTTAAGAAGCTTACCCACAGAACCAATCGCCGAAGAGCAACTGGAAATCGACCTCCGAGACTTGCTACAGTAGCAAAGGACTTGCTACAGTAGCTCGACAATGGTGTCGGACAGAGCTACACGGCGATGGCGCTTACTTTGAATGTGGTCCACCGGAAAGAGTGTTCACCGGCGCTGCACACAGAACACCGAATCCCGCAGCACTCCTGCGCTCTTCACTCAAACTCTCGCTGCCGATGGAAGCATGGAATGCGAAAGGAATGCCTTAGATATACAGGCGAGCAGCGAACCTTCCGTGTCGTGCACTCCCTTCCCGCGCCGCACGCTGAACTTCTGCCGTCTCGCACCTGCCGCGTCGCTGCCTGTCGTCCCGCACCTGCTGTGTCGCAGGAAGGAAGAACGAAAATGATGAAGAAAACAGAGGTTTGGTGAGAAATAGACAGAGGGGCAAAATGGTAATTTCACGCGTCTGAGGAAAAAAAAACATACACCTCCGCTTTCGCTGCGACTCAAACGCTGGCCGAATTCTTTTTCCTTCGCCACTTGAACCACTCGGCTAACACTTCCCATTCGAAATATTCTACAGAGAATATACATATACCCGTTAATTAAATTCATAATCATAACACTTGTACTTTGATGTTATTAACACACAGGGTCAGTATATACACACTTCAAGATTGCATGGGTTTATGCACCGTTTGAGTATTGAAGAACAAGTTCGGACCATTCTCGCATCCCCTTCTTGCTTGCTTATGCTTGCAAAAATATGATTATTTTGTTTTTTTGGATTTGAAAAAGTATATTATTATAATGGCATTCCAGTTTATTACTTTGTAAAGCTCATTATGGAAAGCGCATTGATCTTCCTGATGCAGATAATTGATGGAAGGCTGATTTTTGTAGAACCTGCAAAAGGTACAAGACCTAAAGATGGTGCTTCCTAACGTTAGTGAGTACTGTATGCGAAGGCAGTTGAGAGTTCAGACTCATCTTTTAGCTAGATATGGCACGCTTAGAAATTGGAGTTTTGATAGATAACTGCTATGACCTCCAGAAATCATTTGAAAGGTAAAAGAAGTACCATCACATCCTGAATCCAAGTTGTTGGCGTTATTAGAGCTCATGTTGAAGATAGAGGAGGAAGTCTAACATCAAAGAAAGACAACTTGTAACAAAGTGTGAGAGAGGATCTAATGATGCATCAATATCTGTGAGGAGAAGGGAAAACCATTTTATAGGGTCCTAAAACTTCTCCTCAATTTTAATTTGTTATCTATATTTTTTTTAGCTTAATTGATCCTTTAATTTTATTTTGTTAATAACTTTAGTCTCTAGAGTTAAATCCTTGATTGGCCCTTCAAGGTGTTTTCCAAAGTGCAGGGCTTAATGATTAAAATTAAAAAATTTAACTGAACTAAAGAGAAAGAATAGGTACTGAATTAAAAAGTGAAAGAATGTATAGCTATCTACAAAATTAAAATATTTAAGATTAGGCTCCTTATTGATCTCTTGTAATAAATCTACATGTTTTATCTAACTTGAATTAAAAAAAAACTGATTAAAAATCAGAAAAAATCTATTAAGAAGCACGTGGGTTGGGCAAGTCTGTTAATGTAATTTCAAAAATGAGATAGGTAAGTTGGAAATAAGGATGTGTTTTAACACTAAAGAAGAAATGGGCAGGAACCTATTGTCTGTGGGTTCAACTAGTGAAAGGATAAAATATGTGACTATTTAGAGTGTGTTCGATATTTGGGGAGTGCCATTTTATTGTGACTTCAGTCGCGGCACTTGGGGATGCATCCTAACTCTTGGGTTCTAGGTTTACGTTTGAGGGTAATAGATGGCTCGTCCTCCTTGACATTGGTATTGCCTAGGAGGAAGAGAGACTTTGCGCTGCCCTTAGATCATAGGTGAGTCTAACCCATTTCTAAAAATTTTTGTATAAAAAAGAAAAAGAAAAAGAATGGGCAGGAAACATGGTTGCTCTCATGGCCATCCTGAGCACAAAATGTTATTGCTGAAACCAAATCCATTTTTGAGCGGCAGTGGTTCTAAATTATTCTCTTTAATATAAAATATTATTAATTAATTCAGATAGATTAAAAAAGTTAAAGTAATTTATTAATTATAATAAATATAATATGATTTACCCAAATTATTTATATATAATATTATATTATATATTCAAAAAAAATTCCACTTGATTTTTTTACTTGAAAACTAATATTTTTTTTCTAAATTAATTGGTTTTAAAATATAATAAAATGAAAGTATATCT
Source organism: Leucaena leucocephala (assembly GCA_037074615.1). NCBI lineage: Eukaryota > Viridiplantae > Streptophyta > Magnoliopsida > Fabales > Fabaceae > Leucaena > Leucaena leucocephala. Next base: position 4,936,928 of record CM073561.1, on the reverse strand, counting down.
TTGCCAAATAATTTGTTCTCTGTGATATTTAATTTGATTTTAGATATGACATATGTAATGGTATTTTAGTCATTTAGTTATATTTTTTTCCTCTCTTGTCCATCCAAAATTGAGGGATGATGACATTTGTTTCCCCCTTTGTATTTTTGGTTATATTTTTTCCCGGTTTTCAATCAAAAAGCATTAGTCTCTTAGGAGTCCAAGTCATCCTTTTCGTAAAATACGAAGAACAAAAACAAAATAAAGAATGGGCCTGAGTGGAGTTAATTAATTAATGGGTTGTGAAGAGATTTAGTTAGCCCATTAACCTTTGAACTTGGAAACGTTCTGAAGTTAATTCGGGAATACATTAAGGCAAAGATTTGGTACGTAAATAAATATGTTTAGAAAGAAAATGTAAAATGTATTCTATTCAAAAAAATAATAAGATAAGTGATTTTTGTTATAAAAATAAGGGAAAAATGAAGAAGATAGAGAGGAAAATAAATAACAAGATAAGAGGTTGAGAGGAAAGATAAAAGAGTATTATTCATGTACTTGTCTATTTATACTTGTACAAATGCCTTGTGTATAACCTTTATTTATAGATCCTAACTATTAAAGAATAAACTTAAGGTTACAAAGGAATAAAGATGAATATAATGACATTAAAAATAAGAAACTCCTCTCAAGTTATTCATTGAGAATGTTATGAGTTTGTGATATTAAGAGAAGAAGGGATTTTAAAAGAAATCCCAAGAGTTAAGGGTTATGGACATCCACACATGCATGTAACATTTATAACACTCCCCATTGGATGTCTATGAGAAGTATTGTGCCTTATTAAAATTTTATTAAGAAAAATTTAGTGAGACAAAAACCTAGTGAAAGAAAACAGTATACAATACATATTGAAGTTATCTCATTAAAAATTTACCAGAAAAAGCTAGTGGATTATAACCTTAGTTAAAAATATGAGTATAGTATAATCTTTACTCCCTTAATGATAATATCACAATTACTTCTCTTTATTATAACATCATTTTTATCCCTTCATGATGACATCGGCTTTTTTATATCACTTTCTCAATAGAATCGAGATCACTTTTTCAATAGAGTATGCTATTTTCTCAATTGAATTATTTTTAATAATTTTTGAATATATCTTTCTTTTAGTCAAACTATACATGATAAATTATTATCTTATATTTCTCCAACATATCTTCTAAATATATTGAATTATCAACACACTCTTTACCTACCTTATGTACTCAAATCTTAATTTTGTTATCCATTTATGTACCTGCAGGAACTTAATTTTGTCACTAAAATTGCAACATGCCATATCAGCTTGATTTGGTCCACTAAATTTAAAATATTTTTATAAACAAAATAATCATAATAAAAATCCAAAGATTCTAAAAACATTAGATATTGAACTTTAGACATTTCTTTATATGCTTCAGGCAGTTTAAATTTTTAAAAGATTATCATATAAATTTTACTATTTAGTGATCCATATGCATAAGCTATGACAATATATATTAGATGCATATTTTATTTTCTTATATTGTGATACTAGTAATATATACAAAAAGTATTGCATCCACCACAAAATAATATTTCTCATCATAACCTTTGTAAAAATATTTATTTTCACATAAATATTTATATATCAAATAATAATTCTATATTTCAGATATTTGGAGTACATGTCTATAATTTTTACATATCGAAAGAATATAATATATTCTCATCACGTCTTTATCTTTTTCCTTTCTTTTTTGGCCAATCACTTTTCTGTCTACTTCACATGATATATCTATATACAAGATCCTTATTTAATGATATTATTATCAAAACCCGTTGTCAACAATTTTATATTTTTGGTTCATTTTTCTTTTTTTGACATAATTTATTAAGCTCTCTTTATTACATTTCAGGTATCTCAACCTCTTTTGTGAATTTTGCAAATAGTTATGTCTTATCACTCTTCTGGAGTACTTGCATCCTTAATATGATCGCCTTAATTACATGATCTAATATTTCTAATATTATATTTAGAACCAATTAGCCTTTCTCATGCTTCAAACATGTCTCACTTTAATTTATACTAATTAGAGTATTTTTAGCTAGAATATGAGATTTGATAATCATCATTTAGGTCAATAATCACATTTGACAGATATTTTGTAACATCTTATTAATACAATATTTGATGAACTTTTTGCTCATATTACCATATATGAGGATCTACATTTGATAGTAATAATACATTCATTATGTTTTCATTTCCAGCTACTAAATTTCTCCTCCTCTTGTTGAGAAAATTTTGTTAAATAACGATCAACTAATCATGTGGTATAAATATCATAAATCTATTTGTTTAATTTACAAACATCATTTTGTTTCATTTGGAGACAAATAAGAAAAAAGGAAGTTCTTACCCAACATTTATTTCAACTTTCTTTTAATAGTCATCTAGCTCCTAGGGGTGTGCATGGGTAGGGCTGGGCAGGGTAGCCCCTGTCCAGTGCTTTGCCTAAAAAAATCATGGGATACATTTTACAACCTGGTGTTTAGCTCTGCCCAGTAAAAGTCCTAATAATTTCTAGCTGGACATAGGCAGGCTTGCATGCCTAAGTCGTGATACCATACTCATATTATGGGAAAAATATGTAATTATGAACTTATAAAATAATATCATATTCATATGTCTTTAAGAGTTAAATAATATCCATAATCCATTAAGAATAAGGAAATAAAAGATTGTAATTAAAGTCTTAAAATCCATTTCATATAAAAAAAAGTTTTTAAGTCTAAATAGTTTGTAATTGTAACTTTGCATCAATCTCCTAAATATTGACAAGAATGAAACATATGAAAAAATAAAATAAATAATTATAATTTATAATATAATCATATGGTGATTAGTAAAGTTAGAAAAAGAAAAAATTAATATAGTTATAAATATTAAAAAATGTAACTTACTATTTAACTACTCATATTTCTAAAATGATCTTTTAGTCACTAATAACTATCATATTCTCCCTTCCAAGAGTAGTATCTAGGGGAAAAGTTAAAAAATAAAAAAAAGGCACTCATGGGCAGGGTAGGGCAGCCCTTGCTGGATGCCTAACCCAAAAAAAGTATGGGCTATATTTTATAGCCCGATGCCTAACCCTACCCTATATTTATTGGGTTTTTTTAGGGCTTTTTTATCGAGGGGATCGGGTGGGCATACTGGGCCTCGGGCTTTATGCACACCCCTCCTAGCTCCTCAAATACAGTGATGTTTGTTTCATTTTGAATGTGTATTGTGGTAAATCAATAAAAATAAACATTGCATATTCAAAAATATATAACTCCTGACCAAAAGTCAATTTTATTGGGAGAATTTTATTTACTTGATATATGTAAGTGCCTCAAATTGAATATGCTAACACTGAAATAGAAATCTTGTTATCATAAGCATTGCTCTAATTACTTATAGAGACATTAATAAATAATTCTCATATTCTAGAAATTGTGCAATCAAGCATAATGATTATGTTTATTTAAATAAACTTCTAGTTGCATATACATAATAATCTCACATGTAATCATCTTATAGATGTATCTATCAAATTTAGTAAATATTTGTATGGCTTACATGCTATCTGAATGGATCCATATAATATGACTTCGATTTATTTCCAAAAAATGTAGAATCCATTCCAAATAATAACTAGTAATATTCTCATGATCAATTTTATTTGAGAACAAGCAACACTTATGATTTCTTGAATTTTATAATATGTTGGCTATTTATAAAAAAATCTTCTGGTTCCTCCATGGATGTTAATATATAATTTTCAATAATTTATTACATCATATACATAGTCTATTATGATCAAACAAATCATGCCAACAATAAATCTGTTTGGATCGGTAAACTTCTGGTTTACTATAGCTAACAATTATCAAATATTACAAGAACATATGAATCTATAAGAAATTCATACATCAATTTTTGATAGTGAACTCGTGTTGTTATAAAAACGAGAGAAAAATAAAGAAGTTAGAGAGGCAAAGAACTAACAAGGCAAGAAATTGAGAGGGGAGACGAGAGTTTTCTTTATTTACTTGTATATACATATTTGTACAAATGCTTTATGTATGTAATTCATAAATAGATGTATTTATAGGTCCAAACTATTAAAGATTAAACTTAAGGTTACAAAGAAATAAAGATGAAAGTAATGACATTAACAATAAGAAACTCTTCTTCAGTCATTCATTGAGGATGTTATGGGTTTGTGGCATTAAAAGAAGAATGAATCCTAAGAGAAATTCTAAGAACTAAGGGTTATGAACATCAACATATACATGTATTATTTATAACATTTTTTATAAAAACCCTTTTTTCACATACCAAACAATGCAGAGAAACTCAGATATTGATATATCTAATTTTAGTATGGTGGGAATCATTTCTAAAAGGATACACTTAAACTCGTTCAACCTGTAAGCAATTCATAAAATCAATACAACCATGTACGATTTCTTCAATATTGTGGGATGTGTGATCCGTACTGTGGGAATTCATCTTGAGCTAAACTACTTCTAAATTCCATCATTCCTTGGACAATTTCTTCTGCGGGAACGAGTTTCATGGCTATTACATCCAATTTCAATTTTGTCGTTTAGTGTACAATTCTCCCATATACAATTTACTCCCCCAAGTCAATACTATAAATCACTCTCAACCCCTTTTTCAGAATTCAACAAGAGCAGTTAACTCATTAAATTTATTTTAGATTAAAAAATTTCTAACTTTACCCCTATTAAAAATATATTTAAGGTCCAAATTTCAAATTAAATAATTACGTAGCTTAAAAATCATGTCAAATTTATATTCAGTTCCTGAAGAATAATTTCTAATATGATATTGTTTGATAGGTATAATATGTCAGCAAGAAAAGTAATGCTAATTATAAATTAAAATAATTAGAATAAGTTAAAATTCTGTATCTTTATGGAAGATTTGGAAGCATGAAAATTTCTCATAGCAATTCTATTGATAAATATTGCCATTTTTATTATTGTTAGGGTTAAAATTCTAAACTTGTTAGTAAGAAACAAGCCAAGGTCACCAGAACGGTCAATGATCCATGGATCTGACCAGGGTTAATATGGGGTCAAATTGACAATAAAAGAATACATTTCATAATTATAACACAAAGATTATTAAAACTATTTAATATACAACTATGCTTTCCCCATCTTAATTTAGCAAAGAAATATTCCTTTTTGAGGAAATTCCATTGAAGAATCACTGCAGCAACTTAATATTCATTTGACCTCTAAATAGTTATAAAATTTCAGTTCAATATTAAAGGGAAAAGATGGAATTATGCTTAATAATATAATTAGACCGTTAACAATACAATACGTAAATTATTTTGACAATTATTAAATAGTCAATGAACTATTATTATACAATGCTCAAAATATTCAAAATCAAATGGTACTTACTAATTTTGACTTCTAAAATTGGGATTTCATGTTTACCAAAAAAGATTTTTTCTCTCGAAAATTTCATCGAAAGAGCACTATAACAAGATCAATATTAAAGGATACATGAAATTAATTTTTTATGTAAAAAGATCAAAAGTCCCTTCTTCTTCTTATTATTTTTTTTTTTTTGTAGAAAAGTGTTCCTACGGCTAACCCTTGGAGCCCCAACACGGCCATTCGAAAATATTTTTACAAAGAAGGTGGCTAGAGGGTCTGGACCCATGACCCCTTAACTCATCAAAAGGTCAAGAGGCTGGGTCATCAATTTTTGGATCAACCTAATCGATCAGGTTTTACAAACAATGAAACTTGTGCTCTTAAGAAGTTATTATTACTAGTATTAATAAAAATCATCATTTGGGCCATTGAAGTCTTCCTTCTCACTAAACACTATATGATAACATAACATGATCTTCCGGCTGCGTTATTTCCCTATGATAAACTTAAATAAGTAATTAAGATATATAGTCATTAACCAAATAACATCGAGCAAAGAAACCTATTCATTTATATATATACTCCCCACACTCTTTAATATAAGAACTAGTCAAGCTTAAATTTAATAATAAATATAAGATTTCAATCCACTTTGTCCCCATATTTATAATTTGTTTTAAAATATCTTTATTGATTATACATATTAAGAAGTTTTTATCTAAGGTCAACTATGATAAAATATGATATTATAGAAAAATAAACTATATTTGTTACACATAATTAACAAATTAATTTTCTTAATATACTAAAATTAATTATCTTACTTTTATATTAAATACTATATGAGTATTAGATATCTCAATCCATGCAAGCCACAGTACAACGTGTGACCAAAATATTGAGAGAGTTATAATGTTTTGGGTATATGAATCCCCTCATAACCAATTATTTAAGTATCGAGATAAGAGTGTTATTTGGGTTGAACAAATCTACCGATCCGATTGCACAAATCTACCATCTCAATTCTTTTCTTCATTTGTAGGGTGTCAAGTTGTTGAAGGCTTCCCCGCACCTTTTTCTTAAGAATGAAGAAGGTTGGGCCAACAAAAGTTGGCCTAACAAAGATAGTTGGGCCGCTATAATATTGTGAATTTACCAATAGGGGTTAGTCTGAGTGGTAAGCGGCTCAATATCGTTTAAACGAGATCTTGAGTTCGAGCCTTGACGTATGCAGAAAATTTCCGTTGGGAGACTCACCTACCATAGCCAGGTGCACGATGTGGGTCGAATCTAGATATAGTCAGGGCAAAACTCCGGTGAACTGGATGAGTAACAAAAAACTAATATTGTGAATTTAAATTCTATTATCTATGTGAGAATATTGTTAGTGGGTAATCTCTAAGTATAGAACTATATAAATACTTTTTAAATTTGAAGACATGCCGTAACACTAGTGAATACTAAGAACCTAACTTATCTGAATTTTTCTTTATTAAAAAAACGTAAGCAATGAATTTCTTTACACATTGAAATTGAAATGTTGAGACATGTTCTCTTCCCTTTCTTTTGTGTTCCAGTCTTAGTTTTTTCTTGTGGTGTCAAGCCCAAACTCATATAGCATGCATAATAGGTTAAAATTCTTTGGGTAGATGACAAACATTAGATATTTTATCGTACTGCTTTCTCAACAATGAAAAGTACTTGTGTCTAGATCTTTTTTCGGTAAAGAATATTGAAAAATCCCAAAAAAATACCTAGTCTTTTATTTGTATATATACTTTCATGCACTAATCAAGCATGAAACTAGTTATCTTTATTAATTAATATCTTTAAAGTGTTTTAATGCGCTTGCGTTGTAGATGAAACTGATTAATATCTTTTTATTAATATGCATTATTATTATGAAAAGTTGGAAACTCTCACTACGTGCAATTAATTAGAATAATTTAAGAAAAATTATAAATTTATATGAGATAGGAGATTGACTATTAGTTGATTTCAATTTAACTCTCTTGCAAATAATTTATTATAGCGCAGAGTTTTAAAAGAAAACTGAAGCCACTAAACGACATAGTCTTCAACATGATATATACACACACACAACACACGTTTATTAAAAATACTAAAAGAAATTAACAACTAAAATAAAAAACACTCAGAAACAAATATTTTCAAGATGATGATGAACGATCAAATTATTTGCTTCATAAAATCTCATAGAATTATGAGAATGAAAAAATCATTCATTCTACATAAAAACACACAACCCAAAAAAAATTAAAAAAGTCCCCACGTTTCGTCGTTTTCATCTTCCTTCGTCCACATTCTTTAGAATAACACTTGTCAAGATATTCTTACACTACAGTGAGGCCTTTAAGAGTTTAATGCCCTGCCCGAAAGAAAAATTAACACAGATTAAACAAAGATAAATTATTAACAATGATTCATTGAAAATAAGAATAATCTTTATTTTCTCTTATTCAAACATTTTCTAAAAAAATAAGTCTCATGGAAGCAATTGAATGATAGAAAAATCCCAAAAATGCCTTAATTAATTTAAAGTCCCATGCGACATGATATGAATTTTTTCTAATTGTCAAATGACATATCTGCCCTGAGTATGAGTACATTTATGCCCTAACCCCACGCGAGACAGAACTCATAGAGCCTTCTGAAGATCGCTTCTCCTATTCTCCGCTGGGTGCCCTAGCCTTCTAAAGATCGCTCTGCTCATCTTCTCTTATAGGTATGTGTTGTCTACTCGAAAGCCGCAGGTTATTTTGAAGATCACCCTACTTGTCTTCTTCGGTCGGCTTCTAGTCTCTACTCAAAAGCCCTAGCTCCTTGTGAAGATCACTGTGGTCTTCTTCTCCGCTCGGTCTCTACTCTCTGCTCCTTATTTGTGCTTGGTGTCTACACTCTAGTTCTTCGTTTGCACTCGCCCCTCGTGATGTCGGGACTTGCTACATGGTCAAAGTTATCATCAGCTTTTCTATTTTTCTCATTCGCCCCCTTCTCTTCTCTGTTAATTATCATTTCTAGGACCACCCCTCCTAGCGCATTTCCTCCTCCGATAATTATTGGTTAGCCTCCTACAATCAGCTGTGACTATTGTGGTCATTGTCATTGCTACCCATCCCTCCTGTTGTGTCTACTGCTTTATTCGTCCAAAAGCATCATTGTCTTGCCTCCTCCTGTCATGACCCCTGCTCCGGGTAATATATTTGTTCCTTTAAATGCTACTAATGTCTTTATTGAATGTGTGGAATAAAACATACAGAAGGGAGGCAATAGGCTTCCAAGTAGAACAATGTTTTAGTTTACTGACAGAGTTTATCGCAAGAGCCTGAGACTGAACATAAGAGTCATTTTAGGCAAGGAGGAATCTATTAAAGGTAACCAAAAGTCATTGTGTTTGTAGAAACCTATGTGTTTGCAAGTTGTTCGACAGGGTCCTTTTTCCTTTCTTTCCAAGTATTGCTGGACATAAAAGGAAATATATGAAAGCTCAGTTACTGAATCCTTATTAATTCATTATTGAATAGAACATAGAACCAGAGGGAAACACATTGGATTTTTCTTACTTGTTGTATTTGCTAAATGCAATAGTATAAGGAAGGTAAGGCTAAGAAGAAACAATTAGGAAAAGTTTATTGTTATTAACTATAATGTAAGATGAATATAAGCTCAAGATGCCAACAGTACGTTGTCTGAACTGGTTACAACATCAATAAGTTAGGGGAAGTGTTGTTGAAGTAGGTTAAGTCTCAGAATGAAATATCTGTTCATAGAGCTATTTTGGCTATTCTTTTAAAACATCATCATTAGTATTAAATGTCTTATTTGATTGATACTTCTGTATTTGCACCACTGGTATCATGATTACTTGGATTAAAATATTGACTAATAATTCATTCTATTGATGACAGTGGTTGTTCTTGTAGGATAAAAAGATGTCCAATATTAGGAAAAGTGAAGGTGGCCCAAGAAGTTGCAACTTCTTTGGATATGCACTCTTTGTTAAAGAGCAAAAGAATGCTAACCCATGGAAGAAGATGTCATTAGAACACGCTGGTGCATCATTTAGGGAAGCTTGGAATAAATTGGAAGAGCATGAGAGATTGGAATACAAGAGGAGGGCAAAGGAATTAAGAGGTCTAGGGAAGGGGAAGAAATATGTTGTGCCTTTTTACATAAGATGTGCACTAAAGCAGTTCATGGATGTATGCAAGGTGTTGAAGGGAGGGTAAAAGACAATGGAGAGGTTGAGGGCAATTAGGTTTGATAAATTAGTGCGTATAAGTTGCCCACATATTCAACGGGACTTATGTGGGGTATTTATGCGTGCTTTTGACCCGCCAACTAAATCAATTTCAATAAGAGGAAAGACTTACTAAATGGATGTAATTGATGTGAATAAGGTTATGTGCTTGCCATTTGATGGGTCTAAAATAGTGCTAACGATGTCTGATGACCAAAAGTTCAAGGACCTAAAGAAGGCCTATGGGAAGGTGCCATACACGACAATAACAACCTGGTTGGTTGAAGAAGAGGAAAAAGCTGAGTTTAAGTTCCTATTTGTGATGTACAACTTAGAGATACTCTTAGACCCTAGCTCCTGTACATATGTAAGTGACAAGGTGTTGAAGATAATGGCTTTGGCTAAATATGCCTACATGGAGTTTGATTAGTGTACTTTTGTTTTTAACCAATTGGAAAACTCTATTAAAGAGTATCACGAAGAGTTGAGGAAAGGGGATACCGGTGGGAGGAAGAATATAGGAGGTTGCTTATACTTCCTAATGGTAAGTGTCTTTGGGTTAAAATTTTTGTGTATCACAATAATTAATTGGTAATGCAGGTTAAAATATGTTCTTAACATATGCATCACGTGAAATACAGATTTATTGTCTCCAAATGTTTCCATTGGGCCGGCAAAAAGCCTCTGAGGTTAGGGATGCCATTACTTATTGGAATGATGATGAGGTACAGGCAAGAACACGGTTGGAGAAGGATAGCAACAAAGGTATTCTACATGGTAACACTAGGGAGGACCGACCGACAATGATGACATTTAATGTAGATGTTGACCTTACTCACCCGGTACGTTTGACACAAATTGCTTTCATTTGTTGTTTTAGTACAATTTAACTAATGCGATAAAATATTTTTCTTTTTCAGCTAGTAAAGGCAACTTACAGTAGAATCATGACCTTGGTGGGGAAAGAACTATTGGCTCTACAGCGTAGCCTCATGGGGAAGAGGAAGGTGGAAATAATGGCAGAGAGGTGAATGAAGCAACTGGTCAATGTCAAGCTGAAGGGGCAGATGAAGGTGGGGAGGGTAATGGAGGTGGTGATGAAGGTGAAGACATAAGTGGAGATAAAGGAGATGAGGAAGGTGATGAGGAAATAAGTGAAGCAGAAGGTGGTGAACAAAGGATTGATGGAAGGGAATGGACAGGGGAAGCACTTTTAAGAAGATCAAAGAGGGAAAAGAAACCAGCTATTAGATCTCCCTACTTCGTGGAGACAAAGGCGAGGGTTGGCAAGAAAAGGCAGAAGGTGGAAGACAAGGAATCCATATTTAACATGTGCATAAGTCAGTGTTCTAGTTTTAAGGAGCAAGAGTAAGTATTTAGTTGTAATTACCTGCTACAAATCTTATTTGTTCCTTCAAAACTGAGAGCCTGATTGTAATGTTAATTGATGTAGGGTTTTTATAGATATGAATGGTTACCACCTAACACGTGGTGATCTTTATTGCCTTAGTAGTAGAGCATGGATAAGCACCAGTGTAAGACAATTATCCGTAACAACTTTGATCCATGTGCAATGTAATGGTGGTTTGTTGATTTCCTGTTTCTTTTCACAGGTGATGATCATAGTGGCCAAGACATTGGTTCAAGATGAAAAGGACTAGTTCCGTTAGAAGACACATCTTTTCTGCATATTTTATAGGGAAGATGTTGGCCAATCCCCTACTGTAGTCAGTTGAAGGGATTGAAGCACAAATATTGCCAGAACATGTTGGGTACAACATTGGTGATTGTGACTTCTTATTTGGATCTGTTTTCCTAAACAACCATTGGTTTTGCTATGCTTTTGACATTAAGAAAATGCGATTATGTGCCATTGACTCGTTGGTTGATAGCTTAATTATGAGATTAGAAGCGCAACAAGCTAATGCATCGTGTAAGGATGACAAGAAAGATAAGCGCAAGAAGAAGACAATGAGTAGGCAACATATATTCAAAGAGAAGCAATGGGTGGCCCACGACTGTGTATGTATTTCTTAATGTATAGGTCTTTACGTATTTAGCTATTATTGGTCATTGTTATCAGCATGGCTGATTTGTTTTTTTTTTTGCATCTGCATTCTGCATGTGCAGAAGTCTTGCTTCCTCAAAATACTCTGTATAGTTAAGCTAGAAGTTTTTGGGAGGGACAATCAATTTGATGTCACTTGGCTGAAAGTATACCTCCAAACAGACACATGAGCATGTTACCTCCACTAGTAGTTCATTTTTTGTTGTTGATTGACTGACTCAATGCATGTTCTTCTATTACTATACTCCTTACAGGTATTCATGCGGGGTTATTGTGTTGTCGTGGTTAAAGACTTGGGATGACAATTCCGTAGATAAGGAAGGTTATACCATGCCAAGTTACTCAATTGAAGACCTCCACCAAATGTGGGTTGATTGTTTATTTTATCTAATTACTCACCCAACAACTCACAAAGGGAACAAGTGTTGTCTCGTGTAGGTGGAAAAGAGCCCAGACATCAGAAGAAAAATGTTAATAACCCAAGCATTTTGGACTGTGAAATTTACAAGCAATATGTGTAATTCAACACTTTTGAAGAAATATCAAGTTTTTAAGCTATTGCAAAAAGAATGTTGTCATGTTGAATAGGCAGGTGTTTTGTTTCAGTAATTGGGGTTAACAAATGCATCAAAGTCAATAATATAGTGGGGAATATTAACAACTGAACGAATAGGAAATGACAACCCCGTAGTGAAGGAATGACAACTTTACCACCTACAATAACAACTACCCGACTAGAGCACAGATAACTGCTGCACTAACAAGTGACAACCACGTATTTAATACATAACAACTGCACCAATACTAAATAACAATCCCGTAGTGAAGGATTGACAACTTCACCACCTACAATAACAACTACCCGACCACAACACATATAACGACTGTTTCATTATAGTCAGAGTGTAACTTGCTTTATATATATGCACCTTACAATTACATAAGTTCGTGGCAGCAAATGTAAAAGGAGTATACACAACTTAGTCACCTTCATAAAGCTCCACCCTACCTTCCAAAACATAGAGATACATAAAGGATACAAAAAATTACTTTTCTCACTATCTACAGATACATACAAAGCAAAAGTCAGTATGCTATGTATTTGCATAGACAAAATATAGCAAGCCAGTACCATTCATAAGCTCGAGTTTAGATTCTTGCATGTCTTCACTGTGTGTCCATCCTCATGGCATCTTCCACAATGATAAGTCTTTTTGTGTTAAAATTGAGACTCAATCCTTTTTCTTTTTGGCCTTCCCAGTGGCCTTCTAGTAATTGGGGGATCAAGAAACCTTTCTTTCAGTAGTTCAGACACTATTGGGTCATTAGGACATGAACAATCATGTGTAGCAATAGGCCTCAGGGTACTACCATTTATTTTTTCTTGGACAGCTAACTTGTAGAAATCATCCATAAATTAGTATATACTGCCATGCATTAGCTTTATTGCAGCACACGCATGGACACAAGGTAGCCCACTCATCTGCCAAGCTGAACATGTGCATTTACGTGCTTGCAGACCTACAGTAAGTTTAATTACTCTATGGGGGGCCCAAGTCTCAATCTGAACTGTGTCGCTCCCCAATATTGGGAATGCATATTTATGGTAAGCATAACTTGCTACATCAATTTTGCCTTAATATGTGGGCCAACACCATTTCTCTAATTGACCATTGACATTTTACTTCTAAGCAACTTCTGGGCCAACTTCTCTTGATGGTCAAGTATTAGAACAAACACATTGTGTTTTCGCTCTTGCAAAATCCATACATTGAATGACTCACCCAGATTATTGGTAATATTGTCCCATCGTTTGAATGGGAACTTGCTCATGGCCCAGTGTTTCAAATCCCCTTGGGTGTCAACCCAATGAGCTAGCTGTGGACAAAAGGCTTGTAGATTCCCCATTGCGACATTAAAATCTCCCTCAAGCCTTACATTTGCAATTCCATCAAGTAGGTTAAGTGCGTCCTCCTTTCACACCCCTGATGCTTGTCCCCTACCTAGTATGATTTTGAGGAAAGTAGCACTATAGTTTTCTTTTACATGCCGATAGCAATATGTATGTCTAGCACTGAAAAAATCAGTCTGAATAGCATTTATTATTGCATTGTTCATGTCTGACACAATTATGATCTCTAACGATCCTATGATCTCTTTTACATTTTGGAAATGTTTGACCTTGTCCAACAATCAAGTCCTTCCACTTTGTACAATTCATTTCAGGTGTCGTTGTTGGAATCAGTTCGTTAACACAAGACACTATTGGCAACACTTCATTCTCATTTCCCAAATCAAGTGGAGACATGGATCCATACATTCCCACTTCCAAATAGTTCATCAAACCTGCAGTCAATGACAACTTATTGTGACAATAATGACAATTGCCTACAACTCATATGACAACTTTTATTACAAATTATAGATGACAACATTTTTAAATCAGCATAACATATTATTTACACATCTTGGTCCTCCATTATATCATCCATACCAACTTTTGCACACTTGTTATTTGCTTTCTCTCCTATGTACACATGGCCACTTTCTCCATTGAACATTATTAAATGCTGAATTCCTTCATCATTAAACATGTTAACAAACGTGTCTCGATCAAATCTAATATTGAACTTTATGACAATTTCATCTCTTCATTTCCCAACAAGTGATGCTAATAATATTTTTAACTCATCATATGTTGTGCCTTCCTTTATGGATATTGTTCTTACTTGACCCCTAATATATGTATGATCTTCTACATCATTTCCAAACTGTCCCCATGTGAACATAACAGATTAAGTACTTTGCAGATGAACTCGCCATCAATGCTGAGAACATGCACCAAACATGTAATATTAACAAATCTACCACCTATATTAACAACTATTGCGTACTATAATAACATCTTCTATTGCCCTCGCATATCAGATCATGATCTGTCATTCTCACTTCATAGGAATCTTTGTAATGTTCATATTTTGTTATTACACTCAACTAAACACACCACAAATTCTTGCAAACTAAACATAACCTTTACAAACCTTAATAATTACAGTTAACCTCCAACCAAAATGATGAAAAAAATCATGCAATAAGCATAATATCTATATTTACGTGGGTCACCTTTTATAGCTCACACTTCAATAATGACAACTGTACCAAATATATTAACAACTATCGCATACTATAATAACAACAACTCATCTTGCCTTCATATATCAGATCATGATATGTCATTCTCACTTCACATGAATCTTTCTAATGTTCACATTTTCTTATTACACTCAAGTAAACACACCACAAATTCCTGCAAACTGGACATAACTTTTAAAACCCTACATAAATACAATTCACCCACAACTCAAATGATCAAAAAAGTCATGCTATGAACATAATGTCTATATTTATATATGTCACCTTTTATACCTCTTAGCCACACACTCATAGGTACCAGGACGATAAAGCAGTAACATACATCACTGGGTTTGATAGCAATGAACTTCACTTTCTCATATCATAGTTAGAAGCGACGACATTTGCAGCAATCCTTCCTCAACGTCCAGCCACGATGACGACAAAACCCAGCTGCCAACACACCATACGAGTCATCGTATACTGTCTTCCTCATCACGCCTTGTCCTTTTATTTCCACAGCATAGCGCGCCAATTTGCTATATACTGTGTTTTTATTTCCCAAGGGCAGAAGCATCATTTGACAATTAGAAAAAATACATATCAGGTCCCATGGGACTTTAAATTAATTAAGGCATTTCTTGAGACCTTTCTGTCATTCAATTGCTTCCATAGGACTTATATGTCATTTTCCAAGAAAATAATACAAATATGCATATGCATACACATAAAATATACTTATCCAGTTATTAATATAAAAATAATTGGAGAGTTTATCTTAATCGTAAATATAATATATATTTTATATATTAATGATTTTTTTTCCAAATTACACCTATAAGTAAGAGGAGATAATGAGTTAAGGAAGATTATTCGGGTCTTTTAAGAAAAAGATACCATATTAACTCATTTTCTTAATAAAATGAAATTACTAGGTTACATATTAAGGAGTATAAATATTACCTCTTATATTCAAAAGTCAACGAGCCTTTCTTGTAAAGAAGCAAAGTCTTTAATATCGAACTTTGACAGTAAAGTGATAGTTGAAATGGTAGACATGGGATGAACCTGTAAGATCATCCTAGTCCTTTCACAAAACCATCCTCTCAGCACAAGATTTTGTCACTTCTGTAGTATTCTGATCCCCATATTGCACGGTGTTGTTCACGCTTTTCCTACAATTTGGACAAAGAGTGCCTAGAACATCAGTCACAGAATAGCTACACAAGTTTAGGCACGTGTACAGATTTGAAGGCCTTGTTAAGCTATTACCTTGGCCACCATTTCTAGGAGAACATATTAGTTCTCGTCCTCTACTTGTTGATGCTATTTTCCCCTAGATTTTAGTATTCTTTGCTTTGGTGGAGTGATCCATGATGGTGTAGTTTTTATAACAAATCATTGCTCAGTATAGCTCGAGCTGGAACTTGGATTTGGCAAAATTTTCTTGTCTTCCTTCAACAAATCATTATAAATTAAAGGTAGAGGACATCCGCAGATTAATGCAACACTTGGCTTCAGCAATGCTTCCTTGTGTTGCTTTGGGTTTAATAAGTAATCATCACTATGATTCTCAATGCTTTCCTATACAAACCCACCATACCATTCTTGGTTAAGAGCCTTCCCGTTGTCCCTATTGGCAAGCGAAGCAGGTTGAAGAGTAAGTCTATGAAATCTTTCGATACTTCAGCCAAGAGAACCTTTTCCATTTTTGGGTAAATCAAAAGCTTCAACGTTATTCTGGTTTGTGGTGATGATGCTGCCATCTAATTAAAGCTACCTATACAATCAACTGGAGCAAAATGACCCGTGAATGATATTATATATATACACATATAGTTAGATAAAATGACCCGTTAATGATAACATTTGGATTTGTTTCGTATGGGAAATTAAATGCAGTTCATTGCATTGTGTCAGGATTTGGGTGCTCTGAATTTAGAAGAATATTTAAAGGACAAAATTGAGATATAAGAAAGAAATAGCATTTTGAATTAATTCAAGCGTCTGGATGCATAGCATATCAAAATTTGGTTCCTAGCTTGGCGTTCCAAATCATTGCATTTCATTGTCTTAGAAGTTGTGCGGTTCAAGTTTCCTTCGTAGCTGGCTCGATTCAAATTTTATTTTAGGATGAAAATATAAATTAAAAGGGAAAATGCCGTTAAATACCGCTGAATTATTTAAAACCCAAATCAGTCTCTCAAAATCACAAAATATCAAAGAAGTCTTAAGGAATTAAAATGAGATTTCAGAATTTGGTGAATGGACTTCACTGCCCTTCACTTAAAAAAAAAACCTCCCACCTTAACCGGTTAGAGCTCTGACAACGGTGGGGGAAGAATTTTCGGTTAAGGTTGGTCAAGTGAGATTTGATTTGATTCCACCACTTTTTGTCTCCAAAACGATATCCAATCATTGAGCTACTAAAAAGCTTCTTAATAATATAGTGTAAAATAATATATAAAATAACTATAAAGCTTTAAGATATATAAAATGAATAGAATAATAACTTTTTGCAAACTCTCGTTAGTTCAATCAAATCACATGTTTAAGAATGAACAAGTTTATACATGAATGACTATAACACAAAATATATTTTGTGTGGATTGAGACAACACAAAATAGATAAGGAAACCATAAGTTTCAGTCTATTTCAAATGAACTTTTACATCGTTATGAACGTATATGAGATATGTTATTTTGATTGTTAATCAAGCTTGGTAAAATTATTACTTTTGGCAAACCAAGCCATATATTTGAATAATAGGTTAAAATTCCATTCTTTACACCGTGTCTATATCACTCATTTTATCGTAGTGCTTGCTCAGCAATGAGAAAAGTAATACGAAAGCATGACGTTGTGTCAAACAAACCGGTTTTTATGTAAAGAATATCAAAGAATCCCTAAAAAAACGAGAATTTCATTTGGATACTTTCATACCATAACCAAGTATGGAACTAGTCATATTTACTAATATCTTTTTTAGGGTTTCAACGTGCTTCATATATAGACGGTTATGATATGAAATATTTATAATGTATTTTATTATTCCATTTCCATTGTGTAATAAGATTAACATATTTTTTTTAGCCTACCGATATTTGTATCTAAACCTGATTAACGATAAAAAATACTCAAGCATTTTTATCCTTCATTTTGTGCTTCTTACCTCACGTGTGATATGGGCCCAAAAGGGAAATTCTGATAGGCGTATATAGAAAACACGCATTGCGAGAGTGTTTCTTCGATGATTCTATATATGACGATTTTTGGTGTTGCCTGGCCTATTAGTTATTTTTATCCTTAAAAAGTCCAAATTCTTTGTGGAGAGTCTTTAACAAATACCCAAATCATTTAGTATGTGTAATTAAAGGTAATCAAGAATAGTTTCCATAAATAAATAATAAAATAATAAAGAAATAGAAAATAATTATTAGTTAATAATATATTAAAATATTACGCATCTCAAATCTCTTTCCTTCCTACAAAAGCAATGGAGCGATGGATTAAATAGCTTTCATTCATCATGTGATATCCTTGGAAATAATATATACGATGCATGGGAAGTCCGCATCATATTTCCCTAGTCATATATTCAAGTTCATTTTCTGTGCTAATGGTTTTATTTGTGATATTCAAGTAGCAAACTCGTAATTTTATGTACAAAGGAAAATAGTGAAGTAGAGAGGCAGGACGAAAATAGTGAGTTCACACGCATGGGTTTATATGTACAAAAGAGGAATCTTATATCCATTTTATGCGTGGATGGTCCAAATACCATGCATATAAAACAAGCTATTTACATTAGGGTGAGAGGGAGGTATAGGTTAAAAATGCTGTTAGTGCAATTCCTACATTCCCCATGTCGTGCCTCCCTAATTCTTAGTTCTTACATAAGGAAACTGAGAGAGAGAAAAATATTAATTCTAAAAATGGTAATTTTTTTACTATTTTTGAAACTTTTACTTTTTAGTAATATCTACCCTATATTTTCCTTACATTTTTCCTCCATCCAAACTAAGATTAATAAAAGAATTTCTAAGAATTGGATGGTTTGCCGTAGTTTTGAAGGAGTCAATAGAAGGATGAAACCAAAGTTTATCAAATTTTTGGCTATCATGGTGAAATCTAAGGTGATTTGTTTACATGATTTTACCATCTTGTGATGTTTGGATTTACTCCAGAAATATTAATTTATCACATTGAAATGATATATATGTGGATATTTTATTGAATTAGTTAAAACATACCTATATAGTTGTTGTACTCTATGGCATGCCTTTTATTGATAAAAACCCTGCATGGATAGCCCTCTTTAAAACTATCAACAACTTAGTTCTGATACCAATTGATGGAATTAAACTTGACCCTAATACTAATTAATGTGTGTGATTTATATGTATCAGAAAAATATTATTTTGACCTAGACTTATTTTAATATTGTAAGTCACTCAATATTTACAATTCACCTTCCATCTGAATTTAGATTTCTTACAGAAATTTACAAGCAACTTGCATGCAAGGCTCATAAACAACTCTCATCCTCTAGTATAAATAGAGGACCAAGCTCATCCTTATAACCGCAATAAAAAGCATTCCATTGCACAATTTCAAACATTACTTTGAAATCACCATGCATGATGAAACAAGGCAACTCCAAAACGATTTGAAGGAGGCTCAGGAAGCACTACAGGCTACTGAATCAAAAGTTGTCTAGTTGAAGATGAAACAGAAGCTGAAACAAGGGAACATTAGATGTCTGGAGCTTGAATCAAGGGAACATCAGATGTCTGGAGCTTGAAGAGAAGTTAATCCATGACAAAGATGATAATCCTTGGAGAATTTCTAAATTTGAGTACCATTCAAAATAAAACTCAATGTAACTAAATCATGGGGTGCTTAATGCAATAGCCTTGTTGGCCTAAAGGGAGTCATATGGGGCTTTGCATTAATAAAATGAGTCCATCAACTAACCCCTTATCAATTGCCTCAGTTTCTTTCCTAAATTGTTTTGCACCTTTTTCCCCGCCCAGTGACTTGTTTTCCCATATATGAGTATCTAATACTAGATGCTTTGGGCTTATCTGTAATAACGTTGGACAAAATTACTTTTATCTTAACTGACTTTTAATTTGCAAACTGAAAAAATTACTTTTATCCTAACTGATTTTTAATTTGCAAACAGATTTTGAGGTAAAAGTTAATTAATGTAATGTGATTTATGTTTAGATAAAATAAATTTTTATAAAAAATATTTTAAAATAACTTATTTAAATAATATATTAAAAAGTCAATTTGAAAATATTTACACTACAAAAAAAATGATTTTCAATGTCGCCGCCTATGAGACTGTCGCCTATACATATTGACAACGACAATTGGAAGTCACCGCCTAAAGGCTATTCTGCTGTGACAAAGTTGTCGCCGCCTAAAGATACAAAATTAATATTATTTTTTATATTTTTTCCTATAATTTATGTAATATGAAAAAATACAATATAATAATAAATAATAAATGATAAATAACTAAATAAACTATAATCTAATAATATTAATAAATATTTTCATTATCGTATAAAATATGAAGACATATTTAAAATTAAAATAAAATTGTTTAATTTATACATAAATTTTATATAGAATGTTCAATACTATGACTAAAAGTAGTCACATGTGGTTGTCCCTTCTACATTAAGGAGCAAATTGAGCTTGTATTCTTTGCTCCATTTATTCCATTAGTCTTTGCTCGAATTGCACACGCTCTTGTTGTATCTTTTCACGCTCTTCTTCCATCTTTACACACTTTACTGCACTCCCAGCCTCTATTTTTTCTCTCTCCTCTTGAAATTTTTTATCAAACTTTTGCTGCAGTTGGCCATGCACACTTTCCACGACTGAACTATCAGTAGATTGAGGGCGATTTCTCTTTCTTGAAGGTTCCGCTCCATACCTTTTCCTTCTTACATACCCTGACCTCTCACCAAAAACTGTCGCCAATATTTTCTCTGACGTCATTCGAGCATCACTCTCTAAATCTTGATCTTGTTGTTGAGAAAGTTCGTGCATACAACTCTATAATAAAAACATAAAACTATTAGATTAAAAATAAAAGTAAATCAAAATAAGATATTAAATAACAATGTGTACATGAAGCTGTTCAGAGTGTGGGTCAGCCCATACTACTTGTCCATCTAATGTCTTCCTTGTACGCGTTATCTCCCACAGCTGGTCAGGAGGAATAGGTTGTCCAGTAGTAGGATCTCTCTACAAAATAATAACATATAAGAAAATACAAAAATTATATTTAAAAAATGATTGAAAATTTAAATTATAGTGATGATAGATTGAACTTACTGTAACATACTCAATCTCTGCAAATGATTGAGGACCACAAGTATGTTTAGTTATTTGTTTTCCTTGATTTATCATGTTCCTTATACTTTTGTTCTACAACAAAATGTAGTAACTAATAAGCATTTAATAATTGAAAAAAATATATAATTTATTTAGAAGGATAGTGAGATACCTTAAATATGTCAGACTTAAAATATATTAATAACCACTCCCAATCTTAAAAACTAATAGTTTGAGGAGGATCAGCCAACCTATCATCATCAGTCTCATATTTCTTGTTGTGAGAGTGCAAATTGTTCTTCCAATTTCTGAATGCATTTTGTAAAATAATTGATATAGCTATATGAAACTTTTTTTCAGTAATCTCATCAGCAGGTTCAAATTTATCCTGAAACAAATAAATATAAACACTTTATATAATAATACAAATAAACTAAAATAAGTATACAAATTTGATATAAATACCTTTATTTTTAAAATCATATCTTGACCATATTTTTCAAAAATATTCTTCCAACTGCCTCCACCATCCCTGAAAGAGATTGTGGTTCTAAGAGTTAAACCACAATAATTAGAAAAGTCTCTTGCTTCTGGACCAATTGCTCTTGACATTGAATCTGAAAATTTGACTCGAATCTTCGTTCCTTGTGCAGTTTTTAAATTCACATTAATAGACTTGTAAACTCCTCTGCGCTTGTTGATTGTACTAGAAGAGCCTAGCATTGAAGTTGAATTAGAACAATTAAATGTTACAAGCGATGTCAATCAATTATTAAAAAATTGAAACAAACTTACCTGCACTACTATTTTGAGTATGGGGAGTATGAGGAGAGTTGATAGGCATTTCCTGAAGTTGCTGTTGCAGTAGTAGAGGTGAAATAACAGGTCTTGATTGAGGTGTAGAGCATGTACCTCCGCTATTTGTGTTGTCATTAGATCTAACAGAAAGACTTTTCCCACCTCGACCTCTCTTTAATCCTGACATATCCTACAAAAATATACATTTCATTTAGAAAAAAACAATGAATCAAACAATAATTAATGTAGATAAAATATACCATATCAAATAATTTCATTCATTTGAATCTTCCGTCACACTATCACTTTCATCATTGTCTTCTGATTCATCTGTTTCTTCTATTTCAATGTTTGTGTCACTTTCTGCTTCAGTATCACTATCAAAGTCGTCAAGAAAATCCTCTTCATCACTAAATCCAGTATTAATGGCATTATTTTGATGAATTTGTGATGGTTCTCCTTGAGCTAAGGTTTGTGTTTGTCCATCTTCTCCATATAAGTCAATGATAATATCATCAAGTTGTGTTGAACTCGCACGATAAACATTTAAGTCTACCACCAATTGTTGATAAGGTTCTGTATCAACCATAGGATCATGAACCCCACTATCATCAATAGCATTGTCAGTTGGTACATTAAACAAGTCGCATGGGTTTGTTTTGACAACAACGAGCCAATCGGGTGCAACAATATCATCCACATAAAAAACTTGGTCAGCTTGAGATGCTAGAATAAATGGTTCATTTGTTTGTAATGAGTATCGCGTATTGATACTTATGAACCCGTACTTATCAACCTTATATCCTTTGTCATAATGAGCCACATCCCACCAATGGCACTTAAACAAATATACTTTTCTGTTGCCTATGTAAGATAACTCATCAATATGCTCTAACACACCATAATATTCTTTGTCAGCATTAGTGTCATCACCCTTAGCTAGAATACCACTATTTTGGGCTTTTTCCTGTTGCACGGTCTTTTGTGTGAAAACGAAATCCATTGCCTATGAACATGGAATAGCGATTCACCATCATTAATGGACCAATTGATAAACTTATGAGTTCATCACTGACATGCTCTGTGTAGACAATGATGTCACCTTTTAGGACAAAAGTCACATGTTAGATATTTTATATAAATGTAATTGCTAGAAATACTAAGGCTCAAAATGTTATAACTTACTCGTGAATGAAACCATTGAGGAAACTCATATTGGCTTTGCTCACTCCTTGATCCATCCGCTTCAAGCTCTATTGCATATTCCCTACAATATATGATAGCAATAAGATAAAAATACAATATGACAAGTACATTTTTGCTCGAGTCAGGCAACTTACTCCATAAATGGCCAAACTTGTTCATAATTTTGTAGCACATACATTCTTGTTTGACAATATTCTTCATAGGGAAGAGAAATTGACTCACAATGCCCCTAGCTTGACCATTTTTCTTAAATATTGTAAGCTCAGGGTTCATATCATCATTGGTGTCATCATTCCTACGTGGCACATTAAATTTTGTAGGAAAATCTTTCAAATATCTAGAACAGAAAGTGAGACTTTTATCTGCCAAGTATCCTTCTGCAATTGATCCTTCAGGCCAAGCTTTATTACGAACATACAATTTGAGTGTCCGTAAATACCTAATGCATTAAAAGTAATTAACATTCTATAATTATGAATTATAAATATACAATGCAATTGACGAATGTTACCTTTCTATTGGGTACTTCCAATGATATTGAACTGATCCAGCAACTTTTGCCTCCCTTGCCAAGTATATTGGCAAGTGAACCATCACATCAAAGAAAGAAGGTAGGAAGATTGTCTCCAACTTGCATAATGTCAATATTATCTGACTTTGAAGTTTATCAAGTACTTCAGAAGACAAAGACTTTGAACACAGATTTTTGAAAAATTTTCCCAACTCTATAATTGGTTCACACACCTTAGAAGGTAATAACCCACGTATTGCAATTGGAAAGATCTCTTGCAATAACACATGGTGATCATGACACTTCAAACCAAACAATTTTTGCTCCTGAATGTTGACACATCTTGAAATATTAGATGAAAAAGTATCAGGCACTCTTAAGTTAGCCAAGAATTTTAAAAGGGATTGTTTGTTCTCAGGAGACAATGTGTAAGGAGCAAGAGGAATAGAAACATTATTACCATATTCAACTAGGTGCATATCACTCCTAATACCTAAGTCCATCAAGTCGTACCTACTTTTAATTGTATCCTTCGTCTTTCCAACCAAATCCATCACTGTGCACACAATATTATGAGAAATATTTCTTTCTATATGCATCACATCAAGATTATGCCGTACTAGCAAGTTCTTACAATAAGGCAATTGGAAAAAAAAATACTTTTTTCCTCCAATTGTAAGCACTATTATGTGTATGACGCTTTCGTTTTGTTCTCTTCCCAAATAACACATCACCTAAGTGTTATAGTTGCTTTAGTACTTTATCTCCAGTCAATGGAACTGGTGGATCCATATGCTCTTCTTTACCATCAAATGATATCTTATTTTTACGCCATAGGTGATTTTGTGGAAGAAAGCACCGATGGCCCATGTAAGACAACTTGCTCCTTATCGAAATACAATGCGTGTCTTTGTGGCAACATGGACATGCAAGTTTACCTTTAGTTGACCACCCTGAAAGGTTTCCATATGCGGGAAAATCATTTATAGTCCACAATATTGCGACATGCATTATAAAATTTGATTGACAATACGCATCGTATGTCTGTACCCTTACTTCCCACAATTGCTTCAACTCATGAATCATTAGTTAGAGGTAAACGTCTATTTTATCACCTGGACACTTTAGACCAGGAATAAGAAGTGTCATCATAAAGTATGGGCTTTTCATACAAAGCCATAGCGGAAAATTATATGGCACTAACATAACAGGCCAGATACTATGATTGGCACTCATATTCCTGAAAGGTTGAAATCCATCGCTTGCTAAACTGAGTCGAACACTTCTTGGATCAGCAGAGAAGTTAGGGTACTGGTTGTCAAAGTCTTTCGAAGCTAAAGAATCAGCTGGATGCCTCAATACCTCATCATTTGAGTGTTTCTCCTTGTGCCACCTCATTTCTTTAGATGTATCTCTTGACATATACAGACTTTGTAGCCTTGGTGTTATGGGAAAATGCCTTAATACTTTATGTGGAACCTTCTTCCCTTTCTGTTTGTTTAAATTCCATATAGGCATATTACACTTAGGACATAATTATGCATTTGTGTGCTCCCCCCAATACAATATGCAATCATTATCATAAGCATCAATTTTATGGTAATCTAAACCTAAATCACGAATTATCTTCTTAGCTTCATAGAATGAGTTTGGCACTAAAGCCCCCTATGGGAGAACTTCTTTCAATAAGCCCAACAACACATCCATAGATTTATTACTCCAACGGTTAAGACATTTCACTTGAAGCAACTTTACAATGAAAGAAAGTTTGGACATCTTGACACAACCTAGATAAAGTTCAGTTTCAGCATCTTTTAACAAGTCAAAGAAGCTTTTAGCCTATAGATTAGGCTCTTCGCTCTCACAGTCACTAGTATTTGTATAATTCACACATGGAACTCCATATGCATTGCATACCATCCTTGCAAAGTTTTCATTATCAGTAGCACTTTCTACGTCATTACTGGAAGTTCTACAATTTGTCTGAAATCTTCTAATTTCTCCATGCAACTCCCACACCGTATAACTATTCCAGAAACCCTTACTCAATAAGTCTATCCTAACATCTCTTCTCACTTTAAATATAACATTCATGCTTCTTTTACAAAGGCAACACATTTGATTTATCACGCCAGGTTGACTAAATGCCCATTCTAGAAAAGCATCCACTCCTCTAATATATGATATGTTGCCTCTGTCTCTAATATGTAACCAACTTTTATCCATTTATATTCCCTAAACAGTTAAACCTATGATACAATAACAAAATCCAACAAACATATCAGTATATAAATAATATACATATTAACATGATTTAAAATTCATATGAAGATATAAAAACCAAGTCAACAAGACACAAATACTGAAGACAAATATTGCAGTTTCTATCTATTTACGCTAGGAAAATTGATATTTGAAGAGTAAATTAAACTTAGTTAAACAAGCACTGGATGAAAACCTATGCGACATGTTGCCTCCCTTGTTTTCGTCCACATATGACTTTGTATAAAAAGAGGAGGAAGGAAAGCACATGAGAGCACATGTGGAAATGAAGCAAAGAGGAGGAGGACATGATGAGATGTTGAGAATTCACACATGCTTATTCCTTACCTTATTTGTGCCAATTACTAATAATAATAAATCATAAATTATAACAATAATTAAAAGTGAATGACTTTACATCTTTGGGTTGAAGTTATACGCACGTGGCCACCATCCCCATATATATATATATATATGCCCATACCATACCTCTCTTTAATTATACCCTTTTATTCTATTCTTCTTAATTATAATAATACATATGCCCTTGTTGTAGTCTCTATATTTTCCTCAAAAAAGCCCTAGCCACTACGCGATTGAGGAGAAAAATTATAAATCCTAAAACCAAATATTTAATAATATAATTTAATCAATAATATAAAAATAATTTTCAATTTTCCCATGGGTTTTATCAATAACTCAACAGTCATATATATACTATTAATATTAATATTTTTTATACGTGACAATATGATGGATAATTCAATTATAATAAGACGTGTATACCACTAACTACTACCATTGTAACATGGGGGAGTAGGTAATTGCCTGATTGAAAGTATGCACATATAGTCTTCAGCCCTATAATCTGAGACATTTGTTCCTCAACAATTAATAAAAATAAATAAATAAATGGCGTGGGGGTTGTTAAGAGATTTGTAGCTTGTATGAACATTTGAGACAGTGTGTAATAACTAATCATCTTATCTGAAAAACCCTAAACTTGGTTAAAAACGGATCAGATAAAAGGCTGCACTAATAAACACATCTTCGATGAAAAATAGAATCTTCATTTGCTAAAAATATCATCCCTTAATGATACAGAACAATAAAATAAAATGGGTTGAGAGGTACATTCCATAGATTTCTCATGACAAAGGCCAAAGCGCCACGTCGTTAACTGTGGACGGCAAATAGATAAGTAAACTAATACTGCAGCATGTAATATAATAAAAGAGATGCATATCAGTGTGTGAGATCCTCCTAACACGGTTTCTAAGACACAAAGAAAACAGGGTTAAAATGGATTGCCTCAATTCCAGTGTTAATGCAACAAGGGTACATCAAGCATGTGTTTGAAACAGAAGCAACAAACAGAATTGGATGAAATTGGATGAAGTAGCCACAGCAGCGAAGCAGTAACATTATAAAAATAACGTGAAAAGTATCATGAAGCTCAAATTACCTTCTTCCGCCGATGAAATTCCACAGATTACTCCTGACAAAATCTGAAAACCTTCCAAATCCAACTACACCTCCTCAAATGAAAGTCCAGAAAATAAGCACAACAATCTGGGCAAAATTAAAATGAGGGATAGAGTGAGGACACAACAGAAATGAAGGTCGACAGAGGTAGCAAGCAGATCGACAAAGGGAGATTGACCAAAGAGTTGAGCAAGGAAGGAAAGCAGCCGAGGACAGTGAGCAACTATGATAAGGCTAGGGCACGGATTCAACTGACTGAATAAGCGAAAATGGAAGAAGAAGAAGAAGAAGAGAAGGTCAACAGAGGTAGCAACCAGATCGACAAAGGAAGATTAACCAAAGAGTCGAGTAAGGAAGGAAAGCAGCTGAGGACGGTGAGTGACTCTGACGAGCCTAGGGCACGGATTCAACTAACTGAAGAAGTGAAAATGGAAGAAGAAGAAGAGACAAGGCGAAAACCTGAAGAGCGCTGTGGACTGTAGAGATGAGGCTCCACTAGGTCAACACGCAGACGGGAGCGGCGACGTAGTGAAGAAGAGAGAGCAATCAAATTGAAGAAATGGGGAAATACAAAGAACCCTAACATATAAAAAACATATCAGCGGCGACAAAACAAAGTCGCCGCTAAAGGTTACCTTTAAGCGGCGACAAAACAAAGTCGCCGCTGAATGTTACCTTTAAGCGGCGACAAAACAAAGTCGCCGCTGAATGTTATCTTTTAGCGGCGACAAAACAAAGTCGCCGCTAAATGTCACTTTTAGCGGCGACTATATTCTGTCGCCGCCAAAGATCTTACTTTTACTAAATATATTTTTAGGAAATAATCCACTCGATAAAAAATGATATTTTCCCTTAAATAGCTTTTTCAACTCATTAGTAATTTTTTATAAATTTTTATGAATAAATAATAATCTTTAACTATTTTTCTTGAATTTTATAAGAAAATATGCCTATAATTCTTGAAAAATAGCTATTAAATCATTTGGGTCTCTTTTCGGGAAATAAACTCTTTCATAATTTTGTAAACACCCAAATTACTCATTTTATTACTTTTTCTTAATTTTTCTTAACCCGAAGATATTTTTCATGATTATTCTTTCCTTTCTTCTTTTTCTAAAATTGTACTTTTAAGACTTTTTAATTTCAAACAAACACTTTTAAACTCAATAATACTTTATAAATCATTTTTATAAGAAGTTCAAATATTACATGAAATACAACAACAGAGGGACAATAACTACAAATTTATGTTTGTATCTACGTATTTTACGTATATTCTCTTTCCTTATCTCTCTCTAACACATATCTTTCCATCGTCTATCTCCTTTCCCACATTATCTCTAACACACATATCAACTCTCACACTCACTCACACACGTTTATAATATCTTTTTTACATACATATCCCTATTTCATTTCATTCCTTCATGCACATCACATTATTATCTTTATAATATTTCTTTATCAAAATCACATGTGAAATTTCTTTATTTATTATTTAAAAATAAAATTATTTAATAATTTAATTACATATATTACATAGTTGTTTAAAATCAATTTAGGGGGAAAAATTGTATGAACACTAAAGTCGCCGCTAAAAGATATAAAATCGCTGCTAAAAACACCCTTCCGCGGCAACAAAAAATGTCGCTGCAGAAACTACAGGGTTTCTGCCGCGATGAACACCCTGTCGATGCAGATACTAAAACCTTCTGCGGTGACAATAAGTGTCCCTGCAGAAAAGTGCCTATAAAAATTTCTACTTCTTACCTTTTACGGCGACAAAATAGAGTCGCCGCTGAAAGTCTTACTTTTAGCGGCGACTTGTATCTCATCGCAAAAACTCATGACTTTTAGCGGCGCCAGATTAAGTCGCCATTAAAAATCTATTTTCAGCGGCGACAAAAAATGTCGCCGCTAAAAAGTCGTGGCCAAATCATTGTTTTTTTTGTAGTGTTAAATCTAAAAAGAGCTAAAAGCCCGGAGCCAAAAGTCACAAAAAGTAGCTTCAATTTGAATGTTTTTTGTGCGTTTTCTTTTTTCTTTTTTGTTATTTTACCGATGCGTGTGTTTGTGTGCTTTTTCATGAGAAGTTTCATGCATATAGACTTGCGTGTTTGGCCTTTCGATTTGCGTACAAAAATAGTTTGAGTACATGAAATATATAATTT
This sequence comes from Leucaena leucocephala, assembly GCA_037074615.1. Classification (NCBI taxonomy): domain Eukaryota; kingdom Viridiplantae; phylum Streptophyta; class Magnoliopsida; order Fabales; family Fabaceae; genus Leucaena; species Leucaena leucocephala. The sequence goes on along the minus strand of CM073561.1, from coordinate 4,907,201 downwards.
TAACATCAAATCATATGGAATATTTTCTTTGCCATGGAAAATCATATGGAATGACTATAGTTAGAGATATGTATATATATTCAATAATTATATTTTTCAATAATATAATTACCATATAAATATATAACCCTTTTTCTTTGCATATTTTTGAAAAAAATTTAAATATATCAGTATTTATAATATTTTGGGTTAAAGTGTGACTTTATCCTAAAAGTTTTTACTCAAAACACTAGCTATTTGGAAGTTATTTTTTTTAATGTTATTCTAAAAGTTTTCAAATCTTAACAATAAGTACAAACATGCCAAACCATTTCTGTTGATAATCCCCCAAAAAGAAAAAACATATATTGGTAGTCAGTAGGGGTATCCAAAGTTTCCCTTCCCGGGTTGTCCCGACCCGGTCCCGAGTGTTTCAGGATGGGTTTATCCTGCCCGGTGAAGGACTAGGACCGGGAATATATCAAGTCATAACCCTTGGGACTCCCATCCTGTCCTGGACATATTTTTGTTATTATAAAAAAATAGAAAATATCTGTTATAAAACTAGCTAATAAATCCACAAGATTAAGAGGAGAGAAAATATAAAGACAAGAAAATGATGGAAGTATATTGTATTCTTCAACTTCCTCTTCTACACAAATAACATGTACTATTTATAGGCAATAATGACATAGGGGAATTTGAAGAGATGGAAGATGAAGAGATGTATAGAGATGGAAGATGAAGAGGTGGATAGAGATCCATAATTTAATATTCATAATACTCCTTCTTGGATGTACATTATTTAATAATGTGCCTTAAAAAAACTTTAACTAGGAAAAACCCTATGGGATAAAAACCTAGTGAAACAAAAAGAGTACACATTTAATTGATACACTCACAGTGCTGCCTCATTAAAAACCTTGCTAGGAAAACCCAGTGGAACAAAACCCCAGCCAAGGGAAAAAGAGTACAGCGTGTATCGACTCCCTCTTTTTGCAACGTCAATTGATATCTTTGAATCTGTGAAGTTCGATATCACGTACGAGCTTTTCAAATATTGTTGCTGGAAGTGACTTGGTGAACAAATCTACTAGATTTTCCTTAGAACGGATTTGCTAGATATTAATCTCATAATTCTTTTGAAGATCATGTGTGAAAAAGAATTTTAGAGAAATATGTTTTGTCCTATCTCCTTTGATATACCCTTCTTTTAGTTGGGTAATACATTCAATATTATCTTCATATATGACTATTGGGATCATTTTACTATATGGCAATCCACAAGTAGTACGTATATGATGTATTATCAATCTTAACCATACATATTCTCGACTTGCTTCATGTATCGCTAGTATTTCTTCATGATTAGATGATGTTGCTGATATGGTTTGTTTTATTGATTGCCATGAAATAGCTATACCATTACATATGAACAAATAACCTGTTTGTGATCTACCAACATATGGATCAGACTAAAATCCAACATTAGTATAGCCGACAAAATTAATCTTGTATTCATTTGAATAAAATAATCCCATATCCATTGTACCATTTAAGTAACGAAGAATGTGCTTAACCCCATTCCAATGTCTTCGTGTTGGTGAAGAACTATATCTTGCTAGTAAGTTAATAGCAAATGATATATCTAGTCGTGTGTGACTAGCAAGATACATAAGTGCACCAATTGAACTAAGATAAGGTACTTTTGGACCAAGTAGTTCTTCATCATTTTCTTGAGGTCTAAAAGGATCTTTATCTTTCTCCAAATATCTTACAATCATCAGAGTACATAATGGATGTGATTTATCCATATAGAAATATTTTAAAACTTTTTTCGTGTAAGTTTCTTGATACACGAATATCCCATTTTTCATATGTTCAATTTGTAGTCCAAGGCAAAATTTTGTTCTTCCCAAGTCCTTCATTTCAAATTCTTTCTTTAAGCAATTCACCGCTTTGGAAATCTCTTCAGGAGTTCCAATGATATTTATGTCATCGACATAAATAGCAATTATAGCAAATTCATTTCCAGATCTTTTTATAAAAATGCATGGACATATCTTATCATTCTTATATCCTTCTTTCAATAGATATTCATTGAGTCGATTATACCATATGCGCCCTGATTGCTTCAATCCATATAAAGATTTATTTAACTTAGTTGAGTATCGTTCTCGAGAACTTGAATTGTATACTTTTGGCAACTCAAATCCGTTAGGGAGACTCATATAAATGTCATTGTCAAGTGAGCCATACAAATAGGCTATAACAATATCTATTAAATGTAAATTGAGGCCTTCATTTACTGCTAGACTAATTAGATATCGAAAAGTAGTTGCATTCACCATTGGCGAGTATGTTTCTACGAAATCAATACTAGGTCTTTGTGTAAATCCTTGAGTAACAAGTCTTGCTTTATATCTTACTACTTCACCATTTTCATTTCTTTTTCTCACAAAAACCCATTGATATCCAACTGGTTTTACATCTTCAGGTGTAAGAACCACAGGGCCAAAAACTTTTTGTTTTCTAATGATTTTAATTCTGCCTCAATTGCGTCTTTCCATTTTAGCCAATTATCTCTTTGTTTGCATTCACTAATAGACTTTGGTTCATGATCCTCATAATCATTTATTACATTAAGCTCTACATTATATACAAAAATATCGTCAATGTTGACTTTATCTCGATTTCATCATTTTCTATTGACAACATAATTTATTGAGATCTTATTATTTTCACATATTTCAGGTACCTGAATTTCTCTCGGAATTGAGATATTATTGTTGTCAAAGTAATCTTCTGGATTCACTAAATTTTGTTGAATATCCTCGACCTGACCATCTATATTTGTAGCTCCTTTTCTTTTCCAAGGATTTTTATCTTTGGAACCGATAGGCCTGCCATGCTTCAAGCGTGCTTTTGATCCATTGCATCAGTGGATTGTCCAATAGGGACATCAATTATGATAGGAGCATTCACAGCTGGAACATGTGACTTTGTCATTTTCTTGGGGTCAGTGAATGGGTATGGCAATTGATTAGATAGACTCTGTAAATGAATTATCTTTTGAACTTCTAGCTCACATTGTTTTGTACGAGGATCAAGATGAGATAATGATAATTCATTCCAACTAATTTTATTTTTCAACTGCTTATTTTCTCCCCCTAATATTGAAAAATTTGATTCGTCAAAATGACAATCAGCAAATCAAACTATAAATAAATCTCCTGTTGTTGGCTCTAAATATTTTATTATAGAAGGAGATTCATATCCAACATATAATCACATTCTTCTTTGAAGACCCATTTTAGTGCATTGTGGTGGAGCAATTGCAACATATACCGCACATCCAAAAGTCCTTAGATGAGAAATATTTAGTTTCTGACCAAAAACCATTTGTAAAGGGGAGAACTTGAGATAACTAGTTGGCCTAATACGAATTAACATTGCTGCATGCAAAATTGCATGTACCCAAGTAGATATTGGGAGATTTGATTTTATAATCAATGGTCTGTCAATCAATTGCAAACGTTTAATTAATGATTATGCAAGACCATTTTGTGTATGAACATGTGCTACAGTATGCTCAACATCAATTCCAGAGACATACAATACTCATTAAAAGCTTGTGAAGTAAATTCATCGTCATTATCTAGACGTATTTTCTTGATGGGATAATCTGGAAAATGTGCTCTCAATCTAATTAGTTGAGCAAGTAGTCTCGCAAACACTAGGTTATGAGAAGATAATAAGCAAACATGTGACCATCTGGTTAATGCATCAATTAGAACCATAAAATATCTTAATGGTCCATATGGTGGGTGTATCGACCCACAAATATCTCCCTGTATACGTTCTACAAATGTGTTAGACTCACTTTCTATTTTTACCGATTATAGTCTAATAATTAGTTTCTCTTCAGAACATGCAGCATATGAGAAAATATGGGATTGTAGAATTATTGTCTTCTCAATGAATGTCCACATGAATTCTCAATTATTTTTTGCATCATTATTGTCCTAGGATGGCCTAACCGGTCATGCCAAATATTAAATTTATTCTCACTTGTAAACTTCCGGTTTGCAATAGCATGTGTTTCAATTGTACTAATAAATGTGTAATACATTCCAGATGAAAGAGCAGGGAATTTTTCCAATGTGCATTTTCTACTAGAAATTATATCTGTGATAACAAGATATTCATGGTTTTCTTTATTTGTTGTTTCAATATGGTATCCATTTATGCGGATATCCTTGAAACTCAACAATTTCCTGTTAGATTTGGAGGAATAAAATGCACTATCAATGTATAATTGTGTTTCTCCAGGTAACAATATACTAGTTCTTCCAAACCCCTCAATCATCTTAATACTTCCAGATATAGTCTGGACATTGGCTTCTTGCATCACCAAAGAAGAAATATTTTACATTTCTGAATATTGAATGAGTTGTTACACTATCAATGAGACACAAATCTTCTTTATTAATGTCAATGAGTGACATTCGTCCGATGATAGACCTTACAATAACATCAATTTCTAGAGCAGTCGTGCTGATAACGTGTTATAAAACTAGCCAACAAATCCACAAGATTAAAAGGAGAGAAAAGATAAAGACAAGAAAATGATGGAAGTATATTGTATCTTTCAACTTCCTCTTCTACACAAATAACATGTACTATTCATAGGCAATAATGACCTAAGGAATTTTGAAGAGATAGAAGATGAAGAGGTAGATAGAGATGGAAGATAAAGAGTTAATAGACATCCATAATTTAATATTCATAATAATATCTTTGTTTTATTTATTTTTTTGTAAAAAATTAGAAAATAGAAAATAGTATTAGTTATATCATATTATTTATTTTATTTAATAGATATTTTATTTTTTCTCTTCCTCACATGTCTTTGTTTCTTTGTAGAGGAAGCAGTAACTTCAGTTGGTAAAGTAGAATAATTGAAGAAGTAATAGTATTTGTAATGTGATTAATGATATTTGTTACTTTAAGTTGGTAATCATATTAGGGAAGATTTAATTTCTTCTCTTTCCTTTGAAGATAATTATAAACTTCAATAGTCATAAAGCATATGCTCAATTATAAACTTAAGTTGATTATAACAGAAGTAGAATTTGATTCTATGTTATTTTATGTTTTAAGCTGTTTTAATTTCTTATGTTGTTTTCTGCGTTCTTATTATATATTATTGATATGCAAGTTGTATATAAAATATCTAGTAATCTAATTTTCTTTTAGAATAAATAGGATTTGAGAATTCCCGTCACGTCCTAAACCCGACTCGGTCCTATTAGGGACGAGACATTCTCCAGACAGAACATGACGTGATGCAAAATGCGTCCCGTGTACTATATCAGAACAGTACACAAGATAGGGTTGTCCCGATTCTGAGCCATCCTATAAACACCCCTAGCAATCAGCCTCCTTATTGGTTATACACAAGAAGTTGTGTAGAATATACTTGTGTGTGTCTATATGGAGATGTGTGTTTGGATCGGACCAAAAGCAAATAGTTTAAAGTCAAGCTCGGTTTTTACCACAATAAAAAATTTCGCTTTTCTAAATGAAGTGGTGCTTCTTGTGTTCTATTATATATAGTGCCATCGTAACATCCCTATGTATTATAACTACCCAACATCATAGGAGCATAGAATTAAGCAAGAAGGTATAGAGGAAGCTAAAGACACCAATACCTAATAATAAAAATGTCATGCTTTTAATAAGCTTATTGTTCCAAACCGTCATAGCCAAATGGTATACAAATAGGTATCAATAAAAGAATTGGGAACATGATAATAGAACTACCAAATGCTCAAAATCCTCAATTGAAACAAGATATATGTTACAATATCATATTATTTGAAGCAAGTAAGCCATCTAACTATGAAATTAGAGTGGTCCAGATGAGAGTGCCTTGTCAAGATCGGTAATAAGATCAGTAACATCTTCAATCCCCACAGAAATACGCACGAGATCTTTACTTAAACCAATACGTGTACGCTCTCCTTCAGGAATAACGGCATGGGACGTATACCAGGGCAAGCATATCGATGAACTTACGCTCCCTAACAAGAGAAACAAAATTCTCAACTGTCAGCATTAATTTGTAGGAAAATATTTACAAACTTCAACATAATATGCCTCAACTATTAATAAACTATTGACTAGTTTATCCTCAAAATATCTAACGTTTCATTAATAGAAGACCATTCCTCATGGTCCTTAATTAATAATACTCTTTATCTAAAACATTAATTTTATTTTTCTAAATGTCCTTTGCTTTGATATTCCCTAACTAATTAAACAATCTCTTTAACAAATTGAACAACTTCCTCTAGTTAAAAAGTTTCTTAAGGCAATTTAAAAATTTTCAAGCATTAACTTTTAAATGAATTTCTTATTATTTGTAATGGAATGCTAAAACAAGGGAAATTTTAGATAAGGACCATTCTAACTAATTTATTCCCAAAAGCCTCCAAAAAAATATTGGCATGCTAATATATATATATATAATAAATGATCATAACAGTTTACATGACAATGTATTATTTTCCGAAAATTATAGAACACTTACCAAAACTAACAGTCATACTAAAGTATTTGGTACTTTCAACAATATGCTTTGAGAGTGGCAATGAGCCTGTTGTAAAGCTAAGCACGGATCCTGGTCCTTTTGCCTGTGAAATAGTAACTCCATTAATAAATAAAATAATTTCAAGCATATATAATAAAAAAATTAATATTAAATTTTAGAATATAAATCATACCTGAGATTGGTGCAATTCATATCCAGGATGACTAGAAAGGCCAGGATACATTATTTTATTTACTCGAGGATGGGAGGCAAGAAACTCAGCAACAATTTGAGCATTACTCTGCAAAATATAACATGTTGTCTCTAACTTAGTATTATTTTTTTTATATAACCAAATAATGACATTGTCACTAACACTTTAAATTGGAAGCTTTAGGGATACTATTTAATGTTGAAAGGTACAATTAATCAAAACTCATTACTCTATGCAAAACTACACTGTATAATTTTTTAAAAAATCCAACAAGAACATAGGAAAACCATATTATCTAGGGGACATGCTTCATAGGAGGTCCAAACAAGGTTTAGTTCATAATATTAACAACTCTCTCCAAAAGTTTTATTGATTTTAATTCATAAGAATATATATTTTCGTATAAGTGGCCATGTAAACAAACAATTTTATAAGGCACCTGTTTCTCTTTAACTCGTAGAGCCATTGTTTTAATTCCTTCCAAACAGAGCCAGGAGTCAAATGGAGACAAGGCAACACCAGTTGTATTTCTATAAGACTGCAACTTTTTTGCCAACCTTTACCAAACAAAAGCCGAATTAATTAGGGAATAAGTTTCTATAGGAAATAATTCACGACATATAACAAATTTAACACAAAGAATAAGAGCTCCTACCCTTCATCTCTCGTAGCAAGGCTACCCGCTAGGACACTACTATTTCCAGCAACAAACTTGGTATTTGAATGCATTACAATATCTGGAAAAAGAAAATAATAACTGTAACTTAATAGAAATTTCTTTCTGTTTTTATTTGGTTTAATGCGTAATACACATAGGGTGTTAGTTCTAAACAAATTCCTACGGTGCCAATAAAAGTAAAAATATTTTATTTTTTCTTTGAATAAAACTCCTCTAATTCTGCAATAAAAAAATTCCTCTAATTCACACAACAAAAATTGAAGAGAGAAAATTAATAAGAGCATTAACAAGCAATAATATGCATGCATGTTATTAAGTTATTAAATATGATTTATGCTTCATTAACAAGGGGGATTGAATGATACCTGCACCAAGGTCTAATGGCTGACTTAACACGGGGGACATTGCACTATTGTCCACCAGTACAATAGCACCATGTGCATGAGCAATCTCCGATATTCTCTGGGCATTAATAAAGAAAATATGAAATTCTAACATTTAAAAGAATTCCATAATGCAACTGTACATATCATACATATTATTATTTGATCATGGGTTCATGTAAGAACTGTATAAAAATTACATAGGAATAACCCTTTTACGCAATGATTAAAGAATTGGACTAAATCAGTAGCTAGTGGCTTGGTTGGGACCAGAAAACTACTTTTACGCTTGAATCAATTTGGACCATAGTTGAGCCTTCATTTAGTTGGAAACAATAATTAAATTGGGAACCGAAACGAGTTTTAGAAAGCAAAATAGATTTTGGGCATGACAAAAAAATAAAATAAAAACAACCTATCAAAAATTGACCCACTCAAAAATCTAATATATATATATATATATATATATATATATATTAGACCATTTGTAGTCATTTAATATTATTTCATTAAAAAATTAATATACCGTGGTGTCTTTATGGTGACAATTAGACTTATTATAAATTTGTTCCTTATATATATATATATATTATATGCATATAATTACTTTAATTTTTCTAATTTGACATCTAGTCCAACTTTTAAAACATTAATTTTACTTCTTACTTAGATGATCGCAACCTATAAAATCAAGAAAATAGCTTACTCGAATATCAGATATTTTCATCTGAGGATTGCTAGGACTCTCTAGCCAGATCAACTTAGTATTAATTCCCATAGCAGCTTCCACATTCTCTAGATCAGTTGTATCTACCTTTCTGTGCATGCAAGCATTATAACATCATCATCATCATCATCTTTCAGAAATAAATCCGGCAACTATTTGTTTCCATAATCCATTGCACCATAGGTAAAAAAATCTTTTTATCCAAAAAGCTGAAAAATTGAACTTACGTCACTTTAACCCCTTCCTTTCTTGAAATTAGTTCGTTCAAGAATTTATAAGAACCACCATAGATATCCTCTACAGCAATGATTTCATCACCTGCATCGAAATTATAAAAGAAAGCAATCATTTCAGTATACACAAGAAATATAGATTCTGATATATGTATTAGCCATTACAAAAAATATAGAAACTAAGATGACAAAACGCACCAGGATTAACAAGTTCACAAACAGCAGTCAAGGCAGTCATTCCACTAGTAAAGCAAAAAGCTTTATCTGCGTTGTCAAGCTTTGCCATTAACCTGAAAACACAAATTTATTGGTCCAAATAAAAGAGGATGGAAAGAAGAAACAACTATGAAGTAAAAAAATAAGACTAGTTGTATTCACTTTTCTAAAGTAACTCGAGTAGGATTTGCCGATCTGGAATAGGCATATTCACCAAAATCCGTTGCAGAAGCCTGCATGAAAAAATAATAGACGAAGACAAGCAAAATATGAGAAGAAGATCATGGAAGGAATATATAAATACACAATTACTTAGGATCTCAGCAAGTACAGATCAAATTTTCACCATTTTAAAAGTGGCAGTTTGGTAAATTGGTGTAGAGGTTGCTCTATAGCGATCAAAGTCATTATGGTAATTCACTAACAGTGTAGACATGTTAGGTTCTTCGCATGTCAGTTTCTCTGCAAAACTGTCCGCTAAAGCAGGTTTGCTCTCAGTCAGCTTCTCCGTTTGGATTGAACAATTTACTCTGAAACCCTTGGCAGGGATGGGTCGGTTTGAGTTAAGATTGATAAATCCCAAGCTCTCCCACCTGTTTCCAGAACTTGTACTCTACAACACAATGATAAAGAGAAACGTAAACATTATATGGCACGCACATAAACGTTAGCTACAAAAATAAAACCCTCCCGGAATCAATATTACCTCCAGCAACTACCTAGAATAATGCATATTTGGTAACGGATGCATTATCTCATGCATAATGAGCCCATTAATCATATATAAGTGTTTGATAAAAAACAAACGCGGTTACCTTAAAGCGGGGATTCGTAGCGACCTGAGTGACAGAAGGGCTGATGACAAAAGTTGAGGCCAATGCCATGACTGAAGATCAAGGAAGAGCTAGGTTTTGGTTATAATCTATGAGGCTGTGGAGTTTCAATTTGATTCTGAATAGAGCCATGCATGCACACATATATATATACACACACGCCCATACGCACGCTTACATCTTTAGTTTTTTTTTTTAATAAGAGCCGACGTAGTCAACATTATTGAAAAAGAAAGATGATCCAAGGTACAGAATGTTCACATGTCCCTTTCAAGGCGCTGCTTTTAGAATTGGTCGTATGGTCAAAGCAGCCCACATTTTGATTTCAAAATTTAGTATTGAAAAACCTTCAATATCCTTTTATCCTTCTTTTACGCGTAAACTCAACCTATGTGATTATATATATTGAATTCACAACTTCCTACTTCTAAAATCAACGACAAAGTTATTGAACCAGGAGCCTAACCAAAAATATAACTTCAATTTCTATGACAATTGATAAAATTAAAAGATGACTATTGAGACATTTTCTCCTTTAATTCTATGTACGATGTTCTAGTTAAAGAAGTTTAATCTCATGTTTAATTATTTTAATATTGATTTTTTTTATTTTTAATTTCTATATATTTATAGTTACACACACACAATGAGTTAATTAATGCAAAGGACGTTTGTGGACGATGGTCAAAATAGTGGCTCTATGTATTCTTGGCAGGCCACAGTAAGTTTGAAAACTGGGCTCTATCGAAACGAATGTTTTCCTTCCAAGAATGATGGCTTAGACTTAGCTTTGACGAATCAAAGTCCAAGTCACCTGAAGACTTGTAGGTATTGGGATCTCATGAGAGGTGTTTTATGTGGCCTGGCAAGCATACACAGAGTTATGATTTTCTCTAATTAAATATTATAATTTTTTATTTAATTTGATCATTTTTCAATTAACCTTCCTCATATAATATAATTGTGTAGTAGTTGATGTGGGTTCTAATCATTATTTATTTATTTTTTCTAATTTTTTGAAATACATAAAGGCAAAATATTTTCATAAAAATCCATTTAATTAAGAGAAATAATAAAATTAATAAAAATATAAAAAATAATATTTTTAATGATTTAATTCATATGGTCAATTTAAGCAAAAGGTGAGCAAAACTAATCCAATAACATGATAGATTCTCTGAAATAGATATGAAATAATATGATAAAATATGAATTTATAACCACCCAATCTAAACTTTCTTTGATATCCTTCTTTTCCCAATTAAATCTATCTCCCACCACCAAAACTTCAAGTAGATCACAGCAATATTGAGACAAGAACGAAACTGAGATAAGCGAAGTTGACAAGGTAAGATTAATTTAAAAACCGTTAATAATCTAATTAAAATTTGTCTCTTCTTGTTATATATTACACTACTTTTTCCTGACGAATTTTAGATTATATACAATTAAATTGAATTGAATAATGATTAATTTAAGACAAAAACATTATAAAACAAAAAAAATCTAAAGTCATTATCATTTAAGATGGGAATTCAAATAAAGCAAACCATGCAAATCACTACCAACTTCTTAAATTGATTTTTTTTAATCTATATTTTCCAAATAAAATATAGGACGCCCCTCACAAAACACCTCTCATGAGATCCCAATACCTATAAGTCTTCAGGTGACTTGGACTTTGATTCGTCAAAGCCAAGTCTAAGCCATCATTCTTGGAAGGAAAACATTCGTTTCGATAGAGCCCAGTTTTCAAACTTACTGTGGCCTGGCAAGCTAGAGCCATTAATTCTATACCCGTCATTTATAATATAATATTATTAGAGTTATTTTAATTTATTTCTAATTAGATATTATAATTTTTATTTAATTTGCCAATTTTTCAATTAACTTTTCTCATATAATATAATTGTGTAGTAGTTGATGTGGGTTCTAATCATTATTTATTTTTTCTAATTTTTTGAAATACATAAAGGCAAAATATTTTCATAAAAATCCATTTAATTAAGAGAAATAATAAAATTAATAAAAATATAAAAAATAATATTTTTAATGATTTAATTCATATGGTCAATTTAAGCAAAAGGTGAGCAAAACTAATCCAATAACATGATAGATTCTCTGAAATAGATATGAAATAATATGATAAAATATTAATTTATAACCACCCAATCTAAACTTTCTTTGATATCCTTCTTTTCCCAATTAAATCTATCTCCCACCACCAAAACTTCAAGTAGATCACAGCAATGAGACAAGAACGAAACTGAGATAAGCGAAGTTGACAAGGTAAGATTAATTTAAAAACCGTTAATAATCTAATTAAAATTTGTCTCTTCTTGTTATATATTACACTACTTTTTCCTGACGAATTTTAGATTATATACAATTAAATTGAATTGAATAATGATTAATTTAAGACAAAAACATTATAAAACAAAAAAAATCTAAAGTCATTATCATTTAAGATGGGAATTCAAATAAAGCAAACCATGCAAATCACTACCAACTTCTTAAATTGATTTTTTTTTAATCTATATTTTCCAAATAAAATATAGGACGCCCCTCCACAAAACACCTCTCATGAGATCCCAATACCTACAAGTCTTCAGGTGACTTGGACTTTGATTCGTCAAAGCCAAGTCTAAGCCATCATTCTTGGAAGGAAAACATTCGTTTCGATAGAGCCCAGTTTTCAAACTTACTGTGGCCTGCCAAGAATACATAGAACCACTATTTTGACCATCGCCCACAAACGTCCTTTGCATTAATTAACTCATTGTGTGTGTGTAACTATAAATATATAGAAATTAAAAATAAAAAAATCAATATTAAAATAATTAAACATGAGATTAAACTTCTTTAACTAGAACATCGTACATAGAATTAAAGGAGAAAATGTCTCAATAGTCATCTTTTAATTTTATCAATTGTCATAGAAATTGAAGTTATATTTTTGGTTAGGCTCCTGGTTCAATAACTTTGTCGTTGATTTTAGAAGTAGGAAGTTGTGAATTCAATATATATAATCACATAGGTTGAGTTTACGCGTAAAAGAAGGATAAAAGGATATTGAAGGTTTTTTAATACTAAATTTTGAAATCAAAATGTGGGCTGCTTTGACCATACGACCAATTCTAAAAGCAGCCCCTTGAAAGGGACATGTGAACATTCTGTACCTTGGATCATCTTTCTTTTTCAATAATGTTGACTACGTCGGCTCTTATTAAAAAAAAAAACTAAAGATGTAAGCGTGCGTATGGGCGTGTGTGTATATATATATGTGTGCATGCATGGCTCTATTCAGAATCAAATTGAAACTCCACAGCCTCATAGATTATAACCAAAACCTAGCTCTTCCTTGATCTTCAGTCATGGCATTGGCCTCAACTTTTGTCATCAGCCCTTCTGTCACTCAGGTCGCTACGAATCCCCGCTTTAAGGTAACCGCGTTTGTTTTTTATCAAACACTTATATATGATTAATGGGCTCATTATGCATGAAATAATGCATCCGTTACCAAATATGCATTATTCTAGGTAGTTGCTGGAGGTAATATTGATTCCGGGAGGGTTTTATTTTTGTAGCTAACGTTTATGTGCGTGCCATATAATGTTTACGTTTCTCTTTATCATTGTGTTGTAGAGTACAAGTTCTGGAAACAGGTGGGAGAGCTTGGGATTTATCAATCTTAACTCAAACCGACCCATCCCTGCCAAGGGTTTCAGAGTAAATTGTTCAATCCAAACGGAGAAGCTGACTGAGAGCAAACCTGCTTTAGCGGACAGTTTTGCAGAGAAACTGACATGCGAAGAACCTAACATGTCTACACTGTTAGTGAATTACCATAATGACTTTGATCGCTATAGAGCAACCTCTACACCAATTTACCAAACTGCCACTTTTAAAATGGTGAAAATTTGATCTGTACTTGCTGAGATCCTAAGTAATTGTGTATTTATATATTCCTTCCATGATCTTCTTCTCATATTTTGCTTGTCTTCGTCTATTATTTTTTCATGCAGGCTTCTGCAACGGATTTTGGTGAATATGCCTATTCCAGATCGGCAAATCCTACTCGAGTTACTTTAGAAAAGTGAATACAACTAGTCTTATTTTTTTACTTCATAGTTGTTTCTTCTTTCCATCCTCTTTTATTTGGACCAATAAATTTGTGTTTTCAGGTTAATGGCAAAGCTTGACAACGCAGATAAAGCTTTTTGCTTTACTAGTGGAATGACTGCCTTGACTGCTGTTTGTGAACTTGTTAATCCTGGTGCGTTTTGTCATCTTAGTTTCTATATTTTTTGTAATGGCTAATACATATATCAGAATCTATATTTCTTGTGTATACTGAAATGATTGCTTTCTTTTATAATTTCGATGCAGGTGATGAAATCATTGCTGTAGAGGATATCTATGGTGGTTCTTATAAATTCTTGAACGAACTAATTTCAAGAAAGGAAGGGGTTAAAGTGACGTAAGTTCAATTTTTCAGCTTTTTGGATAAAAAGATTTTTTTACCTATGGTGCAATGGATTATGGAAACAAATAGTTGCCGGATTTATTTCTGAAAGATGATGATGATGATGATGTTATAATGCTTGCATGCACAGAAAGGTAGATACAACTGATCTAGAGAATGTGGAAGCTGCTATGGGAATTAATACTAAGTTGATCTGGCTAGAGAGTCCTAGCAATCCTCAGATGAAAATATCTGATATTCGAGTAAGCTATTTTCTTGATTTTATAGGTTGCGATCATCTAAGTAAGAAGTAAAATTAATGTTTTAAAAGTTGGACTAGATGTCAAATTAGAAAAATTAAAGTAATTATATGCATATAATATATATATATATATAAGGAACAAATTTATAATAAGTCTAATTGTCACCATAAAGACACCACGGTATATTAATTTTTTAATGAAATAATATTAAATGACTACAAATGGTCTAATATATATATATATATATATATATATATTAGATTTTTGAGTGGGTCAATTTTTGATAGGTTGTTTTTATTTTATTTTTTTGTCATGCCCAAAATCTATTTTGCTTTCTAAAACTCGTTTCGGTTCCCAATTTAATTATTGTTTCCAACTAAATGAAGGCTCAACTATGGTCCAAATTGATTCAAGCGTAAAAGTAGTTTTCTGGTCCCAACCAAGCCACTAGCTACTGATTTAGTCCAATTCTTTAATCATTGCGTAAAAGGGTTATTCCTATGTAATTTTTATACAGTTCTTACATGAACCCATGATCAAATAATAATATGTATGATATGTACAGTTGCATTATGGAATTCTTTTAAATGTTAGAATTTCATATTTTCTTTATTAATGCCCAGAGAATATCGGAGATTGCTCATGCACATGGTGCTATTGTACTGGTGGACAATAGTGCAATGTCCCCCGTGTTAAGTCAGCCATTAGACCTTGGTGCAGGTATCATTCAATCCCCCTTGTTAATGAAGCATAAATCATATTTAATAACTTAATAACATGCATGCATATTATTGCTTGTTAATGCTCTTATTAATTTTCTCTCTTCAATTTTTGTTGTGTGAATTAGAGGAATTTTTTTATTGCAGAATTAGAGGAGTTTTATTCAAAGAAAAAATAAAATATTTTTACTTTTATTGGCACCGTAGGAATTTGTTTAGAACTAACACCCTATGTGTATTACGCATTAAACCAAATAAAAACAGAAAGAAATTTCTATTAAGTTACAGTTATTATTTTCTTTTTCCAGATATTGTAATGCATTCAAATACCAAGTTTGTTGCTGGAAATAGTAGTGTCCTAGCGGGTAGCCTTGCTACGAGAGATGAAGGGTAGGAGCTCTTATTCTTTGTGTTAAATTTGTTATATGTCGTGAATTATTTCCTATAGAAACTTATTCCCTAATTAATTCGGCTTTTGTTTGGTAAAGGTTGGCAAAAAAGTTGCAGTCTTATAGAAATACAACTGGTGTTGCCTTGTCTCCATTTGACTCCTGGCTCTGTTTGGAAGGAATTAAAACAATGGCTCTACGAGTTAAAGAGAAACAGGTGCCTTATAAAATTGTTTGTTTACATGGCCACTTATACGAAAATATATATTCTTATGAATTAAAATCAATAAAACTTTTGGAGAGAGTTGTTAATATTATGAACTAAACCTTGTTTGGACCTCCTATGAAGCATGTCCCCTAGATAATATGGTTTTCCTATGTTCTTGTTGGATTTTTTAAAAAATTATACAGTGTAGTTTTGCATAGAGTAATGAGTTTTGATTAATTGTACCTTTCAACATTAAATAGTATCCCTAAAGCTTCCAATTTAAAGTGTTAGTGACAATGTCATTATTTGGTTATATAAAAAAAATAATACTAAGTTAGAGACAACATGTTATATTTTGCAGAGTAATGCTCAAATTGTTGCTGAGTTTCTTGCCTCCCATCCTCGAGTAAATAAAATAATGTATCCTGGCCTTTCTAGTCATCCTGGATATGAATTGCACCAATCTCAGGTATGATTTATATTCTAAAATTTAATATTAATTTTTTTATTATATATGCTTGAAATTATTTTATTTATTAATGGAGTTACTATTTCACAGGCAAAAGGACCAGGATCCGTGCTTAGCTTTACAACAGGCTCATTGCCACTCTCAAAGCATATTGTTGAAAGTACCAAATACTTTAGTATGACTGTTAGTTTTGGTAAGTGTTCTATAATTTTCGGAAAATAATACATTGTCATGTAAACTGTTATGATCATTTATTATATATATATATATTAGCATGCCAATATTTTTTTGGAGGCTTTTGGGAATAAATTAGTTAGAATGGTCCTTATCTAAAATTTCCCTTGTTTTAGCATTCCATTACAAATAATAAGAAATTCATTTAAAAGTTAATGCTTGAAAATTTTTAAATTGCCTTAAGAAACTTTTTAACTAGAGGAAGTTGTTCAATTTGTTAAAGAGATTGTTTAATTAGTTAGGGAATATCAAAGCAAAGGACATTTAGAAAAATAAAATTAATGTTTTAGATAAAGAGTATTATTAATTAAGGACCATGAGGAATGGTCTTCTATTAATGAAACGTTAGATATTTTGAGGATAAACTAGTCAATAGTTTATTAATAGTTGAGGCATATTATGTTGAAGTTTGTAAATATTTTCCTACAAATTAATGCTGACAGTTGAGAATTTTGTTTCTCTTGTTAGGGAGCGTAAGTTCATCGATATGCTTGCCCTGGTATACGTCCCATGCCGTTATTCCTGAAGGAGAGCGTACACGTATTGGTTTAAGTAAAGATCTCGTGCGTATTTCTGTGGGGATTGAAGATGTTACTGATCTTATTACCGATCTTGACAAGGCACTCTCATCTGGACCACTCTAATTTCATAGTTAGATGGCTTACTTGCTTCAAATAATATGATATTGTAACATATATCTTGTTTCAATTGAGGATTTTGAGCATTTGGTAGTTCTATTATCATGTTCCCAATTCTTTTATTGATACCTATTTGTATACCATTTGGCTATGACGGTTTGGAACAATAAGCTTATTAAAAGCATGACATTTGTATCAGATTTGGTATCTTTAGCTTCCTCTATACCTTCTTGCTTAATTCTATGCTGCTATGATGTTGGGTAGTTATAATACATTGGGATGTTACGATGGCACTATATATAATAGAACACAAGAAGCACCACTTCATTTAGAAAAGCGAAATTTTTTATTGTGGTAAAAACTGAGCTTGACTTTAAACTATCTGCTTTTGGTCTGATTCAAACACACCTCTTTATGTAGACACACACACATATATAATCTACACAACTTCTTGGGTATAACCAATGAGGAGTCTGACTGCCAATATATGTTTTTTTTTCTTTTTGGGGAATTATCAACAGAAATGGTTTGGCATTATGTACTTATTGTTATTATTGTTAAGATTTGAAAACTTTTAAGAATAACATTGAAAAAAAAATAACTTCCTAATAGCTAGTGCTACTTGAGAATTTGACTTCTTTACACTAATATATATATTCATCACTTTCTCGTCAGTTGGGCTTCCCCATTTTTCCTAATTTGACTTTATTTCAGAAACCTTATTGAACCACTTTTTACTTGGACACATAATATTGCCACAATATGAGGAACTTGTTTTTCTGGCCTGTTGTAAACAGCCACTTACGAATTTGCTTTCCATTAGTTTCAGTATTAGGAATGAAAAACGTTACATACTGAACTCGTTATTCTCACGGCTACAGGAATTACTTTTGCATTTTTAGCTTTCTACGGGTATGAGAAGAAGGAAGAAGAAATTGATGCCCTATTTCTGAAAACACAACATTCTGAAATGAGTCCTATTTTAATAAAGAACGAAATGGAATTTATAGATTGACAATTGCACCTATTAAAGCAGCTAAAAGAATTATTGAAGTGAGTTCAAATGGAAGAAAAATAAATCTGTTGATAAATGAATTTCAATTTGTTGACTATTATTTATCAAATCTTACTCGATAACCTGATTTGATCTTGTA
The DNA here is from genome assembly GCA_037074615.1 of Leucaena leucocephala. Taxonomy (NCBI): domain Eukaryota; kingdom Viridiplantae; phylum Streptophyta; class Magnoliopsida; order Fabales; family Fabaceae; genus Leucaena; species Leucaena leucocephala. Next base: position 4,888,803 of record CM073561.1, on the reverse strand, counting down.
GTCTAAATAATCCCGTACCATGATTTGAACTTGACATCCTAACAAATTTCAGATACATTAATATGATAACCTTGTGACAAAGAACCGACGTTCTTTAAGATATAGCTGATGAAGATTCAAGATTAGAATATTAAAAGTTGGTGAAAGCATATATGATATAAGTAGTTTTCACTTAAATAGTTGACGGTCTACAATTAATGATGAAGGGGCCCGCCTTGGGATAGCCTTTGAGAAGTTTTAGAAGTCAGTTGAGACAAAAAACAAATTAGTTGGATAAAAAAATGACGTTCGGGATGTCTTTTGAGCTAACTAACATTTTACCTAAAAGTCATTTTAAAATTAAAACAACTTTTTGTCATTTTGGATCCTCTTTAGATTTAAATCTTTTCAAACTGACTTTTCAATATATCATCTAAATAAATTACTATAAAAAATTTTGTTTTATAAAAATCTATCTGTTCTAAACATAAATCAAATTATACTATTTAATGTTTACTCCAAATTCAGTTTTCAAATTAAAAGTCAATTAGGATAAAAGTAATTTTTCCAACGTTATTACAAATAAGCCCAAAGCATCTAGTCTTAGAAACTCATATATGAGAAAACAAGTCGCTGGGTGGGGAAAAGAGGGCGCAAACAATTTAGGAAAGAAACTGAGGCAATTGATAAGGGGTTAGTTGATTGACTGATTTCGTTAATGCAAAGCCCCATATGACTCCCTTTAGGCCAACAAGCCTATTACATTAAGCACCCCATGATTTATATACATTGAGTTTTATTCTGAGTGGTACTCAAGTTTAGAAATTTTCTAAGGATTATCATCTTTGTCATGGATTAACTTCTCTTCAATCTCCAAACCTCTCATGTTCCCTTGATTCAGCTTATGTTTTATCTTTAACTATGAGCTATGTATAATTTATAATAGAATTTAAGGTGAATTAGGGCACCGATAAAGCTTTTAGGAAAATTTATTAGGATTGAGCCATCAGAGCACTTATGTTTGATCAGAGACACAAAATAGCTTCCCAAGACTCCCAAAAATGTGCTCCAATAATTATGTAGGCTTAAGTATAGTTAAAATAATATTTTAGTAATTTTTAATAAAGTATAATTATTCGGTTGAAGTTATAATTGCAAAATTAATCAGATAAAGAGATTTTTATTTGAAATTTTTTAGATAGTGTTTCTAAGACAAATAATATCATTGAATATATGAAAATTATTAGACTAAAAAACAGTCTAATAATTTAGAAGAAATCCTTTTATACGGTATAAAGATTGTACAAAATTGGATAGAATATATTGGAAAATTTTGGAGTTATCCAGGAGCATGAGGTGGTGTCACGAGGTATACTCATGAAACCCACCAAGACACAACATGTCATTAAACTTGGAGAAGAAGAAATGTTAAAGAATTCCAAAATAATCTTAGCCACATAACTTAATAAAGTAAAATACATGTACCTCGATCTCAGCCGTTCATTGCAGATGAGACTCTTGAGACTTCTGGAGATGTTAAGTCACTATGTGAGGTGTCCAAGAGGGACCCACAATGGCACCACATGTTAGCTTTTCAAGGAGAGAGATTTGTAGCCATGTGATATTATAAATAAAATAATCAGAGAAAGAGATAAAGCAATATTAAGCTATAAAACTATCCATCAGGAGCCAGATGAAAAGACTATGATAAGTTAATTAGATAACCCAAGTCAAGGGTCAAGGAAGGTTACAGGAATAGTTCACCAATGCGGGGGAATACTCTGATGAAGTATGGAAAGACAATAATACCCCTAGAGTTATTAAAGTACATAAAGAGAAGCTAATGGCATTTTGGTAAATTTTCAAGGGATCATTAATTAAGTTTAGACCTAGTCCAAGAATGTCAATAGTAAAAAAAATATGGATACTAGATTTAAAATCATAAAACATATTATAGAATCTCAAAAAAATTAGATTCATAGAACAATATGATTTTTTAAAAATTTGACTGAGCAGGTATCATATTTAACTGAAATTTTTCTAGACATTTCTTCTTAGAATTGCGCCATATTGCATGTGACGTGTACCTTGAGAACGCCATAGACGTTGTCATCTCTTGCTTGGTGAGCAAGTCAAGATCAAGGAGAATTAAATTTTTAAAATTAAAGGTCCGGATCTAGAAACATGGAAAATTGATCAAATAAACAGTAAACTTTAGACATATTGGCATTGACTCCATGAGAGTGTAGTCAACAAGTTATTTTTCTTTGAAAAAGGATAAATTCAATTTCGCTTAGCAACTTGAACTACTTCATTTGAATTTTTTTAGAATTAATTATTATTTTTTGAAGTCAGTCGCCTATCTAGAATTTACACGGTAAATAGTACTAAAAAGGGTAAAATTATAGATTGTATAATTTAATTTCAATGACTTTGTAAGTAGTTCGAGATACTATCGTTTGGTCCTTAAGATGTAAAAAAATTGTGTTACATTTTAGTATTAGTGCATCAGATTTTAGCATAGAACATAAGGTTTTGACTTAGTGATGCTCTAATTTAGGTAAGATTACCCCTTAAAATAAGTTATAGTGACTTGTTTAAATAGATAATGCATATGTAAATGTCTGAATCATCGGTTAACCCAAGAGATTCCCTCCCTAGAGTAAGAAGGAGGAATGATTGGTTCACCGATTTAGAGTAGGATACAGACAAGGAACATTTAGAGGTAATTGTTCTAGGAAAAGTATGTTTAAGTCACGATGAGAAAGCATTTTGGTCGCAACAAGAGCACACAGAGGTGATTACTAGTAAATATCGTGACTTTAGTTGTGAAGAATGGGTAATTTGATCAAATTTAGGGACTAAAGTGTATTTTATCAAATTCAGAAGTAAAATTGTAATTATGAGGAAATTGAGCAAGAAATGGCCAAAAACTATCTGGAAACATTTCAATCCCAACTTTTACATGAAATAAAGGAAGTGCTTTTGATCGTAACCATGTTTGTTAGAATTTTGATTTAAGGTATCAAAAAATTGATATTAATTTATAAAGTTTTAGAGATTTTTTATAGGACCTTCTGAACCTCAGAATGAGATAAAATTTTATAGAAAAATCTTATATTAATTATAAGAATTTATGAAAGTGACAAAACTAGAAAAATGAGCTTTGTAGAATTTATAATAAAATTTAAGATAAAATAGGGACCCGATAAAGGTTTTTGGGGAAGTTTCTTGGGAATTAAGCCATTAGAGTCGTTGTGCTTAATTAGAGACCCAAAATGACATCCTAAGAGGACCAAAAACATGGTCCAATGATTATGTGGGCTTAAGTATAATTAAAATAATATTTTAGTAATTTTTAATAAAGTAAATTGCCCGGTTAAAATTATAACTGAGAAATTGATAAGATAAAGGGATTTTTATCTGTAAATTTTTAGACAGTGTTCCTAAGACAAATAATATCATTGGACACATGAAAATTATTGAAATAAAGAACAGTCTAATAATTAAGAAGAAATCCATTTATATGATACAAAGATTGTACATAATTTGATAGAATGTACTGAAAATTTTTGGAGTTATCCAAGAGCATGAGGTGTCTTCATGGGACCCGCTAAGATGCCACATGTCATTAAACTTAGAGAAGAATAAATGTTAAAGAATTCTAAAATAATATTAGCCACATAACTTAATGAAGTAAAAGACATATGGTGCGATCTTAGCCATTCATTACATATGAGACTCTGGAGACTTCTGGAGATACTGAGTCACCATGTGAGGTGTTCAAGAGGGGCCCACAATGGCACCACATGTTAGCTTTTCAAGGAGAGAGATTTTTAACCATGTGATATTATAAATAAGATAATCAAAGAAAGAGATAAAGAAAGATTAAGTATCAATCAGGAGCTAGATAAAGAAGGTATGATAATTTAATCAGATAACCCAAGTCAAGGGTCAAGGAAGGTTACAGGAATAGTTGACTAGTGCCAGGAAATACTCTGATAAAGTATGAAAAGACAATAAAGCCCTAGAGTTATTAAAGTAAATGAAGAGGAGTTAATGGCGCTTCGATAATTTTCTAAGAGATCAATAATTTTCTAAGAGATCAGTAATTAAGTCAAAAAATATATTATGGAATCTCAGAAAAATTATATTCATAGAATACTCTAATTTTTAGGAAATTTGACTGAGCCAATACCTGAATGAACTGAAATTTTTCTAGACGCTTCTTCTTCTAGGAATTACACCACCTGACATGTGAGGTGTCCCTTGATGGTATCATGGATGATGTCGTATCTTGTTTGGTGGGAAAGTCAAGATCAAGGAGAATTAAACTTTTAAAGTTAAGGGACCAGATCTGGAAATAGAGAAAATTGGCCAAATGAATAGTAAATTTTAGACATTTATTGGTTTTGACTCCATGAGAGCGTGGTAAACGAGTTACTTTTTTTTTCTGAAAGAGGATTAAGTCAGCTTCACGTAGCAACTTGAACTACTTCATTGGGATTTTTATAGAATTAATTATGAGTTTTTAAAGTCAGCTCTTTTGTCTGGAATTTACACAATGAGTAATTTAACTTTAATGATATTGTAAGTAGTTTAAGATGTTACTGTTTGGTCCCTAAGTCGTAAGAAAATTAAATCATTTTTGGAGTTGCCTTGTTTCATCATACATAGTGATTTTAAAGTAAAGTTCAAAATTTTGCAATGATACGGTTTTTTGTTGCAGTTATAAAGATAAACTTGATCTTCTATTTATACTATAGGATGTGAGTTGTTTATGAGCCTCACAGGCAAGTTGCATGTAGAGTTTTATATGAAATCCAAATTCAAATAGAAGGCAAATTGCAAATATTGAGTGACTTACGATAAGAAAATAACTCCAAGTCAAAAATAATATTTTCCTCCTACATTTATAAATCACACACATCAATTAGTATCAGGGTTAAGTTTAATTCTATCAATTAGTATCAGAGCTAAATTGTTGACAATTTCAAATATGGTTATCTATAGAGGGTTCTTATCAGTAAAAGGCATGTCATAGAGTATAACTACTATATATGTATGTTTTAACCAATTCAATAAAGTATCCACATATATATCGTTTCAATGTGATAAATTAATATTTTTGGAGTAGATCCAAACATCACAAGATGGCAAAATCATGTAAACAAATTATATTAATTTTCCCCTTGACCCCGCATCCATCATATATTTCACCATTTTATAGCTAAACAATTTGATGAACTTTGATTTCATCCTTCTATTGACCCCTTAAAAAATATAACAAACCATCACATTCTTTAGAAATTCTTTTATTAAGCTTAGTTTGGATGGAAGAAAAATATTAGGAAAATATGGGGTAGATATTACTAGAAAGTAAAAGTTTCAAAAATAGTAAAAATTACTATTTTTAGACCTAATATTTTTCTCTCTCATTTTCCTTCAGTAAGAACTAAGAATTAGGAAGCACGACATGGGAAATGTAGGAATTGCACTAACAGCATATTTAACCAATACCTCCCTCTCAGCCTAATGTAAATAGCTTGTTTTATATGCATGGTATTTGGACCATCCACGTCTAAAATGGATACAAGATTCCTATGTACATATAAACCATTACGTATAAACTCATTATTTTCTTCCTGCTTCTCTACTTCACTATTTTCTTTTGTAAATAAAATTACAAGTTTGCTACTTGAATATCACAAATAAAACCATTAGCACAGAAAATGAACTTGAATATATCACATGATGAATGAAAGCTATTTAATCCAGGGCTCCATTGCTTTGTAGGAAGAAAAGAGATTTGAGATGCGTAATATTTTAATATATTATTAACTAATAATTATTCCCTATTTCTTTATTATTTTATTATTTATTTATGGAAACTATTCTTGATTACCTTTAATTATACATACTAAATGGTTTCGGTATTTGTGAAAGACTCTCCACAAAGAATTTGGACTTTGTAAGGATAAAAATAACCAATACGCCATGCAACACCAAAAATCTTCATATATAAATCATGGAAGAAACACTCTCTCGCAATGCGTGTTTTCTATATATGCCTATCAGAATTTCCCTTTTTGGCCTATATCACGCGTGAGGTAAGAAGCACGAAATGAAGGATAAAAAATGCTTGAGTATTATTGATCATTAATCATGTTTAGATACAAAGATCGGTAGGCTAAAAAAATCTGTTACATCTTACGTACCACCCAATAGAAACGGAATAATAAAATACATTATAAATATTTCATATCATAACCGTCTATATATGAAGCACCCTAAACAATATATTAGTAAATATGACTAGTTCCATACTTGGTTAGGGTATGAAAGTATCCAAATGAAATTCTCGTTTTTTTAGGGATTCTTCGATATTCTTTACATAAAAAACGGTTTGTTTGACACAAAATCATGATTTCGTATCACTTTTCTCATTGTTGAGCAAGCAGTACGATAAAGATCTAATGTGTGATATAGACACTGTGTAAAGCATGGAATTTTAACCTATTATTCAAATATATGGCTGGGTTTGGCAAAAGTAATAATTTTACCTAGCTTGATTAACAATCAAAATAACATATCTCATACATACGTTCATAACGACGTAAAAGTTCATTTGAAATAGACTGAAACTTATGGTTTCCTTATCTATTCTGTGTTATCTCAATCCACACATCTATACTCGATGCTTTTTAATATTCTATTTGACCAGATTATTGTTTCTTGTAGCAAGTGTTAGTGTTTATTTACCAAACGTACATTGCAGAAATTGCAGAAATCGCCAATACCCTTATGACATAGTGATATATACCTCTAGAGGTCACCTCCTTTTGGGGAGATTCGGTCACCTCACTTCAAGCTGTCAAGCTTACCATTTGTTATTAAAAAAACAAAGGAAGAAGGAAAACACAGAGAGAGAGAGAGAGACTTAATTCCAATTTTCAATGCAAGAAATATGGACGGCTTAGTAACCATAACACTTATTTTCGTCGCTACTGAATCATGTTTATTTGTTATATATAAGTTGCGTTATAGTCATTCATGTATATTTGTACATGCTTAAACATGTGATTTGATTGAACTAACGAGAGTTTGCAAAAATAATGGTCCCTCACTTAGATAAATATGGTCATTTACTAGTCAATTTTTGTTACTAGATATTTAGTTATATTCATTCCCTAACTTGACAGCAAATATAAAACTTGCCAATGCAACAAGCTTTACTTTTTGTCACTAGCTAAGCTATTCTTGTAATTTGTTAAACGAAAATTGTTATTCTAGTCATTTTGTATATCTTAAAGCTTGATAGTTATTTTATATATTATTTTACACTATGTTATTAAGAACCTTTTTAGTAGCTCAATGATCGGATATCGTTTTGGAGACAAAAAGTGGTGGAATCAAATCAAATCTCACTTGACCAACCTTAACCAAAAATTCTCCCCCCACCGTTGTCGGAGCTCTAGCCGGTGCAGGTGGCAGTTTTTGTTTTCTTAAAAGTGAAGGGCAGTGAAGTCAACTCACCAAATTCTGAAATCTCATTGTAATTCCTTAAGACTTTTTTGAAATTTTGTGATTTTGAGAGACTGATTTGGGTTTTAAATAATTCAGCGATATTTAACTGAATTTTCCCTTTTAATTTATATTTCCATCCTAAAATAAAATTTGAATCGACCCACCTAATAAGGAAACTTGAACCGCACAACTTCTAAGACAATGAAATGCAATGATTTGGAACGCCAAGGAACCAAATTTTGATATGCTATGCATCCAGACGCTTGAATTAATTTAAAATGCTATTTTTCTTATATCTGAATTTTGACCTTTAAATATCCTTCTAAATTGAAAGCACCCAGATCCTGACACGAAGCAATGAACTGCATTTAATTTCAAACTCCAATGGGATACAACTCCGACCCTATCTTTAAGATTTAGGATGCAACTTCTTCACCTTGATTGATAGTCTAGCTCCTGTGGTTGGAGTCAACTTAAGAAACACATGTTCCCCTTCTTCAAACTCTAATGGTTTTCTTCTAACATCAGCATAACTTTGCTGCCTACTTTGAGATGTCAACAATCTTTTTCTGATCATATCAATATGTACTGTAGTTTTATCTACTATATCAGGACCAAGCATTCTTCTTTCACTCAACTCTAACTAGCATAATGGAGATCTATACTTATGTCCATAGAGTTCTTCAAATGGGGCTATCTAAATGCTAGTATGATAATTATTGTTATACGTAAATTCTATTAGTGGCATATGGACATCCTAACTCCCTTTGAAATCCAAAACACAAGCTCTTAACATATCTTCTAGTGTTTGGATTGTTCTCTCAGACTGACCATCTGTCTGAGGATGATAAGCTATGCTAAACCTAAGAGTAGTGTCCATCTCTTTATGCAAAGCTTTCCAAAAATTAGATGTAAATCTAGGGTCTCTGTCATATACGATACTACTAGGGACACCGTGTAGTCTAACAATCTCCTTTACATACAACCTCGCCAACTTTTCCAGAGAATCTCTCTTATTTATTGTTAGTAAATGAGCTGACTTTGTCAATCAATCAATTACTATTCATATTGCATCATTCTTAGTTAGAGTCATGGGCAGTCCTTCTATAAAATCCATGGCAATACTGTCCCATTTCCACTCAGGGATATCTAAAGGTCGCAATTTTCTTGCTGGCTTTTGATGTTCAATATTTACTTTTTGGCATGTCATGCATTTTGATACATAAGCCACAACATCATTCTTTAATCCAGGCCACCAAAATAGACTTTTAGCATCATGATACATCTTAGCAGATATGCTTTTATGTGCCTCATCTAAAATTTTCTCTCTTAATCCCATGGAATTAGTGATATACGGTCTTCCCCTAAACTATAGCAATCCATCTTGAGAGATTTTAAAAATTTTAGTTTTCCCTCTCTCTAACTTATCTTTAAAAATTGTTGCGAGCTTATCACGTTTCTGAGTTTCTTTTATCTCATCTTCAATGAAAGATCAGACTTGCACTCCTCCATAAGGATTCTCTGTTATCTGCATCTAGTATAAAGGACTCCAATCTCTGACATCTACTAATTTTAATTCTTTGATCATTAAGCTGGCCTCTTGTACTACTTTTCTGCTTAATGCATCAACTATAACATTTACTTTTCTTAGATGGTATTTAATATAGAAATTATAATCTTTTAGTAATTACATTCACCTTCACTATCTCATATTTAATTCTTTTTTACCGTGCAAATACTTCAGGATTTTGTGGTCACAGTATAATTCTATAGTACCTCCATATAAATAATGCCTCTATATCTTGAGAGCATAGACTACTGCTGCAAGTTCTAGATCATGAGTGGGATAATTTTCTTTGTGTGACATTAACTGTCAAGAGGTGTAGGCTACTACTCGACCTTGCTGCATTAACACACATCTCAACTCCTCTTTACTAGCATCAGTATAAACCACATAGGTCTGGGTGGGATCTAGAATAATCAGTACGGGAGTAGTGGTTAACTTTTGTTTCAATTCTTAAAAACTAGCCTTGTACTTCTCATCCCACTTGAACTACTGGTTCTTCCTTGTCAACTTAGTCAATAGTAAGGCAATTTGAGAAAAGTCCTTAATAAATCTTCTATAATACCTTGTTAAGCCCATAAAACTTCTAATTTCTATCATTGTCCTTGGCTACTCCCAGCTTAATACTACTTTCACTTTGCTAGGATCCACAGCTACCTCTTCATGGGATATGACATGACTGAGAAATTTGACTTCTTGAAGCCAAAACTCACATTTACTAAGCGTAGCATAAAGTTATTTTTCTTTAAGAGTACTAAGGATATTTCTGAAATGCCTTTCAAGCTCTTCAGCAAATTTGGAGTACACCAGGATAACATCAATGAAGACCATAACAAATTGATCCAGGTATGACCTGAAGATTTAGTTCATGTAATCCATAAAAATGGTAGGAGCATTCGTCAGACCAAAAGGCATCATAAGAAATTCAAAGTGGCCATAACAAGTCCTAAAAGCAATCTTTGAAATATTATCTGATTTGATCCTAAGTTGGTGGTAGCCTAATCTCAAATCAATCTTAGAGAATAAACTTGCTCTAGCCAACTAATCTAGCAGGTCGTCAATTCTGGGAAGAGGGTACTTATTCTTAAGAGTAATCTTATTCAACTCTCTATAATCGATACATAATTTTATACTACTATCCTTCTTCTTTATGAATAACACTGGAGTATCCCATAGTGAAACACTGGATTAAATGAAACCCTTCTCTAAAAGCTCATCAATATGCTTCTTTAACTCTATCATCTCGTTAGGGGCTATACGGTATGGGGCCTTGGATACTAGTCCAGCTCCAGGTATAATATCGATTGCAAACTCCACTTCTCGTTCAATAGGGAATCCCTGTATCTTCTTTGAAACTTCAAAAAATTCTTTGACTATTGGAATCCCCTCAATCCATTCTTCTACTTTTGTTTGAACAGAAAAGAAAATCATATACCTTTGACATCCTTTTCGCAAACATTTATTTGCCTGAGCCTTTATTATAAAATTTATCCTTACTTATGAACTCAAATTTGTTGCCTTTAGACCAAGAACTAAGGTATTGTTCTTACAATCCAGCATGACATTATTAGAAGATAACTAGTTTAATCCAATTATGACATCAATCTCCCAGAAAGGCATACATATTAAGTCTAGAGTAGTTAAACAATGTTTATATCGAACAACACTGTTTAGGCAGATATAAGATGTAAATACTTTAGCATTTGTAGGAGTTGTCACACAAATAGAATAATGCAACTTACTAATTGTAAGGCCTAGGCGTTCAACACATTCATAAGAAATAAAGGAATGACTTACACCCAAGTCAAATATAGCAATCACAGAGTTATTATTGAGATAAATTGTACCTTGGATCATTTCGGGTGACTTTTAAGCATCTTCCCATATAAGTGCAAACACTTTACCTTGAGTTCATGGCCTTTGATTATTCACTGCTTGAGGACAATCCTTAGAGAAATGTCTAGATTTTCCACAAGTATAGCAAACATTCTACCCCATTGCCGGTCATCATGATTCTTTCCGCACTTATCATATACTTGGAACCTTGAGTCCCTGTTACTAATATTGCTTCGAAAGTTTTCTCGATTAGGTCTTCTATTCTACCATTTCCTTTTTCTCGTCTTATAGCCACTACCACCACCAGCATCTCGACTTTGACTAGCCTTTTTAAGAGTAACAGTTCCCTTGCTTACTGGCTTAAATAACATTTGATGATTCAGGCTATTTTCAATTAGTCGGTACGCCTCCACTGCTTTGTTAAATTGGATGTACTATTGGGGCATCAACTTTTCCTTCAAAATAGCATTCAATCCCCTAATCATTCTCTCTATCATATATTGTTCATCATCCACTTGTCAGAGATATGTAAAATACTGAGAAAGACGAATAAACTTAGCCGGATACTCATCAAATGGCTCCTTCTCTCCTTGCCTCAGCACAAGGAATTCAGCTTCCCGTTCATCACGTATTGACTGAGAAAAATATTTCTCATAGAATTATTCAAGAAACACTTTTCATATAATAGGAATGTTCCTTGCCTGTAGCAATAGCTTAGTGCTCTTCCACCACCGGTCTGCATCTCTTTCCAGCTGATAAATGGTCATCTAAGCCTTACTTTCATATGGATAATCAAGCACCTTAAAATTTTTTTCCAATCGACTGATCCAATTTTCTACATTTGAGCATCAAATGTCCCTTCAAATGTTGGAGGATTGTGCTTGCAAAATTTCGTCATCCACGTTGGATACCAATAGGATCCACGATTGGCTTAGCTTGCCTAGGCAGCTCTATTGGATGTTGTATAGCTTCCAGTTCCACATTAACTACTCCTGCATGTTCTGGCTGTCGTAAATTATATACAGTTACTACTACTGATACTTCTATCACAGTATCTCTTTCTTGGTCTCTTTGAGCTTGAGCTTCTCTCATTTCCTCTATCATCTTTTTTTGTTGCTCTAAGCGTTCCAACATTAATTGATTAATATCTACAGGATTTTGAAGTTCTTCTGATGGAACAGTTCTTCTTGTTCGTACCATTTTGTTTACCTATCTAGATATAAGAGGAAATAAGATAAATAACATAACTTGTACTTTATTCATAACATTATACACAAATAGGTTTAGTAACGTCATACACATCTATTGTCATACATATTTATTATACATCACTTATGTACACATATAATATTATTATTCATAAGTATCATATCACATTATTCTTTCTTAAAAGTTCTTCTGATAAATTCTTCTATCATAAAGATCCAGTCTGGTATACTATCATATGGTTCTTCATTAAAATAACGATCTAACCCTACTCTCCAAGTCTCTGTGGTAGGCAAAATATCATCCATGATATTAGTCTAATCCTCTAAGGTAAGGGTATTTGGATCAAAATCCAAATAAGCTTTATCGACTCTGACCATAAAATCTTGATAGATCCTGTAATCTTGGTCTATTTCTCTAACTAAAAGTTAACATAAATCATATAGCTGTTTAGCCAATTTCACAGCATTCTCGAACTGCTCTTTATTCATTGAGTATGCATGCTCTAGTTCTATGTTTTGGGTTCCCAGGTGTATCACTGCCTTTAGTTTACTAGGACCTAGAATATCGGTCTAGTTTGGTAATTGACTAGGTCCTACAATATCTCTGTTAATTGACTAGGTCCTATAATCAATTGAAAGTAACTTGAACTAATTAAATACCTCTTTAACTTAGAAACATGAATTTTAAAGAAAATTTTTCTCGGATACTGTTCACTGGTATTGTTCCTTTAGTAATCCAGAATACATACCTAACTTTGAAAATTTAAAATTAAATCTAGAAAAAATGAAATAGAGTAGTTCCAATTTCTAATGAAATCTATTTTATTTAAATTTAAAGAAAAAAATACAAAACTTAGGTTTCATTGTCCACATAAAATCAGTTTATTCATTGAAAATACTATTCATTTGGTAAAATCTAGAAGTTTTAGTTTCTTTCCCTTAATTTCAAAAATTTATTTCTCCTTGCTTACTTATCCAAATGAAACGTATTAACTATGGATTTAAAGATCAAGATGTGATATTTAAGTTCATACAATTTTGTAGAAAAATTTGTTCATTTACTAAGTGAAATTAGCGCTTGAACCTCACTGTCTCTCGATACTAATTTTATCCCATTCCAGATTTTATCTTCAACATAGAAAAATCATAGTAAATCGAACACTTAACCAATTGATGCATTCTTAGTGTCCATTTAAATCTATGTATCTTAGCTACTTCCATACCAAATTTCACATCAAAACTCATTGGTTAAGTTACAGAAACTATCGTCATAAGGTGTCTGCCTCATAATACAAAAACACTATATTGTACTATGCACCCCATATGGTCATCCCATAATGTCAAGTAGTAAATTTAACTTATCCTACAAGATCATTCATCCATATTTACCCTCTTTCCTTTGCAAGATCTAGCACCTATAACATGGTTACGTATATGGAAAGAATGAGATTTTATGGAAATATCAATAACAAGTCATACAAACTATAATATTATGCATGATTGATTAAATGCCTAACATGTTATCATGAGATGGGAGCTACTTCATAATCATATATAAGCAAATTCTAACATACATATTGTCATGACATTAGTTACAAGGAGTTGCAATCATTCATACTTCTTCATTATCATCATAGTATTATTACTTACTTGATGTTGCTACTAGACATGTTCATATCTTATGGACATATGAGTTTTATGTTATGTACAGTTTAGACAAAAATTAGTTTTATATATAGTAACTATATATATAGTGAGAGAGTTTTAAACACTCAAACTATTCTAACTGATTATATATAGTGAGAGAGTTTTAAACCTTTTATAGTAATAATACATATTATTAAAAATGATATTTTAAAAAAAATCAACAAAAAGTTATTAATTAGTTTAATCTACAACGAAATCGCATTAAAACGCTTCAAAGATATTAATTAGTAAATATAACTAGTTTCATACTTGGTTAGTACATGAAAGTATACAAATGAAAGAATCGGTGTTTTTTTGGGATTTTTCAATATTCTTTACCCAAAAAAGATATAGACACGAGTACTTTTCATTGTTGAGAAAGGAGTACGATAAAAGATCTAATGTTTGTCATCTAGCCATAGTGTAAATCATAGAATTTTAACCTATTATGCATGCTATATGAGTTTGGGTTAGACACCAAAAGAAAAAACTAAAATTGGAACACAAAAGAGAAGGAAGCGAGCACGTCTCAACATTTCAATTTCAATGTGTAAAGAAATTCCTTGCTTACGTTTCACTTTTAGTAAAGAACAGTTTATGTGAATTAGATTATAATATGTCTCACGTCTATTCTTAAAGATTGATCATCGATAAATTTTTATATTAGCAATAGGATTTGACCTCATAACTTTATAGATTATAAACTAACTCCTTATGAATGGGTCTAACTATCCCAACCTTCCTTATTTTTAAGAAAAAGGTTAGTCAAAACATTCTTATAAGGAATAATTCATCAACTTGACACCCTACAAATGAAGAAAAGAAATATATTAGGAGAATATAAAAAACTTTAAAAGAAACTAACAAGCATCATATTAAGTAAAAGATAAAAAAGGAACTGAAGAATAATTAAAGAGTAAATAAAACACATATATATAGTTCTACCATCATATGTTTAGATTTCATTTTGGGATAGATATTTGAGTAGTTTGAATCTGAAAGTATTTTGAATAAAACAAAAACACAACAAACACAATAATATACTCCATTTGAATGGGGGGAAAATTGGGAGGAAAAAATATGAAGAGAAGAAAAATAAATTAAAAAGATGTTATCACCCCTCATATTTGGATAAATGAGAAAAAATAGTAAGAAGAGAAAATAGACAAATAATTAAATGATTAAAATACCCTTATTTATATAAAAATATATCTATTTTTAAATCAAATCAAATATCACAACATCAACCTCTTTAATTCTGTTTTTATTTTTATAACACCAAGTCTTTAATTCTTCCCTCATCTAAACATGAAAAAATTATATCTTTCCTTCATTTTCTTTCTTAATTTTCCTTCCTCCCTTATTGATCCGAATGGAAACAATGGTCAAGGTGTGTATGTTTTTGTTTTGGAAAACTCAGTAGTTTGCAATGGTACAACCACCCTCCTCTTCTTCCCTCTAGATCCCTTTTTATACCCCAAAATACTAAAGTCGCTGAATATAAAAACAGTAAAATAAATTATAACAATAAGCATAATCTTCGATTGAGAGACTTGCGCCTGACTTTGCGAAATCTTGCGTTAGTTCCTGATGACTCGTTCCATACCCAAACATGAAGCAACTTCCCCGAGCATATATGCTTATTTGGGATCACTTCTTCACGTGCATGTACTTGAGGAGTCTCCATGTGACTTCTAAAGATCCTCCTGGATCACTTATTTTCTCTCAATCCAAACAACGGGTTTAGGCAACAAAAAAAGGGTTAATCTTTCAAAATTGCCACTGGATTTGAGGATTATTATTACTACATTCTATTATTAAAATAAGACCTATTTAATTAAATTGATTAGATTAATAACGTTAGTTAACTAAATAACGTAATATATTTTTTCTAAAATACTATAATCATATTCTTTAATTATCTCCCTCCCTCTCTTACTTGATTATGTTGATGGAATATCAGTAGGGTAGTTTGAGAAAAAATTTAAAATATAAAAAATAATCTTATATTAAGATTAGAATCAACTGTATAATTAGATCTTATATTAAAGATGGAGGAGTATATTATTTTTATTATTATTAATTATGAAGGATTTTTTCTACATAAAAAGTTTAAGTGGGTTCAAAATTGGTTCTCCACTAAAGCCAGCCACAACCCTAGGGCTCAGAGAGTACTTATAGGAGATTTATGAGATTTCATACTAAAGAAATTTTTACAATGATAGTAGGAATTGAACTAGCGTCTTTGTGAGATATGAGCTCATTCCTTACTATCTGTGTCAACTTTTATCGGCAATTATGAACGATTTGGTGACGACATTGAACGTGCATGAGTCATGATTCATGCCCACATGCAATAGGTCCAAAACTGTGAGTTCGTTTTAAAATTTAAACAAATCATGATAATGATAATGATAATTATAGATTGCTTGAGTGATTTTCACGGGAGAAACCATTGGCTGAGATGTATCAGATCCTTCATTTCAAGCTAGCTTCAATTTAAATCTCTTCCTTTGTCCATCCTGCTTCCATTTGTTTTTTTTTTAAGTATATGTATATTTCTATTGGAGATAATTATGTTCGATGCATTGTCAGATAATAAATGTAAGCATATCTACTAGCAAGGATTCAAACTTTAATTCATCATATTGTGAGAGAATAACCCCTTCTGCTAGATCTATTTTCCATTGGTCATGTTGCTTCCATTTTAATTTTTAAGTAAAAAATCTCGTGATGGGATTTTGATCTAACTTTCTCATCCTAATATTTTTTAGTATCACTCTATTTATACTTTTATTTTTTAATTAAAAAAATTGCCATGGAAATTTATTTTTTTGACAATATGCTGGAAACTTTAGTGTAATGTGAATGTATTTAAGGCTAAGCAAATATTAAAAAACACGAATAGGAACTCATAAGCAGATTATTTAATACCACGTTTTGGTCACACGTTGTACTATGGCTTGCACGAATTGAGATATCCAATACTTCTTTAGTCCTTAATATAAGAGTTATATAACTAATTTAGGTATATTAAGAAAGTTAATTATATTAATTATTTGTAATAAATATAATTTGTTTTCCTAGAATGTCATCTTTTATCCTGGCTACCCTTAAATTAAATCTCTTAAAATGTATAATCAATAAGGATATTTTTTAAAAAAAATTATAAAATTGGGTATAAAGTGGATTGAGTTCTTATATTTAGGATTAAATTCAACCCATGACTAGTTCTTATATTGAGGAGTAGGGGAGTATATATATATATATACATATATATATATATATGAATAGGTTTCTTTGCTTGATGTTATTTGGTTAATGACTATCTTATTTACTTATTTAAGTTTATCATAGGGAAATAACGTAGCCAAAAGATCATGCTATGTTGTTATATATATTGTTATATATTATTATATTGAGGAGTAGGGGAGTATATATATATATGTATATGAATAGGTTTCTTTGCTTGATGTTATTTGGTTAATGACTATCTTATTTACTTATTTAAGTTTATCATAGGGAAATAACGTAGCCAAAAGATCCTGCTATGTTCTTATATATTGTTTAGTGAGAAGGAGGACTTCAATGGCCCAAATGATGATTTTTATTAATACTAGTAATAATAACTTCTTAAGTGCACCTTTTTCATTGTTTGTAAAACCGGGTTGATTAGGTTGATCTAAAAATTGGAGACCAAGCCTCTTGACCTTTTGATGAGCTAAGGGTCATGGGTCCAAACTCCCTAGCTATCTTCTTTGTAAAAATATTTTCTGATGGCCGTGTTGGGGCTCCAAGGGTTGGCTGCAGGAACATTTTTCTTAAATAAAAAGTGGCATTTTGATCTTTTTACATAAAAATTTAATTTCAATTTTATCCTTTAATATTGAACTAAACTTTTAGAAGTATTTGGTGGTCAGATGAATATTAAGTTGTTACCGTGCTCTTTCAAAGATTTTTTCGCAAAAAAAAAAGGAATCTTTTTTGGTAAACATGAAATCCTAATTTATTTTAGAAGTAAACATGAATAGTTTGAGTATTATATAATAATAGTTAATTGAATAATTAATAACTGTTAGAATCATTTACGTATTGTATTGCTAATAGTCTGATTATATTATTAAATATAATTTCATTTTTCCCTTTAATATTGAACTGAAATTTTAGAATTATTTGGAGGTCAAATGAATATTAAGAAAGCATAGCTGTATATTAAATAGTTTTTAATAATCTTCGTGTTATAATTATGAAATGTATTCTTTTATTGTCAATTTGACCCCATATTAACCCTGGTTAAAGCCATGGATCATTGACCGGTCTAGTCAATACCTTGGCTTTTTTTCAACTAATAATTTTAGAATTTCAACCCTAACAACAATAAAATTGACAATGTTTATCAATATAATTGCTATGAGAAATTTCCATGCTTCCAAATCTTCCATAGAAATACAAAATTTTAACTTAATCTGATTAATTTAATTTATAATTATCATTTCTTTTCTTGAGGACATATGATGCTTATAAAACAATACTAAATTAGAAATTATTATTCAAGAACTTTAATATAAATTTGACATGATTTTTAAGTTACGTAATTATTTAATTTGGAATTTGGGCATTAAACATATTTTAAATAGGAGTAAAGTTAGAATTTTTAATTTAAAATAAATTTAATGAGTTAACTGCTTTCCTAAATTTTAAAAAATTGGTTGAGATGTGATTTATACTAGACTTGGCAAGTGATCAGAGCATTCTCAATGTTTTCATTAGGACTCTTGTCATGGCATCTACCTATCCAATATAACATAGTTCAAGATCAATAAGTTTAATCTCCTTAATAAGAGAAGCAAGCACATTTTATATCCCTATGATTTATCTTGGCCACCCCTTGAGATCGTTAACCAGGTTGGTGTTAGGATTAGCTTTTTGGAAGTGATTTTATAATATACGGGTGAGTGTGTGAGATGAGTTTTGTCTCGACTCACGTAAAAATGCTTCCGAAAACATCAACCCTTCTCTGGTATTAGGCAGCTGTAGGATGACACTAAAGAGAATTGACGCCAACTTCCGGTAGTGATTTTGTCATTTTTCCAAAAGCTAGTAAGAACAAGTGAATTGGAATCATACAAGACCAAAACAGAGAAGTTAAATTAAAACTGATCGATTTTAAACATATAGGAATGAGATTTCTTACTTATTTTCAACGCAAAAAAATTAAGCTTATAATACCATCTGTGCAATTAATAGCGCTTATATCAATTAAGTTAAAACTAGTCATACTAATAAATTCTCTTTTCAGTCATTACTAGCAACACAATACACGATAGTATTTTGTCCAAGTCGTTTTCCTTGCACCTAAATTCACTGCTGTGCATTTTGTTTAGGGTTAAAGCTTCTTCAATAAATTCATATATATCCCTTTTCTTTGCATATTTTTGAAAAAATTTACATATATCAGTATTTATAATATTTTGGGTTAAAGTGCGACTTTATCCTAAAAGTTTTTAATCAAAAGCACTAGATATTTGGAAGTTATTGTTTTTCAATGTTATTCTAAAAGTTTTAAAATATTAACAATAAATGCATACATGCATAACAATTTCTGTTGATAACCCCTAAACAAAACATATATTGGCAGTCAATAAGGGTGTCAAAGGTTTTCAATCTCGGGTTGTCCCGATCCAGTTCCGGGTGTTTTGGGATGGGTCTGTCTCATCCCGTGAAGAATTAGGACAGGAATATATAGAGTCCTAATCCTTGGGACTCCCATCCCGTCCTGAACATATTTTTTGTTGTTGAAAAAAATAGAAGATATCTTTATTTTATTTATTCTTTTGTAAAAATTAGAAAATAGAAAATAGTATTGGTTATATCATATTATTTATTTTATTTATTAAATAATTTTATTTTTATCTTCCTTACATGTCTTTGTTTCTTTTTAGATGAAGCAATAACTTAAGTTGGAAAAGTGAAAGAATTGAAGAAGTAATGATATTTGTAGTGTGATTATTGGTATTTGTTGCTTTAAGTTGCACTACAAAAAAAATTGAGTTTTTTGCGACAACTTTTTAGCGGCGACTATTTTGTTGTTGCTAAAAGTAACTCCAATTCTTGCATAAGAAGGTCAATAACTAAAAAAAATGTTTTGGCGATAACTTTTTAGCGGCAAAAAAAGCAGTCGCCAACTTTCAATGGCGACTCCAATTCTTGCCGCAGAAGATCGATAACTAAAAAAATATTTTGGTGATAACTTTTCAGCAGTGACAAAAGCAGTCGCCACAGAAAGTCAATATTTGTCTGCCCCTGCTTATATCACTTTCCCTTCTCCATTTTTGCTTCAGACAGTTTGAAGCCGCAAGTGAGAGAGAGATCCAGAGAAGTTTTGCGACACTGAACCCTTTTTCTGTTGTGACTATCACCCTTCATCATCTGAGTTGTTGCTGCCGATACTGTGTCATCACTGTCACCATACTCTTCCTTGCTGGTCAGATCCTATTATTGTGAAGATTTTCTCCTTCCTTTTTCTTATTTTGCACAATGTCGCCTTGTTACTGTCTATCTTCTGTTGTTCTTTTTCTTTGTTCAAAGCTTCACTACCATTATTCTTGGTGAAGCTCATCGTGTGTGGGTGGGTGGTAAGCTAACCCCTCTCCCTCTCTATTGATTGTTCATAGCTATTGTTGGATTATTTAGCTTTCTTTTTTACTCTAGTTGTCAAAAGATGTGAGGGAAGAGGAAATTAAAATTATCCACTATCTCTAACTTAATTTAAGGGAAAAAATAAAGAGCAGAGTCTAAAAGCTTAGCATGTGTATATATAGTTATTGTTTGATGTTTGGAACAAAAAATTGATAGAAGAAGAAGGATGTCGTGTTGTTCTGATGTGCGGGAGGTATGTGATATATTTGTGTATATATATATATATATGAGTTGCCCTCATGGGTTACTATTTTGGACAGCAATGTTGTGATGGAAAAGGGAGGCACTAGGCAAGTTATGTATTCTGTCGAATGATTGTTAAGATATAAGTAAAAATTTGTCACTTTGTGGATGATTTTATGTGTTTACCTAGTGCTTATGACAAGGTTGGAAATGATTATAAACTAAATCTGAAAATTGAATTTGGGCTTGCGTAGTTTTTTAATGAAGTTGCTTGGAATTAGATTTTTCTTTGCCTCTAGTTGATTTTATTTATATATATAATGTGTTTCTGAGGAACCGCATATGTTTATGTATTGATATGTTTATTGGATTTTCTTGTTGCTTCTTAGGTTTAACTTTTTTAGGGAATATAAATGGATAAAAATTGGCTACATATTAAAGACAGAGGCAACCTATCATATATTAGAAGAGTTGATGCTTTTCTAAAATTGGCATTTAGTTAACCTGACATGGTAAATCAAATACGCTGCCCTTGTAAAAGAGGTATGAATGTTAATTTAAAGTGAGAAGAGATGTTAGGACAGACTTATTGAGCAAGGATTCTAGAATAGTTATAAGGTGTGGGAGTTGCATGGGGAAATTAGAAGATTTCAAACAGATTGTGGAACTTCTAGTAATAACCTAGAAAATGATACTGATAATGAGAACTTTGTAAGGATAGTATGTGATACATATGGAGTTCCATGTGTGGATTATAGAAATACTATAGCCTAAAAGGTTCTTTGACTTATTAAAAGATGTTGAAACTGAACTTTATCCATGTCGTGTAAAGATGTCCAAACTTTCTTGTATTGTAAAGTTACTTCAAGTGAAGTGCCTTAACCATTGGAGTAATAAATCTATAGATGTGTTGTTGGGCTTGTTAAAAGAAGTTCTCCCAGAAGGAGCTTTAGTGCCAAACTCATACTATGAAGCTAAGAAGATAATTCGTGATCTAGGTTTAGATTACCATAAAATTGATGCTTGTGAGAATGATTGCATATTGTATTGGGGAGATCACACAAATGTAGAATCATGTACTAAGTGTAAGATGCCTAGATGAAATTTAAAAAAACAAAGGGAAAAAGGTTTCACATAAAGTCTCGATGAATTTTCCCATAACACCTAGGCTACAAAGAATTTATATGTCAAGAGATACAATTAAAGAAATGATGCGGCACAAGGAGAAATACTCAAATGATGATGTGTTAAGACATCCAGTTGATTCTTTAGTTTGGAAATACTTTGACCACCAATACCCTAACTTCTCTGCTGATCCAAGAAGTGTTCGATTGGGTTTAACAAGTGATAGATTTCAACCTTTTCGGAATATGAGTGCCAATCATAGTATCTGGCCTGTTGTCTTAGTGCCATATAACTTGCCACCATGGTTTGTATGAAAAGCCCATACTTTATGATGAAACTTCTTATTCCTAGTCCAAAGTGTCCAGGTGATTAAATAGATATTTACCTATAACCAATGATTAAGGAGCTGAAATAATTGTGGGAAGTAGGGGTACAAACATATGATGCATATTCTCAATCAAATTTTATCATGCATGCAACAATCTTGTAGATTATAAATGATTTTCCTGCATATGGAAACCTTTCAGGGTGGTCAACTAAAGGTAAACTTACATGTCCATGTTGCCATAAAGACACACATTGCATTCAATAATCACAAGTTATCTTAATGAGGCATAGACGCTTTCTTCCACAAAATCACCCATAGCTTAAAAATAAGGTATCATTTAATATTAAAGAAGAGCATATAGATCCACCAGTTCCATTGCAACTAGAACACTTAGGTGGTGTGTCATTTGGGAATGGTACAAAAAGAAAGAGTTATACACATAATAATGCTTACAATTAGAGGAAAAGAAGTATTTTTTTCAGTTGCCTTATTAGAAGAATTTACTAATACGCAAATCTTGATGTGATGCATATAGAAAGAAATATTTCTCATAATATTGTGTGCACGGTGATAGATATGGTTGAAAAGACAAAGGATACAATTAAAAATAAGTATGACTTAATGGACTTGGGCATTATGAGTGATATGTACCCAGTTGAAGATGGTAATAATTTTTTATTCCTCTTGCTCCTTACATATTATCCCCAAAAAATAAACAATCCATTTTAAAATTCTTGGCTAACTTAAAAGTGCCTAATATTTTTTCATCTAATATTTCAAGATGTGTCAACATTCAAGAGCGAAAATTATTTGGTTTAAGTGTCATGATCACCATGTGTTATTAAAAGAGATATTTCCAATTGCAATACGTGGGTTATTACCTTTTAAAGTATATGAACCAATTATAGAGTTGGGAAGATTTTTTAAAAATCTTTGTTCAAAGAGCTTGACTTGTGAACTACTTGACAAACTTAAAAGTCATATAATAGTGACATTGTGCAAGTTGGAGACTATATTCCCAACTGCTTTCTTTGATGTGATGGTTCACTTGCCAATACACTACAGGATAGGCAAAAGTTGCTGGACCAGTTCAATATCGTTGAATGTATCCAATAGAAATGTAACATGTATCAATATCACTATATATTTATCATTCAATATCGTTGCTCAAGATATTTGAAATATTTTCCTATGAAATTTAATATTCCACATAGGAATGATGATACCAATGATGATATCAACTCTGAGATTTCAATATTTAAAGAAAGTGGTCAAGTTAGGGTACATTGTGAGTCAATTTCTCTTCCCTATGAAGAGGACTATCAAGCAAGAATATATGTGCTCTAAAATTGTGAAGAAGTTTGGCCATTTATGGAATAAGTTTTCCTAATTTAAAAAGAAAATTTATTTATCATAATGTATATTTTTCTTATTACTATAAAATTTTTTAGGGAATATACAATAGAGCTTGAAGCCTAAGGAAGGATCAAGGAGTGAGCAAAGCCAATATGAGGTTCCTCAATAGTTTTGTTCACGAGTAAGTTATAATATTTTGATCCATAGTATTTCTAGAAATTACATTAGTATAAGATATCTAACAAATTACTTTTGTCTTCAAATGTGATATCATTGTCTACACAGATCCATATGAGTGATGAACTCAAGTTTATAAATTGGTCCATTGACGATAGTAAATCATTATTCCATGTTCATAAGCAATGGATTTTGTTTTCACACAAAAGATCATCAACAGGAAAAAAATCCAAAATAATGGTATCATAACTAAGGGTGATGACACTAATACTAAAAAATAATATTATGGTGTGTTAGAGCATATTTATGAATTGTCTTACATGGGTAACAGAAAAGTATACTTGTTTAAATATCACTAGTGGGATATGGCGCATTATGATAAAGGATGTAAGGTTGATAAGTATGGGTTCATAAGTATCAACACGCGATATTCATTACAAACTAATGAACCATTTATTCTAGCATATCAAGCTAAGCAAGTTTTCTATGTGGATGACATTGTTGCACTTGGTTGACTTGTTGTCAAAATAAACCCACGTGACTAGTTTAATGTACCAACTAAGACTGATACTGATGATAGTGGGGTCAATGGTCCTATGGTTGATAAAGAAGCTTATAAACAGTTGGTGGTAGACTTAAATATTTATCATACGAGTCCTACACAACCTGATGATATTTTCATTAACTTATATAGAGAAGATAGACAAACTAAGACCTTAGTTCAAAGATAACTATCACAAATAAATAAAAATAATGCCATTGAGATTGGATTTAGTAATGAAGAGGATCTTCTTGATGACTTTGATAATGATAGTGAAGAAGAAAGTGACAGAAAATGAAATAGAACAAACTGATGAATCAGAAGATATTGATAGAAGTGATAGTATGACGAAAGATTCAATTGAATGAAATTAATTGATAAGGTAGATTTTATTAATATGTAAATTGATTCTTGAATAAAATATATATTTTTGTAGGATATGTTAATATTAAAGAGAGGTCGAGATAGAAAATGTCTTTCTATTACATCTCAAGACATTACAAATAGCCGAAGTGCATGCTCTACACCTCAATCAAGACCTATTATTTCACCTCAATCAATGCAACAGTAACTTGAGGAAATGTTTACCAACTCTCCCCTACCCCCAATACTCAAAAGAGTAGTGCAGGTAAGTTTGCTTCAAGTTTATAATAATTGATTTACATTGCATGTAACATTTAATTATTCTAGTTCAATATGAATGATAAGCTCTTCTAGTGCAATCAACAAGTGTAAAACCATTTACAAGTCTATTAATATGAATTTGAGGACCGCACAAGGAGTAAATATTCGAGTCCAATTTTTAGATTCCATTTCAAGAGTAATCGGTCTATAAGCAAGAGACTTTTATAATTATTGTGGTTTAACTCTTAGAACCATAGTCTCTTTTAGTGATAGTGGAGGTAACTGGAAGAATATTTTTGAAAAATATGGTCATGATATGATTTTGAAAATAAAGGTATCATTTATGTCAAATTTTTATTCTTATCTTAGTTTATTTATATTATTATATGAAGTTTTTATATTAATATATTTTAGGATAAATTTGAACCTACTAATGCAATTACTGAAGAAAAGTTTCATATAGCTATCAATTATTTTACAAAATGCATTTAGAAATTGGAAGACCAATCTCCATTCTCGCTATAAGAAATATGAGACTAATGATGATAGGTTGGTTGATCTTCCTCAAACTATTAGTTTTTAAGATTGGGAGTGGTTATTGATATATTTTAAGACTGACATGTTTAAGGTACCTCACTATCCTTCTAACTAAATTATATTTTTTGTTTCAATAATTAAATTCTTATTAGTTACCAAATTGTTTTATAGAACAAAAGTGAAAGAAACACAATAAACCGAGAAAAACTAATAACTAAACATATTTGTGGTCCTCAATCATTTGTAGAGATTTATTATTTTACAGTAAATTCAATTTATCACCACTATAATTTAAGTTTTTAATCCTTTTTATTTTAAAATATATTATTTGTTTTTTCTTGTATGTTATTCTTTTGTAGAGAGATCCAACTACTAGATAACTTGCCCTTCCTGACTAGCTGTGGGAGATAATGCATATTAGAAAGACATTAGATAGACAAGTAGCATGGGCTGACCCACACTTTGAACATATTCATGTATGTATTATAGTTTTATATTTTATTTTGATTTAGTTTTATTTTTTGTCTAATAGTTTCAAATGTTTTTATTATAGAGTCATATGCATGAACTTTCTCAGCAATAAGACCAAGATTTAGAGAGTAATTCTTGAATGATGTTAGAGGAAATATTGACGACTGTTTTTTGTGAGATGTCAGGGAATGTAAGAGATAAAGGGTATGGAGCAAAGCCTTCAAGGAAGAGAAATCGCTCTCAATCTGGTGATAGCTTAGTTGTACAAAGTGTGCGTGCCCAATTGCAGGAAGAGTTTGATAAAAATTTTAGGAGGAGAGAGAAAAAATAGAGGCAAAGCGTGCAAAGACGGAAGAAGAACGTGTGCAATTTGAGCAAAGACTAATGGAGCAAATGGAACAAAAGATACAAGCTCAATTCCCTACCTTGAGTAGAGGGGGTAACCACAAGCGCATACTTCTACTCCTAGTAATAGTCCTTCCATATAATATTTATGTATAAACTAAACAATTTTATTTTCTTGTTAAATATGTTCAAGTAATTAAAGTAATTTGATATTTTATAGCATGATCTGAATTATTCATCAATGTTATTAGATTTTAGTTTATTTAGTTATTTGTTATTTATTATTTTATTATTAAGTTGCATGTTTTTACGTAAGAAAAATTAGAGAAAAGAATTTGAAAAATAATATCAACTTTCAGCAGAGACAATTGTCGTCGCAAATTTCACTTTAGGTGGCGACAGTTCAAGCTGTCGCTGATTCAACATTAGCCGGCGACAACTTTGTCGCTGCTGATCCCACTTTACATGGTGACTTCTATCGCCGCCTTTACCCTACCTTTGGTGGCGACAGTCATTTCAACGACTTCTGTTGAACTTTCAGCGACAACTTAATGTCCTGCTAATTGTTGACATTCAGCGGTGACTTTCAATTGTCGCTTATCACATCCCAAAATTTGAGCCGTGATTGGCACAAAATATGAATAAATTCATATTCCTTAAACTAAAACCTTGAAATAAACGTTTAAAATAGTAATCATAATATATTATAATTTCATCAAAAAGCAAGTCCTCTGTAGGAATTTTAGTAGGATTGTCATTGTATAACTGACATTCTGACAATCCTACAACAGACTGCGACCGTTTCAAAATCACCAGTAACATTTTCTAAAATAACCATAATCTTATCTATAAGTTAGGTGGAGCATCTATCCTTTCAACAAAATAATACAAGTATTTCAAACAATATAATTACATCAAAAGTAGATTTGTCAAAAATCAATGATTCGGATTGAACAAGAGGTTCTTCACTAGTCAGCTGGAGGAATAGGGTCAACTGCATTATCTGAAGTTAAATAATCTACTTGTGAATAACGTCCCAAAAATACAATTTAAAATATGGAAATAAACAATTTCAACATGTTTAAATATAAACCATAACATTTTGTAATTCAATACAAATATTTATGTAAACAGTTTTTTTTTTAAGGAAAACCATTTGAAATAATCATTTCAAATCAATCCTTTTTCCGTAGGACTTCAACAAAACGAAAACAGGTGTGGGCACATAGTCTATGAGGGTAACTAACTAATTTGGTGTGGCTCGAAGCCATGAAAATAGGTATGGACACACAGTCCACGAGGGTAAATAATCAAGCGTAGCATGAGGCCACAAAACTGGTATAGGTACGAGACCCATGAATAATAGGTTAAGGTGTGCATAAAGCCTGCAGCCCGATATGCTTACCCAAGCCTGCAATAAAAATGCCCTACCTAGCTCGATAAATATAGGGTAGGACTGGGCATCGGGCTGTAAAATATAGCCTATGCTTTTTTCGGGCTGGGTACCAGGCAGAGAGGTTGCCCTGCCCTCCCTGGCCTATCCATGAGCATCCCTTCTTTTATTTTTTTACTTTTACTCCTAGATGCTTTATTTAGAAGGGAGAATATGATAGCTACTGATGACTAAATCATCATTTTAGAAATATGAGTAGTTAAGTATGTAAGTTGTATCTTTTAATATTTATAACTATATTAATTTTTTTCTTTTTTTTTAACTTTGCTAATCATCATATGATTATATTATAAATTATAATTGTTTATTTTATTTTTTTCAGATGTTTCATCTTTATCAATATTAGGGAGATTGATACAAAGTTGCAATTATAAACCACTTAGACTTCAAGGCTTTTTTTTATATGCAATGTATTTCAAGACTTTAATTATTATTTTTTTGTTGCCTTATTCTTAGTGGATTATAGATATTATTTAACTCTTGAAGAAATATGAATATGTTATTATTTTAAAATTTCATAATTACATATTTTTTCCACAACATAAGCATGACATCACGACATGGCATGCCCAGCCCGCCTATGCCCAGCCTACCCCTGCCTAGCCTAAAATAGTTAGAGCTTTTATCAGGCAGGGCGGGCATTGGGCTGTATAATGTAGCCCATGCTTTTTTGGGCAAGGGGATTGCCTTACCTAGCCCTGCACATGCACACCCCTAGGCTCAGGTACAAGAGAATAAATCCCACGAATAGCTGATACGAGTACGAGACTCACGAATATCCATCAAGCTTGAGTTTAACCATGGTACACCAAGGACTAACAATACTGCTTTTAGTAACTAGTGTTCTGTATTCTGTCCTTTCTGAAAACATTTCTAGCATGCGTGGGGTCCATTAAACATTTATGATAACAACAGTTTCTAATGTCATAACCTTCATCAATAATATTTCGTAGTCATAAAACTCCAGCATGATCAATAGAATAAAATGTTAAAAGATTTCTTCAATTCAAATGGAATAATTATTCAAATAATAAAATTCTCTTAAGCATATTTCATGAAGAACATTAACTAAATATAACATTTGCAAAAGTCTTTTTCCAAAACTTCTTTATCCATATCTTTAACAAATCATATTAAAAATTTACATTTTTAAATTGAACATATCAAATAGCAAGTTATTATTAAAAATATTATTTTTAGGGGACGTTATTCACTCACCTACGATATTCCAATATATCTTACTCCTGCTCTATTCCTCAAAATAATATTCTCTTCTTGAATTACCTAAATTCCCAAAATAAAATATTCTTTTAAGAAATACCATTCATCTCTTTATATATATGCATCACCCTTTTACTTGATGCAATAGCATCAACTCACACATATACACTTAATAATTCTAAAGATTTTACATTATCATCTTCTTTATTTCAAATATAAAATTTTAATCTTCATTCCAATATGTCACATCATGCAAGCATATAATCATCATTTTCTCTCTTTACTCTTTAATTCCAACAATTTACTTCCATTAGTTTCCCAGTTCATTTATACACACACACACACACACATATATATATATGCATATAAGCAGCAATCCCATCTTCTTTTATCCTTCTTTCTAATTCATAACAATAGCATATATATATCAATACAGCAGCTCACACCCACCTACCAACAATGAAATCCATATATATATGTATATACATATATACTCGGCACCCACTGTCCCAAAACCATTTCCTGCAACAATACCCTCAACATAACAGCAACAACAGAAAGCATATGTGCTCATATATACACATTGCCCATACCATAAAGTAGCACAGCAGCAATAACAATCACTCACACACGCAACACCCCATGAACCACATCACACACCAATTCAATATTCCCCTAATTCCTCACGGCTTTGACAGATGGATGCAGCAAAAAATAATCATACGCAGTTATGAACATTCAATGGAAGGGAGATGGCTTATGCTCACCTCCAAGTCACAACCAGTTTGCGTGGAGACAGAGAAGGATATCTGGGAACTGTAGCTGCTACAGTGTCGAGTGCTCAAGAGACAGCAAACACGACAGAAATGCAATAGCCTGACGACTTATGACAGTAGCAATAGTGCGCAAGGCGACAGTAGGGATTAGGGATACGCACAGAAAAAGAAGGAAGAGAGCTTCCAGCTCCACGACCAACTGAAGAACAAATGATAAAAGTAGAACGCGTTACGGAGCTAGTAAGAGGAAAGAGATCTTCCCATAGCCACGGCCAAGATATGTGCTAAAGAGAAGAACACCATGACAGCTGATAAACTCATCACCTGCAATAATGCTCAGGCGACGAAAAAGAAAACAGTAGCTACAGTGCATTTGACCAGCAACCATTACAGATCGCCAGAAACAATGGAGGAAAGACATTGAGGAGGCTTACCTCAGTTGGAATCCATTCTGACGTACACTATCTGAGCTCCGACGGCTTCATTCACAGCCACTGCCACTACTGCGATCAAGCTCCCGTCGCGTCCTCTATCTCTCTCTTACGGAGCCTCGCCCTCACTCTTCTACTGCAGTTTAGAGGACAGAAAATGGTGGGTAATAGTGGCGCAAATCTCACTATCGTGAAGCTTCTATTGCCACTACTCTCAACTAGGGGTGTGCATGATGCCCGAAGCCCGAGTCGCCCACCCGAGCCTGAGGAAAAATAACCTTATTTGGCCTAAAAAAATTAGCCCAACATGTGAATGGGCTATTTTGGGCCGGGCCAAATGTCGAGCAGAGCAGGGCACCGGGCAAAATGTGCTGCCCTGCCCATTTGACTCGGCCCAATATATATTATATATTTATATTTTTTTTCAGAGTTTGCCCTAGAATGGGGGATTGCTTTTTGCTTTTGTGTCTTTACATTATTGCGTCTTGCGAGTCGACCTTCAGAGTTCAGAGTAGCTCCCCCCGCCCCACTCTCACTACTGGTCGCCTTTCTCTTTTCTTCCTTTATCGCCGTTAGCTTGACACAGGAAGCGTCACCGTTCAGTTCCCCGTGCCTTTTTCTTTTCTGCATCAACCCCTTTTCTACTCTCTCACTCCTCAGCGCGAGGCCTCCCTCAATTCCTTAACATCTGCTAGCCTCCCACAGTTCCTTAACATCTGCTAAGTACAAAAAATTGCAGTCTGAAAAAATTGCCCGGCCCTCATGCTTGGCCAAGCGCTGGGGCAAAAATTGTTGTTATCTCTACAAGAAACTATTCCTATTTGCAGTCGGCTGTTAAATCAAGGTTGCTTCCTTAATCCTCCCTTTAATGGATCTCTACATTCCTTTTATTTTTGCACTTCCTCTTCTTCAGTATCAATGATATAATTTTGTTGTTCACCGAACCAAACTAAAATTTTGGTTTTATTTCAGTTAATGATATAATTTCAGTTCCGTTAGGTGTTGTTAAATGTTCCATTTCGATTTTTTGTTGTTGTTGTGATTTTTATTCTTTCTATGCAGTCTGAATCTCTGTGAATATCTTCCTCACCCTTTTCTCCCGTTGTTCATTTCATCATTAACTCTAGGGTTATCTTTTGCATGAACTTGATTATAAAATATTTCCTTTCTACAAGTAGCTCGTCTTTCTCTTCCAATCTTGACCTCTTTTTTTGCTTCATTTATATCAAATTTCGCACAATTGATACGTATTTTCTCATTTCTTTTTCTTTTTCCATCAACACATTAGTTGTAATCTTGTTTGAGGGTTGTTGCTTGCAGGGCATGATATGTCATCACTTAGAAAATATTGTCTGTTCTTAATGGTTTCAACTTTTATTGTATGTTCTTTTGTTTTTCAATATGTATTATATATTCTTATAATGATACATTTTCTAAATCTTAAATCATCAACATAATTGTTGATGATGATTGATGACCACGTATCATTGCAAAGTGTACATATGCAGAATTTGGAATGTGAGAACTTCTTTTCAGTTCACAGATGAAAATATAAACTGTATTTCTAATGTAGTCAAGTAGTATTGAAAGTCGAAGATTAAAATTGTCAAGGCTTTAGATCTTCATACTTTTAATTTAGAGAAAGTTACATCTAAGGAGCCAAACTTAATAAAAAAAGGTTAAAAGATCTTAAGAACTATAATTACTTCCAAATACTAAAAATTACTGTTAGGTTTCAGAGACTTACAAGGTTTTAAGAATGTTGCTATCAAGTTTTTAATATTGTTATAGTTACATGCAACTTTATTGAAACTTTATAGTGACTCTAAAAATTGATAACAAACTTTGGTTCTTGGTGTATTTAAGATCTTTTGATGTAATTTTTTTGTGAATTTTGAGTCCTGAAAAATAACTTTCCCTTTCACTATATAATAACTTCCTGCTTTAGCTTTAATGTCCTCATTATATGGACACAATTTTCTGTAACCACCTATAGCAGAGTACTTTCTATCATACATGGAATTGCATGGAATTGCATTGAATTGCACTGCTACATACATGGGATATGGGATCACATGTTTTTAGTTGATATGAATTGCATTGCAAGTATTCTTTTCACAACTTTTGATCATTACTCATTCTTTTCACTACTAATTTCAGGTTAAATATACTTTGTTTACATGGATGATCAAGCTTCTAAAATATCGTCATCCTCTCTTGAGGATACTTCAACTTCAACCGCTTTTAAAACTTCTATTGAACTAAGCCCTAGTCCTATCCATAATGAACTTAGTTCAACTCTAAACCCTGACCATACTCCTATGCTACCTCCACCTACCTCTTAATCTCTCCTTACCTATCCCCACCCTCCAATCTTGATGAAACGGAAAATGTCATTCAGCTTGCAGGTAATTTTTTATTTTGAAGCTCATAAATTCCATTATATATTTTACTTCATAATATGTAACAATTTTTCTTTTATTTTTTCCTATAGATGCTACGCTTGGAAGGGAGAATATGATTACTACTGATGACTGAAGATCATTTTAATTGTAATAGATTTCAAAACTTTAATTATTATCTTATTGTCACCTTGTTTTAAGTTAATTATTGATATTTTTTAATTCTTTAAGATATAAATATGGTATTATTTTATAAATTTATGATTGTAGATTTTTTTCCTATAATATGAGCAGGATATCACTATTTTGGCATGCCCAGCCTGAAATAGTTAGGGCTTTTATCGGGTAGGGCCGGGCATCAAGCTGTAAAATACAGCCCATGGTTTTTTCGAGCAGTGCATCAGGAAAGGGGCTGCCCAACCCATCCCTGCCCATGCACACCCCTATTATCAACCTCTCTGCTCTCCCCTTACACTGCCAGAAGGAAATTTGAAGAAGGAAGTGTGTTTTAGTAATAAAAGGATAGAGAGGCAGTTTTGTAATTTCACGTGTCTGAAAAAGAAAATAAAATCTTACTTTTGCAGGTGCTAGGACTCGAATCATGGACCTGTTAATCAACTCCTTCGTCCCTAACCACTCAGTAAGAAATATATATATAATTTTAAATAAATTATTATCATATCTTATATTTTCCAAGGTCATTACATCGCCACTAATATTTATAGATGATAGTCTCATAGGCGGTGACTTGGCGACAATAAAATATCACCGCTAAAGGTATTCAGCGGTGACTTTTGTCACCATTGAAAGTCAATTTTTTTGTAGTGTTGGTAATCATATTATGGAGGATTTAATTTCTTCTATTTCCTTTGAAGTTGATGATAAACTTCAACATGCTTAATTATAATTTAGTCAGAAGGTATATGCTTAATTATAAACTTCAGCTAATTATGACAGAAGTGGAATTTACTCCTGTGTTGTTTTCTTCTTTAATCTTTTTTAATTTCTTCTATTATTTTCTTCATTCTGATTATATATTATTTATAGGTATTATTTTGGCAACAACAAAATATCACAGCTAAAGGTATTCAGCAGTGACTTTTGTCGCTGTTGAAAGTCAATTTTTTTGTAGTGTTGGTAATCATATTAGGGAGGATTTAATTTGTTCTATTTCCTTTGAAGTTGAGTATAAACTTCATCATGCTTAATTATAATTTGGTCAGAAGGTATATGCTTAATTATAAACTTCAGCTAATTATGACAAAAGTGGAATTTGATTCTGTGGTTTTTTCTATTTCAATTTGTTTTAATTTCTTCTGTTATTTTCTGCGTTCTAATTATATATTATTTATAGGCAGACTGTGCATAACATATATAGTAGTCTATTTTTTAAAAAAATAAATAGGATTAAAGAATTCTTGTCCCGTCCCAAACTAGTCTCAATCCCGTTCGAGATGGGACATTCTAGGACAAGAATTACTATATAGACGGGACACGATATGGGGTTGTCCCAATCTCAACCAGTCCTTTGAACACTCCTAGCAGACAGACTCCTCAATGGTTATGCACAAGAAGTTGTGTAGAATATGTGTGTGTGTGTGTGTGTGTGTGTGTGTGTGTGTGTGTGTCTCCATTTAAAGAGGCGTGTTTGGCTCAGACCAAAAGCAAATAGTTTAAAGTCAAGCTCTATTTATACCACAATAAAAAATTTCGCTTTTCTAAATTAAGTGGTGCTTCTTGTGTTCTATTATAGTGCTATCGTAACATCCCAATGTATTATAACTACCCAACATCATAGGAGCATAGAATTAAGCAAGAAGGTATAGAGGAAGCTAAAGACACCAAATCTTATAAAAATGTCATGCTTTTAATAAGCTTATTGTTCCAAACCGTCATAGCCAAATGGTATACAAATAGGTATCAATAAAAGAACTGGGAACATGATAATCGAACTACCAAATCCTCAAAATTGAAACCAGATATATGTTACAATATCATATTATTTGAAGCAAGTAAGCCATCTAACTATGAAATTAGAGTGGTCCACATGAGAGTGCCTTGTCAAGATCGGTAATAAGATCAGTAACATCTTCAATCCCTCCGGAAATACGTACGAGATCTTTACTTAAACCAATACGTGTACGCTCTCCTTCAGGAATAACGGCATGGGACGTATACCAGGGCAAGCATATCGATGAACTTACGCTCCTTAACAATAGAAACAAAATTCTTAACTGTCAGCATTAATTTGTAGGAAAATATTTACAAACTTCAACATAATATGTCTCAACTATTAATAAACTATTGACTAGTTTATCCTCAAAATATCTAACGTTTCATTAATAGAAGACCATTCCTCATGGTCCTTAATTAATAATACTCTTTATCTAAAACATTAATTTTATTTTTCTAAATGTCCTCTGCTTTGATATTCCCTAACTAATTAAACAATCTCTTTAACAAATTGAACAACTTCCTCTAGTTAAAATGTTTCTTGAGGCAATTTAAAAATTTTCAAGCATTAACTTTTAAATGAATTTCTTATTATTTGTAATGGAATACTAAAACAAGGGGAATTTTAGATAAGGACCATTTTAACTAATTTATTCCCAAAAGCCTCCAAAAAAATATTGAAACTTCACTGCAATCTAGGGGATTGAACTGAAATTAACTTTATAATGCAAAAAGACAAAAATACCCCCACAATGAAAGAAACAAGAATAGGGGCTTTAACAAGAATAATAAGAAATTAACAACATAAATAATGGTATTAACAAGAAGAATATAGGTTTTAACAAGAACAATAAAGAAATTAACAAGACGAATATGAGTATTAACAAGAAAAATAAAAAAATTAATAAGACAAATATGGGATTTAACAAGAATAATAACAAAATTAATAAGACGAATAGGGGTATTAACAAGAATAATAAAAAACTTAACAAGACAAATAGGGGTCTTGTTGATGCCCCTATTCATCTTGCCAATGCCTATTATTGTTATTAATGCCACTATATTATAAAATTAATTTCAATTCAATCCCTGTAGTGAAATTTTAGAATTTTTTGGAGGCTTCTGGAAATAAATTAGCTACAGTGGTCATTGTCTTGAATTTTCTCCTAAAACAATGTAACCATATATGATCAACGACTATAAAAATCACATGGTCAGAATAAACCATAGAAAAATTTGACATTGTAATATAGATATATATAATAAATGATCATAACAATTTACATGACAATGTATTATTTGCCCAAAATTATAGAACACTTACGAAAACTAACAGTCATACTAAAGTATTTGGTACTTTCAACAATATGATTTGAGAGTGGCAATGAGCCCCTTGCAAAGCTAAGCATGGATCCTAGCCCTTTTGCCTATGAAATAGTAACTCCATAATAAATCAAATAATTTCAAGCATATATAATAAAAAATTAATATTAAATTTTAGAATATAAAGCATATCTGAGATTGGTGCAATTCATATGCAGGATGACTAGAAAGGCCATAATACATTATTTATTTACTGGAGGATAGGAGACAAGAAACTTAGCAACAATTTGTGCATTACTCTGCAAAATATAACATGTTGGCTCTAACTTAGTATTATTATTATTTTATATAATATATAATGACATTGTCACTAACACAATTTAATTTTGAAAGGTACAATTAATCAAAACTCATTCCTCTATGCAAAACCACACTATAATTTTAAAATAATCCAACAAAAACATAAGAAAACCATATTATCTAGGGGATAGGCTTCATAGGAGGTCCGAACAAGGTAGTTCAGAATATTAACAACTCTCTCCAAAAGTTTTATTTATTTTAATTCATAAGAATATATATTTTCGTATAAGTGGCCATGTAAACACAATTTTATAAGGCACCTGTTTCTCTTTAACTCGCAGAGCCATTGTTTTAATTCCTTTTAAATAGAGCCAGGAGTCAAATGGAGACAAGGCAACACCAGTTGTATTTCTATAAGCTCCAACTTTTTTGTCAACCTTTACCAAACGAAAGCCAAATTAGGGAATAAGTTTCTATAGGAAATAATTCACGACATATAACAAATTTAACACAAAGAATAAGTTTCCATACTGCAACTGTACGTATCCTACATATTATTATTTGAGCATGGGTTCATGTAAGAACTATATAAAAATTACATAGGAATAACCCTTTTACGCAATGATTGAAGAATTGGACTAAATCAGTAGTTAGTGGCTTGGTTGGGACAAGAAAACTACTTTTACGCTTTAATCAATTTGGACCAGAGTTGAGCCTTCATTTAGTTGGAAACAATAATTAAATTGGGAACCGAAACGAGTTTTTGAAAGCAAAATAGATTTTGTGCATGATGGAAAAAAAGCTAAAAAATATTAAAAAAGCCTATAAAAAAATTGACCAGCTCAAAAATCTAATATATTTATTAGATCATTTGTAATCGTATAATATTATTTCTTTAAACAATTAATATACCGTGGTGTCATTATGGTGATAATTAGACTTATTATAAATTTGTTTCTTATATATATATCTTATATGCATATAATTACTTTAATTTTTCTAATTTGACATCTAGTCCAACTTTTAAAACATTACTTTTATTTCTTACTTATATGATCGCAACCTATAAAATCAAGAAAATAGCTTACTCGAATATCAGATATTTTTATCTGGGAATTGCTAGGACTCTCTAGCTATATCAACTTAGTATTAATTCCCATAGCAGCTTCCACATTCTCTAGATCAGTTATATCTACCTTTCTGTGCATGCAAGCATTATAACATCATCATCATCTTTCATAAATAAATCTGGCAACTATTTGTTTCCATAACCCATTACTCCAACAACAATAACAACAAGTTTTATCCCATTAAATGGGGTCAGCTACATGGATCATACGATGCTATTGTGCTCTATCAAAAATTAAATCCTTAGATAAGTTATTGACCAGGAGATCTCACTCAATGACCCCGTTGAGCGTTCTCTTTTGCCTTCCTCTACTCCTTTTAACCGGAGGCCATACTTTTTGATCCACCCTCCTCACCGGCGCATCCCTTGGCTTCTTTTCACGTGTTCAAACCACCTAAGACGGTTCTCTACCATTTTCTCTTAAATAGATGCCACTCTAACTCTTCCCCGTATTTGTTCATTATGAATCTTATCTTTTCTTGTATGCCCACACATTCATCTCAACATCCTCATCTCAGCTACCCCAACTTTATACTCTTATTGTCCTTTTAAAGCCCAACATTCACTTCCATAACACATTGCTGGTCTTATAATAGTGCGATAAAACTTTCATTTTACTTTATTTGGTACTTTTCGATCACATATAACCTAGTAGCCTTTCTCCATTTAAACCACCCAACCTGAATTCTATGATTAACATCCTCCAAACTTTCACCGTCATTCTTTATAATTAATCCCAAATATTTGAACTTATCTATTTGTGGAATAACTTGATCTCCCAATCTGACCTCCAAGTTACTTCTAACTTGCCTCTTATCAAAATTACAATGCATATATTCAATCTTACTTTTACTCAATCCGCAAAAAGCATGCACTTAGGGATTTCTTTTTGAATAGGCTTAATTAGAACATCTACTACTAGATTAAATAAATAAGGACTAAAGGATGGTCTCCAATGTAGACTAATCCTTATGGAAAAATCCTTTGTTTCGCCCCCAGACATTCTTACAGTAGTTGTTACCTCCTCATACATATGTTTTATTGCCTTGATATATAACAGTGCGATAAAACTTTCCTTTTACTTTATTTGGTACTTTCCGATCACATATAACCTAGTAGCCTTTCTCCATTTAAACCACCCAACATGAATTCTATGATTAACATCCTTCAAAATTTCACCGTCATTCTTTATAATTGATCCCAAATATTTGAACTTATCTATTTGTGGAATAACTTGATCTCACAATCTGACCTCCAAGTTACTTCTAACTTGCCTCTTATCAAAATTACAATGCATATATTCAGTCTTACTTTTACTTAGTCCGCAAAAAGCATGCACTTAGGGATTTCTTTTTGAATAGGCTTAGTTAGAACATCTACTACTAGATTAAATAAATAAGGACTCAAGGATGGTCTCTAATGTAGACTAATCCTTATGGAAAAATCCTTTGTTTCGCCCCCAGACATTCTTACAGTAGTTGTTACCCCCTCACACATATCTTTTATTGCCTTGATATATAACAGTGCGATAAAACTTTCCTTTTACTTTATTTGGTACTTTCCGATCACATAACCTAGCAGTATTTCTCCATTTAAACCACCCAACCTGAATTCTATGATTATTATCTTCCAAAATTTCACCGTCATTCTTTATAATTGATCCCAAATATTTGAACTTGTCTATTTGTGGAATAACTTGATCTCTCAATCTAACCTCCAAGTTACTTCTAACTTGCATCTTATCAAAATTACAATGCATATATTCAGTCTTACTTTTACTCAGTCCGCAAAAAGCATGCACTTAGGGATTTCTTTTTGAATAGGCTTAGTTAGAACATCTACTACTAGATTAAATAAATAATGACTCAAGGATGGTCTCTAATGTAGACTAATCCTTATGGAAAAATCCTTTATTTTGCCCCCAGATATTCTTACAGTAGTTGTTACCCCCTCATACATATCTTTTATTGCCTTGATATATGCCATGCGCACACCTTTCTTTTCCAAAGCACCTCCCTTGGCACTCGATCATATGCTTTTTCTAAGTCAATGAAGACCATATGCAAGTCTCTTCTTTTAGTCCGGTACCTTTCTATTAACCCCTTAATAAATGAATCGCCTCTATTTTAGACCTACCCAACATGAAACCACACTGATTCTCAGTAATATCAGACTATAATCTCAACTTTTGTTTAATTACCTTTTATCACAACTTCATAGTGTGACTCATAAGCTTTATCCCTCTATAGTTTGCACAATTTTGAATATCCCCTTTATTTTTGTAAATAGGAACTAAAGTAATTTTCCTCCAATCATCGAGCATTTTCTTTGAACTTAAGATCACATTAAAAACTTTAGCAAGCCATACCACCCCTACTTCGCCTAAACACTTCCAAACTTCAATAGGAATACCGTCAGGTCCAACAGCTTTACTATTTTCCATTTTCTTAAGTGCCTCTTTAAATCCCCTAGCTCATAACTTGACCCTCATCCCTCGTCATTAAACAATTTGTAAAAATAGGTCTCCCACCGTTCTTTAATATCACTATTTGTAACCAAAATCTTGCCTACTTCATCCTTAATACATCGTACTTGATCAAAATCCCTCAATTTCATTTCCCTGTCTCTTGCAATCTTATAAATCTTTCGTTCTCCCGACTTTATCCCTAACTTCTTATAAAATTCCTCAAAAGCCTTAAAACGAGTTGCACTCACTGCCTTCTTAGTTTCCTTCTTAGCTAAACGATACTTTTCCCAATTTTCAGTATTATTACATAAGTGTATAGCTTTGAAACAGTCTCTCTTGTTATTAACTTTCTCTTGTACATTCTCGTTCCACCATCAAGTCTCATTATCTCGTCGACCAAAACCTTTAGATTCTCTCAAAATTACTTTAGCAATCGTTCGAACCTTCTCATCCATTTCCTTCCACATGATATTAGCATTTTCCTACACCTCCCAAACCCCTTCATTTAACATAGTTCTCTTCTCCCCCTTTAGCTGTCACCACTTGATTCTTGTGTTTAAAACATGTCGACGCTTTTCCTTTCTACACTTAATAAGTACGTCAGGACCATTAACCTATGATGGGTTGTTACTCCCCTGGAATCACTTTACAATTTGTACAAAGTCTTCTGTCATGACTCTTTACCAAAAAGAAATCAATATGTGACCTATAGACTCCACTCTTGTATGTGATCAAGTGCTCCTCCCGCTTCTTAAAACACTTGTTAACAATCTTAAGATTGTAAGGTAAGGAAAACTCAAGGATAGATTGCCCTTTATTATTAATCTCTCCAAAACCTAAACCACCATGAGCCCCTACATATTGCCCTGCCTCCTTACCAACATGACCATTAAGGTTCCCACCAATAAATATCTTCTCAGTAAGTGGTATGCTCTAAATCAGCCCCTCCAAATCTTCCCAAAAC
This sequence comes from Leucaena leucocephala, assembly GCA_037074615.1. Classification (NCBI taxonomy): domain Eukaryota; kingdom Viridiplantae; phylum Streptophyta; class Magnoliopsida; order Fabales; family Fabaceae; genus Leucaena; species Leucaena leucocephala. The sequence goes on along the minus strand of CM073561.1, from coordinate 4,848,198 downwards.
TTTTTATACAAAAAGCTGAAAAATTGAAATTACGTCACTTTAACCCCTTCCTTTCTTGTTCGTTCAAGAATTTATATGAACCACCATAGATATCCTCTACAGCAATGATTTCATTACCTGCATCGAAATTATAAAAGAAAGCAATCATTTCAATATACACAAGAAATAAAGATTCTAATATATGTATTAGACATTACAAAAAATATAGAAACTAAGATACAAAAAATATAGAAACTAGGATGACATAACGCACTAGGATTAACAAGTTCACAAACAGTAGTCAAGGCAGTCATTCCACTAGGGAAGCAAAAGGCTTTATCTGCGTTGTCAAGCTTTGCCATTAACCTGAAAATACAAATTTATTAGTCCAAATTAAAGAGGATGGAAAGAAGAAACAACTATGAAGTAAAAAAAAACTAGTTGTATTCACTTTTCCAAAGTAACTTGAGTAGGATTTGCCAATCTAGAATAGGCACATTCACCAAAATCTGTAGCAGAAGCCTACATGAAAAAAGTATAGAAGAACACAAGTAAAATATGAGAAGAATATCATGGAAAGAATATATACACAATTACTTAAGATTTCAGCAAGTAAAGATAATTTTCACCATTTTGAAAGTGGCAGTTTGGTAAATTGGTGTAGAGGTTGCACTATAGCGATCAAAGTCATTATGGTAATTCACTAACAGTGTAGACATGTTAGGTTCTTCGCGTTTCAGTTTCTCTACAAAACTGTCCGCTAAAGCAGGTTTGCTCTCAGTCAGCTTCTCCATTTGGATTGAACAATTTACTCTAAAACCCTTTGCATGGATGGGTCAGTTTGACTTAAGATTGATAAATCCCAAGCTCTCCCACCTTTTTCCAGAACTTGTACTCTACAACACAATAATAAAGAGAAACGTAAACATTATATTGCACGGACATAAATGTTAGTTACAAAAATAAAACCCTCCCAGCATCAATATTACCTCCAGTAACTACCTGGAATAAAGCATTTTTGGTAACGGATGCATTATTTCATACATAATGAGCCCATTAATCATATATAAGTGTTTGATAAACAACAACCTTTGTTACCTTAAAGCAGGGATTAGTAGTGACCTGAGTGACAGAAGGGCCGATGAATAGAGTTGAGGCCAATGCCATGATTGAATATCAAGAAAGAGCTAGGTTTTGGTTATAATCTATGAGGCTGTAGAGTTTCAATTTGATTATTAATCAGAGCCATGCGTGCACACACACACACACACATATATATATATACACACACCCATACGCATACATACATCTTTAGTTTTCTTTTTAATAAGAGGCGACGTAGTCAACATTATTGAAAAAGAGAGTTTTTTTTATATAAAAGAGGGCTAACTGCCCGAACGAGAAAAATCTAAAATCGAAGGGGATTAAATCCCAAACAATCATTAAAAACAAGATATTCCAAACATGGAGAGAAAAAAGATAAAGTTTCCGTAGTAGACAAACCCTTCTTAAAAGATAAAGTTTTCATAGTAGACAAACCCTTCTTAGCCAGAGCATCTACAATCGTGTTTTAAACTCTAGGAATGTGTTGGAGCTTCATATCCCAGGAACTTTGTATAAGGTTCTGTATCTATAAAACTAACAAACAAAATTTGACATTATTCCCATTGGACATCATATCAATAACATTATTAGAATCAAATTCAAGAATAAGGTTCCTAAATCCAAGATTCCAAGCCATCTTAAGACCTTTAAACACAACCTATTGCTCAGCTTCCATCATCACAGTAGTAGGAACCCATTGTACTAGTAAATCCAACAACACAATTGTAGTTAAATTATCCTCTTAAACCTGCACAAATATCTTCCAAGTATACATAATGGCCGAGTAATGATCCACAAGTTTGAAGAAGTTTGTATCAAATGAATTTTGATTCCTCTATTTCCATAAGCTCCAAATTGCAGCTCCCTAAATTAATCCCCAATTAGTAAGATCATTAATTCCTAACTCCCTCTTGAGATTTAAGGCAAACCATTCACATAAGGGAGCTCTAAAAAAATGAGAAATAATACATAGGATCAACCATTTGAGACTAAAGCTGTCTAGCACACCTGCAACTCTAAGAATATATAAAATATCCTCTGTATCTTCATTGCAGTACTGATACATTGCAGAAGTTGATGCCCACTTACTTTGCCAAACATTGGTCACTAAGCGATTATTAAATGCTATCTATATAAACACACGAATACGCTCAGCACCCTTCTATTTTCAAATATTTTTGTAAGTAGAACTATATAAATTAGTCGATTGAGGCTTGATTAGAAAATATTCACTCTTAATCATTAAAGTACCCTCATTTGTAGCATTCCAAACCATTACATCATTGTCTGCCTCTGTCATAGGTGGAATCATAATGACTAGTCTCTGAATAGAATTGCTTGGAAGAAGATCAGCAAGTTTATGGAAATCCCAAGACCCTGAATTAATCCAATCTACAACTTTGTTATTTTCTTCTTCAACTGTAAGCGGTCTAGTACACACTTCATTAAGGTTTATAGTAGGAAACAACCATTTATCTAGAAAGAAATTCACCTTTCTTCTAGGAAATAAACTTCCAAGGTACAGAATGTTCCATGTCCTTTTCAAGGGGGCTGCTTTTAGAATTGGTCATCTGGTCAAAGCAGCCCACAGTTTGATTTCAAAATTTAGGATTAAAAAACCTTCAATATCCTTTTATCCTTCTTTTACGCGTAAACTCACACGATCACCTATGTAATTATATATATTGAATTCACAACTTCCTTCTTCTAAAATTAACGACAAAGTCACTGAACCAGGAGCCTAACCAAAAATATAACTTCAATTTCAATGACAATTTATAAAATTAAAAGATCACTATTGAGACATTTTCTCCTTTAATTCTATATACGATGTTCTAGTTAAAGTATAATATCATGTTTAATAATTTTAATATTATTTTTTTATTTTTAATTTCTATATATTTATATTTAGACTTACACACAATAAGTTAATTAATGCAAAGGACCTTTGTGGACGATGGTCAAACTAATGGCTCTAGGTATGCTTGCCATTCCACAATAAGTTTGGAAAATGGTCTCTCTCGAAACGAATGTTGTCCATCTAAAAATGATGGCTTAGACTTTGACGAATCAAAGTCCAAGTCACCTGAAGACCTATAGGAAGCGGGATCTCATGAGAGGTGTTTTATGTAGTGGCGTCCTATATTTTATTTGGAAAATATAGATAAAAAAAGACAATCAATCGAAGAAGTTGTAATGGCCCTAGATATACATAGATAAATATTATAATTTTAATAAATTATATATTATTTCTTGAAATAATTTTTCAAAAGGAAGTGGATTGCTCGTTGGTTGGAGGCAGTGTTGTAAAATTTGAAGGTCTCCTGTTCGAATCCCAGCAGAGGGTAAGTGTTGTCAAATTTTTTTTATTTTTATTTTTTTAGCCACTGTGTAAAATTACCAAATTGCCCTTCTATCCTTTTAATCACAGCAACCTCTTCTTTCTACACTTTCTGTCGACAGCAGTGTGAGAGAAACAGAAGAGAAGCTTCGCGACGTGAGCCCTATTGCTGCTGTGACCGTCGTTCTCTGTTGCCTGAGTTGCTGTCACTGACACCGTGTTGCTCTGTCGTCACCGTGTTCTTCCTGGGTTCGTGGATCTCGGCAAGTGACCGTGGAGCTGGGAAGCCCTTCTTCCTCATTTTCTTTTCTGTAGTTGCGTTGCTGTGATGCTGTCACATTTTTGCTGTGGCTGTCATCGCCTTGCACTCCGGGTTACTGTAGTAGCTGCAGATCTCTGAACTCCTTCTCCGTTTCTGTGCAGTGTTGTGATGGGTTGGTGGTAAGTATAAACCACTTCTTTTCCATTGAATATTCATAGTTTGGTTGGGTGAATATGTGGTTGTTGTCCCCTGCTTGCCGAGCTGTATGGATATGAGGGAAAATGTTGAATTTGTGTGTGCTGTGGAAATCCCACAGCTGCATGTGTGAGTGGTTTCTGGGTACTGTAGCTGCCATGAAAAAATTTGAAGGGAGGACGTTGCTGCTGCTAGGTGCTGATAGGAATATATATATATGTATAGATGAATTGGGAAACTAGGAAGTTAATAGAGTTAAGAGGGAATATGTGCTTTATTTGAAAGAAAAGAAACAAGCAAGAATAAAGAGGGAAGCCGTGCTGTGTGAGGGAGTAGAAGAGATGATGTTGCAGCATATATGTGTATATATGGATATGTATATATATATATGTGAAATGCAATGCTTTCTGGATGAAATGGATGACCAAAAATATCATGGCATGGACAGTATATGCGTATATATATGTGTATATATATATGTGTGTGTGTGTGTGAAAGTAAATTGTTGGAATTAAAGGGTATAGGGAAATTGTTGTGACTGTAGCAAGTTAAGGGAAATTGACAGAAATGTGGTGAATTTTATCCCTGATGGATTATGGAGTTTGGAAAGTGAAATAAAAAAAGAATTTTTTGGAGGTTATTAATTGTGAATGCATATTTCATGGGTAGAAATAAAAGAAGCTCATGTAGATAAATGTCCTATTTTCATGAATGAAAATATTTGGAATACATAGAATTATAAAAGTATGTTATAATAACTATTATAATTGGAATTTGAGTGTTAATGTTTTATTTTTGGAAAATATAGGGAAATAAAGATAGAATGATATTATGAAGCATAGGGCAAAAGTAAATTATATTGGAGTATTGCAGGTGAGTGAATAATGTCCCATTAAAATAACATTTTTAGTAATATCTTGTGACTTGATATGTTTTATTAAAAATGTGACTTTTAAGTATGATTTACAAAAAGCAAGTTATACAAATTCATGGCTTTAATTGTTAGAAATGATTTTTCTTTCAATTGGTTTGTTAAGTGATCAAGTTTATGTGAAAAAAATGAATAAAGGGACTTTTGGAAAAAAGATTATTATAAATGTTATATTGAGTTAATTTTTTTGATAAAACATTCTTATGTGGATTTATAATTTGAATAATTGTTCTATATGCATTGAATAAAACTTTTAATATTTTATTTTGATGTTCATGCTGGGGTTTTGTGATTTTGAAATATACCTAGTGAAGATTATTGAATTTGAAAGTGTTTTGATTATTGAATGCTAAGTTGACCCCACGCATGCTTGGAAATGATTTTAGAGAGGACTGAATACAGAATGCTAGTTACTAACAGCAGTATTGTTAGTCCTTGGTGCAATATAGTTAAACCCAAGCTCGATGGATATTCGTAGGCCTCGTACTCACGCTAGATTTTTGTGGATTTTATTCTCGTGCATGGTATTCGTAAGTATGGTGCTTGCTCAATTATTAGTAAGTTTCGTACCTACGCATGTTTTGTGGCTTTGAGCCGTGCTGGATTAGTTAGTTACCCTCATGGACTATGTGTCCACGCTTGTTTTCGTTATGTTGAAGTCCTACGGAAAAATGATTATTTTGAAATGATTGTTTTAAATGAATTTCCTAAAATAAAATGTTTACCAAAATATTTGTATTTAATTATAAAATATTATTATTTACATTTAAACTTGTTAAAAATTGTTTCTTGCCGCATTTTATATTATATTTTTGGGACGTTATTCACTGGTAGATTATTTTGGCTTCAAATAGTGTTATTGACCCTATTCCTCCAGCTAAGCAGTGCAAAACATCATGTATGATCCGAAGCATTGATTTTTAGACATATCTACTTATAATGTAATTTTGAAAAGTATCTGCAGGTGATTTGAAACATTTGCAGTATATTGTAGGGTTTTTGGAAGGTCAGTTATACAAAGATAATCCTACCGAAATTCCTACAGATGACTTGTGTTTTGATTAAAATGAAACATTTATTATGATTATTATTTTAAATATTTTATTTAAGGTTTAAGGAATATGAATTTATTCATGTTATGTGCCATTCACGGCTCAAATTTCGGGATGTGATAGAATTTGGTAGTGATGTGCATGATTTGTTTTATTTGAATTCCCGTCTTAAATGATAATGACTTTAGAATTTTTATTCTTGTTTTATAATGTTTTTGTCTTAAAGTAATCATTATTCCATTCAATTTAATTGTATATAATCTAAAAGTCATATAGAAAAAGTAGTGTAATATATCTTTAATTTCATATGAACACAAAAAGAGTCTAATTTTAATTAGATTATTAATGGTTTTTAAAATAATCTTACCTTGTCAACTTTTGACTAGGGATAATATATGTAGAAGGATATTTGGGCAATTAATGTAAAGTTATTTCAATGAAACATAAATAAGTTACCCTTATCTCAGTTTCGTTCTTGTCTCGTTACTACGACCTACTTGAAGTTTTGTTGGTGGGAGATAGATTTACTTGGGAAAAGAAGGATGTCAAAGAGGGTTTGGATTGGGTATTCTGTAACCTGGATTGGGAAATTGCTCACCAAAATTACAAAGCCATGAATCAATTGCGCTTTAAATAGGATCATAGGGTGGTGGTTGTCTTGAGTGGCGAAAGACCAAATATGAAGATTTTTTCTACTCAATTTTGGTATCAAGCTGTTCTCAACATTGATACAAGGAAAACTACAAGAGACTACAGAGAATTATCTCAGTTCCAAAGTCAAGGATTTCATAGTTATCGTACCTACATATTTCACTAAATTTCAATGCCAAGCTATAAGGGATGCAACCACAGCTGTAGGCCTCAATTTATTACAATTGCTTAATGAGTCATCTGCTACTGCATTGGCATATAGGCTTTAAAAAGAGGATGGTAAGGAAGTTATTTTCGTATTTGATTTGGGGGGAGGCAAATGTATCAGTAGTAGCCATTAACAAGGACAAATTTGAGGCAATTGCGGTAAATGGAGATACATGTCTTGGGGGAGATAATATTGACGATAGAGTAGTGAACTACTTGGTGGAAGAATTTAGAAGGAAGCATAACAAGGGAATAAACTGCAAAGTCAATTACAAGGCTCATAATAGCCCGTGAGGAGTAGTAGAAGAGAACTTGATTACTAATTTTTAGAAAGTAAAAGAAGATAATAACAAAAATAAAATAAAATAAAAGTAATTGTAATGACCCTAAAAAAAATAATCATTTATGTTATTAATTTATTAAAGGATATATATACTTTTTGGCAAAAATATCACAAGAGGAATTGAATAGCTGAGTTGTTAGGGATAAAGGAGTTGAGTTTAAGATACTGAGTTTGAATCCCAGCACCTGCAAAGTGGGATTTTATTTTTCTGCCACGGTATGAAATTACCAAACTGCCCTTCTGTCTTTTTTTTTAAAAACTCCCGTCATCTCTTCTTTCCTCATTCCTGATCACAGCAGTGAGCGAGAGAGAGGAAGCAGAGTAAAAATAGTCGAGAATCTTCATGAGCTCCTGAAGCCATCATCACAGTGATTTCATCTCTTATGTGCTGCTGTCGCTGGTGACTATCGCCGTCATGGTGTGCTTCTCCACTGCTTAGATCTTGGTCGTGGGGGAGGGGAAGGTCAGAGTGTCTACAGTGGCACCTGGTCCTGTTAACCTCCGCTGTCCAGGCTACTGTCATCTGGGCCGTCGCTTTATGTGTTGTTGCTATTGTCACAAGTCGTCATCACGCTGTGACATTCCGGTTATGGCTACTGTCGCCTTTCATGTTTGGTTATTGTAGTAGCTGCAGTTCCCAGAGCTCATTTTCTGCGTCTACGCAGATTTGTTGTGATTTGATGGTAAGTATAAGCCACTTGCCTTCCATTGAACATTTATAGCTGTGTGTGGGTGTATGATTTATTTTCTGCTTGCTTTTGTCTGCCAAAGTCGTGAAGGAATGAGGGTGGAGGAATGGAATTGTATGAGGGTTGTGAACTGTTGTGGCACCTGAAGCTGTGTGTGGGTGAGTTAATAATTGTGTGTCCTTGCTTGTTGAGCTGTGATGGAGGTGAGGGAGAAGGTTGGATTTTTGTGGCTGTAGAAACTGTGGAGCTGGTTGTGTGTGTAGTTACTGGTACTTTAGCTGCAGTGGAAAAAAATATGGAAAGGAAGGACATAGTTGTTGATAGGTGCGAAGAGAAATATATATATATATATATATATGTATAAATGAATTGGGAAGTTAGGAAGTTAATTGAGTTAAGTGGGACTATGTGTTTTATTTGGAAGAAAAGAAAAGAAAGAAGAAAGAATAAAGAGGGAAGCCATGCTATGTGAGGGAGTAGAAGTGATGATGTTGTAGCTTATGTGTATATATGCATATGTGTGTGTGTGTGAAATGCTCATAAGTAGATGAAGCTCAAAAGCTTTTTGATGAGATGCATGACGATAAAAAATATATATATCATGGCATGGATAGCATATGCTTATATATATAAATATAAATATATATATATATATATATGAAAGTAAATTGTTGGAATTTTGGAGGCTATTAGTTATGATTGCATGTTTCATGTTTGGTATAAAAGAAATGAATAGTAATTTCTAATGGAATGTTTTACTTATGAAAAATTTAGGAAAATAAAAAGAGAATATTATTCCAAAGAATATAGCATGAGTAAACTATGTTAGAATATCACATATGAGTGAATAATGTCCTCTAAAAATAATATTTTTAATAATAACTTGTTGTTATTTAATATATTTCATTTAAAGGGTTAATTTTTAAATATAATTTACGAAAAACAAGTTATATGAATTCACAGCTTTAATTATTAGCAATGGTTTTTCTTCCAATTGGGTTATTGAGTGATCAAGTTTATGTGATAAAATGAATAAAGGGAGTTTTGGAACAAGAATGTTATGAATGTTATATTAAGTTAATTTTCTCGATGAAACATTCTTATGTTCTCATAATTTGAATAATTATTTCATATGCATTAAATAAATCTCTTGATATTTTATTTTAATGTTCATGCTAGGGTTTTGATATTTTGAAGTATTCTTAGTGAAGATTATTGCATTATAAAGTGTTGTGATCATTAAATGCCAAATGGACCACACGCATACTAGAAAGACTTTCAGAAAAGATTGAATGCAGAACGATGGTTACTAACAATAGTACTATTAGTCATTGGTGCACCATGGTTAAACTCGACCTCGATGGATATTTGTGAGTCTCGTACTCGCGCCGGTTATTCGTGAGATTTATTCTCGTGCCTGTTTCTCGTAGGTCTCGTACCTGTGCCTGTTATTCATGGGTCTTGTACTTACGCTTGTTTCATGGCCTCGTACTACGCTTGAGTACTTACCCTCATGGATTGTGTGTCCATGCCTATTTTCGTGTCCTCAAGCCGCACCAGATTGGTTAGTTATCCTCATAGACTGTGTGTCTACACCTATTTTCATTCTATTGAAGTCCTACGGAAAAAGAATTGTTTTGAAAGGATTATTTTAAAGGGATTTTCTGAAATAAAATGTTTTATTGGAATATTGAATTTAATTACAAAGTGTTATTATTTGCATTTAAACATGTTGAAATTGTTTCTTTCTACATTTTAAATTATATTTTTGGGACGTTATTCACGAGTAGATTATTTTGGCTTCAGATAGTGTTGTTGATCCTATTCCTCTAGCGAAGCAATGAAGAGCCTTACGTCCTATCCAAAGTATTATTTTTGGCATATCTACTTATAATATAATTATAAATTTATGAAATACTTATATTATCTTGGTAAAAGTTTAGATGCTCCACCTAGTCTGTGGATAAGATTCTAGTTATTTTGAAAACGTTTATAGGTGTTTGAAACATTCGCATCCTATTGTAGGATTTTCATTAGGTCAGTTATACAAAGACAATCCTGTCAAAAATCCTACAAAGGACTTGCCTTTTGATAAAAATGGAATATATATTATGATTATTGCTTTAAATGTTTTATTTAAGGTTTTAGACTTAAGGAATATGAATTTGTTCATATTTTATGCCAGTCATGGCTCAAATTTTGGGATGTGACAATTTTGGGTTGATTATAACTAAGTAGAGAATGGGTACTTCAGTGGGGTCTCAATTATCATTATAAACCTAGGCATAATTATAATTGAGGAATCATTGAAGGCCTTTTTAGGAAATTTAAAAGTGTTTTATTTTCTTATTGTATCAAGAATCTATTTTCCTTTAAAATTGAATATTTTCTATGTTTGTGGTGTATAGTTAAATGCCACCTAAATGTCTACTAGTTGGAAAAAGCTATAGAAATGATAAGGCTTTAGATAGAGGCTCTGTTCAGCAAAGTGGGTTGCCCCTAGAGGCAGAAGACAAGATCATAAAAGAGCTAGGACTAGGGGAGGTCAACCCTTTAGACCTCTTCAAGAGATCCTATCTAAAGCTTAATTATCTAATCCACAATCTCCTAAAATCTCTACATCATCTAGACACGATACTCTAGAAAAGACACATAATATTATTGAGGAGGATAATATTGCAGTTACGTTGTCATAATTCATTAAGTTGGATCCTCCTAATTTCACAGGTTTTTATTCTTGAGAAGAACCTATGGAATTTCTGGAAGGTATTGAGAAGAGGTGCAGAGCTCTGAGATATCCTGATATTCAGTATGTGGAGTTTGCTTTATTCGATTAGAAGGGATAGCTAATGCCTGGAGCAAAATAGTACCTAGTTTATAGGGAGATAAAGTGTTGTCATTGTCATGGGCTAACTTCAAAGATATTTTTTTAAGCGATATCTTCCTCAAAGTAAAAAGGATGCTAGAATCAAAGAGTTTCTATTGTTGAAATGTACTTTAGGAATGACAGTAGCTGAGTATGATAGGAAGTTCAATGAGCTTTCTTCTTATGCATCGACATTGATTCCTTTGGAGAAGGATAGGATTGACATATTCATTTAGGGATTATCGATATATATACATGATGTTGTGGCCCCTATGTTGAATCATTTTGCTTCTTATGCTGATATAGTGGATTGTGCTTTAAGAATTAAGCTGAGGCACATTGAAGAAGAAGGGGTTTCTAAGAAGAAGAAGATAGGAAGTGGAAGATTCCAAGGGTCTTCGTTTAAAGGGAATTGCTCTCAGGCCAATCCCATCATTTGCTATGCAGCTAGTGCCTAAATCTTATGGACCCTCAGTGGGCGCTTCAGATCTGAGACCTAAATTTGGAGGTGCTAGACCTCAACCTATTGTGAGCCAGTCTAATTATTCAAAGTCTCCTTATACTATTTGTGGGAATTATCATTCAGGAGTCTGTCATAAGGCCTCAGGTGTTTGTTATGGGTGTAGACAATCGGGTCATATGAAAAAGAGTATTCATTCACCCCGCCAACTTCAAGTTATGGATAAGCTTAACCTTCTCCCTGCCCTACAACTTTTGTAGCCCCGTCTATTAGAGCAACTTCTACCTTAACAAGTAGAGGTACATCAGGAAGACCTTTAGGAAAAAGGGAACAACCTTCTCCAAGGCAAGGCTAAACAAGGGTGTATGCTATGACGAGGCAAGATGCTCAGGCCTCTAATGCTATGGTTACAAGTATTATCACTATATGTTTTCAAAAAGCTTATGCATTATTTTACCCTGGATTGACACATTCTTATGTTTTAGTATATTTTCCTAAAAGGTTGGGTAAAGATTTTGCCAAACTTGATTGTCCTTTTTTGATTGCTACCCCGGTCGGGGAATCTTTGTCAGTTTCACAGGTGTATAAATCTTATGAAGTGTCTTTTAAGGAAAGAGAAAGTCTTATTGATTTAATGATTCTTGACATGATTGATTTTGATATGATATTAGGCATGGATTGGTTAGCCTCTTGTTATGCTACTGTTGATTGCCACTTGAAAGTGGTAAAATTTAATATTCCAGGAGAAACTCCTTTTGTGTTGCGAGAGAATGAAGTAGAAAGCCTAACTAACTTGATCTCTACTTTAAAAGCCTAACAATTTTGATATAGGGTTGTCGGGGGGTTTTAGCTGTAGTAAAAGATGTTGATAAGCTTACAGTTAACTTATATCAAATTTCAATTGTTCGGGAATTTCCTGGCATCTTTCAGGAGGAATTTTCTAGTTTACCTCTAGATAGAGAAATAGAATTTGGTATTAATGTCACTTCTGGCACTCAGCCAATTTCTATTCTGCCTTATAGGATGGCACCCTCAAAGTTAAGGGAAAAACTCAGTTGCAAGAACTATTAGATAAGGGGTTTATTCGACCCAACACTTCTTCTTGGGGTGTACTAGTGTTGTTTATGAAAAAGAAATATGGATCTTTGAGGTTGTGTATTGATTACTAATAGCTTAATAAAGTGACAATAAAGAATAGGTACCTGTTGCCGCGCATTGATATTTTTTTTTACTAGTTGCAAGGAGCACAGTATTTTTCAAAGGTAGACTTACGATTAGGGCATCATCAATTAAAGATCAAGAAGGAAGATATTCCAAAGACCGTATTTAGAACTCTCTATGGTCATTATGAATTTTTAGTAATGTCTTTTGGTTTGACAAATGATCCTGTAGCATCCATGGACTTAATGAATTGAGTATTCAGAGCATTTCCTGATAAATTTGTAATTGTGTTTATTGATGATATCTTAGTATATTCCAAGAGTATGGGGGAGCATGAACATCATTTGCAGTTAGTATTACAAATGTTAAGAGAGCAACAGCTTTATGCTAAGTTTTCTAAATGTAAATTATGGTTAACTGAAGTCACTTTCTTGGGGCACGTGGTGTCAAAAGATAGGGTTCAAGTTGATCCTAGCAAAGTTGAGGCAGTTAAAAGTTGGCCATGACCTACAACAGTTACAGAGATTCACAGTTTCTTGGGCCTCGCAGGATATTACTGCTGTTTTGTGAAGGATTCTCAAAAATAGCCACTCCATTGATAAGGTTAACTCAGAAGAATGTGAAATTTGTTTAGGATGATAAGTGTGAGGAAAGTTTTAAAAGTTAAAGGAGTCTTTGACTTCTGCTCTAGTTTTAAGCTTACCTTCAGGAGTTGGAGGGTACACAGTGTATTGTGATGCTTCTCGAATTAGTTTTGGCTGTGTATTAATGCAAAATGGGCAAGTAATTGCTTATGCCTATAGAAAAATTAAGATGCATGAACAAAATTATCTAACTCATGATTTAGAAATGGCCACAGTGGTGTTTGCTTTAAAGATCTAGAAACATTATCTGTATGGTTAAACTTGTGAAATCTTCACTAATCATAAAAGTCTCAAGTACATTTTTTTAGCAGAAGGATCTGAATCTCAAACAGAGAAAAGGGATGGAATTGTTAAAATATTATTATTGTACAATTCTATACATCCTGCCAAAGCAAATGTGGTAGTTGATATGTTAAGCAGAAAGTCTTTGGGTGGCTTGGCACATATAAATGTTGAAAAAAGACCGCTAGGGCAGGAAATTCATAAAGTGGAGCAAGAGATAGTCGCGTTTGAAATTGTTAATAGAGGAGCGTTTTTAGGTCATTTGCAGGCTCATCCCTCTCTAAATGAACAAATTAAGGAGGTTCAGCACTTTAATCTGAGATTATGCAAGTTGTGAGATTTGGCCAAAGAGGGAAGTAACATAGAATTTGTTATTCACAATGAAGGTGTTTTGAGATACAATGGTAGGATTTGCGCCTCAAGTTCATGATTTGAGAAAACAAATTTTGGAAGAAGCTCATCATTTGGCTTATACTATTCACCATGGAGTCACTAAGATGTATCAAGATTTGAAGTTATTTTATTGGTGGCATAGTATGAAGACTTATGTGACAAACTTTATTGCACATTATTTAGTGTGTCAACAAGTTAAAGTGGAGCATCATAAGCCTACAAGACCATTGCAACGATTGGAAATACCTGAGTAGAAATAGGAAAATATAGCAATGGATTCTATCGTTGGTTTACCCTGTACTACTAGAGGCTTTGACTCTATCTGGGTGATTGTTGATAGGTTAACAAAGTCTGCTCATTTCCTTCTAGTGAAAATGACTTATAGTATGGCTAGATATGCTGAACTTTATATTGCTAAGATTTTGAGATTGCATGGAGTTCTAGTATCTATCATTTCAAACAAAGGACCCCAATTCACTTCTCAATTATGGTAGTCATTTCAAAAAGCATTGGGTACTCAATTGAATCTAAGCACTTCTTTTTATCCTCAAACTGATGGGCAATCCAAGAGAATAATCAAAATACTTGAGGATATGTTTAAATCCTGTATCATAGATTTTGATAAAAAATGGGATAATCAATTGCCACTAGTGGAATTTTCCTATAATAATAGTTATCAATCAAGTATTCAAATAGCACCATTTGAAGCATTATATGGAAGACAATGTAGGTCTCCAATTGGATGGCTTGAAGTTGGTGACAAACAGATTTTTGGACCAGATTTGGTTTAGGATGCTAAAGAAAAGGTGAAAGTAATTCAACAAAGGTTATTGACATCTCAGAGCTACCAAAAATCTTATGTAAATATCGTCGTAGAGAATTGGAATTCATGGTTGGGGATAAAGTATTTTTAAAAGTGTCACCAATGAAAGGTGTCATGAGATTTGGGAAGAAAGGCAAACTCAGTTTGAGATATATTGGTTCCTTTGAGATCTTAGACAAAGTGGGTATTGTAGCTTATCGATTAACCCTACCACCAAAGTTATCGAGAATTCATCTGGTGTTTCCTGTGTCGCTACTATAGGAATATCTGTATGATCCCTCTCATATCGTTGAATATTAAGAGGTTCATGTAAATGAAGACTTGTCGTATGATGAGTATCTAGTAGCTATTATTAATAGACAAGTAAAGAAGTTAAGATAAAAGGAAATTCCTTCACTGAATGTGTTATGGAGAAATCATTTAGAGGAAGAAGCTACTTGGGAAATTGAGAGTGAGATGTGGAGCAAGTACCCACAGTTGTTTGAGAATTGATGTGAGCATATTTTCCAATTGGAATGACCAAATTTCTTAAGAAGGGAAGAATGTAATGAATTTAGAAAAAATAATTAGTTATGTTATTAATTTATTAAAGGATATATATATATATATATATTCTGGTAGGAATATCAGAAAAGGAATTGAATAGTTAAGTAGTTAGGGATAGAGGAGTTGAGTTTAAGGTAGCACCAGCAAAGTGGGATTTTATTTTTTTACCACTGTAAGAAATTACCAAACTGCCCTTTTGTCTTTTTTTAAAAAACTCCCATTATCTCTTCTTTCCTCATTCTTAATCACAACCGTGAGCAAGAGAAAGGGAGCAGAGTGAAATAGCTAAGAATCTTCACGAGCTCCTGAAGCCATTGTCCTCATGATTTCATCTCTTATATGATGCTGTTGCCGGTGACTATCGCCGCCGTGATGTTCTTCTCCACTATTCAAATCTTGGCCGTGGAGGAAGGGAAGGTCAGAGTGTCTACAGTGATGCCTGGTCCTATTAACCTCCGTCATCCAGGCTACTGCCTTCAGCGTCGTCGCTTTGCATGCTATTACATTGTCACAAGTTTTCATCAAGCTGTGACATTCCTGCTGTGGCTGCCATTGCCTTTCATATTTGGTTACTGTAGCAGCTACAGTTCCCAAAGCTCTTTCTCTGTCTCTTTGTAGATTTGTTGTGATTTTGTGGTAAGTATAAGCCGCTTCCCTTCCATTGACCATTCATAGTTGTGTGTGGGAGTATGATTTATTTTTTGCTTGCTTTTGTCTGCCAAAGTTGTGAGGGAATGAGGGTGGACGAATGGAATTGTATGAGGGTTATGAACTGTTGTGGCACCCGAAGCTGTGTGTGGGTGATTTAATGATTATGTGTCCCTGCTTGCTGAGCTATGATGGAGGTAAGGGAGAAAGTTGAATTTTTGTGGCTGTGGAAACTGTGGGGCTGGGTATGTGTGTAGTTCCTGGTACTATACCTGCCATGGAAAAAAATATGGAAAGGAAGGGCACGGTTGCTGATAGGTGCTGATAGAAATATATATGTATAGATAAATTGGGAAGTTAGGAAGTTAATTTATTTAAGTGGGACTATGTGTTTTATTTGGAAGAAAAGAAAGAAAGAAAAAAGAATAAAGAGGGAAGCTATTCTATGTGAGGGAGTAAAAGAGATGATGTTGCAGCTTATGTGTATATATGGATATGTATATGTATATATATATAGTGAAATAATCACATGTAGATGAAGCTCAAAAGCTTTTTGATGAGATGCATGACGAAAAAAATATATATCATGACATGGATAGCATATGATTATATATATAAATATATATATATATATATATATGAAAGTAACTTGTTGGAATTTTGGAAGGCTATTAGTTATGATTGCATGTTTCATGTTTGGTATAAAAGAGATGAATAATAATTTCTGATAGAGTGTTTTACTTATGAAAATTTTAGGAAAATAAAGAGAGAATATTATTCCAAATAATAGAGCAGGAGTAAGCTAGATGGATATTCGTGAGTCTCGTACTCGCGCCGGTTATTCGTGAGATTTATTATCGCGCCTGTTATTCGTGGGTCTCGTACCTGTACTTGTTTCATGGCCTCGTGCTACGCTTTGTTACTTTCTCTCATGGACTATATTTCCTCGCCTATTTTCTTGGCCTCAAGCCACGCCGGATTGGTTAGTTACCCTCATAGACTGTATCCACGCTTGTTTTCATTCTATTGAAGTCCTACGGAAAAAATGATTGTTTTGAAAGGATTGTTGTAAATGGATTTCTTGAAATAAAATGTTTTACTGGAATATTGCATTTAATTACAAAGTGTTATTATTTGCATTTAAACATGTTGAAATTGTTTCTTTCTGCACTTTAAATTATATTTTTGGGACATTATTCACGAGTAGATTATTTTGGCTTCAGATAGTGTTGTTGATCATATTCCTCTAGCTAAGCAGTGAAGAGCCTCACGTCTGATCCAAAGCATTGTTTTTGGCATATCTACTTATAATGTAATTATAAATTTATGAAATACTTGTATTATTTTGTTAAAAGTTTAGATGCTCCCCTAGTCTATTAATAAGATTCTGGTTATTTTGAAAACGTTTGCAGGTGATTTAAAACATTCTCATCTTGTTGTAGGATTTTTAGAAGGTCAGTTATACAAAGACAATCCTGCCAAAATTCCTACAGAGGACTTGCCTTTCGATAAAAATAGAATATATATATATATATATATATATACTATGATTATTGCTTTAAACATTTTATTTAAGTGTTTAGGCTTGAGGAATATGAATTTGTTCATATTCTGTGCCAGTCAAGGCTCAAATTTTTGGACATAACAGTAATAATATATAAGACGAGTGTTCCCAAGGATTGATGCTGTCACGTCCCAAAATTTGGATCGTGACTGGCACAGAATATGAATAATTTCATATTCTGAAAGCCTAAAATATTCGAATTTCCATAACGTTTTCCAAAATAAAAGAAAAGCTTTTCTAAGGTCTATGTGGAGCTTTACCCTTTTCAAAATAATACAAGTTCTTAAGAAAAGTAATTATATCAAAAAGTAGTATTTGTCAACATAACGCTTCAGATTATCAGCGAGGCTCTTTACTGCTCAGCGGGAGGATTAGAATCACCAGCGCTATCTGAAGCCAAATAGTCTACTCGTGAATAACGTCCCAAAAACATGATTTAAAAGAATGTGGAAATAAACAATGCATAAACATGCTAAAAATGTATTTCATAATATCTCTTAATTTGATGCAAACATTTCCGTAAACATTTATATATCAGGGAAAATATCAATCTGAAGTAACCATTTCAAATCAATCTGAAATAACAATGTCAAATCAATATGAAATAATCATTTAAAACTATAATCCTTCTGTAAGACTTTAACAGAACAAAAACAGACGTGGACACACAGTCCACGAGGGTAAATAACCATTCTGGTGGCTCAAGGCCACAAACTGTCACGAGAATGAATCCCACGAAATAATTCTGGTGGCTCAAGGCCACAAACTGTCGAGCTCGAGTAACCAATGTGCACCAAGGGCTAACAGTACTGCTGTTAGCAACCAGCGTTCTGTATTCCATCCTAAAACGTTTCCATCATGTGGGGTTTATTTCACATGAAATAATCTCAATCGTTTCAATGCTATAACCATTGGTAAAAACCACTTTGAATTTCCAAAACCCCAGCATGTACAATTAAAATCAAGTTACTGTAAAATCATATGAAATTGGCATAAGAATATGTTTCATGAATAATCATCATTTCAATACAACTTTTGTCAAACTCTTTATAAAAGCTTATTCATTCATTTTCGTACATAATCATAGTTCCTTTGTAAACCAATCGAAAGAAAAATCATTTCTAACGATTTAAACCATACTTTCGTAAAATTTGCTTTTCAAAATTCATATTTAAAATTCAACATTTGAAATGACAATGCATTTGAAAATATAAATTTTAGGGAACGTTATTCACTCACCTGCTATTCTTCCAAATATATAATGACTTACTCTTATCTAGCCACTCCCCAAATACATATCATTCCTCCTTCATCTGCCTTTGATGTACATTCCTAATGTTCCAAAACAAAAAGGTTATTACTCTAAATTTATGTAAGATATACATAATATCTTATTTATTATAGTTATTAACTCTTTGATTATATACATCATCCACCTTTCAATTTGTCTCATAGCAAAGCCATTTCCATCACTTTCATTGAAAAAAATAAATAAATCAAATTTTACCGTATAAGAGTGCATCAACTTAATTCATACCTACTACCTTTAGATTAATGTCTTAATATTCTAACTAAATTTATGTTCTCTAAATTATTTATCAATGATTTCTATCTTCTTAATAAACACAACCAACAAAATAATACAATATTGCAATACCATATGCATATATCTATATCTATATATACATATATAGATACATATATCAGAACAGCCAACGCTTGCACTTTTAACTTCAACATTTCAACTTCAAAATATCATTCCAGCATATACTCAAACACACACACAATCAACTCACATTCAGCAGTAGGTTCTTCTTCTTCTTTTTCAAAATAGAACTACCAAACAACACTATAACAGCATATATATATTATTTTTCAGTTTCAAAACCAGAATAGTAGCGTCCTGCTCCCTCTAAATATCGATTTTAAATAATACACCTAACAATGTTATATCCCTACTACATAAAAATCATACATCAGTACCATAACAGCATTTATATATTTATATATATATATTTCAGCTTCACAACCAAAACAGCAGCAAAATCACAACCCAGAACGGAATAACACATGCAACAACCTCTAACTATGATCTCTTACATCATTAAGTATATTTACTCTTTTTAAGTTTGGAAAAATTTCCAGCTTCAAAAATTTGGAACCCACAGCTCCCCATTCACTTGCATACAAACGCAGCAAGCTATAACACATGTTTACCTACAGCAGCATCATATACATACATATACACGTGTGCCAAAACAGTAAAATTCCTTATCTTTCCTCCTTTCTTCCTATCATTTCCCCACATGCAACCACCCAACAGTAAGCTTCTATATGTAGATACTATATGATACTAACATACTAACAAAGACAACAGCACAACAATGTCACTGAAGAGCACCCACACTTAGTCCTTAACCCTTTTTCAACATCATATCATCACTGACCCAAGTAACACCACAGAAATTGAAAATCCAGCACAACAGCAATATGTATTCTCCACGTCACTCACACAGACTGCCCAGGCACAACATCACAGCACCCACATTCACAGCATAGTATACATATACGCACGTTCACCATAAAAAAATTAGAGCACACAGAGAAATTCAATCAATACCCACGACCCATGTTCCTTCCTGATCAGTAACACACAGAGTCGAACACCCCAAGCATTCACCATCAAAGAATTTCAAAACACCATGGCTTAAGATTCTAACATATTGAACTCCTATCTCAGCCAGTTTACACCACAATAGAGCACGACTTGCACCAAACACATTTCCAACTGAAAACTAGATTTCAAATTCTTAAGCATTATTACTTAATCACTAAGTGATTTCATCTCGGAGCTCCCCACACAGCAGAAGAACTAGTGAAAAGTGAAGAAGCAAACCTTTGAACCTCTGCGACAACGGCCTCCTCCTCTCAAAGAAAAACAGCAGCAGCAATAGCAAGTCTGCACAACACAATGGTGACGAAGATAGGTGAACCCAACAGTTGAGAGTTTCAGCAATGTTGACTGCCAAGCACTCCTACCTCCTGCGATGCTCCCCCGAATTCCCTTCTCGCTTTATTTATTGGAAAGCGGTACCTTCAGATGATGGGACAATTCCAATGGCGATGACACAACAGGAGAAATTGGGGAAGCACGGCATCGATTTCCTATCACGTGAAGCATCGTTACTGCTCTCGCTGCTCTACGCGTCTGTGCCGCCGTTGAGTTTAGAGAAAAATGGAGAAAGGGGGTACGGTTCAGCAAAGAAAAAGGGGAGGGGTCGTTTCACGCTGTAGAGAGAAAGGAAAAAAAAATATTCACTTCTTGCAGCTATCAGGGTTCAAACTTGGCACCTCAGGGTATAACTCACTCTGCTTAACCACACAACTGACCTGTACACATTGGAATTTTTTTTTTTGCATTAAATATATATAACCCTTTGTTAAATTAATTTTATCTATTAAATTTTTCAGGCCATAACAGAGGCATTGCTATTATCGTTCAATAATACATTGGAGTTATAACCATTATATATGCTAAGTCCTTATCATGCAAAACCCTAAGGCAACCACCATGGTCATAATTAAACAATCCACAATTATACATAGATCTTAGCGTATAATTGTATCAAGAATTACTAATGAAGATCCATTTAGCATGTGATAAATTAAACAAAAAATAATTTATTCAAATAACATAGATACTAGATTGAAAACCCTATAACTAAACATGTGAACCCAATATGAATAATTATAAAAGGAAACTAAATATATTAAATAAAGAACATTAAATCATAAATTAAAAAAATAAATCATAAGAGTTTGATCACATAGGTGTCTTAACTAAGACCCTAGATCCAACATATACAAATCTAAATACTTAAATCTAGGAAATCATAAATTTACATAAAGAAAATATCAAAACATAAAATTATTCAACTTCTAACTTTAAAGCTCAGAAACTTAAGCTACTACATCTTTCCTCAAGAACTTAGAAGGAAAATGATAGAATTGTGAAAAAGATATATTATTGGATTTATTTTGATTTTCTATAATTAGATATATTATAATTTCCTCATTCAATTTAATAATTTCCCTATTAACCTTCCTCATATATAATTATGTAGTAGTTAATGTATGTCGTAGTTATCATTTATTTATTTTTTCTAATTGTTTAAAATATATAAAAGTAAATTACCTTCATACAAATCAATTTAATCAAGAGAAATAATAAAATCAATAAAAATATAAGAAAATAATATTTTTAATTATTTAATTCATATAATCAATTAAAATAAAAATGATCAAAACTACGGATTTATCATACACCCAATCCAAACGCTCTTTCACATCCTTCTTTTCCCAAGTAAATCTATCTCCCACCACCAAAACTTTAAGTAGATAACAGTAAGGAGACAAGAACGAAACTGAGATAAGCGAAATATATTTATGTCTCATTGAAATAACTTTACATTAATTGCCCAAATATCCTTCTACATAAATTATCCCTAGTCAAAAGTTGACAAGGTAAGATTATTTTAAAAACCATTAATAATCTAATTAAAATTAGACTCCTTTTGTGTATACATGAAATTAAAGATATATTACACTACTTTTTCCTGATGATTTTTAGATTATATACAATTAAATTGAATGGAATCATGATTACTTTAAGACAAAAACATTATAAAACAAAAATAAAAATTCCAAAGTCATTATCATTTAAGACGGGAATTCGAATAAAACAAACCATGCACATAACTCCCAACTTCTTCAATTGATAGTCTTTTTTAATCTATATTTTCCAAATAAAATATAGGACGCCACTCTATAAAACACCTCTCAGGAGATCCCAGTTCCTATAAGTCTTCAGGTGACTTGGACTTTGATTCGTCAAAGTCTAAGCATCATTCTTAGAAGGAAAACAGTCGTTTCTATAGAGCCCAATTTTCAAACTTACTGTGGCCTGGCAAGCATACATAAAGCCATTATTTTGACCATCGTCCACAAACTTCCTTTGCATTAATTAACTCATTGTGTGTGTCTAAGTCTAAATATAAATATATAGAAATTAAAAATAAAAAATCAATATTAAAATTATTAAGCATGAGATTATACTTTAACTAGAACATCGTATATAGAATTAAAGGAGAAAATGCCTCAATAGTCATCTTTTAATTTTATCAATTGTCATAGAAATTGAAGTTATATTTTTGGTTAGGCCCCTGGTTCAATGACTTCGTCGTTGATTTAGATGTAGGAAGTTGTGAATTCAATATATATAATTACATAGTGACGTGTGAGTTTACGCGTAAAAGAAGGATAAAAAGATATTGAAGGTTTTTTAATCCTAAATTTTGAAATTAAACTGTGGGCTGATTTGACCAGATGACCAATTCTAAACGCAGCCCCTTGAAAGGGACATGTGAACATTCTGTACCTTGGATCATCTTTCTTTTTCAATAATGTTGACTACGTCGCCTCTTATTAAAAACAAAAAACTAAAGATGGTAAGTGTGCGTATGGGCGTGTATATATATGTGTGTGCATGGCTCTGATTCAGAATAAAATTGAAACTCCAAAGCCTCATAGATTATAACCAAAACCTAGCTCTTTCTTGATATTCAATCATGGCATTGGCCTCAACTCTATTCATCAGCCCTTCTGTCACTCAGGTCGCTACTAATCCCCGCTTTAAGGTAACAAAGGTTGTTGTTTATCAAACACTTATATATGATTAATGGGCTCATTATGTATGAAATAATGCATCCGTTACCAAAAATGCTTTATTCTAGGTAGTTACTGGAGGTAATATTGATGCTGGGAGGGTTTTATTTTTGTACCTAACATTTATGTGCGTGCAATATAATGTTTACGTTTCTCTTTATTATTGTGTTGTAGAGTACAAGTTCTGGAAAAAGGTGGGAGAGCTTGGGATTTATCAATCTTAAGTCAAACCGACCCATCCATGCAAAGGGTTTCAGAGTAAATTGTTCAATCCAAACGGAGAAGCTGACTGAGAGCAAACCTGCTTTAGCGGACAGTTTTGCAGAGAAACTGAAACGCGAAGAACCTAACATGTCTACACTGTTAGTGAATTACCATAATGACTTTGATCGCTATAGTGCAACCTCTACACCAATTTACCAAACTGCCACTTTCAAAATGGTGAAAATTATCTTTACTTGCTGAAATCTTAAGTAATTGTGTATATATTCTTTCCATGATATTCTTCTCATATTTTACTTGTGTTCTTCTATACTTTTTTCATGTAGGCTTCTGCTACAGATTTTGGTGAATATGCCTATTCTAGATTGGCAAATCCTACTCGAGTTACTTTGGAAAAGTGAATACAACTAGTCTTATTTTTTTACTTCATAATTGTTTCTTCTTTCCATCCTCTTCTACTTGGACTAATAAATTTGTATTTTCAGGTTAATGGCAAAGCTTGACAATGCAGATAAAGCCTTTTGCTTCACTAGTGGAATGACTTCTTTGACTGCTGTTTGTGAACTCGTTAATCCTGGTGTGTTTTGTCATCTTAGTTTCTATATTTTTTGTAATGTCTAATACATATATCAAAATCCATATAATTTTATTTTCATTATATAAATATAACAAGGACTACTTGTGTACATATCTTCTCATAGTTTCCATCAGAGATTCTTGTGTATACTGAAATGATTGCTTTCTTTTATAATGTCGATGCAGGTGATGAAATCATTGCTGTAGAGGATATCTATGGTGGTTCATATAAATTCTTGAACGAACTACTTTCTAGAAAGGAAGGAGTTAAAGTGACGTAAGTTCAATTTTTCAGCTTTTTGGATAAAAAGATTTTTTTTTACCTATGGAGTAATGGATTATGGAAACAAATAGTCGCTGGATTGATTTCTAAAAGATGATGATGTTGCGATGCTTGCATCCACAGAAAAGTAGATACAACTGATCTAGAGAATGTGGAGGCTGCTATGGGAATTAATACTAAGTTGATCTGGCTAGAGAGTCCTAGCAATCCTCAGATGAAAATATCTGATATTCGAGTAAGCTATTTTTATATAGTTCTTATTAAAATTCTGATATTCCTATGTAATTTTTATATAATTCTTACGTGAACCCATTCTCAAATAATAATATGTATTATATGTACAGTTTAAGTATGGAATTCTTTTAAATGTTAGAATTTCATATTTTCCTTATTAATGTCCAGAGAATATCAGAGATTGCTCATGCACATGGTGCTATTGTACTGGTGGACAATAGTGCAATGTCCCCCGTGTTAAGTCAGCCATTAGACCTTGGTGCAGGTATTATTCAATCCCCCTTGTTAATGAAGCATAAATCATATTTAAAAACTTAATAACAAGCGTGCATATTATTGCTTGTTAATGCTCTTAATAATGTTCTCTTTTCAATTTTTGTGTGCAGAATTAGAGTTTTATTCAAGGAAAAAATAAATTATTTTAACTTCTATTGTCACCGTAGGAATTTGTTTAGAACTAACACCCTATGTGTATTACCCATTAAACCAAATAAAAACAGAAAGAAATTTCTATTAAGTTACAGTTATTATTTTCTTTTTCCAGATATTGTAATGCATTCAAATACCAAGTTTGTTGCTGGAAATAGTAGTGTCCTTGCGGGTAGCCTTGCTACGAGAGATGAAGGGTAGGATCTCTTATTCTTTGTGTTAAATTTGTTTTATGTCGTGAGTTATTTCCTATAGAAACTTATTCCCTAATTTGGCTTTCTTTTGGTAAAGGTTGGCAAAAAAGTTGGAGTCTTACAGAAATACAACTGGTGTTGCCTTGTCTCCATTTGACTCCTGGCTCTGTTTGGAAGGAATTAAAACAATGGCTCTGCGAGTTAAAGAGAAACAGGTGCTTTATAAAATTGTTTATTTGCATGGCCACTTATACGAAAATATGTATTCTTATGAATTATAATACATAAAACTTTTGGAGAGAGTTGTTAATATTCTGAACTAAAACTTGTTCGGACCTCCTATGAAGCCTGTCCCCTATATAATATGGTTTTCCTATGTTTTTTTTGGATTTTTTTAAAATCATACAGTGTGGTTTTGCATAGAGTAATGAGTTTTGATTAATTGTACCTTTCAAGATTAAATAGTATCCCTAAAGCTTCCAATTTAAAGTGTTAGTGACAATGTCATTATTTAGTTATATAAAATAATAATAATACTAAATTAGAGCCAACATGTTATATTTTGCAGAGTAATGCACAAATTGTTGCTGAGTTTCTTGCCTCCCATCCTCGAGTAAATAAAACAATGTATCCTGGCCTTTCTAGTCATCCTGGCTATGAATTGCACCAATCTCAGGTATGCTTTATATTCTAAAATTTAATATTAATTTTTGATATGTTTGAAATTATTTCATTTATTAATGGAGTTACTATTTCCCAGGCAAACGGGCCAGGATCTGTGCTTAGCTTTACAACTGGCTCACTGCCACTCTCAAAGCATATTGTTGAAAGTACCAAATACTTTAGTATGACTGTTAGTTTTGGTAAGTGTTCTATATTTTTGGGAATATAATACATTGTCATGTAAATTATTATGAACATTTATTTTATATATATATATATATATATATATATATATATTAGCATGTCAAAATTTTCTAAGGTTTCCTTGTGACCATGTGATTTAGTCGTTGATCATATATAGTTGCATTGTTTTAGGAGAAAATTGAAGACAAGGACCACTGTAACTAATTCATTTCCAAAAGCCTCCAAAAAGATTCTGAAATTTTACTACAGTCCAGGGAACTAAATTGAAATTAATTTTATAATACTAAAAGACATAAATATCCCACCAACGAAAGAAAGAAGAATAGTGGCATTAACAACAATATAATAGGGTCATTAATAAAATGAATATAGGCATCAACAAGATCCCTATTTTTCTTGTTAAAGCTCAAATTCATATGGTTAATTTTCTTGTTGTTCTTGTTAAAATTCTTATTCTTTTTGTTAATACCCCTATTTTTCTTGTTAATTCTTTATTATTCTTGTTAAATCCCATATTTTTTCTTTTTTCCATTGTGGGGTATTTTTTATCTTTTGGCATCATAAAGTTAATTTAAGTTCAGTCTCTTAGATTGCAATGAAGTTTCAATAATTTTTGGGGTCTTTTGGGAATAAATTGGCTAAAATGGTCATTATCTGAATTTTCCCTTGTTTTAGTATTCCATTACAAATAATAAGAAATTCATTTAAAAGTTAATGCTTTAAATTTTCAAAATTACCTCAAGAAACTTTTTTAATTAGAGGAACTTGTTCAATTTGTTAAAGAGATTGTTTAATTAGTTAGGGAATATCAAAGCAAAGGACATTTAGAAAAATAAAATTAATGTTTTAGATAAAGAGTATTATTAATTAAGGACCGCAAATGGTCTTCTGTTAATGAAACGTTAGATATATTGAGGATAAACTAGTCGATAATTAATTAATAGTTGAGACATTATGTTGAAGTTTGTGAATATTTTCCTACAAATTAATGCTGACAGTTGAGAATTTTGTTTCTATTGTTAGGGAGCGTAAGTTCATCGATATGCTTGCCCTGGTATACGTCCCATGCCGTTATTCCTGAAGGAGAGCGTACACGTATTGGTTTAAGTAAAGATCTCGTGCGTATTTCTGTGGGGATTGAAGATGTCACTGATCTTATTACCGATCTTGACAAGGCACTCTCATCTGGACCACTCTAATTTCACAGTTAGATGGCTTACTTGCTTCAAATAATATGATATATATTGTATTATGCATTATATCCTATTATTAGGGAATCCTAGATTCTCATAGGATTATATTGTAAAGCTGTGATTATAAATAGATGCTATGTATTATGCATTATAGACACCTATGAATAGAATAAGATATACTCTTTTGTTTCTCCTATCTCCTTCTCTACTCTCCTATCACCTCTGTTATTAATCCAGCTGGGACCGCCATGAACCCTTAACATTGACTTGTCATTCTACAAGAACCAGATTCCCCCAGCAAAACATATAGCTTCAACCCTTAACCATTTGCCTTACCACAACATCATCTCTAGCTCCACTAACTCGAGTCTCAAACAGAACCATAACATTTAATACGTTATTTCTAATAATATCTTTAAGCATTCATGGGAAAGATTTGCTACCTGCCCCACGGCAACTCCAGGTTAAAATAATCACTAAAACCAAACGAGAAGAAGAAGAGTGAGTGGGAAAAAAACTCACTTATCCGGCGGTTTAACATCATTCGCCAAACGTATACTCTAGCCATATTCATATTTGGCTAAATCAGAGTGAAAGGAATCAAAGAAGTTTTCCATAAATTATAAATGTCCACGAATTAAACAGACTACGGATAAAAAATATCCTCCTTCCTATAAGTTATAATATTACATTTGAGTTTTGACTATAACTCTAAAAACAATACATTTCATAATTTAACACAACAATACAACCCGTAAATTAATTTATTTAATAATATAATCAGGCCACTAACAATACAATACGTGAATTATTCTAACATTTATTAATTATTCCATGAACTATTATTATATAATGATCAAATTATTCAAAATTAAATGAATAATTACTAATTTTCACTTCTAAAATTGGAATTTCTTACTTACCAAAACAGATTCCTTTTTGCAAAAAAATCATTGAAGGATTATGGTAGCAATTTAATATCTATTGACCTCCAAATAATTTTGAAATTTCAATTCAATATTAATGGATAAAAATAAAATTATATTTTGTAACAAAATGATCAAAATGCCCTTACTTTAATTTTTCTAAAATGCCCCAGTGACCCGTCGGTGGGCTACTCAAACTCCAATAGCCGACCTTTGGAGCATCCACACGGCCATGGAAGAATATTTTTATAAAGAAGGTGGTCAAGGAAAGTTTAGACACTAACCCCTTGGCTTGCCAAAAGGTCAGGGGCCAGAACACCAATTTTCGAGTCAATTTGGCCAATCGGATTTTACAAACCATGAAAAATATGCTCTTAAATTAAAATTCAAATCTACGTGGATTAAGAAGTTATTATTACTAGTATTAATACAAATTATCATTTGGGTCATCGAAGTCCTGCCTCTCATTTGAATAGAACAATTTTTTTTAAAAAAAAATGAATTAACCATGATGTCAAACCTATTAGATTATTCGATGTTCTTTTTTTTCTTCCAATCTGTATGAAAAATCATATAGATTTCAATACAGTACAACCATATTTTTTGAGTATTTTAATTTATTTTCATTAAGAGAGAATGAGGACGTAATTAACAAAAGGATGCTATTCAATTCAACAAACCATGGTTTTAAGTGAGGGTATTCTATCGATCCAGTTTGATGTTTCTTTTTAAATGTAAGATGATATATAGTTATCATATTGATATTATTTTGCATCTTGTTCTATTTTAGATAATTAGGAATGGAAAATAAAGAGGGTAATGAAAGAAACCGTCAATAACTACTCAACAAATTTCTTATAAGGGGTAAAATTAAAAAATAATTATTAATTACTATACAAATAACTTATATTTATGAACAAATCTTACAAATGACTTATATATAAGAATAGAGTGATAAGTCATATTATTAAATTTTTTATATGAATATATAATTTTACCTTACATTTATTATATTGTTGATTTTGTTCTTAAAGGATATAATTTATATCAAATAATGATAAAATTGAAAAGTTGTTGATAAAATATATTGAGAATAATTTATAAATAGGATAAAAAGAATATTTTAATAAAAATTGAAAAATATCCGGGGTTCCCCCTTTTATTTCCACCCGTCATTTGCTACCTTTTCCATCTTTTATGGACCCCACTTTTTCTGGAAATAATAATGACTAATTCATACGTTTTAAAACAAAATTTAAAATATTTAAGATTTTTAATCAATTTTGTATAAAATTTAAAATCACGTTAAGAATAGATAATATGATCCTAATATAAAATTAAATTATATTTTATTCTTTATGTTGATTTATTGAAATTTTTAAAATCAATGAATACATATGTTTTAAATTACCCACAAGATATATATATTATAACATATTTTGTTTTTGATCAGAAATTATAACATGTTCTCCATAATTATAACGTATTTTCTTGTAAAAGCATTCCATGAATCCCTAAGCAGAGGTCAAGCAGACAAGCACTAAAAAGCTTATCCCTCAAAGAACTCACATAACATGAAAATGACAATTTGCCAGGTGAATCATTTCCTCTCCTACGAAATTAAAATGCGTGGATTCCTTCCAACATGAGGGTTAATATATGATTGGAAAAATTAATCTCTCAATCCTTGTAATTTCACCGAAATTTGAATAAGGTTACTATGATTTTTTTTTTCATTTTTATTGAGTCCTTATCATTTGCTCAGTTATTAATGGGAGTCCTTCCCTTTAGATTTTGATAGTTTAAACTGATAAGAGGCTGATGTGGCAATCAATAACATCTAACTAAACATATACTGACTGCCACAAAGACTTTGCATCGATAAAAAATCCATAAAATTATTCCCATCGTCTTCGTCTTCTTCAACATTACCTCAATTAATTATATATCTATCTCATCTATTTTCCTACACATTCTTTCTTATTTTTTCCTGCTCATTCTCTCCCCTAACCATTATTTTCATGTTAGAATATAAATATCTCAAATACAATATAATCAATCTAAATTACAACATATATAAGTATAAAGCATATATAAGATGCAGCGTCAGACTTAAAGTTATCTCTCGTCATTTGTTTGATTGATCTGAGAAGAACTATAACTCAAATCAGATATCTGTCAATCAGATAACACTGTTAGATAAACAACAGGTTCTTCCAGCTGGTGATTAGGCACAGTGAAGGCAACTTGTGTATTGCCGTCACCAATAGGGAACCTTCGAGAGTGAGTTGAGATATTAGGTTATCGCTCTAGGACTCAGAAACTATCATACGATAATTCTCAATTGTTAATTGTTAATTTCCACCATAAAAAAAATTAACCTTAATAAACTAAGTCAATAACCCAGTTTAGACTGGACCTAATGACTACGGGTCACACTCAAAAATATTTATTAATTATCCTAATTAATATCTAAATAAGTTATATGGGTCCAAATAACTAATAGTAGTTATGTTTTAGGAGAATTTTATGACGAGCTCATATTATCTTCTTCTCCTCTTCACCGATGACAAGCGCAAATCTAGATCGTCATTCACAAGACAGACCACCAACCATGGCGGGAAGAACAGAAGGGGATAAGATACAAGACAGAGATTTGGACCATCGTCTTCTTCTTCTTGTCGACAAAAGTTGAAGATGACAGAGAGAGATAGAGGTCACTGTTAATATTCTTCCTCTTCATTCACAGTGAGAGACTAGTGAAGCTGCAGCGATGAACTAGCGAAGCTCCAGCGATGAACTAGCCACAATCGACAGAGGCATACAGCGATAGATGTAACATCCCAATTTTTATTCTTTTATTGAAGCACAATTAAAAATATTATTTATCATTAATTTAGAAACATTATATAATTAAATTATTATAGTTTAGTATTTTTATTATTTTTAATAAAATAGGATATATAGATTATCCTACTATTATTTTATTTAGGATTTTAGGATTTGATTGTTAGTTAGAAATTATTAGGATTTGGTTCACATTGAGATATAGATATTAATATTATATACTATATGTAAAAGAGGATAATAAAATAAGGGGAAGCTTCCGGAATTTTAGAATTGGGAATACCCAACGTTTTCTCCATCTCCGTCTTTATATGGCCCTTCAACTTCCAAGCCACAGCCGCAACTTTTCCTTCCTTCCCTTTTACCACCGTCTGTTCCCAACCACCGACCTCCATTCCGTGATTTAGTTGTTAACCACCATCATTCCTGCTTCTCTCACGCCTCTCTGCCGATGCAACGTTATCTTCTGCCAAAGCTCTTTTCCCCGTGGTTCTTCACTCTTGCGTTGTGATTGCTACTCTTCCTTCTAGGCTTTACTCATTTTTGAAGCATTGGGTTGTTCATATACATCTTAAGATGCTAAGAGAAGACTGAGAAAGTGAGAATGAATTTCAACAATGCATCTGCCACCCGTTCCTAATGCAGCTATCGTTCCCTTCCTACCTACTTATAACTTTAGCCTTCTTAGGTCCTCACCATTGAGAAGGGCTGTGGGTACAAAGGTTCTACATTCCATCGTGTAATAAAGGATTTCATGATTCAGGGAGGGGACTTTGACAAAGGGAATGGAACTGGGTGTAAAAGTATTATTGGCCTCACTTTCAAAGATGAGAATTTCAACTCATGTAGGACCAGGAGTTGCTAGTATGGCAAATGCGGGTCCCAACACCAATGGGAGCCAATTCTTTGTATGCATTGTCAAGACTATCATTAGAGTTATAGAGTAATTTCTGTTAAAGCACTAAATAGTTTGTAATTGATGTTATTGTACACGGGTCACTCGACTTATAGTAATTATTCATTGCTTTGGCGAGAGGTAATACTCTTTACTCGTTGTGTGTATTAATGTGATGTTTGTGAGTGATTTAATATATATAAATATATTGATATTGATATAATTAAATTGAAAACTTATTTAATAATTTTTATTAAAAATTGTCTTGTGACACTTAAAATTTAATTTAGAAAATTTGAGTTGAAATTATAAACTTGTTATATTTTTATATTGGAACTTGAAGAAAGTTATTATCTTGAGAAAAATACTTTTGTAATATTTATCAAGCTTTTGAGATTTTGATTAATGTGATTATTTTGAGAATTATGTATTGGGGATGGGTGATGATAGAGTTGTATTTCTACCACGTGGTATAACCCCTATTGGAGCTCAATGGTTGATTTTTGTCCTACTAGTTTACTAAGGGGCGTGCCCTATCTGTTTATCGAGAGATTGCAACACCCCCACCTATTTAACAAGAGGGAATGAACCCATTGTCCGCTCAAGTGTTATGTGGATTTTGGCCTATCAATACCACTTGAACTGTTAGCTTTTTGAATGGTCAGTTATCACTAGCCCATAGGTCTAGTTAGCGGGAATAAGGCAGTTCGATTGGTTTGATATGAAGAACTTGAGTGGTTATCCATTGATTTTATTACGATAATATATTATTTTATATATATTAGCACATGTTAGTACTCATAATGAGTAAAATTGCTAGTTACTGAGATGTTTACCTCACCCTATTTTTATTAATATTTTTTATGTGATAGTTTTATCTTAGTACCCTAAGGAAAAACTTCAGAAGATTGATTAAAGTTATATTAATTGTATAGTCTTCCCCTTTGAAGATATATGTAAAATAATTGTATATTGCTATAGTAGATTTTATTATGCATACTCTAATACTATATTGATTATTTACATTTTAAAAAAAGTCATTTTTATAACCATAGTAGAGTTTATTTTATATTTTAGTAAACTCCTTTCTACCATGGTTAACTCTTTTGAAATAAACCAAATTCATTTATAATATTATTTTTAAATTATATTGGGTATAAAATAGGTTTAAATAATTAATAATAGTTATATTTTAGGAGGATTTTATAATAGAAATGCAGCAAAGGATGAGGTACATAAGACGTGACAGAATGACGAGAATGAGCAAAGAGATGAGAGAGTGTATCAGAAAAATAGGGGTAAAATAGTCTTTTAATGCCCATAAGCTGTTTTCTCCTATCTAGCAATTATTCCCAAAAGCTTATATGAAAATATAGTTTTAAATTATCGTTTAGCTTAAAAGCACTTATGGACATTTAGAGCTATTTATTTAAAAAAAAAAATTAAACTATAGTTTAAACCAAAAACCCTTATAAAGCTATGGTTTGGATGAAATCCAAACACACACAATAGCAAGATAAGAAAGTGACTTATGGTTGGAGAAAAGTAGCATACTTTTACAATTATTACACAAATAACTTATTACTCTCTTATGTCTATAAATAATATTTTCTCATATCTTATATATAAGTAATAATTTATATTTATCTAAAAATTTAATATATATTTTTATTTTTACTGTCAATTAATTATATGTCTCTCCTATCTCTTTTTCCTACTCATTCTTTATTATCTCTTTTCCATCTCATTCTCTCTTACTTATCATTCTCATAAATAAGGTTATATTTGGAGAGAAAAATTATATTTCTAACATATTTATTATTTTTAAATAATTTTAACTAATACTTTTATTCGTGTGATTTAAGTAGTTATTGCTATAAATAGCAAGCACAAGATAGAGTATTCAGTGATCAGTTTCAGTGTGGTAGATGGGTGCAGCTTGCATAAGAAAGATTTCGTGAAAATGAAAGTGTTTTAACGTGTTATCTTTGGTTGATATTTGGCAGTAACCCTCTTTCAAAATTTGTATGGGACGCTCAAATTTATTGCTTTCAGGTTCCCTCTTCAGGGGCAGAGGAACAGTGTATCATAATTCAGAAGTTTGCATTTCAGAGGCAATGTTTCAATGGCAACAGAGTACTATATTAAATTGAATTTTTAAACACTGTGTCGTGGTCGTGTTCGTCACCTAATGACATGTTTATTGGGTTAATTAATTTGATATGTTTTTATAAATATTCTAATTATTTTTAAGCTCACTCACTTCCTCTATTAATTATTGGTAAACGACTATCAATAAAAATATTTTTAAAAAAAGTTTTTAATTATATAAAATATATCTTATATTTAGTTATGATATGCATTAAACCATTCCTTCTAATAAAACAATATTAATTCTTTAATATGATCATTAATAAATTCTTTTATAAACAAGCCAATTAAAATGCTCTATTTTATATCCATATAATCGGCATACATTATCTCTCCAACTTTTATTTCTCTAATTTTAAATTATTTTTTGTGAGAAGAAAAATTACTTCTCCGATCTTTAATATATGATATAATTAAAGAGTTGATATTTGTACTAAATATAATATATTTTTTTATATTTATTATTTTTTTTAAATTACTTCTATTGATAGTTTGATATTCACTCCACAATAATCAAGAGAATGGGGAAAGTTAAGAAAAATAGTTAGAGTATTTTAAAAAATACATATTATATTAAAAAATTTAATTAATTTTTTTAATCTAATTAAATTAATTAAATATTATATATATATATATATATATAACAGACAAGCTTAACTATATGCTCATAAAGATACTCATGATTGACCAAAGTTATTTGGGTTAGAGAAGAATCACTGTCATCTTTCATACAAGGATAATATTATTGTAATCTCCCATCTAAGGTTTAAACCTTCCTCTTTCAAACTATCTCAGCACAGTCTTCCTTCATTTCTTATCAGAGGCATAATTGAATTTCTATTAATATAAACATATAGCAAATAATCCCTTATAGGATTATTAATATCATAATCAAATAATAGTACTATCTTTAATCTCTAATAAAAGTTTAGTTAAATATACCTTAATTTGCTGGTCCAAATTGTGATGGCTAAAATTTATGAAATGTAAGGGAAATATGAGAGTAGAGTGCTTAGAATATTCAAAAAACTGAAAATGAAATTATGTTGATCACTGTGATACCTTGTTTGAGAGTTTACAATCCTTTTATAGACAAACTTTTAGATTCTATATTCCTCTCATTATTCTTTTCTTATTTTTCTCAGGGATCAGCCTTGAATTCTTATTTATTTAATTTAGTAGTGGATGTTCTAACTAAGCCTATTCAAGAAGAAATCCCTAAGTGCATGCTTTTTGCGGACGATATAGTTCTTATGGCGGAGTCAAGAGAAGAGATTAATTTTAAACTTGAGTTATGGAGAAGTACTTTAGAGTCGAAGGGTTTTAATTTGAGTAGAAATAAGACTGAATATATGCATTGTAATTTTGATAAGAGGCAAGTTAGAAGTAACTTGGAGGTCAGATTGGGAAATCAAGTTATTCCACAAATAGATAAGTTCAAATATTTGAGATCAATGATACAGAAGGACAGTGAAATTTTGGAGGATATTCATCATAGAATTCAGGCCGGGTGGTTTAAATAGAGAAATGCTATTGGGGTTATATGTGATCGAAAAATACCAGATAAAGTAAAAGGAAAGTTTTATCACACTGCTATAAGACCAGTAATACTTTATGAAAGTGAATGCTGGGCTTTAAAAGGACAACAAGAGCATAAAATTATGGTAGTTGAGATGAGGATGTTGAGATGGATGTGTGGGCATACAAAAAAAGATAAGATTTGTAATGAACATATATGGGGAAGAGTTTGAGTGGCACCTATTGAAGAGAAAATGGTAGAGAACCGTCTTAGGTGGTTTAGACATGTACAAAGAAGGTCAAGAGATGTGCCGGTGAAGAGGGTAGATCAAATAGTATGGACACCGGTTAAAAGGAGTAGAGGAAGGCCAAAGAGAACACTCAAAGAGGTCATTGAACAGGATCTCCTACTCAATAACCTATCTAAAGATTTAGTTTTTAATATAGTACAATGGTATCATATGATCCATATAGCTGATCCCATTTAATAGGATAAGGCTTATTATTATTATCGTTGTAGACATAAAATATATTCATATCAACTTTACAAGACATAAAGTACTATTTATATCAAGTTTACATCACTATTTATATGCTATTCACTTTTTGACTTTTGCTTTAACCATCTTTTTCTCCTTTCTTTGAAATTTCTAAAGCGACAAATTCTTCAAACTTTCTTCTCGTCACCAATTTCTTACAGGTTAGATTCTTTATCTTATCTTCTTCATATCACACTCATATTCATAATTGAGTCTTTAAAATATTTTCTTTCTAGAATTTTCTCATCACAATAATTATATTCATAAGCTACATGCTTTAATAAAATCTGACATATTCTTCTTTTTATTTTTTCTATATTTTTAAATTTATTATTTTTCAACTTATCATAAAATTGATTAAAATAATTTAGATTCTTCAATGTCCTTCCTGATGAATATACAAGTGTTGTTGAGCTTAAGAAATAAACCCAAGCAACTTCCTCATCTGTAATAATAATTCTATTCATCTCTTGAAATATTATATGATAATCTTGAGCTTTTATTCTAGATATTATTTACATGAATTCTTCCTCATCTTTAATATCTTATTTACATTATGCCTGATACTCAAAAGGCTTCTCAGTGATTTTAAATCTGATTAAATTTATTGGGGGATAAAATTTTTCTGGAGTTATTTAAACAATTATTGAATAACACCTTACAAATATTATATGCTGAGTAACAATTCTAAAATATGTTTTTACAGCTCTTTTTACTGGTTCTGATAATTCAAAAATTTCTTCCCAGGATTGTGAAAGATAAATTGATTAAACTAATCCATATTGATAAAGAGCTTTTACTAAATTTGAAGGTGTTCCAGGATATATAATAGCTTTATTAAAAGCAAAATGATTATAGATAAACTTTTTATAATACTCATAATTTTCCCAAAGTCTAAAAGTAAATGGATTTACTCTAGATCTTGGACTGATTTTAGATAATGATAAGGTTGATGACTAGTTATTGGATTGGATATTATGAGTTTGTTGGGTTGTTTCTGCTTAGTTTCTAATAATATCAATTAAAGGAGTAATTCTTTTGTCTATTACATGATTTTTATATGTCTAGATTTAAATATTAGCCATAGTTACAAATCTTTTTAAATTATTTTCTTCCAATTATTAATCTGTGAAGTTAAAAGATTCATTCAAGTCTCTACTATTTGAACCTCATATTTACTTGATTGATAACAGGAATCAAATCCTTATTAGATTCTTCATTAAATGTCTGACTTACATTTTTTCTGATTTCATCGGCTAAAAAAAATAGCTATTAGATTATTTTCACCTTTAATATATTTAATTTTATAATCATAATAAGACATATCATTATGCTATTTAATCAATATTTTATTAGATAATTTGTTTGTTCTTATTCCTCTATATAACTAATATTTTACTTGAGTATTATTAGTTTTATTAATAAATTTTATATTTATAATAAATAACACAAATTTTTCTAGTGCTTTTACTATAACTAAAAACTCTTTTCAATTGGAATAATATTTACTTTGTGATTCATTAAATTTTCTACTTGAATATCTTATAATTAATTCCTTTCCTTGATTATTCTCATGATATAAAGCTTCTCCCCAATAATTTTTAGAATAATTAGGATAAATTATCCATTTTACATTATTGTCTAAAAGTATAGTTAATTTTGATAAATTTTGACATAATTTTTTAATTTAATTTATAATTTCTTCAATTTCCTTGTTCTATATCCAATTACTTTTTTCTCCTACAATTTAGATATCTTAGTAGTTAATTTTGGTAAATTAGGTATATAATTTCTAGCATGATTTACTAATTCTAAAAAAATTGTAAGTCTTTCTTATTTTTAGAAATTATAATACTTTTTTACTTATATATTCTTGTAATTCTATTCCATCTGGAGATATATATTATCAAAAAAATCTTATTCTAATCTTTCTTAATTTAGTTTTTTTAGGTGAAATATTTAATTCTTTTTCTTCTATTAATTTTATAAATTGTTCTAAAAAAATTTCATGTTTTTCATTATTTAAAAATATTAAAATATTATCTATATAAATGACTGCAAAATTAGTTAAAGATAATAACATTTTAGAAATATATTCTTGAAATATACTAGGACTATTATAAAATCTTATAGGTAATATATGCCATTAATGCAATCTTTCTGGTGTACTAAAAGCAATATATGTTTACTTCTTCTAATTTTATTTAAAAAATTTCTGATTTACAATCAAATTTATTAAATATCATTTTTCTTCTTATTAAATTAAATAAAAGTTCTATCTTTGGTATTGGGTATCTATTTTTTATTGCTAAATTATTTAATTTCTTATAATTTATTACCACTCTTGATTTTTCTCTTCTTTTTTCAATATATTTTATAACTATCATTGCTAGTGAAGAATACTCTAATTTACTTTCTCTAATTAAATTATTATTTTTTATTTTATTTATATGCTTTTCAAATTCTTTCTTATTCTAATCTGTCCAAGGATATGGTTTAGAATTTATTTATTTACTATAATTTTTTAATTCTATTTTTGCTATAGGTTTCAATTTTTCCTAATGAATTAAAGGATTATCATCATAATTATCTATTAATCTTTGTTTAATAGCTTTTTCTTCTAACTTTTCTTCTCTTAAATTTAAGTTTGCTAACATATGAACTATTTCTTTTGACTTATTATTAGTACGTAAAAATTGAACTTTATTTTTATATTATTTTTCTGAAATTTTCATCCTTTCTTTTATATAGTTTAGTTATTCTTATTCCCCATGGTTCATATTTACAAGGTGTAGTTAAAATTATAACTTTTTCAATTAAATAAATTGGATAATATTTACTTAAAAAATCTAATCCTAATATTATAGCACATAATGGTTCATTATATTGATTTAATTCTTCAATTAATAATTCATATTCTCCTATTTGTATGTATTTCTCTTCTAGCACTTTTCATTCTTAATATTTTATCTTTCTTCTTCCATAACTCAGGTGATAAAATATTATATTTTGCAATAGTTAAATTTACTCCAATATCTACAAGAGCATGATATTTCCTAGATCTATATTTTTTATAATTAAATTTTACTAGTATATAAAATAATTGTCTATTCATCTTAATTTTTTAATTATTATAGTTTGATAATTTATTTTTAAAATTATTCTATCATCTTGTATCCTATATAGTCTTACTGATTGTAAAAAAAATCTTTTTCTAAAATTATTTTATTTTTATTGTTATTATTTTCTTGTATCCTTAACTTAATATTTATAATATATCTTTTATTGAATATTATAATAACATTTGTTTTTGTTCTTTCTTCTGTAAATTCTAAGTTATTTTCTATATAACTTTCTCCTATAAAACTTCTATTTATATCTTCATCTATGAAGGTTATTATTTCTTCCCAAAGTGCCCCTTTTTTAATTTCTATCTTCATTAAATTATTTTGGAGTTAAATCTATTTGTCTACTTCATAGTTTT
The DNA here is from genome assembly GCA_037074615.1 of Leucaena leucocephala. Taxonomy (NCBI): domain Eukaryota; kingdom Viridiplantae; phylum Streptophyta; class Magnoliopsida; order Fabales; family Fabaceae; genus Leucaena; species Leucaena leucocephala. Next base: position 4,808,975 of record CM073561.1, on the reverse strand, counting down.
ATTGGTGCTAAATTTGTATTTAATGATATTTCTGCTAATAAATTTCTATTATAACCATCATTTTCTCTTTAAATTTGTGATCTAATTAATCATCTTCTTGATTCAGGTGTACTTAAAGGATATTCTAAACTTCTCCTATGATTGTTAATATTTATGTTTAATGATAGCATATTTATTATTAAAATTCTTTGTTATAAGTTATCATTAGTCAATATTTTTCTAGAATTTATTGTTTGATTATAAGTCATAGTTCTATCTAATTCTATTTCTAATTGTTTTGATATTGTTATATTTGTTGGATCTAATTGAATTTCTTTTAATATAGACGTAAAATATTTATCTATAATTATTCTTCCATGAGATTTTTTTTATATATCTTATATTCATTTGTAAAAATTAATCCCACGATACCTGTTATACGTATAGTTCTAGCTATTTCTAATATTTTTATTCCTCCTAATTTATGATATATAATTATAGATTTATTTATATGTTCATCAGCTGTTGATATAGGAAAATTTATATTAATTGTAAATTTCAATTTTTGATATATTAAATTTCTTATTAATATTCTTAATATACTATCTTTTACGCTACTTACAATTCTTCCATCAGTTATTAATAATTATATTATGTATTTATTCCTTTTTTAAAATAAGCTTTTACAAGTATTTGAACTCCTGCTATATAAATTTCTGTAACTTCATTTTTAATTATAGTTTAGTTATTTCATCCTCTATTAAGATTTTACTTACTAAGGGTATTCTTAAAACTCCTTCTATTAAAATTGATTCTATTAGATTTTTTTCTAATACTACACATGTACTTTTTTCTTAGTTTTTAAAAGTTTACTTACTTTATTCATAAAATTTTTATTTTTTAATTCTTCTAGTGTCATATCTAACTTTTTATCTTTTATTTTATTATATTATTTTTCATTAAAAGTAATTCTTCTTTCACATATTCCTTCTTATTCATTTCAAAATTCATCATATTCTTTATATTCTTTTTCCTAATTATTATTTCCTTCATCTTCTAATCTATTCATTATATAAAATTTATAGTTTTCATTTTCTTCAATTTATATTTTAGAATATTCAGATTCAATTTCTTCTTCTGATTCATTATTTATTTGTTTTAATTTATAAATCTTTATTTCTACATTTTTTATATCACTATATATTGGTTCCTTAAATTCTAAATGTTATAAATTATATTCAAAAGTTTGTTTTAATATTTTCATTTTTTTTTCATTTTTTTTGTTTAGTGCATTCAATACTAATATGTCATATCTCTCCATAATTATAACATTTATATTTTTTGAGTTTTTTAATATAATTAATTCTTTTATTACCTTTCTTAAAATATTTTCGAGGTTTAAATTTTCTATAAAATTTTTCTTTTAGATATCTTTTGAATTTATATTTTTGTTTAATTTTTTTCTCTTTTCTTCTTTTCCTATATCTTTCTAGTTTACATTCCTATTTATGAAGTGATTACAATTCTCTACATTTTAATATTGTCTTATTAATTTTATAATATTTTATATTTCTCCAAACTTGTTTATATTTTTTTAGATAAATATACTCTTAAATAATTTTCTCTTCTTCTCATAATATCTAAAAAGGATGTTAAATCAATTATTGTTCAAAAAGCTCTATTATAATCATCTATTATTGTTTGTCAAATTAATTTTGGTATTTTTTTATAAAATAATTCCAAATAAAATCTTTGTATTTCATAACTATTTATTCTAGCTTCATAATAATATTTTTTAAATTCACATATATATTGATTTAAATATTTTGGATCTAAACTACGTATTTCTATTTCATATAATTTATGTATAACTTTTTTAATTTTTGTTTCTTTATTTAATACTAAATTTCTTCTTATAAATTTATTTCTTAATATTTGTTCATATCTTATTGTTAGTAATCCATAAAATTCGTTTATATTATTATATAGTTCATTTATTTGTTTTGTATTTTCTCTAAATTCTTGAGTTTTACTTTTCCACCAATTTTATATAATTCCGGTCAAACTTGCTTCAACTAACATGTTTATCATTCCTATTTCTATATTTATTCCTATTAATGCAATTAATTGTGATTTAGTCTACTCTTCTATTCTTTTTTTTTATTATCTAAATTATAATCTAAATCTAATCATATTCCTATATTTGGTATATTTCTTTCATTTAATATTAAACTTCTTCCTACAAATTCATTTCTTAATATTTATTCATATCTTCTTGTTAATAATCCATCAAAATATTTTATATTATTATATAATTAATTTATTTGTCTTATATTTTTTTCTAAATTTATAAGTTTTACTTTTCTACTAATTTTATATAATTCTTGTAAAATTTACTTCAACTAACATGTTTATCATTCATACTTCTATATTTTTTTCCATTAATACAATTAATTGTGATTTAGTCCACTGTTCTATTCTTTTTTATGATCTAAATTACAATCTAAAACTAATCATATTCTTATATTTAGTATATTTCTTTCATCTAATACTGAATTTCTTCATACAAATTTATTTTTTAAGATTTATTCATATCTTCTTGTTAATAATCTATAAAAAAAATTCTATTATTATAAGATTCATTTATTTATCTTATATTTTTTTCTAAATTTATGAATTTTATTTTTTTACTAATTTTATATAATTTTCATAAAACTTATTTCAACTCACATATTTACCATTCATACGTCTATATTTCTTCCTATTAATATGATTAATTGTGAGTTAGGCCACTCTTCTATTCTTTTTCCCGTTTGGATCGGCTAGCCCGAGGCCTTGCCCGTTGTTTCTTAGGGTTGGCTGCAACTCAAGCTTCCTGCCCAAAGCATCGGCTTCTATCCTTCGTGTACTTCTTTCCGGAGGTCTCCAGATTCGTCGCCTCTCCAATTTTCTTTGACTTTGCTTAAGATTCTGCAATCCATGAGTGAGAATTGCAATACATGAGCTCTGGGTTGTTCAATTTTAATGAATTAATTAGCAGCTTTATTTATTTTAAAATTTGTTCTGGGCCACATTTTCCCCAAAGCTCTGATTCCCTTCCCCTCCTTCATCTTCGTGCTCCACGACTACGGCCAGCCCAGAGCCTCCTAACGCTGAGACATTTTCTTCTTCAATTTTATGCAAAGAATTTGAGATGGGACAAAGAATTGGGACTCGACTCTTTGTGAGCAGTTCGTTCTCTCTCTCTCTCTCTTCCCTCTTTCTCACTAAAGTTCTAGATATAAGAATCGTTCGGAAGCCCTAATCTTTGAGGGTATTATTTTCTAGGATTATCATTCTTCACGACAGAAAGCCACCTCATAAATCTGTTTTCTCCATTTGGAAGAATTACAGAAGGTAATTTTGTTCCTCAATTGTTTTCTCTGAATATTTGGATATTGTATTCCCCCCCCCCCCCCCATATTGCTTATCTTCTCAATGCTGCCTTTTGCAGCTAGGCTAGTGAAGGACCCAAAAACTCAAAAGCCTAAAGGTTTTGGCTTTGTCTCCTATGATTCAGAAATTGAAGCAGAGAAGGCTATGAACAACATGAATGGCAGGGTAAGACTCTAATTTGATGGTTGTTGCTACATGAATTTATTGAAGAAGCTTTAAAAGGTTGTTATTTACTGAATTTAGGTGCAAGGAAAACAACTTGGACAAAATATTATTGTGTAGTGTGTTGCTAGTAATGACTGAAAGGGAATTTATTAGTATGACTAGTTTTAACTTAATTTATATAAACACTATTGCACAGATGGTATTATAAACTTAAAATTTTTAAGATAAGTTGAAAATAAGTAAGACATATCATTCAATATGTTTAACATCGATCAGTTTTCTAATTTAACTTTTCTGTTTGGTCTTGTATGATTCCAATGCGCTTGGTCTTACTAGATTTTGGAAAAATGACAAAATTACAATCGCAAGTTGGTATTAATTCAGTGAACGGTAAGTCAGTGTCACTTTACTCTGATGGTTGCTTAATATCAGAGAAGGGTCTTGACTCTTGATATCTAGGATATAAAATGTACTTGCTTCTCTTATTAAGGAGATTAAACATATTGATCTTCAACTGTTATATTGGGTAGGTAGATGCCATGAAAAGAATCATAATGAAATCATTGGAATGCTCTGATCATTTTCCAAGGTTTATATAACACCGAAGCTAGCATGACGTGGTATTATGAGGGAAACAACATGAAATTCCTATCAGATATATACTTATGTTGGAGTTGCCCCATGTACTGGTCGGACTTCATGAAATTTATTTTGGGGCCCAAATCCTGACTTATAAATCTTTCTATGGCCAGAAAAATGTTCATAATAAGCATTTGTAGGAATTGTTTATTGAACTTTGACTTTATAAACACACATTATCAGTATATACACACTTCAAGATTGCATGGGTTTATTGCACCATGTGAGTATTGAAGAACAGGTTCTGACCATTCTCACATCCCCTTGTTGCTTTCTTATGCTTGCAAAAATATGATTATTATTGTTTTTGGATTTGAAAAAGTTTATTATTATCATGAAATCTCTGGTTGTTACTTTGTCAAGCTCATTATGTAAAGCGTCTTCCTGATGCAGATAATTGATGGTAGGCTGATTTTTGTAGAACCTGCAAAAGCTACAAGACCTAAAGAAGATGGTGATTCCTAATGTGGGTGCGTATTATATGTGAAAGCAGTTGAGACTCATCTTGTAGCTAGATATAGCATGCTCTTAGAAATTGGAGATTTGATAGAAAAGGCATGTTTGGTAGAGCTAAGCAAAGTGCTCGTAGCTTGGTGCACCGGCCTGAGCCTGTGTGAATTTGTCCATTTTGACCCCGCCCAGTGGGCTGGCTTAAATGGACAGACACATTGAATTATACGAGCGGGCTACAGGCTTACTATCAAGTTACCTTTACCTACTCATAAATTTTTTTAAATATTATTAATTAAAAAAATAATCATTAAACGGGATCTCCTAGTCAATAACTTATCTAAAGATTTAGTTTTTGATAAAACACAATGATGTCGTATGATCCATCTAACTAATCCCATTTAATATGATAAGGCTTGTTGTTGTTGTTATATTAATTAAAAAAAAACATAAGGGTTCAAATTGCCGGGTATTTGTAACCATACCATTTTGTGTTCCCATGTTTTATCAGGTGAGCCATCATCATACAAATATTAGAAGCTATCAGTGAAAGATGTTCAGAAGTGCGCTTGCGGTCTGTGAATATTGTGAAAGTATGTCTAGAATTAGGGCAAGTAGGCAAAAGAAACTGTAACGAATGAATCAATGACGCAAAATATTCCCCAATTTTCACCATATCCATCATCTATCAATCATAGAAACCAAAACCCTTCTTTTCTCTCATCTCGGAATCGCATCGTCTTCTTCTTCCGATGGACAACATGAAATGGACGCCGAGGCTCCATGCCTTAACTCACATCCTCTTGAGCCCCACAGCCACACCGACTCTCCACTTCCAATTCTTCGTTTCCCGCCAATTCTATGTTACATGAATTGGGACCAGTTCTGTGCCCTAAACCCTCTATTCTTACCAGATGGAGTCTCTCTCTATTCTTCTGAAGGCTCTTTAGATTGGGGCCTCCGACGACCTCGTGGAGGTGCAAGTGCCCGTTTCAGCAACCTACGCCATTGATGCTGGCTGAAGGATTGGAGGAACCGCGGTGGGGAAAACAAGAGAGGAGGGAATATGTGAGGAAGAGGCTTGCCAGGAAGCACCTTATTAGAAATGTGAACCCTGTGATTATGGTTCTGCTACCTAATATTTTCTTGCTGTAACTTCTTCTCTAGAATCCATTTCCTTCTGTAGATGCCACTTTCTTTCTGATACTATAGATTGAATGCTCTAAACAGAATGAAATGAGTTGTATTCAGTAATAGTGATATAATCTGTCTTCTCAACTGAGAGATTCACCGTCGCGGCCTCCACTTCTTCTATAGGCTGCCCATACACATTCATTTTCATACGGGTTTAGTTTAACTTATTTATTATAGGCTTAAACGGTTTCATCTACAGGTTTGGGTCAGCCTCACTCATTACATACCTAATGTTTAGTTTCATGGAAATAACCAAAATCTTGGTTTTGATGGAAGTAGGAAGGTAAGTAGCTACTTCAATTAAAACCATTTTGGTAATTTTGATTGTGAAACCAAACAGGCTCTTTGCTATAACCTCTGGAAATCATTTCAGAGATAAAAGAAGTAGCATCACATCCTGAATCCAAGTTGTTGGCGTTATTAGAGTGCATGTTGAAGATCATGAACATCATGGACAAAGTGTGAGTGAAGTTCTAATGATCCTGTCAATATCCGTGAGTAAAATGGGCGATGTTGTAGGTTCGGTAAAGTGGAAGCAAGTGCATCCACATTTATCAATAATTTTATATTCTAATATCATAAAAAAAATTCTTTAAAAAATCACGTGTTCAATCTCATTTATAATTTTAAGTTTTTATTATCCTTCTTTCTAATAAAAGAAAGCATCCACCTCGACCACATCCCACACCACCCTTTTTACGCATCCTCCTCTTAGGATTTCAACCACCCAACATCATATTGATTTGAAGAATCTAGGGATTTCAACCTAGCAGTCCTTATTGTTGGCATTTTTCCAATTTGTTCTTTATGTGTTTATTTAAAGGGTTATAAGGGTATTTTTGCCTTTTAACTATTCGCTCAACAGTATTTGGTATCCTAAACTCTAAAATAGTGCAATGAGAGCCCTTAACCGGTTAAAAATGAAGTAATATAACTCCTGGTGTTAAAACGTTGATTGTTAATGATGTTGGCCAAAACATAATGTTGTGGTTGAGTATTACAGAATTTTATTAAAATTGGAAAATAATATAAATGGATGTGGAAGGAATGATCTGGTTTTTTTTTTTTTGAAAGGATAGATTAAGGGGGGATTATTATGAGGTATTATTAAAGAAAATACTTAATTATAAAAAAAATTCAAGTAGCATAAACTTTTTATCAGTTCTTGTACTAGAATTTGGCATAATTAAATCTTCAACTATCATTGAGACTTTTAGATAATTAAGTTTCTTGTTTGGAATCTTATAGTATTTTTTCTTAAATTAAATTACTATTAATCTTTGATCACTTATTAATTATTTTGGTCTATTATTTGTTTTAAAGTTCATTTTAAATACTCGTTGTTAATATTTTGGGGGGAAGGAAAAAATTATTGGTATTGGAGGGGAGATACAAATATTGTTGATTCAGTTCAATTGATTTACACCCTTAAAATTAAAATTAATACCTCCTTCGCATATAGGAATTACTTGATAGGTTTATTTTAATTTTAAATATAAGACATCAATTCATTTTATCTCTTAGATTTATAATATTCTTTTTAACTTATTCATATTGAGTATACATGTTAAAAGAATAAAGAAAACTTAAATCAAATTTCTTATGTCTATTTTGTCAAGTTCTCTCTCTGATTACATTTTACCATGTATACTATATTTTTTTCATTTAGATTTAAATTAAATAGAAATATTAGAAAAATAGGATATATATATATGTATATATTAAATTGATATTAGAAAATTTGACAAAATAGACATGAGAAACTTGATGTAAATATGTTCTTAAAAAATTTCTGTGAATGTCATAGTTTCTAATGCAAATAATTAAAAAAAATAAAAAATTAATATGTATATCTATATTTTACAAATAATTAATTTAACAAATTTTTTAATATATATAAATTAATTATTTAGCTGTGGGATTTTTTTTTACTTAAATTTCATTCAAAGAGAATCAACCCCAAGTGCTGAAAGAGTAAGCAAAGAAAGAATTATATTCTTCTCCAAAGAATCTTACCTATATAGAACTTAAGCAAAGTCAAGAATATCTTGTGTCACGGCAAAAGGACATGAGGCAACCTCGTCTTATAAACCTCAAATTTCCTAAATGTCAACCCTACGTTTCCTTTCCTCCTGTTGAATCCTTCTTGTTGATCTGATCCCTAGAGGACGTACGTCGTCGTTCTAACATCACCCGCAGCTCAAGCTCAAAATCCTCACATCAGGTACATACGTATGGTAGAAAAGAATAAAACTTTGTTTCAGTTCAAAAGTATACATACACTTTCGTTGATGAAAGAGATATTTTGAAGGGAGAACTAGATTTCGTGTTTGAGCATTAGAATTTTTATATGATCCGTGTAAGATGGGTAACAGATTCAAACGGCGCCGTTTTGAATTAAGATTAAAGCATCATTTAAGTTAAATTGTTCAAATTAACTGCCTAACTACAAAGGATTTGATTTCATATTTTTCTTTTTCACTTTTTTTTGTGCTTCATTTCCTTAACATTGGATGAGAGTTGGTATAGCAATGTAATACGCGACAATGAGTTTCTATTGATCTTTGTTATTATTATTCAAAATTTTACGTTGGCCAAAACCCAAAAGAGTAATTATGCATACTAATATTATTGTACAGATTCATATTGGACATTAATGACGACATCATCCTCTTCATCGTCATCAACAACAAAAATGAGCTTGAAACTTTTAGTTGACACAAAAGCTGAGAGAGTTCTCTTCGCTGAAGCATCCAAAGACTTCATAGATTTCCTCTTCAACCTCCACCGCTTACCTATCGGCGCTGTCACGAAGCTCCTAACCAAAAACAACATGGTAGGTTCCATGGGCAACATCTATGAAAGCATTGAGAATCTTAGCAAAACCTACCTCCTTCACCAGAACCAAGACAAAGAAATCTTGTTGAAGCCAAAAACCCTAATTCCTCCTGACAGCTTCTTCTTGCTAGCGAATTACGACGGCGTGGATATTAAAAAAGAAGAAATCGAGCCTCCGAAGCTATATATGTGCCGGAATCGATGTACGTATTCGGTGACTCTGGTTCTGAACACGCCCTGTTCGTATTGCAAAACTGCCATGAATATTTCAGTGACGTACGTGGGGAAGAAGGAGACGGAAGCGAAAGGTTATGGTGGCGGTGGTGGGGAAGGTGGGTTTGTGAAGGAAGTTGTGACGTATATGGTTATGGACGATCTTGTGGTTCAACCTATGTCTACTATTTCATGTATCGCTTTGCTCAACAAGTTCAACATCAAAGATGTTAGTTCATTACAAGAAATGGTGGTTGAGTTTGGAATACAAGAGGTAATTTTAATATTTACATGGCTCTTTAGCAATTATATCTCTTATATATATTCATATGCTTTTTTTTCCAAAGAACTTTATGCTTTACTCTCAAATAGGTTCATGGGTTGATTAGGAAAACTTGCAGGCATGGGTATTTTTGTCACCAAATTTCAGTTTTCCTCTTGTACGCCCTCATCTTTTCAGTTTTTGAATCATAAGATACAAATAACCCGAGCTTTCAAATTTATACAGATAACTTCCAACTAATTATAGGGAGAATTATTTAGGGTCCCATAAAAGCTATTTTATTACTAAACAGTCCTAGAAAATGTCCAAACTATTATAAAATTCCATGGGACCTATAAGCAAAAGAATCTAATCGTGAAAAGACACACATACCCTCTCTTACCCACCACATGTCCAATGGGACTTTATAATATAATTTGGACATTTCCTAATACTTTTTAGTAATAAAATTATTTCCATGAGACTTATGATTATTTTTTCTTAAATTATAGATTTTCTTAAATTTTATTTTTGTACGCATATAATACCCTCAAATTTTAACTTATATGCATATGACCCCGAGTAATGAATAAAATTAATCAAAACGAAAGTTATCATATGAATATACATAAAAGTTTAAAGTTTAGGGTAGTTCATTATCAAGTTTCAAAGGTTAAAGAAGTTATTTTTAACATGACACAAAATTCAAGAAAGTTATATGTAATTTAGCCTAAAATAAGTAACCATATCTTAACCTGAGTCCTCTTTATGTGTGTGTTTTTCTTGAATATACTACATATTTTTATAAGTTGAATTATATATTTGTAGTTGGCTCTTCTTCATCAGTTTACTTTAATGTGCTGCTTTCTTCTTCACTGCCCAAATCAACCCTTATTAATTTACTGTAGGGCATCGAACTGTTGAAGGCTTCTCTGCAGTGTACTAATGCTTTGACAAGTGTTTTCCTATGGAATATCAAGCTTAAGAAAGAATCAAATATGATCCTTCATTAATTAAATGCCATTATATATATATGCGACATTACTATTATTTATTTGATTCCATTACTTGTTCTTTGTCCTGGGTTATATCTATATACTCTATAGCTATTATTATCAAATGTAAATTAGAAGTTGTTATGCATATCTCTTAGCCAGTAAACATTATATACTTTGTCCTATGTTGTGCTCGGTTTAATATATTGTGTTTACTACAAAAGAAAAAGAAAAAGGATATTACCAATTGTTGCGTCTAACTAACTACCTAACTAACGGAAAGACTATTCTCTCAATGTGATAATCAACATTTAAATTCTTAATAAAAGAGGTATCTATATTTAGTACTCGATATTATTTTGAGTATGATTATCTTTAATAAATTATACATATGCTAAGAAAAAGAAGAAAAATATTGATCTACTCTTAATGTAAGTTATTTATTTAATTTGAACAGCGGGTCTTTGGATTAACTTATTTTAAATAATTTTATACTATATGAGATAAATATGCGAGAAGAGTTTTATCTCATAGGATGCAAAATTGCTTTTCTGCTTCCTAACACCTTTTTGACTAAATAAATTATTTAATTAATTATAACAATATAATATATGTGTCATATTCTATCTAAAATACTCTTGTTTATAAGCTAGATAAATTAACTTGTAAAAATATATAATATATATAAATTAGATTAAAATTTTATATTTACGACTGGAGTATTTAACATTGGGTCATTTATTGATCTCTTGTAATAAATCTACAAGTTGCAATTTAAATTTGAATTAGAAAAATGGTTAAAAATGAGAAAGAATCTATTAAGAGACTTGGGTTGGGAAAACGTGTTAATGTAATTTGAAAAATATGATAGGTCATAGGTGAGTTGGAATTCTCTTTTTTGGTAAAAATTATGTAATATCTCTGGTAGATAGCTTAAAAATTAATTCTCTAAAGGTGTAGCTTTAAAGGATTTTTTTTGGTACAAAGCTTTAGGGGAGTTCGAAATTAGAATATGTTGTAATACCAAAGAAGAAATGGGTGAACCCTAACCGATATTGATATTGTATTTTTTTTTTTTGGTAAAGAAATTTTTAGAAAGGGGTTGGGCTCACCCACGATCCAAGGACAGGGTGAAGTCTCCCTTCCTCTTAGGCGATACCAATGTCGGGCAGGGCGAGCCGTCTATTACCCTCAGGCGTAAACCTAAGCGCCTAAGAGTTAGGATACCTCCCCAAACGCCGCGATTGGAACCACAACAAAGTGGTACTCTCCAGGGTTCGAGATAGTATATCTCACCCTTTCACTAGCTGAACCCACGAACGATGGGTTATTGATATTGTATATGATAAAGGTAAATTTTACCTTGTTATTATATAATGGGTGAGCCCACTTCTTTGTAAAAACTGTTATATATATAAAAAAAAAAAAGAAGAAAGAAATGGGCCTGAGTTGTGCGAGGTTAATTAATTAATGGGCTGGGAAGAGATTCACTAGCCAATGATAAAAGTTGACAATATATGAACGTTGGACCTGCAAGTATTGTGAAGCTAAGCTGATTTTAACACATTGGTGGGTGAATTAATAAAAAGATAAGACATATAATTATTTATAGTGTATTAAATTTTTAAGAAATATTATTTTATTGTGGTTCTAGTCACAATAATTGGAGAGATATCTAAGCTCTTGGGTGCCTAAATTTACACCTCAAGGTAATAGATAGCTCGTTCTACCTGACATTAGTATCATTTAGAATGAAGGAAGACTTCACTTTGCCCTTAGATTGTGGGTGAGCCCAATCCCTTTTCAAAAATTCTTTTACAAAAAAAAAAAAGCCTGAACACATTGGGAGCAAAGTTTTAGAACCTAAACAAAATACTTTTTTAGAAATAAAATGAAAAATACTCCTAGAAAGAGAAAGAGATAAGTGCGTTTTTTTTTATTTCATTTAAAAAAAAATCGTTTTTTGTTCACCTACCAAACATTGCATAAAAACTCATAGATATTGATATATCTAACTATATGATCTTAGATTGATTTTTTGGGGTCAAGTTTTGATGCACTATAGTATTATTGTTGTGATAAGATATAGAATATCCAAATTAGATTTGAATAGTTCAAATTTAAAGTTTTTTAATTTATAACTTTTAAATAATAAATTTATTTTCTAACAGGATAATATTTAGAAAATTATTCTTGTGTCAAGTTTTTTTATATATATTAAAATTAAGAATTATTTAAAAATATATAAAAATGTAAAATTAAATATGAAAGATCCAAAATTTAGTATATTGAAGTTAACCCATTAGGTCATTGGCCATACAATACAGATATTGAGTTGGTTATGAATGCACCTCAAAGTATAACATATAAAAGTAGCTATTAGCTAGCCATTAAGTTATAGTTAAGTACCTAAAACTAGCACTTCCGATATTTTATAGGGAATATTGCATTGAAGTCTTATAAAAGATAATTAATTATAAAAAAATTTCTAAAATTATTAAACAATTAAATAATCCCAATAGACATGAGGTAATATATTCGAATCATAAAAAGATAGAATTATTCATGCTATAATGAAACACAAACCCTATCACCCATAGAAGAAACTTGTTATTACAGCATGGGTCATTGTGCCATTTTACAATTCAAGTGTATTACCTCTAGATTCTTTAGGACTACTTGATTGTTTTAGAATTTTTTTTGTAATTAATTATCTACTTTATTACAATTCTCCCTATTCTATATTAGCATAGAGTAATTTGGGTTGTAATGTTGTGCTGTTTAAATTGGGTATAGGGTCAATCATTGAGAAGTTAGTGAGTGGATTTTTTTCAGGGAAGTTGGGAGATTATTTGTTATGAAAATCTCATAGACCCATTTGAATTAGTGTTGTAAAACTTATTTTTAGTATAATTGAAATACAGAATCATATATCAATTTTTATGAGATAATTGATACTGGATTGAAACATAAGCTCGATTTTTAACACAAAGTTAATTAAAACGTAAAAAAAAAAAAAGCCTCTGATACTGGTTTGATGCCCAAAAAAATTCATGTCTCACCCAAAATGTTAAAAGAATATACCATTTGAATTAGTGTTGGAAAATTGCCGTTGGAAATAGGGTTAAGGGAAGCCCACCAAACCCAAATAATTAATTAGTCATTAATTTACTTTAATTGGATGAAAACTAATTTTTATTGAAATTAAAGAGAACATACCCAGTCTAATTTGGTGCGCTATGAATGGGGAGAAAAATATTACATAAATAATAAAAAAAAATAAAAATTATCACCAGAATCAATGAGGACGCAGGCTTCACAACGCCAAATTTCACCCCTATTTCCTGTAAGCCAGAAAAATTAGATATTTCAACTTGACAAGCAGATCTAGCACGAAGAAGGTAGAGCTGCAGTAATTTGCAGAGTATCTAACACCATATAGACGGTGTCAATTCCCCTCATGAATCCCTCATTACAGCTAGATCCAGGAAATGCACATCTTTGGATTTAGCAACACTATCATAAAGATTCCACAAAGAACCCGCTATTTCTTCGTTACCTATTATCCTGGTAGCATTTCCTATCCTTAACTGAAGCAAATACAATATAAAATCTAATTTTTTTAATGAAAATAAAACCAGAGAACATATTAGTTTCACCAAACATCCTTCAAAACGCTACTGCTCTCAAGGGAAGCCTTTAATAATTTAACAACCTGTCAAATTGGGGGAGAAACATGTTAGAAAAATAATACAAAAATATTAAACGAAAAAAAAAATCATCACCATAGAAAATGTGAAAGAATAAACAAAGAAAGTGACATCTTCCTCGCTTGACTCCACCACCATTTTTCGCAAGAGAGAAATGTTCTTTATATTTGCCTTAGCAAGCAAATCTAGGGACGAAAGAGACGACCCTAAAAAAACTTGCAGATTGTCCAACACCGTATGGGTGGTGAGCCCCTCACGATGCCCCCATATGGGAAATTAAGCAAAGTGTTATTTATTAGGGTTGGATTCAGGAAATACGTGTCGTTAAGGGTACTACGCTCTCGTAGAGCTTACTTAGAGAATCTACCAAAGCTTCTTTAGTGATGAGTCTGGTAAATAGCTATTCACGTATTAATAAAAACGAATGGATTAGAAAATCTACAAATGTCTTTTCAGATTTAGCGAACAAAACCTTATCATCAGAAGCAGTATCAATTATTGGCCTTAGCGTAAGATTTTCAAATGCCATCGTCCAAATTCAAGAAGAGGAGGAGGATTAATCCAAGAAGGAAGAGGATGATTTGTGTGAAGATGGAGACAATCTAGCAAATTTTTTTTATTAAAATTAAAGATTCAAATATATTAAATAAAAATAAAAGAATATGCTAATGATGATCTTATGACATCAATTTTAAGCTATATTGGTGGTGGATTTATTTGGAGAAAGTTGGGAGATTAATTAATTTTATAAAAATCTAAAGGGTCTGCTTGAATTAGTGTTGGAGAATTGATTTTTAAGTAAAATTGGCACGCCTATTAATTGCTGAAGATAGTATAAGTAATGGTTGAAAATGAGGGTGTTTATAACATATTTAGAACTCATTTAGTTCTGATTACATGAAATAAGATTATATGTAATCCTGATTAATGTATTAATTCAAATATTTGATTGGACCTATATAATGTAATAGGGATTATATTGTCTAGATATATGAATGGGGATTATAACATGTAAGAATCTAAAAAAACAAAAGACATTATTTACTCTTGCCTCTTCCACAGTTTTTTTCCACTTGACCATATATCTACCATTGCCTTCTAGCATCTTTCGACAATGCTTTGCTACTGGCAAATCTTTTCGACCACCATCCTCCTCCTCATGCACTCAGAGAAATATATTTAAAATAATATTACTTGTTATAATATATATAAACAATTTTAATTAAAAATATGTATTATATTTTAATTTGTTGTATAGTATCCACACAACTTTAACAAAAAAAAATCTGCATTATACTTTAATTTATATATATAAGATTTAACTTATTAGATTTCATGTACAAATCTACATTAGATTTATTGACTCATTCATATATATATATATATATTATACTAGTTATTATAATATACATATATAAGCACAATTTTAATTAATAAAAAAATCAATTTTTCATTGCACATATTAACTAGGGTAATTTAGTCTATTACTTTATTATGTATATATATTTGTAGATAGAGTTATTATATATTTTGATTAAAAAATACATAATTTTAATTTATTATATAAATATATATTAATAAGGGTGATTCTATCTTTTAATTTATTATTATAATATATTGTCATATTTATGGTAATCTAACCGAATGTTTTATGCCTATGCATCATCTTTCCTTAATAGCCTACCAAATAAATTTATGTAATCATAATTCCATTCCATTCCATTCCATTACATTGCATTGCATTTCTTTCAATCCAATGAACAAACAGGACATTAATTTGTTTTTTATTAACGTTTAGAACACATTTAAGAAAATTATGATTTTACCCTGTAAAAAAGTTGTTTTATGATATATATACAAGCACCGAGAAACAAAACTTTCGATAATGTTCCTGAGATGAATGTTATAAAAACTATGATGTCTCACCACAATGAAAAACTAATAAATCTCTACTTGTAGGTATTAGCCTAAATAAAAAGTAAGAAGTCTTTGAAAGAATTATCACCATTTAAGACTTAATAACTCAATTCAATAATTTAAATTAATTGGATTTTAATATATTTTTTAATATTACGTGATTTTAAAAAAAAACTTTTAAAATTAATGAATCTCTAAAAATATTTTGGTTGTAGTTTAATTTCAATGCCTAATTAACTGTATACTATTTATAAAATAAATAATGTAATTTAATTTTTCATGTATTGAAAAACATTATGAAGAAATCAAGCACACATCATTCCACTACAATGATGAATCTTTTATTGCAATTGTTTAAAGAAAAAAAAATAATATTGTGGCGAACTAATTTTGACTAAACTTTTAGAAAGTATAAGATCCATGGCCACTCAACGTTTCCAAAAAGCAAATTTATTATTATTTGGTTAGTAGCCATTCATACATATGAACGAATATCCATATCAATATTAATAATATTAATATTTGAAATATTAAAAAGAAAGCCACGTCAACAAAAGGAAAAGAGAAGAACAGATCAAATGGCCTGGCATGGGGCGTGATAATTGAAAAGGTCACACACTGTCCCTTTGCTGACATTCCCCCTCAGTGCAGTGTCCTCTTGCCCGGCCTCCTCTTTTCATGCTATGTTTCCCGTTTTGTCTGGCAATTTAGTCTTTTTTCTTTTTTCTTTTTCTTTTTTAAATTGTTTAAGCAATTGTAATTAATTATGATAAATTAGTAACTACCTTTAGTGTACAATATTATATCTGTATTATAATAAGTTAGTTATATAATAATATTAAAATATTTATTTTTCTTAAAAATAAAATAAATCATTAATTTTTTTAGATAAATTATCACTTAATTTATTATATTTTAATTAGATAGAACTTAAATTACATGATACTTTTAAAATATATAAATATAGATAGAAACATTCTAGTCTTTAGCTAAATAAACTTGAGCCTATAAGAAGTATATAAAGCTTGAGGCTTAACTTGAAATTGGAAAAAGCCTACTAAACCTAAAACCTTTTTAAAGACCTATTTATAATATAGGCCTATAAAAATGATGAGGCATTGGATGTCATAATTAGACTTTTAACCAACTAAAGTTAATAAAATATAAATGTATGCTTTTAATAGGATTTAAAATATATATATTTATAAATAAAATATTTTAAATAGGCTTTTAACCTATTTAAAGTATACACATAATTAACATAAAACTTAATTTTTAATAAATTATAAATAATTATTAGATGTGATTTAAAATTTTCATTTCAAAAAAAATGAGCCTATTACAACATGACAATAAAATAATCCACATATTAATAGAAATATGAAATTAAAAATTGAACAATACAACAACATGTGCATGACTATATCAAAGCTTCAATATAATCTCTTACTCTTCATATGATGGTTCATGCCCAATAAAAAATTAATTTTAAATAATAAATCATTCCACAAAAAATCCAACCAACATGCATGAAATAAAATAAATAAATAAATAATTATAAAATATTATATTTATACTTTCTGTTTTCTCTTCAACTCATATTTGTGACAAAACCAATCTCTATTATATAAAAGAATTTCAATAAATTGTTCATCCAATCTTGCATAATATTCATCAATCACTCCTCCTTGACACTAAATGTGGATTGTGATGCTAAAGTTAAGATGGAGCGGCTAATATATTAGATATCATCCTAAATAAAATTGTAAACTTTGTATTATTATTTTTTCATTACTCTAAAGCATAGAAAAATGAAGAAGAATCGATAGAAGTAATATAAGAATAATTGTTAAGATAAATTTCTAATTATAATATAATAAGAGGAATTGAATGCCTTTGATGAACTATGTTTAACATTCATTGAATATGGCCAATAATAACAATGTATTGAACTATTTGGTAAATTGACTTCCACATGTCTGTTGTAATATTTACTTTGCTCACATTCTTCAACATATTTTTTTATAGTATTCTTTTCATTCTCATATAATTTGAGACAGGTATTTCTTGCTAAAATCTAGATTTATATATTCAAATGTTCATATCAAAATTTCATATTCTACATGCTAAAAGGACGTTCAAACACACGATAGTCACTTATTGAATATTTAATGCCAAGACCAATAAATGGGTTCATTTCTAATTCACATGATAGATGAAATTGTATAGTATTTTTTTTTGTTCAGAGACAAACAACTTTTGTTGTAAGCAAATATCTAAATACCTTTTAAGATAGTTAGTGCTAACTCTCATTCAACTAGTAGATAACTTCTTTTTATAATACAAACATATTGTTTTCTTGTACAACTTCTTCAAAATCTTCCCATAAATTTGAAGTGTTCTCTTTTTTGTGACCCTATAATCTTCTTCACCCCTAAAAACTACTTGTTAAGAGGTATTATTGTTGTTTTTCTTAATTTGTTGTTTAGATTCAAGTTCTTGAGGAGGAGTATATTCAATTGTGTTGTTTATCATAATATTGTATAACTTGTCTTATATAATATTAAAAGTATAACATGTAAACATATTTATCATATAGAGTTATAGACACAATTTAATAAGATGTAATGAGAAAAAGTTACATATTTAATAAATTATTATTTATATATTTAAATATATAAAAAAGAGCAATAAATTACATAGCAGCCACTTATATATATATATATATATATATGAGTCACCATGTTCCACATATACGTCAATTCACAATGATCTTCCTCAAATTTATTTATATTATACATACAAGCAGAATATGTAATATATACAAAAATCAAGTGATTACTATTAAAAAGAGTAAAAACAGATAATAGAATTTTTTATTAACAAATAAAAATATATATATGTCTTATTAGAAAATAATAGAATATAACTTTACTTAAACTTCGGTTTTTCTTTTCTCAATATAAAATTTTGAATCCTAACTTCTATAATTAAAACAAAATTTTAATGGGAGAATAATAGTGACTATAAGAGAAGAGAATAATAAATATATATTAATTTTAGATATATTAGATAAAATATATATAGATTTTAGATATTATATAAATATATAATTTAAAATAAATAATATGAATAGTTTTTATGATAAAGTAGATGTAGATTTTAGATTTAGATATAATAGATCGTATTTATAGATATCTTATATATATATTTGATTTATTTTATATATTTTTTTATAAATCTAATCCTATCTAATTATGAGAATAAAAATTATTATTTTAATAAAATTTACTTTTATAATTTTATTTTGTAAGATATATTATAAAATAAAGAAAATAAGATAAGAGTAAAAGTAGAAAATTGTAAGAATTTTAAGAAAGATGGAGTATTTATTTGTAATTTCCTTAAGTCTAAGAACTGAGGGTCATTAATTATAATTTTTTTTGAAACTCAAAAGGAATATGCGGCGTATTTAGCTGTAATTTAGACTTATATATATATATATATATATATATATTATAAATATAATATTAAATAGGTTAAGCATGTAGGCTTGTACGCTTAGTCTTTGAAAAAAAAACTTATCATATGTAAATAAATAAACCTAAAGTTTGACCTCTTTATTAAATATATTATACCATATCAAGTTAGGACATGTGCCCCTATTAAAGGCATCATATATTTCTATACCTATATGCAAGTATTTCTCTTAAGAATAAAGTATATGTGAGTCTTTTGTGGTAGTGAAATTATATCTAAAAATTCTAGTCAAACTTTATATGGTTATAGTAATTCTGTCAATAAAAATTTTAAATAGATAATTTTTATTAATTTTTTTCTTTCTTTTTTAAAAATTACCTTTTTCTTGATTGACATGCAATTTATTTTCTTTTCTGACGTCAAATAAAGGTTTTTTAAAGTTTTTTATTTTTTTATTATTGTATAAGTGTAGTGCACATAAACATTATGGAACCAAATAAAAATAATTTTCTTTTGGCTAAGAAATCAGAAAAAATGTTAATCATGCAAACAGATGTTAGCTAGAAACTTTTTTAAAACCTAAAATAATATTTACTTCTCTAATATTATTTTTTAGTTGCATCCAACATGTTAATTTTTTTTCTCTAATATTATAAAATAACATTAATAGGTGTTAGATATATTATAAATAAAATTATTATACTAAGTGCTATTGAGAAATAATATTTTGATGCTAGAGGCTATTTTACCATTTTTTTAAAAAATTATACATGAACACTTGCATGTTTCTCGAATATAAAATTTTATTTATTTAAAAATTAGAAATCCGTTCAAATTATCTTCTATAAAACTATTTAAAACTTTTAAGATCTTTAAATGCAGTAAAACAAATGATTATATATACACACACATATTAAATATATAAATATTTTAAATATACAGTTTAACACATTTGATTTGCCTAAACATTAATCCGAATTGATTTAGTTTATTATGCAAAAAAAAAGAATTTAGTTTATTTTTTCCTATTTATTGAATGTATCATGGAAATTAAATTAAAATTAAAAAAAGATAATATTTTTATCATTCAAACTTTGAATTAAATATAATAAAATATGTCAATTTTATTAGTAATACAATAATAATATGATATGCATACAATTTAATTAATTTAGGAGAAGACTTGGGTTAGGTACATTTATAGAGTGGAGAAAGGTTTATTTTGGACCTATTTATAAGGTAGATGGAGAAATTTTTCTATATGAATGCATTATTTTACCTTTCATTTATTATTATGTGCCTATTTGGATATAATCTAAACTTTAGTTGTAAAAATATTTCTGACTCAAACATTTGTTAGTATAAATTTCAAAACAAACAGTCATATTTGTCAAAAAGGTTTATAGATCAAATCATGACTTAAAACTATGGTTTTTAATAAGTTATTGAGAATAGTTTCTTAAACAGTAAAAGAGTTTATGAACTACTCAATTACCATTTTACCTCTATTTTTCCCATATTCTCTCCTCCTTTTACACATATCTTCTACAATTCATTTCTCATCGTCCGTTGGTGCTTCAATTTTCTATCATTCGTCGTCCCTTGTTGCTTCCATCGACCATCATCCCCTTGCTATTTCCGTCATCCATCGTCTGTCGTCCATCACTCTAGAAGATGAAGTCTAGAATTTTATTCTAGGAAAAATATGAAGAAGATGAATAGTGAAAAACAAAAATGGAACATCTTCTTCCTCTGTTTTCGTCTTCTCTTCTTCTTCCATCAGTGCTTCTCAGCATCACGTCTTCTTCCTTCATCTATTGAGAAGACGTGCACAGTGAGATGGGACAAGATAAAAAAATAGCCTGAACAATTATTTTTTTTATCTCATACCCTTTATGGTAATATACCAATCACCAAAGTCATTCTGAAAATAATTATTGTAACACTTATTTATTCATAAACTATTTTTTCTATAAACTCTTCTTTAAAAATTGTCCAAAAGTCATTTTTTTTTCATAAGCCATTTTTTAAAAAGTTTATCCAAACATGCCCTATGTTGACTTTGTTTTAATATGATATAAAAATAGTGTATATTAAGTAGAGGTAAAGTTAGAAAATTATTGATATTTAAAGTTTACCTTAATCTATAAAATATGCTGAAAATAATTTATAAATAGTACCATAAGAGTATTTATTAATTCATATATTTAGATATAATATAAAATTTTAATATGTCTCCCAACTTATAAGTATTAAGTAATACAACTCACTTATTAAATTATGTGTTACATATGATACACATGATGATTTTTTCTAAACTATAAAATAATTTTATAAAAATAGTATATATTAAGTAGAGGTAAAGTTAGAAAATTGTTAATATTTAAAATTTATCTTAATTTATAAAATATACTAAAAATAACTTATAAATAATACTAAAAGAGTATTTATTAATTAATATATTTAGATTTGGTATATAATTTTAATAAGTCTCCCAACTTATAAGTATTAAGTAATACAACTCACTTATTAAACTATTTGTTACATATGATACACATGATGATTTTTTCTAAACTATCAAATAATTTTAAAATTATTTATCTTCTATATAATTTATTTGATGCTTTATTGATATTTTTAAATGATGTTAAGAATTTTCAAATATTTAACCTAAAAAAGAATTTTCAAATAAATGGTGCCACCAACAAACACCGTATAGACATTTGACTCGTGTCCAGATTAAAGCTGCCCAAAAAATAGAAATTATCCAGCTGGATTGGGCGAAATAAATTATCTGGCTGTTCACACATTTACCAACAACACAACGAATTTACCAGAATAACCCTTCTCCTTCCTCATCTTTCTAATTTTTTTTCCCCAGCTTTACAGTATACAAGACCTTACAGCACACATTCACTGTGTATCCCTTAAAAAAAGCATTACATTATTAAAATTAAGAAAAAAGTACCTGAAACTGAAATGGTGAATTAATCAAAATAAATAAAAAAGAATAGTACACTCTTCCCAAATAAAAACTTCTTCAAACGTATCGCCGGCGTTTGACCGTTAAACCTAACAAAAACCAAAGCTAATTAGCTGTCCAAATACAGAACTCAAGGGAGAAGGAGCAGGAGAACGAGAACGAGAAGAAGCAGAGGGTGGAGGAGACGGTGGTTCAGATGTTTCGTGTTCTACTCTAGGTTACACTATTATTTTCCCTCTCCGTACGCCGTCTTTGACTCAGTCATCTCCACGCGCCACCACCTTTTTACGAGGAGGAGGAGAGCCACGCCGTTCTCTTTCTCTCGGCTTTTTCTTTTTGGTTGGAAGTGGGAGTATGAGAAAGTAGAAGGTAATAATTTGAAGAGAAGGGGAACACATTAGTTTGGGAATTTGGGCTCTGAATTGGGTGGATCTGCTGATTTTAGTGAGGGAAAGGGGTGTTCGGAGAAGGGTTTTGGTTTCTTTGAGTTTGGTTTGTGAGTTGGTGGGATAAAAAAGATGATGATATCAAGGGGGCTGTTCGGATGGTCCCCGCCCCATATACAGCCGCTTACTCCGGTGTCGGAGGTATCTGAGCCGCCAGAGTCGCCGTCGCCTTACTTGGACCCTGGAGCTGAGACCTCTGCCTCTCACCAGGTTGAAGTGGAGGAGGAGATCGAGGAGCCCGAGGAGATTGAACCACCGCCCGCTGCGGTGCCCTTCTCCAGGCTCTTTGCTTGCGCCGACCGGCTCGATTGGGTTCTGATGGTCGTCGGCTCCCTGGCAGCAGCCGCTCATGGTACGGCTCTCGTAGTTTACTTACACTACTTTGCGAAGATCATTAATGTCTTGAGGATGGATCCTTCGCAAGGTCCGTCAGACGAGCAATTCAACAAGTTCAAGGAGGTTAGCTGTCAATTTCTCAACAAAGCCCTATTTTTTGGTTTTGATTTATTTTTTTCCAAGACAAATTTATTTTGTTTGTTTTCTATGAGATACTAGCCCTAGATTTTGGTTTTGATTCATTTTTTTCCTAGACAAATTTATTTTGTTTGTTTTCTATGAGATACTAAGCATGAAAATTTATTCCTTTCCTGATATTTTGGACGAGCTTAGTTGTAAGTAGACTGGGCAGACCCGTAAGGGAAGCATGTAGGCCTTTTGTTCTTGATTTAAGTCATTCTCTGGTTTCAAGCTACGTATATCAAAATGTGTAATCTGATGTTTTGGTTCGCTCTTGGACACCCTATTCCTGTTTTATAAGTTCCCTGATCTCATGCCAGAAATAAGCACCCTATTCCTATTCCTGTTTTATAAGCACGTAGGCCTTTTGTTCTTGATTTAAGTCATTCTTTGGTTTCAAGCTACGTATATCAAAATGTGTAATCTGATGTTTTGGTTTGCTCTTGGACACCCTATTCCTGTTTTATAAGTTCCCTGATCTCATGCCATAAATAACATAGGGAACACTTGTTAACTATGAAGTACAGACACTTATTTGTCATTCTAATAATGGTTAGATATTTCTTGCAAGACTATCTGAATTATTAATCTTGTTCATGGGTGATTGGACATTTAGGTTTACAAGAAGACGATTATTCTAGTTATGTTGATTTAGTTATGAACTTAGTTGCTTTTGAAAATTGTTCATGGTGAGAGTTGGTGCTCTTAGTTTCCTTAGTTAATCTATTGCATTGAATTGATACTACGTAGCTTGAGGTATTTCTTCACCATTTTTTTTTAAAATATTGGTTACACTGATACTATAAATCTCTCCTTGTCTTATGCCTTACGATGGGAGATATTAATTGTTTTAAGATTAAGATGTTTTAATATATTATTCTGTTTTAAATCAAAACATCCTTGATTAGTGAGATCTCCAGGTTAGTCATCCATTAGTCAACTACTCGAGTAATGGAAGTGTTGCCATAATTCTTTGTCTTCATAATCATCTAGTATGAGATAAGTGAAGACATTGGCATGTACAACTTGTATTTATAATTGATAGTACGAAGACAACAAAGGATGTCCAGCTCAGCTTGGTCAATTTATGCCATCTGGCCAACCCTAACCAACAATATTGGCCCCTAAATTTGCATTGTAATGCATTATATTTTATTATGATAAATATGAGCTGAAGCAGATCTGCTGGGGTTTGTTAGGTTTGGTTTGATTGGATTGGTTGTGGTGCTGGTCTTTGGTGAACTAGGCCCATCTTCCCTCAAGCCACAAGTTTTAGAGGTTTCTTAATTGAAATGATCTTCTGTACTCTAAAATTAATATTTGATACCCTGCTAGTGATCATAATTAGATGAAAATAGAGAAACGCTTATTTTATAGACTTTGAGTATTGAAAGTTGAATTAACTTTATATTATGAAATCTGTAAATTCAAGGCATCCTTCTTGCCAAACTTTTTATTCATGAAAGTTAGAATTTGACGGTGTCAACATTGGAACATTAATTCGAGTATCATACTCATGTTCCCTCTTATGCATAGGTTTGCAACTTTTTCAAATTATTACCTGCAATTGATCCAAAATTGATTTTGAACTACTGCTATAAACTGAGCATTAAAAACTGATTTTGCAAGTCCATCGGAATTGAATCTCAGGGACTACTACTTTACACTGACAGTATCAAATATTAACTTTGTAAATCAATTGATTTTGAACGCGAGTATTTCCTGGTTAAGATGACTCAGATGGCTATTCGAATACAACTAAACTAAAAAATAAATCAATGTCATACAGCTAACTAGACAGAGAGATTTAGGATGATATATGTTTTCAGGTTTTAAAGTATCTGCCAGCGTTGACAAGAACTTACACTTTTTTGTGAATTGAATCAAATAGATAAATTTGCTAGATGTAAGGCATATAAGATCAGGCTTTAGATAAAAGAAATATGAACAGATTGATGATAACTGGTGACGTTTACAAGTCTCTTTCAGACTCGGTGCTTTCCTATCTGAGTAGCCATTAGTGGTGGAGTTCTTCTAGAGACATTTGAATTCTTGTGTGCATGGAGAAGCTTGAAGAACAATGCACCACACAAAGACCTCAATATTTGAGCTTGATTCCACACCATGTGTTGTAGAAAAGCAGTTTGGATGGTCCATTATTTCCTGATTATATAACTTCTTTCTTTAGCAGGACATAACCTTCTAAATTTCTGCTGACGAATGTCAGTCCTTTTATTTTTCTTGGAGATTTGTTGACTCTGTTTCCTAATTTTACCATTCTTTTGCTTTGTGTATTAGCCATCTGAAACTAGCACAATTGGGGGAGTTACTAGTTGATTTGATATATCCCAAAGGATAGTATCATATAGTTATTGCTTGTAACTAGTTTTAGAAATCCATTAAAATATGGGCATAATAGTTTTGTTATCTTTGAATCTTGCATTATGACGATGTCAACCTTCATGCTTTTTGGGTTTAGTCTTTGTAGGAGAGAAAAATGAGGCTTAGAAAGTTTTCCAATTTAAGTTGTGTACTTTATGAATCTGTACCCTTAGATAGAATGCGAGATACTTGAAATCAAGGGAGTATTCTTTTATTCGTTTTTTGTTCTTTAGATATGTATGCGATTATTTTGTACTCCCTTTTTCCTTATATAAGTAAACCTCCTTGTAACTAATATTTAATTTGTGCTTTCTTGTTGAATTTGTTTTTCTTTTGTTATTTAAATCATCGTCAGCTAAGAAGTTTTCTTCTATTTTCTACAAGCCATTAAAACTGTGGACCAGAATATGGTTTTTTACACTCATTGTTTCTTCTACAGCTTGCTTTAACCATCGTTTATATCGCTGCTGGTGTTTTTGCTGCTGGTTGGATAGGTAAACTAACATGTTTCCTGAAATTGATTACCACTTAATTCACTTAATAGGATATTTTTTCATAGAGAGACATTTAATAATTTCTGCAATATTAATTTTGTTTTTCTGTTTTATAGAGGTTTCATGCTGGATTTTGACTGGAGAACGGCAGACTGCGGTTATCAGATCAAAATATGTTCAAGTATTGCTTAACCAAGATATGAGTTTTTTTGATACATATGGGAATAATGGAGATATTGTGAGCCAAGTATTAAGTGATGTGCTGCTCATTCAGTCTGCACTTAGTGAAAAAGTATGTCTTGACCTGAATGTGTGCAAATATTCAGCACATTAAAAATTTATATTCTTCCCATAAGATATTCCAGTTATTCAAGCATGTCTTATACAATATCTTTGTTGTCTTATAAATGCAGGTGGGAAATTATATTCACAATATGGCTACGTTCTTCAGTGGACTTGTTATTGGATTTATCAACTGTTGGCAGATTGCATTGATAACATTAGCCACAGGTCCATTTATTGTTGCTGCTGGAGGAATATCAAATATATTCCTGCATAGGCTGGCAGAGAATATTCAAGATGCATATGCTGAAGCTGCTAGCATTGCTGAACAGGTTACTATTTTTTACCTTGAACAAATGGTACTCCTTTTGCCCATTGAATGGTTGTGCATGGTTTGGATGCCATTTGCGTAAACTTCTGTTTTGTATCTTCAAAACAGGATTTATTTCTGTTAATGGTATAATCTGTATAAAATATCAAATATACTTGATATTTGGGTGCGACTTTCACAGTGTGTTCTCATCTCTTCAGTTCTTGTGGATCCATTTATTTCTTTTCCTTCCTTCTAGATTGTGTAACTTAGGGTGTTCAAACTATGTGTTTTCTAGTAGTTCTACATCGAATAGGGAAAGCCACTGGCCTCCTTTCAAGTTTCATAAATACAAGAAGAAAGGGAGCTGTAATACAGCTAACCCCAAATTAATCAATTTGAAGTTCCCTTCCTGTTTCCTTTGTGTGATAATCAATGTGGTGCTATTACGAGTTTCTGTATTGTATTTGATGTAGTAAGCCAAATTCTGTTCACACTTGTGGGTTATTAAATCCTCCATATCACCATCTGTCCTCAATCCATCATTGAAAAGCTTGTAAAAGTAACCCTCCCATATGCTTTTAATATTTGTAACCAGAATGCTTCCTTTTTCATCTTTAATACATCTTCCTTGCTCCAAATCCCTTGATTTCCTTTTCCTATTCTCAGCAATTTTGTATATATTTGGTTCCCTATTTTTCATCCTCAAATCTTGGTAAAACTCCTCAAAAGCTTTACATTGTGTTTCACGCACTGCTCTCTAATTTCCTTTCTAACTATTTGATGATACCTTTCTCAATTTTCTGCTTTGTTGCACACATGTAAGTCTTTGAAGCAATCTCTTTTGTTTTTGTTTGACCTCCTCCTTCATACTCTTATTCCACCACCAAGATTCTTTATCTCTTGGTCCAAAATGTTTTTGATTCACCTAAAAGCTTTACATTGTGTTTCAAAAGCTTTCTATCTGTTTCAAAAACTCCTCTAAAGCTTTACATTGTGTTTCACTCCCTGCTCTTAATTTCCATTCTAACCGTTTGATACCTTTCTCAATCTTCGGCTTTGTTGCACAAATGTAAGGATTTGAAGCAATCTCTTTTGTTTGTGTTTGACCTCCTCCTTCATACTCATTCCACCACCAAGATTCTTTATCTCTTGGTCCAAAATTTTTTGATTCACCTAAAATTGCTCTAGTGATCTTCCTAACCTTAGCCATCTAATCCTATGTCTAAAAAATCACGAGTCTGAAAAACGTCAAATGGAGATCTCTCTTTGATGTTTAGGCTCTCTAGGCCACGACAAGGAACAATCTACAATTTATAATTATTACTAGTGCCTTCTGACTAAGAGCATGTACCCCTGCTGCAGTGATATATGAAGATATTATTTTCCCCTGTTGTTCTATTCAGGTTCTCTACCCTAAACACTTAAACTATAGAGAATTCTAGCTGTTACTTTAAGAATTTGTGCGTTGCTTTCTGATGTTAAAGTTATAGTTTGATCAATTCTTTCGTTTGTCACATCAACTACTTCTAGGAATATGAATGATCAAAATATTGTTTTTTAAAAATATGTCCTCCATATGATTGAATGAACCAAGTGGCTTCAATATGTCAGTTTGTTGGTTTTGTTCAATATTATTACTAGAAGTTGAACTTTTTCTGTTGTTTAGCTGTAAGTTCATCATTCTCCTTGATTTAGCCACACTATGTAAGTCTCACATCAGTTTGCATCTCAAACCAAACAACCTTCACTTGATAGTGGATATATACCTCAAGGCTCTTAGAAGCATTCTCTTATGTTGTCATGGTGTTAGAGCTCTGGGGAGATTAGAGCAAGCCCTTTGTAGCTGCTAGGGACGCACGTTATCAATATATTTCTAAGCAGCGTTCTCTATCTTTGTTTTATTCTTCACAAACAATTGTTTCAAAGATTTTGTAACTTGGCCCCCCGATCAGGAGAAATGTCTTCAAAATATCTTCATTGGGTGGTGTCAAATTGAACCCTTTTTCCTTGAACATAGGACAAAAATCAGACTTGGTGTGGAACTCAGAACGATGGGGTGCGTATTCGTTTCTTTTTTTGTTTTGCATATGGCTTCTCTAATAATTGGTTCTGGTTGGGGCTAGATTATCTTCTTTGGTCTCTTCAATTGAGAGGACAAAACAATGTTCCAATGCATTGTATGATTTGTGCAAAAGAGAGTGCTTGAAAATCCTTGCAACTTTTTTTCTGTAAAAGGTTATTGATAAATCTTTAAGAGTCTCATATTGTATTTTGTTTTTGGTCCATGCTTCTGCTTGATTACAGAACTCCTTAATTTATTATTTGGCTGCTTATGCACTGAATCCTTTTGTCGTTTACTTTGTGATCAAAACTTTAAACTAGGGAAGGAACAAAATATCATAGCTCTGATTGCTTCATTTTACTAGTAAGATAGGCAACAATGGGGTTTTATTATTGTTTATTACATTATCTTTTATTCTTTTAATAAAGTGGAAGGAAGAGTGATGAAGTTCTAACTATATAGTGATGCATTTTGGGGCAAGCAATTTTCATGTGGTTTATTCCTTGTGATGCAGGCTGTTTCTTATATCAGGACATTGTATGCATTTACAAATGAAACATTGGCTAAGTATTCATATGCGACATCACTTCAAGCTACTCTTAGATATGGTATCTTAATAAGTCTTGTTCAAGGGCTTGGTCTTGGATTTACGTATGGGCTTGCAATATGCTCGTGTGCTTTACAACTCTGGGTAGGAAGGTTCTTGGTTATGCATGACAAAGCTCATGGTGGTGAAATCATAACAGCTCTCTTTGCTGTTATTTTAAGTGGCCTGTGAGAATCTCTTTCAACTTTTAAATTCTTCTTTTTCTATTTACCATTTTACTTATTATTTCTGCTACTTTGAATTAGGGGTTTGAATCAGGCAGCAACGAACTTCTACTCATTTGATCAAGGACGTATAGCTGCTTACAGATTGTATGAGATGATAAGCAGGTCATCCTCATCTGTTAATCATGATGGAACTGCCCCAGATTCTGTGCAAGGGAATATAGAGTTTAGGAATGTTTATTTTAGCTATCTATCACGTCCCGAAATCCCTATATTAAGTGGGTTTTATCTGACTGTTCCTGCTAAGAAAGCTGTTGCACTTGTTGGCAGAAATGGATCTGGAAAAAGCAGTATAATTCCACTCATGGAGCGGTTCTATGATCCCACATTAGGTGATTTTTCCCCTTGTGTAATATTATTGATATGTCAAAGCCTTCTATGGGTTATTTACTGATTTAAATTGATTTTCCAATCTCTTGTCCAGGGGAGGTTCTTTTAGATGGTGAGAACATTAAGAATCTGAAACTGGAATGGCTAAGGAGCCAAATAGGACTAGTCACCCAGGAGCCTGCTTTGCTCAGCTTGAGTATAAGAGACAACATTGCTTATGGTCGGGATGCCACTATGGATCAAATTGAAGAGGCTGCCAAGATAGCCCATGCACATACATTCATCAGCTCATTAGGGAAAGGTTATGACACGCAGGTGAAGCTTCATTGACATGACTCTATGGAGACTAGTAGTTCTTGCTTAGTTGTTTGCTTATATTTTTACTCACTTTCTTTCCAATGACAATCACTTTTGCATTTTGATATGTACATGGGGCTTGTTTTTCAGGTTGGAAGGGCCGGCTTGGCTTTGACAGAAGAACAGAAGATAAAGCTTTCTATTGCAAGAGCTGTGCTTTTAAATCCATCCATTCTTCTTCTTGATGAGGTAACTGGTGGACTTGACTTTGAGGCTGAAAAGGCTGTTCAGGAGGCTTTGGATCTTCTAATGTTGGGGCGTTCAACAATAATAATTGCTCGAAGGCTTAGTCTTATAAGGAATGCTGATTATATAGCTGTTATGGAGGAAGGTCAACTTGTTGAAATGGGTACTCATGATGAGTTAGTGACATTGGATGGCTTATATGCAGAACTCCTTCGATGTGAAGAGGCAGCAAAACTTCCCAAGAGGTTTCTTACTAGCACCAATCTGTTGATGGAGGTCATTTAATTGCAAGAATATAATGAGTTTCTTTAAATAAGAGATATCAAAATATCAGAAGTGACAAGAATTTGTTAAATGATCATTCATAATAATTATAAGTATTAATCTTGTTAGAGATAATCATAAAAACAGTTAATAAACTTATACTTGATTACAAGGCATGTTGGGCCTCCGCTAAGTTCACACTAAAGCTCAAATGAGTTTTGTGTGAAATGTGTTAAAGAGAGTACAATACAGAAGTAAAGGTTTTCACACAATAGCTTGAGCTTTTCAGTTGATATGGTCCGTGACAAATGCTAGAATTTTCTTAAGTGTGTCGGAATGTCTACCTACTATATAATTTATTATTATTTAATGTATTTTGGTTGTGTGCAATTTTGGCACTGGTATATAGAGCATTACTTACTGTTTCATTGTTCAATATGCAGGATGCCTGTTCGAAACTACAAGGAGACTGCAGCTTTCCAAATTGAGAAGGATTCGCCCTCAAGTCATAGCTTTAAAGAACCATCATCCCCAAAAATGATGAAGTCACCTTCCCTTCAGAGAGTTTCTAATGTATTTTGGTCTTCAGATGGCATCTATAACTCACAGGAATCACCAAATGTTCGGAGCCCACCACCAGAAAAGATGAATGGTCTGTCTATGGATGTAGCAGATAAGGAGCCTTCAATAAGAAGACAGGACAGTTTTGAAATGAGGCTACCAGAGTTGCCCAAAATTGATGTTCAGTCTGTGCATCGACAAAAATCTAATGGTTCTGACCCAGAATCCCCTGTTTCACCTCTTTTAACATCTGATCCCAAGAATGAGCGCTCCCACTCACAGACTTTTAGTAGACCCCATAGTGATTCTGATGATTTTTCATTGAAACTGAGAGAAGCAAAAGATACAAAGCATCGAAAACCTCCATCATTTTGGAGACTTGCTAAACTTAGTTTTGCAGAGTGGCTTTATGCTGTGTTAGGAAGCATAGGTGCTGCCATCTTTGGTTCTTTCAATCCTCTTCTTGCATATGTTATTGGTCTGGTGGTGACAGCCTACTATAGAATTGATGAAGTTCATCACCTCCGGCAGGAGGTAGATAAGTGGTGCTTGATTATTGCCTGCATGGGCATTGTGACAGTTGTTGCCAACTTCTTACAACATTTCTACTTTGGTATTATGGGGGAGAAAATGACAGAAAGAGTTAGGAGAATGATGTTCTCAGGTGAGTAACTCATTTGCTGTACATTTTTTTAAAAGAATTTTAAGCTGCAGAATTCTGGGCATTGCCTAATTTATTTCCATAATATGGCAGCCATGCTACGCAATGAAGTTGGTTGGTTTGATGAAGAGGAAAACAGTGCTGACAATTTATCCATGCGTTTGGCCAATGATGCTACATTTGTACGAGCTGCTTTTAGCAACCGTCTTTCCATATTTATACAGGACAGTGCTGCAGTTATTGTGGCTGTTCTTATTGGTGCATTGCTGCACTGGCGGTTAGCACTCGTGGCATTAGCAACATTTCCCGTTCTCTGTGTTTCTGCAATTGCCCAGGTTTGGCCCTGCCCTTCTAGTTTTCCAATATTATCAATTTTTGCTGATAGTTTGGTTAAGCTTCCATGTATTTTTCTTTTCAAATGAGTTTATGGACCTTTGTGCCTCTTGCAAAAATAAGTGATATGATATGTCAGTTTATGAAGCTTCTATGGTGTGGGTGAAGAATCAATCATATGTGCTTGTTCTAAAGGGTATGATTGTATTTCTGAAATAATGTGTTGATTGGTTCTTCCCATTTAGGTTGGTTTATTAGAAATGATGTATTTGAATAGAAGGAAAGAAATTGGCAAAATCTAGCAGTCAAACTCAAATATGCCATCTTCTGGCCAAATAAAAAAAAAAACTCAAATATACCATCACAGAATTCATGGAAACTCAATGGGCATACAATCAAAGATATGCAATCATATATATGATCCAGATTTTTTTTAAAGAAAAAGAAGTTTCTGCCATCATCTGATCTAGTGACCTAGTTGGAAGGTGGAAGAGATGCAAAGCCCCTGGTGCTGTTCAAAGATGAAAGAGAAGGTTCTGGAGGGAGAGATGCTGAGAGCCTGAGTGGGTGAGAGCCACATTCAAACCTGACAAACGAATCAAAATTGAAGATCAGTGAAGATGGAGATAGAGGCGAGTGAAGATGAGGAGGATTGTGAAGACATCTTGAGTGTCGATTTAGTAGACACCAAGCTCTGAGGAGAGTTGAATGGGTAAACCTTTGAAGGAAGAAGGCTTCAATTTTTTGAGGGAAGAGGCCTTCTGTTAAATGCTTGAAGAGGGCTTCCATAGGAGACAATTTTTTGGCTACCAACAGTCCCAAGGAGGGAAAAGAGGCTGGCTTCCCTTTTCGTAGGCCCATTTTCAGGCTACCAAATGGGATCCTAGTTTATGTCAACAACCTTATCTTATGATAGGCATTTCATTACTGTCAAGAATGATTCAAAAACCCAGAAATATCTAGGTTTATATGAGATTACCAATATTTATCAAAATGGAAGTGATTGAAAAACGAAAGATTATTAATTTCATGTGCAGTCTATCACTCCGAAGCAAAAATTAACATCCTGTATTATACTTGAGCAGAGTAGTGTTGTGATCGTTTAAGCATATTTAATACTGAAAATATTTTTTGCTATGCAGGAACATTAATGTATTTTTCCATTTTTAAGTAGCTAAAATGACAGTTTATTATGTGTGTAATATGGCAGGGTTTTGAAAACCTTGTGGGTGTATATTTGTATGGCCATTTATATCCTTCACTTTGTCATCTTTTGCTTAACTAGTATTAATTTAAGGAAACCTACTTCAAAATTGCAGAAATTTTGGCTTGCTGGATTTTCAAGGGGCATACAAGAAATGCACAGAAAGGCATCTTTGGTTCTTGAAGATGCAGTTAGAAATATTTACACTGTTGTAGCATTTTGTGCTGGCAATAAGGTAATGGAACTCTATAGGCTGCAGCTTAAGAAAATATTTAAGCAGAGTTTTTTGCATGGGGTGGCCATTGGTTTTGCATTTGGCTTTTCACAGTTTCTACTTTTTGCTTGTAATGCCCTTTTGCTTTGGTACACTGCCATATGCATAAAAAATAGTTATATGGATCCACCTACTGCTCTCAAGGAATATATGGTTTTCTCATTTGCAACATTTGCGCTTGTGGAGCCTTTTGGATTGGCTCCTTACATACTTAAACGGCGTAAATCTCTCATTTCAGTGTTTGAAATTATAGACCGTGTACCTAAAATTGACCCTGATGATAACTCAGCATTGAAGCCACCCAATGTATATGGAAGCATTGAGTTGAAAAATGTTGATTTTTGTTATCCTTCTCGTCCTGAAGTTTTGGTAATGAGTAATTTCAGTCTCAAAGTCAATGGGGGCCAAACAGTTGCAATTGTAGGAGTTTCAGGGTCGGGAAAGAGCACTATAATATCTTTGATTGAGAGGTTTTATGATCCAGTGGCTGGTCAGGTTTTACTAGATGGGAGGGATTTAAAACTATATAATATGAGATGGTTGAGGAGCCACCTTGGTTTAGTTCAGCAGGAACCTATTATTTTCTCAACTACCATAAGGGAAAATATCATATATGCAAGGCATAATGCTAGTGAAGCTGAGATGAAAGAGGCCGCAAGAATAGCAAATGCTCACCATTTCATAAGCAGTTTGCCCCATGGTTATGATACTCATGTTGGAATGAGAGGTGTTGACTTGACACCTGGACAGAAACAGAGAATTGCGATAGCCAGGGTAGTGCTAAAGAATGCACCTATTTTGTTGTTGGATGAAGCTAGTTCATCAATTGAATCGGAGTCAAGCCGAGTGGTGCAAGAAGCTCTGGACACACTCATAATGGGAAACAAGACCACGATCCTGATAGCACATAGGGCTGCAATGATGAGGCACGTCGATAACATTGTTGTGCTAAATGGAGGACGAATAGTAGAGGAAGGAAGCCATGATTCATTGGTGGCAAAAAATGCCCTGTATGTCCGATTGATGCAACCTCACTTTGGAAAGGCATTGCGTCAGCATCGACTTGTTTAGGGAGCATGTGTGAACTGCTACTAATTTTGGGTCACAAGAACAATTTCTTGATATTTTTGAGTTGAATAACTTCAATGGATATTTTGTAGGTCAGGTGGGAAGCTTTCTGAGAGGCGAAAAATTTGTAACATTCAGAGCTCAGCTATCGGCATTGGAAGGCTAGGGAAGAGGAAATTATTGTGATGATAGATATGTAGAATTTGAAGATAGGATTTTGGAGTCTGGTTGGTCTGAGGATTTGGGTTGGGTGCATATTCTTTTGGAGGCAAGGCATTTTAGACTGGGCGGTGTCTGTCTCCTTGGTATATTAATTTGTTTTTCAAGAAGGAAGGGTGGAATCAATCAAATACTAATCCCTACTGAAATGTGAGTTTTGATTTTCCTTCGTTGAACTGCTGTTTCACTCTCCTGACTAGCGTGCGTGGATGTACAACTTATTATTTGTTACTGTAATTTTTATATTTCCATTTGTGAAATTTGTACAAAAATTTAGGTGGAAGAGTTGTAACCTTTGTATATAAAATAGTGATGATAGCTTAGAAGCCTGAGGCATTCCTGATTTAAAATCCAAGAGTGTATTTTTTACGAGTCAAACTTAGGTTTCGATTGTTTTGATTCTGTTTCAATCTTTTTTGACTTGTAATGACACAGAACTGTATGAATGAATGATAACACGTATTGCATCCTGCATTTGTAGTGGGACCCTTGCATGCATTGGAGGGTCAACCCATCCCGTTTTTTTTTTTAGAAAAATATTTATAGAACTCTACATTCGAGGAAATTGAAGAAACAAGAGAAGTGTCAAGATGGGATTTGGTTTATATACGCGTATGATTTTTTTGTACTATTAAATTTTCTTGGAATGAGGGGTGAATTTCATGGAAGTAATTTTGATTATCAATGTATGAATTGTAGCAGCTTGTTTTTAAATGTGATTTACCATCCAAGATTGTGTTTTTGCTTTCAGTGGGAAGGTTACTAGGCTTCTTATGGCTACTTCATCGTGGATTTTCTTGTTGCTCTTCTCTGTTTATTAGTAAAAAAAGAAAACAAAAAACTAGTAAAGTGGTTCACAACTACTTTATATTTACATATCATTTGTTTGCTTCTTATACTTGAAAGTTACTTGATGAGAAGAATTGAGCTGTGCTAGTGGTCAAGCTCTTTTATTATTGTATTAATATGATCTTTAATATAATATATATTTAATTAATTTGATAAAATTAATAAAATTAGTTGAATTAATATAAAAATCTTAATGTTCTTTCTTAATTTTTTCTCTCTTTTAATTATTATTTAAGAAGTATCAATAGGGATAATTTAAAAAAAAATAAATATAAAAAATAAATTTTATATTTAAGATTAATATTTCTTGAGGAGTATGTTTTAAACAAATCTTGTGAAGTATTGACCATTGAAATATGAAATTTTCAACTTGGTCTTTTAAAATAGTTTTAATTTCCATTGAGTCTTATTATTATGAATTTTTTTGATGGAATAATCTAAATGCCCTAATAGGTATTATTAATTTTTACAGAGAATTAAACTCTAATCTGTCACTTCAGGGAATAATGAAAATTTTCTCATGATATTTGGTAGACAAAAAGGTTCATATTTTGCTTGTGATGTACATAACTTTTAAATTCAATCTATAAACAAATTAGAACATTATAATTTCAGATGTCTAATATCTTGAAGGAATCTGCAACCACTTTAAGCTTATCTCTTACTCTCCTCCATCTCCTTTCAAGCGCTCCAACAATTAAGGTGTAGTACCTTCCTGTAAAGTGTTGACCCTTCATTAGCAGCATCATCACAAACATTTCACAAAAACAATATTCATTTTGCTAACACTCATCATATATTTTACTGTAACTTTATATAAAATTTTAGTTTAGTTCCTTAATTCTATAAAGTATATTTTCAGTCCTCTAACCCAAATAAAGTTAACCTCAGATACTTGTTTTGCCAATTATTATTATTTTTTAAAATTAAATTAATATGTCAGTACTTAAAAATGTTTTGTCAATAATTAAAATTCAATGCCAACACTTTTGTTAATGGCATTTCGGTTCGAGGATTAAAAAAAAACACTATAAAATTAAAATATTAGGATAAAACTTTATATGAAGTTAAAGGATAAGAAATGCTATTTTGCCTATTTTAATTTATGTTACCACATAGGTAAAATTATACATAGGGAAGACCTATATACTTGAGGCAAATCAATTCAGAACATGTGGATTTCAAATTTAAAAATAAGTTGATAATATTAGTTATAAAATAATAATTTATAGAAAAATCCATTTGTCCTAATTCAACTGGAATAAATTACCTTAAATATTCAAACACTAAATTCATCTTCATCAACATCTAGGTATTAACTTCATGGAGTACAGATTGAGAAGAGTTACTTACCATTTCCTATACCAATTGTTGCAAATGAGGCACTTGAGTAATTTGGTGATGTGAGCACATACTCAAATGTGTAATAATTTTTCCCATCTACGCTTCTCTGCATTGCATTCATTCAGTGTGTTTGCGTTATATTCTTTTTGTAATAATAACTTTAGGTAACTGAGAATTCAACAAATCTTAAAAAGAAAAATAAGATAATTGAGAGAATAAACTAAATGAGAAGAGAACCTCTTGCATGTCATATATTGTTGGCCTTTGGTTTGGGGCAGCATATACATGCTTCACCAAATTGTTTATAACCTGCTTCACATTTATTTGGTACACATTGGTGAGACATCAAATTAGGGAATGCATTTTTTCACTTCCTTTAATTTTAACTTAAAATTGATCACTGTTTTGGATCCTCTGAAATACTCTAGAAAGATAAAGTTAGAAAAAGATAAGAATAGAACGTAAGTCTCATTTCTGTACATGTGGATTCCATAATAGTTGGGTTCAATCTTATCCGTGAGTCTTATTTCTATACATGTGAATCCTACAATAATGGGGCTCACTCTAATCAGCGAGTCTCATTTAAGTACATGTGGATCCTATAATAGCGGGACTCTCTATTCTTATCTTATTCTTATCTGTGAGTCTTATTTACGTACGTGTAGTTCCATAGTAGTGGGGCTCACTCTTATCAATGAATCTCATTTCTGTACATGAGGATCCTATATAAATGGAGCTCACTCTTATTAGTGAGTCTCTCATTTCTGTATATGTAGATCTCACAGTAGCGGGACTCGCTCTGATTAGCGAGTCTCTTTTGTACATGTGGATTCCACAGTAGTGGGACCCACTCTTACTAATAAGTCTCATTTTTATACATATGGATCCACAAAAGTGGAGCTCACTCTTATCGGTGAGTATCTTATTTCTATATATGTGGATCCTACAGTAGTGGGGTTCGCTCTTATCAGTGAGTCTCATTTCTGTACATGTAAATCCCATGAGTGTGGCTCACTCTTATCTTCTTATTTCTCTAACTTCACTATGATGAGTTGAGAAGATCTTTGCATCAAAATATTTGAGTTATAATATGGATTTACTCATTTCTCAAATTCTATACGATACAATAAGCAGAATTCACTATAGTTTTAACATGATAGTCACTGAAGTATTACCTCTTCCATTGGACCTAAATCATGGATATCTTTCTTCTGAGTTGGTATGAATCTCACCCTCACATTTTGTAACTGCAAATACCTGTCTTTAAATGCAGAATCATGCCCTCTGAAGTCAAAGTCCTAGGAATCAAGCAAGGAGGAGATCATCATTCATACTAAATCTGTTCAGAGAAAATTATAATCATATGTGCATTTCAAATATGATTTCTATGGGATATATAAATTGATTAATTAACAGTATTTAGTTTCTAGTACCTTCCAATCTTGAGGATATATATAAGAATAGCCATCTAAAATGTCCACAAATTCTCTATACCTGGCTGGTATTTCTGCAGAATTATAGGTTTAATAAGACTTTAGAGATGTGCAAGGTACATTTTATCTGAATAAATTTATGTATGGAAAAACAAGAAGCAAAGAATAAATAAATAAATACCTTCAGCTTTAAGGGGATTTGCAGGGAGAACACTTGCAGTTAGTGTTCCTCCAAGTCCCAATAATAGAGGCCTTCTCTGTAAGTGTCCTACAACTTCAAAATGACATAAAAAATCTAAATTAAGATCTTATTTTTATTAAGTGAACTTTTAATTTGATTTTTTTGGTAACTTATTCCTTTACAGTGGTAATATATTATGACAGTTAAGTATATTCTCTCTTTACATACATGGGGCTGTGGGGTAGATTATTTTCTATCTTTATATCTCTTCCTTAAATATTTCTTATATGGTCCTATTTATAAGTCATTTCCAGTATATTTTATACTGATAAAGAAAAACGTTAAATCTACCTTAAAATTTAACAAGATTTTATCTCTATTTAATATATATTATATCTTAAGAGAATAAAATCAACAATATAATAAATAAATAATAAAATTGTCCACTCATATGAAAATTTTAATAATATAACTTTTAAATAAGACTAAAAAAATCTTTCTCTTTGCCCTATTTAGGACTAGAGGAGTATATGAAGGAAATTTAAACCCATATTTCTGCTATATTTTCATTTAAAAAAATTGAAGTCAAATAATCTATTCTAAGGATTAACTTCAAATTTATTGGGAACAGGAATCCAATTGGGCTAAATAAGTGAACAAACTGTCAATTTTAGTGTTAAAGTTTGGATGAAAACAAGAGGAAGGAATTCTTTTTTTTGACATTAAGACGAAGGAATTAATTAGACTTGAAGTAAGAGTAATGAGTCATTAAATCCATAAAATTAATTAGAAAAGACAAATTTTAATTAAAAATTAATCTACTCGAGACCCAGCAAAAACTTCGATCAAATCCATACCATTTCAGGAACAGAGAGAACCAAAGGAAAGTGTTGTTTCTGAATTTTAGGAATGTGAATTGGGATTAATGACGAAACACCCTTCTGTTACATCAACATAATAAATTAATCCAAAAACCTAGCAACAATTTTCCAGAAAACTCCATTTTCAGTCGCAAAATGAGATTAATAAGGTTACTTACTTCGCCCTCCGTCGTCGTCGTCGGAGGTTGTCTTGCTGAAAGATGAAATCGCAGTATTACGAGGCGATGATTCATTCGAATGGGACGACAAGTAGTTCAACTGAAACAAAATGATATATGCATTCGATTATAAAATCAAAGAACGAAGGTCTGAAATTATTTTAAGTTACAGACAAACCTTGTTGGATAAGCATGGCGAAAAGAAACTGAGAGAGATTGAGGAAGCTACCATGTTTGATAATAGATTATCAGAACTGGGCTTATCAGAAACGGATTACTTCATTATTTTTAAGAGCCTGTTCTTGTGGTCGTAGTGAGAAGAAGACTGAGCTTTTTCTATCACTTTTTCTTGGATTCTTTCTGGTTTGGATAATGCTTTCCATTCCACGAGTGGGAGATATTTTTCCCACACAAAAATTAATTCTTGTTTGATTATTTTTCTTAAATTAAGAAAATAAATTAAAATTAGTTAAATAAATTATTTTACAACTTTTCGTTATTACTAATAATTAAGTTTTATTATTATATTTGGTACTAGCCTCATTAGACTATATATTTTTCTTGATATATTTAGATAATAGATATAAGTTTAATCTGAAATATTCTAGGACTACAGAAATAGTTATTAAATAGTTAATTTCTAAAAAAATTTTGTGGTCTTAAATACCACTTTAGTCCTATATATAAATTTATTTTAAATAATTTTTATATATTAAGAAAGTTTAGTTAAATTATTTAATATATCTTAATTTTTTTTAAATTTACCCTTATTTAATAATAACTAAATAAATATTGCTCTATATTTTCTCTCTCCATTTTTAAAAGATATTTATTAATATATATTTAAGTAGATTTATATTAAAGACATAAATTTTCAGTTAAATTGGACTTATATATGAGACCACATTGGTATAAGTTATTTTATAGATAGCATTAATGGTTTATTAGGGTACATACGAAAATTGGAATAATTTTTGGGCAATGTTAATAATATTTCTTTAGACTTATATATAGGATGAGAATGTATACTTTTTTAAGCTTATAGTATTATTAGATTACTGATAAAAATTGGAATAACTTTTAGATAGTTTTAATAATATTTTTTTTTTAATTTTTAATATAAAAATTAATTGAATAATTTAGATAGATTAATGAAGTAAAATACACTAATTAATTATTACTAAACTTAAAATATTAAGATAAATTTATATTATATATTCATTAATCTAATTTTTATATTAAATACTAAAAGAGTATAAGTAACTTTTCTTTTGTTTCAATAAATTAAGAAAAGAAGAATATTTTAAAAATGAGTTATAAATGTGGTGTCAAATATTATAAAGAATTTGCATAAATAAATAATAGTTAGAGCCTTATACATAGCATTGAATGGTGTATATTTTTAATTTAAAATATGTGTTGTTGTCCTTACTTTGTAGTACTAGTCTATATAATTATACATGTAGATATTTTAATTCAAAATTTCACAAACAATTATATTTTTTTATGCATTGTTTTTTTTCATTTAACCATAATCATTAAAATATTCATATAAATTATTCAAACTTTTTATATCAAAATTGACATCAAGACAAAAATTAATAGTGGAAATTAACTAATAGAGAAAGTTATAACTATTTTAATCTCCTCCAATATCTTAATTTTTATTTAATTATATATATTGTTGTTGCCTCTGACTACATTAAACCTTAAATACAATCATATCATCTCTAGTGTGTCTTATCATTAAAATATCATGCTTTTTTTTTTTAAAAAAAGCATTCAAATAGCATGCATTGATTTAAACAAAAATAAATAAATATATATATTTTTATTTAAAATATCACATAGGGTTTATGTGAATATTTGTACTATTGTAATTCACAAATATTCTAAATTCAAAATTTGAGGAACGATTATATGTTTGTTTTCAT
The DNA here is from genome assembly GCA_037074615.1 of Leucaena leucocephala. Classification (NCBI taxonomy): domain Eukaryota; kingdom Viridiplantae; phylum Streptophyta; class Magnoliopsida; order Fabales; family Fabaceae; genus Leucaena; species Leucaena leucocephala. Next base: position 4,767,152 of record CM073561.1, on the reverse strand, counting down.
TTAACCATAATCATTTAAAATTTCATATAAATTAATGTGAAATTTTTTAAAATTAAAATTAAAATAGAGAAAAAACTGGAAAAAATTAATATCATCCTAAGTTTTGATACTCATCCTTGTTTTTTTAGAGACATTTAAAGTTTATTTGGTACGAGGGATTTGTAAAGGAGGTGAGGGAAATGAAAGGATTTTTTCTTTGTTTGATACCACAAAATTTTTAAGAAGAGATTTTTTTTAAAAGATTTTTTCTCCCCTCCAAAATTAGGAAAAAAATTTATTTTTTATCTTATTTTAACTATTATATCTATAATATGTTTTTAATATCATTAAAATACCTATTCCGTATCTCACAGTTATTTATATAAAAAAAATTCTCCCCTCCTCTCATAAATTAAATAATATAATATTAAAATTTTTCTCCTCCCCTTTCTTTATATCAATCCAAACGATATAATATTAAAATATATTCCTTTTATTTTTCTCTCATCTTTCTCTATTAAAATCTCTTTCTTCCCTTAAGTTGAGCTAAACGCACCATTAAACTTATCTAAGTAATTTGATTAAATAGGTTACATGTTTTGTAGAAAGGATTTGCGATGGAAAAAAGAGGGTTTTTCAAAGATCATGTGAGTAAAGCTTTCCATACCCCTCAAATTTAAGGCAATGTTTGGTACATAAAATAGTAATTTTTTTAAAAAAAGTAATCTAAAATTTCATTGCCTTATAACATAAGGCAGTATGCTTAATCATTTTAATTTTAGAAAATACTTTCTTATGTGAAACATTGTCTAAAAGTTTTTTTAAAAATAAGTTTCCTTTTCAGTGACAAAGTCTCACAAAATTAATTATGTTGTTGTTTTAAATTTCCGGTCCATCAATGAATATTAATTATGATTTATTTAAAACCTTAGGCTAATTCAAGAAGATATTTTTAAGTTCATATTTATTATATAATTAAATAAACCCTTCTTTCTCCTCACTTATAAATAATCTATTACTTTTTTAATGAAAAAGGAGGTACACGCATATTATGCTCTATATCTGGGCTTTGTGAGTACCTTAAGCATATGGAATCTTCTAACGGTTTTCTGTAGGGTTTTCGTAACTCTTAAAAATTTCTTTGAAGACTTCATTAAATGTTACCCGTTTGATAATGTTGGTCCTTGTAGAACTTCTGTGTTCTCAGAAGGTTAAGTTTGATGAGAACAATTTGGAGACAGTTTACTCTCACGATATTAAAACAATCATAAAACCATCATACCTATTACGACTAAAGGAGTATTATATTTGATTCTCTGAGTTAATATAGAGAGGAGGAGAATGTGTTAATCATGGTTCGAAAACTCAGATTGATACTAGACCAATTGAAATACTAGTTCAAAGGTTAATGATCATATGAAAGTAAGTAAGACAGACTATATTAAAATAATATAATTTAATTAATAATAACAAAATGTACCGATATTAATAATCATTAATAATAAAATATAAGAAAATACAATAATAATTTAATTATAATATATATGTATACATAGTATATATTAGTGCTCTATAATAAATACGGCAAACAAAATTACTCTATAAGGAAGGAACCAATAGATTTCTGCTATTTCTTCAAATTTTGTCAATATTTTAATATTTATTTATAATTAATATAGGATAATAACTATATGGGAGAATGTGCGGAGTCAAAAGCAAAGTTTTGGAAAACAAAACGAAAGAACAGCTACTGCAACATTACCTATCACCATAATAACTCTGGAGCAGAGGAGATATATATGACTGTTTAAAGTATATTTAATTTTTAAAAAAATATTATTTTATTATAATTTTAATCGTAGTATTTAGAGAGACATCATAATTTTTGGGTATTTAAGTTTATACTTAAAAATAATAGATAACTTACCTTACTCGATATTAATATTACTTAAAAGAAAATATGACTTTACCCTACCTTTAAATTATAGATAAATTTAACTTTTTTTTAAAAAAAATTATATAAAAAAAAATTGGAACGTAACTCCCTACTTGTTGGTGCTTACTGCTCTCTATTTCGAAGTATCTCTCTCAACTTGCTCCTCAATTTCTTTACTTTACATTTGCACTTAAACTATGAATGAGTCTAATTCCTTTTAAAAACATTTGTATAAAAAAAGGCTAGAACTTAACACCCTACTTGTTGGTGCTTACTGCTCTCTCTTTATTTTCGATGTATCTCTCTCAACTTGCTCTCTCAATTTCTTTATTTCGCGTTTTATCATGATTTTGTAGTTCTCTTTCATATGTAAGTTCTTTTTTAGTAAGTTTTTTTGTGTGTGCAATTTCTCGCTGTTTTTCTTCTCTTCTTCCCCTCTTTTCTGTTTTTTTCCCAGACAATCCTTCTTCTTTCCCAGTATAGTAGATCATACGTGTTTATAGTGAACCGGCTAACCCGCCGATTCAGGCAAGTTTCGGGTTAGTTTTCTTCCAATTTAGGCATTAAACCAGACTGGACAAGTGTCCGATTCTCAAACCAAATAATCCAATCTAGTTTTTCGAACTAGGTGTTAATTATGGAGGATATTATACAAATATGATGCCATGAATGCTTCAGAGCTCTTCCTTCATAAATTAAGAAATTTATAAATATCAAAACAAAGTAAATTATATGAAATGAAAACTATAGCAATTTTAATACCCCATAATATATTAATTCTTATTTTATTATATACACTAAACTCACCACGTTGAACCTTAAATACCCATATATCATTTTCATCCTGCCTGATCATTAGAATATTCTTTTGAGGTCATTAGAATAGCATTTCTTGATTTCACAAAGCATTTTAATATTAATATCCATTTATATTTAAAAATAACACATAGTTTTCTTTTAGAAAAAACTTTACAAAAGGATGATCATATGATTCTTTCCATTATTATGAGACAATCTACAAAACAATACAAGTAGATATGTTAATTCAAAGATTCACAGACGATTATATTTTTTTTATACATTGGGTATTTTCATTTAACCATAATCATTAAAAATTTCATATAAATTAATTCAAAATTTTTATATCAGAATTAATATTGAGGCAACTAATAGAGAAAATTAATTTATTGACCTCCATAATTCAAAATTAATAGACAACTAATCCCTGATGTTTATAATTTTTTTTAAAGTCATCTCAATAGTTTAAATAGGTTACATGGTTAATCCTCACATTTTTTAAATTAAAAATTATCTTATTATTTTATTTAAATTATTAATATAAACTTTTTTATATGTTCTTTACTTTATTTTCAAACGGATGATATATTAATAACATGATTTCATTTTGTATATTTTTGAAAATTTTATAGTTATGTTTTAGATATATTTAGAGAACTAGAGATATCTCCCCTGTGTTACACAAAGAATGGAAAAAATAAGTTATAATTAATTAATTAGTTAAAATTTTAAAATTTTGTAAAAGATTTTTGAGAACTAGTCCCATAATAGTAATTAATAAGTAATACTGTTAAAGTGAGTTCAAAATATTTTAAAAACTAAAGTGAGATTAGAAATTACGGCTTGTATATAAAAAAATTAAAAGTACTAAGTAGAGTCAACCTAAATCTATTTTTAACTAAACTATGTATATAAGATTTTAAGAGTATAGTTAATAGTTATTTGATTGATATGTTTATTCTACATATTAAAAATTATATAATTAATATTTTTTTAAAAAAATTAAAAAGTTGGCCTCAACATCCGTGTGTCAGTTTCGCTCGGGTGTTCAACTCACTCAGTGCCTATTGATTTAAATCAAAACTATAATTTTAAAAATACTTTTAGTTTGGGCAAAAAATTAAATATACAATCATCAAATATTCATATAAGTTTTTAGAGTAAACTATCGTTTAAAACTATAATTTTGAATATATTTGTGAGAATAGATTTTAGGTAGAGATGTTCATAGGCTGGGTAGGGTAACCCCTACCCGAAAAAAATATGGATTGCATTTTGCAACCCGATAGTCGGCCCTACCTGATAAAAGCCCTAACCATTTTGGGTTGAGCTAGATATGTCCAAGTTGTGATGCTATGCTCATGTTATGGAAAACAATCTGCAATTATAAATTTCTAAAATAATATCATATTAAATAATATCTATAATCCACTAAAAATAAGACAACAAAAAGATATTAATTAAAGTATTAAAATTCATTGCATATAAAAAAAAAACTTTGAAGTCTAAGCAATTTATAATTGTAACTTTGTATCAATTTCTGAAATATTGACAAGGATGAAACATATAAAAATAAAATAAAATAAACAATTATAATTTATAATGTAATCATATTATGATTAGTAAAGTTAAAGAAAAAGAAAAAATTAATATAGTTATAAATATTAAAAGACGCAATTTACTTATTTAACTACTTATATTTCTAAAATGACCCTTTAGTTACTATTAGTTATCATATTCTCCCTTCCAAGTGTAGCATCTAGGGAGAAAAGTAAAAAAAATAAAAATAAAAGAATGAGTGCTCATTGGCAGGGCTTTTTTTTTCGCGGGCTCAAGTGGGTATATTAGGCCACAGGTTTTATGAACAACCCTAATTTTAGATAGCAAGAGTACTTTTGGGTTGGATAACAACCACTTTGCCCATGTATTTTTTCTAATTATTTTATCATATACTATTTCTAGTAATTTATCAATAAAAAAAGTTAGATAATATTTTTCAAATTTTTTTGTCTTTGTGCATGATGTTTTATATGTCATGAATGATTCAGAGCTTTTCCTCTCAACTTAAAATATACATAAATTTATAATATAAAAAACAAACTTGACCATAGGAAATAAAAATTATAACAATTTCAATACCCTCAATTGTTGATGCATATATGTGAAGTCTTCTTAAAGTTTTTCAATTGTGAATTATTATTTTTTACAAGTCATCCTTCATAAAGTGAGAGAATTAAAATGATATCGTTAAGTTTTAAATAAAGACTGATAAATTTAATGTTAGGACAAATTTTGAACTAAAAAAAAAAGATTCTTAACCAATTTTAAGCCCCTTTTAATTTTTACTGTTTAATTAAAAAGAATTTATAAAAAGAATAGGTATATCATATGCAAAAAAATTGAACTCATATTTATATTTTTCATACATTATTTAAAAAAATTGAAGTAAAATCTACTGCTATGAATTTAAGGCTTCTTGGTTTTGAGTTCTCAAATACGATAATGATCTTCATGAAAAAGTAGATTCACTTCTTATGCAGCCAAAACAATGCCTCCATTCTTGAGGCTAAAAAGAAACCTTCTAAAGAGACCATTGGTACATACGTTGTTATGCATATCAAGGCAAGAGGAGCTCCTGAAGGGAAACTTAGAAACATCAACTAATAAACTGAAAAATATAAATTTATATTTGACATTATATTTCATTCAATCCTGTTGCATGTTTACATTTTTTATGATTTAATGAACCAAACGGGTTGTACATGTGAATTTTGATTATAAAAAATAATACTATGAACTTAGATTTCAAAAAATTTTGATTATCAAAAACCATGTTCTAAATATAATCTCTAAATATTGCAATATGTCAGCTTGTTCAATTGAATGTCACATAAACTTTAAAATAATTCAAAAAATATCTTTAAATATATATTAATTTTATAATTTGACTTCTTTCTTCTTCCCAGTTCTAAAATAATTTATTTTTAAATTCATTGTTCATATTTTGATTTATATATTTAATTAGTGTACAAAACAAAATAATATCATTATGTGATGTGTTCACAATTCTTTTGAGAGGTCCTACCCCATATATTAAATAATAAAAAATTTGTAATATTAAAATAAAATTCACTAAATAGAAGAAAATTTGTAACCATTTTAATACTCTCCAATATATTTCATTATAAATTGTTATTGCTCCACATCCTTTAAAACAAATCTGACCAAGTTGAACCTTAAATGCACATATATCATTTTTACAGTGCCGATCATTAAAATAGCATGTTCTTTTGAAAGCATTCAAGTAGCGTGTATTGATTTTTTTTTTAAAAAAAGAAGAAGATAAATATCTCTTTATATTTTAAAACAACACATAGAATTTATGAAAAGAAGATCTACAAGAAAATGTAAATGATATTATCATTTCTTTTCATTAATATATGTAACAATACAACAAACACTTTTTTATGTTCTTATAAATGTCTTTTGATATATGAAAATGGGATTTGTCTACAAGAAGCAATTAATAATCCCAATAAGTAATCTACTTTTTATTTTTAAAAGATTTTGAGCCTTATGATAGTAATTAATTAATTAATAATTTTATTAACTAATTATATGATATTTTAATTTTTTAACTATAATGATTCATAATAACTGTAAACTACTTTAATATTTGAAAGATTTTAATTCACATGATAGTAATTACTAATTAATCAGTAATCTCATTAATTAATTATATGATATTTTAAAATTCTAACCATAATGATAATTTATAATAATCATAAATAATTAATTATAATATATTTTTTCTACACCCATACACCGGATAATCCACTAGTTCAACTATAAAAAAAGGCTAACAACTGAATATTTGTAGTATTATCAACAATATACAATATATCAATAATATTAGTGCCATCAATAATATTTTTTATATAAAACATTTAAAAAGGGGTTGTACTCACCCACGATCTAAGGGTAAGACGAATTTTTCCTTCCTCTTAGGAGATATAATGTCAGATAAGGTGAATCGTCAATTACCCTCAAGTGTAAACTTAGGCACTCAGGAGTTATGATACCTCCCCAAGTATTGCGATTAGAATCACAACAAAGTGATACTCCTCATGGATCGAATACGCTCTAAATAATCATATGTCTCACCCTTTCACTAACTGAACCCACGGACGATAAGTTATCATTAATAATTTTTAAAGAAATAAATAAATTAAAGGACCTAAATGGACTAGCTCACAACCTTAAAAGGTCTACCCAATTAAGCCACCATTATGTTAGGATTGGCTCTTTTCAACCTGTTTAATGTTTAAAGATCTAAATTTTGAATTTCATTTTAGCAATAAACTAACTCCTATTTTCTCAGCTTTAATTATCAGGCAATACCTTTGATTATTTACATTTAAAAAAACACCTTTTGCTATTTAAAGCATGGCTGAAAAGTTTTTTATATAAATTTTTTGACCAAATTAAAATTACCTGGGAAATTTTTTTATACAATAACTTGTAAGAAATATTTTAACAATTCAGTGTCTAAGAAAATAGTTATGAACTCATGTATTTGTGAGAGAGTTCTCAATATAATTTTTTTATATTTCTCAAATGTTAACAAATTCTTAAAATCTTTTGTGGCATTTTTTTAAGAAATCTGTGAAAAACCATACATATTAGTATCGTTTTTTATGCTGCACATAAAATTTATCATAAAAAACTTTGTAAAAAATGTATAAATTTTGGCTAAATTTTATTAGAAACATTATCAATTCTACATACTAGGCTGCATGAACCCTACACATAGAACACTTCATTTGGTTAAATTCCGTGCGCTTTACAAGAAAATGAATCGTATTATTCAAATGGAGGAATCTATTGCTCAGGGTCAAACAATCAACAAAGAGCAGGAGGAAGTCTTTAGCTCTAAGCCTGTTGTGTCTGCGCTCATCAACCAACTTGAGAAGCTTCGTCAACCCCTTCATTCAATCTGCTGTTACGGAAGAAGTTGACCTAGCCCTTCAGAACCATCATGTCTAGCCGGACGAACAACCCCAAAAAGCTAAAGACTTTAACCACACCATGGTCAATGATCTTCTCAACCTTCTTTATTTTGGGTGTAATCAAGTTTGTTTCTCACATGATATAGATACACTTAATTATGTGCATTTTAAAAACACTTTTTACTATGTTAATCATAGTAGAAATATTTTTGGGTATATGAACGAAAAATTATAAAGATTTTAATACCCTCTAGTATCTTAATTCTTATTTCATTATATATGTTGCCACCCATTCTTAAAAGCAAAACTGACTAAGTTGAAGCTTAAATACAAATATATCATGCCAACAGCGTCCAATAATCATTAGAATAGTATGTTCTTTTGAAGTCATTAGAATAGCATGTCTTGATTTTACAAAGAATATTAATATTAATATCCATATAATTTAAAAATAACACATAATTTTTTTTTAAAATAAAACTTTACAAAAGGCCAATATCACACTATAGATTCTTTCCATTATTATGAGACAAATAATCTACAAAATAATTAATTTAAAATTTGGACGATTATAATATTTTTAATTCATTAAATTTTCATTTAATGATAATACTTAAATTTTTGTATAAATTAATTTAAACTTCTTGACATCAAAATTAAGATCGTCACAAAACTAATAAAGAAAATTAATTTATCCTTAGTTTTTTTTCACTAATCTCTACTGTTTAGAAAATTTTAAATTCATCTCAATAGTTTAAACGAGTTACATGGTTAGTCCTCATACTTTGAATTTTTTTCGCAAATTAATCCTCCAAATACTTTATGCTTAATTACATGGCTCTCTGATGCCACTACGACAAATAGCAACTTTCTTACAAAATTTAAGGATTTGTGTTTTCAAAGAATTTCTTAAAAAAAAACAAAGAAGTGTGAAAAGATGGGGTTTTAGGACCCATCCATAAAAATTTAATAGAAAAATCAAAAGAAAATAGGTCACGCACGAAATTCATATGTACATAATGTTATATAGATATTATCAACATATAACATATCAATCACCATCCTCTATCATTACTATAAAGGGGAATAATTAGTTGAATATTTTAATTTTCCCTATTTAATTCGTGGATAATATTAATTGGTAGTTTAAAATAATTAAGTATATACTTTTTATTGTTATATTATATTTATATATTGATTTATGCTACATGAAAATTTAAAATTATCCTAATATTTTATTTAAATTATTAATATACATTTTTTTGTTCTTTAACTTATTTTCAAACTGATATATTAAATACATTATTTCGTTACATCTTTAGTTTGAATCGTGTACAAGAAAAATATTTTGTTAGGAGGGGTAAAATTTATTTTGGTTGTATCTACACTTTAGAAGAATTAGTCTCTAGTTATTGGTTAATAATACTACATTAACTCTAACAAAAAATACATGATTTCATTTTAGATATTTTGAAATTTATATAGTTATATTTAAGGTATTTTTACAAAACAATTATATATTAAAAGCTTATGAGTATTTTTTCATATAGTATTTGACGTACTTTAGGTAAAAGCTTATAGTATTTCCATACCTTTATCCAAAATTATATATGTAATAATTAAAAAAAATTGGCCCCAACGTGCAGGTGTTCTCACATCTTTCTATTTTATCAAGTATTCATTTAAAAAAAATTGAAATCAAATGATAATTGTTAACTTCAAATTTAGGTGAATATAACTCAAACTAAAATAACTAGGGTTAAGTAAGTTATCAAATATAGATATACATCTCTTCCTCATATGATCACACAAAGAGAAAGATAATTGACAAAGTTTCCTAACACTATATGCATTCTTCTTTAAAGGATCCATACATGAACTGTACATGTGAATTATGATTATCAAGAGCAATCGATGTTTTAGAATTCACGTATCTGCCATGAATGTAGCATGTCAGCTTGTTCAATTCATGTATCTACCATGAATGTCAGATAAACTTAAAAATAATTCAAAACATATACTTATATATGTATATTAAACACATCTTTTAGAATTTTCTTTTATGGAGTTTCTCGAAAAACCTATTTGTAACATACCAATTTTTTATTCTTATATTTAAACACAATTAAAAAATTATTTATTAATAAATGAAAGTTTATAATAGATTAACCAGATTGTTTAAAGTTTAGAAATATATAAACTTAAGAAAATAAAAAAAATTAAATTATGAATTGTTGGAAATTTATTATAAAGGGTTAAATAAATGTTAAGGGTTTAAGGGTGAATAAATAATCAATAATCATCTTAAATGGTTGATGATATATATAGGTAGATACATAGAATATACAGGGAACATATCTATAATAATAATAATATACATATATAGGAAATATATACATATATCTATAAAGATAAATAAATATTGTTTTATCCTTTAGGGATTATCTATGTACCTTTAATTATAATTGTTATTAAATTATCTTATGTATTTATCTTTCATGGTGCAATTTTTGGATAATTTTTTTTAAAAAAGAATTATCTTGTTGATTTGTTATAGTCCATTAACATAATGAGATTTTCCGATGAATGTATCAATTATATTATCCTAAAGTATTATTTCAAATTGTAATTCATGAAAAATAATAAGATTATATAAGATTGGATATAGGAACAAGATAATAATAATAAAATTGAAAAATAAGAATATTAAATTAGATAAGATTAAAATTTTAATCCTTACGAATTATATATAAACAACCTAAGCATAATCCTTAACTCTCATTATCATCTAGTTTTTCTCTTTACTTCCATTATATTGTCATTGAGGTTTTAGAGTAACTTTTGTTAAAGCAATAGATTGTTTATGATTGATGTTGTTGTACATAGGGCTACTAGACTCATGTCAATTATTTCTTACTTTGGTGAGAAGTAACCACTTTCTATTTGTTATGACTACTGCAAACTATGCTTTCTAAAGCCTCATTTTTAAACTGGTCATTGCGGAGATGGTTTAAAAAAATGAGCGATGATATTTTTATAAATAAAATGAAATATTTATACCTGATTTACATGTAACCGGTATAAAATATATATAACCGGTGTTAAATATACTTTTTATTTTAACTCTTTAGTTTTCTGTCTATACTTTCCTGCTTCTTTTCTCTGTACCTTCTCAGACCTTTCATTTCAGTTCTTTGGTTCATAACATTTGTACTTATTATGATAGAAGGCAAATTACATTTTTCAATATTTTTTTCTAAAACCGTTCTTATTCCTCAACCATATGTATACCATTCCTATGATCAGTACTTTTTGTCTCATCGCTTTATCTCTATTTTATTTTCTTCTTTTCTATCTGAACCTTAAATGGCTTCTTCCTCACATACACCTCTTTCTTCGCCACACAAAAGAAATATAGACGAATTTGAAGACAAATATCTTGACCCTCATCCTATAGTTTCTTCTCATCTTCCCCTTTTGTCACTTTGATGGAGCACCTTGAGGAACTCATCATGCCTTCAATGGCCTAGAGGACTCCATAGAAGAACTGACTCAAAAAGTTAACAGACTGAAAGACAATTTTAGAGCTTTCCGCTCAGAAGTTCGCTGCCATCAATAGAATGATAGCTTCTATAATCCTATTGATCCTACTAACTCTGACGAATCCCAAAATTCTAAGTCTGATGAGGAGTGAAGGCTTACAACCTTTATCTGCCCCTCCTATTTTATTTTTGTATGTAATGACAAAAAGAGAGAATATATTATATATTCTGATAGGTATTATTTTGGAAATTTTAAACTTTCCATGTAAAGTTATTAGTAAAGTTGAATTAATAAAGTTTCTTGTTCTAATGACATGGTGTTCTTTTATTTTTCAAAAATAAAAAAAATACAATAGATTGAAATCGGACATGTCAATGTCAGGTGTATAATATAATGTCCGGTTTAGAAAAAGTTATTTCTATACCGGTGTTCCATTTCATCCAGCGTAGATTTGTGTAATTTATAATATTTTACTCCAGTGTAAAAGTAACAGGTGTAGAATATAAAGTTAGGTAAGAAAAAGTTATTTCTACACTGATGTTACATTTTATCTAGTGTAGATTTGCTTACAGAATACACTTTAATTTAATCAAAACCCCCTTCGCGCTTCCCATATGTCATTTTTTACTAGTTCATGCGTTTAAGTCTTCTCGGCCCTTCACATCCAATGAATTTTATTTTGAACTTCTTGTCTCGAGAAGTAAAAATTTATGCACCACAGGTGGTAGCTTTTGCTATTATTTGCTAGATTCATTGCTATCATTTAATTATTTCATTTGGCGAATTCTTTCCCTTATGCATGATATATTCTCTCCCACAATTAGCTGCAAGTTAGGCTTTCTTGTTTTATGTTTTTTTTTTACTTTTTTCACAAATATGGATCGTAGTTGGATAAATGCTAAATGAACAAGTGTTGAGTATGGTGAGGGGGTGAAGGAGTTTTTGGATTTTACTAAACAAAATAGTGATGATGACAATGGAAGATTTTGTTGTCTTTGTGTGAGTTGTTTGAATGAAAGGAACAAAGTCATGCATATATGTGCACTCATATAATTTGTGAGGGGTTTTACAAGAGTTACATAATATGGGCATGGAATGGTAAAAATATAAAAATGTCAAGTGCATCTGAATAGTTGGAACAAACCTTTGATGATGACATGGATACTGATGATCGGGTAGAGGATATAATTCGTGATGTTGAAGAAGATGCTTTTATGTGATCACATGCATATAGTAATATGTGCAATGATGCAGAAAAATCTCTATACCCAGGGTGCATAAAATACAACATGTTGAATATGGTGTTGAGATTTGTAAGTGTGAAAGAACGGCATGGATAGAGTGATAAAGATTTTTTAGAATTGCTTGAGTTGTTGTAAGACATGTTTCCAAAAGAAAATATGTTACCCAAACGCTACTATGATGTTAAGAAAATAATGTCATTTAGACATGTAATATAGAAAGATTTATGCATACCCAAATGATTGCATATTGTACAGGAAATATTTTGAAGATGAGAAGAAATATCTAATATGTAAGATACCAAGGTATAGATCAAACAAGTCTCCTACAAAGGTGTTATGCTATCTTCCAATTATACCAAGGTTTAAGCTACTTTTTGCTAATGAGATGATGGACAAAAAATGTTATGGCATGCGACTAAAATGATTTGTGATAGAAAGCTTTGTCATCCAGCTAATTCTTTGCAATGGAAGAAGATTGATGACTTATTTCCCGAGTTTGGCAAGGAACCACGAAACCTAAGGTTTAGACTTGGTACAGATGGCATGAACCCTTATGGTAGCCTTAGTAGTATACATAGTTCATGGCCTATCCTCTTGGTAATTTACAACCTATCTTCTTTGTTATGTATGAGACATAAGTATGTAATATTGTCTATGTTGATCTCAGGACCAAAACAACTGGGAAATGACATAGATGTTTACCTAATGCCCTTGATCGAAGATTTAAAGAAGCTATGGGAAGGTGTGGATGCTTTTGATGATATTAAGAAAGAGGTATTTAGGCCATGATCTTTTGGACAATTAATGACTTTCCTGCATATAAAAATTTGTTAGGGTATAGTGTTAAGGGCCATAAAGCATGTCCTATTTGTGAGGAAGAGATTTGCTACTATCAACTTCGTCATAGAAGAAAGACAGTATACCTAGGTATAGGAGATTTCTAAGACATGGCCACCCATACCGTCAACTGAAGCAAAAATTTTTTGGTGGCAAAAAATTTAAAAATGCTCTAGAGGCATTGACTGGAGAATAAGTTTATAAAAAGGTGAAAGGAATCAATGTTACTTTCGGTAAGACTACCAAGAGAAGTGAGAAAAATATATTAAAAAAAGACTTGTCTTTTTTTAGCTTTTGTACTGGCAACATTTTCAGGTAAGGCACTGTATTGATGTCATGCATGTGGAGAAAAATGTGTGTGACATCATTATTAGAACACTTCTCAACCTATATGGTAGTCCAAAGACACTTTGAAGGCAAGATTAGATTTACAAGAATGGGAATACGTGAGGTTTACATCCAAGGCCAAATGGTGAGGAGAGTTATTGTGTTGAAGAGATTAATATTTTGTCCAAGGATAAGAGAAGAAGTATTTGTGAATGTTTACAAGTAATCAAAGTTTCCTCTAGGTAATCTTAAGAAAATTGTAACGATGAAAGATTTAAAATTAGTACGCCAAAAGTCTCATGATTGTCATGTCTTGATGCAATAATAATTACTCCTAATAGTGGTTAGAGGAATCCTTCAAGATGATTTGAGACACATTGTAACCTGACTTTACTTCTTCTTCAATGCTATATGTGCAAAGTCTTTCAGACTGAAAAGTTGGATGAATTGGAGTATGAGGGTTATGTTATTTTGTGCCAACTTGAAAAACTGTTTCTTCTAGGCTTTTTTGGCATTATGGTACACCTTATCATTCATTTAGTACAAGAGATAAAACTGTGTGGCCCTATATGCTTATGATAGATGTACCTATTTGAAAGATACATGAAAATCCTTAAAGGGTACATGAAGAATCCAAATCGGCCCTAGGTATCCATTGTTGAAAAATATGTTTATGAAGAAGCTACAGATTTTTGTCAACACTATCTATCTAAAGTAAGACTTATTGGTCTCGTTAAATATTGAATAACATTGATAAAGTTCAAGACTATATAACTATTCATAAAGAGATTTTCCAAAAACAAAATAATATAATGACAGAGCAAAAGCTGATTAGATAATATAATAAATCTTTTGCACATTGGTTCAAATAGAAGGTTAAAAATGATGATTGTGTATCTAATTTAGTTAGATGGTTGGCATATGGTCCTAAATTTAATGTGATATGTTGGAATTCATTTGATATTGACGAGTATTCCTTTTATACGAAGTCCCTAGATGATAAAAGTAGTGTGCAGAATAGTGGTATTATGTTAGTGGCTGAAACTATGTACTTCTCCAGTTCAAAAGACAATAATCCTAAATTAACAGTCATCCCTTATTATAACATCATTGAAGAGATTTGGGAGTTGGACTACACCAAATTCACAATTCCTGTGTTTAAATGCAAGTGGACCAATGTAAAAAATGGTGTTTTTGTGGATCGGTTAGGATTTATACTAGTTGATTTGAATAGTATAAGTTTTGGGAATGAGCCTTTCATTATGGTAGACCAAGCAAAGCAAGTGTTCTATATCACTGATTTGACAAATAAAAGATGGTTTGTCGCTCTCTAAGAAAAATTGGTTGTTGACGATGATGATTCAATTTATGAGACCCTTTCTTTTTTTCGTAGGTTTACTAAAATTGAATGAAGAAGAAGTGGATTCTGATTGATTTGTATGTGATTGCATATATTGTTTTGATGTAATGATAGCACAAGTATATTATTTTGATTGCATATATTATTTTGTTATAACTTACAAGTGATGGGTTAATAAAAGGGTTGGTTTGAAAAAATAACTCCAATATTTAAACCGGTTGTACATCTTATCCGGTGTAAAAACTGATTTGAAAAACTAAAAGTCACCTTTTTTATATCGGTTGTACAAGTTATCCAGTGTAAAAAGTGATATGAGAAACACCTTTTTTACACCAGATTTATAAGTGATTTGGTGTAGAAATTCTTTTAAAATTCAAAATATTAGTCTTTTTATATTCCAAATATGGTTTTTACACCAGATTTAAATGTTAACTGGTGTAAAAAGTTTTAACAAAAATACTTTATCGAAGCCCGTCCCTTGGCATGTCTCTTCATTTCTCATTTCTCAAGTTGTATTTAGTCTTATTTTTTATGTCGTCTATTATTATGCCAGTTGTCGTGCTCTGTGGTTTTTGTCGGGCTTCACTATGGTCAGTCGTTCTTCTGTGTTCTCACTCTCGTTGTGCTTTGCCTATACGTGTTCTGGACACATATTTTCTTGTGTACGTGCTTCGCCTTTTACGTGTTCATCTAATTTAGGTTTTGTAGTTTTCTGCAATAAATACTTGCACTTCTTTCCATCGATAAATGCTTGCACTTCTTTCACTGTGGTCATTCGTTCTTCTCTATTTATTATGTTTATTTTTATTATTGCGTATATAAGAACATGGGGTAATGGTAATCAAAATGAAGCTAGTGATGCTCCAAGCGATTCTAAGCAAAGGAGGGCTAGAAGTACGATGTGATTGAAAGACATTTTGAAAGATAGGAAGGAAGGAAAATTACTACTGATTGAATTTGACACACGTTGGAACCCAATTGGTGAACATAGGACAAAGTACATGAGTTATGTCAGCCTCGTAGCATGCAACAAGACTGATATCGCCATATAGACTTGGGATGCTATTGATAGTCGCGTGAAGAATCATATTTAGGACTCTATCCGGGTATAATAACTGACTATTATTACTATATGCAGACCAATACCAAAAAATATAAATATTTGTTAATAATTCTGCTTTCAATGAAAATTATTGCAGCTCACTTACGATGTTCCCAACAATAAAGTATTAAAGAAGAAGATATTGTCTTATTGCGTTGAGCGTTCGAAGGCATTCAAGACACAACTAGCTCATCGGTATGTGCATAGCTAGGACAAAGATGGTCAGCCTCATTCTTCTCCATGTAACAAGTATCAATTCATTGACGAAGTTACTTGGGAAGAATTTGTTAGGCTTCAGACTATAACACCAACTATGGTGAGTTAATATGTTATGAAAAAGGAATCTTGCGTTTCCCATGTTTCTTCCTTTTGTATTCATTAATTTTAACTACCTCAAGTCTTGTAGAAAAAAGTACAAAAGCCATTGAACACACTTGCAAGAATGATTGCCCCCACAATGTATCGAGGGGGTTACACGAAGGTAGAAAGAGACTTATTGGGGCCAAGAGGAAGAGGCTGGAAGAGACTACTGAGTGCTATCCTAGTGTTACTCTTATTTCCCTGTCTCCAATACATCATAAAGATAAATAGTTGTATGCTCACCAAAAAATGAGCGGATTATTTACAAGCGATTAAGCTCGAATAAGTGTGAAAAAAATTGTAAGTACTACTTGCATTATTTTGTTTTAGTAGACTAATTATATTATTTATTATGTTTGCTCTTTTTATGTTATAGGTTGATCTTAAACAACAAGAAGCCCATGGCTCCTTCAAGTCAGATGGTAGAATGACATTTTGACTGTTTCCATGGGCAAGTAAGAGCATGTGGGCCGTGTTAGGGGAATTGGAGGAGGTGTCGTTATAAGGGATTTTTTTAGAGTATCTCCATGACATTCCCCATATGTGCTAAAGGCAGAGCTAGAATCATTGTTATCCACTATGAGGGCAGATGCTAAGGCACAGGCAGAAGTTTTAATTGAGGCACGATTACAAGAGGGGTTGGCAAATATCAAGGAAGAAATGCTGTCCATAATGACATCAAGGCAACAGGAGTTAAGTGCCCCCTAAATACTCTTACATGCAGCCTATCTTAGCACTAAAGGGAGCTATTGCATGGCCACGCCAGTGTCAGAGGATTCTAAACCTTATGATCTATATGTGGAAGATCCTATCAAAAGGTTAGTGGCGCATGGTTATATCTATATCTTAGGGACAATTGCCCACCACATCCAAATTCAGGACAATCAATTAAGGGTGACAGTTGAAGACGTGATAATTAAAGATACTTTTGCCCTAATTTTGACTAATGAGGTGAAGATTGGAGTTAGGAAAAGGGGACTTTCATATTATGGCCAAAGCATCTTATTTCAGATCACGTCGCGTCATCCCCAAGCAAACTTCCCACACTTCCCAATTTGAGTTCCATGCAACGTGTAATCTGATTGGCATCTGATAAAACTTTCCATATGGATGCGTTGCCTATGGATTTAGTTATGGGTGACACAGGGGCATCTGCCTTTGTTGATCATATATATGTGAAATATGTTATCACTCCTAAGAATGAACTAACCTCCGGGTCTATCCAAGTATTTTTTTATGTAAGTCTAATTTAAATGTAAATATATGTAATAACAAAATTCATGCAAGATGAGTATTTGCATTAACTAATGTCGTGTTTGCATTAACTGTAGGTACATGCAAGCTGAATTGGTTTTCAAGGGAAAACAAGGTCGGTTCAGATTTCTATGCCTATTTCAGATTTATTCAAAAGGGACCTCCCAATCTTCAAAACTTCAGTACATTTCAAGGAGGCTTGGTGAAACTGATATTGATTATTTCTTCACACCATATATGCAAGAGTAAGAGTAATAATATTTCAATTTTTTTCATATTAGGTTTGTATTTTCGTAATGCTAATAATCATTATTGTTTAATTATTTTCTATAGTAATAATTGGCAATTATCATATTATGTAAGCATACTTATAAAATTTTCTTCTTAAGTTTCCTTTACTATAAGCTATCGATTGATGCCAACAACATTATGAACATGTGAGTTTTCTTTCTTATAGAACAATGGTGTTTATAATAAATTAAATATGATCTTTATAATAAAACAGTTACTAAGTTCATAACTTTAGTCATAGGGCTATGAGAACGTTTGCAATTGCAAGGGATCTTAAGAATGTTAACTCGGTGAGGGACCCTGAATGGATTACACCGAAGGTAATTAAAATGTTAAGTCTTATACTCCACACAGTTTTTTGGTGATAACATATAATTTTGTTCATGTTAATATTATAGAGTCGAAGGTAACCCAAAGAAAACAACTTGTGAGGCTTCTATATGATTAGATACATGATCAATATTATCTTGTCAAATAGGACTGACCTAACTGAGGAGGTAAATTGTGTTTTTAATAATTTCATATATTTCTTATCAATTTAATATATCTTAGTAATGCTTTAATTTCTTTTATTTTAATTTGATGTTTCAAATATTTGATCAATCTTACCCATTTTCTGAACAAGATATTGAGGACCTGCGCAATATTTGGGCTGAGTTTTTTGTTCAAATCATTCATTCTCAATAGTATTTGTCATTACCAGAATACATTTTTTTATGTTTTTTTGTTCAAATTGTTGTATATTTTTATTGAATTTTATTAAATGAATAATGTAATGAGCAATTGAAGATTTGTCTCTATCATCTTCAACTCTATATTTGTTACTGTTTCTTTGAAGGGGATGGGGTTAATGAAATATTGAAGGAATTATTTTTTAAAAATACATTTAAACGAACAAAGAATAGCGGTAGGTGTAGAAATAATATATATAAATATTACAATATTTACACCGGTTGTCTTTATGGTGAGGTGTAGAAAATTGATTACTCTATATTAGGTGTAAATACAACCGGTGTAAAAAATTGATTAATACTGTTCATATAACCCGTATAGATATTAACAAATTTTACTCCTGATTTTAAAATGGACCGGTTTAAATTCTACTCATTCTACACTGGTAAACCGCTCAATTTAAAAAGTGTACACTTTCTAAACAGTCTATTTCTACATTAGTCATTGTCTGATGTAGAATATCATTTTTAATCGATTTAGAAAGCCTTTTTTATAGTAGTGAAAATAGTTAATTCAAACTTTGGAGGATTATAATATTTTTAATACATTAGGTTTTTCATTTAATAATAATCATTTAAATTTTTGTATAAATTAATTCAAACATTTTTAAATCAAAATTAAAACGTGACAAAACTAATAGAGAAAATTAATTTAGCCTGAGTTCTTTTTTCACTAATCCCTGCTGTATAGAAATTTTTAAATCCATCTCAATAGTTTAAATATGTTACATGGTGAATACTCATACTTTAAATTATTTTTGCAAATTAATCCTCCAAACACTTTATGCTTAATTACATGGCTTGATAATATTAACAACGGCTCTGATGCCAATGCGACAAATAGAAACTTTCTGACAAAATTTGAGGATATGTGTTTTCTGATAATTTCTCAAAAAAAAAAAAGTGTGAAAAGATGGAGTTTTTGGACGCATCCCTAAAAACTTAATAGAAAAATAAAAGAAAATAGGTCACCCACGAAATTTATACATACATAATGTTATATAGATGTTATCAACATATACTTATATCAATCATCTATCCTCTATCACTACTATAAAGGGGAATAAATAATTGAATATTTTAATTTTCACTATTTAATTCGTGGGTAATATTAATTTGTAGTTTAAATAATTAAGTATATACTTTTTATAATTATATTATATATATTGATTTATGCTATATGAAAATTTAAAATTATCCTAATATTTTATTTAAGTTATTAATATAAATGTTTTTTGTTCTTTAGCTTATTTTCAACTTATATATTAAATACATGTTTTGTTAGGAGAATAAAACCTATTTCGGTGATCTTTACACTTTAGGAGAATTAGTCTCTAGTTATCTGTTAGGAATATTGCATAAACTCTACAAAAAAAAAAAAATCATGATTTCATTTTAGATATTTTGAAATTTATATAGTATATTTTAGGTATTTTTACAAGAAAAACATTATATATTAAAAGCATATTGGTATTTTTGTATATAGTATATGACGAACGTAAAGGCTTATAGGTATTTCCACACCTTCATCTAAAATTATATATGTAATAATTAAAATAAAAATTGTCCCCAACATGCAGGTGTTCTAACATCACCTGAATGGGAGAGAGGAAATATTTATGTTACACGTTATGTTTTTAAATGATATAGCATATAAGAAAAATATATAAAAATTATGATATGATAAAAATAGTTAATTTTTAATGATAATTTTAATGACAATGACTTTGATAATAAAATATAAAATATTATGATTCTAATTTAAACTTTAAAGATTCATGATGTTATATACAATTAATCTAAAATTTAGGGGCTTTTATGTATTTTAGTTAAAATTTTAATAACAATCTTCCATTATAAACTATTACAATCAAATTTTAATAGATCAAATATCTTTATATATATATATATTATGTAAACTATAATAATAATTTTATAAAAATTTAAATCCAAATAGTTAAAGTTTTAATTTAATGGTGGTGAAGGAAAAATATACACCCTCCCCCTAACTCTAACTTGTATAAAAATGTGTTTCATAAGTTTTCTAGGTAAATTTATAATATCAAAATAAACTTGATTACATGAAATGAAAATTATAACGATTTTAATACCTCAGTTGCTATATGTGAGGGGTTTAAAGTTTTTCTAGCGTTCTTAATATAAGAATTTTTATGAAATATTTTCAACTATTTATGAATTTTGTTTTTCAAACGCCCCTTAAAGTGTGAGAATTAAAGTGGTATAATTAGGTACTAACTAGAGGCTAATGAATTAATTTGTGGTAATTTTGGAATGTAATGATAAATTAAAAAAATTCTTAAATAATTTGAACAACCTTTTTAATTTGTTTAGTTTAATTAGAAAGCCCTTTTAAAACGACATGGTGATAGCATGTGTAAAATATTTAAACCCACCTTTCTATTTTGTCATATATCCATTTAAAAATTTGAAATCAAATATAATTGTTAACTTCAAATTTAGTAGGATATAAGTCAAACTAAAATAACCAGGATTAAATAAGTTTGAAATATAGATATACATCTCTTCCTCATATGACCACACAAAGTGAATGATAATTGACAAAGTTTCCTAATACTATCTTCATTCTTCTTCAAAGGATCCATATACGAACCGTAGATGTGAATTCTGATTATCAAGAATGATGCTTTGAGTATAGATTCTAAAAAATTATGATGATAAAAAATAATGTTACGAGTAAAAGCTCTATAAAGTATATATCATTGTATCATGTCAGCTTGTTCAATTCATGTATGAACCATGAATGTTAGATGAACTTAAAAATAATTGAAAAAATACACTTATATATGTATATTAAACACATTTTTTAGAACTTTCTATTATTGAGTTTTCCTGAAAAACTCTCTGTAACATCTCAATTTTTATTTTTTATTTAAATATAATTAAAATATTATTTATCAATAACTAAATGTTTATAATATATTAAACACATTATTTAAGGTTTAGAAATATATAAAAAAAAATTGTCAATTGTTGAGAATTTATTATAAAGGGTTAGAGAAATTATAGTGGTTTAAGGGTGAATAAATAACCAATATTCATCTTAAATGGTTAATGATATATATATATAGGTAAATATAGGGAATATGAAGGGAACATATCTATAATAATAATACACACATATATATAGAGAGAATATATACATATATCTATAAAGATAAATAAATATTGTTTTATCCTTTAGGGATTATCTATGGTGCATTTGATTATAATTGTTTTAAATTATCTTATGTATTTATCTTTCAGGGTGCCATATTTGGATAACTTTTATAAAGAGAATTATCTTGTTAATTTGTTATAATCCATTAGTATAATGAAATTTTCGTATAAATGTATCAATTAGATTATCCTAATGTATTGTTTCAAATTGTAATTCATTAAAAATAATAATATTATATAAGATTAGATATAGGAGCAAGATAATAATAATACTAAAAAATAATTAGATCAAATTAGATAATATTAAAATTTTAAATCTTATGAACTACAAATAAGCAACTTAAGCCTGGTCCCTAACTCCTATTGCTATCTAGTCCTCTCTTCACTTTCATCAGACCGTCATTAATGTTTTGGAGTAACTTTTGTTAAAACATCAGATTATTTGTGATTGATATTATTGTATATAGGGCTACTAGACTCGTATCAATTATTCCTTACTTTGGTAAGAAGTGACAACTTTTTACTTGTTATATATGTTAATATCTTACTTGTGAGTAATTTTAGTTTATTGAACTATTGGAATACTTTAAAATTATGTTAATATATAAAAACATAAAATTGTCTTGTGGGATTAGTATTTTATAAAATTCATTCTTGAAACTTATAATATCTTTTTAGAATTTTGAGAATTGTGATTTAGAAAACGATTATAAAATTTAAAATTGACTATTTATTGAGTGTTGAGCATGATGCATATTATAGTCTTGTGCTCATTCTACATACTTTGATATGATATAATACCCAATTTAGATTTGATTTTGGGAATGCGTCCTAAGGACGATATTTTAAATATCAATTATAGACTTTTCTAAGTTATTAATTACTTCTTCAATTTTATTAAAATTGTATAGACTCTCAAATTATTTTTGAAATATATATTTTAATATAATTTTTAATATTATTAAGAATATTTCACAAACAATTCTATAATTACTATTTTATTAATTAATATATATATATTTATAGAAAAGTATAATATTTATAACATAAAATTAAAGCTACTCTATTATCTATTTAGTTATAATATAAAATTTATAAAAGATTGAGCAATCATCTTATTCTTTTTCTATTATAATTATTTTCTAATTAAGAATTTTTTTATAACTATGATAATGTTTCTTTTTTATTTTAATAAAATACTTTTCTACCATGGTTAACCCTTTATAAATTAAGTATATTCATTTATGACCATGATTATATTGTTATTGATTTATATTATGAATAAAATAGGTCTAAATAATTAATAGCAATTATATTTTATGAGGATTTTATACCGTTGATATATGGAGTGTTTTTCTGTTTAATGTCTCATGTGGAGAGAAATGCATTGATTTGTGTTATATTTATTGATTTGTGTTGTATTTATGAGAATTTTTTCATTACAAAACAGGCTTTATAAATCCACTAATACATGATGAAGCATTAGGTAGAGCAGAATTTGGTTTATAAATATTAATTATAATTTATTTAAAACCCTAAATGAATTCAAGAAGGCATTATTAATTTCCATTTTTATTTTATAATTAATTATCCATCATTCTCTCAACTTAAATTTAATTTATTTTTATTTTTTTTATTATTCATTTCTTTCTTTAGATTATTATATAAAGAAAGGGGATATGTCAATGAAGACTGAGGTTTTTAGGATATGATGCCATGAATGTTTCAGACTTATTCCTCCCTGTATTAATCTTAAATAGAAGTAAATTTATAATATCAAAGAAAACATAATTATATGAAATGAAAGTTATAACTATTTTAATGCCCTTCAATATCTTAATTCTTATTTCATTGAATACACTGAACCTAAAATATACATATATCATTTCCACCATGCCTGATCATTAGAATAGCATCTTTTGAGGTTATTAGAATTGCATGTCTTGATTTGATATCAATATTTATTTATATTTAAAAATAACAAATATATACTCTTTTTTTAACTTAAGTATACATATATCATTTCCACCATGCCTCATCAATAGAATAGCATGTTCCTTTGACATCATTAGAATTGCATGCCTTGATTTGACAAAGAATATTGATATCAATATTTATTTATATTTAAAAATAACAAATATATACTCTTTTTTTAACTAAAATATACATATATCATTTCCACCATGCCTCATCAATAGAATAGCATGTTCATTTGACATCATTAGAATTGCATGCCTTGATTTGACAAAGAATATTACTATCAATATTTATTTACATTTAAACATAACACACACACACACACATTTAAAATAATGTACAATTCATGTTATAAAAATTTTAAATTAAATTACTTTCATTAATATGACACATTTCTAAGTTCTTATAAATCCTTTTTGGATATGAAAATGGGACTTGACATTTTCTTCTTAGTAGGTTAAATTTCTTTTTTCTATGTTTTTTTTTTGCTATCTAGAAACTATACGAGACTATATATACTTACAAGTCTTATCCAATTAATTAGTCTCATAATGCTTGTAGTTTAATGGCATAAAACTCCTTTATAAGTAGGGATATCGTGTATTCAATTCTATTTATAACTTTAGGCTATTAGTATCATTCCCTCTAGTAAGAAAATAGTAATTAGTTTCATGAAATTTTTATGTAACAAACAAATTACTCACTTCAGTTATTAATGTATGAACTATATAATTAATTTATGAAGATTAAAAAATTAATTTAATTAATTATTGTAAAAAAAATATATCTTGATTCTTCTAAAATATCATCCTTAATAATTTGTATTGGAACTACCCGATGATAAAAACCCACTTAATATGAATAATTAATAGAGATAATATGAGAAAAATCATAAATTAAGGAGATATTGATATCTTATATTTAGTACAAAAAATATTCTAACTAATTTATACATCTAGGATCGAAAACCCATGTATTAGCTTCTTTAAAATTCTAATTGGCCAACCAATGTGCATCTTGATTATCCTCTGTATTGACAACAATCTCCTCACAAATAGATGCCCTCTTTTGGTTCAAACAACTCTTGGGAAGTTCCTTTTCAAAAAAGTATGGTTTGTGGGAAGTTAAATGTGTGGAAAGTTTATATTATATAAACCTTGCCCGTTTTAAATTTTCTAGTTCTTCAGAACAAAATTATTTTTTAAAATAAATATACTAATTTTTTATGTTAAGGACATAAATATCTAAAACAAAAAATATTGGTCTGTTAACTTAAATAGGTTGGATCGATAATCCATTTTCTTAAGTAGGTTGGGTTGGGGAAAAAACAACATATTGAATCAAACTAAACTTTTTAGGATCAAATCGAAAAGCTTACATTTTGTTGGGAGTAAAAGGTTACATGAATAAAAAAACAGTAACAAAAACTTTTTTTATGGGCACAAATATTTTCTTATTGAAAATAATTTTGTTCGAGGATACTATTTAGTACTAAATATTAATGATGAATTTCTAGCAGTGTAGATGGAGTAGAGGATAATTAATCAAAAGGTTCGAAGGGACAGTTTTTTTTTTTTTTTTTTTTTTTGAGTTGGGCACATTCTGATACTTTGATATTGCAATAGGACACACCTGGACAATAGCATGTGCCCAGTAAAAAGGTAAATAGAGTTAATTCATTTTAACAGTGGTATTTTTTTATTTTAAATGTTGATAACTACTTTTGCAATCTAAATAAGTTTATGGTGTTTTGTGCATATTAAATAAAATTTTATTGGTAGATTTACACTCATGAATAAAACATTGTCTAAAACTATACGTACAACCCATTCTATAAAATTATTTTCTAAATGAAGACTAACAACTAAATATATATAGAAGATTAGTAATGAAAAAATATAAAAAAATTAATAATATTAGTATCATTGACAATTTTTAAAGAAATAAATAAATTAAAGGATCTAAATGGACTAGCCCACAACCCTAAAAGGTCTACCCAATTAAGCCAACATTATGTTAGGATCGGCTCTTATCAACCTATTTAATGTTTAAATATCTAAATTTTGAATTTAATTTTAGCAATAAACCAACTCATATTCTACATACTATGTTCCGCGAACCCTACACATAGAACACTTCATTTGGTTAAATTCAGTGCCCTTTGTAAGAAAATGAATGGTATTAGTCAAATGGAAGAGTCTATTGATTAGGGTAAAATAATTAACAAAGAGTAAGAGGAAGTCTTTCACTTTAAGCCTGTTGTGTCCGCGCTCATCCACAAACTTGAGAAGCTTTGTCAACCCCTTCCTTCAATCTGCTATTAAGAAAGATGTTGATCTAGCCCTTCAAAACCACCGTGTCTAGCCCGACAAAGCACCCCAAAAAGTTAATGAATTTAATCACACCATGGTTGGAGATCTTCTCAACCTTCTTTATTTTAGGTGTAATCAAGTTTGTTTCTCACATGGGATACATAAACTTAATTATTTGTATTTTAAAAACATACTTTTTACTCTGTTAAGCATAGTTGAGATGTTTTTGGGTATATGAAACCAAAATTATAAAGATTTGAATGCCCTCCACTATCTTAATTCTTATTTCATTATATATGTTGCCACCCATTTTTAAAAGTAAAGCTCACCAAGTTGAAGCTTAAATACACATATATCATGTCGACCACGTTGAATCATTAGAATGTTATGTTCTTTTGAAGTAGTTAGAATAGCATGTCTTGATTTAACCAAGAATATTAATATTAAATCCATTTATATTTAAAAATAACACATAATTTTAAATTTTTTTACAAAGGGCCACCCTATCGATTCTTTCCATAATTATAAGACAAATAATCTACAAAATAGTTAATTCAAAATTTGGAGGATTATAATATTTTTAATACGTTAGGTTTTTCATTTAATGATAATCATTTAAATTTTGTTATATATTAATTCAAATTTTTTACATCAAAATTAAGACTGGAACAAAACTAATAGAGAATATTAATTTAGCCTGAGTATTTTTTTCACTAATCCCTGCTGTTTACGAAATTTTTAAATTCATCTCAATAGTTTACATATGTTGCATGGTTAATCCTCGTACTTTAAATTACTTTTGCAAATTAATCCTCCAAATACTTTATGCTTAATTACCTGGCTTGATAATATTAACAATGGCTCTGATGCCACTAGGACAAATAGCAACTTTCTGACAAAATTTGATGATATGTGTTTTCAGAGAATTTCTCAAAAAAAAAAAAAACGTGTGAAAAGATGGGGTTTTTGACCCATTCCTAAAAAATAATAGAAAAATCAAAAGAAAATATGTCACGCACGAAATTCATACATAATGTTATATAGATATTATCAACATATACACATATCAATCATCTATCCTCTATCATTACTATAAAAGGGGAACAACTAATTGAATATTTTAATTTTCACTATTTAATTCGTGGATAATATTAATTGGTAGTTTAAATAATTAAGTATATACTTTTTATAGTTATATTATATATATATATATATTGATTTATGCTATATGAAATTTTAAAATTATCCTAATATTTTATTTAAATTATTAATATAATTTTTTTGTTCTTTAGCTTTTCAAATTGATATATTAAATATATGATTTTATTATATCCTGACTTTGAATCAGATCTTGTACATGAAAAATATTTTGTTATGAGAGGTAAAATCTATTTTGGTAATCTTTACACTTTAGTAGAATTAGTCTCTAATTATCAGTTAGGAATACTGCATGAACTCTACCAAAAAAATATATGATTTCATTTTAGATATTTTGAAATTTATATAGTTATATTTTAGGTATTTTTACAAAATAAAATTAAATATTAAAAGCTTATAGGTATTTTTGCATATAGTATTTGACCGTACTTTTGGTAAAAGCTTATATGTATTTCCATACCTTATAAGAAAAAATATAAAAATTATGAGATGGTAAACACTATAAAAAAATTGACTTTCAGCGGCAACTTGAAAGCACAAAAGTCGCCGCTAAATACCTTTAGCAACGACTTTTTGTCGCCGCCTATGAGACTGTCGCCTATAAGTATTAGCGCGATAATTGAAAGTCGCCGCTGAATGTCAATAATTAGCAGCGACATTAGGTCGCCGCTGAAAGTACAACAAAAAGCAGTAAGACAATGTCGCCACCAAAGGCAAAGTAAAGGCGGCGACAAATGTCGCCACTGAAAGTAGAATTGGCGACGACATAATTGTCGCCGCCTAATGTGGAATCAGTGGCGACAATTGTCGCCGTTGAAAGTGAATAATTATTTTTAATTTTTCCCTAAATTTTTAAATAAAAACCTATAATAAGCTTATAAATATATAAATCAAATAATAAATAACTAAATGAACTAAAATTTAATAATATTAATGAATAATTTACATAATCCTTTAAAATATGAGAATACATCATTTCTAAGATAAATTTAAAAATAAAATAAAAATGTTGATGATAATCTTTCAACAATTGAACTCCAATCATTTGAAGGGGCTTTTTTAGCTTCAACTTTATTGTCCTTTAATCTGACTATATCTTGGTTATTTGTTGGTTCGACTTCTTCAAACTATTCTGCTTCCTCCTCCTCCTAAAAATCCAATTATAATAATTATTATAACATACTTTTATAATTCTATGTATCCCAAATATTTTCATTTATGAAAATAGAACATTTATGTACTTAAGCTTCTTTTCTTTCTACCATGAAATATGCACTCACAATTAATGACCAAAAGTTTATGCTATATAACCAAAAAATAAATTGTCAAGCTAAAATTTTGATTACAATTAGGACAATGGTTATCTATAATTTTGTCTTGGAGTTTCACTGAAAAGAAAACCCAGTAAAAAAATATGTAATTTCAAAGTGGGATGATCAACATTTCCTTGTAGCCAAGAAAGAAAATCAACAGATTGCCCTTCTAATTTTTTTTAAACTAAATTTGCTATATGCTGAATCACCTTGTATTAGAAGCTAACATGCCATTAAACCTCATATTAGCAAGTTAAAGAGGAATTAAAACAGAGGAGGGGATAGAGTATAAGCTCATTTTTCTTTTATCTTTCTTGTGAACCGATGGAAGCTCTCTTTCCCATTGAATAGAATGTGAAGGTCCCCATGCTTCAGTTACCAGCTAGAGTTGCTAAACTGCTTCGATCAGAGTCATTCTGAAAGCCATAGATACCTACAGCGACATGTCACCTCCTATTTCGCTCATAACTTTATCCACAATAGACAAAATATCTAATGACAATAAAATCGTGCATCAAAAAACCTTTTAAGAAAACAGCAAAACGCCTAATGGTAACTAGAGATTTTGTCGGCAAATATGGCAACAAGCATGTTGAAGTTTAGGGCCTTAAATTTGCATAAAGATGAGCATGGGAATTAAAACTGGAGAATAAATTATAGGTAACATGAAAAAACTCCTAAGATAAAGGAACATGAAAGTACATTTTCACTTGAGTAAACCCCCTGATGTGTTGAAAAAAGTGACAGGATTAACAGAAGGAAATCATTAGATTTTACAAATGTTAGCGAGAAAAGCAATACACAGTACTATTATCTATAAAGTGAAAATTCCAGACAATAAATCATCAAATTCATCATGCTATCCATAAAGGAAAAACTTACTTGGATGCTTGCTCATAGCTGAAGAACTTCATAGCAGAATTAGGAACGATACGAGCACAATTAGTTCCATTCCCTTTGAATAGTCCATGGAAACCTTCAGTTCTCCAAATGTACTTGAGGCCTTGTAAAGTTCCATTGTATTTAATGCTATAGGGATTCTGGACCTGCATATGGCAAGGTCTACTAACTTATTTAATAAATCTAGACCAGCACACAATAATAGTTGTAGGATGTACTAATGAGCCTGCATAAAACGGTAAAAGGAACGAATCGTGATAGCTATTCCCAAACAGATGTAAACAACAAAATAAACTAACCTGTAGCAAAATTTTCAACTGCTCCAGTGGAGCAACAGTAGTTCGTGACCTGCACAAATGCAAAAAAGTTCCAGTCTGTTAAAATTAAAGCTATTCGTAAAAGCAGTTCTCAGTAAAGTCACTAGACAAACACAAGAACGATTTTAGAATTATAAGTAAATAACAATTTCTGAGGACCGGACTCATTTTTTACTAGCTCGGAATGAAATTGCAAAGACGCTTATGAGCAAATGATCCAAAAATAGCGGAGTGAGTGAATGAAAGATCACACGGTTAAGCTACAATATCATATAGAAGCACCTAAAGCATCTAATTGCCTTTCAGTAATTGATGCTTGTTCTAGGACAACAAAACATCAGAATCTCCCGCAATCACAAAATTCTGAAAATGCTAAATCTGTAACGCAATCACAAAAGGCGTTCTGCTGTCACACACGCATGGTAATGTCGCAAACAAAGAAAAAAAGAACCCCCACGCTTTAGTCTAGATCTGTGTTTAAGTGCTTCAATATTTACTTATCTTAGCTAAATTGACCATAAACCACTCAAAATCTCAACTTAAATCGGTGACCTAATCCAAAATCGAAAGAGCAGAGGAGATAGAGCTAAAGATAGAGTCAAAGAGTTCACCTCAGGAGGTTGACGACGCTTCGAGTTTGATCTCTGGCATCACAAGCTTGTCCCTCCTTTGACCAACCTTCCGACGCTCCCATTCTGGTTCTAGAACGTTCGAAGATGACGATGATGCAATGAGAAGAAATTGAAGGAACTGAAGTGTTTAAAAGGCGTGGCAAAATAAATTGGCCTTCAGCGGCGACAAGAAAAAGTCG
Organism: Leucaena leucocephala; assembly: GCA_037074615.1. Classification (NCBI taxonomy): domain Eukaryota; kingdom Viridiplantae; phylum Streptophyta; class Magnoliopsida; order Fabales; family Fabaceae; genus Leucaena; species Leucaena leucocephala. The sequence goes on along the minus strand of CM073561.1, from coordinate 4,736,395 downwards.
CCGCTAAAAGTCTACTTTCAGCGGCGACAAGAAAAGTCACCGCTAAAAGTCTTACTTTTATCAAATAATTTTTAAAAATAATCCACTTAATAAAATAATGATATTTCCCCCCAATAACTTCTTCAACTTATTAGAGAATTTTTATAAAATTTTCTAGGTAAATAATAACTTCTAACTATTTTTCTTAAATTTTCTAAGAAAATAGGCTTTTAATTTTTGAAAAATAGCTATTAAATCATTGGGTCTCTTTCAAGGAAATAAACTCTTTTATAATTTTTTAAACTCCAAGATACGCATTTTATGAATTTTTTGTTCAACAGATGATATATACAACAGTAATTAAGAATGTATGTATGTATTTTACGTCCGCTTCATCTCCTTCTTTCACAGACATTACATTATTATCTGTATAATCTCTCCTTACTATAATAACATGTGAAATTTCTTTATTTATTATTTAAAAATAATATTATTCAATAATTTAATTCTATAGTTTCTTAAAACCCCTTCAAGTAGGGGAAAGTTTGTATGAACACTTTTAGCGGTGACAAATGTCGCCACTGAAAGATAAAAAGTCGTCACTGAATCACACCTTCTGCGGTGATAATTTTTGTTGCCGCAGAAAGGTGTGGACAATTTTTTTTTTATTTTTGAGCTTCTGCGGCGACTTTTTATGTCGCCGCTGAAAAGTTGTCGTCAAATCAATGATTTTTTGTAGTGAAAATCGTTAAATTTCAATGATAATTATAATGGCAATGACCTTGATAATCAAAAGATGAAATATTATAATTTTTAATTTAAATATTTAAATATTTAAATATTTAAGATGTTATATATAACTGACTCAAAGTTTAAAGGAATTTTATGTATTTTAGTCAATATTTTAATAATAGTCTACCATTATAAACGATTCTAATCACACTTTTAATAGTTTAAATGTCTTTATATATTTTTTATGTAAAATATAATAATAATTTATAAAAAATTAAATCTGAATAGTTAAAGTTTCAATTTAATGGTGGTGAAGGAAAAATATACACCCTCCCCCTAACTCTAATTTGTATAAAAATATTTTTAAAACAAACTTGACTACATGAAATGAATTTTGTATCGGTTTCAATACCTCAATTGCTATCTATGAGGGGTTCATTTTACAGTTTTTCTAGCTTTCTTAATATAAGGCTTTTTATTAAATATTTTGAACTATTTACGATTTTTTTTAAAAAAACTGCCCCTTAAAATGTGAGAACTAAAGTGGTATAATTAGGTTCTAAATAGATGCTAATGAGTTTAATTTGTAGTAATTTTGGAATGTAATGGTAAATTTTGAAGAAGAAAAAAATATTCTTAAATAATTTGAGCAACCTTTATAATTTATCCAGTTTAATTAGAAAGCCCTTGTAAAAAGAAATGGTGATAGCTTGTGTAGAAAATTTGAACCCATCTATCTATTTTGTCATATATTCAATTAAAATTTTTGAAATCAAATGATAATTGTTAACTTCAAATTTAGTAGGATATAAATCAAACTAAAATAACCAGGGTTAAATAAGTTATCAAATACAGATGTACATCTCTTCCCATATGACCATACAAAGCAAATGCTAATTAACAAAGTTTCCCAACACTATATGCTTTATTCTTTAGAGGATCCATATATGAATTGTACATGTAAATTCTAATTATCAAAGATTGCAAGAAAATGAATGGTATTATTCAAAACTAGTCTATTGCTGACGGTAAAACAATCAACAAAGAGCAAGAGGAAGTCTTTCACTCTAAGCCAGCTGTGTCCGCGCTCATCGACGAACTTGAGAAGTTTCATCAACCCCTTCCTTCAATCTGCTATTAAGGAAGAAGTTGATCTAGCCCTTCAAAATCACCGTGTCTTGCCCAACGAATAACCCTAGAAAGCTAATGTCTTTAACCACACTGTGGTAGGAGATCTTCTCAACCTTCTTTATTTTGGGTGTAATCAAGTTTGTTTCTTACGGGTTATAGATACACTTAATTATTTGCATTTTAAAATCATACTTTTTACTGTTGTTAAGCATAGTTGAAATGTTTTTGGGTATATGAAACCAAAACTATAAAGATTTTAACGCCCCCAACTATTTTAATTCTTATTTCATTATATATGTTGCCACCCATTCTTAAAAACAAAACTCACCAAGTTGAAGCTTAAATACACATATCATGTCGACCACATTGAATCATTAGAATGGTATGTTCTTTTGAAGTCGTTAGAATAGCAAGTCTTGATTTAATCAATAATATTAATATTAATATCCATTTATATTTAAAAACAACACAATTTTAAAAAACTTTACAAAGGGCCAATATCACTCTATCGATTCTTTCCATAATTATAAGACAAATAATGTAAAAATAGTTAATTCAAAATTTGGAGGATTATAATATTTTTAATACATTAGGTTTTTCATTTAATATAATAGTTTTCCAATATCACAATAGGTAAATTTATAATATCAAAACAAACTTAACTACATGAAATGAAAATTATAATTATAATGGCTTTAATACCTCAATTGCTATATATGAGGGGCTCCTTTTAAAGTTTTTCTCGCTTTCTTAATGTAAGACTTTTTATGAAATATTTTCAACTATTTATGAATTGCTTTTTTTCAAAATGTCCGTTAAAGTGTGAAAATTAAAGTGGTATAATTAGGTTCTAAATAGATGCTAATTAATTTAATTTGTGGGAATTTTGGAATGTAATGGTAAATTTTTTTAAAAAAATAAGATTCTTAAATAATTTGAACCACCTTTTTATTTTTTACAGTTTAATTAGAAAGCCCCTTGTACAAATAAATGGTGATAGCATGTATAGAAAATTTGAACCCATCTTCCTATTTTGTCATATATACATTTAAAAAATTTGAAATCAAATTTAATTGTTAACTTCAAATTTAGTATTGTATAAGTCAAACTAAAATAACTAGGGTTAAGTAAGTTATCAAATATAGATATACATCTCTTCCTCATATGACCACACAAAGCAAATGATAATTGACAAAGTTTCCTAATACTATCTTCTTCATCAAAGGGTCCATACACAAATTGTACATGTGAATTCTGATTATTAAGAACGATACTTTGAATATAAATTTTATCATGCATAAGGTTCTAAATAAAAGCTCAAAGGTAGATATCATTGTGGCATGTCAGCTTGTTCAATTCATGTATGTCCCATGTGAGATGAACCTAAATATAATTCAAAAAACATACCTACATATGTATATTAAACACATTTTTTCAAATTTTTTATGGAGTTTCCCCGAAATACCATTCACATCTGCAATGTTTTTTCTAATGTCTCTCATAGTCATGGAACATGCGGAGAGAAATGTGTTAATTTGCGTTATATTTATGAGAAAATTTTTCACTACAAATCAGGCTTTACAAATCTACAAATAGAGGTTGGAGGATAAGATCATCCCATACTATATATATGATGAAACATCAGGTAGAGCAGAATTTAGTTTATAAATATTAATTATAATTTATTTAAAACCCTAAATGAATTCAAGAAGACATTATTAATTTCCATTTCTATTTTATAATTAATTAACTATCCCTAGTTCTCTCAACTTAAATTTAAATTATTTACTTATTATTCATTTGTTTCTTTAGAATATTATATAAAGAAAGGGGATATATGTCAATGAAGATTGAGGTTTTTAGGATATGATGCCATGAATGTTTTAGACTTATTCCTCCCTGGATTAATCATAAATAGAAGTAAATTTATAATATCAAAGCAAACATAATTATATGAAATAAAAATTATAACTATTTTAATACCCTTTAATATCTTAATTCTTATTTCATTGCATATATTTCTGCCCATTCTTACAAACAATATGAAATATGAATGGGATAAAAATGTGATTGAATGTTTCCTTAACCTCAGCACCATAATGACACAGATTTGTTTTACTTGTATCATAGACCCTCCCTATAGGAGGGACCACTGACGCACACACAACACAACACACCCACACACTTCCTCTAACCACTTGGGGATTTGATCCCCCAACCTCCTCAATGTGGTGGTGGTGGGGGGGGGGGGTCATGCCATTTTAGCTAATGTTCATTGGCAATGACACAGATTAATTATTAGCGGCCACATGGTGATGTTCAAGACAAAAGACTCACCACTCAGCCCAATTAAGTAACTAATATGTGGGCATTAAGTTGAGCTTGTCCTTGTAACTAATACGTATGATTTTTAACCAGTGGGAGTTAGTCCAAGTGATAAGTAGTTTAGTATCACTTAAGCGAGGTCTCAAGTTTGAGCCTTAGTGTATGCAGAAAATTCTTGTTGGGAGACTCACCCACCATAGCTAGGTGCGCAACGCGGATCAGATCCGGATGTAGTCAGGATAAAACTCCAGTGAATTGAGTGGGCAAAAAAAAATGTATGATCTTTACCAGATTGTAATGTGATACTCATGATTGAGGTGATTATATTTAGCTGTATTATCGCTTGAAAACTTTGTAATACAGGAGGCCATTGTGCTATATATATATAGAGAGAGAGAGAGAGAGAGTTGTAATTTGATTTGAGCTGTATAGTTAAACACAATTGGTGTTATGCTTCGGTATGATAAGATCTTGTGTGGATATATGAAGTATATCCTAAAGAAAGACCAAAATATTAATGGTGTGAAACAATGGTTTGAGGACTCGCTTCCATTCTCAGCTTTTCTGGGCACCAAAACATCGATTAGACATTGCTCATGGCGATCTGAGTTATCGTCTCCCCGGTCGGTTGTTCTGTAGTAAATGCCATATAGGATGAGCTGCACCAGTCCAGAGATTGCTCCCAGACCATCGGGAAGCTGATGATGATATTGAAGACATCACAAAGATTAAACCTTAAAAACCATTTCGAATTTTGAAGAGACAATAATCCATGAAAACACTGAAATGTAAGTTTGAAACAGGGCACGTTACCACAATGTTTATGTCGAATATGAAGAGAGCATAAATCACCCAGATGACTCCATTGGCGAAGTTAGCAAGCGAAATCAAGAAAGGCATGTACTTGACCATTTAAGATCATTTGAATTTTCCTATAAATTAATTCAAAACTTTTTTACATCAAAATTAAGACCACCAAAACTAATAGAGAAAATTAATTTAGCATGAGTTCTTTTTTCACTAATTCCTGCTGTTTAGAAAATTTTAAATTCATCTCAATAGTTTAAATATGTTACATGGTTAACCCTCATACTTTAAATTATTTTTGCAAATTAATCCTCCAAACACTTTATGCTTTATTACATGGCTTGATAATATTAACAATGTCCCTTATGCCACTACGACAAATAGCAACTTTCTGACAAAATATGATTATATGTGTTTTCAGATAATTTCTCAAAAATAAGTGTGAAAAGATGGGGGTTTTGGACCCATGTCTAAAAAATTAATAGAAAAATCAAAAGAAAATAGGTCACGTACGAAATTCATACATACATAATGTTATATAGATATTATCAACATATACACATATCAATCGTCTATCCTCTATCACTACTATAAAGGGAAATAACTAATTGAAAATTTTAATTTTCACTATTTAATTCGTTCATAATATTAAATGGTAGTTTAAATAATTAAGTATATACTTTTTATAGTTATATTATATATATTGATTAATGCTATATTAATTTTTAAAATTATCCTAATATCTTATTTAAATTATTAGTATAAACGTCTTTTTGTTCTTTAGCTTGTTTTCAAACTGATATATTAAATATATATTTTGTTAGGAGAAGTAAAACATATTTTGGAGATATCTACACTTTAGGAGAATTAGTCTCTAGTTATAAGCTAAGAATACTGCATGAACTCTACCAAAAAAAAAACTACATGATTTTATTTTAGATATTTTAAAATTTATATAGTTATATTGTATGTATTTTTACAAAAAAATATTATATATTAAAATTTTATGGGTATTTTCGTATATAATATTTGACGCACTTTATGTAAAAATTTATAGGTATTTCCACACCTTTATCCAAAATTATATTTGTAATAATTAAAACACGTGTCCCCAATATGCACGTGTTCTCACATCACCTGAATGGGGGAGAGGAAATATTTTATAAAATTTCAAAAATCTTTAATTTTTAACAGTTATTTTAATGACAATGTTATGATCAGGAATTTAATTAACATATATGTATATTCTTTACAGAATACCTTGCATGGGAAGAGTTGGCTGAATGGTTCAAAGGCAAGAAGGAAACCGTGTGGCCTGTGTTCGAATCCCAGCAGGTGTAGAAGAGTGAGTTTTTCTTATTTTCAGACGCGTGAAATTACCCCTTTTGCCCCTCTGTCCATTTCTCACCGAACCTCTGATTTTTCTTCCTCCATTCTTCCTTCCTGCGAGCAGCGACAGCAGGGCAGCAGTGCGGGTTAGGTGCTGGACGGCAGAAGCTCAGCTTGCGGCGCGGGAAGGGAGTGCACGACACGGAAGGTTTGCTGCTCGCCTTTTTATCTAAGGCATTCCTTTCCCATTCCATTCTTCCATCGGCAGCAAGGTGGCAGCGAGAGTTGAGTGGAGGGCGCAGGAGTGTCGCGGGTTCGGTGTTCTAGCTATAGCGCCGGTAAACACTCCTTCCGGTGGACCACATTCAAGGTGAGCGCCGTTGCTGTGTAGCTTCTGTCCGACACCATTTTCGTGCTACTGTAGCAAATCCTTTGCTACTGTAGCAAGTCGTTGATTCCATTTCCCAGCTGATTTCTGTCATGCTCCGTTCGGTTAGTGTAGTGGTAAGCTCCCTAGTTCACATTTCGTATTCAACTCCATCTTTCCTCTTAAGTGGTTGCTGAGTGATAGAGCTCACTCATTGCTGTTCGGTGCTGTCACCGCTGCTCTGTTTCAGGCCGTTGCCGTGAGTGCTAGAGGGAGTGGATTGACGCTGTGCACTGTCATCTTCCTACTTTGTTCCGTGGTATTGTTGCTGTGAATCCCAGGTGCGGTAAGGGTGTCAAGTTTCACCCTTTTTCCTTGTTTTCTCTGCGACTGTGGACTGTTGTGTTTGCTGTGATGGCAAAGTTTCTATTGCGATATGTATACCAGTGGATGCATGTTGGGTTGCTGCTACCGTGTGTATATATTGCTATGTTGCTGCTGTGTGTATTTGTGGGCTGCTGTTTGGGTATATGTATGTATATGAAATGCTGATGCTGCTATGGGCTATGAACCATGTGTGTTTATTTATATGCATGGCGATGGATGTTGGGTAGGTATGTGATTCTGTGTAAAAAAAATATATTTTGTGAGAGAGTGAGAAAGAAGAAATCCGTGATGTTGGGGGAGCATAGATGCTGTCATCAGGAATAAGATTTTGTCTTGGACAGCACATGAGTATGTATATGCATGCCTTAATCGGTCAAGGAGAATTGGAGGGGGAAATTTCAGTTTATATATGCATATCATGCTGCTGTATTTGCCATCATAGTACAAGATAAAACGTTAATTATGAGACGGAAGTTTGAAGTATGTCTAAAGAGACTTAAATGAATGAATTATATCATGTCTGGTAGAGGTGTTTTCATGGGATTTATAAGGGAGGTATAAGGCAACATGTATTCTATGAACACAAGATTTGAAATTTCCAAAGTTAACTTGTGATTAGGGATTTTTCTGCTCCAAACATAGATTTTGGGTGATAGTTATAATTGTTACGAATATGAAATCTGTTTGAGAGATGGCTTCGAATGTAAGCTTACGGAATGTCTTATTTTGGAAATTTAGGAAATGAAGGGAGAACGATATCTTGAAATCTAGAGTAAGGATAAACTGTATCAGATAATTGCAGGTGAGTGAATAACGTTCCCTAAAATTTACATTTTTCAAATGCATTGTTATTTCAAATGATGAATTTCAAATATGGATTTCGGAAAGCAAGTTTTATGAAAGTATGGGTTAAATCGTTAGAAATGATTTTCTTTCGATTGATTTACAAAAGATTACGATTATGCATGAAATTGGATAAAGAGGCTTTGGAAAAAGATTTGACAGTGAACTAATGTTATTCATGAAATATTTCTATGTGAATTGCATATGTTTTTATAGTAACTTGATTTTGAATGTTCAGGCTGGGGTTTTTGAAATTCAATGTAGCTTTATCAATGATTATGGTATTTGAAACGATTGAGATTATTTCATGTGAAGTAAACCCCAGGCATGATGGAAATGTTTTAGGACAGAATACAGAACGCTAGTTGCTAACAGCAGTACTGTTAGTCCTAGGTGCACCTTGGTATTCAAGCTCGACAGTTTGTGGCATAGCCACCAGAATTATTTCGTGGGATTCGTTCTCGAGACAGTTTGTGGCCTTGAGCCACCAGAATTATTTCGTGGGATTTATTCTCGCGACAGTTTGTGGCATAGCCACCAGAATTATTTCGTGGGATTCGTTCTCGCGACAGTTAGTGGCTTCGAGCCACCAGAATGGTTAGTTACCCTCGTGGACTGTGTGTCCACGTCTGTTTTTATTCTGTTGAAGTCCTACAGAAAGATCATGGTTTTGAAAAGATTGTTTTGAATGAGTTATTTGAAACAGTTAGTTCATACGGTTATTTCCCCTGAAATACAAATGTTGACAAAAAGGTTTGAATTAGATTTCAAAGCGATATGAAATACATTTTAATATGATTATGCATTGATTATTTTCCGCATTCTTTAAATCATGTTTTTGGGACGTTATTCACGAATAGATTTTTTTGGCTTCAGATAGTGCAGGTGGCCCTAATTCTCCAGCTGAGCGGTAAAGAGCCTTGCTGTTGATCCGAAGCTTCGTTTGATAAATACTACTGTTGATGTAATTGTTTCTTAAGAACTTTTATTATTTTGGAAAGGATAATGCTTTGCATGAACCTTAGAAAATGTTTGTTTGATTTTGAAAAAAATGCTATGGAGAATTTAAAGGTTTTACTTAAAATGCTAGGCTTTCAGAGTATGATGTATTTATATTCTGTGCCGGTCACGGTCCAAAAAAATTAGGGACGTGACAGACAATGACTTTGATAATCAAAATATAAAATATTATGATTTCAATTTGAACTTTTAAAGATTCATGAGATTATATGCAGCTGACTCAAAATTTAGACAAATTTTAAGTAATTTAGTCAATATTTTAATAATAGCCTACCATTATAAACTATTCAAATCAAATTTTAATAGATGAAATATTTTTATATATTTTTTATGTAAAATATAATAATAATTTTATAAAATTTTAAATCTAACTAGTTAAAGTTTTAATTTAATAGTGGCAAAGGAAAAATGAGAACTAAAAATATACACCCTTCCCCTAACTCTAACTTGTATAAAAATGTTTTCATAAGTTTTATAGGTAAATTTATAATATCAAAACAAACTTGAGTACATGAAGAGAAAATTATAATGGTTTTAATACCTCAATTGCTAGATATGAGGGGCTCCTTTTAAAGTTTTCTAGCTTTCTTAATATAAGATTTTTTATGAAATATTTTCAACTATTTATGATTTTTTTTTTCAAAATGCCCCTTAAAGTGTGAGAATCAAAGTGGTATAATTAGGTACTAACTAGATGCTAATGAATTTAATTTTTGGTAATTTTGGAATGTAATGGTAAATTTAAAAAATTCATAAATAATTTGAACCACATTTTTAATTTGTCCAGTTTAATTAGAAAGCCCTTGTAAAACGAAATGGTGATAGCATGTGTAGAAAACTTGAACCCATCTTTCTATTTTGTCAAATATTCATTTAAAAAATTTAAAATCAAATATCATTGTTAACTTCAAATTTAGTAGGATATAAGTCAAACTAAAATAACCAAGGTTAAATAAGTTTAAATATAGATATGCTTCTCTTCTCCATATGACTACATAAAGGGAATTATAATTGACAAAATTTTCTAATACTATCTACATTCTTCTTCAAAGGATCCATAAACGAACTGTATATGTAAATTATGATTATCAAGAACCATGATTGGGGTATCAATTCATGTATGTACCATGAATGTCAGATGACCTTAAAAATAATTTAAAAATATACTTATATATATATATAAACACATTTTTTAGAATTTTTTATGGAGTTTTTTCAAAAAATATTTGTAACATCCTAATTTTTTATTCTTATATTTAAACATAACTAAAATATTATTTATCAATAATAGAAGGTTTATAATATATTAAACGCATTATTTAAAGTTTAGGAATATATAAAATAAAAAAAATATCAATTGCTGATAATTTATTATAAAGTGTTAAAGAAATTATAGGGGTTTAAGGGTGAATAAATAATCAATAATCAACTTAAATGATTAATGATATACATATATAGGTAGATATAAGGAATATATAGGGAACATATCTAGAATAATATATATAGGGAATATATACATATATATATATATATCTATAAAGATAAATAAATGTTGTTTTATCCTTTAGGAATTATCTAAGTGCCTTTGATTGTAATTGTTATGAAATTATCTTATGTATCCATTATCATAATGAGATTTTCTTATGAATGTATCGATTATATTATCATAAGGTATTATTTCAAATTGTAATTCATGAAAAATAATAATATTATATAAGATTGGATATAATAGTAAGATAATAATAATACTAAAAAATAGTAAGATTAAATTAGATAATATTGCAATTTTAAAACTTACAATTATATATAAGCAACCTAAGTCTAGTCCCCAACTCCCATTGCTATATAGTTTCTCTCTTTACTCCCATTAGACTATCATTGAGGTTTTAGGTAACTACAATATTCAATGCTTAGACTTGGACCAACAACTTCTATGTTAAACCTCTTAGTAATAGGAGTATTATTTACAACCAAAAGAAGACAACTTTGCAGTTCCCAGAACTTGAATTTTCAACAATAAGCTACCAAAGATCACACGCACCAAAATGCACTAGGTTTAGGTGGAGCGCCATGAAGTGAAACATGTTAAAAATGACTTGTAAAAGGTACCATAATATATCAGACACTATCTATATTTGTATATATATTATGAAATTAGCAAGTGGTCGTCCAGGGAAAAGACTTCTAAGAAATGCTTACGGGAACATGAAAAAGAAAAAGGGAAAAATCATAATCAAAGAGCAATACAGTCAATCAAAGTAGAAAAATGAATAAAAACAAAAGATGGCATGGCTATCAGACTCTGAAACATCAAACAGAGAGCTGAATAGCCACAATGACTTGGGCAAATAAACTTACAAGCAAGGCAGAAACTCAGAACGAAGAAGTTTCTGCGAAAGAGAACAAGAGAGATTCGATTATGCTATGACCTAATTAATAAGGAAAAGATAGATAATAGCGAGTGGTTCAAATTCAGGCTTGATCAGAGAGCATCTCTTTATATTTCTGGCTTTATGCTTTCATTTCATATTCTATTGTATTTAATTAATATATTATTTTAATTTTACTAATTGATATTTTATGTCTAAACTTTTGAATTCTATATTTATAAATAAATTTGACTGAATATAACTTTTCATCACAAAATATCGCAACCATAAGATTGGATATAATAGTAAGATAATAATAATACTAAAACATAGTAAGATTAAATTAGATAATATTGCAATTTTAAAACTTACAAATTATATATAAGCAACTTAAGTCTAGTCCCCAACTCCTATTGCTATATAGTTTCTCTCTTTACTCCCATTAGACCATCATTGAGGTTTTAGAGTAATTTTTGTTAAAGCGTTATATTGTTTGTGATTGATGTTGTTGTACATGGGGCCACTAGACTAGTGGCAATTATTCCTTATTTTGGCAAGAAGTAACTACTTTCTATTTATTATACATGCTAATGTATTACTTGTGAATAATTTTAGTTTGTTGAACTATTGGAATACTTGGAAATTATATTAATATATATAAAAATAAAATTGTCTTGTGGGTTTAGTATTTTAAAAGTCATTCTTGAAATTTATAATATGTTGTTCGAATTTTGAGAATTGTTATTTCTAAAATGATTATGAAATTAGAAAGTGACCCCTTGTTAAGTGTTGAGCGCAATACATGTCATAGAAATTGGGGAGTAGATTATGTTGGTAACCATTACGTGACGAGGCCTATATTAGTGCATGATAGTTGACTTTTATCCCACCAGTTTACCTAAAGACTTGTCCTAACAGTTTATCAAGGAGCAGTGATACCCCCACCTGTTTACTGAAGAATAATGAACCAATGGTCCGGCCTTAGGCTTCTTAGATTTTGGCCTATTTATAACACTTGAATAGTTAGCTCTTTGAATGGCCAGTCTTATGATAGTTATCACTAATCCATAAGTTCAGTCAAAGGGTATAAAGTGACCCAATTAGTATGATGAGAGGAAGTGTGGTGGCTTATCCATTTGATTATATTACAATGATGTGTAATTTTATATCTATTGTACTTTGTTAAATGTCTCACTTAACACCTCATGAGACACACATTAGTAGATATAATGAGTATGATTACTATTTACTAAGACGTTTGTCTCACCTCCCATTGTTTTCTACATTTTGCATGTGATAATCTTGTGCTATGACCATAATGAAGGCTTCAAATGCTTGATTAGTGTTATATCATTGTATAACCTCATCCTTTTAATTTATTTGTAGAATAGTTGTATATTGCTATAATATATCTCATTTTGCATACTTTGATATGATATAATACTCTATTTAGATTTGATTCTGGGAATATATCCTAGGGATTATATTTTAAATGTAAAAGGTAGATTTTCTAAATTATTGATTACTTCCTCAATTTTATTAAAATTGTATACACTCTCACATTATTTTTGAAATTTATACATTTTAATCTAATTTTAATATCATTAAGAATATGTCATCAAAGATTATATAATTAACATTTTATTAATTAATATATATTTATAAAAAAAAGTATAATATTTATAATATAAAATTAAGTCTATTACATATTCCAATTGCATGTCTTGATTTGACCAAGAACAGTGCTATCAATATTTATTTATATTTAAACATAACATCACACACACACACACACACACATATATATTTAAAAAAATGTACAATTCATGTTATAAAAATTTAAAATTAAATTATTTTCGTTAATATGACACATTTCGGCTTGACATTTAATTTTCTTCCTAGTAGGTTAAATTTCTTTCTTTCTTTCTTTTGTGTTCTAGAAATTATACGGGACTATATATACTTACAATTATTAGCCAATTAATTAATCTCATGATGCTTGTAGTTTAAGGCATGAAACTCCTTTATAAGTGGGGATATCATGGATTCAATTCTATTTATAACTTCATGCCTTTAGTATCCATCCCTCTAAGAAAAAATAATAGTAATTAGTCTCATGAAATCTTGATGTAACAAACAAATTACTCACTTCAGTTATTAATGTATGAACTATATAATTAATTTATAAAAATTAAAAAAATTAGTTAAATTAATTATTTATAAAAAAATATATGTTGATTTTTTCAAAATATCATCCTTAATCATTTGTATTAGAACTACCTATTAATAAAAACACATTTAATATGTACAATCAATAGATATAATGTGAGAGAGAAAATTATAAATTAAAGAGATATTAAAATCTTACATTTAGTACAAAAAAATATTCTAACTAATTTCAATATTTATGACCAGAAAATTACTAGATCATATGGTGGTTGCTAAATAAAACCCATGCATTAGCTTCTTTAAAACTAATTGGCCAACCAATGAGCATTTTGATTATCCTCTGTTTGCACTTGAATGTATCTAATCATATACCAATCATTAATCTTTGACAACAATGCCCTCACAAGTAGATGCCCTCTTTTGGTTCAAGGAACTCTTGGGAAGTTCCTTTTAAAAAAATAATAGTTTCTGGGAAGTTAAATGCGTGGAAAGTTTATATTCTATAAACCTTGCTCGTTTTTTTTTATTTTTCAGTTCTTGAGAAAATTATTTTTTAAAATAAATATACTAATTTTTTATGTTAAGGACACAAATATCTAAAACTAAGAATATTGTCTTGTTAACTTAAATAGGTCGACTGGAATAATCCATTTTCTTAAGTAGGTTGGCTTGGGAAAAAGCAACATAAATATTGATTGAACTAAACTTTTTAGATCAAATATAAAAGCTTACATTTTGTTGGAACTAAAAAGTTACATGATAGTAATAAAAACTTTTTTTTATGGGCACAAATATCATCTTATTGAAAACAATTCTGTTATGGACACTATTTAGTATTAAATGTTAATGATGAATTTTTAGAAGAGTAGGTGTACTAGAGGATGATTAATCAAAAGGTTAGGAGGGAGAGGGTGGTTTTTCTTTCTTTGTTTTTTTTTTTTTTTTTTGAGTTGGGTGTAACATCTTACTTTTGTACATCTTAAGAACCATTTAGTATTAATTATAATTATTTAAACATCCATTTCATGAGTACTATTTACATGTTAATTCCATATTAAGTGACAAAATTTAAAAATTATAATTAATTCTAAAAAAAATCAAAATGAAGCGGTTTAAAAATCTACACGAAGCTACATAATGAACTTTAATAGAAAAATAAATCCTCAGACCAATTGATCAGTTATCAGATTCAACTCTGACTTTAAAATTTATTGTTCATTTAGTTAGAATGAAAAATTTGTTCTCTTTATACAGATATCGAAATAAGGTATACTTAGTGTCAAAACGAATCTTGACATGTTAACTAAGTATTGCTAAAATATCATACATTTATTTTATCATTTACTATCTTTCATTACATCATAAATATTTCTATTCAAATTGGTCATATAACACCATTACATCTAACAATTCATACATTCATCATATAATATTTATACTATATAATCTCTAACTTCTCTTCATGCATATTCATCTCCTTTAATCATCTATGAACCTGTTGGGATTGGAACTACATGAAGGGATGAGATTTTTGGGGAAGTATCATTAGTAAATAGAAACCAAACCATATATGCAACTCAAAGCTTGATGTTAAGATGTGTGTACTTAATGATCATACTTACATAATAATATATCTACATGCTTCCATGCTCCTTAAATTATAACATATAGCCATATCATAAAAAGGAACAGCACATAACTTAATTATACATGCTTCACATAATCAAAGGAAGTATCAAACACATAAACATCTAAGTAAGTAAAACATACAAGTTAGGTGAGTTCATTACCTCTATTCCTTACTTTTCCTTACATCATTGCCTTTGCCTTGTGATCCTCTTTATCACAACTATCTAGGCCTAACATAACATGATAACATACTTATCATAATCTATTTCCAACTTGGTCTCAACTTTCTAAACTAACAACACTATCTTTCTTTAATTTTGATTAAGTGCTTTACCCTTTGAATTAAATTGTGCCTTAACCATCATCTCCCACACAATTTTTCCCCAGGAATCCAAATATGAAGTCAAAATTAACAAATTCTAACTCCTCCTTGGTGCACTGGTTAGAATAGAAATGTGGCAGCAAGGGTTCTTGTTCAAAAATCTCACTTTTGATTTTAATATTTTTAACTCTTGTCCTTTAGCTTAGTCCTATACAATTTCTCCTTATGGATTCATTGGAAGTATCAAAATCAACTTCCTTGATACTATTCCAGCACTGGCTGAAAGGTCTCACAAAGTGAAAAAAATAAAAACTGCACAATTAATTTAAGCAATAACCATCAATCTAAACTTATTTAAGTATTAATTTCATGTCTCTAACTTTTAATTTCTTCTTTTTTCAATATTGTATAGTTCTAGACAGTAGCACAATATAGGGAAAAACTCACTTTTCTTCCATTAAAACTCCAAGTTCAAGTCTCCAAACTAAAGGAAAATAAGCTATAAAAGATGTCTTACCTTAACTCCTAACTAGTTTGAACTTTAATGCCTTAGATTTCCTCTTGTCTTGGTTTGTTTTTCATTGGGATAGCACCTCCCCTTTCTCGTCTAGTTTGATGCCATATGCAAGGGAAGGGAGGGTATTTATAGACTTGAAGCAAGGCCAATGAATGGCTAGGATTGCTTTGATTACTATTTGATCCCATGAGCCACAATTCATCTTGCACTTTGGCTTGGCCACCAAGCTTTGATGACATCATCAAGGGACACCTAATACCATGTGGCAAAATTTTAAGGGAAAAAATGTGAGACTATGTTTTAAATCTAATTTTTTTGAGATCCCATAATGTTTTATGATATTAAATCCAATATTCAGATTTTTCCTACCTTTACATTCTTAGATTGGGTCTAAACTTAATTGTTGATCCCTTGACAAATTACCAAAATGCCCTTGGTTCTTTATTTGTTTTAATAACTCTAATGACATTATCATCTTTTCAAACATCTCCAAAGTATCCCCTAACCTTGGTCAACTATTCAAATCCCTCTTTGATTTTTTTAACTTGGTCAAATGACTAAAATACCCTTCATTCATCCCTTGCTTAATGGCATAATATAATGGCATTTTTGTAATTTTATATTTTTCAATGTCTTTATTAACACTGGCCCACATACCTATATAAAATATCATTGGGCCTATGAGATGCCATTTTAGGCCTTCACTTGATCTCTTGCCTTCATGGGCTTAACTCCCAAGAAATTTCCCCAAAAAGTATTTCTCGAATATTTTATTATATTATAAATTTTATATAACTCATTTTTATGTTCTATCAGTTTTATAAATTTTTATATTGTTTATAAGAATTTAATGTAAGATTTCACTTGATTATGAGGTCCAAAAGATGTAATGATTTCTTAAATTTTAAAAATTTATATCAATTTATTAGGACCTTAAATCAAAATTTCGTGCTACGTTAAACTAATCAGAATAATTTTCTCTATTTACTAGTAAAGTTTGAGGCCATACCATTTTTGGGTAGTTTTGGGTATTTTCTGACTCAACTTTTCATAATTACCATTTTGCCTATAAACTCTTAAAAATTACACTTATGTCCTCAACTTTTTTATAATTATACTTAAGGCCCAAAGCTTATATCTTCTTCCATTTTACACCATGAAACTTTTAGGGTTTTTACTTTAGTCTCTATTCTTTATACCCTTATTTAATCATTATATTTCCTCTCTATTTATTATCACAATCCCTTCTAAATATTTTTCTTCTATCAATCTTATATAGATAGAAAAAGACTGGGATGTTACATTGGACACATTATGTTACTTTGATATTGTAATAGGACACATCGGGACAATAACGTGGGTCCATTAAAAGGTAAAATAAAGTTAGGTTATTTTAACAGTTGTGTTATTTTTCTTTTATTTTAGATATTTGTAAGTATTTTTGCACTCTAAACAAATTTATAGTGTTTAGGACATATTAAATAAAAGTTTATAGGTAGATTTACACTCATGAATAAAGCATTGTCTAAAACTACACAAGCAAACCATTCTATAAAATTCTTTTCTAAATGAAGACTTACAACTAAATATTGACAAGATTACTAACAATATAAAAATTAAAAATATTAGTATCATCAACCATTTTTAAAGAAATAAATAAATTAAAGGACATAAATCGACTAGCCCACAACCCTAAAAGGTCTGCCCAATTAAGCCACCATTATGTTAGGATTGACTCTTATCAATCTGTTTAATGTTTAAAGATCTAAATTTTGAATTTCATTTTAGCAATAAACTAACTCATATTCTACATACTATGCTTCATGAAGCCTACATATAACACTTCATTTGGTTAAATTCCGTGCACTTTGCAAGAAAATGAATCATATTATTTAAATGGAGGAGTCTATAACTCAGGTAAAACAATCAACAAAGAGTAAGAGGAAGTATTTCACTCTAAGCCTGTTGTGTCCTCACTCATGGACAAAATTTTAGAAACTTCATCCATCCTTTCCTTCTATCTGTTATTAAGGAAGAAGTTGATCTAACCCTTCAAAACCACCGTGTCTAGCCTGAGAAATAACCCCAAAAAGCCAACGACTTTAACCACACCGTGGCTGAGATCTTCTCAACCTTCTTTATTTTGGGTGTAATCAAGTTTGTTTCTCACCATATATAGATACACTTAATTATTTTCATTTTAAAAACATACTTTTTACTGTGTTAAACAGAGTTGAAATGTTTTTGGGTATATGAAATGAAAATTATAAAGATGTTAATGCCCTTCACTACCTTAATTTTTATTTCATTATATATGTTACCTCCCATTCTCAAAAATAAAAACTGACCAAGTTGAAACTTAAATACACATATATCATGTTGACCACGTCTAATCATTAGAAGTGTATGTTCTTTTGAATTCGTTGGAATAGCATGTCTTGATTTAACCAAGAATATTAATATTAATGTTAATATTAATATCTATTTTTATTTAAAAATAAAATATAATTTTAAAAAACTTTATAAAATGCCAATATCACACTATCTATTCTTTCCAGTAGTATGAGACAAATAATCTACAAAATAGTTAATTCAAAATTGGAGGATTATAATATTTTTAATACATTAGGTTTTTCATTTAATGATAATCATTTAAATTTTGTATAAATTAATTCAAAATATTTTATATCAAAATTAAGACCATGGCAAAACTAATACGGTACGTTTGGTAAGATAGAAGAATTTTTTATAAAAGTAGAAATACAAATAGAATTAGATTGGAAATAAACTTTAAAAGTTTGTTTAGTATGACGTAAATGAGTATATAATTTATGTATATTTTTTTATAACTTGATGTAAAATGGTCTAAAATATCTTTTTATAACTTATGAAATGTTAAAGTTGTCCAAAATATTTTACTTCTATTTTCATCATCTCATTTTTCAATTTTTTATAGAAATGAAATTGTCCAAAATGTTTAAAGTAGCAATAACCTCTATTGTACAAAACAAAAGAAGTGGAAGATTCTACTTCCACTTTCATTTTCCTTATACCAAACATGCCCATAGAGAAAATTAATTTAGCCTAAGTTCCTTTTTTACTAATCCCTGCTGTATAGAAATTTTTAAATTCGTCTCAATAGTTTAAATATGTTACATGGTTAATCCTCATACTTTAAATTAATTTTGCAAATAAATCCTCCAATCACTTTATCCTTAATTACCTGGCTTGATAATATTAACAAAGGCTCTTATGCCACTACGACAAATAGCAACTTTCTGTCAAAATTTGAGGATGTGTTTTCGGAGAATTTCTAAAAAAAAGTGTGAAAAGAGGGGTTTTTTGGAGCCATCCCTAATAAATTAATAGAAAAATCAAAAGAAAAGGCCAGGCATGAAATTCATACATACATAATGTTATATAGATATTATTAACATATACACATGTCAATCATCTATCCTCTATCATTACTATAAAGGGAATAACTAATTGAATATTTTAATTTTCACTATTTAATTCGTGGATAATATTAATTGGTAGTTTAAATAATTAAGTATATACTTTTTATAGTTATATTATATATATTGATTTATGCTATATGAAAATTTAAAATTATAGTATTTGACGTACTCTAGGTAAAGCTTATAGGTATTTTCAAACCTTTTATGCCAAATTATATATGTAATAATTAAAAAAAATGGCCCCAACATCCAGGTGTTCTCACATCACCTGAATCGAAGAGAGGAAATATTTATGTCACACGTTATCTTTTAAATGATAGGACATATAATAAAAAACATAAAAATTACAAAATAAGATAAATTATTAATTTTTAATAATAATTTTAAAGACAAAAACTTTGATAATCAAAATATAAAATATCAAGATTTCAACTGCATTAAAGTTAAGGGAGATTGTATGTATTTTGGTCAATATTTTAATAATAGTATGCCATTATAAACCATTCTAATCAAATTATAATAGTTTAAACGTCTTTATATATTTTTTATATAAGATATAATAATAATTTTATAAAAGTTAAATATGAATAGTCAAAGTTTTAATTTAATGGTGGTGAAGGAAAATGAGAAGAAAAAAATATACAGCCTCCACCTAACTCTAACTTGTATAAAAATGTTTTTCATAAGTTTTCTAGGTAAATTTATAATATCAAAACAAACTTGACTACATAAAATGAAAATTATATCGGTTTTAATACCTCAATTGCTATACATGAGGGGCTCCTTTTAAAGTTTTTATAGCTTTCTTAATTTAATATAAGAATTTTTATGAAATATTTTCAACTATTTATGATTTTTTTTTTCAAAATGGCCGCTTCAAGTGTGAGAATTAAGGTGCTAATGAATTTAATTTATGGTAATTTTGGAATGTAATGATAAATTAAAAAAATTCTTAAATAATTTGAACCACCCTTTTAATTTGTCCAGTTTAATTAGAAATCCCTTGTAACACTAAATGATGATAGCACGTGTAGAAATTTTAAACCCATCTCTCTATTTTGTCATATATTCATTTTAAAAGTTTGAAATCAAATGTAATTGTTAACTTCAAATTTAGTAGGGTATATAAGTCAAACTAAAATAACTAGGGTTAATTAAGTTTCAAATATAGATATAAATCTCTTCCTCATATGACCACACAAAGCAAATGATAATTCACAAAGTTTCCTAATACTATCCGCATTCTTCTTCAAAGGATGCATATATGAATTGTACATGTAAATTCTGATTATCATGAACGATGTTTTGAGTATAAATTCTAAAAAGTTATGATGATCAAGAATAATGTTATGAGTAAAAACTCCAAAAAGTAGATATCATTGTAGCAAGCCAGCCTGCTCAATTCATGTATGTAGCATGAAGGCAAAAACTTAAAAATAATTAAAAAATATACTTATATATGTATATTAAACAAGTTTTTTAGAATTTTTTTATGGAGTTCCTCAAAAAACTGTTTGTAACATTCTATTTTTTTATTCTTATATTTAAGCACAACTAAACTATTAGTTATCAATAACTAAAAATTTATAATATATTAAACACATTGTTTAAAATTTAGAAATATATAAAGTTAAGAAAATAAAAAAAATTAAATTATCAATTATTAGAAATTTATTATAAGGGGTTAAAGAAATTATAGGGATTTAAGGGTGAATAAATAATTAATAATCATATTAAATAGTTAATTATATACATATATAGGTAGATATAGGTAGGGGTGGGTACAAGACGGATCAGGAATAGAGATAATGCGTCCTGTGTCTTATCCTGATAGAGTGCACGGGACTCAAATTGTGTCTCGTGTCCCATCCCGAACTTGTCTCGGTCCCTGTTCTGGACAGGATGGAAATTCCCATATTCCAATTGTTTTTTAAAAAAAATACTATAATAAAATCAAATCATCCCAATTTCTTTTACTTGATTTCCCCGTTGGGGGAGAAAAAAGGAAAGAAAGAAAAGAAAAGAAAAGAGAAAGCTAGTAGGGGAAGGTAAGACATATACCCGGCAATATCCAAAGCAAAGTGGGCAGCTATGGAAGGACTAAGTGTGCCTTTTTCCTAGAGATGCTGATGAAGATCACCCCACACATGATATGACACAACCCTTTCAAAGGATAAGTTTATTGTACAGAAACTATATGCATAATGCTAAACTCAAAGAAGCTACATGCATTCACATACCCCTCTAAGATACTCAGTAATTAACAAAAGGGTTTGTTTTTAGATTATAGCTCCAAGAAACTGGACTATATTAGGGTGTCGAACCTTCACTAGTAATTACTCTATCACACCCACGTAATTTCATCAATCTCCTGGGCATGATTTATTTCTACTTGCAAAGAGAATTAATTTACCTAGGTTAAAAAAGGATAAGTTTATCCTTGTTGCTCCAATATTGAACACTAAAAATGTTTCATACAGCTATAAACTAACATTATTCATTTTTTAATAGACACACACATATATTATACATGCTATTACTCTATACTATTAATTCATATATCCCACAAGGTCAGATAAAATTAACCTACTAGTTCATATATGAACCCCAAAAAGTAAAATGAAGGAGTTAAGGATACCTCAATTGGGTGGGATTCTGTAACGTCATCTAACTTAAGACCCTCAAAAGTTTCATGAAAAAATTGAGACCATATTTCCCACTTAGAAAACAAGCTATCAGTCGCTAGATAGCTAACCAGGGTACACCAATTATTGAGAAGAAAAAGAATGAGACACTATGATAGCAATGATACAAGAATATATGAACTATAAATCTTACCCATGTTGCAAAACCTTCATTCAGCCATAAATGTGTCCACTACTCCATTGTAACAAGATTGCCAAACCATTGATGAGCTAGTTCATGAGCTACGACGGTTGCAACCTTTATAGAACCAAAGGAATTTTTTTACAACTTACATCTAGCAATCAGAAACTAGTTCTACACCATGAATAAAGAAACTTTGAAAATAATCAAACTACCCTCTGCTTATTGGTAGCAGCATAATGTTGATCATCATAAATAATCTTCAAGACTAAATGACTGCCCTCTGATTATCACCAGACAATGAAAAATCAATAGAAAGATAACCGAAAGAGTATCCATTACAATAATATCCATAACCAAAGAAATAAAACACAAGGAGTTGCAATTTTGAAGGGGATGCGATTGCGAATGGGCAAAACACAAGGATTTGTGATTTTGAAGGGGCAAATAAAGAAACAAATCGGATTCACTGTAACCCACAAAACACAGAGCTGCACAAATTGAAACCTAAAGGGGAGGAACAAGTTAGCCTACTTGAACGCTACGAGCCTGCGATGACTGGTGTGCCGCAGGCGTGGAGGAGCAAGAGATGTGCAACTAATGGTGGTTTTGGTGTACCGAAGATAGAACGACGTGGCGTGGAGGAGCAAATGATCCACAATTGATGGTGGAGTGCTGGAGATATAATAGAGCGGCGAGCAATGCCGTGACATGTGAGGGGGACTAGCTGAGTGTCAAGGGCTACTGGAGGTCTGCTAGGGCTGTAGTGAGAGACTGAAAGTATGGTAATAGCAGGATAGGAGAGTCGACTTTGAGAGAGTCAGAGAGCAAGTGCTGAGCCATATTGATTTTTCTAAAAAAAATAATAATGCTCCTCAGGATGGGACAGGACGTCCTACGGGTATAGCTGACTTCTCGACCCCAATCCTTATCTCGACCTAATTGTTTCCCATCCCAATCCTTATAGGGTATAGGATGGACCTATCCCAAAACTCCTGGGATTGCATTGGGATATTCGAGACAAGAATAAGTTGAGCACCCCTAAATATAGGGAATATATAAGGAACATATCTATAATAATAATACACACACATATATAGGGAATATATATATATATATCTATAAAGATAAATAAATATTATTTTATCCTTTAAGGATTATCTATGGTGCCTTTGATTGTAATTGTTATTAAACTATTTTATGTATATATTTATCTTTGAGGGCGCCATCTTTGGATAATTTTTATAAAAAAATTATCTTGTTGACTTGTTATAATCCATTAGCATAATGAGATTTTTGGATGAATGTATCAATTAAATTATCCTAAGGTATTATTTCGAATTGTAATTCATGAAAAATGATAAGATTATATAAGATTGGATATAGGAGGAAGACAATAATAATACTAAAAAATAATAAGATCAGATTTGATAAGATTAAAATTTTAAATCTTACGAATTATATATAAGCAACCTAAGCCTAGTCCCCAACTCCCATTGCCATATAGTTTATCTCTTTCCTCCCATCAGACCGTCATTGAGATTTTAGAGTAACTTTTGTTAAAGCACTATATTATTTTTTATTGATGTTGTTGTACATAGGGCCACTAGACTCGTGGCAATTATTTCTTGTTTTGCAAAAAAGTAACAATTTTTTACTTGTTATACATGTTAATGTTTTACTTGTGAGTAGTTTTAGTTTGTTGAACTATTGGAATACTTTAGAATTATGTTAATATATATAAAAATAAAATTGTCTTGTGGGATCAATATTTTAAAAAAGTCATTCTTGAAACTTATAATATCTTGTTAGGATTTTGAGAATTGTTATTTAGAAATTTTTATGGAATTTGAAATTGATTACTTGTTAAGTGTTGAGCACTATGCATGTCATGGAAATTGGGGAGTGGATTGTGTTGGTTACCATTGCATGACAAGGCCTACATTAATGCATGATGGTTAGTTTTTGTCCTACTAATTTATTTAGGGACTTGTCCAAATAGTTTACTAAGGGGTTACGACACCCCTACCTGTTTACCAAAGGAGAATAAAACAATTATCCGATCTTGTGCTTATTGGATTTTGGTTGATTCATAACACTTGACCAATTTGTTCTAAGTGGCTAGTCATATAGTAATTATCACTAGTCAATAGGTTCGGTTGGTATAAGGCAGTTCAATTGGTTTGATAGGATGAACTATGGTAGTTTATCCATTTGATTATATTAAGTTTATGTGTTATTTTCTATCTATTGTACTTTGTTAACTGTCTCATTTGACACCTCATGAGATACACATTAGTAGGTATAAATAATAATGAGTATAATTATTAGTTACTGATACGTTTCTCTCAACTTAAATTTAACTTAATTTTAACTTTAGATTATTATATAAAGAAAGGGGATATGTCAATGAAGATTGAGGCTTTTAGGATATCATGCCATGAATGCTTCAGACTTATATTCCCACTGCATTAATCTTAAATAGAAGTAAATTTATAATGTCAAAAGCAAACATAATTATATGAAATGAAAATTATAACTATTTTAATGCCCTTCAATATCTTAATTCTTATTTCATTGTATATGTTTCCGCCCATTCTTTCAAACAATATGAATACACTGAACCTAAAATATACATGTATCATTTCCACCATGCCTGATCATTAGAATAGCATCTTTTGAGGTCATTAGAATTGCATGTCTTGATTTGACAAAGAATATTGATATCAATATTTATTTATATTTATAAATAACAAACATATACTCTTTTTTAACTTATATATACCTATATCATTTCTACCATGCCTCATCAATAGAATAACATGTTCCTATGACATCATTAGAATTTCATGCCCTGATTTGACAAAGAATATTACTATCAATATTTATTTACATTTAAACATAACACACACATATATTTAAAAAAAATGTACAATCCATGTTATAAAAAATTAAAATTAAATTATTTTCATTAATATGGCATAGTTCTATGTTCTTATAAATCCTTTTTGGATATGAAAATGGGGGTTGACATTTTCTTCTTAGTAGGTTAAATTTCTTTCTTTGTTTTTTTTTTATTTTTGCGGTCTGGAAACTATATAAGACTATATATACTTACAAGTCTCGGCCAATTAATTAGTCTCATGATGCTTGTAGTTTAATGGCATGAAACTCCTTTATACATAAGGATATCATGGATTCAATCCTATTTATTACCTCATGCCATTAATATCTATCTCTATAGTAAAAAACATAGTAATTAATCTCATGAAATCTTTATGTAACAAACAAATTACTCACTTCAGTTATTGATGTATGAACTAGAAAATTAATTTATAAAGATTAAAGAAATTAGTTAAATTAGTTATTTTAAAAAAATGTATGCTAATTTTTCTTAAATACCCTCCTTAATCATTTGTATTGGAACTACCCGTTGATGGAAACCCACTTAATATATACAATCAATAAAGATAATGTAATAAAACAATTATAAACTAAGATGATATTGAAGTATTATATTTAGTACAAAATGAAAACACTTCTAACTAATTTATACATTGAAGATAAAAAAATTACTTGATCATCTAGTGGTTGCTAAATGAAACCCATGTATTAGCTTCTTTAAAACTAATTGGCCAACCAATATGTATATTGATTATCTTCTGATGATATACCAATCATTAATCTTTCATAACAATCTCCTCACAAATAGATGCCCTCTTTTGGTTCAAAGTACTCTTGGAAAGTTCCTTCTTTAAAAAGTATAGTTTCTGGGAAGTTAAATGTGTGGAAAGTTTATATTATATAAACCTTGCTTTTTTTAATTTTTAAGTTCTTGAGAACAAAATTATTTTTTAAAATAAACATACTAATATTTTATGTTAAGAACATCAATATCTAAAACTAAAAATATGGGTTTGTTATAAATTAAATAGGTTGGCTCGAATAATCCATTTTCTTAAGTAGGTTGGCTTTGAAAAAAAAAACATAAATATTGAACGAATTAAATTTTTAAGATCAAATCGAAAAGCTTACATTTTTTGGGATTAAAAAGTTACATGAATAAAAAAAGTAAGGAGAACTTTTTTTATTGGCACAACTATCATCTTATCATAAACAATTATATTCGGGACATTATTAGACAATTCAGTGTCTAAGAAAATAGTTTTGAACTCATGTATTTGTGAGAGAGTTCTCAATACATAATAGTATTGCTTTTTATGCGTCATTAAAATTTATCATAAAAGACTTTTGTAAAAAATGCATAAATTTTGGCTAAATTTCATTAGAAACATTATCAATTTTACATACTAGGCTTCACGAACTCTACACATAGAACACTTCATTTGGTTAAATTTCATGCGCTTTGCAAGAAAATGAATCGTATTATTCAAATGGAGGAGTCTATTGCTCAGGGTAAAACAATCAACAAAGAACAGGAGGAAGTCTTTAACTCTAAGCCTACTTTGTCCACACTCATCAATGAACTTGAGAAGCTTTGTCAACCTCTTCCTTCAATGTGCTAGTAAGGAAGAAGTTGATCTAGCCCTTTAGAACCACCGCTTCTACCTTGAAGAATAACCCCAAAAAGCTAATGACTTTAACCACACTGTGGTCGGAGATCTTCTCCACCTTCTTTGTTTTAGGTGTAATCAAGTTTATTTCTCAGGATATATATACATTTAATTATTTGTATTTTGAAAACATACTTTTTACTATGTTAAACATAGTTGAAATGTTTTTGGATATATGAAACGAAAATTATAAAGATTTTAATGCCCTCCCCTATCTTAAATCTTAACTCATTATATATGTTGCCACCCATTCTTAGAAACAAATCTGACCAAGTTGAAGCTTAAATACACATATATCATGTCGACCACGTCTAATCATTAGAGTAGCATGTTCTTTTCAATTCATTATAATAGCATGCCTTGATTTAACAAAGAATGTTAATATTAATATCCATTTATATTTAAAAATGATACATAATTTTTTTAAAATAAAACTTTACAAAAGGGGAATATCACACTATCAATTCTTTCCATTATTATGAGACAAATAATCTATAAAATTATTAACTCAAAATTTTGATGATTAAAATATTTTTAATACATTAGGTTTTTCATTTAATGATAATCATTTAAATTTTTGCATAAATT
The DNA here is from genome assembly GCA_037074615.1 of Leucaena leucocephala. Taxonomy (NCBI): domain Eukaryota; kingdom Viridiplantae; phylum Streptophyta; class Magnoliopsida; order Fabales; family Fabaceae; genus Leucaena; species Leucaena leucocephala. Next base: position 4,709,020 of record CM073561.1, on the reverse strand, counting down.
AATTCAAACGTCCTTACATCAAAATTAAGACCGTGACAAAACTAATAGAGAAAATTAATTTATCCTGAGTTTTTTTTTTAAATTCATCTCAAAAGTTTAAACAGGTTACATGGTTAATCCTCTCATAATTTAAATTTTTTTCCTGCAAATTAATCCTCCAAATACATTATGCTTAATGACATAGTTTGATAATATTAACAATGGCTCTGATGCCACTACGATAAATAGCAACTTTTAAACAAAATTTGAGATGTGTTTTCAGAGAATTTCTAAAAAACAAAGTGTGAAAAGATGGGGTTTTTGGACCCATCCCTAAAAATTAATAGAAAAATCAAAAGAAAAAAAGTCACGCACTAAATTCATACATACATAATGTTATATATATATATATATATATATTATCAACATATACACATCAGTCATCTATCCTCTATCATTACTATAAAAGGGGAATAACTAATTGAGTATTTTAATTTTCACTATTTAATTCGTGGACAATATTAATTGGTAGTTTAAATAATTAAGTATATACTTTTTATAGTTATATTATATATATTGATTTATGCTATATGAAAATTTAAAATTACCCTAATATTTTATTTAAATTATTAATATAAACTTATTTTATTTTATTCTTTGTTTTATTTTCAAACGGATATATTAAATACATGATTTCATTATATCCTAAGTTTGAATAAGGTCATGTACATAGAAAATAATTCGTTAGAAAAGATAAAACCTATTTCGGTGATCTTTTCGCTTAAAAAGAATTAGTCTCTAGTTCAATGTTAGGGATACAGCATCAACTCTACCAAAAAAATACATGATTTTATTTTAGATATTTTGAAAGCTATATAGTTATATTTTAAGTATTTTTACAAAAAAACTATATATTAAAAGCTTATGGATATTTTTGCATATAGTATTTGACACACTTTATGTAAAAGCTTGCAGGGATTTTTTCAAACCTTTATCCAAAATTATATATGTAATAATTAAAAAAATTGGCCCAAACATGCAGGTGTTCTCACATAATCTGAATGGGGAAGAGGAAATATTTATATCAAACGTTATTTTTAAATAATGTGGCATATAATAAAAAACATTAAAATTATAACATGGTAAAAATCATGAATTTTTAATGGTAATTTTAATGGCAAGGAATTTAAAAGGTAAAATTGTAGAAAAAAAAGCCATCTCAATATACCTAATTTCATTATGGGTTGGTAAGATTTGTAAATCAAAGAAAGAGTTAATAACCTCAACTAAAATTTGTAAATTGACGGTGAAGTTACCCAAATGCCTTCTGAATAACCTCAGCTGGAATTTTCGCCCAAATCTTCATCTTCTCTATCGCTCTCTTTCTCTACCTTCGAGCATCAGTGACCAACACTAGTGTTTTGAGTCTAATTTCATGTGCATTCCATCCCGCTCGATTGGGACACATTTGTAAACAAATTTGAATTGGTGATTAATCCACCATTTTTTTTCTTCTCTATTTGCCTCTATTTTTATACTCATGAACAGAGTATCCAGTTTTATAGATTTTATATTAAATTTATTATTGTCATTCCCTACAATTGATCAATAAATGCATTCCATAAAACATAGAGAAAGAATTTATGCAAAGTTTGATTTGTTTTTAAAAGAATAAATCTGATTTGAAATCATCCCCTCCAAAGTATTGTGACAAATATAATATCATTTATCAAAGTATTCATAAAAAATATGGCTTATCGAATATCTCTTTGATAAGTCTTCAACAAAAAATACAATGAATAGTTTCATATCTTATTGATAAATAGTCTATTTAAATAACTCTTCAGAAAATATCATACATTAAACTTGAAATATATTTTATTGAATCTGATTTATCGAATTGCTATTAAAAAAATAGCCTTATCGATAAATCCTTTGAAAAACTAATTTGAAATATATTGGTATGACATTTAATCAATTTGAATGATCATAACTTCTTCAGTTTAACTCCGAACTTAACAAATGACATGTTGATGGAAAGCTCTTTAAGTCTACTTTCATATAAAATAAGTTTCATTCCAATAGCCATTGTATACAGAAAGATATGATCATGATGGTAACTGAAGGTCAAGTTTAAGGCATTAAATAGACTTAAATGGAGTTAAATGGAAGATGGTTACCATATTGAAAGTCGACTTAAAGATTTTTCCATTCATAGATCATTTGTTAAGTTTGGAGTTAAATAGAATAAGTTATGACCATTCAAACTGACATGGAGGAAAGTGGATCCAACACTCGATGACTCGCACTTTTTCATAACTAATTTCATATCCATTTATCAAAATATTTATCAATAAATAACTTTATCGAATAGATCTTTGATAAGTGTATAAAAAAATTAAATTTTCTTCAAAAGTTATTCCTTATTTATCGAAAAGTTTATCAAACAAATCCTTTATCGATAAGCTTATCGATAAATGCTCATATCAGATTCAATTAAGTTTAAACATCTTTTTCATACTCTTATAAATTGTCATCATCAAAATATTAGAGTCTAACATTGCGATGTCTTTTTCTTTTATATTGGGATGGATTTTACTAGAGCTCGAAGTCGAAGAAGGAGAGCAATAGAGAAGGCAAAAATTTGGGCCATCTTCTACAGAGGTTATTCATAGGGTATTTGGGTAACTTCACCATCACTTTGTATATTTCATTTGACGTCATCAACCCTTTCTATGTTTTCCAAATCTTAACAATCTAAACTGAAATTAGGTATATTAGGATGGTTTTTTCTACAATTTTCCCAGCTTAATAATCAAAACATAAAATATTAGGATTCTTAATTAAAACTTTAAAATATTTGGGAAGTTATATACAAATAACTCAAAGTATAAATTCCAAGTGTGGGCACTATGAGTATAAATTCCAAAAACATAGATTATGAGGCATAATGTTATGAGTAAAAGCTCCAAGGTAGATATCACTGTAGCATGTCAGGTTGTTCAATTCATGTATGTACCATGAATGTCAGATGAACCTAAAAATAATTCAAAAAAAACATACTTATATATGTATATTCAACACAATTTTTAGAATTTTTTTATGGAGTTTCCCCGAAAAACCGTTCACATCTGCAGTGTTTTTTTGTAATTTCTCTTATGGTCATGAAACATGTGGAGAGAAATGTGTTGATTTGGGATATATTTATGAGAAAATGTTTTACTACAAATCAGGCTTTTCAAATCCACTAATAGAGGTTGGAGGATAAGATCCTCCCATACTGTATGATGAAGCATCAGGTAGAGCAGAGTTTGGTTTATAAATATTAATTATAATTTATTTAAAACCCTAAATTAATTCAAGAAGGCATTATTAATTTCCATTTTTATTTTATAATTAATTAACTATCCCTTGCTCTCCCAACTTAAATTTAAATTATTTATTATTCATTTGTTTCTTTGGAATATTATATAAAGAAAGGGGATATATGTCAATGAAGATTTAGGTTTTTAGGATATGAATCCATGAATGTTTCAGACTTATTCCTCCCTGGATTAATCTTAAATAGAATTAAATTTATAATATCAAAGCAAACATGATTATATGAAATAAAAATTATAACTATTTGAATACCCTTCAATATCTTAATTCTTATTTCATTGCATATGTTTCTGCCCATTCTTACAAACAATATGAAATATGAATGGGATGTGATTGAAGGTTTCCTTACCCACACAACCCCAATGACAGATTTTTTTTCACTTGTATCATAGACCCTCCCTATAGGAGGGATCACTCACACAACACACCCACACACTTCCTCTAACCAGTTGGGGATTTGATCCCCTACCTCCTCAATGAATTGTTGGGGGTCACGCTTTGAGCTAATGTTCATTGGCAATGACACAGATTAATTATGGCGACATGGTGATGTCCAAGACGAAAGTCTCACCACTCAGCCAAGTAATTAATCTTATAGGTTCAATTCTACTTATAACCTCATACGATTAATGTTTACCCCTCTAATTCAAAAAAAGGTAATTAGTCAAATGAAATCTCTATGAAACAAATAAATTATTGTTTCTGACCATTAATGTAAAAGCTAGATAACTAATTAATAAAAATTAAAAAATAATTAAATTAATTATTTATAAAAATATGTGTGTCAATTTCCTAAAAAATTAACTCTTTAATTATTTGTATTAAAATTACCCATCGATGAAAATTCATTTAATATGTGCAATTAATAACCATAGTCTGGAAAAAAAATATTATTAGGTAAAGATTGAGGTCATATCTAAGACAAAAGTAAACCTCTCGACTAATTATTATATTTAGGAACATAAAAGAGTAATAACTAACTCCATCATCTGGTGGTTGCTAAATGAACCTCATGCACTAGCGTGTTTAAAACTCTAATTGGCCAACCAATCTGCATTGGATTATCCTTATGCAATCTGATGATTTACCAGTCTGTGACAACAATCTCCTCACAAATAGGTGCCCTATTTAGATTCAAAGTACTCTATCTTGGGAAGTTCCTTTTTAAAAAGTTTAGTTTCTGGGACGTTAAATGTGTGGAAAGTTTTCAGTCAAAAAAAAAACAAGAAAAGAGTGTGGAAAGTTTATCCAATAGAACCTTGTTCGTCTAATTTTTTATTTCTTGAGACTTATAATTCTTTTTTAAAATAAATATACTAATTTTTTATGTTAAGGACATAAATATATAAAACTAAAAATATGGGTTAGTTAACATTAGAGGTGGGAATTTGGGTTGAGCCTGCGGACCAACCTGCCATTTTATGGCAGGTTGGATTGCTAAATTGGCAACCCCCGCTAAACCCACAGCCACGGCGGGTTAACCCGCTGGGTTAGCAGGTTAGCCCATTTTTTTTTTTTACTATTTATATTACACTTTATTAATTTTAGAGTATTAATTAAGTTAAAGTTTACATTGCATTTCATTTAAACTAACTTTATCTTATTGAGTTATTTCTTTATATATATACATTTTGTTTTATTATTATTTTACTTGTGATAGATTTATTTACGGATAGTGATAAAGCTAAAGAAATAAAATATTTTGACAATTTTATATCATGCGTTGAATCTAATTAATATGGATACATATAAATTATTTTTAAATATATATATATAGGAAAATAATTTTTTTAAAAATATATATATACATAATTTTTTAAAAAAAAAATAAAGCCCGCCAACCCGCCATGACAGACTCAGGTTGGTATAATATCAACCTGTCTAGAAGCGGGCCTCTTAAGCTCAGCCCACTTCCAAGCCAACCTGCAGCGGGCCAACCCGTATCCTGTGAGTTGGCTCGCATTTTCACCTCTAGTTAACATAGGTTGGCTCCATCGAATAATCCATTTTCTTAAGTAAGAAGGGTTGAAAAAAATACAACATAAATATTGAACGACTAAACTTTTTAGAATCAAATCGAAAATCTTACATTTTTTGGGATTAAAAAGCTATATGAATAAAAAAAATTAATGAAAAACTTTTTTTATATGTATAACAAAAAAATAATGATTTGGCTACGACTGTTCAGCGGTGACAAAAAAAGTCGCTACTAAAAGTTCTGAGTTTCTACGGCGATAAAAATGTCACCGCTGAAAGTAAGACTTTCAGCGGCGACTTTGATTTGTCGCCATAAAAGCTAAAAAAAAATCAAATTTTAGCATCACTTTTCTGCAACGACATTAATTATCGCTGCAGAAAGTCATAGTATCTACAGCGATATATATGCATTGTGGCAGAAAGTCTATAGTTTATGCTATGATATTTTTTTGTCGCCGCAGAAGGTTGTATTGAACGGCGACTTTTATATCTTTTAGCGGCGACAAAAGTGTTCATACAATTTTTTTCCAGTTGAATGGGTTTTAAACAACTATCTAATATATAGAATTAAATTATTGAATAAATTTATTTTTAAATAATAAATAAAGAAATTTCACATGTTATTGTAGTAAAGAAAGATTATAGAGAGAATAATGTGATGTCTATGAAAGAAGGAGATGAAACAGGAATATTGTAAATGTGTGTTAATGAGAATGAGAATTAGTATGTGTGTGTTAGAGACAATGTGGGGGAGGAGATAGACAGAGGGAGATGTGTGTGAGAGAGAGATAAGAAAAAATAATATACGTAAAATACATACGTACATATATAAATTTTTAGTTACTGTTGCATATGCCATCTGTTGCTATATTTCATGTAACATTCAAACTTTTATAAAAAGAATTTATAAGGTATTATTGAGTTTAAGAGTGTTTGTCTAAAATTAAAAAGTATCAAAAGTGAAATTTTAGAATCCAAGCTTTTATAAAAAGTATTTATAAGGTATTATTGAGTTTAAGAGTGTTTGTCTGAAATTAAAAAGTCTCAAAAGTGAAATTTTAGAAAAAGAATAAAGGAAATAATAATCATTAAAAATATCTTGGGGTTAAGAAAAAAAATAAAATGAGTATTTTGGGGCTTAGAAAATTATGAAAGAGTTTATTTCCCAAAAAGAGACCCAAATGATTTAATAGCTATTTTTCGGGAATTAAATGCCTATTTTCTTATAAAATTCAAGAAAAATAGTTAGAGGTTATTATTTGCCTAGAAAATTTTATAAAAATTCCCTAATGAGTTGAAGAACCTATTGGAGGAAAAATATTATTTTTTATTAAGAGGATTATTTCCTAAAAAATATTTAGTAAAAGTAAGACTTTTAGCGGCAACAAAATATAGTCGGCCTTTCAGCGATGACTTTGTTTTGTCACTGCTGATACATTTTTATATTTTAGGGATCTCCTTCTCTTCCTTATTTCTCAGCGTCGACGGCTTCAGAGAAAAGGGAAACATCGAGAGCGGGAGATAGAGAGAGAGCACGAGGGAACGGCCGAAGGATTATGACGTTGGAGGAGTGACTGGAGGACGGAGAGCGAGCTTGCGGCCATCTAAGGTGAGTTCTCTGATTGCGTCTTCAATCTGTCTCCTCTATTTTCTTTCGATTATAGGGTGGGTCACTGATTAAAGTCAAGATTTTGAGTAGATTTTGGTTGATTCAGTGAAAATGAGTAAGTATTTGAGTTTTCTAACTTCAAACTGAACTAAAATCGTTCGATGTTGGGGTTGTCGGTAGACTTGCTGTGTTATGTGGTTTGAAGTGTTTCTAACCATTTTAATTTGGGGTTTTGAGATTGAATCACTAATTAAGTAATTAATTAAGCTTAAAAACGTGGAATCAAGCTTTAATCTCAAGATTAAAGCAACCCCAATGACATTGATTGACAACCCCAATGAAAGTAACCCTAGTGTTCATCAAACCTGACAGAAATTGGGCAAGGACGAGAGAGAGAAGGAAGATATTATGCGGATGCAACTTGCTCGGAACCATAAGTGGAGGAGGTGTCCCCAGTGTAGGTTCTACGTGGAGATGTCTTCTGGCTGTCTCTATATGAAATGCAGGTTAGTTTTTCTTTCAATTCAGTTCTTGATGCAAATGAATGATGCAAGTTTCTTGTGGTCTGGAAACATTGCCCTCATATCTTTATAAAATAGTATATCGTTGCAAGCAGATCAAGATGTGTTTGCATTTCTCTTTAATTTGCTTGTCAGAAGTTTTAGCGATCATAGCGAGATTCCTAAAAAGCATCAAGTTGGACTATTATTTACCTTATTGCTTAATATTTGTGGTTCATTCCCAGAGGATTGTGTTGTTATTATTATTACATGGCATGTATGTTTGTTTTCTTCTCTCTGGATAGCTCATACACCCCGTCAAGAGATAATTGGTACGTATTTGTGTTGCAGATGTGGAATTGCCTTCTGCTATAACTGCGGAACTATTTCAAGAGATAATTCCCATTATTGCTATAAATGTAGACGCTCACGACACTTGGATTAAGTTATGCTATACGCTAATCTATGATTTTGCCTGTTAGGAGTTCATATGTAAATATACAAGACTACTCCATGGATGGAATTGAGGCGATCTTGGATATTGTGGCTACAATTTATCACTCGTTTCCTTCTATACTTCTTACATTCCCTCGGATGGTTTTTTCCTCTTGTACTATATTATTAAACAAATATGGTAGGCTGCTATTTAATTAGTATTTAACATTTTCAAGGGTGCTCGTTTTTCTTTACTTCTATTCAACTATTGGACACCATTTCTCCCGGGGGGAAAAAACATCAATAACACATTGCCAAAGCTGGGTTGTGTCAAAAACCATTGCCATGTGTTTTCTGGTGATCAATATATCCTTACAAAAGTAATAACTACTTGGCAGTGATTGGGCTATTTGTAACTTCTCTTTTCATTTAATTACTCTAACTAACCTAATATTTTCGTTTTATGCCCTTATTCCGTCATCTTCATATTATGCTTTTATTACTTATTTTTAATTTTTAATTTGAATTTGAATCCACCTCATTTATTGAGATATATTGAGATCAATATATCTTCATAGTTGCTATTTTTGATTTTATTATTGCTATTTCCTAAATAAAATGTATATTTTTATAGGATACGTCAGTATTAAAGAGAGGTTGAGGTGGGAAAGATTTTTCTGTTATATCTCATGAGAACACAAATAGCTGAGGTACATGCTCTACACCTCAATCAAGACATGTTATTTCACATCTATCACTGCAACAACAACTTGAGAAAATGCCTATCAATTCTCCTCCTACTCCCCACACTCAAAATAGTAGTGCAGATAAGTTTACTTTAATTTTGTAATAATTGATTTACATTGCATGTAACATTTAATTGTTCTAATTCAACTTCAATAATAGGCTCTTCTAGTGCAATCAATAAGCGTAAAGGAGTTTATAAGTCTATTAACGTGAATTTGAGGACTGCACAAGGAGCAAAGATTCGAGTCAAATTTTTCGAATTCCATATCAAAAGCAATCGGTCCAGAAGCAAGAGACTTTTCTAATTATTGTGGTTTAGCTTTTAGAATTACAGTCTCTTTTAGGGATGGTGAAAGTAACTAGAAGAATATTTTTTAAAAATATGGTCAGGATATAATTTTAAAAATAAATGTATTATTTATGTCAAATTTTTTCACTTATCTTAGTTTATTTATATTATTATATAAAGTGTTCATATTTATTTATTTTAGGATAAATTTAAACCTGTTGATGCAATTGCTGAAGAAAAGTTTTATATAGCTATAAAAAATTATTTTACAAAATGCATTCAGAAATTGGAAGATCAATCTGCACTCTCACTATAAGAAATATGAGACTGATGAGGATAGGTTGGTTATCTTCCTCAAACTATTAGTTTTCAAGATTATGAATGGTTATTAATATATTTTAAGTCTAATATATTTAAGTTACCTCACTATCCTTCTAAATAAATTATGTTTTTTTCAATAATTAAATTCTTATTAGTTACCAAATTTTGTTGTAGAATAAAAGTTCAAGAAACACGATAAATCGAAAAAAACAAATGACTAAACATACTTGTGGTCCTCGATCATTTGCAGAGATTGAGTTTGCTACAGTAAGTTCAATCTATCACCACTATAATTTAAGTTTTTAATCATTTTTTATTTTAAAATATATTCTTTGTATTTTATATATTATTATTTTGTAGAGAGATCCTACTACTGGACAACTTACTCTTCCTGACAAGCTGTGGGAGATAACGCATACTAGGAAGATATTAGATGGACAAATAGTATGGGCTGACCCACACTCTGAACAGATTCATGTATGCATTTTAGTTTAATATTTTATTTTGATTTATGTTTATTATTAATCTAATAGTTTCATTTGTTTTTTATAGAGTCGTATGCACGAACTTTCTTAGCAACAAGACCAAGATTTAAAGAGCAATGCTGTAATGACATCAGAGAAAATATTGACAACAGTTTTTGGTGAGAGGTCAAGGTATGTAAGAGAGAAAGGGTATGGAGCAGAGTCTTTAAGGAAGAGAAATTGCCCTCAATCTAGTGATAGTTCAATTATGCAGAGTGTGCGTGCCTAATTGCAAGAATATTTTGATAAAAAAATTTAAGAGGATAGAGAAAAAATGGAGGCAGAGCATGCAGTATCTCGTGTAAAGATGGAATAAGAGCGTGTCGTAGAGTGTGAAAAGATGCAAGAAGAGCGTATGCAATTCAAGCAAAGACAAATTGAATAAATGGAGCAAAGGATACAAGCTCAATTCGCTGCCTTGATGCAGAGGGGACAACCACATACGCCTACTTCTTCTACTCCTAGTATTGGTCATTCTATATAATATTTATGTATAAACTAAATAATTTTATTTTAATTTTAAATATTTAAATAATTGAAGTAATTTGATATTTTATATGATGATCGAATTATTTATCAATGTTATTATATTCTGGTTTATTTAGTTATTTATCATTATTTTTGTGATTAAATTATATTTTTTTCATGTAAGAAAAATGACAGGAAAAAATTTTAAAAACAATACCAACTTTCACCGGCAACAAAATTGTCGCGCATATTCAAATTTAGGCGGCAATAATTTTGTCACCGCAGATTCACCTTTATGCGGCAACAAATAGTTGCCGCTGATTAAGTTTTAGGTGACGACTTTTGTCGCCGCCTTTGACTTACCTTTGCTAACGACAATGTTTAGACGACTTCTATTAAACTTTCAGCGGTGACTTATTATCGCCGCTAATGATTGACATTCATCAGCGGCTTTTAATTATCGCCGCTAATGTATATAGGCGACAATCTCATAAATGGCGACTTGACGGCGACAATATATCGCTGCTAAAGGTATTCAGCGGCAACTCTTACCCCTTTATCGACGACTTTGAGAGTCAATTTTTTTATAATGCTAAGTTACAACCTAACCATTTAAGTCACCATCCTATTAGGATTGACTCTTAATTCTTGTAAATTTTATGTGTGGGTGTGAAAATGGAAGAAGTTTTATATTGTTCAAGATTTAGGAACGCTTAAGTGTACAACAAAATGTGAGCTTGAGTTAGTAAAAAGGTTAAAAAGATAAGTTTTTACATTGATTGTTGGAGTTTTTATGTGTTTTAATTGTCTGGATTTAAAGACACTTAAATGGTTTTATTACATTAAACCATCATTAATCCATATTTTCTACCTATCATTTTAATTGTCATAAAACCTTTTTTAATTACTATAATCACTCTCCAACAGTCATATGTTTCCGCCTATAAAAAGCATTATACGGTGTAAGAAGATCGAGATTATAGAGAATTAAGGTTAGGTGACACTAAGCTGTATCCCTAAGCTCTCCTCCTTTCTCTTCTCTTAAGTTAAAGTGATCTTCCAACTGTTCTGCCACCCTATTTTTGTATAGGAAATATTCGTTTAATTTTAGAGAGTGTTGCTTTCTGTTTTACTGGAGGGTTTAGGAATATCTCCTAAGCACAATTTCCTCATATATATTTTCTTGTGTTTTTGCAGGCATCACCAACATTATTAACCTGTTTCTTGTTTTAGCAATTCTCGACATCTAAAAGGTTCAACTCGTATTGACTTTAATTATAAGGAAACACATTTGATTATTTACGTTTTAAAAAACACTTTTGTTGTGTTAAGCATTGCTGAAAAGGTTTCTTTTTTTACACAATAACTGGTAAGAAATACTTTAACAATTCAGTGTCTAGTAGAAGAGAAAATAGTTATGAACTTACGTATTTGTGAGAGTTCTCATTATAAATTTGTTATATATATTTCTCAAATGTTAACAAATTCTTAAAATCTTTTGTGGGGTTTATTTTTATTAAGAAATCTATGAAAAACTATACACATCAATATTATTTTTTTATACTTCACATAAACTTTATAATAAGAGACTTAGTAAAAAAATGCGTAAATTTTGGCTAAACTTATGAGAAATTATCAATTTTACACAGGCTTCACGAACCAATAAACATAGAATACTTCATTTGGCTATGAAGCTCTAGGTAGAGCCAAGGATTTGGTTTATGCATAATAATTATGATTTATTTAAAACCTTGGATTAGGTTAAGAAGATATTTTTAAGTTCATATTTATTTTATAATTAAATGAGGTTTAGTAGAAGCTAAGTCAATGGGTTTATATGCTCTTTTTACACAACTGAGGGCACTTGCGCTATATTCCTCAGGCACATATTGGGCTCTATATTTAGGTCTGTGAGTACCTTGAGTGATTTATAATTTTTTCTTGTAGAATTTTTAGAACTCTTGATAAGGTTATTGTAAAGACTTTATTCGAGCTACTAGCCATTTTAGGAAGGCTGGTTCATGTGGAACTCCTATGTTAACAGAACGTCAAATTTGTTAAATGAGATCTTTATCTTTATAGCAAGATTGGAGGTAGAACTTTTATTGTTAGAATATTAAAACAATCTTAAAACCATCACACATATAACGACTAAAGAGAGTATTATTTTTTTTCTTTGGTTAGTGTATAAAGGAAGAGAATGTGTTAATTACAGAGGATGTTTTACAGATATGATGACATAGAATGCTTGAGAGCTCTTCCTCTGTACATTAATATTCAATAGAAGTAAATATATAATATCAAAACAATCCTAATGATATGAAATGAAAATTATAATGATTTTAATTCACTTTAATATCTTAATTCTTATTTCATTGTATGTATTGCCAACGAAAAATACTTATATACTCTAGGAGTGTCACATCTCTCAACTTTATTCAATTAAAATACAATAACACAATATATTTTATTTTATTTTTTAAAAAAAATAAATATCTTAATTTGATTTAGATGTGTTTTTATTTTTTTAAAATTAAAATATTTACTTTCCTTAAAATTAAATAAATCATGATTTTTTTTATAAATCATTAGCTAAGTTATTGTATTTTAATTGAATAGAATTCACACAATATGACACTCTTAGAGTATTTATTTCTCATTGCCAACCATTATTCTTAAAGACAAATATTACCATACATTGAACCTTAAATAGACATATCATTTCCACATTAGAATAGCATGTTCTTTTGAGGTCATTAGAATCCCATCTTTTGATTTAACAAAGAATATTAATATTAATTTATATCTATCTTCAAATCATGTAATTTTTTAAAAATAATTTACATTTCAATTATTTTAATTAATATTGTAAATCCTTTTTTATATGAAGATGGGGATGGGCTTTTTTCTTCAAGTAGATTATATGTGATTTATATAAAAAATATTTTTGATAATAAGATCTGATTAATATTATTAAAAAATATATAAAATATTTTATTTATATATATTAATATTTTTTATTTAAATATTATTATTTTTAGAGTTATATATGAATATTTTAATTAAATTATATTATTTTAATCATGATTGAATTAACATCAACTCAACTATGATTGAATCACTAACTCTTTAACTAAGTTTATAATAAACGTTATTTGTTTAATTTTTCATTTCTAGAGAACTCTAAATTATTTTTTTAAAATAAATATACTAATTTTTATGTTAAGGACATATATAATTTTCAATATTTTATTGTGTATATATAATATCATACACATAAATACCACATTAATGAATTAAAAAAATTATACGAAAAATCATTCATTCAAAAATACATCAAAATTCAAGAATAAGACTAGATTTGCAAATATGTTTTATATATTTATAATCAAGTATTTTTTTTAAGAATAATAAATACAAAAATTTATCTAAAAATTTAATTAGGTCAAATTTAATGGTAAAATTATGAATATATTCATTACTCCCCATAAAGTAATCATCATCAAATATTATAATACCTAATTCAATTAAAAATAAATATATGTAAATCCAATTTAATACTTTAAATTTATTTATCTATAAGCTACAATCAATAATTTTAATTAATAATCTCAATATGATCTTTAAAAGATTTTAAACACATTTTAATATGATTATTGATTAATTATTATTATAGGGTTTAAAATCTTTTAAAAAATTTAAATTTATATGATATTTTAAATTATTAACCCTAAAAAATTTATAATAGTTATAAATAATTAATCAACTATAATGTAATTTTTCTACTCCCAGTGCAAGGTAAAAGAGAAATTTCTAAGTTTAATGTTAAAAATAAATATAAATAAAAAAATTATGAGTTCTCTTTTACTTATTACAGTATTCCTGTGGGTCCCACTAGCATACGAAACTGGCGTCAAAAGTCAAAATGCTGCTAAAAACTAAAACGCAGGGCCGGTCGACCATGTCGCTGGCTTGCGAGGCTTGAACGAAGGGCCAAACCCACCCAAGTGGGGCCCACACATAACAATTACCAGAACTACACGTGGCAACACCGCGAGCATGCTAGACCGGTTCGCCAGCCGTTAACTTTGCTTCTCATATAAAACTCAGAACAAACGAGGCTCAGTTCAGTTGTACTGCTCTCTGAACCAAAACCCAGAACAAGAAGAAGAAATAAATTAAGGCTTGTAGTTCAGTTTGGTAATTAAGAAGAAATCATCAATGGCGATATATAGAATCGCTGTAGGGTCTCCGGGAGAAGCAAGTCAACCTGATGCCATTAGAGCAGCATTTGCGGAGTTCTTCTCCATGCTCATCTTTGTTTTTGCTGGCCAAGGCTCTGGCTTGGCTTACGGTAATTAAATACGTCTCTTTACCAATTAACCCCCTTTTCTTCCATCAGCTTTCGATCTTCGTTTCTTTAGAATGATCATCACAGTGGCTACGACGACTATTCACGATCTAATTAGTGTTCGTGCATGTTTGTGTGACTGAATATAAACACCTCGCAGGGTCTGTCGCAACTGGAAATTCTGATAAAGAACGTGATATATGCTATATCTGAATATTTGCAGCTCAGCTAGAAGGAAACTGTGCTAACTTTATAATTAGTAGTTTTGTTTTGGGTTTGAGCCTAAGCTCCGCACTTACTAGTGGCTTAGTTTGGATCAGAAAACCATTTACATGGTTCAGTTGAGTTGGATCGGAATTGAAGCCATCATTGAGTAAGAACGCACTTTCTAGAAAATTAGTCAGGTTTTTGGGCCCGACGGAAAGACTCATATGGCCTAATTAATTTTCCTCCTGTTTGTGATCATATGGAGTTATTTTATTGAAAAATTCACATATTGTAGTATTATTATTTTGACAATCAGACTTATTATAGATTTATTATATATATATTATTTTCTATGGATATATTTTTTATTTATTTATTATGTTACGAGTTTAACTGTCAATCTAACTAGTTAAACCATGAAAACTGAGACTCGCTGATTTTTTTCCAGTTTAAGTTTTCATCCGACTTTTAAAACTTTGATCTTGAAGTATGGCAGTTGGATTAAGAACTCTTTTGAGAAAGGCTTTAGTCGTTATAATCCTACCAAACTCAATCCATTATTAATTGAAATCCAAATAAGGATTTTCACATACCTTGCTTTAATTTGATATACCCTTATAAATATAATATTTCAAATATAAGATCTAATTTAAGATTTAATTTTAGTCTTAAATATAAAATATTTTTTTAAAATTACTAACTCTTTTATAAATTATCCCTATTAATATTATCTCAATAAATATCAAAAGAAAGAGAGAGGGAGTTAAGCAAAATTATTAAAATACTTTAAAAAATATATTATAATAACTAATTTAATTAATTTTTTTAAGCATATATGCCTTACAATTTGTGTGCATGCAGAGAAAGATAAGCAAAAGATGTGTGTGTGTGTGCACGCACGTATGAGAGTTGATGTTTTCATGCATGGGTGTTACGTTACGTTGTTGCAGGCAAGTTGGCGAAGGATGGATGTACAACGGCAGAGGGTTTGATAGTAGCAGCATTGGCTCATGCATTTGGGTTAGTCGTGGCAGTTTCAGTTGGAGCAAACATATCAGGAGGTCATGTGAATCCAGCAGTAACATTTGGTGCTTTCTTAGGAGGAAACATAACTCTGTTGAGAAGCATCTTATATTGGTTCGCTCAGTTGCTCGGTTCTTCTGTTGCTTGCATGCTTCTCAAGTTCGCCACTGGTGGAATGGTAACTATATATCTTCATTTATTAATTCTTCGGTACTAATCATAGAAGTTAGTTACGGGATAAATATTTATCCTAAATATAATAACTCAATCTATTTTATTTTTAATATTAATCATTTTTTTAAATTAATTTACCTAATTTATAAACTAATATATAATACTTCTCTGATCCTTAATATATATGAGCTAATTATGAAATTGTTGTTAATTCTAAATATAATAACTATTTTTTATATTTATCAATTTTTTTCAAACTACCCCTATTAATACTTCTTCAATAATAATCAAATAAAAGAGGGAATAGAAAAAATAAGGAAAATTATTATAGTATTTAAAAAAATATATTATATTAGTTAATTTTTTTAATATAATCAAATTAATTAAATATATCATATATTAAGGGTTAGAGAAGTATATTATTATATAAAAATATTTAAAAAAAAATAGATCATATTTATTATAATTAGTTAATTGATCGAATTGAAGAAAAAGTTGATATGTCCTCAAATCATGGACCTATTGGATAATATTCTCTTACCCAAAATATAAGTCACCTTTTAGAAGGACTATTTATTCCATAATATAAATCACTTAAAAAACAACTAATATTTATTTGCCAATTATATATATAATTAATATTAAAATGTGTTCCGGTGTATTTTTCTTTTTCCTTTAAAACCTTATTAATAGGAGTAAAAATTTAAAAATTATTTTAATTTAAAACAAATCGTGATTTTAATAAGTTATTTCGTGATTTTAATAAGTCAGCTAAGAGTGACTTTATATTTTGGACCATTATATATTAGCAAGAATTTCAGTAAAGTACCGACTTAATTTAAAATTAGGACCAACAAATTCTGAAATTACACTGCAGTACATTAAAGGGCCAAATTGAAATTGTGCTTTAACAGTAAATGACCAAAATACCCCTCCTTCATTTTTTTAAAAAAAACCACCTACTGCCAAAACTCTGGCTTCATTTTTACAAATAACTAATATTTATAAAATTAATATTTAAAATAGAAAGCACTACATTTGGGTCTCCCAAAACTTCTTGAGTAATTGTGCATGAACATATATGACACAGGAAACACAAGCATTTGCCCTATCTTCTGGAGTATCAGTGTGGAACGCTTTAGTGATGGAGATAGTGATGACATTTGGGTTAGTATATACAGTGTACGCCACCGCAGTGGATCCAAAGAAAGCCAACGTGGGTGTGGTTGCTCCTATAGCCATTGGTTTCATTGTGGGAGCCAACATCTTGGTGGGCGGTGCCTTCGATGGAGCCTCCATGAACCCGGCCGTGAGCTTCGGCCCGGCCCTCCTTAACTGGTCGTGGGCCCATCACTGGCTCTACTGGCTCGGCCCCTTCACCGGTGCAAGCATTGCTGCCATTGTTTATGATAATATCTTCATTGGCGATGGTGCTCATCAACAAATTCCTAACACTGACTTCTAGAATATATATAGACGTTGTTTCTCTCAAGCATTATTGAGATTTATAATAATAATTCATTAAGCTTTAGTTTTTGCGTTGATAAGAGAATAAGATGATTTATTAGTTAATTAGTTATTTCTTAGATAGCTGAGATGAATTTCATCTTCTATTATATTTATAGGACAATAATCGTTTTCAAATGTTACAATTGGTTTACGGTAGATGTAACAAGACATTTTCTAAATTAATAACAATTGGTGTTATTCTTTTTCTAACTTTTATTCTTGAATTTTAATTTCAATTAATTAATTTAATTCAATATAAATGTAAGTTCATAAATTTAATTTAAAGAAATATTATTGTAAAGTATAATATATAATATTTATATCAAATTTGGTGCTGCCCAAACTTCAAATATCTTAATTCAAAGTTGGAACGGAGACTAACAAATAAATAGGAAGCCAACCCTTTTTTTTTTATATACAAAAGCCAACCCTTTAAATCAACGTGAGGATTAAAAATATACATGAAAACCCCCCAGCATTTGAATTGACTAGTTGTGTGGGTCATTCTAACTTAACAAATAGTTTCATATTTGAAGCCTTAATAAATAGTTTCATATTCAAATTTTAGGTAAGTAACCGTGATACTTATTTAGAGGTAGCAAAGTTTCTCTATAGATATACATTCCCACGATAATATTAGAATATTAGTCGTTATATCTCACCAAATTAAAAATATTATAGATAAAATTATACTAAATTAAAATATTATAGGTAAAATTATACTATAAATAAAATTAGGATATTAGTTAGAAATACAAACAGGGAAATAGTAGTTATTTTATCTTTATAAAATTGTCCTCACATTAATAGCCCTTCACCAACCAGCCACTGGAGCTTGACCTCTGTTGTCGGCCACTACCTTGCTGGTTGGTTGCCTACCGGTGCCAGTGGCTGGAGCTCCTACGGGATTTATGGTGCCAAGGGTGTTGGAAGAGGGATTTGATCCTCAATCCTTTAGATTCCAAAATATATATTGACCATTTGGCATATATGCAACTTGTTGCATATATATAATGTTACAATAAAATATATATATATATATATATATATATTTATATAAGTTAACTATCAAACTATAACCACATTCGATTTACTATTTTATAACGCTCTTGATTATATTTTCCTAGATATTTTTCACAAAAGCAATGCAATTCATAACCATTTTTTAACATCTCAAACTTATTAAAATAAATGAATCTTTATGACCATTGACTATTTTTGTAATACTATTAACTACATTTCTATAGATATTTACTACAAATATGATGCAATTTATAACCATTTTTTATATTTTAAATTTGTTAAAATGAATGAATCCTTTTGGCTATTTATTACTTGTGTAACTGCATTGACTATATTTGTATAGATATTTATCACAAATGTAATGCAATTCATAACCATTTTTATATCTCAAACTTATTAAAATAAATAAATTCATATAGTTATTTGTGACTTTTATAATGACATTGACTACATTTATATATATATATATATATATATATATATATATATGCACCACAAATATAATGCAACTCATAACTATTTTTTATATATTAAACTTATTAAAATAAATGTATCCTTATGGCCATTTGCTATTTTTGTAACGTCATTAATTACATTTCCATATATATATATATATATACACACACCCCACAAATATAATGCAATTTATAACTATTTTTTATATCAAATTTGTTAAAATAAATTAATCTTTATGACCATTTGCTACTTTTATAACGACATTGACTACATTTCAATATATATATATATATATATATATATATTTATTTATCACAAATGTAATGCAACTCAACCATTTTTATATCTTAAACTTGTTAAAATAAATGGATCCTTATGGCCATTTGCTATTTTTGTAACACCATTGACTACATTTCCAAAAATAGTTACCACAATTATAATGTAACTAGTAATCATTTTTTCATATTTTAAATTTATTAAAATGAATGAATCATTTGTAATGACATTGTGACTTTTTGATAGTAAATAAACCTAAATTTTAAAAGGGTTGTTCACCCAAATTTTAGTTTGGGAAACTTTTAAAATAAACAGTTATATTTGTCCAAAATAACTTATGTACTAAACTATAGTTTAAAACTATAATTTTTTTATAAGCTATTAGGAATAACTTCTAGAATAATAAGAGTTTATAGACTACCCAATTACTATTTTTCCCTTATTTTTCCCCTCTCTTCTCTGTCCCTATCTTTGTTGTCGTCATCACTCCCCTTTTTCTTCTGCTGTTTGTTGACACCATTGTCTGCCATGGCTGCTAGTTCTTATTGCTGTCTGTGCTCATCTCTGATTGGAGATTTGGGCTTATCGGCTTCTATAGTGGTCGTGGTCGCTGGTTGGCTTCTGTCATGCTCATCGGTGTGGAAGTGGATAGAAAACAAGAGAGTAGAGGGAAAAAAGAGAAGAAATGAACAGTGTAACAGACGCGTGTGATGTGTAGAAGATAATAAATTATTCTTTTTATCCCATACTCCTTCTGGTAATTTACTAATAATAAAAGTCATTTTAATAATAACCATCCAAATATTTATTTATTTAAAACTATTTTTTCTATAAACTCTTTTTCAGAATTTTTTTTTCAAAAGCTCTTTATTTTCCATAAACTATTTTACAAAAGTCTATTTAAATGAGCCTATTGACTACATGTCTACAAAAATAGTAAATATCTATAAAAATATAATTAATGACATTATAAAAGTAGCAAATGGCCACAATGATTAATTTATTTTAACAAGTTTGAGATGTTTAAAAATAGTTGTAAATTGTATTACTTTTATAATAAATATTTAATATAGTTAATGACGCTACATCAGTGTAGTGATTAATTTATATATATTTTTGTAATATTATATCAAAATACATATGTGGCCCAATGGCTGCCATGCATTTTAGAATTCAAAAGATTGGGGGATTAAATCCCACCTCCAATACCTTTGGCACAAAAGATCCTGCTGGAGCGTTGGCAGTAGGGCAGTGGCTGGCCATGGAGGTCAGGTGTTAGTGAAGCTTCGGTGGCTGGCCGGCGAAGGGCTAGCCTTTTTGTTAAAAGAGATAATTTTATAAAATGATTAAACATTTCAAAATCTCAATATCTCAATTTGACACTTGTAACTAATTCGGGATTACCAAATTTTAATATTTATATGGTATTTTGCAGGGATTTTTCCAAAAACATTATTAAAAATATTTAAATTCAAATTGTTCACATTAAAAAAGGTAATTTAGACTTATTAAGTAATTATGTAAAATGCTTTTAATTCATCTAATACTTTATTTAACAATAATCCTCAATATTTGATATAATTTTTTAGAAATTTCAAATAAATTTGATTGATAAGCTATATTGAAAAATCAAAACATAATTTTTTTTTCTTGTAGAATCAAAACAAAATTATTTGAAGATTTTGATTTTGTAATGAGGAAAGTGGAAAGCCAAATAAAAATAGCTACTTTGGACCAGCGCAGTAGTAGAAATTGGATATGTTAAGTGGTCAAAAGTTCAATTTCTTCTCATGGAAACTATTCATTCATTTACTAACTTATATTAGCATGGTGGTCTCATCACTTAAGCAAGCAAGTGATTGAAATTCAAATCTCATTGGATTTCAACTTAATTGAGTGAGGTTTAACTTTTACCGGGGACTTACTCCTTGCACTAAAAAGAATTCATCTTTTAAATTTTGTAGAAATTGCAAAACTTGTTTATGTTTTGAAAATTAATAAAATTTTCTTTGAATTATACTACAAATATATAATCTTTTTTATGTTTTTTTAAATATCAAAGAACCGTCGTTGAAATTCCTCTGTCATGTATTTTTGTTTTAAGAGAAATTCCTGTAGATTTATAAAATAACAAGAATGTTTATATAATTTTAATATAATTCAATAAAAATACACGCACTTTGTTTTGTATTTTTAATAAAAAATTGGATTTTAAAAGTAACAACAAAATTTTTATAATTCTAAAACATGTTTATTTAGTTCACTCAATTTTTCTCCATTAAAATACTCTTGTCAAATTTAAATATATATTTTTTCAAATTCACCTACATAAACGGGCTCCCTCTCCTATATAATATAAGAGGGAAACCGTTTATCTTCATCAAATGTACCACCTTTTTCAAGGAAGCCATGAAGATGGGTATTCTAGCTACCGCCAAATTCAGTATTGTTGCTGCCAAATCTCTCTGGGCTCTTCATCCTTGAATTCTCTGGTCAAATCATAGCAACCAGAATCTGAAGCCAACTTCTTCATGTTGTCTTCTCCGTTTTAGCAAGGATATATATATATATATATATATATATTCTGTTGTACTTGTATTCTTTTCTCATTAAAAAATTCTTTTGATTTTGTTTTCTCTTTAAAGAAAGATCCCCATGAATGTTTACATCCATCTATCATCTTATATTAGAAGAATGAAACAGGTTTTCAATGGAGAAAAGGGCATTGAGCATCATAAGTATATAGTGATACTTATGCACTGCACAATTAATCTGCGTCGATAAAGTTTTTATTTGTGTGTATCTATTTCTTTTTAATAGAAAATATAAAATTAGAATATAAACAATGTGCAGTATTGGCTGGGTCTTTTCTATGGTTTATAATATATAGACTTCAAACCATTGTTGTATTAGCCATGAACCAACACAAACACAAGCCTTGGCTCCCCCTCCCAGCTTTGATTCAGAACAAAAAGATAGCACAGTAGTTGTCAGTAAACAATGAACTGCGGAAAATCCCTGAAAAGGATAGATGTTTTGTTGTCAATTACAATCTAGAACCTACTATCGTGGGCATGATAACAAAAGCACACTTTATACCTGAAGGATTTCAGGAATGGATGGTCATTTTGTCACAATTTCTGTACATCTTCTTATAAAAAGTTGTAATTCTATAAATTTATTATCATTTTAGTTTCTCCATTGATAATTATAAGTAGCCAAGTGAGACAAATTGATAGGTTTTGCAAGTGATTGCTTTTTCATAAGCAATACGAATATGAATTATGGAAAGTACAACAAATCCCTTTAATGGTTTTAATGTTTGTATGACATTGACTTGGTGTTTGCTAAGAACAATAGATCTTATAAATCAATATTATGAAAGTTGTTCAGTAAAGATAAGAGGGGTAAATCGCTTCATATTCCCATAGCCTTGTTCTTTGCTTTCAAACTTAGTCCTTGTAAGTTTGCTTATAAATGGATTTATGAATTGCATCTTGACTGGATGGTAATTGGGTATAACCCAATATTTAATTGTTGTATCTCTTTCTCATTTTCTATGATTTATTTATGTTTTGCTCTTCTTTTAATTCCCCCTCCATCAAAGAGAATAAAAAGGAGGTTAAGAGGGGAGGTTTATTTCATTATAAATTCAAATAAGATGAATTAGTAATATAAGGTAATAAGAGAAAAAATAATAAAAGCTAACCCACTCAATAAGAAATCGACTCATAACTCACAATATTCTCACCATCGATATAAAATTTTTGTTAATAAATAATATGTAAATACTTTTGTAACTTTTGAGATTTATAAAAATGCTTATACAACCTTAAAAAACCAATGACAGATAGTTTTAAAGTTGGTAGTTAAATATATATATATATATATGTCTTTATTGGACAAGTTTCTCAAGGCAAGTAGGAGTAGCACCATCTACTTACAAACAATATAATAATTTTTATAAAATGTTACGAATGGTTTACTATAAATCTAACAAGTGAATTTCTAAACTAATAACAATTGGTGTTATTATTTTTCTAACTTCTAAATTCAATTCATTTAAAGAAATATCATTGTAATATATAATATATAATATCTATATTAAATTTGGTGCCGCCCAAACTTCAAATATCTTAATTCAAAGTTGGAACGGAGACTAACAAATAAATAGGAAAGCAATCCATTAAAACCAACGTGAGGACTAAAAATATACGTGAAAAAGTTACTAAAAATATTTAAATTCAAATTGTTCGTATTAAAAATAGGTAAATTAGATTTATTAATTAATTATGTAAAATGAATTAAATTCATGTAATAATTCATTAAGCAATAACCCTCAATATTTGATATAATTCGTTTATTAAATTTTCAAATAAATTTAATTGATAAGCTATATTTCCAATCATTTTCTAGTTAATGAATAATTAATAATTAAAACCTACTTTTGAAGCGTTTAATTAAATTTTTTGTTTTAGTTAAAAGAATTGTTAAATTGAAAAATCAAAACATATTTTTTACTTGTAAAATCTAGACAAAATGATTTTAAGGTTTTGATTTTTTTTAAGCATGAGTATCCTTTTTATTAGAAGAAATTCTATTTAGAGTATTATTGTATATTAAATATGGGTATATTTTTTAATAGAAATTTTAATTTTAATGATTAGCCTTTTTAATTTGACTCACCTTCTATTGGTTAAGATTTTGATTTTGTAATGAAGAAAGTGGAAAGCAGAAATAGCTCTTGGGATAAGCTAGTAGAAATGGAATATAAAGTAGTCAAAGATTCAATTTCTTCTTATGAAAGTTATCCATTCATTTATTAAAACTCAAATTTAAGGTAAGTGATAGGAACTCTTATCATTAAAGAGATAACTATATTAATTTTGAGAAATAACCAAGAATATTAAAATTTGATACATAATAATAGAATTTATATATATAAAAAAAAGTGATTGGAATTCAAATCTTATTATATATCCCAACTTCATTGAGTGAAGTTTAGCTTTTGGCAGGGAATAAATCCTGCTAAAAGAAAAATTCATCTTTTAAATTTTATAGAAATTGCAGAACTTATTTCTATTGTCAAAATTAACACAATTTTCTTTAAATTATACTACAAATTTATAGTCTTTTATGTCTTTTAAATATCAAAGAACCCTCATTGAAATTCCTGTCATATATTTTTGTTTTAAGAGAAATTCCTTGTAGATTTAGAAAATAACAAAATATTTACATAATTTTAATATAATTTAATAAAAATCGATACATTTATTTTTTAATAAAATTGTGACTTTTAAAAAATAATAACAAAAATACTCTTCATAAAAAAATAATAACAAATACTTGTAATTCCATTAAAATGCTTACTTCACTCAAATGTTTTTCAACTTTTTGGTAAAAAAATGTTTTTTCAACTAAAATACTCTTGTCAAATTTAAAAGTTTTTTTTTCAAATTTTTAACGAATAATTTTGTGATGTACACAATTTCTTTGTTTTTTTTTTGGTTCAAACTTAACCTAGCAGCTAATTGACCAAAATGTATCTTCTGCATCCCCCGACCAAAGCAGAACGTATCGTCTTTCTCCTTCCCCTAATAATCCCTACTTGGCCGAAGCTGTTTCCATGAGAGTGTGACTGCCAGCTTCAGGGATGGTACTCTCCAACAAGAAGCTTAAACATAAGCTTAGAGCGGAGTTAGCTCAATCTCAGCCCGCAAATCCAGATTCTTCTTTCAAAAATCTTCTTGACTCTGAGACCCTGAAAATCCGATTATCAAAGAGAGAGAAGCGTCGAAAGGCTCGCTCTTTGCTGCAACCGGAGACTACCCAAGAAGGTGATGATGGTCGTAGTGTTGATGAGAGTAAAGAAGGCGAGGGAACACAGAGGAAGAGGAAGGCTGAGGACAACGCTGTGGCTGATGGGGATGTGAAGGATGCGAAGAAATCAAAGAAGAAACGTGATAAGAAGAAGAAGAATAAGAACAAGAAAAAGTCCAAAACGGACCAGGAAAAGGTTGCTAATCCTGGGGATGATAAGGTAGAGGCTTCAGAGTTAACTAAGAGTAATGGCAGGTAATATAGAATTATGCCCAGTTTCTCAGGTATTAGTAGTTGGTTGTAGTGCTTGGTTATTGAATGAGATAATATGCTAAGGTTTATTTAATTTTTATGTTGTTTGATATAACGTGATTTTATTAGGATGTTTTTAAGAGTTTTGTCTTTCCTGTTATATATCAGTGAACAGAATGTTAATGTTCCTACAAAAGTGTATGTTGGAGGAATTCCCTACTATTCAACTGAGGATGATATTCGAAGCTATTTCGAAGGCTGTGGCACAATTACTGAAATTGATTGCATGACTTTTCCCGAGACTGGCAAGTTTAGAGGGATCGCCCTTATTAGTTTTAAGGTAAGAAGTAAAGCAATATTAATATTTGTTCCCTCTTTCTATTATCCCCCTCTCCATGAGTGACCCTAATACGATTTTAACTTGCTTCTTGCAACTCTTTTGGCTTCTATTTCAATTAGAATTGGTTGCTACTATGTCCTTGCTAAGTTTAAATACTAACAAAAAAGTCACAACCCACAAATTGGTTATGCTCCAGAGAATGAGCATTGTATTGGCCTTCAATGCAGGTTTCAGAGATGAAAACTATTAAGATGCTTGAATAAAATATTCCATATTCTTCTTAATCTGTCCATTCCTACTGAGATGAGTATTTTGTATGCATACTGTTTGGACCCTAATTCGGTAAGTCTATCTATAAAAGAGGTTTTTTGCCTTGAAGCTCTTTTAACTAGAGTCCAGAGAGGGGAAGAGTGAAGGAGAGGGAAGCCTTGTAATGAGTCAAGGGATGTAGGTAATAGACAATTAGCAGCTTCTTAGAGAAAATAGTTGGTGTTGAAAGAGAAAAGAAAACTTTGAGTTGTCTTCTGGGAGGAGTTTAGAATGTGCTGGAGTGGGATCTTGTTATTCTGTCAATTCAGGATTATTTTGTTGGAGGCTGACCATTCTTCAAATACCATCCAGAAGTATTTCTGGTTTGCCATCTAGTGTCGGGTTCATAACACATACATAGAGGTTAATGCAATGGCGTAATTACATGACTAAAAGTAGCAACAATTTCCTGCCCTATCGAATTGTGGAGGATTATAATTTTATGACATTGCTATGAGGAATGTTATCTTCATTAGTTTAAGCTGTTCTTATATTTTCTGATGAACTTTGTGGTCTAAAATAAGAAAGAAGTAATAGTCCAGTTTGATCTAGATCACAGGGGAGTCTATACTAAAATTAAGGGAGCAATTTCTAAAGTAGTATTCCTACTTATCCTGATTCACCAGCTCATTCAATAAACTTGAACTTATATCCTTAAAATTGAAGATCAGATTTTACTCCATTAAAGAAAAAAGGTTATTCATGGGAAGAGCTACAGTTCTTACCATTTTCTTCTCATACATTTTCCTTACTTAACTATTGCATCTTTTCCAGCACCTCTTTTTCTAGTTGCTGCACGATGATTAATGACCATAGGAAACTGGACCTGTGGTCCTCAGTGGTCCTCAGTGGTTTCTCCTTTTACTTTTCTTGATGTCTGTTGTGCCTTTTGTCAAATTTTATCAAGTTGTGACATTATATGGTCTAATAGTGATACAATTATACACAATTTGTGAAGATATAATATAATAGGGAGGAGATGTGGTAAGAGACATGATAATAACGCTACTAGTTATCGCTTTAAAATGACATTGTGGTCAGTGACACTTACAAACTTATTTATATTGTGCATGCTTGAACCTGTGAGATATATTAGGCAGTTACATTAATATTAGCTGGTATAACAAATGAATCAATCCATTGATCAATGAATATGTATGGAAGTATAAGAAACGTTGCTGTTATTTTGTTAATCATTCTGATTTACGTTTTTATTTTAAAAGTTTTGACTCTTCCCTGTTGTGCACATCTTGATTCCTATACTTTTCTTTTGATAATTTTGCCCTTAAAATATTTTCTCAGTTGCAATGAGCTCTCTAAAATGGAAACAAAATTTATCAAGCATTAATTTAGGGTGTTGAGTGTTACTGACAAAATATTTTAAGAGCAAAATTGCATCAAAAATTATGTTAGAATGTTGAGTGCTATTGAGAAAATATTTTAAGGGCAAAATTATACCAAAAATTACTTTAGTATATTGAGTGTTATTTGAAAAATATTGAGTGTTAAATGCTATAAAATTAAAGCAAGTTCTGAAAGTTTTCAAGGATTAATATATTGTTTATGGACTGTGGATCCTAGTCTTTTCATTATTTACTGACCCTTGTTACTTCTTCCACAGACTGAAGCTGCTGCGAAACGAGCCTTGGCTCTTGATGGATCTGACATGTTAGTATTTACTGGTGATTCCTCCTTTCAAGTGATCATTTATTCTTCTTGCCGATTTCTCATGTCATGCTCATCAAACATTTAACTTTATCTTAGGGGAGGACTATTTCTTAAAATCCAACCATATAAAACAACTCGAACCATTAAAGCATCCGATTTCGCCCCGAAACCTGTGGAGGGATACAACAGAATATATGTTGGAAATTTGTCATGGGACATAACAGAGGATCAATTAAGGTCTCTATTCTCGAACTGCAGCATATCATCCATACGTTTTGGTATGGATAAGGAGACAGGAGAATTCCGAGGGTACGCCCACGTGGATTTCACCGAGAATCAATCGGTTACAACAGCACTTGCCTTGGATCAAAAGGTGATGTCTGGGAGACCTGTTAGGATAACTTGTGCAGTTCCTTTGAAGAAGCCATGGAAACAAACAACTGATGCTGCGCCTACTACTACGACGAACACCCAAGTTGAAAGTGAGAGGTCAAATTCCACTGGAAGTGGCAAAATGAAGAGGAGGACATGCTTTGAGTGTGGTGAAAAGGGACATATTTCTTCTGCATGCCCAAAGAAACAGAATGCTGATTCAGATACAACCTAGCCAAATGTGAGTAGTTGAAGATATTTCATTGTATTTTTTTTCTCAAGTTGATGTGTATGTGTGTGTGTGTGTGTATTTGAAAAAGTGGCTGTTAGCTTATCTTTACCACTTTCATCTACTGATTTGATTAAGTTCTGGCAGGGAAAATATGTCAAAGATTAGCAGATTAGAAATTTTGACGTTTGTGTTTTGATCCTAGAGTTGTGAATTGTGGTTTTCCTTTTCAGGCACATCCATTTCCGCACTTTCAGCCTACCTGCTGATAGACTTTATCCATTTTTCTGTTTAGCTTTCGGTTTGATGGATTCACGGGACAACTTTTGACTTTACCAGATAGAATTTAGAAAAACTAGTTTCTTTTTTCTTTTGTTTGAAAAAAAAAAAAATTGGGTTTTGAGCACTGTGAGATCTCAAACTAGGTAGCGCTTATGTTTCAAGATTGAACAGTTTTTTATTGGGGTTAATACAATTTTTTATTTATTAAATTTGTTCTCATTTTAATTTTGACTCTTCAAATTTCAAATTATAGATTTTAGTCTTTTAAAATTTTTTCCATCTAAAATATTAATCTCTGTAATTTAATAAATAGTTGGACTATTTTATCACTAAAACTTATATTTTAAAATTTGAGAGACTAAAATTAAAATTTTTGTAAAATTGAGGAAATAAAGATTATATTAATATTTTTTTAAAAATTAAATGATATTGTAACTCCATATAACTGGAAAAAAAAACAAAAACTAGAATACACTTGGTACTTCAATTATTGAACTTTAATGTTGTAAATCACTATGGCAATTCAATTGGTATATTTGTTAACTTTTTAAAATATATAAATCATACCAATAGGTGGTGGTGCTAATAGGAAGTGTAATAACCTGTTAAACACGAAATCTTTTGAATTCAAACTCAAGTAAATATAGAAAATGTCTTAGAGAAAATTATCCTTAATTTGAGACTGGAACTGACTCAAATTTAAATCAGTCAAAATCTAATATAGTTTTGGGACATAATATAGGAATTATAGCCAAGTTTCTTCTTTCTCAAACTTCTAATGTAGCCTCCCCAGCAGCATGATTGACAGATCCATCAACAACGTTGTTGAAGCCAGCACAGCCTTCTTCTTCAATTCTAAATTCTGAAATTTCATATCACCAACAAGTGAAAAATAAAACAATCAACAACAACAACAACGAAGTGAGAGATTTTTGTCTGAGTGACATAGGTCCGTGAGCTTTCTGGTATAGTACTGTAACAATAGAGAACGATGATGTTAGTATTGGACCCCACCAGAGTTTGCAAGTAGCAGAAAAGCCAACTCGTGAATATGTGAATCTCTGATCACTGAGATATTATCATATATATATATATATATATATATATATGTTGAACCTGGTATGCCTCTTGTACCGCTATGCCATTATTTTATCCTCCATCTCTCAAATCTTGCATATTCTTCCACCAACATATTAGTACGGCTCAGCAACCTCAGTCACAGGCTCAAAACCAAACAAAACTTGTCCATTCATCTCCCCACACTCCACCCCCTTTATATTGATATATGATGTTTTCAGAATTTTGACCTGAGAGTAACTTGCTTGCATTTCCATACCTTTGGTCTCAAGAGAAGGAGGAGAAGAACAGACTCAGATATAGAGGTAAGTGGTAGAGAATCGGGGGTTTAATTCTCCATATCTTTGTGTATATAGAGTGGAGATTATATAGAGTATAATTATATTGTATGATCCATATAGTTAACCCCTCTTAATGGGATAAGACTCATTAATCTATGCAAGCTATGGAGAACACTCCTAGTCAGAGTCGCTTGCATTTTCATACCTAGGTTGCATATGAGAAGAGGAACAAACTCAGTTTATACGAGTAGTAAGAGATTAAGGTTTGAGTCTCCCATATATAAAGCAAATTTGGTTAGTTAGGAGAATCTAACTGATTAGTCTCTAGATACTTCAGTGCCCTACTAGAAGAAGAGAAGTGAAAGTGAGAGATTGCGATGGCGAAGAAAATGGTAGAAAGAGAAGAAAATGGAGTGAAGAGCAGAATTTGGAGTAGTGAAGAAGGAGAAGAAAGAGTGAAAGTAGTGAGTGTGATATACTACATAGCTAGGAATGGCCAGCTTGAGCATCCACATCTCATGGAGGTCCCTCTCTATTCCTCTAACCCAATGCTCTATCTCAAAGGTACTCTCATCTCACAAACTTAAACAAATTAATTAATTACTCCTATGGTCCTATTAGTGGGAGAAAGTTTATTTTAGTCATATTTATAGGGTAGAAAGATAATTTTTTTTGTATAAATATACAATTTTACCCTTTATTAAATACTATATTATTTCTTAATTATCAAATCTACTTAACTAATTTAGTGGATTAAGAAAATTAGGTAAATTAGTTAATTGTAATGATTGGATGTTAGTTTTCCTAAAATATCTTATTTTATCATACATATTTGAATTATTTTTCATAAATACATACCTATATATGTGCAATCATGTAGGGATATATTGGGAAATAAAATTATAATTTTGGGAGATAAAATATATTAGAATTTTATATTTAAGAACAAGTATAAACCCCCATCTAACTCTTATAATTATAAATAGAGAAAGTATTATGTTAACTCTATTTCTATGGGATATAGTGTATATTAAATAGGGATAAAATTAAAAATTTGTTAAATTTTATAATATAATTAATGAGGTTTAAAATTTATCTTAATCTATATAAAATATGTCAGAAGTGACTTTTAAATAAGGGTATATGAATAATTAATTAATATAATATATTTTTATAATCACTGTCTAAATTTGTTTGTGATCAGATGTGATTAGTAGATTGAATTTTCTCCGTGGACAAGGAATGGCTCATTCCTATTCATGGTCTGCAAAAAGGTACATAATATGCATTCTCACTATTATAATTTGTTATAGGTTTTATATCATAATATTATATTATAATTTATAATTTATCAGCAAAAAGGTACATAATATGCATTCTCTATCAGCACCTGTAATTTATCAATATTATAATTTGTTATAGGTTTTATATCATAATATTGATATTGAACATTTTTGTGATCTCTTGCCATGGGTTGATTTTTTTTTTTTGCAAAAAAAAAATATTTGAAATAAGAAGGATAAAAATGAAAAAAAACAGAGAGGTTAAAATGCATTTTATTTTATTTCAAGAGCATTTCTTGGAGTTATGGGCATTAAAAAAATTATAAAGTAATGTAGCGTATGATCTTTTCAAACTTGTATAGTTGTCATTCTCTAATGTATTATTTAGTATGAGAAATTTAGAGGGGAAGGGAGAGGAAGGGAGAAATTTTACTCTCTTCCCCTTATTTGACTTCATAAAATATTTAGGAGAGAAGGGAAAATTTTAAAATTTTCCCTCCCTTCCCCAACTTTACCTCCCCTTTAAATTTGGGGAAATTTGGAGGGGAGGTATGAAATTATTATTTTATAATATTAATATACCTATAATTTTTTTAATATCATAATATTATCCTTATATTATATTTTATTAAAATATTCTATAAAATAATATAAGATAAATTTATTTATATAAAAATATTTTTCCTCTTTTTTCTTCCTAAACTAAACAATGTAATATAAAAATCCCTCCCCTCCTCTCCCTTAATCTTAATCCAAATAAGGTAAGAATAAAATTATTCCTCTTCCCTTCCTTCCCTTTCCCTCTATTAAAATATTTCTCCTCCTCTCTCCTCTATTAAGTTAAATATAGCCTAAAAGTCAACATTAACGGGGGTGGAAGTCTTTTTTATTTTTACCCTTTTAGAATGTATAAAATTTTTATTTTTTTAATAAATATATTTTTTAAAATTTATATTTATATTTTTTAATTTTTGAACCTAACATTAATTCTTAAAAAATGATAATATTACATATATTTTTAAAAATATATTTTTTTTAATTTTAAATACAAAATTAATTAAACGTATATTTAACTTTTAAATATAAAATAGTAATTCAATTCATTTTTTAAGTTTATAATTATTTTTTAAATTATCTCTATTTATTTACTCATATAAAGTTAGTTTTTCTAATTAATTAGTAATTTTTAATACAAATAATTAAATAGTATATTTTTAAAAATAAATTACATATATTTTTTAACAAATAATTAATTTAATTAATTTGTTAATATTTATAAATTAATTATTTAATTTCAATATTTAGGATTGGAGGACACAATTTTCTTTAATGTTGTAATATGAGTTAATAGGTCTCTCTCTGCTTTTTCATTTAATTTTGTGTCAATTATGCAATTGACATAAAATTTAATAATTAAACTGTTGACTTTATTATAATAGATTATTTATGCGATGATGATTATGACACCTCATCCAACATAGGGGTCACTTTCAATCTATAATTAATTTATATTTAATTTCCAGTAACTTCCTCGCTATGATAACCGGGTGCTTTGAAGATTATGTGCTTCGATAGAAGATTTTTGTTTTTAAGAAAAAGTTAGGGTCCTGAAAAATAAAAAATGCCAAATGTTGAAACATTATTTGCAGAAAGTCCATGATTTTAATAACTAAAGTTCTTTATTTTTTTTAAAGTAGTCATATTAAATTAAGAAGGCCAAAATTATTATAAGAAATGTTGATAGCCATACACTCTTAAAAAATCAAGCGACAAATTTGTAATTTTGTATGATGAAAAATATAAGAGAAAATTACTCACAGCTAAGTATGAGAATTAAATCAGAGACGTGGCAAGAAATTTATGTTTTTACAAATTTTACAAGTTTGACTTGGAAATAATACGATTCAACCTGTAAATACAAAAATGTGACTTATAAATATAAATTGTTAAATTTAACTTGTAAATATACAAATTTAACTTGTAAATAGATATTTTGGGATCTCTCCTTATTTAATTTTTTTTACTAATTTTTTAAAATATATTTTTTTTGCTTACAAAGCGTATGTATCATTTTATCGGATGCACTATCAAATATTAAATATAGGTATTCCTATTCAAATTTAGCATAATATCCTCTAGTTTTCAAAATATAATATTTTTTTATAAAAAAATTTGAAAAAAGTTAGATTTATTTATGATCTAAGAGTAGATAAAATCTTATTTTTTCTTAAATAATATTAATATTAAGAGGAATTATCAGTTACTTTAAAGCAAAGGTTATCCCTTGATATAATATGCTTAAGCTTAAAAAAGACTGGATTCCACCTTTATTAAGAGAATCAGACCGCCACATGATCTATTGGGTTAGTGGCAAAGGTTGTCCCTTGATATGGTTAGTTGTGGGCTTGGTTTAGACTAGTTGAAAGTGAAAAAACAAAAACAAAAATAAAAAATAAGAAAATTATCTTGTGAATTAGTGACATAAAACCTTATCTTTTAAGTGGGAGTTTAGGTTTGACAGAAAAATAAGTCTCTTATAATATAAAAAATTAATATTTATTTCTATTAAGAGAGTTACCTATATTTAATACCTAAAAGTATCTCAAATAGTATTGTTTCAATAGAAGAATGTATATGCCTAGCTAAAAAAGTCAGAAGTCACAAGTTAGATCTCATTTGGAAAATATTATATTAAAGAGAAGTACTCCTTTATTTAAATATTTGATGATTTAGTTTTTACTATAACACATGTACCCATTATATATTCTTTAAAGGGTTTGAATTCACAAACCTTACACTTAATTTTTTTTTTAAAAGAGAAACTTGAAGTCATTTGGGCTACAAGGCCCAACATTTACATCTTTCAATTATTTATTTTGTTCTCTCTCTTATTCCGAAAATACCTTAATTATTAAATTTTCAATTTTCCTCGAGAGTTTTCATTATACAACCAAACATATCAATATATTGGTGTTGCAGGAGTTACAAGAACGGGTACGTGTGGCAAGACTTAAGCGAGAACGATTTCATATACCCTTGTAATGCTCATAATGACGAGTATATCCTCAAAGGAACACAGCTCTTTCAAGTTTCATCTTCTTCAAGCTTTCGATCCAACGATGCAGCTGTAACAATATCCCCACCAAGCTCCAAAGATTGTTCCTCTGAAACTACCACCACCAGCTCCAGCACAGATACCAATTCCGCCGAGAGCGCCAAAAAGATTATTACGATGAAGATGAAGGAGGCTTGGAAAATAGCTGCAATTAATGCATCAACTCAGACTGAAGAAAATCAGGAAATAAAGGGAAATGAAAGTGACGAAGAAGTTGTTGTTGTTGAAGAGATCATCAGGGATGGTACTGAGGCTACTGCTTTACCCGTTCCTGGGAATATCAGAGAAAATTGCAGAATGGAGGAGAATGAAAGTAATCAGAGCGGGAGGATGATGAAGGCTTCAACGGTTCTGATGCAGTTGATACGATGTGTTTCATCTAAAAAGCTTCACCGTTGTGACTATGAAAGAGCATCAACATAAGGCAGCAATATGAGTATCTATAATTTGGATTCATATATACAAGGTTTATATAGTATTTATATAATCTGGACATGAAGATTAGTATTTACTCTGATTAATACCCTTAGGCAATTACTCTTCTCATCATCCTTAATCTTAATGCAAGAGCTACTAAATAAATTTAGATAAAATAAAAAATTTAGATAGATTAATTAATTATAGAAAAAAATTGACATAATCTTCTTAAAATACTTATACTAATACTTAATTATATATCAATATATAAATTAAATAAATTAATTTTAAAAAAAATAAATATGAGAGAGGTTGGTTAATACGGAATATGGTCAAGGTAGAAGAATAATAGAACCAAAGCTAGCCCTGTGTTGACAAATAAGTTAAGTGACCAACCTTATAAAGTAAGATGAGATATTTCATTAATAGTTTTTATTTTGAAAACTAGAGAAAGAAAAGAGTCTACTATTGGACCAACACTTTTCATCTTAAGGAAAATTAACCTAAACATCTCTATAATTTGACTATTTTTAATTAAATTATTGTAGTTTGAGTGACAACTGATTAGAAAGGAAAAAGAACTACCAGTGTCTGGTTAAGAATTAGGTAAAACTATAAAGATTTAATAAAAAGGAAAAATAGCTGCATGGCCATAATTAAAATCAGGTGATAGTTGTGAATATTTGTGTGGGGTGTGTTAAAGAAAGAGTCTCACATAAGAGGAAGTATATCCAAACACCCACTTAGTAACTTTGGTGGTAATTTTGACCCTCACAGCATTATTCTTAATATTCAAGGATACTTTTCAAAGCTCACTCGTGGGATTGGATTCTTGAGAGAATTGACCTCATCTTTAAGACTTTAACCTCTAGCCGTTAGTTTTCTAGATTTTTTCCCAAAAAGGGAAAAAAAATCAAACACAGTCAAATATCTAAAATCATCAACAACAATCAACTTAAAAACAATTAAGCTTAGATCTAAAATTGTTTGTTTATGGTAAACTTTAGTTAGAGGTTTCATTGTTTCTAGTTGATTTTAGATGTATATGATGGGTAGGGGAGATTTTTTTAAAATTATTATTATTTTATATGCAAATTGATGTTATTTTATGCTCAATAATAGAAAAAAAATATATAAAATCTAACTCAATTAATTGTTCCAAAATTCTTGATCGGACCAACTTAAAAATTGATTCACTAATTTATTAGTCTAACCCACCAAATTGGATTGGATTTTTCTACTATAGACAGAACTATTTAATTTGGGTTTAACAATGAACAACTTTTTGTTGACCTTTGAACAATATGATCAAATTTAGATTAGTATGTAATAACAATAATTTAATTAAATACTAATAAGACTTAAGATAAGATATTAATTCAAATACTAATAGTAATAGTCCTTTAGCCCATGGTAAGGATGGCCAACATATAGTGTGAGTTTAGGTAACCCCTAGACCACGGTTTTAAAATGACTTCTGACTAAATTTTGATTTGAAAATTTTTTAAAATAAATAGTTATATTCGTCCAAAAGGGTTTTTAGACTAAATTATGATTTTGGATAAGCTACTGGGAATATTTTTTAGAACAATAACAGAGCTTATAGACTACTTAATTACTATTTTACCCATATTTTTTTCTACTTTCATCTCTCCCATGCTCTAGCCTCCTTCTTTCCTCGTCGCTATGGGTCTCATGAGTCATTGTGGTCCGCACCGTGGTTCGTCGCCTTGGGTCTCCTGGGTCGCTATGGTCCATGTCGTGGTCAATCTCGTGGGTCGCGGTGGTCGGTCTTGTGGCTCAATATGGTCTATCGACGTGGCCTGCACCGCGGGTCTCGTAGGTCGCCTTATCGTTGCTGTGGGTTGTTCGAATGAGAGAGGAAGAAGAGAGAAAAAGATGAATAGGAAAGCAGAATGACTTGCTTTATTTTTTATCTCATACATTTTCTAGTAATTTATTAATTACAAAAGTCCTTCTAATAATAATTATCCAAACACTCATTTATTTAGAATTATTATTTTTATAAACTCTTTTCTATAATTATTTTTCTAAAAGCTATCTAAAAGTAATTTTTTTAAAAAAATTATTTTTTAAAAATCTATCCAAACATACCGATTATCATGTTTGACCATCCATTCACCTTTGGGTCCCACGTATTTCGTTTCCAATTCAATGGATAATAAAAATATTACTCCTGCGGAATATAATTTTTTTATAAAATAAAAAATATTAATTCAAAGTATTTATTCTTCATAAGGATCATAAAGTTTTTTTTTTTTCAAAAATTCTCCAATCAATTTTAAACTTTTCCCAAATATATAATGACAATTATAAAGCCAATTTTATATTTAATGAATGGCAGAAGGAGAACTTTATAACAAATAAGATAGATATGAATAGTTATTTTCTTATATCTAGAATCAAAAGGGCCTTTCAAATTCTCTTATATATAGGACTGGAATTAGTATAATCCACCGAACAGAACATTAAAATATTATATAACAGTATTTTTTGGAAATTATTTTTTTTAAAAAAAATATTATATGTTATCATATTCTTATTCTCTTAATTTTTCTTTTAAAAAAGTTTAGGTATCAAACATATTCATCACAAAGTTTTCTGGGCATGATAACCTTAATCCAGGTGACTAGTGAGATTTTGCTGAAATACATACTCCAATTTTCTTAAATTAAATTATCAAACCCACTCATTTTCACAGTTTCTCTTTTAAAGAAAAAAATTAAAAAAAAAATTGTCTCATGTACTTTTAAACGGAAAAACTAAACAAGTAGGATAGGCTACTTACTTTTTTTATGCACTGCATACCAACCATCATTAATGAAAAAAAAATAAAAAATCATAACAAATTGTATGGTTTATAAATTATAAATAAATATAATTTATTTTTGAGATTTCACATTTGTAAAAAAAAAGTTTTGAAATTTCATATAACGCATGAATAAAAATAATAAATATTCTCCATCAAAGAAAAAAAACAAATTAAAAATTTGAAGGGCAATTATAGGGACATTTTTATTGCTCTAACTTATTTACATTGTGTTTTTTTAATTTTATAAATTTTGATACTCTTATTTTTAAATTCTTTTTTGGCCAAAGAATATTAATACAAAATTAAAGGTGTAGATTGAAAAAATTTAAAAGAATGGAAGATTTAGACTACTCAAATCTAAATTGAATAACCTATATAAATACATTCATATATGCATCCATAAATTGAAAAAAAAAAACAAGATGTACCAAAATTATATTCCTAATTTAATTTTAGGATAATACACGGTATAAATATGCAAATTATATTCCAACATACATGGTAAGAAATTATTTATATTTCAGACAAAAAAAATAAGGTAAGCAAATTATTCCAATTTATTAATTACAATCTTCAATTAGATTAATTCAAGCATGCGCCTATGATGTTTTTTTTAAAAAAAAAAAAAAAACTAATGCTATTATCCTACTCATCTAAACCTTTTTGGTCAAGTCAAAGACAAATTACTGAAAAAATAGAACTCCAAAGAAATCTAACAGAGACAATATCTATATATACATGGAAACATGCTAAGTGGTCATGATTGTTGCTATCTTCAACTCAATAAATCAACTTTTGAGATAAGATAACAAAAATAATATAAAAACATTAAAAGAAAATTGAAGTTGATTGAACATGAAAGATCATTATTGGAATTCTAATAAAATCAATTAGGGTTCCACAATTTCAGTTTGAGAGAGTAAAAATTTATAGGGAATTATATAGTTTTTTTTTTTACTCACTTAAAACAAAACTTCAAATTTTAATACTTGATTAATTTTTTCAATTAAGAGTTTGGATGTTCTAAAATAGAAGATTTATCTAGCAAATAACTCTTGAATAATATTTCATAAATCTCTATTTTATTATGTTATTTTTTATTTATTTAAAAAAATTATTCTATTTAATAAGTATTATTGTAGTAATAGTGATTATTTTATGTTTTAATTGAATATATGAATTAAATGATAAAAAATTATTTTATTAATTTTATTATTATTTTTTAATTAAATTGATTTGTATAAAAATATTTTATTTTTATGTATTTAAATATTTTAACCATATTTTTGATAAATTAGTGTGAGGTTCATCACTTGTAAGGACGATGAGAAATAAATTAAGATGTTAATAATTCATGAAGTAAAGCATTTTGTTATTCTTTTTTATATGATCAAACATGACCGAACGCATTTACAGCACAAATCCCATGATAGAGAATATCTGAACTCTTAAAAAAATTATATATTTGATTTTTTTTTGTCAGTTCCATATTTAATTTGATTCTTTGAAACTTGAAAAGAAATTAAAAGGTCAACTATTATTGAAAACAATGATAAAAAAATTTGATATTTCAGACTTAAAAATTATTGTTTTTAAAATAAAAAATAGTAATATAAGTAAGGTAAAATATGAGTAATGACCAGATTTCAAACTCCCCTTAGATAAATAAAAAATTAAAAAGAAAAACAGTTATCCAAAGTGTAATTTAATTAAAAAAAGAAAAAAGAAGAAGAAAAACACAATTTTTCCCCCAAAGAAAAATAAAAAATACTGCTCTTTAAATGTGTCTCGAAATTATTGAAAGACTATCAAACCAGGAAATCTTCGTTGTTCATGTCCAGAGAACAACACAAAGTCCTTTTTGCTTGGCGAAGTGTTATTCATTCTGCTTTAGGTGCTTACGTTTCCTTCCTTTTCACAGATAAATAGCTCTGCGTTTCTCCTGTTTTCTGTAATCATTCATTCTTTGATTCCCCTCTCTGCATCTTTCTTCCCATCTTCATCACTCTTGTATCTGCGTTTTTCACTTCCTTAAACTTACCAGATCAAGTTTTGAATTTACGGGTCACTACCCCATTTTAATTGAAACATGTTCATCCTTTTTGGGCTTCATCTGATTTTGCTTCCATTGATTTGAAATCGAGGCTCATGGTAAATGGGTTTCTCTTCTAGAAGCTTGTTTTGATTTTCTTGGCTTTTATTATTAAGACAAATCGAAGCATTCTTCTTCTTTACATGGGTTGCATAAGAGGGATCAAGAAGAGGAAGAACGCCGAGAGTAAGGATGAACACGATGCTTCAGAAACTCCATTGCAGTTTCTTCAACCCCAGCCCTTGGAGTGGTGGCAACAGTTTTCCCAGAGAATTACAGGTACCTGTGGCGATACACAATACTTGTTGATAAATCTTCTTTGTCATTAGATTTTGTGGAATTTATACATTGATACTGTTTCTTCTGCGTATCACTCTCGCTTTCATTGAGTGGGGTATTAGTTGAAATTTGAAGCTTGCAATGATTTTTATGAGTTGGGTCAAATGAACGTCTCAACCACCACAGGTATTGGTCGATTTGACATTTCGTCTGTATATTTTTATAACTAAACTTAGGTGAAAAATGATGCTAAGAAAATGTTCAAATGTCAGATTTTTAATGAAAAACGTGATTACAAACCTTTAGAAAATTGAGTTTTCTCTGTATTCTGGGAATGGATCATTGGTTATGTTCAGAGATATGGCTCACTGTGCTTTATTATTGTAATCTTCCATTAATGCAGTTGCTCAGGAATACTTGATATTGTGAATGATTTCCAATATTGCTCTTCACTTGTTATGTGTTGTATACTATTTGTATGTTGAAACTTTTTTGTTGACCTTGTACATTGATGCTGGACTTGATGAGCATACTTCTTGGTTTGCTGCTTTAACGTGATTATGTTTTGTACTCAGAAGAAGCTGATTTCTCAAATCAGGAACATTGTCCATATTGAAATATTCTTCTTCATATATATCTCCTTGACAGTGTGTTAGTTTATTAACTTAATGGTACTCATTGTGAATGTGCCTGCAGTAAGTTACTACTTGCACTGATCCAACTTCTCTCTGTCGAAGCATTTCCAAGCAACTGATCTTTTCCTTTTGTTGCTACTTCGAATGTATTCACTTTGAACATTAAAACTTGACTTCTTGTGGTTATCTTCACATGAACTGTGCATTGTCCTTTCTTAGTGCAATTTATTTTGTACGATTAAATTGTACTCTTTTTAACCTTGTACCTTCAGTGATTTAACACCTCCTTATGTTGTGAAACTGTTTAAAGAAAACTGAGAATGAATTCCCACCTCTGACTACATTTTGTCTCAGAATCTTGCTTTCTATCTCTCTCTAATAACTTCTACTTTCAAGTAGTCATATAGATAGACTAGTTACCTGAAGTGTGAGCAATGAGGATTGCATAACTGAATTTCCTGATTACAGATAAAATTACAAGCTTGTGTTCAGCACTATAGTATCTTACTCAAAATATCTTATTTTTGTGTTAAAAGGAACCGTCCCTCTTGCCTTGTTTTTATTCTTTCTATATTTTTGAAAGGGGGAAATCAAACAAAAGGAGGACCTTGCTCTTGTTTTAGTAATTCAAGTTGTATTTAACTTTCATATGATATTTTTAACCTTCATTTGCACTGAGTTTTTTGGAGGATTTTAATCATTTTAGATCTGCGATATCCCTCAAAAGTAATTGCTGCTATAACTAAGGGAGTTCCTCCTTTGTCTGTCTTCACAATATGTATTTCCATTTCTTCAGTTTATCTATCATCACAAGAGAATACAAGTCCCTTGACTACTTCAAGATATTTATGTAAAACTTTTTGAGTCTGTTGCATTCTCTTATTTTGAATTTCCTACAGTCAGTTAAAATAAGGCACCTTAGGTTTTGTCTATCATTTTTTCCTTACTGCTAGTCGATCCATATTCATAAGAGGTTCAATATCAAGGGCCTAACACGATCCTCTTCCTTTATCCAATGGTAGGACCAGCTATAAAACATAGGCAAAGTTAATACATGCCTTATAATGTGATGTCTACCTGTGATTCAGCTAAAGCATTAGAAGAAAATCAAAATACTTCTACCCAAAATGGTAGCGAGGAAAAGATAATGAGGTTAAAAGCTGAAGAAACCTAAAAAGAATGAAACCAGATCTGCAAAGCGATGCCTTTGCCAATTTTCCCTGACAAGGAATTGCATTTATTTAATTATTCTGCATTATTGGGACTTTGCTGTATATAAGAGATGGTCATCATCATAAGATTCAAATGGTGGGATATTTGTGCTTTTTCACCTGTTTCAGTATCTTGCTGTCACTATTACTTGTACACTTTAATTTTGCACAGACGCATTATTATTGTTTCGTCATGGATGTTTCTGAGTAGTTTGTCTAGCAGAAGAGAAGGGCATTATTAACAAGTCGGTTTCATAACTGTACTTGAGATGAACTCACTCATTTAAAGAAACTGCAAGTCTAACATTTTATCGGTTTTACTTGGTTGTGATGCAGCAAGATATGCCATCATTGTTATGTTTTTCAATGTATACTTTTGTCTGTGAAAGATGAGAGTCATGATCAAGATTTTGTACCAGATATATGCTCATGATTCAATTTTTCTACTTTTAGGACCTTTATCTCAAACAAAAAATATAGAAAAATTCGAGACTGTTTTCAATATCTCGAGAAAGACATTCGACTACATATGTTCACTTGTGGAAGAAGATATGTGGGCCAGATCTTCGAATTTCATGGATGTAAATGGCAAGCATTTGTGTCTGAATGACCAAGTAGCTGTTGCTCTTAGGAGGCTTAGCTCTGGTGAGTCATTGTCAACCATTGGTGACTCATTTGGAATGAACCAATCCACAGTTTCCCAAATCACATGGCGATTCGTGGAATCCATGGAAGAACGAGGGCTTCGCCATCTTACTTGGCCTTCAACCGAACAAGAAATGGAAGAGATAAAGACAAAGTTTGAGAAAATGCAGGGCCTTCCTAATTGTTGTGGTGCAATTGACATCACACACATAACCATGACTTTGCCTTCAATGGACTCTTTGAACGATATATGGCTGGACCGCGAGAAGAATTGCAGCATGTTATTGCAAGCAGTTGTAGATCCTGATCTGAGATTCCGTGACTTAATCGCTGGGTGGCCAGGAAGTCTGAGTGACGACCTTGTGCTTCGAAGCTCATCTTTCTTCAAACTCACTGAAGAAGGAAAAAGGTTAAATGGTTCTAAGAAAACACTCCCAGATGGAACAGTGTTGTCAGAGTACCTCATTGGAGACTCTGGTTTTCCCCTTTTACCATGGCTTCTCAGCCCTCACAAAGGCAAAAACCTTTCACCGGATCAGGCCGAGTTTAACAAACGGGTCAGGGCAACCCAAATTGTAGCCAGGAGAGCGCTAGCAAGGTTGAAAGAGATGTGGAGAATAATTCATGGTGTCATGTGGAAACCTGATAAGCACAAATTACCAAGGATTATTCTTGTTTGTTGTATTCTGCATAATATAGTCATTGACATGGAGGATAACGTACATGGAGATTCTCCCTCGAGCCAGCAGCATGATTCGGGATATCGTGATCAAGCCTGTGAATTCGTAGACAATACTGCTTCTGTTTTGAGAGAAAAGCTTTCTCTGTACTTATCAAGCAAATTACCAGCTTGACATATACGAGGATTGTGGAATCCAATGGTGGTGGGTGTGT
The DNA here is from genome assembly GCA_037074615.1 of Leucaena leucocephala. Classification (NCBI taxonomy): domain Eukaryota; kingdom Viridiplantae; phylum Streptophyta; class Magnoliopsida; order Fabales; family Fabaceae; genus Leucaena; species Leucaena leucocephala. The sequence continues at coordinate 4,665,737 of CM073561.1, read as the reverse complement.
TGGAAAAAAGCTTAAGGAGGTGAAAACAAATTTTACTGCTGCTTATTTTGTTTGTTGTTGTTCTAGTGTTATTTTTAACTTTCTCCATGAAATGATTGAACAGATAAACATTTATATCAAAGGCCTTTTCATTTCATTTAATCAGAAGTGTTGTTGTTGATAAGCTTTAGTTTGATTGCTGTCATTGCTATGGTAGTATTATGAAGGTCTTTGGGTTGGGATATGTTTTGCCTGAAGTTATCAATTACTGCTTTTCAGTGAAATTGTCTCTTGACTGGTGTGATCAAGAATTTTGGACAAATTAATCGGATTAGATTTTATATTTTTTCTGTTATTCTTAAGTCAGGAACATTATTATGTGCTAAAAAAGAAACAACAGACTTACCCACACCACTAGTGTCCATCCTATTCACCGGAGTTTTGCCCTAACTATATCCGGATTCGACCTGTGTCAGTCATCTGGCTATGGTGGGTGAGTCTTCCAACAAGAATTTTCTACATACTTGTTAATACAATCTCCTTTTCAATCCAAAAAAGAAAAGAAGAGAAACAACATAATATCAGATTTATGCTTTCCTAATTCTGTTTTATTGAGTTATATGTGGTTTTTACATGAATATTTTATTTATTTATAAATTAATATCTTTTTTAATTTTAGCATTATTCTTTTCAAAGTTATATATAAATATTTTTTATATTTTAATTAAATTATTTTATAACCCTAGTTGGATCATTAGTACATGAATTAGACTAAAGGTCTATTTGGATAGACTTTTAGAAAATGACTTTTCAAAAAAAAGGTTTTTAGACAGTTTTTAAAAAATAACTTCTAGAGAAAAATTTATAGAAAAAAGTTGTTATGAATAAATGGATATTTTAATAGTTATTATTAGAAGGGCTTTTGTGATTGGTAAATTATTAAGAAGGGTATAAGATAAAAAAATATTAATTATCCATCAAATAATGTTTATAGTCACTGCTCATCTTCTTTCATTTTACATCACACATGCATCTTCTTCTTTCCTCTTCTTTCCTCTATTGGCGACAAAGAAAAGCGAGCACAGAGTGAGACAACAACATTCCATAATGGCGCCTTCATCCACAGTGAGACAGCGGCCAACGACATCTTCCATGGTGAGATACACGGCACCACCTTCTTCCTCATTTCCTTCTTCCGGCAAGCATAAGGTAGTAGACTTCTCTATTCTGTCGAGCATATAGCGTAAAGAGGAAAGAGAAGGGAGAGGAGATAGTGGAAAAAATGGGGATAAAATAATAATTGGATAGTCCATAAACTCTTTTACTACTGGTTTAGTTTAAAAGTCTTTTTAGACAAATATACTTATTTATTTTTAAAAAAATTTAAATCAAGATTTTGTTTAAAAAAATTTCTAAAATAATGGTTTGTGTGGTTTCTAAACACACGCTAAATCCGATATTGATTAGCTCGGCCTATATATGCGGTGGGGCCCAAATCCAAAATTTGTTTCCATCTTAGCTAATATTCTAGAGAAAATATTTACTTCTTTCGGCCTCTTTTCTTCATTTTGTTTTTAAAGGAAGGGCCACTTCACGTGGAATTTTTTTAAGGTGATTAAAAAAATCAGCTCTAGAATTTTAACATTATTTTCATTATGTCTTTTGCTTGGAATGGATTTTCTACGCTGTTGCCATTGTTCACATAAAACTATCTACATTTTATTATATTTTATATTTTAACAATTTCATTTTGCAAAATTTATTTTCTTAAAAAAATCTGATTGAGAATAAAAATAACCATCATGGATACACTAAAATAAATCTAAACTGGATTGTGTGAGACTTGAATAAAGGTAAGGTACAACTTCAATTTTTTAAAATAAAAAAATAGAAAAATAAAAAAAGTGGGTGGCAAGTTGTATTTTCATAGTTGACTAAGGAAGCAATGCTTCATAAGGGAAATTTGACTGACTAACCCCGCATCAGTTAAGGCGTTCAACTAACTAAACTATTAATGGAGGTTAGTCTGAGTGATAAGTAGTTTAATATTGTTTAAGTGAGATTTTAAGTTCGACCCTTAGTGTATGTAAAAAATTTCCATTGGAAAACTCACCCACCATAGCCAGGTGCGAGACGCGGGTCAGATCTGGATGTTGTCAAAGTAAAGCTCTAATAAATCGGGTAGATAAAAAAACTAACTAAACTAAGGCTACATGCCCTATTTATAGACCCACTTGGCTTTGGTCTACTTTATTTCTTTCTTGTTTTGGTTCTTTCTTCTTTTGTTTAAATTAATTTGGCCCCTCAACAAATTATTTTGCTTATGTTATCAAAATAAAAGAAAATATAAGAAATATTTGAGAGATAAGAGAAATAAGAAAGACAATATAGATTGAGAGAGGAAGAGGGAGTGATTGTCATTCATATAATTATCACCAATATATGTATATCATTATCTATTTATAGAACAGTAAAATTAACTCTAAAGAGTTATAAATACATAAAGAACATGATTAAATAATATAATTATATAATTAGTTGTTATATATAATGAAATTAGATACCTTTTAATTTCAGAGTTATAGACTATAATGACATTCAATATGAGATAAAATCTTAAGAAACTATGAATATCCACATATGATGTAATATTTATAATAGTTTAATATATATATTATTTTATTCAATATATTGTCTAAAATTGTTAATATTGAAAATACTACTGTAAAAAATGCTTTTAAAATCGATTGAAAATGATACTCTACATCGGACAATGACCGGTGTAGAAATAGACCGTTTAGAAAGTGCACACTTTTTAAATTGGGTAGTTCACCTGTATAGAATGAGTAGAATTTAAATTGATCCCTTTTAAAATAAAGATTAGAATTTGCTAATATCTACACGGGTTATATGAACAGTATTATCAATCTTTATATTAATCAATTTTCTACACCTCACCATAAAGACAACCGATGTAGATATTATAATATTTACATATATATTGTTTCTACACCTGCCAATATTCTTTGTCCAGTTTAAATGTATTTTTAAAAAAATATCCTTTCAATATTTTATTAACCCTATCCCCTTCAAAGAAATAGCAGTAGAGACAGAGTTTAAGATGGTAGTGACAAATCTTTAATTGCTCATTACATCATTCATGTAATAAAATTCAATAAAAATATACAACAATTTGAACAGAAAAATAAAAAAAATATATTTTGGTAATGACAAATACCATTGAGAAGAAATTATTTGAATAAAAAACTCAGCCCAAATATTGCACAGGTCCTCAATATCTTGTTTAGAAAATGGGTAAGATTGATCAAATATATGAAACATCAAATTAAAATAAAAGGAATTAAAGTATTACTAAGATATATTAAATTGACAAGAAATATATGAAATCATTAAAAACACAATTTACCTCTTCAGTTAGGTCAATCTTATTTGACAAGATGATATTGATCATCTATCTAACCATATAAAAGTCGCACAAATTGCTTTATTTGGGTTACCTTCGACTCTATAATATTAACATGAATAAAATTATATATCATTAGTAAAAATATATGTGGAATATAAGACTTAACACTTTTATTACCTTCGTTGTGATCCATTCAGAGTCCCTTACTGAGTTGGCTTTCTTAAGACCCCTTACAATTGCAAACGTCCTCATAACCCTATAACCAAAGTTATGAACTTATTAACTATTTTATTACAAATACTATATTTAATTTATTACAAACACCATTATTCTGTAAAGAAGAAAACTCACATGTTCATAATCTTCTTGGCATCATATGCTTATAGTGGAGGGAGCATAAGAAGAAAATTTTATAAGTATGATCAATTGCCAATGATTGCTGTAGAAAATAATTAAACAATAATGATTATTAACATTAAGCAAATATAAACCTAGTATGAAAAAAATTAAAATATTATTATTCTTACTCCTACATATATAGTGTGAAGAAACAATTAATATTTGTTTCATCAAACCTCCTTGAAATGTACTGAAGTCTTGAAGATTGGGAAGTCCCTTTTGAATAAATCTGAAATTGGCCTAGGAATATGAACCGACCGTATTTGCCCTTGGAAACTAACTCAACTTGCATGTACCTACAGTTAAAGCAAACACGACATTAGTTAATGCAAATACTCATCTTGCATAAATTTTGTTATTACATATATTTACATTTAAAGTATACTTACATCAAAAACACTTGAATGCATCTGGAGGTTAGTTCATTCCTATAAATGATAACATATTTCATATATGCATGGTCAACAAAGGCAGGTGCCCTCGTGTCACCCACAATTGAATCTATAGGCAACACATCCATATGGAACGTTTCGTCAGATGCCAATTGGATCACACGTTGCATAGTGCTCAAATTGGGAGGTATGGGAAGTTTGCTTGGGGATGACGTGACGTGATCCGAAATAAGATACTTTAGCCATAATATGAAAGTCCCATTTGCCTAACTCACACTCTTCATCTCATCAATTAGAATTGGGATAAGAGCATATTCAATTATCACGTCTTTAACTGTCACCCTTAACTAATAGTCCTGAATTTGGATGTAGTGGGCAGTTGCCCCTAAGATATGGATGGAACCATGTACTACTAACCTTTTGATAGGATCATCTACATATAGATCACAAGGTTCAGTATCCTATGACATTGGCCCAAGCATATAACAGCTCCCTTTAGTGCTAGGACGGGCTGCATGTGAGAGTATTTGGGGGATTTGAATCATGTTGCCTTGATGTCATCATGGACAATATTTCTTCATTGATCTTTGCCAACCCCTCTTGTAATCATGCCTTAATTGAAGCTTCTGCCTGTGCTATAGCCTCTGCCTAAACATCTGCCTTAGCTTCTGCCCTCATGGTGAATAACAATGATTCCAGTTCTGCCCTCGGCATATATGGGGAATGACGTAGGGATACTCTAAAATAATCTCTTATACCAACACCTCTTCTAACTTGACTGACACGGCCCCATGCTCTTGCTTGCCTGTGGCAACAGTCAAGATGTCATTCCTACCATCTTACTTGAAGGAGCCATGGGTTTCTTATTGTTTAATATCAACCTATAACATAAAAAGAGTAAACATAAGAAATAATATAATTAGTCTACTAAAATAAAATAATATTAGTACTTATAATTTTTTTCCGCAATCATGCGGCGTGATCGCTTGTAAATGATCCGCTCCTTTTTTGGTAAGCATACAACCATTTATCTTAACGATGTATTAGAGATGGAGGAGCAAGAGTAACACTAGGATCGAACTCAGCAACCTCTTCCTCTGGGCCCCCAACAAATCTCTTTCAGCATTCGTGTAACCCTCTTGAGACATTGTGTAGGGACAATCATTCTTGAGAGCGTGTTCAATGACTTTTGCTCTTTTTTCCTACAAGACTTGAAGTAGTTAAAATCAATACATATAAAAGGAAGAAACATGGGAAATGCAAGATTCCTTTTTCATGACATATCAACTCACCATAGTTGTTGTTGTAGTCTGAAGCCTAACAAATCTTCCCAAGTAGCTTAGTCAATGAATTGATTCTTGCTGCATGGAGAAGGATAAGGCTGACCATCTTGGTCCCAACCATGCAATACTAACGAGTTACTTATGTCTTGAATGCCCTCAAACGCTCAGTGCAACAAGACAACGTCTTCTTCTTTAAGACTTCATTGTTAGGAACATCGTAAGTAAGCTGCAATGATTTCCATTGAAAGTAGAGTTATCAACAAATAGTTATATTTTTTATATTAGTCTACGTACAATATACAATAGGCAGTTCTTATACATGGATAGAGTCTTAAATTTGATTCTTCACACAATTATCAACAACATCCCAAGTCTGTATGGCGATGTTAGTCTTGTTGCGTGCTAGGAGGATGACATAACTCATGTACTTTATCCTGTGTTCACCAATTGGGTTCCAATGTGTGTCAAACTCAATCGGTAGTAATTTCCCTTCTTTTCTATCTTTCAAAATGTCTTTCAATAACGTCGCACTTCTACCCCTCATTTACTTAGAGTTGCTTGGAGCATCACTAGCCTCATTCTGATTACCACTACCCCCCATATTCCTATATATGATATAACAAAAATAAACATAGTAAACAGAGAAGAATGATTGACCACAGCGAAAGAAGTACAAGCATTTATCGATAAAAAGAAGTGTAATCATTTATTGCAGAAAACTATAAAACCTAGATTAAACAAACATGTAAAAGGCAAAACATGTACATAGGAAAATAAGTGTCCAAAACACGTAAAAAGTAAAGCACAACGAGAGAAAGAACAGAGAAGAACAACTAATGACAGTGAAGGTTGACAAAAACCACAGATCACGACGATTGGCATAATGATAGATGACTTAAAAAATAAGACTGAATACAACCTGAGAAATGAAGAGACGCGCTAAGGGGAGGGCTTCGATAAAGTATTTTTATTAAGACTTTTTACATCGGTTAACATTTAAATCCAGTGTAAAAATTATATTTTAAATATGAAACAACTAATGTTTTGAATTTCAAAAAACTTTCTACACCGAATAACTTATAAATCTAATATAAAAAAGGTGTTTCTCATATCACTTTTTACACCGAATAACATGTACAACTGGTGTAAAAAAGGTGACCTTTAGTTTTTCATATCATTTTTTACACCGGATAACATATACAACTGGTTTAAATATTAGAGTTATATTTTCAAACTAACCCATTTTATTAACCCATCACTTGTAAGTTACAACAAAACAATACATGCAATCCGAACAATGTATTTGTGCTATTATTACATCAAAACAATATATTCAATCACGTACAAATCCATCATAATCCACTTCTTCATTCAATTTTGGTAAACCTACTAAAAAAGAAGGGGTCTCATAAATTGAATCATCATCGTCAACAACCCTTTTTCCTTGGAGAGCAACAGACCACCTTTTATTTTTTAGATCAGTGATATAGAACACTTGCTTTGCTTAGTCTGCCATAATGAAAGACTCATTTCTAAAACTTGTACTATTTAAATCAACCAGTATAAATCCTAACTGATCTACCATAACATCATTATTTACATTAACCCACTTGTATTTGAACATGGGAACAATGAATTTGGTGTAGTTCAACTCCCAAATCTCTTCAACGACGCCATAATAAGGGATGACTACTAATTTAGGATTATTGTCTTTTGAACTAGAAAAGTGCATAGTTTCATCCATTAACATAACACCACTATTTTGCACTCTATTTTTATCATTTAGGGACTTCGTATAAAAGGAATATCCGTTGATATCAAATAAATTTTAAAATGTCACATTAAATTCATGACCATATGCCAACCATCTAACTGAATCAGATACACAATCATCATTTTCAACCTTCTATTTAAACCAATGTGCAAAAGATTTGTTGTATTCTATAATCAGTTTTTGCTCTGTCATTCTATTATTTTGTTTCCAGACAAGCACTTTATAAACATCTATATAGTCTTGAACTTTATCAATATTATTCAAGATGTGTAAGTGTATTTTCTACAATTTATTATGATCAATACTCTTCACCAACATTCCACGTTGACCCCTATTTGACATGAGGTTTAGTGAGACCGGTAAGTCTTACTTTAAACAGGTAGTATTGACAAAAATCTATAACTTTTTCATAAACATATTTTTCAACAATGGATGCCTCGGGCCAATTTGGATTCTTCATGTACCCTTTAAAGATTTTCATGTATCTTTTAAATGGGTACATCTATCATAAGTATACAGGGCCACATAGTTTTATCTCTCGCACTAGATGAATGATGAGGTGTACCATGATGTTAAAAAAGCCTAGAAGAAATATTTTTTCAAGTTAGCACAAAATAACATAACCCTTGTGCTCAAATTCATCCAACTTTTCAGTCTCGAAAACTTTGCTACTATAACAAAGAAGAATAAACAAAGTCGGGTTATAATGTGTCTCAAATCATCTTGAAAGATTCCTCGAACAACTACTGGGAGTAATTGTTGTATCAACACATGACAATCATGAGACTTTTGGCCTACTAATCTCAAATCTGTTATCGACACAATCTTCTTAAGATGGAAACATGTCTTGCAATAACTCAAGCAATTTTGAAAAATCTCTATTACTCCACCCATGTCGTGTTTTCATGCTTACCAATCTCAACACCACATTCAACAAGTTGTTTTTCTACACCTTAGGTATAGAGGTTTTTTTGCATCATTACATATAGTACCATATGCATGTGGCTGTATAAAAGCATCTTCTCTAATATCAAGAATCATGTCCTCTACCCGATCATCAGTATCCATGTCATCATTAAAGGTATGTTCCAATTGTTCAGATGCACTAGACCTTTTCACATTTTCACCATACCATACCCATAATATGTAACTCTTGCAAAACTCCTCAAATTATATGAGTATACATATCTGCAGGACTTTATTTTTACTCATTCAAACAACTTACACAAGGACAATAAAATCTTCCATTGTCATCATCACCGTTTTATTTAGTAAAATCTAAAAACTCTTTCACCCCCTCAGCATACTCAACACGTGTTCATTTAGCATTTATCTAACTATGATCCATATTTATGGAAGACTAAAAAATTAGGCAAAATAGAAAACAATAAAACCTAATTTGTAATTAATTATGGGAGAGAATATATCACGCACAAGTGGAGAAACACACCAAATGAAACAAGTAAATGATAGCAATAGATTCAACACAAATAACAGCAAAAGGTACTACCAGTAGTGCATAAATCTTCAGTTCTCGAGGTAAGGAGTTTAAAACAAAACTCACTAGCTGTGAAGAGTCGAGAAGATTTAAACATGCGAACAAGTGAAAATGACATATGGGAGGCGCGAAAGGACTTTCAATTAAATTAAAGTGTATTTCGTAAGCAAATCTACACTGAATAAAATGCAACATCACTGTAGAGATAACTTTTTTTTTAAACTGGACATTATATTCTACATCGGTGTAAAGTAATATAAATTGAACAACTTTACACCGGATGAAGTGGAAGACCGGTGTAGAAATAACTTGTTCTAAACTTGTCATTTATTCTACACCTGACATTGACATGTCCGATTTCAATATGTTGTATTTTTTAAAAAAAATAAAAGAATAATATGTCATCAGAACAAAAAAATTCATTTATTCAGCTTTACTAATAATTTTATATCAAAAGTATGAAATTTCTAAAATAATATCTATCAGAATATATAATATATTCTCTCTTTTTGTCATTAAGTACAAAAAAATAGAAAGGGCAGATAAAAATTGTAGGCTTTCACTCATCAGTAGACTCGGAGGTCTGGGATTCATCAGAGTCGGTAGGATCAACAAGATGATACAAGCTATCATGCTGTTAATGACAGCGAACTTTTGAGCGAAAAGCTCTGAAACTGTCTTTTAGTCTAGTAACTTTTTAAAACAATTCTTCCACTGAGTCCTCCAAGGCATTGAAGTGCATGATGAGTTTCTCATGGCGCTTCATCAGAGTGACAACCAGGGGAGGTGGAGAAGGAACTATAGGGTGAGGGTCAGGATGTTTGTCTTCAAAATTGTCTTTACTTCTTTTGCGTGGCAGAGAAGGAGGTGTGCATGAGGAAGAATTCATTATAATGTTCATAGAGAAGAAAATAAAATAAAACAAAGATAAAGTGATCAGACAAAAAGTACTGATCATAGGAATGGTATATATATGGTTGAGGAATAAGAACGGTTTCATAAAATAATATTGAAGAATGCAATTGGTCTTCTATCATAATGAGTATAAGCGTTGGGAACCGAAGAAGTGAAATGAATGGCCTGAGAAGGTATAGAGAAAAGAAGTCAAAAAACATAGACAGAAAATTGAAGAGTTAGAATATAAAATATATTTAACACTGGTTATATATCTTTTACACCTGTTCAATGTAAATCCGGTATAAATATTTTATCTTATTTATAAACATGCCACCAGTCATTTGTTCTAAAGCTTATCCACAAGGTCTGAAAAAGTTAAATAAAAGAAGTGGGAAAGCATAGACAAGAAACTGAAGAGTCAAAATATAACATAGCTAATTTATACCTATTGATATTAGTATCCAGCGTAGTAATTATATTTTACACCGATTATGTGTACACCAAGTATAACTATTTTATCTTATTTATAAAAATATTACCAGTCATTTTTTTAAACTGTCTTCGCAAGGATCATTTTAAAAATGGGGTTTTAAAAAGTATATTTTGTACTAGTAAAACTTCCTAAGGAGGTACAATTTGACCCCTCAACAAATTATAAATATAATTTTTTTAAAAAAAATTAGATGATTTCAGCCTAAGGGTTTGCTAAGATTAATATAGCATGACTCTAAATTCAAAAAATATTTACAGAGATATTTATAGATTATTTACTAATAAAATATTTATATTAGCAGCGAGATTTAAACTTACAACTTTATAGATTATAAATTCGCTCCTTACCAATTGAACTAATATTTATTGTTAAATTACAAATATCATTTCAGTTTATACACATTAATTCCATAAAAAGTATATATATAAACAACTTTAATTCTAAATAGATAATTTTATTTAGACCCGATTAAATATTGTCCAAATTTGTAATATTTATGTGTTTTTTATTTTGGAGGAAAATTTTGAAAAATACCACTTAAATTTTAAAATCTTAAATTATAAATTACTATAAATATATATTATTATTATTTACTTTATAAGAGTCATCAATAACTTATAAAACGCAATAAACAAACTGATTTTAAATTTTAAAATTTAAGTAATATTTTTTTTATTTCAACAATTTGGTCATATTCAATTTTATACCCCTTTGACAATATTATATTTGTTATGCATGAGAAACACGTACTGATTTTCGTGGGAGATTTTTTTTTTTTTGGCAAAACCATGTTTTGGGTAATTATAAATTATAGTTTTATATAAGCAAGATTTATTAACTTTTGAAACAATTTTCAGATATTAAATATAAAAAAATAACTATTTTAACCTTATGAATTTTTTTCATCTTCATATCTCTCATTTATTATTTAACTTATGTATTTTCTAGTAATTTACCTATAAAAAAATTATTTTAATAATAATCATCCAAACACATTTTCTTCACAATTACTTTTTATACAAAATATATTTTTTATAATCACTTTAAAATCAATTTCTCCAAAAGCTAAACTAAACACATCCTACATCTAAAATCTAACTAACTGGTAGTGGTATATCATGAAGACTATCACCCTTTAAAATATAGCGTCAATATGGTGGCTGAATTAAGTGGGAGAAATTCAATTTTCTTTGAGCAAGATTGAAGGTTTAAACATTATTAATAAAAAATTTATTATAAAAGCACTACTCCTTTTATGAGCGGACAATGCTTAAATCTTATTAATTATATAGTATTCTATCCAATCCTAAATATATGAGTTAGTAAAAAGTTTTTTTTTAGTTTAAGACTTTAATTTATTTTATTTTCTATATGTATATTTTTTAAAAAATTATCTTTATTAAATGTACATATTAAAAGATATGAGTTCCATCGATGGTATAGTTCCATGCAAATAATTAAAATAGATATTTTAAAAAAAATTAACACATTTTTTTATAAATAATTTTTTTATTTAATATCAATAAATTAATTATTTAGTTCTTATATTTAGTATTGAAAGATGTAGTATTATGAATATTGTGTGTAGGGAGAGAGTTTGAATGTAACAATAAAGTAATTATACTAAGTGCCCGTTTGAATAAGATTTTAGAAAAATGCTTATAAAAAAAAAAGAGTTTTTGGGTAGTTTTTAGAAAATAGTTTTTGAAAAATAGCTTATAAAAAAAGTAATTTTGAATAAATGAATATTTAGATAGTTATTTCCAAAAGTACTTTTATTATTGATAAATTATAAAAAAATATATGAGTATTAAATGATGAGAAAGGAGAGATGAGAGATGGTGTAAAAAAGGAAAGAGATAGGAGAGATTGTGTAAAAAAAGGAGATAGGAGAGAGTGTAAAAAAAAGTATAAAAGAGAGGAGAGATAATATAAGAAAAAGTAGGGGTAATATAGTATTAGTCCATAAGTTCTTTTACTGTTCCATAAGTTATTCTGACCAGTTTATCTAAAACATTAATTTTAAAATATAATTTGATCTAAAAGCTAATTTGAACAAATATAATTATTTTTTTTAAATTTTTTAAAACTTAAATTTTGAAAAAACTTAAATTTAAAACTTAAGTTTTATTATTAACCAAACACACACTAAAAAGTATTATAGATGACAGCCTCAAAGTCGAATAATTTGAAGATTTGATTAATGTTTGTATTGAACTGCACGGCACTGCAACTAGGAAACTTCCTATGATTTCCCGATGGATCGATCATGTGACCAAGAAATATTGAATATACATATATATATAATCCAGAATTATTATTTTATATGTTTGAATAAATTAAAATACTGGCCATTGGACTGCTGTTTATCTAATGACATCACTACGATAAATGTGTAAATATATATTAATTAATTATATATTTAGCTTAGGCTTTTGCCATATAATTATCATATGAGTGAATGTCCTTCATGATTTTTTTATTAATAAAAATTTCAAGTCTTTTACTCCATAGACTTCTCGTGAATAGCGCGGGTTAAGGTAAAATTTATGGGAACTATATTTTTTTTCCAAAAAAAATAGATCATGCAATCGATATAAATATTTTACAAATATTTATAGATACAGATAGTAATACGAACAATCACTGAATTTTGCATATAAAATATAATATATACACACACACACACACACACATATATATATATTGTGAATGTTGCATAGAAATAGAAATAGAGCTGTGAATTGTGATTATAAATTACACCCTCTCCAATCTTAATTATAAGAATTAGCTAATTTTTTTTAAATAGAATAAGGAAGGCAAATAACTCAATAAATTATAACTAATATAACTTATCAAAATGAATTTATATTATATACCCATTAATCGTTTATCCAAATTAATCAACTAGCTCTTAATTAAAACTGATTTATTTTGCTTTATAGATCTATTTAAAAAAATTAATTAACTTGAGATAATAATAACAAGTTTGTAGAAAATATTACGAAAAAAAAAAGTTATGAAACAATGTACGTGTCTATATATATACATATATATTGGATTAACTTAAAAGATAAAACTAATTATTAGTTGATTAAATTAAGGATTTTTATATATTGCAATTCTAAGGAAACATGTATTATACCATGAAAGAAAAACTTCATATCAAAGCTTATAAGTTGGGATCATCTTCTACTTGTAGAAAAATAATCATAATTTTATAAAAAGAAAAATCATAGGGCTGTTTGTTTATATTTTTTGTTTGTATATTTTTACAATAATTTTTAAAATAAAAAATCCGCTTGGATAATGGGTCTAAAAATTACATTCGAAAACAAAAATAAAAATAAAAACTTGTTTAGAAGAATTATTTTTTAAAATCAACTTAAAGAAATAAAAGAAGACGAGAAACAAAATGGAGAGTGCAACAACAATTGATAGAGAATTGGTGGACTACAAAATAATCACATGAGTGTGAGGGACAAAATGGATAGCGTCATTTTAAGTAAAAAGAGAATTATTTATAAAAATAAAAACAATAAAACATATAAAAATTGTTTAGAGTTTTTTTTTGTTTTTAAAAACATATTTTCTATTTTTTTACCTAGAATTTTTTTTTATCTTTTTGTTTTTAAAAATAGAAAAAAAAATCAAAAACAAGAAAACAAACATACCCATAGTTTTCTTTACTTGTTTTTGAAATACTAATTTAAATGAGTTAAGTGGCATTGAAAGAGAATATATTTACAAATGGTTCACTGCTAAAGTCATCAGTAATAGTATTCACATTCACATCTTTAATTTTCTTTACTTTATTGGAGTGACAATAAAAAATAAATAAATCAATGAATCAAAATAACTCTGAATAATCTTTTATATATACAATCAAACCAAAGAAATGAACAAATTCACATTCAGTATGATCACAAAAAGAAAAAGAAAGTTCACCTAATCTCCTATAATGCACTAACGCCAACTAATTAACTTCATAATCAAAAGCTATAATTTGATATTTCAAATTAATTAAAACTCCAAATCATTCTCCAAAGGTATCAAGTTGAGATCCAAAAGCATAATCCTCTTCTTATTTTCTCCAGAACTATGAACCTGATGATCAGAATCAAGACAACTACTACTGCCATCACTGCCACTCAACGTCGTCGTTTTCGATTTATTGTAAACATTATTATTCAAAGCATTTGCAGCTGATCTGTGGCTTCTCATGTGACCACCCAAAGCTTGCCCTATTGCAAACTCCACTCCACAAATGGAGCACACGTGAGTTTTAGGCTTGGAGACGTCATGAAGCACATGCATCTCGCCATCGAGTCCTGCGATGGCCGGCCTCGGCTTCTTATGTCTCGCCCGGTGGCCGCCCAGAGCTTGAAACGATGGGAACTGCCGGTCACAAGTCTTGCACTCGAACACGCGGTGGTGGCTATCAACGTCAATGTCATGGGAGGAGGCGATGATCGGCGGATCGAATTGGTGGTTTACACCACGAGAAAGCAACATCAAACAGTTGGCCATGGCGATGCTGTGATCACGAACCTGTTGATCTCTTTCCCTCTTCATGATGATGAGATAATTGTAACAAGAAACGAAAACCCAGAAATTGAGATATAAGGAAGAAGAAGATGATGATAAGCAAAGAAGAAAGCTAAGTGTTGATGGGAATGATGGAATTTGAGACTTGAGGGAGGTTTGGTATATTTATAAGAGTCGGTTAGGGTTTGAATTTTCCTTGGTGGAAACCTTGTCCACGTCATGTTTTGAGCTCAATCAATATATTCAATGCATATCAACAAATTGAAAATAAATTCATCATAAACTTATTAGATGGGAACATCAAGAAATTATTGTATGCTACAAGCTTTTAATTTGCGTGCGGCTTTAAATACATGGCCATAATAACTTCAGCATTTAATAATTTTTATTTAATTAATTTATTAATTTTAAACTAGTGCTTTCTTTTAACTTAATACTAATATAACTCAATCCAGTCTACCAATTAGACCAGTGAATTAGTAACATACCAATCTCCTACCCAGTCTGATCAAGAGTTTTAAACCAGTTAATTAAGCTAAATTTTATATTTTTTACCCCTTGTTTAGGTTAAAATGATGTCGTTTTAAGTTATAAAATAAAAGTCCATCAAATTTGTAATTTAGTGTATTTTTATTTAAATATTAGTGTTTTTAGGGTTATATATAAATATTTTTTTATATTTTAATTAAATTATATTATGTTAATCATAATTTAGGCTACACTCGTCTAACTATAGTTAAACTACTAACCCTTAAACTATTATTTCAACTATTTTAATGGCTAGTTTAGATCTCAATATGAATAATCGTATACTTATACTCCTCTAGTCCTATTTAGAGGGTAGAGAGAAGGCATTTTTTTTATTCTGTTTATAAGTTATACTATTAAATTTTTTATATGAATATATAATTTTATTATTTATTTATTATAGTTTTTGATATTGTTCTCATAAGGTGTGATGTATATTAAATAGAGTAAAATTGAAAATTTGTTAAATTTTAAAATAGAATTGATAAAATTTAATATTTTTAATATGTGTGAAATATATTAAAAATAATTTATAAATAGAAATAGAGAAGTTGGCTTGTGGAACTTTATTTTAATTAATTAATAAAACAAACACCCGCATACTATTATATGATGAAGAAGTTGGTGAGTATTTTGGTTAGCTTGGGGAGTAGGAGACACTTGTAAAAGTTGACAAAAATAGAAAAGGAAAAAGCCAAATGGTCAAAGACGTTGATTGTGAGAAGGATAAATAATACATAACAAGTTTCTTGTAAAATAAGGAAGCGAAACTGGCGGGTACAAATTCAATCAAACTGACCACTCCACCTTGCACACTGCTAATTAATTTAGCTTTCTAGACTTCTAGTGACTTTGATATATAGTTAGGCTTAGTTTGGATTCGTTGAACAATCGTAATTCAGCAGAAGCACCACGTAAGCATGACGGCGTGGCTGAGCCCAACACGGCAGAACTAGTCAGTAGTCAGTAGTGGGGTAGTAGCTACGGTTACTTATCGATCGTCATTAACTAGTGTTCAAAAGCTCAATATAGAATAGAAGCTTCCAATGAGCATATTATAATACTCTATGGATTTTGAATATTTTCAAATCTCCGGAACCTGAGAGAAAAAAATATTTATACTCTAGTCTCGAAAAGGAAGGATACCCTTAACAAAATAAAAAATAAAAAATCTTAATTTATTTATTTTATATTATAAATTTATATTATTATTTTTAAATTATTTCAATTAATTGTATATATTAAAGGGTTTTTCTATCTAAAGATAATTCTAATTCCAATATAAATAATTTAAAAATATTTTACAAAAATAAATAAACAAAAGATCATATAAATATCTTTAATATAAGTCACTTCCATTTGATATATTAAGAAAAGTAATTAAAGGTAATTTGTATCATTAAATCGGTACAAAAATATTATTACTTTTTGATATTACCCTCCAATTAACATTAACATATCTAGTTACCTTTAATTTAATGTAATCTCTTTATACAAGATTCTCTGCATTCCATTTCTGTTTTATAAGAAAAAATTAGAAATTGTCTCAATTTTTTTCTATTATTTTTTCATCTTGTCCCGATTTAATTACTTATATTTCAATGTATACTTTTGAATTAATTCTTCTCCACAACACATTTTCTTCCTGCCAAACATTCTCTCTTTCAAATAAATAAGGATATTTTTAAATTATAACTTTTTACATATTTATTTTTTAACTAATTTCAACTAACTTGTTAGTCGATGTGATGCGATTAATTACCTTTTTTAAAAAAAAGAAATAGAGGGTGTATATAATTAATAAGGGTATATATATAATAGCACTATATCAATATTTTATAAATAATTAATTTAAATAAATTTTTTAATAAATATTGAATGAAATAATGATTAATATATATATATATATAGTGCCTGTTTGGATTGTTCATATACTAAGATTTTTAAAAGGTTTTTAACCCAAACTTTAGTTTGGAGAAATTTTAAATAAACAGTTATATTTATTCAAAATAACTTTTAGACAAAACTATAGTTTTAAATAAACTATTGAGAATATATAGATATTAATGTATTTATTGCAGAAGATTATAGGAGGGATTATAGGGATTCTATTAATTAGTATGATTATGTAGGATGATTATGGGTGTTTCATTTCATTATTGTACAAATTACAGCTGCCTCCAAATCAGGCCATCATGAGTGTATATAAAGCATTGTGATCAATACAATAACATAACAATCAAAATATTCATTTTTCATCTTCTCCTTCCGTTCATAAACTCTGTTCTATTTTTTGGTTACTTTCTCTCGGCAGCATCATACCAGCAACATTATGATCACTGTCGGCAGCTTCAGTAGCTTCATGGTATCAGAGCATTGAAGACTGGCAGTGTTGTCGACTGAAGGTGACAGCTCCTTTGCCTGTCATGTCACTAATGACCATGCCGTACTTATTGTCCCTGACAAACTCACCGAAGATAACTACCAGGAGTGGGCCCAGTCTATACGACTAGCCCTCGACGGCCGCGATAAGCTAGGCCATATCACCGGCAACCTCCACGTTCCTTCCATGTCCGACGTTAAGGAGTAGAGGCAATGGAAGATAGAGAACTCTCGGCGTGGCTGCTCAACTCAATGATCTCCACTGTCAAGAAGCCGTTTATATTCCTTTCGATGGCTCATAAAATATGGGAGGCCGTGAAGGATTCTTATGGCTCCAAGAAGAACGCAGCTATGGTATATGACGTACGGGCTAGGGTGTGGCACCTCCAATAAGGCAACTAGAGCCTCACAGCATATCACCTAGAAAAACTTTCACTTTAGAAAGATCTGGACATTCTTCAAGAGCGTATATAGCATTGTCCTGAGGATGCCAAAACCAGCAGATAGGAATTGGAGGAGGACTCAACCCGATGTATGATGACACTCGGAGCCGTATCTTAGCCCAAACTCCATTGCCCACTGTCCATGAGGCTTTCTTCCTTCTCCAAAATGAAGAAGCCTGACGTTTGGTTATGCCTGTTGGTGAATCAAATCCTTGCCAGGCTGCTACTGCCCTTGTAGAAATGTCTGCCCTTGTTGCTCGTGGAGTTGATTCAAATACTGGTAAGCCTTGTCCAAGCTGTGACCATTGTAAGAAACTTAGACATACCAAAGATACCTATTAGGATTTGCATGGGAAGCCATCGGACTGGAAACTAAAGAAAAGAAAGCGTGGATATGTTGCTGAATCAGCAAGTACCAATGAGAATACTGCTGCCCCTTCAGATCCGAGAGCTACATTGCAAACAATTTTAGCCAGAATAACCACCTTAGAAAGCAAAAATCAACTTGTGGTGAGATTGTCCAGCGAGGTAATTTTTCCCAGGCCTTGACAACCATTAAAGGTAGGTGTTCTGGCCAGTACTGGATTATTGACTCTGGTGCATCAGACCACATGACTAATGATCAGTCGTTATTTTCTCATTACACCATTTCCTCTTCCCATCTAATAGTAAAAATTGCTGATGCTTCTAATGCACCTATTACTAGCATTGGTCATGTGAAAGTCTCTGATTCTCTTATATTACATAATGTTCTCCATGTACCTAATTTAAAGTGTAACTTGTTATCGATAAATTAACTTGCTTGTGAAGAAAAATGCCATGCTAATTTTTTGCCACTCACTGTGTGTTTCAGGATCTGCTTACGGGAACGACGATTGGCAATGCTAAGGTGTTTAATTGGCTTTACTATTTGGATGGGTGTGGAAGAAAAACTATTTCTTGTCACATGTCTCTCTCTCTCATAGTAATGATCTGGATTTATGGCATAAACGGTTAGGTCATCCTAATTTTCAGTATATGTCCCAAACGTTTCCCTCATTAATTTCAAATAAAAGTGCCAAATTTTATTGTGATTCCTGTGAGTTGACCAAACATCAGCGTGCCTCTTTTACTAGTCAATCATATTATGCTTCTGCTCCTTTCATCACTATTCACAGCGATTTATGGGGACCTTCTCATACCCCAAATCGTACCAATGGTTCATTACTTTCATTGATAATCACACATGTGTTACATGGGTATTTTTATTAAAAGATAAAACAGATGTTTGTTCCACCTTCTGCACCTTCTATACCATGGTTGAGACTTAATTCCATACAAAAATTAAGATTTTGCACATAGACAATGGAACTGAATACTTCAACCAATATTTGGCCACTTTCTTAGCTGAACATGGCATCATACATAGACATACTTGTTCCTATACACCCCAACAAAATGGAGTCGCTGAGCGTAAAAATAGATACATAATGAAAATAGCATGTGCTCTTCTCTTCACCTTAAATGTTCCTAAATTTTATTAGGACGATGCCGTCCTTACTGCTACATTCCTTATCAATCACCTTCCAAGCAAGCCCCTCTCTTATAAATCTCCCCTACAAGTGCTTCACAAATTCTATAATCTCCCCTTCCTTGAAAACCACCTTCCACTCTGGGTCTTTGGTTACACATCCTATATTCACCTTTATCATCCCAATAAACTTGATCCAAAAGCTATTAAATGCATCTTCTTCGATTACTCGGGTACTCAAAAGGGCTACAGGTGTTATGATCCTCTTACCTGTCATATGTTTGTCACGTGTGATGTTACTTTTCATGAATAGGTCCCCTATTATCAATCCTCAATTCAGGGGGAGACTTAGAGGGAACCTTATGAACAACCACTACTAGAAAATACACCATTATTCATTGAATATGATCTTACTCCTCATACGGAATTACTTGATCCAAATCTATCTCCTAACATAAATCCAGAACCAAATACTCTAGAGGGAGATACAAACCAAAATTTTCGGGTTTATACTAGAAGGCCCACCATAAGGAGAGCTCCTCCAACATCTAGCAGACACCAAGACTCAGAACTGGATACAGATCCAGGGGAGCAGAGAATGATGCATCTGAACACACTCCAGTTGATCTTGAACTACCTATTGCCCTAAGAAAGAAGCCTCGGTCATGTACCTGAGACCTTATTGAAAGGTTTGTTTCCTATAAAGCTCTTAGTATTATGCACTTGACAATGTTAGAATTCCTACGGATATCAACGAAGCCTTATCAGGCCCAGAATGGAAGAAGGCAGTCATGGAAGAAATACAGGCACTGAAAAACAATGGAACTTGGGAGATGGTAGACCTTCCTAAGGGCAAGAAACTTGTAGGATGTAAGTGGGTATTCACCCCCAAAATACGCGGCTGATGGCATTCTATCAAAGTACAAGGCAATATTTGTGGCAAAAGGTTTTTCTCAAATATATGGTACAGACTACACTGAAACTTTTGCATCTGTAACAAAACTGAACACCATCAAAATCTTACTCTCTCTAGCTGTAAATCTTGACTAGCCACTGCATCAGATGGACATAAAGAATGCGTTTTTTAATAGAGAACTAAGGGAAGAGGTTTATATGAAGCCTCCACTAGGCTTCTATGCGAAATAGGATAGCCAAGTATGCAAATCAAAAAGAGGCTCTCTATGGCTTAAAACAATCTCCTAGAGCATGGTTTGAACATTTTTCTGGAGTGTTAAAAAATCAGGGCTATCAGCAGGGACAAAGTGATCACACTATATTCTTCAAGCACTATGGAAAGAAGATAACTGTACTAACAGTATACATGGATGATATAGTCCTAACTGGAAATGACTATGGTGAAATCAGTAGGATAAAAGGAGTTCTTAATGAAGAGTTCCAAGCCAAATATCTCGGAGAAATGAAGTACTTCCTAGGGATAGAAGTTGCTAGATCAAGAAAGGGAATAAGTATATCTCAGAGAAGGTATGTCTTATATCTTCTAAAAGACACGGGGATGCTAGGATGTAGACCAAGTGACACACCTATACAGGTTAGCAAAATTGAAGAGGACAAGGATCTAGATAAAGGAATATATCAATGAATAGTGGAAAAATTAATCTACCTGTCTCACACTTAACTAGATATAGCATTTGTAGTAAGTGTGGTAAGCCAACACTCCCACAATCCTAAATAAAGACACTTGAATGAAGTTTACAGGATTCTCCGATATTTGAAGGGTACACCAGGTCGAGGTCTATTGTTTCAGCGAACCAATGAAAGACAAGTCAAGATCTTCACAGATGCTGATTGGGCAAGAGACCAAGATGATAGAAGGTATACTTTGGGATACGCCACTTTTGTTTGGGGTAATCTTGTCACTTGGAGAAGCAAGAAACAGAGTGTAGTCGCCAAAAGCAGTGCAGAAGCAGAGTTTAGAGCTATAGCTCTTAGGATCTGTGAAGGCATATGGGCCAAACGGGTACTTGAAGAACTAAGCGTGACTATGACTCCACCTATAAAGTTTTACTCAGAGAGTATGGCAGCCATCAATATCTCTTATAATCCAATTCAACATGATCGTACTAAACATGTTGAGATAGACCGACATTTTATTCGAGAAAAAATTGATGAGAAGATAATTGATCTCACATATGTACCCTCTAGAGAATAGACAGCGGGCATTCTCACTAAAGGTCTATCTAGAGAAAAGTTTAAACATTTTATTGGCAAGTTGGCAATGATAAATATATATTAGCCAACTTGAGGGGGAGTATAGATATCAATGTATTTATTGCAGAAGATTATAGGAGGGATTATAGGGGTTCTATTAATTAGTATGATTATGTAGGAAGACTATGGGTAATTCGTTTCATTATTGTACAGATTACAGCTGCCTCCAAATTATGCCATCATGAGCGTATATAAAGCATTGTGATCAATACAATAACATAACAATCAGAATATTCATTTTCCGTCTTCTTCTTCCGTTCATAAACTATGTTTTGTTTTTTGGTTCCTTTCCCTCAACAGCATCATACCAGCAGCATTATGATCACCGTCGGTAGCTTCAGTAGCTTCAGTTTATAAAATAGTAAAAGGGCTTATAGACTACCCAATTACTATTTTATCCCTATTTTTCCTATACCCTTTCTCTTATATCCTCTCTCTTCTCTTCTCTTCTCTCTAAGTCTTTCTTCTTCTCACTGCTTCTTCTCCGCCTCCTTGTCGCCTCCAGATCTGCCTCCACTGTCACTAGTCTAGAGCATAGAGATGTCGTTGGTCATCTCTGGGCAGAGGTCCTAGAATGCATGGAGGATGGATACAGTGGATGAGAGACAACAATAGGAGACAGCGAAAGCGGGAGACAGTAGAGGAAAGAAGACAGTGGGAGATAGAGGAGGAGGGAGACGGTGGCACAGGGACGACAACAAATGAGGGAGACAAAGGAGGGACAACACATGGGAAAAGATGAACAATAGCATAACAAATTATTTTTTTCATCTTATATCATTTCTGATAATTTACCAATAACAAAGTCCTTTTAGTAATTAATTATCCAAATACTCATTTATTTATAATTATTTATAAAAACTATCAAAAAGATACTTTTTCTATAAATTAATTTCTAAAAATCTATTTAAATGGGTCATATATAAAGACATACTATCCATGTAGTTGATATTAAGAAAGCTGAGATGGAAGCAACGTGTGAGGAGTCACACGCACTTCTTCCTGTTCTATTCATAGTCTAGTTCTTGCGGCTCACATTTAGATACTATTCTTTTGGTCCGCATAATTACTTATTTTGGTTCAAACCGAATTTTTTGGCCAGAAATTAAAATTACTAAACTATTAATTATTAATTTAATCAACTTGGCCTTACCCTTTATATTTTGTATAACTCTTTTGTCTTCTTTTTGTATGAATATTGACTAATTTTATAGAATTATTTTTAATTTATATATCACGTGAGAAAAATTATTTATAATTATATATCATAAAATTGTTTTAGAATTTTTCAGACTTCTAATTTTATTTATTAACTTTATATTATATAAACATAATGTATAATTATTGAAAAAATATATATTTTTTGGATGAAGCCAGGTAATTTTTTTTTTAATAAATAACAAAGCAAATACTCATGTTGTGTTTGAATAAGGGAGCGTTTCGATTTGGACATACTCTTTCCATGTGTTTTTGCCCTAAAAATTATACTTGTGATAATATATTAATAATTTTCTTCACTAATAGCTATCATTAAGTGAGTGTTTGGAAATTTGTTAGATTTGGTGCAAACCACCCAAAAAAATATGAAAGTAGGAGCTTTATGTCAAAAGTTACAAAATACTTTTCCAACTATAACAAACAAAACAGAGTTTCTAATTCCAAAGTAAAAAAGAAATGAAGAGAAAATATGTTTTGGAAAATTGCTTCAAATGAGAGAGAAGGATATAATTCTTTTCTAAGTTTAAATCATAAAAATTTTCACTTCTCTTAATAAAAGACGTTTATTGATATTTGAATTTATTTTATTTTTTTACAGAAATAATATTATTTATCATATCAATTAACACTTTATTAGTTATAAAACTCGCATCTTACACTATAGATATTTTATTGTCATTGCAAAATTATCACTCTTTTCCCTTTAATTTTTCTTTTATTGATCCAAATATAAAGAAATAAAATGCTTCCTCTCAATTTTTTTCTCTTATAGAAGAAGTTACAGAAAAGCTTATCCATAAGGTCTGAAGAAGTTATAGAAAAGAAGCGAAAAAGCATAGATAAAAAACTAAAGAGTCAAAATATAACACAACTAATCTATACCTATTGATATTAATATCCGACGTAGTAATTATATTTTACACCAATTATATATACATATGGTATAACTATTTTATCTTATTTATAAAGAACTACCGGTCATTTTTTTAAACCATCTTCATAAGGACTAATTTAAAAATAGGGCTTTAAAAGCATATTTTATACTAGTGTTTCTTATTTCGGTCAACTAGAGGAAATTAGGTTCGAATCAACTAGAACTACACTTTCATCAAGAATTGTTGGTCCAAAAAAGTGTTCAAGATAAATTATACTGCTTAATTCTAACCTTTAACGTCAACTTATCTGTTTTGGGAGTGGAAAAGTTAGTTCAGAAAATATTTAATACCTTCCATTTCTTTTAAACGGTTGTAAAATTAGAATTAAAATAATTAGTTAGTTTGAAAAGGCCAAGCAACCACACTCAAGTCCCATTTTTTAAAATTAAAATATGTAATCACTGAATTTTATGGGTTTCTGTTTAGACCAAAGGCCAACTATTTTCTTTGCAATAATTAATTTTTGCAAGCTCAATTAAATTTCTTTAAGCCCATTAAAATTTAAATTTTTAGGTCTTAAAATAATTACATTTTTTTTTTGTTTAGAAAATTGAGCGTATGAGGCAGCTTCTGGAAGTTTAAGCGGACGAAGTTCCCTTTTGAGAGCTTTGGCGCAATGCGGCTATGTGAATGTGATAGCTATGTGTTATATAATTAATTTAACGATATAAAACTCAATTGGATTTTTTTATATCTTAATTTTAATTTTTTAAAAATTTACTTATACTAGATAGGTAATTATAAATTTTAAAATTAGATACATATTAATAGGATTCAATCAATAATATAAAAAAAATTTAAGTGAAGAAAAATCTTTCCAAAATCTACTTGGATTAAACAGTTTGATTGAAATTATTTATATCATAATCATTTTCCTTCACTTCTTCCCTTATTTAATTATTATTGATAAAGTATTAATATAGATAATTTAAAAAAATTAATAAATATAAGATATATATTTTATATTTATGATCAATATCAATTCTTGAATGATATCCTATATTTAGGATAAGAGAATTATTATTCATGTATATAATTATTATGCCACCAAATCGACTACATGTTTTACCAATTGAACTATGAAAATTGAGAGTCGATGACATTTTTAGTTTGATACCCAATTTGGCTTGGAAGAGTTAATCAAATCCTTTGTATATATGAAGATAATTATATTGGAAGAGTTAATCTTTCAAGTAAGGGGATAATGATAAATTAGTTATTAATTTTAGTGTACTCAATTGTTAAAATATTGTTTTGTATAAAAACTTTTAAAAAGTGATTGGGCTCATCTACTATTTAAGAATAGAGTGAAGTCTCTCTTCCTCTTAGGTGATACTAATGTTGGGCAGTACGAGTAATTCTCTTAGACGTAAACCTATACACCTATGAACTAAGATACCTCCCTAAACGCAATTACTGGAACTATAATAAAGTAGTATTTCCTAGAGAATGAGCATACTCCAATGGTCTCATGTCTCACCCCTTAACTAGCTAAACCAATCAATCATTGTTAAAACTTGTATGTTTAGAATACCAATGAGAGTTAACAAGATGGTAAGGAAAGTACTCGTATCCTACAAAGATGCAAGTTTGATTACCAGTATCATCCTAAGGATTCATTTGATATGTGATCTTATAAGTACTATGTAAGCACTATTTGAGCCATGGAGTTGTACCTTGACTTTGGTAGGAGACCAATGCCGAACCCATTTAAATTTATTTGTATATAAAAAAGAATACCCTACTTTAATATTGGCCTTGTGTAAAAAGTCAAAGCCCAATTCAAATTTAATTTGACCCAAGAAGAAATATGTTCGATCTCTGGGGTGTACTACTTTGTTATGGTTATAGTCATGAAGCTTGGAGAGATATCTTAACTTTTAGGTACCTAAGTTTACACCTGAGGGTAATTGATGGCTCATCTTGCCCGGTATTGATATCGTATAAATGCAAGGGAGACTTCATCTTGCTGTTGGATCATAGGTGAGCCCAACCTCTTTTTAAAAATTATTGTCCAAAAAAAATTGGTTTGAGCTTTAAATTTAAAGTCCATAGGGTTAATGAGAGTTGACACATGATAAAGAATAAACCCATATCTCACAAGGACATGAGTTTGATTTTAACTACTGTTGTGAGACTCTTTTGATAGACGATCTTGTAAATCTTTTATAAACTCTCTTTGAGCCTTAGAGCTATATTGTAGTCTTGATAAAGAATTAATACTGAATTTATCTAAATTTATTTATGCAATATTTTTTTTTAAAATCCATAGGGATCTTATGGTTTAGGCTTCACCTTAAACCGTGTGCCCTAATTGGTTTTAAGGACCTGGCGCTTGATCCATTGAGGACAGGGTACACTAGGCCATGTGCATGCCAATAATAAAAAAATTAAAATATAAGTTATCTTAAATTTACGTCATGATTCAGTTTTAGTTTAATTTTTAAATTTATAAAGTATACTATTAGTCTTTTAATCTTAACAACTTTAATCTTATTTAATAAAAAATACCGACTCAACCAATTTAAATAATAATTTTTTATATTATTTTTTAGATTATATTATCAAGTATCCAATTTTAAAGTTTATGACTGCATTTATCAACACAAATGTCTCATGTAGAACTTGAACTCGATATCTATAAGAATCTAATATATTTTATATTGCTAGATTAATTCTATATTAATTTCAAGTTAAGTGATCACTTAAATTTGTTGAATTAGTATTTCTGTTAAGTGAAACTAACAGTATTAAAATTAAATAACTAATACTATATTTTATGAATTTAAATGATTAAATTAAAGTTTGATACAAAAGTAAATAATCAAACATATACTTTATCTTTTATTTTATATATATGCCATCAAAATATTTTATTCATTAAAAGTAGAGAAAATATTAGAAATTTTTTTGAGAAATAGTAAATATTAAAATAGAACTTTGTGTTGTTAATACTATATTTATTATTATTAATACTAGATTTATTATTGTCAATAGACTTGATTTAGAATTAATCATTTTCTAGATTTGTTTCCTATCATTTTACCTTAAAATTATAGTTTGTCTCATTCTTTTTCTTTCATTCTAGATAATGTAAATACTTACCTAGGTTGAAACCTATGATCTTTGTATAGCTGATCATTCAAAATACATATGCTCGAAAAATAATAATAAGATCATTTTCAATAGGAGTGTGCATGGGCAAGGCTGAACAGGGCAACCTCCTGCCCGGTGCCCTTCCCAAAAGAAGTATGATCTGCATTTTACAGCCTGATACCCAGCCCTATCAGATAAAAACTCTAACAATTTTGGGCTAGACATGGGCGAGCTGAACATGCTCAAAATTGTGATGCCATGCTCATATTATGAAAAAAAATCTGCAATTACAAATTTATAAAATAATACCATATTCATGCGTCTTTAAGAGTTAAATAATATCTATAATTCACTAAGAATAAGACAACAAAGATAATAATTAAAATCTTGAGATTCATTACATATAAAAAATAAATGTTGAAGTCTAAGTAGTTTGTAATTATAACTTTGCATCAATCTCCCTAATATTGATAAAGATAAAGCATTTAAAAAAATAAAATAAATAATTATAATTTGTAATGTAATCATATGATAATTAACAAAGTTAAAAAAAAAAGAAAAAAATTAATATAGTTATAAATATTAAAAGATACAACTTACCTATTTAATTACTTATATTTCTAAAATTACCTTCTAGTCACCAATAACTATCATATTCTCCCTTCCAAGATAGAGAAAAAATAAAAAAAATAAAAGAAAGAGTGTTCATGGGTAGGGTAACCCCTATGCCCGGTGCCCAGCCCGAAAAATATATGGGCTGTATTTTGTAGCTCGATACCCAGCCGACCTTATATTTATTGGGCTGAACAGAATATTTTTATTGCGGGCTCAGCTGGGCTTACTGGGCGGCAGGCTTTGTGCACAGCCCTAGTTTTCAAAATTATAATTTGTCTATAGTTATAAATTACTTTTAAGTTATATTGAGTTGCAAAATCAATTTAAAAATTTAAATAAAAAAAAAGTTAATCATATGAATAGTTTAAAAGCCCTTTTTATTAAAAGTTAGTATTTAGGAAATTGAATTCCAACTTTTTTAGGGGAATGACAAAAAAAAAAGAGAGACTCTAAAAAATAATAAATGCCAAAACAAGATTTTGTATTATTAATACCATATTTATTGTTATTAACATACCTTATTTTAAATTTATCATTTTGTATAGTTTTTTTCTGTCATTTTTTCCATACCTAAAAAGGTAACTTAATAAATAAAACCTAAAAAAAATGTTGACATCTCTATTATTATATAATCTTTTTTCCTGGATTTACTCTTGACAAACTTTAAATATGATAAATTGAAACAAGCTACTTCAAGGCCTTAAAATAAAGGAAAGGAAAGGAAAGGAAATCATTTCCATCCATGCTAATCAAGATAGGAAATATTTGTTATATCCTTGTAATCATTATCATTATTAATAAAATTTATTTATTTTTATTATTAATTTTTTTATATTGGGATATTTCACCTTCACAGCTAAACACGTCACTGTTTTTTTTTCATTCTACACCTTTTTCCAATTCAATTTCATTTCTTAAAACCACTTTTTTTATTCCATCCTATTCCACATACCAAATGAGGAATTTTCTTTATAGTTGGCGCAGACTCAGAACATTTTATAAAAATGGTTAGTTTTTATTGTCATCAAAACATAAGTATAATTGGCTCAACCAAAAAAATATTAATTGGGGTTCATTCAATAAAATCTAAATATATTAAGTTTTTGTTCAGTACAATAAATATATATGAAGTTATTTTTTTATAAATAAATTTTTAGAAGAGAATTGAGCTTACTTACTATCTAAAGGTAAAAAAAAATCTTAATTCCTCCTATTAAGTTATATAAACATGTTTGATTTTTTTTTGGGGTCTGATGTGAATAGTGGTGCTACACTAAAGAATAATTAACCCTCATCTTACAAAAAATAAAAAAGAACCATTCAGCCTTATTTTTATCAAAATTTCGTTGATCAAGCTCAAATGTACTTTCCTTAACTAATAAATATTTAAATTTATTTTTAAACTTTTATCCCAATGACAATACATGAACATGAAGGTGATTATGAACACTTAAAAAATGTTATAAATGTAATCTCATGACAATATATTTAAATATTTAGCAATTGATAAAAGTTCAATAATATTGAGTAATCTATGTGCCGATATTATTTAATGAGATAATTTTTATTAGATTATTATTATTGCCATTACTTAGAAACTAATAATCAATAACTAAATAGTTTGCGGATCCTCTCAAAACATATTAATTAGTGTTTTCATATTGTAAAGCTAGCAATAAGATTAAGATGAGAGAAAAGATGGAGATAAAAAAATAAGATAAGTATATTGTATTTTTTTTATTTGTGTTATAATACAAATGACATGCTTTATTTATAGGCATAGTCTTATATGTAAGTTACATCCAAATTTAAAAGATAAATAGTAGATAATAAAATTTATGAATGACGTAGTGAAAGTTACAAACTTAATGTAATAGTAGGGGAGTAATAAAATAGTTGAAGTTGAAGAGGAAGATGTTTAATAAAGTAGTGAAGAAGTAATAGAGTAGTGGAAGCTTGAAGTTGAAGAGAAAGAGGGATAGAGTCATCCACATTCTAATATCCATAACACTCCTATTGAATGTCTATTATTTAATAATATTTCTCATTAAAAAACTTCAATTAGGAAAAATTCTATGGGAAAATCTAATGAAAGAAAAAGAGTATACAATTAATTAATATACTCACAACGCTGCCTCGCTAAAAATCTTGTTAGAAAAACCTAGTGGGACAAAACTTCAGTTAAAGAAAAAATAGTGCAAGGTGTGTCAACTCTCCTTTTTGTAACGTCAATTGATATATGTAAATCTGTGAAGTTCGATATCATGTACAATCTTCTCAAATATTGTTGCCGGAAGTGACTTGGTAAACAAATCTGCTAGATTTTCTTTAAAACAGATTTGCTGGATATTAATCTCACAATTCTTTTGAATATCATGTGTGAAATTTTTTTTAGAGAAATATGTTTTATCTTATCTCTTTTGATATATCATTCTTTTAGTTAGGTAATACATGCATTATTATCTTCATATATGACTATTGTGATCATTTTACTAGATGACAATTTTAAGTAGTAAGTATATGATGTATTATCAATATTAACCACACACATTCTCGACTTGCTTCATGTATTGCTAGTATTTTTGCATGATTAAATGATATGATTGATATGGTTTGTTTCATTGATCGCCATGAAATAGTTGTACCATTACACGTGAACAAATAGCCTATTTATGATCTACCAACATATGGATCAAACTAAAATCTAGCATCGGCATAGCTGACAAAGTCAGTCTTGTATTTATTCAAATAAAATAATCCCATATCTATAGTACCCTTCAAGTAACGGAGAATATACTTAACCACATTCCAATATCTTTGTGTTAGTGAAGAACTATATCTTGTTAGTAAGTTAATAACAAATAATATATCTGGTCGTGTGTAACTAGCAAGATACATAAGCGCACTAATTGCACTAAGGTAAGCTACTTATGGGCCAAGTAGTTCTTCATTACCTTCTTGAGGTCTAAAGGGATATTTATCTTTTTCTAGAGATCTTACAATCATCAGAGTGCATAATGGATGTGATTTATCTATATAGAAATATTTTAAGACTTTTCTCGTGTAAGTTCCTTGACACACGAAGATCCCATTTTTTAGATATTCAATTTGTAATCAAAGGCAAAATTTTGTTCTTCCCAAGTCTTTCATTTCAAATTCTTTCTTTAAGCAATTCACCTCTTTGAAAATTTCTTTAGGAGTTCTAATAATATTTATGTCATCGACATAAATAGCAATTATAATAAATTCATTTATAGATCTTTTTATAAAAATGCATGGATATATCTAATCATTCTTATACCATTCTTTTAATAGATATTCACTAAATTAATTATACCACATGCATCCTAATTATTTCAATCCATATGAAGACTTATTTAATTTAATTTAGTACCATTCTCGCGAACTTGAATTGTATATTTTTTACAACTAAAATCCGTTAAAGAGACTCATATAAATGTCATTGTCAATTGAACCATATAATAGGCTATAACAATATCCATTAGATGCAAATCGAGGCCTTCATTTACTGCCAGACTAATTAGATATCGAAAAGTAGTTACATCCACCACTGGTAAGTATATTTCTACAAAATCAATACTATGTCTTTGTGTAAATTCTTGAGCAACAAGTTATGTTTTATATCTTAATACTTCACCATTTTTATTTTATTTTCTCACAAAAATCCATTTATATTTAAGTAGTTTTACATCTTTAGGTGTAAGAACCACATGGCTAAAAACTTTTCATTTTTCTAATAATTTTAATTCTGCCTCAATTGTGTCTTTTAATCTTGATCAGTCATCTCTTTGTTTGCTTGCATTCACTAATAGACCTTGGTTCATGATCCTCATAATTATTTATTACATCAAGCGCTATATTATATACAAAAATATCGTCACAATCTCATCATATTCTATTGACAACATAATTTATTGAGATCTCATTATTTTATATATTTCAGGTACCTAAGTTTCTATTAGTGTTGTCAAAGGGCTCTTCTGAAGTTACTAAATTTTCTTAAATATTCTGGACCTGACCATTTATATTTATAACTCATTTTCTTTTTTTGAGGATTTTTATCTTAGAACCGATAGGCCTACCCCGCTTCAAGTGTTCTTTTGATTCATTTACATCAATAGATTGTCTAATATGGACATCAATTCTAATAGGAGCATTCGTAGTTGGAACATGTGACTTGGTCACTTTCTTAGGGTCAGTGAATGCATCTGGCAATTGATTAACTATATTCTGTAAATCAATTATCTTTTGAACTTTTAGCTTACTTTGTTTTGTATAAGGATAAATATAAGATAATGATAATTCATTCTAACTAAATTTATTTTCTAACTGCTTATTTTCTCCTCCTAATATTAAAAAATTTGATTACTCAAAATGACAATAAGCAAATCGAGCTGTAAATAAATCTCTTGTTGTTGGCTTTAAGTATTTTATTATAGAAAGAGATTCATATCCAATATATATTCTCATCCTTCTTTGAGGACCCATTTTAGTGCTTTGTGGTGGAGCAATCAGAACATATAATACAGATCTAAAAGTTCTCAGATGAGAAATATTCGATTCCTGGCCAAAAACTATTTGTAAAGGGGAAGCCTTGAGATAACTAGTTGGCCTGATACAAATTAACATCGTTGCATGCAAAATTACATGTCCCTAAGTAGATATTGGGATATTCGATTTTATAAGCAATGGTATTACAATCAATCGCAAACGTTTAATTAATGATTATGTTAGTTCATTTTGTATATGAACATGTGTTACAGTATGTTCAACATCGATCCCCAGAGACATGCAATACTCATTGAAAGCTTGTGAAGTAAATTTATTGGTATTACCTAGACGTATTTTCTTAACGGGATAATCTATAAAATGTACAGTCAATCTAATTAGTTGAGTAAGTAATCTCGCAAACTCTACGTTACGAGAAGATAATAAGCAAACATACCACCATCTTGTTGATGTATCAATTATAACCATAAAATATATAAATGGTCTATATGGTGGGTGCATCGTCCCACAAATATCTCCCTGTATATGTTCTAGAAATATGAGAGACTCACTTTCTATTTTTACTAATGATGGTCTAATAATTAGTTTCCCTTTAGAACATACAACACATGAGAAAATATGGGATTGTGGAATTAATTGTCTTTTCAACCAATGTCCACATGAATTCTCAATTATTTTTAACATCATTATTGTCCCAAGATGGCCTAACTGGTAATATCAAATATTAAATTTATTTTCACTTGTAAACTTCTAGTTTGCAATAGCATGTGTTTCAATTTTACTGATAAATATGTAGTACATGCCAGAGGAAAGAGCAGGGAATTTTTCCGTTGTGCAGTTTTTACCAAAAATCATATTTGTAATAATAAGATATTCTTAATTTTCTTTATTTATTGTTTCAATATGGTATCCATTTCTGCGGATATCCTTGAAACTCAACAAATTTCTGTCAAATTTAGAGGAATAAAACGCACTATCAATATATAATTGTGTTCCTCCAAATAACAATATATTAGTTCTTCCAGACCCCTCAATCATTTTTATACTTCCAGATATAGTTTGGACATTGCCTTCTCGTATCACTAAAGAAGAAAAATATTTTGCATTTATGAATATTGAATGAATTGTTGTAATATCAACAAGATACGAATCTTCTTTATTAATGTCAATGAGTGACATTCTTCATTAACATAAACATAGCATATGAAAAAGAAACTAAAAAAGAATTAATGAAAAGAAATACTCATAATTTTATTTATTGAGAGAAATAACTTCCTAGTAAGTAGATACTTTTTTTTTATTGAGAGAAATATAAACTTTATTATAGAAAAAGGAAAATACAAATAATAAAAGTTTAGTTTTTTTACACTCCCATCACCTATTAGGCAATCAATTCTTTTGTTAGGAGTGACAAAGAAATTAACAACATCCAATTGAGTCATATTCATGTTGATATAATCAAAATTGCTTTCTTCCCTAGCAAAATTTGTTTCTATATTTGGCTCTTTGCCTTTATTTTTATTTTCTTTTTGAGCGATTCTTGGTAGAGTTTAACAAAATGTCTTGTGTATGGCAAGTATGAGCCCAATGACCTTTGCTACCACAACAATGACATAAATTTTTAATATAATTATTATTCCCACTAGTTTCCTTTATGTGGTTATCATCATTATTTGTCCACCTCAAGTAAGAACTACAACCACGACCATGACCACGTCAAACACGCCTCGTCCATATCCATGGCCATGTCCACATCCATGGCCGCGTCCACATTCACGTCCCCGACCACAGGATAATTCATTTGTCACTTCATTCACTTCCGAGAATGTTGTAGAGTTAGTTGGATGAGATTCATGATTCCTCATTAGAAATTCATTATTTTGTTTAGCCACCAGCAAGAAATAAGTTTAGAATACTTTTTGAAATATTTTTCATGATATTGTTACTACAAGAGCACATTGAATGTATGAAATATGAAAAATCTTTTTTCTAATATGTCATCATCAGTAATTTTCTCTTCACACAGTTTCAGTTGAGAACTAATTCTAAATATTGCAGAATTATATTCACCAACTGATTTAAAATCTTGTAAACGTAAATACATCTAGTCATAACTAGCTTTTGGAAGAATCATAATTTTTTTTGTGGTCATACATTTCTTTTAGGTTGTTCTAAAGAACAAGCGGGTCTTTAACAATTAAATACTCAGTTTTTAGTCCTTCATATAAGTGGTGATGGAGAAAGATCATGGCTTTGGTCTTGTCTTTGTTAGATTCCTAATTGACTTCCTCGATAGTGTTTTCTAAACCTATGACATCTAGATGGATTTTTGCATCTAGTTCTAAAATAGATAATTCTTTCTAATAATGTCAAGAGCCACAAACTCAAATTTTATAATATTCAACATGATAATACATGACACTATTATAAAAGTGTAACAAAAGTTAAATGGAGATCCATATTAAGAAGGTTGAGTAATTATAAAATAATCAAACATAAAACTATAATTAAACATGAAAGTAATATACAAGCTTACATTCCAATAATAGATCTTATACTAATATCAATTTCTAGAGCAGTTGTGCTAATAACGTATTATAAAATTAACAATAAGATTAAGAGAAGAGAAAGATGAAGACAAGAAAATAAGAGAAATATATTGTATTCTTCTATTTACTTTACAATACAAATAACATGCTCTATTTATAAGTATAGTCTTACATATAGGTTATATCTAAACTTAAATGATAAATAGTGAGTAATAAAATTTATAAATACCTAGTAGAAATTACAAGTTTAATATAATAATAGAAGAGTAATAAAATAGTAGAAGTTGAAGTTAAAAAAAAATAATAATAGATAAATAATATAGTAGTAGAAATTTAAAATTAAAGAGTAAAAGAAAAATCAATATATATTTTAACATTTATAATATTTCACTTTACTTTAACTTTTAGATGGGTGCTTTTAACTTTACAACTTTACTCTTTTCAATAAAATATTAGATACTAGATTCTACGTAAGGAATATAAATAAATGGAGTTAAGTTTTTTCTATTTAAATAACAATAATTTATTTTAATGAAAACAAAATAACAAAATACATTAATGACATAAGTTAATTACCATTCTGGGTTCTCAATTAATCTCCCCTCACCAGATTTCCATATCAGTTCCTCAGCAAATCACTACCGGAGATCACGAACATCGTCACGTGACCAGAAAATAATGCCATGTGGCACTTCGCATGCTTCTAAGCTCACCTTTTTTGCCCATCATCCGCCGTTCCTTGGGGTGAAACATTCAACGGTCATGATGTTTTGTCGATAAAACCAAAGTCTAAACAGTCTATCAACTGCGAAGTAGGACACGTGTAAGAATAAATTTGATAAGCGTAAAAGGTATTCTTGTGAAGCTCCGCACTATATCTTCGTTTTGCTCACCTCAAAAACCCAGGCTTTTGCGTTTTTTATCGGGTTGGTCTTATTTCGTCATCTCATGAGTAAAAGAGTGTGTGAGATACTGGGCGGTCACTTTCATACATTTTGAAGTGTCTTTATTCAGCGTATCTCCGCCGGGGAAAATCTCCGGCGAACGCTCCGGCTACCGGGTTCTTTTTTGAACCTTTATCGTTCGCTGCATTAGAGTTTACTCGCATCTGCTGAATCATAAAACTCATGTGGGCATGCTTTCATAAGGTTTGTCTTGGATTTTATATTCTCTGTTTACGTCTATGTATTTCTTTCTCAAAGAGGGTCCTGTTATTTCCGTCTGAATCGTTGAAGGAATCTTCGGCATGATCGAGGCTGGCTTGCTGGATTCTGGGTTTCTCATTTTAGGTTTTTTTGGGGGGGGGGTTTTCTTATCATTTTTGCAGATTACTTTGCCGAGTTCGAGTTTTATTTTGAGACGATTTGATAGTGATCTTCAACAATGGATTTTCTGAGGGAAGCGATGGAGCAAAAGGTGGTGGGTTTGAGAGTATCGGGTTAAATGTGGTCTTTTGCATTACTCAGTGACTGCGCTTCTTCATAGTGACTCTGGATTCAATCAGCTAACCTTAGTGAAGTTGGGCTATCATCGAGGAAATGGTGGGTTTGGAACTTGATAAACTTTTGTCATGCAAATGCTGGGTCTGTATTTTAGGGGTTTTGTCTTTTTTGCGCTTATGTTTGATTAGCACATCCTTTTTCTTTTTCTATTTAGATAATATTCTATCGGTCAAAAACCATGTTTTGTATTTATGTTGTCTGGGTTAACTCAATATACGCTACTCCTCTTTACTTATGCGTTTGGGGATTTCCCGTTTAAAGAAAATGAGGGAGAGGGCCTTCTTTCCCCTCTAATCATTTGATCAGCGGCGACTTGTTTTTGACAAAATCTTGCGATGTTTATGATATTGTCACTTATATTGTCAATGAACTGTTGAGCCACTTGAGCTTCTGTAAAGGGGTCACTTTGTGCAATAAAAATGGACATATTTACTGATTTTGTAAATTGCTTCCAATAAGGTGTCCTTGAACTCAGATTTTGACAACCCTTCTAGAAAACTCATTTCTATGCTCACCCATTCATCCGGAGGGATTTTTAAGGTTGTAGGATATCTGGATTACGAATGATTTCTCCTTTACATCTTGTACGCACTTCACATTGGTCTTTACTCTCTATCTTCCCCCTTCCTTTCAACCGAAAGAGACCCTTACTTCTGTGATGATTGGTTCTAACGCTTGAATCGGTGTGGTGACTCATGCATCCATGAAAGTAGTGCCTTCCACAGAAGATCATCATCCCAAAAACTGTTCGTCCTTTTCTTCTCAATTTGTTGCCATCCGTTGAGTATTTTGTTTGTTTGTTACCTTTTTGAGTTGAATGAGAAATGACTGGCTGCCCTTAATTGAGTGCCATCTGTCATGATTCGGAGATAGGGCCTTGGAGCACAAAGCCATAGTCCCGTTGTCTTACACGAGTATGCCAATTCCTTGACTGGAGGCATCTGTTTCAGACATAAAAGGCTTGGAGAAGTCTGGTAATGCAAGCATTGGAGTGTCATTGCTCCTTTCAATTTCTGAAAAGCTCATGTGGCTTGTTCTGTCCATTGAAAGATATTCGTTTTGAGCAGCTCAATAACAGGTTTAGTTATTCTTCCATAGCCCTGAATAAATCTTTTAAAATACCTGGTACAAAGAAAGGATCTGAGCTGTGAGCTTTGTGGTACTGGCCATTCCTTATTGCTTCTGTTTCTACCTACTGCGGGTCTCTTACTTATCAAGCCCCTTTCTTAAGTGATTTACATGGCCTTTTTAAGCAATGGCTATATGCTAGGATGTCATCAAAAAATACAAGTGAAAACTTCCTAAAATATTCTATTAAAGTGTTATTAATTGATTCTTGGAAGATAGCTGTTTCATTGGGGTAAGGCTGATGTTTCTTGTATCATGTTTTTGGATGACATTTAATTAGGGAGTATTTCTTTTCTAGAAGCGTTTTCTATTGTCTCTTCTCTTTATATCATTGATCTTTGTAAATATTTAAGGGTTAATGCTCCGATTCTCTTATTATGCAAGTCTAAACAGAGGCACAAAATGTAGAGAGGACCGAATGCATTCACACTCCCCATGAAAGGGGAAAAAATAAAGGGTAATAAAAGAGATAAGGCATGATTACAATTACGTAAAATGAAAAAAAATGAAATGAAGACCTAACCAGCAAAATAAGGAATCATTTAAAGGTATTAAACTTGGAGAGTGATTACATGTTGAATTTGATTTCCAACCGTTTTTAATTCTTCTTTACTGATCAATAAGTATGATAGTAAGGATAGGTTACTCCAAGCCTCCAATAATCCCTCTATTTTTGATATGCAAATATATAGATTGCATTGGACACCTCTGTTTTATTCTTGATATATAACAACCAGATGAAGTGCTTCTTAAAGATAATGATACATGATAAAGATGACTCTTGAGCAATAATGAACTCCAACAATCTAGATAATCATATACTCCTAATTACTTAGGAGCTTCACTTTGATGGTGTTTCTCAATGATGTCAACAGGACCTTATCTTTTGTGTGATCTAGTTTAGTTATCAAGGTGGATATCTTGGATATTATATTGTTATTTTTTTGGCACTCCTTGTTTTTAAAGTCTTACCATGCATGATGACCATTTGAAGACAATAAAACATGGAAGAGCATGGATCATGCCAATAGGGAATGAGAGCTTGGACTTTGAAACAGAGAATAATAACAAGTCCTCAGGATAAAGTAGCTGATTGGATATTCAGAGCATTGTTACTGTAGTTTATTGATGCCATTGATGTAATGTGTTGGCCAACATTACATCAATCTATGAGGTTATTATGAATGGAGTAAATTGGTCAATCCACAAGGGAGAGACTACGCAATGGGAGCTGGAATGATTGTAGTCCAAGATTGGTTCAAAATTCCCTGTCCAAAGACTCCTTTACTCAATTCACACAAGCACAATAGCATTTCTACCCTGTTTATAGGCTTGAGAGGTAGTGGGAGTGTCTTTAAAAGCCTAACAGCCCTAATTATAATCCCCTCCCTTTTCTATTATACATTTTGTATCATGTAAACTACCTCAACCCCGAAATTCCAGAATTTCTGCTCTCTATTTCGTTCATCATACTCAAAAGAATATATAGGGGAGGCAGCTATGAGACAATGAATGCTCAATACCACAAGACAAAATGGGAAACAAGATAACTGAAAATCTAAGAGATATTCCTAATATAATTTTTCTAATGATGATGATGAAACAGAGAATATATTCAGAACAGTAAAGGGCACGTTTATTAAGCCATATGAGAAAAGCCCTAGAACTCTCCATCAAATAGCATACCTACCCTTTTTATAGTCTTGAGAGGTAGTGGGAGCGTCTCAACAGCCTAACAACCCTAACTATAACTCTTGTTACTATATATTTGTATCCTATTAAAGGTCTACTTAATCATTCCTTTTGTGGAAACAATAGAATCTCTTGTTGCGGTGCATGATTTTCTTATAGGACCTTGCCTTTAATATGCAGTGAAATAGAAGGACTTTTTTGCTTTTTAATTATCATAGGAGACTCTAAGGAGTAAATAGTTGTTCATTGGAAGATCTTGTTGATAATTTTATTTTTAATCGTTGTAATTATTGATTAGGGCTGGCTTGGAAAGGTGATTTTTTATTGCACACTCGCTTTCTTTAGATATCTGGTCATAGTGGGAAATAAATTGATAGCAATCGAGGGTAATTGATCTAAACTCTAAAATTTTCAGGCCTATTGTTAGATTTAGTTACTGGTAGTGTTGTTTGCATGAAGCAGTGTGCTCTTTGGATTTCATAAAAAAGTATGTTTGTGTATGTCTATGTAATCCTCATATTCATATATATTGTTAAAATCTCTGTCAATTTACTCAATTGAATTTGGTTCCATAAATAATACGGGCGGGATTTAAGTTTTCTCTAGTTTTATTACTATGTTCTTGAAAGGTAAGTCATTGATTTGCTTCATGCAAAAAAGTGTCCTTTATTGAGTGTTGTGTTGAGATCAAACAAATTCGATGTTTGTAAGATTCAGTACTCTTTTCATCAAGGTGCTTATCTATTAACTATTTGATAGATGGTATTAATAAGTGTTTCTAATTGGGAATAAGAGTTTTTTTTTTTTTGGTACTTGTATTTTGGCTTCAGGGCAGAAGTTAATCCATACCCTTGGTAGCCATATGCTTTTTTGTTTGAACGTTTAGTTATGTTGAACTTCTTCATCCTATATGCTTGCATATTGAGTTGTTAAGTCATTTGTTTATTTACGTATCTTTGAATTATTTACATTGACCGTTTAAGCAATTTACTTGTTTTAAGTTTTCTCCCTTTTGTTTTCTACTGGTTTTACACCAAACTGGTATCCAAGCATGCTAGTCCATGCGCCAACCAGATAATCATATTCTTGAAAATTTTTTATTTTTAAGTTTTTTTGGGGTTATGCTGAACTTTTGCAGCCTAGGTGCCTGGATATAGGATTGCCAGGTCATTGTTTTATTCCCCTGTCTATTATTGACATTGATTATACAGCCACATGCTTTGTTTTCAGATATTTGTTGTTTTTGTTTGTGTGCAGTAGACGTAACTATTTCCCTGATCTATTGAGACACTAAATTCATAATACCCTTCAGCATGTTGGCTCTTATCTTAATCTAGAAGAGACCGAACGAAATGTAATGGGTAAATAATGAAACAGCAGCAGCAGCAACAAGAAGTCTTAGCTACTATGTGGGGTCGGTGACATGGATATGAGGCCATACTACAATTTCACATGTGAATTCCAAAACATAATAGAAGTCTTTCCTTTTGTTTATCCCTATTTCTGACAAACTCCTGCAAAATTGAAAGAAGAAAATTCTTAAATCCACAATTCACTTCACCTCTCAGTCAGCCCTTGTCTTCTTTGATTTTTTCCCTTCTTGTATAGGCATCGACAGTAATGTTATTGTGTGAATAATTTTTGTTTTCAATACAACCAACTGGAGGTACTATTTTTTGTTATGGAGTTGTTGAATTTTATCATGTGCATTGTGGTAGTTTAGTTTTGGCATTATTGGCAAGTATTTCAGTGTTGGTTTGTCATCTTTGCTATCAACCGAACCTGGCATGTTTTAATTCTAATTCTTGACTACATTTGGTCTTATTTTTAATATTACATGTTTTGTTAAGGAGATAAACATTCTGTTATATGGTTTTACAGTCTTTCCAGCATAAAAGCTTTTGGATGCTGCGGGATGCAGGATGCCTAGCTGATGAAAATATGGGATATGAGAATTCTTCCAGAATTGAACCAAAGCGTGGTCATCAATGGTTTGTGGAAACAGGTGAACCAGAAATTATCAGCAACAATAAGAAGCAAGCTGTTGAAGCTGTTGGTGGCAAGCCAGTTTCAGGGGCTTCACATTTGGATGTATCTCCTTGGGACCACAATTCTGGGTTTCACACAGTTACAGGTCAATTTTCTGACCGTCTTTTTGGATCTGAGCCTGTAAGGACTTTCAATTTGGTTGATAAGAACATGCCATCAATGGGAAGTGGAAATCTGAATATGGGAAGGAAGGATTTTGAGAACAACTATGGAAATGATCCATCAGTGGGGCTGTCAATGTCTCATACTATCGAGGACCCTTTATCTTGTATCAATTTCGGTGGTATCAGAAAAGTTAAAGTTAATCAAGTTAGAGATACTAACAATTACATGTCTGCATCTATGGGGCACTCCTATAGTAGGGCAGATAATAATGCAATTTCGATGGTTGCTGACTACAATAAGAATGATAGTAATATATCATTAGGTCAGACTTACAACAGCGTAAATGAGAATATCATCTCTGGGGGTACTGCAATAACGAGGGCTGATGACAATCTTGGTTCAATGGGTCATGAATTCAATAAAGATGGAAACTTTTTGATGATGGGCCACACTTATGGCAAGGGAGATGAAAGCGTCTTATCAATGGGTCAGCCCTTTGACAGGGGAGATGGAAATTTCATATCAATAGGTCAGTCATATGAAAAGGAAGATGGCAATTTGATATCACTGGGCAACTCATATAACAAGGGGCATGAAAACTGCATGCCAATGGGCCCGAGCTACAGTAAATCAGGAGAAAATTTCATTTCAATTGCTCCTTCCTATGACAAGGGAATTGATCATATCATGCCAGTGGGGCCTACATTTGACAAGGTGGATTCAAACATGGTATCAACAAACCCTTCATATGATAAAGGAGATTCCAACTCTTTGACGGTGGGTCACAACTATAATAAGAATGAGGGCTGTACCATAACTTTTGGGGGCTTTAATGATGATCCAGAGCCAAATCCCTCAGGTGGGATCATTAGTGGCTATGATCTGTTGATGGGCAACCAGAACTCAGCTCATGGTTTGGATGGCCAGAAGGATCTAGTTGACTCAAACCCTGAACTGGTTGTAAATAGCAATCCAAAATCTAATTCTAAAACTGATAATGTCATTAAGAGTAAGGAACCGAAGGCAAGGAAGGTTCCTTCCAATAACTTCCCTTCAAATGTCAAAAGTCTGTTATCAACTGGAATTTTCGATGGTGTTCCTGTAAAGTATGTTTCTTGGTCACGGGAGGTAAAAAGTCTTAGTTTTTTATCTTGCTTCATTTCTGTGCTGCTGCTGTTTCTGTAAATTATGGTCCTCTGTAAAGCATTTCTACTCTAAATGGGTTTCATATTCTGCTTGGTAGAAACATCTTAAAGGAGTTATAAAAGGGACAGGGTATTTGTGCTCCTGTAATGAATGCAAGGAGTCCAAGGTAAGCTTCTAGGGATCATTTTACTGTTTACTCCACATGGTCCAGATGATATTGTCATAAATGGGTTTATGTCATCCAGGCTCTTAACGCATACGAGTTTGAGCGTCATGCGGGTGCCAAGACCAAGCACCCAAACAATCACATTTACTTTGAGAATGGGAAAACCATCTATGCTGCTGTTCAAGAGCTGAAGAACACTCCTCAGGAGATGCTTTTTGATGCAATTCAAACTGTTACTGGATCTACCATCAACCAAAAGAATTTCCGAGTCTGGAAAGGTATCGAAGGTTTTTTTTTTAAGTTTGCTTTTGGGTTTAGAACACTATTAGGGGAGTTAGGGAACACTTCTCATAAATCATTTGTCTCACGTATTTATCTTATGAAGCACAAAATCAA
The DNA here is from genome assembly GCA_037074615.1 of Leucaena leucocephala. Lineage (NCBI taxonomy): Eukaryota > Viridiplantae > Streptophyta > Magnoliopsida > Fabales > Fabaceae > Leucaena > Leucaena leucocephala. The sequence continues at coordinate 4,622,828 of CM073561.1, read as the reverse complement.
TTTTCTACAGCTAATCCAAACTAGCACATATGATGAATTCGATATTCTTGCTTTGATTATGTTCTCATGTTCCTATATTTGCTTTGATTATCAGCTTCATACCAAGCTGCTACTCGGGAACTTCAACGCATATATGGAAAAGATGAAGTGGTCATCCCAACTTAAAGTTGGTTTCTGCTTCTCAAAGAAGTTCAGAACAATGGTAGTTATGTGATCTGTTCATAGTGCACAGGAACTTAGCGGTTATTTTGGACCTTATATCTCCATGAAAAATATCAAGTTTAAGCTGATGCATTCTTGTAGGATTTTACCTTCTACTTTTGGTAATGAAAGATCATATTTAAGGTTTTTGTTTCTTTCCTTGGTGCAAAGCAGCCACATTACTTGATATAATTTTCCTGAATTAGTTTAGGTTCTTAGAGAAGTTTTGAAACTTTTAATCAACTCTTGGTAATTATGATTTTATATTTTCAACAAAAATGGTATACCAAAGAGTCAAATTAGTGAGTTCTAATAGGATAATCATTCTATTTCAAAATGATTTAGAACACAACTAAATGGGGTACCGTGAAGTTTTGAAAATCCATTATATTTTTATTATCAATTTGTGGACTGTATCTTTTTATAGATTTTATATTTTGTGAATATATTTATAGAGTATGAGATCACATATTATGATTTATGATGAATATTGTGGTCATTTAGTTAATTTTATATTTTATATATATATGGAGTTATTTTAAATGTCTAATATGATACGGTGCATGAAATCAGTGTACTGGCCAATGAAATCTGACTGCTTAAATATGACAAATCTTTTACCCATTTCTATGAATTATTAAATATTTTCCTGTAATTTTCTCTTAACATTCTAAACTTTAAAATTTAATCATCATTAGTATTATTATATGTATGGTATCACTTTGTTACCCAAAAAGATTCCAAGGATGGTCCCAATCAATTCCATTTTCTCAATCATTCCTCAGTTGTGATTTTGTATTAGTATTAAATGTATGATTTTAAGCTATTTTATTTTTAAATTTATAATTTTTTTAAATTATATTTAGTTTTTTGACCAAAACAAAGTATCTTTGTTGATTATACATGTTAAAGTGAGTTTTCTTCAATAGTGTAGTTTCTAATGTAAATGATATAACGAGGGGGTATTTTTTTTTAAAAACAATTTAACACATTTTATATTAATAACTAATTTAAGTAATTTTTTTAATATATAAAAATTAGTTATTTAGTTATATAGAGTATTAAATATTTTCTCATTATTTTGTAATTTTTCTAAATAAAAATTTAATAATTGTACTATTTTATATATATATATATATATATATATATATATATGGTGTCACTCTTGCCATGAAAATGATTCCAAGGATTGTCTGACTCAATTTCCTTTCTTCAATTTGGCCAAAAGAAAACAACCTTTCTTCAATTGTATGTGCATATGCGCGCGTGACATAGAGAAAAGATAACTCAACAATATCCTAGCACTCTAAGGGTGTGGTTGGCTCAAGGAGGGGAAGAAATCTGAAGGATTTTAATAAAGAAAAAGGGAAAAAAAGAAATTTTATTATTACTTGTTTGGATTAATATTTAGGGAAGGGAGTGGAAGAATTTTCATATTACCTTATTTGATTCAAGAGGGAGGAGAGGGAAAATACTTTTATATAGACAAATTTATCTTATATTATTTTATAGAATATTTTAATAAAATATAATATAGGGATAATATTGAGGTATTAAAAAAGTTATGAGTATATTAATATTATAAAATAATAAAAATACACCTTCCCTCCAAATTCTTCCAATTTTAGAGGGGAGGTAAAGTTTTCCTTTCCCTCCTAAATGTTTTGATTAGCCAAATAAGAGGAGAAGAGTAAAATCCCTCCCTTCCTCTTCCCTTCTCCTCAAATTGTCCATAACAAACCAACTCTAAAAGTTTAACTTATCTTGAAATCGATCTTTAGTAGAAAGCGAACAAAGCTTATCCTCATTTGTCACTAAATGTGGTGTGCTTCATACAAATAATTTTACATGTTATTGAAACCGTTCTCTCCACTTTAAACGATCAAAGCTCCTTCTTTACATGGGTTTGGCATAAGGTACAGTTTGTGGTGCTTATAAATTCTAAAGAGGCCTTTAATCTTTCTTCACACAACATGTGATGATTACAATCCCTTTACTTTTAGATTTAGATTACTCTCTCAATTGCATTTTAGATAACTTGTCAACTCAATCTCCACAATAATTTACACGAAGCTCTCAATATAGTGAGATTAATCATGTGTAAACTAATGGCATATTTGGTTCAATTCCATACATCAAGATATTATCTTATGCTATATGTTGATTCAGAGTATTTGGTTGACATAGTGATGTAATTAATGTAATTCTAATTACAAGATATTATTCATCTGATTTTTAATATAAGAATTAATTTGTATTAGGTTTTATATTAAAAATATGGTGAATATAATAAATTAAAGAATCTCCATTACATAATTTTGACAGTGCGATTAGATTCAAGCTCATGTGAATGAATGTATATACATTTATATCCTTAATGAATTATTGATATTTAAACATTTATATAGTCTATTCAAGAAGAAATCCCTAAGTGCATGCTTTTTGCGGACGATATAGTTCTTGTGGCGGAGTCAAGAGAAGAGATTAATTTTAAACTTGAGTTATGGAGAAGTACTTTAGAGTCGAAGGGTTTTCATCTGAGTAGAAGTAAGACGGAATATATGCATTGTAACTTTGATAAGAGACAAGTTAGAAGTAACTTGGAGGTCAGATTGGGAAATCAAGTTATTCCACAAATAGATAAGTTCAAATATTTGGGATCAATAATACAGAAGGACGGTGAAATTTTGGAGGATGTTAATCATAGAATTCAGGCCGGGTGGTTTAAATGGAGAAAGGCTACTGGGGTTATATGTGATCGGAAAGTACCAGATAAAGTAAAAGGAAAGTTTTATCGCACTGCTATAAGACCAGCAATACTTTATGGAAGTGAATGCTGGGCTTTAAAAGGACAGCAAGAGCGTAAAGTTGGGGTAGCTGAGATGAGGATGCTGAGATGGATGTGTGAGCATACAAGAAAAGATAAGATTCGTAATGAACATATACGGGGAAGAGTTGGAGTGGCACCTATTGAAGAGAAAATAGTAGAGAACCGTCTTAGGTGGTTTGGACACGTACAAAGAAGGCCAAGGGATGCGCCGGTGAAGAGGGTGGATCAAATAGTATGGACACCGGTTAAAAGGGGTAGAGGAAGGCCAAAGAGAACGCTCAAAGAGGTCATTGAACGGGATCTCCTGGTCAATAACCTATCTAAGGATTTAGTTTTCGATAGAGCACAATGGCGTCGTATGATCCATGTAGCCGACCCCATTTAATGGGATAAGGCTTGTTGTTGTTGTTGTATATAGTCTACTTTTGGTCTTAATAGAGTTAAAAAGATTGTTTCGTATTTTTTATAGATAAATTATAATTTCCTTCCATAATTCCTTAATGACATACCAATTAAATAAATACTCTGTAATCATTAATCCATTTAAATTGGTCGAGTAGTTTCATCATGATGCCTATGACACGAACAAACAATAAGAAATGACTTTTGTCTACCTAATAGAAAACAAAATTAAACAATAATAATAACAAAAATATATTGTCGAATAATGACTTAAGTATAATAAATAAGACATATTTTATTGACTATTCATACATATTCTTTTTGGCAACACATTACATTATCCATCCATATTACATGTCAACGATTTATTGAAAATGTTCGCCAAAAGAATTTATTGAAAGAACACAATAAAATATGAAAAAAGTGGGGAAAATTTCAATATCTTCATCATCATAAGCATAACCTTAAGCAAATGTCTACCCCAAGCTATTCATTCAGCTTACAAAACGTTTTCCCCTTAATTTGCTGGCCACATTTCAACCATTGATTCATAAATGATTATTGTTCAAGTGAAGATGTGTTTATAATGAATGAGAGCTTATTTTCTCAGTATGGGAAGTTAATGGGTTGACGCTGGACGGCTTTCTGAACAATCTCAGCTTGCTCCTTCAGATGAACCTTGTAGAAGCCGGTGGCGGTGGCAGCCGATGGCATACGGCCGACGTATTTGACATCCTCATACCCTCCCCGGCCTTCGGCCTTCAAGGCGGTTACAAGTCGGGGTAGAATGTAGGTGTAAGCACCCATGTTCATTGGCTCTTCTTGACACCAAACAACCTCAGCATCTAGCAGTAGAGAGAAATAAAGCAATGAGAATCCATTTAGATGCAGAATATGTATGTATGTATGTATGTATGTATGTATGTATGTATGTATGTATGTATGTATGTATGTATGTATGTATGTATGTATGTATGTATGTATGTATGTATGTATGTATGTATGTATGTATGTATGTATGTATGTATGTATGTATGTATGTATGTATGTATGTATGTATGTATGTATGTATGTATGTATGTATGTATGTATGTATGGTTAATGAATGAAAATAGAGTACTTACTGGGATATCGTTTGAGCTCTCGTTGGATAAGGTTAAAAGGGAAAGGACAAAGCTGTTCCACCCTACATATGGCAACATCTCTTGCTTCTGCCTTCTTCCTTTCTTCATCAAGTTCATAATATATCTGTATTTTTGTAAATGATTGAGATATATTAATCAGCATCTCATTAGGAATATACCATATGTGACACGTCATATTTATTATAACATCCACCAGATGAGTAAAATAGAGATATCAATATAGGAATGCATCAATAATAAAGCAAGCTGCATGGTTTATTCTTCAAACTTTATGCAATGCCTAGGAAAATGCGTTTAAATGTTTATAGAGTGTATAACAAGTTGCACTATTTAGTAGTCCTATAAGATCAATAATGTTATATATAATAGTGAATGTTAGGTTTTAAAAGGATGGTAAGAGCATCAAGTTGGGATAGTAAAGATGATGATATTAAAATGGATATGTGATTATATAAAAAAAAAAGATAAGATTTATAATAAATATATATTAGAAAAAATTGGTGTAGTATCTGTTGAAGAAAAATATATATAAAATAATTTAAAGTGATTTAGACATATACAAATAATTAGACTATTAGAGGTGTTGATGAGAATGGTAGATCGTAAGGGAAAATCGAATAAAACACTCAATGAATTTATTTAATAAATCTTTGGGTGAACAATATATTTAAAAACTTAGTTATTAATAGAATACATTAACGTTATGTGATCCGAATAGTCGACCTTATCTAGTAAGATAATGTTCGTTGTTGTTTTATAGAAAGTTATATTACCTCCTATCTTTAATATAAGAGGTAGATAACTAATTTAAATAGATTAAAGGAGTTAGTTATATTAGTTATTTATAACAAATATAATGTATTTTTTTTAAAATAGCATTTTTTATCATGATTACCTTTACGATGAAAACCCCTAAATGTATATAATCAATAAGGATACTTTAGAAAAAAATTACTCTTTTAGTCTTTAATACATGACCTAATTGATGGATAATTTTAATCCTAAATATAAGATTAATTTTTTATATTTATTAACTTTTTTTCAAAGTATCCTTATTGATACTTGTTAAATAATAATTAAGAGAGAGAGGGAGTTAAGGAAAATAGTTATAATGCTATAGTAACTAATCTAACTTTTTTAATATAATTAAATTAACTAAATATACCCTATATTAAATATCAAGATCATAGGAGTATAAATTTGGAGGGACGTGTTATATTTATGACCAAATTTAAGTTAGGGATTACTATTTATAAGTCATAACTCATAAAAAGAAGGCTACATAATTGATTGAAATGAAAGGGACAGACCTTGCCGGAGCAGAGGACGAGACGTCGAATAGCGGGCTCGTGGTTGGAGTGATCATGGCTATCTTTGATGAGACGCTTGAATCTGGTTCCTTGCTTATCAAAACCAGGGTGTCCTTCAACATCGTCCAACTCCGATAAGTTGGATTTGCAATCTTTATGTCGAAGCAAGTTCTTTGGTGACATTACTATCAGTGGTTTCCTGAATTCTCTGTGTATCTGCAACAACAACACTAATGAGTGGTGAAAGAAGAAGATAGAAAGATTACATGTACAAGTCATCAGTTTGATTAGAATGACCTGGCGACGAAGAAGGTGAAAGAAATTAGCAGGAGTAGTGACGTTGGCGACCTGCCAATTACAATTCTGAATCTGTTTTCTCAGTGTGGCATCCATTTCTGGTATTACATTTGGATTGTCATCCGCCATCTGTCATATCAACTTAATTACTTCATCAAACAATCGAGTGATTATACTCTTCAGTACTAAATATACTAAATGGAAAAGCTAATTAACTGATTTAAATAAATTAAAAATAAATTAATTAATTATAATAAATCTAATTTTATCTCTCTAAAATATTGTAACATTAGACTATATATTAATATATAAAAGTGACTCGCTACACAAGGCTTATATTAGATATGATTTAAGGATGAATAGATGTATGCAGCTTTATCTTTGCACACAAAGAGATTATTTTTAATATTTAAACTCGTGATCTACAGGTCATATGTCAATAATCTTACTGTTGTGTCAAGCCTTATTCTCCCCATACTCCCACTTAGTAGAAGCTTACATATCAGTCTATAAGTTAAATAAATTAATTTGAGAAAGAAAATGATAAATATAAAAAATAAAATGAATTTAGTTCTTATAATTAAAAAAGTAATCCTCTAACTAAGTACAGGAGGAGGGGTAATATATGTGTACATGTGTATATAAATACCTGAAGATAGCGTTCTAATTTTCCACTAGAATGCTCTGGACCTTGACCATCATAACCATGAGGAAGAAGAACCACGAGACCAGTCTGACGGAGCCACTTAGCTTCACCAGAACTCAAGAAGTTATCAAATATAACCTGAGCTCCATTAGCAAAGTCACCAAACTGAGCCTCCCAAATTACCAGACAATTAGGGTTTTCCATTGAGTATCCCATCTCAAACCCTAACACACCAAACTCCGAAAGCGAACTGTTACTAACAGTAAACATTTCCTCATTCTGGTTCGCTATTACATGATCAAGAGGGCAATATTTTTGTCCAGTTTCTTGATCATGAATCACTGCATGGCGATGACTGAACGTTCCTCTTTCAACGTCTTGGCCACTCAATCGAACATGGTTGCCTTCAACTAGTAATGTTGCAAATGCAAGAGCTTCTGCAAATCCCCAGTCGATTCCTTCGCCGGTTTCGATCATTTGTGCTCGTGTTTCGTAGATCTTCTTCACTGCTCTGTGAGATATGAAGCTTTCTGGTAATACTGTGATTGCTTTCCCTACAGTTTTCAATATCTCTGGATTAACACTGCATTTGAATGAAAACACAACTCCCTTTAGATTCACAAGTTATGAGCATGGTAACTCACTTTATATTCTGCCTATAGGACACAAAATGTGTTTAATTGGACTAAAATTGAATTTAGTTACCACATATAGGTTGAGATCCTGTGTGGTGCGCATGGTACGTAGGTCCTACATGTCAGTGTGGCCCTCCCAACCCCTGAGGTTTTTGTTTGGCATGGCGTTTAGAAGCTGAAAAGTCATGTTGAAAAGCTAGAAGTTTTGAAGTCCCAAAATGTTGTTTGGTTTAGTAGTATTTCGTTAAAATGAGTTTTTGGACAAAGCTGGTTTTTGGGGCTTTTGTTAGATTTTGACTTTTGTTGGATTTGAATTTTCTCAAAAATGACTTTTAATGTATAATTCAAACAAATTTTTATAAATTGACTTTAGTTTTTATAAAAATATTTTAAATAAATTATATTATATTAATTGGATTTTACTCTAATTTCAATTTTCAAAATATAATTAGAACAAAAGTCACCGAGAAGCCATAATTAAGTCACTATCACTGTGCGAGAAAAGAGAGACTTGTGTTTTGATTCTCTCTAGATGGACTCTCTCTGGATATACATACCCGGTGTTTCTGATACGAGAAAGCTGCTCAGGGGACTTGAAACCAGACCAATGAGATGAAAGCCAATCTCTTCTTTTTGAAACAGCATCCTTACTTGCCAAAAATTCTTCATTCAATATTGAAGTCACCTTATTGTGTAACTTGTCTATGCTTTCTTGTGTCACTTCCCCTAATTCAAGAAGCTTCTTCTCATATATTGCCAGCGATGATGGGTGGCTTCGGATCACCTACATGTAGCTCAAAATAATTCAACACATCTTATTAAAACTTGTAGAAAAATAGTACTCGCATGTCTTTAATATAAGAATTAACTGATTAATTTATGTATATTAAGAAAGCAAAGATAAATAAGTTAATTATGACCAAACTCAAAACTTTAAGATGAATTTATACTTCTTAATTTATTCAAATCAGTTAAAGTTCTTATATTACTTATAATTAATTATTTATTTATCCTTCTTAATTTACTCAAATTAATTAACTAGCTTTTATATTTAGGATAAGTGAGAGTAAGCTTTAAAAAAGTTACTAATATAGTTTAAGAAAGTTATACTTAAGTGACCTGGCAATTAACTTTCCTAGCTAGAATCTTATTGAAGATTTGTTTTTGCATTTATGAGTAGTTAAAACTTTAAAGATCTTTAAAATGCACTCCTCTGTTTCTAAATATAAGAGTTAGTTGACTAATTTGGGTAAATTAAAAATATATAATATAAATTTATATTGATATGTTAGATTTAATTATAATTAACTGATTTATTTGACTTTTTTAATTTTTCTAAATAATTTAACTAGCTTTTATATGTAGGATTAGAGGAATAATTTTTGTCTTTACAAGTAATATTCTCCTAAATTTTCCAAAAGAATTATGCCAGAATGAAACAAAATAAAATGCAATTTTGAGCCAAAAAAAATGCATGCCTCAACTATTTAATGATCTATAGAATTTCATAAATACCCAATCACTCCATAAGACTCAGACACAAACACACAGAGAGACATATATGACTCAATAATATCTTGGTCTTAAATATTTAATGATCTATAGAATTTCATAAATACCCACCAGCCCCCATTACTTACATGCTTTATTTAGGATCTCATGATCAGTGATGAATTCAAAATTTCTGCACTTTTTAAGAACCAAGTAGTTAAAATTGTAGTATTATAAAAGGGTAAAGGACATTATAAAGACCCATGAAATCAGCATATGATAAATTGTTTCCTCAAAATACCTTATTTTCATTGCAATTCCCAGAGACTTATTTGACATTAAGTTTTCTTGTCAAATGATGATTTTGCCATGGTATATTAAGAAAGAAAAAAAACCCTGCTATAGAACCTGAATTTCAAACAACTCTTTCAGATCTGCAATGAGAATAAGGCATTTCTAAGGACAAATTTGTCATATGCTGATTCTGTAGGTAGTTTAAGGTACTACATAGTTAAAACATGATCTTTCAAGATAACACATAATCTAACGTGTGTGTGTGGGCTAACCTTGTACATCTTAGGCTGAGTGAAAGATGGTTCATCAATTTCATTGTGACCAAATCGTCTGTAGCAAACTAAATCAACAACAACATCTGAATGAAAAGTCTGACGCCACTCAGCTGCAAGTTCACAAGCATGCACAACAGCTTCAACATCATCACCATTAACATGAAATATTGGAGCATCCACAGCCTTAGCTACATCTGTACAATACTTTGAAGATCTTCCACAACTCGGGTCCGTCGTAAACGCGACCTGATTATTAAAGACAACGTGAATAGTTCCTCCGGTCGTATAATTTGGAAGTGCACTCATATGGAAAGTTTCATAAACAACCCCTTGTCCTGCAAAACTTCCATCTCCATGAATTAAAATCCCCATGTTCTTGCTTCTTTCTGATGAATCATTTGAGAAATATTGTTTTGCTCTTGTTTTTCCTAGAACTACTGGGTTTACTGCTTCTAAGTGGCTAGGGTTTGCTACTAATGATAAATGGATTCTTTTTCCTCCCCTTGTTGGACGATCATATGATGTTCCTAAGTGATATTTTACTTCACCGGTTCCGGTGTAACATTCTACTTCGTCTTCCGGTTGTCCCCCGCTGAATTCGTTGAATATCTGACGGATTGGCTTGCGAACTACGTTACCGAGGACGTTTAGTCTTGCTCGGTGTGCCATTCCAATTACGATGCTTTCTACGCCGAGACCGGCGGCCCGGTCGAACATCTCCTTCATTCCTGGGATTAGGGTTTCGCCTCCTTCGAGTCCGAACCTCTTCGCCGATGTCCACTTTGTCGCCAGGAAGTTCTCGAAGAGCGTGCTCCAGGCGAGTCGGTCGAGGATGACCTCACGGCGGTCACGGCTGAATTGCGTCGCCGACGGAGTCTCGATCTTGTCCCTTATCCAGTTACATTTCTCTCTATCTGATATGTGCATGTATTCATACCCTATGCTTCCACAGTATGCTTGTTCAAGTCTTGTTAAGATGCCTCTTAGGTTTGAACTGGTCGGTTTTCCGACAAGAATCCCGACATGTTCCAGACACCGAGGAAGAATTCTCTGTCCAGATCTGATTCAGTGAAGCCATAAATTGAAGGGTCTAATTCACTTGGGACTTCTGGTTTCACTAACCCTAATGGGTCTATGTTTGCTTTCATGTGTCCAACAACTTGATATGATCTTACCAGTAATAACAAACGCATGCTTTCTTGAATTGTTTGGCCGGAAATCCCCGGCGAAGTCGGCGCTTGTCCGACAAAGTTTCTGAAGAAATTGTCCCATGATTCATCAACACTGCTTGGATCTTCTTCCCATGCTCTTTGAAGCTCCTCTAGGTACACACTGCTTGTGCCGTCTAAGAAACTGTCGGTTTGCCGGGAAAGAGGAACGGAACGAGGTACCCGAGGACCCGTTCTGGCTGCCGACGGCTTGAAAACTGTGGTCTGAAAGAATCTGGAGGTTTGTGATGATGGAAGGAATCTTGTTGTCCTTGTCAGATAATTTGATGATCTAAGTTGAAGTCTCTTGATGATTGCTTTTGTAATGCTGAAACTACCTCTAAACCATGCCATGGTGATTGTCAGAAGATTCAACAATCTTCAAAACCTAGAATCTGACATTCCTATTATCAGAGATCAAAAAAATAAAACAAATAGATTCAGTGTAAGATTTGCTTCTAATTAATTTGGTTTAGGTGCTAGAAATGAAACAGTTGTATATTAACCAGAAATTTTCTCTCAGAATAATAATAGTAAATGAGAATTAGACATCTTAATAAAATCCAGACCCAAAAACTTAACATAGGCAATTTAATGGATTGATTGAATAAACATTGGGTCGAATCAAAATTCAGGAATTGGTATTCAAGAAATTAAATACAAATTAGAAAATGAATAATTCGTATAAAATGGAATATCTATCATCTTGCTCCAAAAATTTCAGGTTCGATTTGTTTTCAAAGAATGAAAAAAAAAAACTCGATACGAAGTAATATGATGATTTAAATTCGATTACATCAACTTGGAAAATGTAAGATCATGGAGATAGAATAATTCAAGAATAATAACGAATTACCTGAAACTGAGGGGAAAATTGCAGGTAAATTAAACCCTAATATCTGGGAAGTGATGATGAGTTTGAGTGTTTTAAGTCTTTTGGTGCTATTTCTGTGCCAACGCTTGCTCCCAGTCTTCAGGAACCAACAGATCAGATTGCTCTATCTTATTACTTTGTCTCTCTTTTTCTATAGATTAAAAATGATGGAAAATAAATTCTAATTTATTTTATAAATAATAATAATTCAATGATATTATTATAAGTTTCTAAAATTAAACAATCAAATCATATTCAGATTGAATAATGAACATCATCATTAATCATAAAAAGAATCTAAAAATTATTATTTACATATATAGTGAAACGCAGATTCTATTTTCCCTTATAACAGTAGGAGGTCATATTTGATCTTTGATGTTTACATGTTTTGATAATCAAAATTCTGATAAAATAAAAGGATCTTCTTTAAAATTATTTATTATTTTATTTGTAAATAATTGATTCAATAAAATTTATTGTGAGTCTAGAAATTATCTTCGGTAAATGCAACAGAATTCATTTCATAACCATTTTTTAAAAAATATTCATTAAATGTAACTTTTATTGTATCTATGTAGGGTTCAAATATGAAATAAATGAAGATTTGGTTATATCTTTTGCTCAATGGTATTAATTTTATAGAGTAACATTTGCTCTTTTAATAGTTAAATAGATTATCTAACTTCATTATTTTACCCAAATTACTTTAATTATAAAAAAAAATAATGTGTATATATATTATAAATATAAATTAAAAATGCATAATATTTATGTCTAGAACTAGAAGTACTCACAGAGATCACAAGTGGTGCAAGGAAATCGTAACATATGTATTGATTTATTAAATAATAAAATTTTAGTATTATTTAAATTTGTTTTATACTCTATTTAAAAAGCACAAGATACTCATACTCTTTAATTTGCAGAGAATGGAGTAATATGTTAATGCATATTATTTTTCTATAAAAAATGAAAATGATAAGAATGAAAAGTATACTTTTTCAGTTAGAGCAAAATGAGCGATTATATTCCCCATAATTTCTTCATTAGTTCACACATCAAACCAGTTCTTATAAATATTCTCCCCATTTTTTATTTGTACAATTAGTTCCATTATATTCTTTTCTTATATTTACATCCCTCTCTCTTTTTTTTTCCCGTTGAAAGACCTTTAATATTCCTAATCAAATATGATCTTAGTAGTTCCATTACCCCTTAGCCTTCTCATATCTTTCAATGTTGGTGATATTGCTCGTCGTTGGCATTTAAATTAATTATTAAATTAATATCTATATAGTAGAGGGATCAATTTAGATTATATTTTTTTATGTGGAGTCAACATGAAGAGAATTTGATTTCATGTGTGAAAAGTAGAAAAGTAAATAAAAATTAAAAGCAAGAGAGTAGAAGGATATCACACTAATATGAAGAATGCCTTCAAAGGTTAATACGTGACTATCATCGTTTAATAATATTTTGAAGTTATAACAATTATATATGCTAAATTTCTAACATAGAGACCCCTAGACAACTGACATAGTCGTAACAAGCAATATACAATTATACCTAGATTTAATATATAATTATATCAAAAATAATTAGTGAAGATTCATTTACCTTGTAATAAATTAAATAATAAATAATTTATTAATCTAACATCATCAAACAATATACAATTATACCTAAATCTAGCATATAATTATATAAAAAATAATTAGTGAAGACCCATTTACCTTATGATAAATTAAATAATAAATAATTTATTCATCTAACATGGATATTTAATAGAAAGCCTTACAACTAAACATGTGAACCCAACATGAATAATTATAAGAGAAAACATAGGATATATAATAAAGAATATCAAATTATAAATTAAAATGATAAAATACAAGAGTTTAATCACAAATGTAACTTAATCGAAACCCTATGTCCAACATATATATATAAATCTTAAAATTTAAATCTAAAAAATCATAAATTTGCATATAGGAAGAAGACCAAAACATAAAATTATTTAATTTTTAACTCTAAAGCATAAGAATTTGAGCCATAACATTTCTCTCCAAGAACTTAGGAAAGGGATGAAATTGTGAAAAAGATGATTATAATAGTGGTGATTGGTGATTGTGGTTGCTTCAAGGTCATCATTTTATAGGCTTAGGTTGTAACGTTGATGTCTTCCTTGTTGATAAGTTGATTGGCTTTTCACAAGATGATGATCATCTCCATTATCCTTCCTTTAATCCAAACATAAGAGATGAGAGATAAAACAAATAAATAAAATAGGAGAAGTGTTACAAATATTGTATGTATGTATAGATGTCTATATAACTCTTAGTTTTTAGGATTCATTCTTCTCTTAATATCATAAACCTATAACTTCCCAAATGAATAACTTAAAAGGAGTTTCTTATTATTAATGACCTTATATTTATCTTTATTCTTTTGTAACCTAAGGTTTAGTTTTATAGTTGTATCCTATAAATAAAGGTCATACACAGTATTTGTACAAGTGAATATACAAGTAAAATAGAAACACCCCCTTACCTCCCATTTTAATCTCTTGTCTTGTTATTTTTTCTCTCTCTAACTTCTTTATCTTCTCTCATTTTATAATACGTTATCAGCACGATATTGCTATGAAAAATTTAAGGTATAAACTTCTTATCAATTCATGCATTATTATGTTCAATTATATACAAATGTTATTAGTTTTCTTTTTATCTAATTATTATATATAATTTATTTTCTTTATCATATGCTATGTTAATATGTTTTAATAGTATATAATATTTTCTTTTACCCTATTACCCGATATCCTCTTACCTAATTATTATGGGCAAGTTTTATTTTCTATATATTTGTTACATATTCTATTGTTATTTATTATATTATTTTTTTCTATTTATTTTAATTTTTGTTATTAGATTATATATATATGGGTTGTCTTTATCTATGTTATTCTTATACAAAATATTATGTTGTTCTTTTTTTCTTTTAATATATTGATACAATATTATGATTGATTCTCTATTTATATATATTTACATGGACAAGCATGTTGTTTACATTCCAATTCACCCTCCCCATATATTCATTAATTTATGTTTCAATTGATTTATTTATCTTCTTTGTATTATTAACATTATTATATTTTTATTATAGTTATGTAATATGTACTTATGTATATTATAAATTACTTATAGTTACTATTTATATATATTAGATTTATGTTATTTCTAATTCTATGTATTGTAACACATTATTTATATTGTTTATATTTATACATATTTCTTTATTTTATTTAATTTACTTGTCATGTTTATTTAATTTATATTATTTATTTTATTTATGTTATTCCTATTGTAGCATTATTTTCTCTGTATCATTTATGTTGTTTCTATTTTACATTATTTTTATGTTATTTATTTAATTGCTTATGTGTTACTATATATATATATATATTAAACTTATTTGTTTGTTTTTGTTTCTTTATTTATGCTGTTTATGTTTATTATTTTTTATTAAATTTATATTTATTTTTATTTTGAATATATAATGTTTATTTGATTTATATTTTTATTATCATAAACTTTCTTTTTTCCCATTAAATTTATCATAATTCTAATTATTATTATTATTTTAATTTGACCCATGACTAATCTTATTAAACTCGAGTTTACCGCTCTTAATATCTTATGAAAAAATCTTTGTGTTGGGTTTTAGATGTTGAAATTCACCTAGATACCATAAGTTTAGGAAATACTATTTTATGTAGAAATTAAGCAAGCAGCCAAGACAAGGCTAATGCTATGATTTTCCTTTACCACCATTTACATGAAGGGCTAAAAGCTTAATACCTAATAATGAAAGATTTGTTAGAATTGTGGAATAATTTACAAGAATGAAATGATCTCCAAAAGACGGTAATCTTGCCTATAGCTTGTTATAAATGGTTGCTTTTGATGCTACAAGATTTTAAATATGTATCTGAATATAATTCTACTATTTTTAAAATAAGTTATCAATTAAAATTGTGTGGTGAGCAAATAAAAGATAAGGACTTATTAGAAAAAAACTTTTTAACCTATCATGCTTTAAATGTGCTCTTGCAGCAGCAATACAGTGAGAAATATTTTAAAAAGTATTATGAACTAATCTTATGTCTTGTTGTGGCTTAATAAAATAATAAGTTATTGATGAAAAATTATGAGATTGTCCCACTGGGTCAGCTTCATTCCCTAAAATGAATGTGATTGAACATACTAATTTTCATGCCCATAGTCGCGGTCGTAGTCGTGGCAGTGGTAGGGGACATATGGCAATTACTATCATCATAGTGGTGGAAGTAACAATTATAATCTTAATACCCACCAAAAGAAAAAAAATAATGAAAGGCAAGAAAAAGATAAGTGCAGTCTCTCAAAAACTATAAAAAAAATCTATGTTATAGGTGTGGTATGAAGGGGTACTGGTCGCATACCTGTCGTACGACTAAATATCTAGCAAAGCTTTATGAATCCTCTATAAAAAAAATTCAAAGAACATGGAAGCAAATATGATTTTCCAAGATGATAATGTTGAGGCAAAATTTGCATACAAGAATGATGATACCAATGAGCTAGATAATGGACTTGATGCTTTGACACACTTATAATTAACTGATTTCTTTGAGAATCATGACTAGATAAACAAACTTGGCAGAAAAAGAATAAGATTGTTTTAATTTATATTTTATCCTAATTTAGTTTATGATTTATGTCATTTAGGTTTACTTTTTATTTTCTTGTTTTAAGAGCATTATTGCTCATAACATATTTTGATGCATTTATTTTCTTTTGTGAAGAATATTGATGTTCATTTCTCTTTTATTGGGCACAAGAATGAAGATATATGTCTAATAGATAGTGATACAATACATACCATACTCAAAGATAAAAAATATTTTTCTCATTTGACAATGAATGGTGCAAATATCAACAGGTAATACAAAATTAATTAAATGCTCTATAAGAGTAATGATAATATTACTCAAAGGACAAATTTTGTTATTAATGATGCCTTACATTCCTCTAAGTCTCAAAGAAATTTGTTAAGTTTTAAGGATATTTGACAAAATGGGTATCATATTAAGACTATAGATGAGAAAGATATTGAATATCCACATATTACAATTGTTAGACATGGAGAAAAATGTGTCCTTGAAAAAGTACCTACATTATCTTATAGTTTATACTATACAAATATTAGTATAATTGAAATAAATGCTATAGTAAATCAGAAGTTTGCTAATAAAAATACATTTATTATTTGGCATGACAGGTTAGGCCATCCCATATCAACTATGATATGAAGAATTATTAAAAATTTATATGGACATCTATTGAAGAGCTAGGAGATTCTTCAATTTAAAGAGTTTTCATGTGCTTGTTCTCAAGGCAAATTGATTACAAAACCTTCAGTAATGAAACTTAGGGTAGAATCCCCTATATTTCTATAACGTATTCAAAGAGATATATATGGACCTATTCATACATCATGTAGATTATTTAGAAATTTTATGGTTTTAATAGATTCATCTACAAGATGGTTACATGTGTGTTTGTTATCTACAAGTAATTTAGTATTTGCTAGATTGTTTGTTCAAATAATTTGATTAAGAGCACAGTTTCTACAATGTGCAATTAAGACAATTCATCTTGATAATGCGAATGAGTTTTCATCTCAAAATGTTTAATGATTATTGCATGACAACTGGAATAACAGTGGAATATATATTGCTCATGTCCACACTCAAATGATTTGGCAGAATCATTAATTAAACGCCTCCAATTGATTATTAGACCAATTTTTATGAGAACAAAACTTCCTATTTCAGTTTGAGGACATGCAATTTTACATGCAGCAGCAATTATACACATCAGACCAACAATTTATCATAAATTCTCTCCATTACATTTAGCTTTTGGTCATGAGCCAAATATTTCTCATCTTAAAATTTTGGGATATGTGGTATTTGTCCCAATTGCTCCATCACAAAGCACAAAGATAGGACCTTAGATAAGTTTAGGAACATATATTGATTATGAATCTCCTTCTATAATCAAGTATTTAGAACCATTAACGAGAGATTTGTTTACGACATATTTTGATGATTGTCATTTTAATGAGACAAATTTTCCAACATTAGGGAGAGATAACAAGCAGCTGGATAAATAAATCACATGGAAAGCATTATCGTTGTCTCATTTAGATTCTTGAACCCAACAAATATGAGCTTAAAGTTCAAAAAATAATTATTTTGCAAAATATTACAAATCAACTGCAAGCTGTATTTATTGACCCCAAAAGAATTACCAAAATTCATATTCTAGCTAAAAATGCCCCAATTAGAATTGATGTCATAGCAAGACAAGTAGCAAATGTAAATGAAACTAAACTATGCTTGAAGTATGGTAACCCAATTGGTTTCAAAGATAAAAATTATAGAAAAAAGAGAGTAAACAATTAAGATGGTCAAGTTGAGAAAGTTGATTTTATAGGAGAGACCCAGGACATAACAAATCAAAAGATCCTAGAAGAGGTCTAGGTACCTGAAAATAATGTAGAGATCTCGATAAGTTATGTCATTATAGGAAAAAGTTGGAACTGAAAAAATATAGTCATAGATGATATTTTTTCATATAATGTTGCTATTGAAAGAACTAATCAAAATGAGGATCTTGCTATTGGGTCAAACATATTTTTTAGAATTTAGATTTGAGACCCCAAACAATTGATAATTTTTAAAGTCTAGAGATTATTACAAGATCTTCTAGATTTTCTAATCAGATGAGATTTGATAATAAATTCCTATAATTAATATAGAAATTTATAAAACTGACAGAGATAAAAAAGGATTTATGTATAAGTTTTAATAGAATTTACAATAGAATTATATACCTGATAAATACTTTCTCATGAGGTTTTTGGGAATTGAGCCATAAAGGTATTGGATCTATATAGAGACCTAAAATGGTGTCCAAAAGGCCTAATAAGATATTTGAACAGTCAAATGGACCAATTTCCAGAGGAATCCAGAAAAAGTGTGAAATTACAAAAATACCCCTACGTTGCAATAATGAACAAGAGATTGATGGGGGCATTTTGGTCATTTTAGACAGGTAAAAAATGTCCAAAAAAGTATATGGGTGATCAGGTAGAGTCATTATATGCTCTGATAAAGTATAAAGAGGTGTGAAATGATAGTTATGTCCTTAGGATTAATATAGTGCAAGAAAGGGTAGTAAGGGTATTTTGGTTATTTCTCAAAGGATAGTTGGCAGATAAATCTCAGTTTAAAAATTTCAATGGTAGAAAAAACCTAAACATTGGTTTTCATGATAGAATATATATTCTAAAATATTATAAAAATTGGGAACATAAAATAGTCTGATTTTTGTGAAACTACCTAGATCAGTATCGGATTGGACTAAAATTTTTTCTATCAGTATTTCTAATTTTCTTGATCCAAACACAGCCCTAAATGATGGCATGGATGATTTCATTAACGAGGCTTCTAGGGCAAGTTTGATGGAAGGTGGATTATAAACCATTAGATTAAATAGTAACCAAACTAATTTTAGCCTTCTATTTTTACCCAAATTTTTCTATATATACCCCCACTTTCAGACCTGATTTGGAAGCTTAGAAATGTTAGGGAACCTTTGCCAAAATTTACTTTGAAGTAAGAAAGAAGCATACACCTTTGGAGCAACAAGAAATGTAACTAGTTCCTTTAATCTTTGACTTTGTTCTAGCAAATTTGTTTTTGGTTTTAAGAAGTTTTTATGGCATTTTTCCCTTGATTTGCTGCTGTACATTCTGTTCATATGTGATGGAAATATTAGTTTTATGTTATGGATAGTTTAGACAAGCTTAAACAAGCTAGAATCAGGTGGTATTAGCTTGAAAATTCAAGTATACATATAGTTAGGGTTTTGTGTTATTTGCTGTCACTGTATGAATCACTATTAATATGTTATAATTTTATGATTTTGATGCTTCCAATGGGTTTAAAGTGAAAAATTGCATGGGGATAAGGTAGAGAAACAAGTAGTGGAAGCATTGGAATCAAAATGAGAATTTTTGGAAAATAAATGAGACATTTCAGTTCTGTACAGCAGCCAAAGAAGTGGTTTGATTTTGGAAATTCTGATGTCATATTTCGATTCTACATGAAAAATTACGTGGAAGTGAACCATGAGAATTTATTTTAGAAATATAGAAGCATAAGTCATAAAGTATACAAATAATAGAATCTAGTTAGAACCTAATCTTGGAGTTGTTTTGAAGTTGAGTTGTAATTTGATGTTACTTTGTAATGGCTAGATTTTAACATTTGTGTGAAATGAAGACTATCCCAAGAAGAGTTTGTCAAGGATAACTCAAGAGGTAGCAAGAATACCTAACTATAATTTCATATTTGTTTGATTGTATGATTGTTTGTTAGTTATGATATTTGGTTGAGCTTAAGATGATACTATAATGATGATGATGATGAAGTATAAATGATTGAAACTCCTTGCAACTAATGTCATAACAATATTCATATTAGAGTTTTCTTATGTATGATTATAAAGTAGCTCCCATCTCATGATAACATGTTAGGCATTTAATCAATCATGCATTATATTATAGTTTATATGACTTGATATTGAGATTTTCATGAAATCTCATTCTTTCCATATGCATAACTATGCTATAGGTGCTGGAACCTTCCAAGGAAAAAGGGTAAATGGGAATGTTTGAAATTGTATAATAAATTATGTTAACTACTTGACACTATAGGATGATATGATGGGATGCATAGTACATTATAGTGTGTTTGTATTATGAAGTAGTAACTTTGTGATGATAATTATGATGACTTAACCAATAATTTTGGACATGATATTTGTCATGAATTTAGTTAAAATATAGAGCTTTAAATGGATACCAAGAACGCTTCAATTGGTTAAGTTTTCGATTTATTATGATTTTTCAAAGTTGAAGATAAAATCTGGAATATGATAAAATAAGCATCCAGTGAGATTCATGCGCTAATTTCACTTAGTAAATGAACGAATTTGTCACGTCCCAAAATTCAGATCGTGACCGGCACGGAATGTGTAATTTCACACTCCAAAAGCCTAAAACCTTAAATGAAATGTTTTGACCCATAAACCATATTAAATTGTATTTCATAAATCAAAACAAGTCTTATGTAGGAATCTCGGCAGGATCATCGATGTATAATCGACCTCCCGATGATCCTACAACAGACTACCAACATTCAATTTTCATAATGTTTTCCAAATCAACATAATCTTTTTTAAGGTCAATGTGGAGCTTCAGCCTTTTCAAAGTAATACAAGTTCTTAGGAAAAGCAATACATCAAAAGTAGTGTTTGTCAAAACAGCGCTTCGGATCGACGGTGAGGCTCTTTACTGCTCAGCGGGAAGATTAGGGTCACCTGCACTATCTGAAGCCAAAAATAATCTACTCGTGAATAACGTCCCAAAACATGATAAAAAAAATACGGGAATCAATAATGTATAATTATGCTAAAAATGTATTTCATAATATTTCATAATTTGATGCAAACCTTTCCGTAACCACTTTCTTTCAGGGAAACAACAATATGAAACTTCCATTTCAAATCAACCGTTTAAAACAATTCTTTCAAAATCATAATCTTTTCATAGGACTCTAACAGAACGAGAACAGACGTTGACACACAATCCATGAGGGTAAATAACCAATCTAGTAGCTCAAGGCCACTAGCCGTCGCGAGTACGAGACCCACGTAATAATCTGGTGGCTCGAGGCCACAATTTGTTGTGAGTACGAGACCCACGTATATCCGTCATGAGTACAAGACCCACGTATATCTGTCGAGCTCGGGTAACCAAGATGCACTAAGGGCTAACAGTACTACTGTTAGCAACCAGCGTTCTGTATTCCATCCTAAAACGTTTTCATCATGCGTGGGGTTTATTTCACATGAAATAATCTCAATCGTTTCAATGCCATAACCGTTGGTAAAAACCACTTTGAATCTCAAAAACCCCAGCATGTATATTTAAAATCAAGTTATTGTAAAATCATATGAAATTCGCATAAGAATATATTTCATGAATAACATCAGTTCAATGCAACTTTTGCCAAACTCTTTTCAAAAAGCTTATTCATCCATTTTCATGCATAATCATAATTCTTTTGTAAACCAATCGAAATAAAAATCATTTCTAACAATTTAAACCATACTTTCATAAAATTTGCCTTTTGAAATACATATGTGAAATTCATCATTTGAAATGACAATGCATTTGAAAATATAAATTTTAGGGAACATTATTCACTCACCTGCTACGCTCCTAAACAGCTACTCTTTTCAGCCCAACCACTTCGAATACTTTCACTTCTCAATCCTCTAACATCCCAAAATAACAGGTCAACCTTCTAGGTATACTCTTAACGGAAATCAATCATTCTAAATTTACTATCAATCAGAGACATCCCCATTGGCCACGATTAATTTGATTAAAACACTAAGTTATTTCCAATAAATCCTTAAACAGGATCTTAACACAGATTTAAAACCTTCCTCATTACAACCATTTAAAATTTCAAAATCTCAATTAGCTTACAAGTCCTTCCATTTATCATAACACTCGGACCACAACAATTTGCCAAAACAGCAGCATATACCCATGTATGTGTACTTACATATATACCAAAGAAAATGATCAGGGCCTTATATTCTAATTCTTTTTCCTTCCTGCCGCCACCCCCAAGCATATATATTCCCAACGCAAGCAAACACAGCAACCATAGCAGCATAGGTATATGAACATACATATATACATTTTCTCAATAAACACCTTAGAACTATCAACCATCGCCACATCACACACATACCCAGGTATATATCTCCACAGCCTAGCAAACATAATGTATATATATATACAATTGTTTCCAACAGCAGCAAAAATCATTTCTTGGAACAACAACCTTAACAGAACAATGGCCTTATACATACATACACAACGCACCAAACAAGCCCTACATACATATACCAAAACCAAACCAGTGACCATCATCACCGTTGGCACATGCAAATCTGTTTCCTTTACTACTACTAAGCACATACCTATCTGCCACCAGAAGAAATTCTCAGCCAACACAGCAGGGGACAATGAATTGCTTAGTACTCAGAACCTAGAACCCACCTACGGCCATTACAACAACCAATTCAGAGTTCTCTCCTCTGCGATTCTATAAGAGAACGAAAATAGAGGAGTACAGGGATGAAGGCATCCAGACGAGGAATGATAAATGGGGGAGAAATTGAAGTGTACTTACCTCCAAATCATCCAATTCTCGCGCAGAGATAGGGAAGGATATCTGGGACTGTAGCGACTACAGTACCAGTTCCACGCAGAGCAACGACGAGAGCCACACACAATAGTGACCCAGCACTCAAACTCCAGAACTGAGAAGCCCAACAATGATCGCCATACCACCTTGTTACCTCTCACGACCTCTCCTCCCCTTTTGATTTTCCCCCTCCTGCCCGCTCGCAGCACTTAAAGGCGAGCGGCAATCATACGATGCGCCGCTTCCAGGACAATGGCACTGCAGGGGAGGACGATAACACACTGCAACTACTGACCACAAGCCGACCCTAGCAGAAAGCTTCCAACCTGCTCACGCTGCTTCCCCGCCTGCGTCACTACTGAAATCAGAAGTCTGAAGGGGAAGGGAGTACGGTGCAGAGAAAAAGAAGGGGAGGGCAAAATAGTAATTTCCCGTGCAACTCCCGCGCCTTCAGCCACTCAGCTGCCCACGACCATCTGAAAAATTTTGCAAGGACTATAATAAATTCTTTTGTTGAATAAATTTTTTCTAATAAATTTTGAAGCCATAACAGAATTTTTCTACAAAATTTTATGAAATTAAAGATAACATCTTGAGCTTTAAATCCATAGTTAATACGTTTCATTTGGATATCTAAGCAAGGAGAAATGGATTTTTGAAAATAAGGCAAATAAACTGGAACTTTTAGATTTACCAAATCAACAGTATTTTTCAACGAATAAACTTAATTCTTTTGGACAATGAAACCTTATTTTTATATTTTTTTCATCAAAGTTCAATAAAAGATATTTCATTAGAAATTTAAATCACTCCATTTCAATTTTTCTAGGTTTAATTATAAATTTTCAAAGTTAGGTATGTATTCTAGATTACCAAATGAACAGTACTAGTGAACAATACCCGAGAAGCATTTTTTAAAAAATTCATGTTTCTAAAGCAAAGAGGTGTTTAATTGATTCAAGTTACTTCCAGTTAAGTATAATTGAGAGAGAAAATAAGGATACGATAAAGAACATATTCTTCTGTGATGGATACAATTACTTTAAGATATATAATTGTCTGACAGTGCATAAAAGACTTGATATGCATTAAATGGATGTGTTACAGCATACTTATATGGTTCTTTATATACTGAAATTTATATCAAAATTCCTAAAGGATTTAAATTTCTAGATATAAATTAATAGAAGCATATAAAAATTCTTGAGAAAATTATACAATTTATTTGCGTAAATTCTTATACGGATTAAAATAATCTGGATGAATGTAGTATAATTATCTAAGTGAATATTTGTTAAATGCAGGCTATAAAAATGACTCAATTAGCCCATATGTTTTTATAAAAAGGAATACATCTGAATTTGTCATAATTGATATCTATGTGGATAATTTGAATATAATTGGAAAAGGCAGTTGATTATTTAAAGAGAGAACTTAAAATGAAATATCTTGAAAAAATAAAATTTTGTCTCAATTTACAAATCGAGCACTTAACAAGTAAAGTTTTTATTCATCAATCAGGTTGTATTGAAAAAATATTAAAGCAATTTTATATGGAAAAAGTACATCCATTAACTACTTCAATGGTTGTAAGATCACTTGTTAAAGAAAAATATCCTTCTCGCCCTCAAGAGAAAAATGAAGAACTTCTTAGTCCGGAAGTACCATATCTTAGTGCTATAAGTGCATTAATGTATCTTGCTAATTCAACTTGACCTGATATTGTATTTGCTGTGAGTTTATTAGCAAGATTTAGTTCTTGCCCAACAAGAATACATTGGAATAGAGTTAAACATAAATTTCAGACCTTCGAGGGACAATTGATATGAGATTATTTTATTATAATGAATCTGAATCACAATTGATTTGTTATGCAAATGTAAGATTTTTATCAAATCCACATAAAGGTAGATCTCAAATATAATATTTTTTACTTGTAGATGTATAACTATATATTGGCTTTTAATAAAACAAACTTTATTAGCTCCCTCATTAAATTATGCAGAAATAATTGCAGTTCACGAGGTAAGTCGAGAATATATTTGGCTAAGGTTAGTAATCAAGTATATCCAAAGAATGAGTGGTTTGCTTCTGGAACAAGAGATTCCAACAGTATTATATGAAGATAATACAGCATGCATAGCTTAATTGAAAGGGAGATAGAACAAAATATATTTTTCTAGAATTCTTTTCACTCATGATCTTGTGAAAAATGGTGATATAGATGTTCAGCAAATTCGATAATGTGAACCTTGTAGATTTATTTATCAAGACACTACCAACTAAACCATTTAAAAAGTTAGTATATGGTATTGGAATGCGCAAATTCAAAGATATAAATTGATGATGTCATCAGGGAGAGTAAACAAATATTCGCTATACTTTTTCATTTTCAAGTTTTCTTTCCACTGGGTTTTCTTGAAAAAAAATTAATGAGGTAGCCTAAATATGTATTATGTACTCTTTTTCTTTCATTAGGTTTTTATCCTAATGAGTTTTTTTAGTAAGGTTTTAATGAGGCATAATATTTATAATGGACATCCAATGGGGAGTATTATAAATATTGCATCTATATGTGAATGACCATATAACTCTTAACTCTTGGGATTCCTTTTAGGATTCATTCTTCTCTTAATATCATAAACCTATAACCTCCCTAATGAATGATTTAAGATGAGTTTTTTGTTATTAATGCCATTATATTCATCTTTATTCCTTTATAACTTTAGTTTTAGTTTTCAATGGGTGTAACCTATAAATAGAGGCTATATACAAAGTATTTGTACAAATGAACATACAAGTAAAAGAGAAACACTCCCTTACCACCCATTTCAATATCTTATCTTGTTATTTCTTCTCCTCTCTAATTTTTTTCATCTTCTCTCGTTTTCTATCAAGATGAGGATAATTGAAATATATCTCTAAGATTAATTTAAAAGACAAGATATTAATTCAAATTGGAATTAAATTTATGATAGAATAAATTTGAACTAATATTTGAATAATCATGAGCTAGGAAAGAGGGAATTTTTTAATTTAAATTTAAGATAATGGGCCTATTTGTTAAAGGTTAAAACCATGGTTTTAAAAGTTTTTTTGGGCAAAACTTAGATTTAGAGAAATTTTAAAGCAAACAGTCATATTTGTTCAAACGGGCTTTTAGACTAAATTATAGTTTAAAACCAAAATTTCAGATAAGCTGGTCAAAGTAGCTTATGGAATAGTAAAAGAGCTTGTGAACTAACTAATTATTATATTACCCCTACTTTTTCTTACACCCCATCTCCTACTTTTTCTTACACCATCTCTCATTTCTCATACTTTTTCTTACACATTCTCTTTTTTCTTTTCTTACACTCTCTCTCCTCTTATATCTTACCTCTCTTTATTTAATACTCATACCCTTTTTCATAATTTACCAATAATAAAAGTACTTCTGGAAATGATTATCAAAACACTCATTTATTCAAACCTACTTTTTTTCCCATAAACTCTTCTCCAAAAGTCATTTTCTATAAGCTGCCCAAAAGCCCTTTTTTTCATAAAAATGTTTTTAAAATCTTATCCAAACATACACAATAAAGGGATTTGTGGGGATAGATGAAGGTATTCTCTAATTAGATATTAATATTTTCTCTTTAATATAATTAATTAATTATATTATAATTTCTACAATTATGTTATGTGTCAACCATGTAAGCAAGTGGGCCCTAATTTTTATTTAATTATTTTTTCTAATTTTTTGAAACACACAAAAGTAAAATATCTTCATGTAAACCAATTTAATTAGGAGAAATAATAAAATTACTTAAAGGGAAAGAAAATTACATTTTTAATCACTTAGTTCATATAATCAATTAAAACACAAAATAATTCCAACTATTACAATTATGCCTAATAAAAGAGATAAAACCTCTAAAATAGATATGAAGTAATATAATAACCTAAATTCTCTTCCTAGATAGACAACATTCTTTTTTGTTTAAAATATATAATTATACTTTTTTTTGGTACAATAATCTATAATTATACTTGATTATAATAAAAACACATTTTTGAGATATGTCAAGAAAACTCGAGCTAGGAATATATGTGTTGGGTCTTAATCCCCCAAATGATGGATTTGAATTGGAAAAGATGTGACTGTTTAAAAATGGATCTATTCAACCCGAGCATATGCTAATCCGCCACTTTTTTTTTTGTTTTTTTTACATTTGCTTTTTTTTCATATTTTTCCTTATACACTATTTATGTTTAGGGTAATATTAAAAAAAAAACTTCTAGATATCTATAGTGTTTTTGCCACAACTTTAAAAACAATTATTGTTGACCCTTTTATATATAATGAATTTTTCTTGTATGTAGTGCAATAGTAGTTGAAAATTGTTTCCAGTATGTCACGTGGGATTATGTTGACTGGTAAGTGTGAGATGAGATGATGGTTATGCTTATAACTAGATTAAAATTCTCCTTATTTGACCCAAAATTTATTTCATTGAAAATATCAATCATAATTATAGCTCGACATTTTTTTGTCATGCTTTTATTTATTATTTATTTTCAAAGGGTACGTTTTGCATTTATATAAACTAAATGCAGTTAATACTTCTCTTCAATATTCACAAAAGTAAATGTATAGGGTACACTTACTCAAGTTATAAATACATAATTTATTTGGGAGTTTTAATTTGATACTCTTCCAATCTATAATATATAATCTACTTAACTAATTTGATGATATTAATGAAGTTAGTTAAATTAATTAATATGATATTTTTTTTCTAAAACACTATAATAATTTTCTTTAACTCCTTTCTTCCATCCCTCACTCTTTTATTTGATTATTATTGCAGAATTATCAATAGGAGTAATTTAAAAAAAATAATAAATATAGAAAATATATCTTATATTTAAGACTAAGATTAACTCCTAAATTATGTCATATATTAAAAATAAGTAGAGTATTAAATATAAAGTTATAATCTCTCTCTTGTCGCTTATATTTAATTATTTTTTATTCATGATCATTGTTGTCAAACTTTCAAATTGACTCTGTGAATTTATAGTTTTTACAATTCTAATTTATAAAATTGTATTAACTCGTTTTTAAATTTCTACTAGCAATATATTCAGTTAAACTTGCATGTTTATTCCCCAAGTTTATTGTTTTTGCATTTCTAACTAATAAAATTGTGTTGACTCATTCTTAAAACCCGTATTAACTTTTTAAATTTAATTATATTTAACGACTTTATATATGAACTTTATAGAAATTTATTTATTGAGTATATGATAAACTATGAAAGTTGATGGATTGAATTTTATTTATTTAAATTAAATTGTTTTTATTTTTATAGTTTAATTATTTAATAATATATTTTTAGTTATTTATTGATAAAAAATAAACTCTTTCAAATTCACGATTCGAGTTTATGTCATGTCACGACTTAGTTTGACAACTTTATCTATAGTATCCCTATTTATTAGAGAAATATTTTTTACATATTAAATTATAATAATTAAATATATTTTTAGTTATTTATTGATAAAAAATAAACTCTTTCAAATTCACGATTCGAGTTTATGTCATGTCACGACTTAGTTTGACAACTTTATCTATAATATCCCTATTTATTAGAGAAATTTTTTTACATATTAAATTATAATAATTAAATATATTTTTAGTTATTTATTGATAAAAAAATAAACTCTTTCAAATTCACGATTCGAGTTTATGTCATGTCACGACTTAGTTTGACAACTTTATCTATAATACCCCTATTTATTAGAGAATTTTTTTTACATATTAAATTATAATAATTAAATGGAAGGTATATTTGAAAATGTGTCATAAATTATCTACCCTTATCATTTTAAATATACGAGTTAATAATAAATTCATAAGCGATATAAATTTGGGAAATTTAATTATTTATAAAAAATATATATTTCTTTTAAAATACGTCTCTAATAATTTACATTGGAAATTTCTCCCATTGATGGAAACTCCCTTTATATATACAATTAAAAGGGATAATTTAAAAAAATTATAGTAAATTTTAAAGATAAAATAGATTAGGGTCATGATCTTATATTTAGTACTAAAAGAAACCTCTCAATTAACTCATACATTTAGCAATAAATACATATTAATTACAACTAATCACCTTAAATAAATTTTTCCCATGAACTAATTTAAGAAGACCTTAATTGTGTTCATGACTAAAAGGCAGTGTTTAGAAAAAAAGAAAATAGAGACAAGAGACCATGGAAATAAAAATATGATGGGGGCCCACACATATATAGTTAATTTCATTCATGTTATTATAAAAATGAGAGAAAAATGAAGAAATTAGAAAGAAAATAAATAATAAAATAAAATATTGAGAGAGAAGGCAAGAGAGTATTATTTATTCATTTGTATATTCATACTTATATAAATGCTTTGTATATGACATTTATTTATAGATCTCAACTATTAAAAACTAAACATAAGGTTATAAAGGAATAAAGATGAATGTAATGGCATTAACAATAAAAAACCCTCTCAAGTAATTTATTGGGGAGGTTATGAGTTTGTGACATTAAGAGAATATAGAATCCTAAGAGGAATTCCAAGAGCTAAGAGTTATAGACATCAACAAATACATATAATATTTATAACACTCCCTCTTAGATGTCCATAACAAGTATTGTGCCTCATTAAAATCTGACTAAAAAAATCCAGTGAGACAAAAATCTAGTGAAAGAAAAATAGTACACAATACATATTGAAACTGCTTCGTTAAAAACTTTACCAACAAAATCCAGTGGGATAAAACTTTAGTTAAGGGAAAAGGAATATAATATAATCTTTACTCCACCTGATGATGATATCATATTTACTTCTCCTTATTACCACATCATGTTTATCCCCAGATGATAACATTGGTTTTTTGATGTCACTTTTTTAATAGAGGTACTATTTTCTCAAGTGGTTCATTTTTAATATTTTTTGAGTATATCTTTCTTTTAGCTGAACCATGCATGATGCATTGTCATCATATATTTTTCCAATATATCTTCTGAATATATTGAATTATCAATATACTCTTCTCTGCCTTATCCACTCAAATCTCAATTTTATTATCCATTATGTACATGCAAGAACTTAATTTTGTCAATAAAATTACAACTTATAATACCAACATAATAGGTAAATATAATAAAATAAATATATAGGACTTATGGTCTACTAAATTTAATATATTTTTATAGACAATAAAGATTATGAAATTATTAAATATTTAACTTTAGATATTTTCTTTATACGTTTCAAACATTTTAAATCCTTACAATATTATCATATAAATTTTACTATTTAATGAGCCATATACATATACTATAACAATATATATTAGACTCATATTTTATTTTCTTATACTGTCACTCTAGTAATATCTACAAAAATTATTGCCTCAACTACAGGATAATATTTCTCATCATAATCATCATTAGTTTTTGTGAAAATTTTTATTTTCACATAAATATTTTTATACTTTATATTTCAGATGTTTAGATTGCAGGTCTATAATTTTCATATATTGCAATAATATAATTATATTTTTATTGCGTCTTTGCCATTTTACTTTTCTTTTTAGCAAAATATTTTTCTATCTACTTCACATGACAGTTCTACATACAAGATCCTCATTTAACGATATTATTATCAAAATTGTTGTCAACAATTTTATCTTTTCAATTCCATTTTTCCTTTTGTGGCATAACTTATATGTGAGATATAAGTTATGTCACAAAATATAAAAGTATATTAATAGAAGTATATACTTTTATATTTCACATTAATACACTTCTATACATTAATGTGACATAATACATTTAATACACACTTTTATTAATGTGATATTAATAAATTAGCATGTCTCACTTAATACACTGTTATACTAATATATACCTCTTTAATATAATCATCTTAATTAAATGCTCAAATACACACTTAATATAATATTAATACAATTTTATTAATGTCACTTAATACACACTTTTATGAAAATTTGAAGGATTATGTCACATTAATACACTTTTATACATAAAATACACATTTTTAAAATATGTTGGTATCAATCACCGATTTAATCATAAAAAAATTAAAGGAGTAAAAATTACCTTCATGATTTCAATACCCAAAATTATATTTGATTTGCATATGCTTTCAACTCAAATTTCAAGTAACAAAACATAAAAAATATCATGTTATTATCCACATTTACATTAATCAATCATATTTATACCAAGATAAACATATATCCACAAATAATATCATGAAAATTAAAACTAATTTATCTCTCATCTTAATAAATAATTAAATTTTAATGTCACTGTCATAACGCTTGGTTTACACAATATATAAATTTTGATAATTCATAAAATTTGCTCTTAATTAGCAAATAACAGAGCCTGTAATAATTAATTTTTTTTAGATTATCCACATATTTTAGGCATGCCACAGTTTCAAATACTTTAGTTATATATGACAAGTATTTTTACACCTTAATAATTCCAATTAAATTAGAATCTCATTATATAATCTCTTCCCATTCTAATTAAATTAGAATATTTCATATATATGATGATAACTAAATAAAACATAATAAGTGTAAATAAAATATATCCAATAACTATGATATATAAGGAAATAATCACATAACCATACTTATCAACGCAAGGGCCATGATACACCAATTTATAAAAGTAATTAACTAATAAAATCAGCCCTTCATGTGTCATTATTTCCCCAACAATGATGCCAAATTTATAAACTGAAAATCTTCTAGCAAAACTAAATTCACTAAGGGGTGTATAATAAATTTATTAACATAAATATAATAGTATTTCTAGCAACATAAAATATTTACTAGGCACTCCAAAATACCTCTTGACACTTATATGTTTAACACCAATTTACATTTTAGATAATAAGCTTTAATTTATTTAATAAAAATAACAATATTAATAATGTTAATTTGAAAACCAAAATAATGCCTTTGCTAATAAACACACCGAAATATGAATTATAGTATAGCTGAAAATTTTTATTTTGGGATTTTTAGTTTTTCACAACTACTTATTTTCATCTTTAATATTCCACTGCCACAGTATTGATGTGCATTAAAATAAGAACATGTACATGTAGTGAGAGGTCTAAATCACATGACCGATCCATAAATGTCATCATTAGTGTTTATAATCACCATGGACCTCTTGATGATTTAGTACAACATCAAAACCCTAACTTTATCCATAAATATCATCAAACTCAGCCTCTATATACTTCATTAGATTCATCTCTACCACCAATTAAGATCATTATACTAGGTAGTTGTGTCGAGATATGAGTTAAACTTCAACACCGAAGTCATCTCTATTCTCCACAACTTATTGCATTGGGAATATAATTACTTTTGATATTATCTATAAATCCCTTGATCCTTTTGGTGTCATCACTAATTTTGACATTTAATTTCAATATCAAATTTATCTATATGACTTCTGGTTACATTTTAACATTTACTTTTTGTCCATATGACTTTTAGTCATATTATAACTTTTATTTTTTTATATGACTTCTAGTTATGTTCTATTGCTTTCAATAGAACATCATCATTTTTTCTAAATATTGATATTCGGGACTATATCAAAAATCTTTCAAAGCTATAAGCTCTTTTGTGTAATTAAATCTTTCAGTCATTAACCTTCAGGACTTTGATATTTGTAATAATTAATTATCAAATTGTTATAATATTTTAGTCCGTCATGTCATCTATAAGAATTACAAGATGATCTTCTATCAAAAAACTATTATCAAAAGTGATATGATTTCTGGTCATTTAATTAAAAAAGTATTATAGTTGCTGGTATTTAATAACAAAAAATTATAATATTAACATATATAGAAATAGACAAATATAAAAAAGAATAAATAAATCTATTAAAATATAATACATAAGGGTTATTGTAATATAAATAAATATAAATAATATATATATGTATATGTGTGTGTGTGTGTATTTGCGAATTATATATTAAGAACAATATAGCATAATATTTGCTATGCATATATGTAAGCGGTTATTATAATATATGTGAGTACAATAACCATTGCTATAATAATTACAAAGAAAAGACAAGAGATAATATATATATATATATATATATATATAAAGGTATGAATGACATAATAAAAGAAATGAAAATTTAAAACAATAACGTTTGGTAGGTGAGTCATTAAATATATAAGAAACAAAAAAAATAAAACAATATAATACTTCATATAAAACATAGATATATAATGCGATAAAAAAACCTAAAAAACGTTATAATAAAAGAATAATATGCTAGATAGTAAATATATATAATTAAAATTCTACTCTACATTGAATAAATGAAAGTTAATATAGAGTATTATTGTATATAACATAAAAGTATATAAATTTATAAGAAATTAATGCCTCAAATTTTTAGAGGAATTCGTGCTGATAACGTGTTATAAAAATGAGAGAAAAATTAAGAAGTTAGTGAGAAAATAAATAACAAAATAAGATATTAAGAGAGAAGATAAGAGAGTATTTTTTATTCACTTGTATATTCATACTTATACAAATGCCTTGTATATGATCTCTATTTATAGGCCTAAACTATTAAAGATTAAATATAATGTTACAAAGAATGTAATAGCATTAAAAATAAGAAATCTCTCTCAAGTAATTCATTGAGGAGGTTATAAGTTTGTGATATTAAGAAAAGATAAAATCTTAAGAGGAATCCTAAGAGTTAAAGGTTATGGACATCCACACATACATGTAATATTTATAACACATATATGTATTATATCTCTCTAAATGCATGCATGAATATAAAAAGATATTCAATCCAATACAATAAATTACATTAAAAACCAATAAAAATCTCAAGACACATTAATTGCATATCCAAATTAATAAATTAAATTTACTCGTTCATGAATTAGTAATCTATAAAAAGGGAGGTATGTGGTGTGATCTTGTTGCAATATTATAAAATCTCTTATTCTGGTTGTAGTTATACTTGTTGCAATAATGCCCAAAGGTAGTGATTCCAACCCTTTTAAAGCAAAAGTGAAAATTATTATTAAGTTATCTGAAGAGCAAGATTTGATCGTTCGTTCATTGCAAAGACAAGGATCATGATCTTGGGAAGCTAACTATTGAATTTGAGAAAATGTTTGAGTTTACTGTGCATGTAAATGCTTTTCTACCTGTTGTTTTGTACTTCTGCTCGTTTCGGTGGGATGGATTAGACAAGGCTGTTTACTTTGACATTTATAAACAGACAAGAGATTACAAATGCAATGTGTGTTCTTGGGAGATAAATGAATCTGGTCCTTGCAAAGGCGATGATTGTTATCCTTGGAATGATTCTCTTCTTGGTGGTGTTTTGTTGAATGGAACCAACATTTCTCACTTTCCTTGAAGACATATATTAAATGTAATAATCAGATATTATAGGTGACAGGAATTTATATATCTATATCTTTTTTATACTCCTATATGTGTGTTAAATTTACTTGTGCACATTCTGTGATCATCACCAAACCTAGCCTGTCTAGATTGATTTTAGATAGTCCATATTTAATATTTATATTTTAAATATTTTTTGTTTTAATATAGGCAAAATTTAAAATAAATATCCTCTTATAATTTTCACTTTACTCAAAATAAATTTATCATTGAAAAATCGTAGATTAAAAATTTTAAATCCAATCAAATTTGATTTAAACAGTTAAAATATCGTCACAATAATGACTATTTGGTGCTTATCACTATGATCAGCACAGAATGAAGATCCCAAATTTACAATAGTTTTGAAAGCATTGATATGAAATCAAGTGGCTCCCTCTGCTGTTATATATAAGTTACAATTTTTGCAATAGAACTAATTTCATTTATACTCTCTCCCACCAATTCTTTTTATAAACAACAAGTATCTAAATTAGTCAAAGTGTTTATTAAAATTAGTTAAAAATAATAAATACATTAGAAATATAGTCATTTTTTCAAATATACTATTATTTATGAAGACAATGGGTGAGAAAGAGAATCAATAAGAAAAAAAATGAAAGAGAATGATTAAAGAGATATAATTAATTGGAAGTCAAAATAAAAGATGCATTAAATTTCTAGAGATAAATTGTTGTTTATGTATATAGGATTACTCATATATAAGAGAATGTTGCTTATAAAAAAGACAGAAGAGATAATATAAGTTATGTTTTGTACCTATGTGAATTCTTGTTATGAGAAATATGCACATTTAATAACTACTTATGTTTTGAACATGATTACTTTTAAGAGGAGGATAAATATGTATGCAATAAGAAAAAGGGTATTGTTTTGATTTTATATAAGGATGATTTTGAACATTTTTTAACTATAGGGTCATGCTTAAAAATTCACCTAAAGCTAACAACACAATGATTGGTTGAAAAATGTGGGCGGCTTGATAAAGGTCAAAGATTCAAACCTTTCCAACATGATTTTTTTTTTTTAAAAAACAAAGTGACATGCTATATATATATATATATTTGCTTAACAAATAATGAAGCATATTAAAAAAATGATAATAATTGTTCTATTGGAAATTTAACAAGAGGAAGAAATGCAAACGACAAATACTCATTAGGGACATCATTTAGGTTCGAAAGGATGATAGTGAGATTCCGACAAAATATTTTAAAAAATGAGTTGTAAATATTAATTAGGCAATTGTAAATAAAAATTTCAATTATAAATTGAGAGTTATATTTAAAAATGGGAAGAGTATTTTTGAAGAGACCCAACATTTTATAAGTTTGTCATTTTTATCTTATAAAATATTTTAATTCTAATTGACAAAAAAAAAACCTTCCATAAATTTACTAAAATTTAAGAACTTTCATCTTTATCTTCAAAATATATATGAATTTAAATAAAAAGTACGATGCATTTTAATTCAATTAAAAAAATAACGTTGATAAACATTAATACACATTTTTCACTAAAAGTGTCATCCTTTTGTTTAAATAATAATCTAAGATATTTATGAATAAGAAAATTAACTTAGTAGCCAAGGTTAATCTTCAAGCAAATCTTAGTAAAATACGTCATTGGTGAACCAAGTGGAACATAAGAGCATTTGAATTAATTTTAAATAGACTATATTGACAAGAATTAATTGAATAATTAAATTAATTAAACTATAACAAGAGAGAAGAGACGTTTCAATGAACCTTAAAAGCAATGAAGGACCATTCTTTGAAGCAACGGCCAAAAAAAAAAAAGTAAACAGATGGGAATCTGGTGTAGCCAAGACTATTTTGAACGTTCGTCGCATCCACTTCACACGCATGAGAAGTAGGGGTGTGTATGGGCAGATCTGGGCAGGATAACCTCTGTCTGATGCCCTGTTCAAAAAATGTATGGACTGCATTTTATAGCCCTGTGCCCAGCCCTACCCGGTAAAAGCTCTAACAATTTTAGGCAGGGTATGAGCGGACTGGGCATGCCCAAGTCGTGATATCATGCTCATGTTGTGAAAAAAATCTGTAATTATGAAGTTCTAAAATAATATCATATTCATGTGTCTTTAAGAGTTAAATAATATATATAATTCACTAAGAATAAGAGAACAAATATAATAATTAAAATCTTGAGATCCATTGCATATAAAAAATAAGCGTTGAAATCTAAATAGTTTGTAATTATAACTTTGTATCAATCTTCCTAATATTAACAAATATAAAGCATCTAAACAAATAAAATAAATAATTATAATTTATAATATAATCATATGATAATTAACAAAATTAAAAAAAAAAAAGAAAAAATTAGTATATTTATAAATATTAAAAGATACAACTTACCTATTTATATTTCTAAAATTACCTTATAGTCACCAGTAGCCAAGACTATTTTGAACGTTCGTCGCATCCACTTCACACGCATGAGAAGTCTCGTTTGTACGAGAGAGGGACCCAAAAACTCTCTGATCTCTTCCCAGGTCACCGACTACGACTTAGTAACATTTTGCCGAAGGTATCATTTCCGTCTTCTTTCCAATGTTATACTTTTCGCTTGTGATCTCGTTTTGCCCGATTCAATTTTGACACTGGTACGTTTCTGTGCGAAAAGGGATTGATAGAGACTCTTGCGTGAGGATTTTCAATTTGTGTTCAGAAATAATAATCGATGGCCGCGCCACCAGCACGGGCTCGTGCCGATTACGATTCCCTCATTAAGCTTCTTCTTATAGGCGACAGTGGTTTGTTATTGCTCCTCTATCTCCAAAATTTTTATTTATTTGTTTATTTTGCTTGGAATTTCATGGAAGGCAAATGGGTGGTGAAATTTCCGTATATTAATCTTGTCTCATTGTTCTTTTGTTTTTTTAGTTGGGTTTTACCATAATTGGTTTATGTAGAAATGGAAGGTGATACTGATCGATTATATTAGGAAGTCTTCTATGCGGTTTTTAGTGATGAATTTATCTTGCTTTATGTCTTAGTATGACTTATGAGTTCACCTTTCCAATCGTCTGGATAAGGGAGTGTCGCTTGATTTTTATATTTTTTTACTTTTCAAGCCATAACTTTGGGTGTTCGTTAAGCCATTATCTCTCCATCAGATTGCTGAGTTGCACATTTGGGAGTGTTCGTTTTAATTTGATTTTTCAAAAACATATCAGTCGTATCGGACACAGGGCTCTTTGTACATATTGTTAGTTGTTTTGACTTTTGATAGTCTATACTCTATATACTATAAAGGAAACTTTAGTAAAAGCGGTATTCGCTCTATGTCATAGTATCTTTAATTCCTAGTTTAATCGAGTTTTTTGTAAGTTTCTGCTTTGACAAAGATTGGGAATTATTTGTTCACCAGTCTATACTTATTTATATCCAAAAGTAGTATATCATATTTCTTGATTTTGATATGGATGATGTACATGGTATGATCTTTTAAGCAATAAAGTAATAATCTTATTAATTACATTGGCGTTTCATTAATTAGGTTTAATTTAAAACCAGATGAAAGTTGTTATTTCATCTGCACTCTTACAACTTGACAATGTCATCAATTTACCGCTTCATGAGTTCTTTCTCTTCTCTGACTACCCCCCTTGCAAAATCCTTGTTGGGTATTTAGAACTAATAATAGCTGAATATAATTTTCTGGAAAAACTGTGAAAGTAATTGTTGACTGATATTGTGACTTAGTTAACCAGCTGGCAATGCTTTTTGTTGATTGTGGGCATCTCAAACTAAAATGCCTTTTGAAAAGGTAGAACTTTGAACATTTAAAGATCCATTTACCCCAATACTACAATGATGGTTGAATTGGTATGGCATTAAGAATTTGAATTGTACTGCTTTGTTTAATAGTTAGAGGAAAAGTTCAGCTTTTGTAGCTACTATTTTGACCCCTTGGTTAAGCTGGGAGTCAGGACCAGTATTTAACAGGTATGGTTGAATCGAAGATTTTGAAGTATATTTTTCTTTTCATGGTGTTTATCTTGTGGATCAGAATATTTCTGTTCTGTCTAGTCTGGAGAATATCTGCTTATTTACTTGGGATTTTAGTGGGTATAGAGATCATCTTTGTCAAATGTCTTTTTTTATAGTTGAAAAGTGATTACATCTTTTTATTGACTTGCATTGACTCTCTTGGCCTTATCCTTATGAGTGCCTCTGTATATTGAGACATATTGACGATTAGATTGTGATATAATGGTGTTGAGGAGGGATTTACAAATTTATTAATTTAAATAATAAATAAAGGTATTTACTTCAACACCATTCGATCACAATCTGAGTCTCAATTGAGGGGATCCAAATCCACTTTCTCCCAATGATGTTATCATTTCTTTTGTGCGTTCTGGTGTGAGAACTTGAGTAATTGGGTTGGGTATTTCTGCTTGTTATAGTGCTCTGTTTTAGTTACTTGAGTTTTTATTTTGATTATTTGGCGTTCTGACTCGAACTATTGCAGGTGTGGGGAAGAGTTGTCTGCTTTTGCGGTTTTCTGATGGTTCCTTCACCACCAGTTTTATCACAACTATTGGGTGAGTATTTGTAGAAACTTACATGTTATCTCTTATAAAAATTTCGGTACTTTTGACCTTTTGCTCAGGATAGTTCAATGTTCATGTCAGTGTTTCCATTCACTACGAAGTAATTATCAAAGCTTGCTGGATCACTCTTCTTATTTCCTTTTAATATGTCTTGGAAAGCATTGCAGGCGTGGACTGGACTTAAGGCAGTGTTTGTATGGTGTATAGTTACTTAGAAAAGCTCATATTTAATATAAACATTGGTTCATTGTTGGGTACCACCAGTTTATATGTGTATGTGTCCACATTGATGCTTGTGCTTTGTGCTGGCTAATGTCTCTGTTGAAATATTAAGTTCTTAATGTGATTCTTTATTCAACAGGATTGATTTTAAAATAAGAACCATTGAACTTGATGGCAAACGCATTAAGTTGCAAATCTGGGACACAGCTGGTCAGGAACGATTCCGAACAATCACCACAGGTATGAGTTTTCTCCTTTACAACATGGCTCACAAGTCTTAATTCCCAAATAATAATAACATTTTTACATGATAACTACCCAATAAACATCACTTCTTTTGTTGCATAATTCATTAGGCTGTCATCACATTGATGTCAGACTCTGGTAGAGAGAAATATTAATAGATTCTTATATTTGCACATTTTCCATTTTTGGGTCTACAAGATGCAATGCTATCATAATTGCCAGGCTTGATATATATATATATATATATATATATATTTCGAATGATTGAAATGTAGTAGTGCATGAGATAAGCTTACTAGGTGGGAAGATTTTCATGAGACTAATAAATTTCTTCCTTGGAGATTGATGAAGTATAACCAATGGAATTTAATCGATTAATCTAAACATAATAAATGAATTTGTATATGTAAGGTAAATCAACTCTTAATGTTTTTAGCCTATAACTCTTAAATCATTATTTATCTGAAATTATTATTTATATCATGAGTTGTCAGTTTCTAGCTATGACTAAGTCTTGGCATCTGAGAATTTGTGATGGAATAAGCTTTTTTAGAACCAGTCAAGATGGTTAAATAGAGAAGGCTTTACATCAAGTGATTAAGTGATATCTGCTTGCTCTACTGTCCTAGCCATCAAAACTTGGGTCAAACAGGAATGGAATGTTACCATAAAACATATTGGTAGAGAGGCAAATATGCAAGCTGACACCCTTGTCCACTTGGGGATTAAGAGGGCAAGATGATTTGTGTAATTCTCCTAGCCTGCTTAGAAGGACTGGTTGTGAAGTACAGTTTTGGGCCTCAGCCCCTCCTCTTCGATGTAAATATTGGGCTTTAGCATCATTTAAAAAAAAGTGATTAAATGGCTTATAGATCTCTTTGTTGTAAATTTCTAATAAATGTTATCAATTTCTACTGTAATTTGAGGTATAGTTATGTCTGGTTTAATAATATTCTTTTTGACGTGATGGAGGTCTCTTACTATTTTCTATGCTTCCGCAGCTTATTACCGTGGTGCCATGGGCATCTTGCTGGTCTATGATGTTACTGATGAAGCATCTTTTAACAGTACTACTCTTTCCTTGCTTTCAACATTTGAAGTTTATAGATGCTTGAATAATTGTTTTTCCTTCCTGTATGATGAATTTATGCACTCATCTTTTTCAGAGTATTTCTTGTAGCTTTCAATTCAGCTATATTTGGCCCATCAAATTGTATTTTATTTCCATCATTCCCCCTTATTTTAATTCTTATGTAGCTTTTATTTTTCTTCAGATATTAGGAATTGGATTCGCAACATTGAACAACATGCATCTGACAATGTAAACAAGATACTTGTGGGCAACAAGGCTGATATGGATGAAAGTAAAAGGGTATAGTATTCCTTTTCTATTCACCTTCCAAAACTTCATTTCTTTTTAATTAATTTGGTAACTTGCTGGTACATGGCTTTCTCAAAAAGGTTTCCATGCTCAGCCTTCTATTTGTTTTCTAGGGAAACTGGGAAAGTCTGCTTTAGACGGTTCCTTGTGACTTAGAAGCAGGGATCCTTCGCTATGCATGTTAACATCTAAGGAAATGACCTCATAAAGTATTCGTTGTCTGCTTGAGCTTGAATCTGTACGAGACTTTTTTCTATTTATGTTGACAAATGATATTCCTTTCATTTTTATAGGTTGTGCCTACCTCAAAAGGTCAAGCTCTTGCCGATGAGTATGGTATCAAGTTCTTTGAAACTGTGAGTAGCAACCTCTAGTTGTTGACCAAGATCTGCTTAAATTACTTGTGACTATGTTATATTTGTTTTTAAACATATTTGTAGAGTGCAAAGACAAATATGAATGTGGAAGAGGTTTTCTTTTCAATAGCAAGAGACATCAAGCAGAGGCTTGCAGAAACAGACTCTAAAGTTGAGGTATGCCTGTTACAAACCTCATTTGGTACAAAGAATGGAAAGAAATTGAAATAAAAAGTAAATGAAAAAAGTCATATCATGGGTAAGGAATGATCATCATAGTACCCTATAAAAAATAATACTCCCTCCGGTCCTTAATATAAGAGTTAATTGACTTTTTTAATAGATTAAAGAAGCCAAATAAATAAGTTGATTACAACTAATACAAGAGCTAGTTGACTAATTTGGGTAGATTAAAGAATATATAATATGAATTTGTTTTGAGGGATTATATTTGATCGTAATTAACTGATTTATTTGACTTCTTTAATCTATCCAAAAAAGTTAACTAGCTATTATATTAAGGAATATAAGTAGTAACAAGTAATAAATACTGTTGATTAATGATAAATAACTCACTCTTGCTATTAATACTTTTAATTTTTTTATTTAAGATTTAAAATCCACTTGTTGGAAAATAGCATATTAAGTATATAAGTTTAAATACCTTAAGTTTCCTCCTCCTTCAAATGGAGCCTTAGACAATTCTAGATTTCTTTCTCCATACACTTTTTCTATATTGTCTGACATTAGATTTTTCTGAAATACTAAAGTACGTAAATATGGATTTGTTTGTGTTCTCCGGTGGTTCAGCCTCAGACAATCAAGATAAATCAACCAGATGCGGCAGCCAGTGGTGGTCAAGCTGCTCAGAAATCAGCTTGCTGTGGTTAATTAGCTGAACCGATATATGCCGGGCGTGGTAGCTGGCCACGGTATATACAGTTATTTGATGATGCCGGAAATTGGCACATGTAGTTATCTGTTCCTCTGGAATTCCAGTATTTTTTTTTGACTCCGTATTTTAAAGTTGTTTTGTGTTAGTTTGTAGAATTTGTTGCCGCTGGTTTATATGCTTCCCCTTCTAATTGTAATCCAAGTTGAAAAGATATTTTGATTGACAAGATTTGGGTAGATTATCGGAAAAACTCTCATCTGGCAAGACTGTATGTTCTTGTTTTAGTGCTTTGGGACATGAGAATTGGGTACAAAGGAAATGGAAATAAACTTGGAATCCAAGTTTGGAAGTGTTTGGTATGAGAATCCTATTCTCTGTAGAATACAATTCCATCAGAATTCAGAAGTACTTATAGCTTTGGTCTTCGCCATGGTCGCTAGATTTGGCCCCGTGCTCTCCTCCATTTGCAAATCTCCGTGTCACCACCTTCATTCCTCTGTCCATCCAAAATCGTCTTTTGTTCGATGCTGTTTGTAGATCTTTGGTTCTTCTAGCTTGTGAAAATGGTTCTACTCATGTTGGTTTGGAGTGGTTTTTCATGGGGGTGATGGTTGCTCTTATGGCGGTCGATACTGTACGGCGGTCGATGAAGATGGTCTATGAACTTGCAAAGAAGATTGAGTCTGTGAACTTTGAATTCTTGGTTTCTGTTTTGGTGGATATTTAATTTTTTTAAGATGTGATTTACTGTTTTTTGGCAAAAGGATATTTTAGTCTTTTCAGACTTTATTTTTACATTTTAAATAAAAGTTATAATATATATAATTTCATACAATTTTTATGTTTGGAAGAGTGATTTAATATCATGCGTGTGTATATATATAAGATATTTCTACATTTTATGATTTTATGACGTGATTGATACAAATAAACTATAATGATTTTGCTTTATTTTATTTTAATCATAAAAATTTTAAATTATAGTTTAGTCTAAAAATCCTTTTGAATAAATATAGTTATTTATTTTAAAATTTTTTAAAATATAAATTTTATTCTAAATTTAAATTTAAAATTTAAGTTTAGACTGTTTTCAAATATAGTCATATCATGAATTGGAACTTTTCTTTAACGGGCTTTTCTTGTTTTTTTTTTTTAAGAAAAAAAGTTCGTTTTAACTTCTAACATGTTACATGTCATTTCTTTTCATGTTAGATTGAATAATGGCACCAGGAGTACCTCTTAATTTAGCGAACTAACATTTAAATTTAGAGAAGAATTTATATTTAGTATCTGATAATATCTCAAATAAAATTATCTCTAATACAAAAATATCTATATTTAGCAACAAAAAAATAGCGTGATGGAGGCCTAAAATGGATAAAGCGTTCATTGATTCTTTATATATATGTATATATACACAAAGAGTTAAAGTGTGCTTAGTGTCCTAAAATATTTCATCATATGTATCTAGTATTTTAAAATAATTTATGGTGCACCCAATACCCTAAAGTATCTTTTCAGGTGTGTCCAGTATCATAAAGTAATTTATAGTGTGCT
This sequence comes from Leucaena leucocephala, assembly GCA_037074615.1. Classification (NCBI taxonomy): domain Eukaryota; kingdom Viridiplantae; phylum Streptophyta; class Magnoliopsida; order Fabales; family Fabaceae; genus Leucaena; species Leucaena leucocephala. The sequence goes on along the minus strand of CM073561.1, from coordinate 4,579,016 downwards.
CAGTATCCTGAAGCATTTTCTCAAGTGCGCCTAATGTCCTAAAATAATTTGTGGTGTAATTTTACCCTAAAAGTATTTAAAATTATGTAATCTTATCTATACTAATATAATCATTATTTTTGACCGTTAAATAATGATTTAGCTTCATTTTATCTTCGAAAAAGCTGAATTGGTAAGATAAATCAACTCTCCTGAATTTATTTACTATCTATACTTTCTTCTTTCTCATTCTTTATTATTTACCCCTTCGTTCAATCTCATACTCTCTCTCTTCTTCCCTTCAACTCTTCATTTTTTATCAGATTCAGGTGAAAAATATGAAAATGAGAGAAATGTTAATTTTTGTTCTAGAATTTTGAATAATATGAAAAGAATACTATGAATTATTTTACTTGCTGACTGAAAATGTGTAAGGAAGAAGAAAAAATAAAGTTTAAATAAAGTAAAAAAAAGCCGTGAATTATTTTACACATCTATAGATATTAAAGAACCTAAGAAAACAAACAAGGAAGAATTTATTATATATTTTAGGACACTAGGCGCATCTAAAAAAAATACTTTAGGATCCTAGGCGCATCTAAAAAAATACTTTAAGGTCCTAGACGCATCTAAAAAAATATTTCAGGACACTAGGCACATCATAACTTACTTTAGGATACTAGTTATCCCTGAAAAAATAGTTTAAGGTACTGGGAGCACTATAAATTATTTTATGATACTAGATGTATATAAAAAAAAATACTTTAAGGTACTAAGTTTACATTAACCCTAAAACAAAATATGATGAAATGAGATCGTCTGGATGGAACATTTTCAACATTTCCATATGATAATGTGCTGCAAACTCTTCATCATTTGTTTATGTCTAACGTTACCAAGTATTATTTGAAGAATAGAAAAAAGACATTTTCACAATGATTTTGAGAGCTTTATGACATGTTTAATGGATTACATGGATTTTCATGGAATTTTATCACAAAATTATTTGAAGTTAAAAGTCAGATTTGGAATGACTTGATTGATGTGAGTACTTTGTATTTGCACTATCATTAAGCTTATGTATTTTGGAATAATTGTTGAGTCATTTTGTATATTACAGATTCCTTGCACTGTTATTTTTGTATTTTGATAAAAAAAAATCTAAGAAAGTGGGAAAATACACCCATACTACATTATGATAAGTTATACAAACTATTTAGTACAACTAAAGTAATAGAAAATTATGGTGAGACTGCTAAGAATAAGATTAAATGATGAGTCTTTTGAAGGTAATTTAATTTGTTATTTTTTTGTAGTATATCATTGAGCAAATGTGTGAAAAAAATTATAGAAAGAATTAAGGAATTAGTTAAGGTCATGAGGGATGGTGATTCTCCTTTGTAGTATATCATTGAGCAAATGTGTGAAAAAAATTATAGAAAGAATTAAGGAATTAGTTAAGGTCATGAGGGATGGTGATTCTCCTCATAATAAATCTATTTTTGTTCCTGAAAAAGGTCTCACAATATTTGAAAAGACTAGTGTTAGTGTAGCGAGGATTAAGAAAATTGGAATAAATAAATTAAGAAAATTGGAATAATTTTGAAGAATAGAAGCTAAAATGCTACTTGTGTAATGAAGAAAAAGTCAAGCCAAAATTCTTTAGGATTCATGACTAAAGTTTATGGCTAATGTTAGAATTTATTAAAAGAAGTCTGAATATTAAAAAGTCTGCTCTGATACCAAATATTAGATAAGAGGTGATAAATTAAAATTTTCAGTAAATTTTTAGTCAATCAAAACTCAGTGAAACAATAAAAAATAATAATTTTTAACATTGGGAGTTTGCTAATTGAAACTCTCTTAGGTAAGGCACTATCTCCATATCTAGCCATTGATCATTTTGTAACTATTAATTATGAATATCAATATATATACAAAATGTTGAACAACGTAAGGTAAAATAGTTTTTTTAAAAAAAGAATCTTAATTCAATGAAACAGCAAAAACTCTTATACAATTAAATGCATACCGTATCTAACTTAACCATTAGATTTTAACAGATAACTAGCATAGTAGTTTGAGAAGAGGAAACATCATATACATTATAGCAAAGAGTAATTCGATATTCATTATCACGACAATAATAATTCTTGGCTGTAGTTTAATATCTTAACAAAGAATCCTAGGAATAGAAAATATAATAAAATTGTTCCCTAAGTAATCAAATGACTGTGTTGTATAAACCCTAAACTTGATAAAAGTAATTGAGTCACAGGTCCCTTACACCCAAATTATGTAAATCTTAAACATATAATCAAGAAAAAACAATTTTTTAAGATCCAAACACATCCAGAAACAAAAAAAAAAATCCTAAAAAATGGAAAAAGGCTAAAATTACAATAAATACAAAAGGTTTATCGAATTCATCAATGCAACCACATTAAAGGGGGAAATCTAGAAATATAAAGGCCTGTTTGGTAGAAAGAATTGATAGTAATGAAAATGAATGGAAAGAAATAGAAGGGAATGAAATAGAAAATTGCTCACCGAAATGCTTGGTAGGAACAGGAATGGAAAATGGTTTGATGGAAAAATTTATTACCCTTAATGCAAATTATAGGTAGAAAATGATAAAAAGATAGGTAAAAAATTCAAATTACTATAAATACAAATGACTATATTACCCTTAATGAGTATTTTTTAATCATTGCTGACCGAAGTGCATGTTTGGTGGGAACAAGAATAGAAAATGGTTTGATGGAAAAAAATTATATTTGATAGGTAGAAAATGATGGAAAGATAGGTAAAACAAATATGGAAATGACTATATTACCTTTAATGAGTCATTTTTAATCAATTAGAATAAAATATTAAGTAAATAATTAATTTATTTATTAAAATAATATATATTATTAAATATTATATAAAATAATAAATATAATAATTATATAAATATTAATTAATATGTAAATACAACAACAACAACAACAAGCCTTTTCCCATTAAATGGGGTCGGCTACATGGATCATACGATGCCATTGTGCTCTATAATTAATATGTAAATATATAATAAAAATTAAAAACGAAAAAAAAATTTGCTAGGAGTAACTCCCAACTTGAGAGTAGCTAGCAACAAACTCGGGTTGTGGAGTTACTCGTCTTCTTCGATTTCATCTACCAGGCGTCAACTATCGTTGTAAAGAAAGGGGAAAAAAAGAAGAAGCTATTATTGAAATCTTCAACAATACACTGCATATACCATAAATCCATGAAAATCATTGGCATTTCGACAATTCTTTATCTTCCTAACTTCGCTCTAAACCACCTTGTAAAATGACGCTGCCGTCGGACCAAAGTAGCAACAGAGCAAATGGAGAAAGATGGATGAAGAAGATGGAGGGCTATTTGGGAATTTCTTAATCTGGAAAATCGGTTCCCACCAAAAGTGGGAGGAAGGGGGCTTCCCATGGATGAGGGAAAATTCACCGCCGCCAAGAAATCTCTCTCCTGGAAAAATGACGCACCAAACATACCGAGCGATGGAAAATCTGCTATTTTCCATTTCCATGCCAGATTTTCTGGCTAGCAAACGGGCCCTAAGGAATTTAATACAAGTGTCCAAGATAACTCGAGTGATTTCATTATGCAACATAGAAGAAAACGAGTGTAGGTAGCTGCAAGCAGGGCGTGAATCATAGACAGAAAATGGGAGCAATAAGATCATAGAGTGAAAGAAAATTTTGAGAGCAAATTGGGATTTTGGAGTGTTTGAATTTGAAGTAACATACTCAATACTAACAATAGGCTGTTTGGTTCTATTGTGAAGTTAAGGAGAACTTGGTCTTATGAAGTTTCTTTAAAGCTGAAAATAAGATTTTGTAGAAACTTGGTGGATAGAATTTCTTGGGCGTATCTTTAAAGCTGTCAGGCCAAAGAGTTTCAAAGTTTCTCCTAGAAGTGGATTACGGAAAGGTAACCCTTTGTCTCTTCATCCTTGTGAGTAATGTTTTATCAAAATTGATTGAAAAATATGAGACAAGGGTATAAGAGAGGAACTCATACTTTGTTTGTTGATGACTCAATGTTTTTTCTTTTAGGAATTTGAGGAATATCATTTATATTTATTATCAAGCTTCAGGGCAATTTGTTAATGTTAATAAATGTCTCCTGTTTTTCTCTAGAAATGCTCCTGAATTATTAGAAGAAGACATTGGTCACAATTTTCAGATTCCTAGACAAGATGGGAAAAAGAGTCCAAGGATGGCAGAAAAACTTCTTATCTAAGGAAGGGAAGTAGTGTTAATTAAAGATGCTGCTAATTTTATTCCTGTTTTTCCCCCTTCTATGTCATGTTTTCTGTTCCTCAAAAATGTTTTGAAAACACTTGATAGAATTGTTTTCCAGTTTTTGTTGGAAAGGCAACGTAAGAGAAAGATTCATCGGGTATCAAATATAGGAAGGTTTCTATTGAGAAGAGGGACTCGGGTTCTTAATAAGTCAAGCAGACAAAACAGATAACCCTAATTTGAATTAATTAGCACTCATTATATTCTTAATATAGGATATATTTAACTAATTTAATTCGATTCAAGAAGTTAGTCAAGTTAGTTAATATGTAGTTAAATTAGTTAATATATCATATTTTTTTTAAAATACCATAATCATCTTTACTAACTCGCTTATTATTTCTCGTACTTGATTATTGTTGAGGGTATATCAATATAAATAATTTAAAAAAATATTGATAAACATAGAAAATAGATCTTATATTTAGTATCAAGATTAACTCCCTAATTAAATCTTATATTAAGGACTGGATGAGTATATAATTAGCATGGCATTTTAAGTGGCTTCCTTAACCATTTCATAGTATTGCACATTGATATTGACATTGTCTCCAATTTGATGTAATCTTTAGTATTAATAATTTAATTATGAATGGTATGACTTTTTATAAATGTTATATTTTCTTCGTCTCCAACTAGATAGAAAACTTGGAGTAGTCTAATTCAAAGTTATGGTTGAGTTTAGCAAAATTAATAAAAAAATTATACTTGTAAGATCTCTTTAACCTCAACCAAACAATCTATTGACCATGATTAACAATTTACAAATGAAGAAGGTTCTTTTCGCCTGAACATAAAAAGACAATGAGTTATGGGACAAAATGATTAGTTCATCACTATGGCATATTAGTAATTTTATTTGAACAAATGCAGAAATTATATTCTATTCATTTCACATAGTCATAAATTTTTGGAACAAATTAAAATGATGAGTTCATCATTGTACTTTGACTAAATTATTTGTATAGTAATTTTAAAATTTATGCATAAGTAGTGTATTTTAGACTTCAAATTTAAAATTGTCTTCACTTCGTTAACTATCTTACTTCATTATAATTTGCTTATAATTATAAATACGAATGTGTATGTGTGTTTTATAATATGACACAAATGCATTAGTAATTTTTCTTACACAATTGACTACAACATAAAATTTAAATGATTTAAGAACTGTAAGTTAACCAACTAGTATTATTTGTAGTAGAAGTAGTTTTGGCTTTTTGAATCTCAAATTTAGATCCGTGTTAATACAGAAAATATCTATATATAGAAGATTTACCTCTAATTAGATTTGATAATATTTAAATCTATATAATCTAGTTAAGTAACAAATCAAGAACAGTAACTTATCCTCTTTGCAACTTTTATTTGTTCATATTTTTCTTCCATGTAGCTCATTAAAATTCATCACGCCTCCTATGAAATCCTTTGGAGCTTTTTTTTTTTTTTGTTTGAATGAGACATAAAAATAAATTTTAGTGCCCTAATATAATTGTCTTAAATAAAAAGATACACGTGCCTATAAAAAATATAGAGATTTTAGCAAACCAAACTTATTTTCCATATACTAGGATTGCTTTAGGAAAATTCCCCAGAGGCAATCCATATAAAATTGTGCATTTAATAGTCTTAGTCAAACCCAAAAAAAAAATACTCGTAAAATACTTCAAAATATCAATATACATTACTATTACAAAAAAAAACTCAATTAAATTTGATTTGAGAGTTTTTCTACCCTATAAATGATGGTTAAGAAGAATAAGGGATTTTCTTCTCTTCCTTTCTTCCTCTGCTCTGAATTATATTCCACCTGATCAAACATGGCTTAAATTCTTTTTTTCTTTGAACAGTTGGACTTAAACCTTGTTGATCTAAACAAACAAAAAATTAGAAGAAAAAACAAGAGAAAAGAAAAATCCAGCATGGGCCAAACGAGGCATTAACCTAATGAATACTCAACTTTGTCGATTTACAGACAGAGACAATAATGAATGAGAAGCAACAAAAATTAAATTTGAAAGCGAAATGAAACTAGTGACGAACTTAATTAATATAATCTGCTTTGCTTTAAATTTAAATTTAAATAATTGAGGATAAGCCGACCCTTTCCTTAACCTGGCACGGTCGTTTCATATTCCTTTCATGCAATAAATGATTCAATTCTCTTCTCACAAAACTCTCAACAAATTCTTTCTTTCTTTCTTCTACGCTTCAAATTAAATCATCTTCTTCTTCCTTTGTATCTCCCAATTTTTGCTAAGTAACATTAATTATATCATTAATTTGCTCTCCTCTCTATTTCTCTCTCTCTTGTTTTCTTCTTCATGACCAAGATCTGGATTCTCTCTCCTTCTCTCTGTTTTGAATTAAATTATTTGCAGACGTTCTCTTTAAAAGGTAAGGATTTCTCATTTGCTTTTATCTGTAATCATCATGCTTCCTTTTCTATGAAGTTTCATCACACGAATGTGCGTTTTTTGTTCTCTGATCTTTTTTCTTTTGGGTTTTGGGTCAGATAGTTTCTGTATTCTGGGATGTTCATGAGTTCATTCGACATTTTATCTGTGAGAAACAGGAAGAGAGAGAACTATTTGGAGAATATTGTGTGTATTAGAATGAAAAATGAGTACGCCAATATATATACAAGAAAAAATATAGTGGCTAATAAAACCTAATAAATAATATATATCCACAAAACATATTAACATTATCATAAAAGAGAAACCAATCTCTAGGTTGATAATCACACAGTTAATTTCTAATTTCTATTTAAGACTGCAGTTAAATACCCAGTCGTCGTTTCTCTTCAGAAATATTCTGGAAGTCTCACCCTTTTGAGTTGACAAGTTGTGATGTTGCTGTAGCCTTTTCATTTCCAAGTAATAAGATCAGACACCCAGAAAAAAAACAAATTCAACTATTATCAACTCATCTTTGTTAATTTTAAGTGTCCAATATGTATCGAACTGCAGGATATATTTTTTTTTAAATATTTATTTTTTCATAATTAATGTATGTTGGACTTAATTGGAAACGTTCTGCAGATCCCATTGAAATAGCTCAAGATGAGCAATGCTCTTCTACCAACACTGTCCACACATCTTCAATATGGTAAGAACTTCAAAACCCTAATTATTATTATTATTATTATTATTATTTGTCCTTTGAAGGTTTAATCTAAGTTAAATTTAGAATACTTTTCAGGAAACAATGAAATTCTGTTGGAGAATTTTACAGCTAATTGCATGCAGATGGAGGACCTAATGTGAGTAAAATATAATAAGCAACTAATTAGATCCAATTTTATGCATTCTGAAACATCCTAAGAGAAAGTGAAATCATAAAAAAAAAACAGTGGCAATGTATAATATGCTTCTTTTCTTTCTTTACGTATAATTTTATTTAAATCTTGTATGCATATATACATGAGATGTTCAAATAGGATATAATCCTTTTGTTGTGAATAATTTTCAATAATTTATCCGGGGTCAATAAATATGGATATACATATATATATATATATATATATATATATATATATCCTTAGTATTTTTTAAGAACATTAAAAGAATAGTGTATAAGTGTTCTATACCTGAGACTTAGTATTTAATTTCTTCTGACATGATGAATAAAGGAATCATTGACCTGTCCTTAAATATAATGGTAGTTGATGGCATTAATAGTAAATAATTAATTGGATACATTATTTTGAGGTAGATGAGAAAACTAAACTAGAATATGGCCTGCTAACTTTTCTGTCCATATATGCTTGTAGGGACATGCATATATCATTTTGAACTTGGCATTTTCATGTGAATGTACACGAGTTCAACAAATGAGACACGTCATAAATTTTATATGAAAAAAATTAATCTTTTAATTCTTATAGTTTTAATTCAATTGTAATTTAACCCTTAAATTTTAACTCAATACAACTTAAACTATATAATTTTTGACTAATTGTTTGTAACTTAATCCCTAAATGTTGAGTCAATGTAATTCAGTCTCTATAATTTAATTATTTAAAATATTAGTTCATATGTTTTAGAAGATAAAAGTATTTATTTTATGAAGTTTAAAGATTAAAGGTTTAATTAATGGTTAAAACTATACGTGTACTTAATTGCAATGGGTAAAATTCAAGGGTAAAATTTTAATTGAGTTACACTAAATTAAAATTTAAAGAATAAATTATAAATGAGTCAACTATTTCATTTTGCCTTAATTTTCTCCTGTCATAATGGTAAAGGTGTCATTTTACCCTTTAACTTCACATAATATTTCATTTTGGTCCCTTAATTTTATTAAGCATCTTTTCTATTACCTAACCCTAAGAGACTAACACCATTAGTTTCATTAGAAAAAAATAATGACATTAAAATTTTAAATGCTGGTAAAATAACAATGGTTGAGTTTAATTTTTTAAAATAACAATGATTAAAAAGTAATTATTTAAGACTTACGACTTCATGGGTAAATGACTAAAAAGATATTTCATAAAATTAAAGGATTGAACTAAAATTTTGTATAAAATTATAGGATCAAATGTAGACTTCTACCTTTTATATTTTATATTTGCACTAATCTAAGAAGATAATTAAGCTAGAAAGATAAAAATAAAAGAGAAGTCTAGCTACTCATGCATATTTGAACTCCATATATATTAGGTTTGGCCATTAAGACATTACAAATCCACTATCTGCTCGTTAATTTCTTTATATAAACATAGTCTCTTTTTTTTTCAATTGGTTGCTTGTTCAAAAGTTTATCTTTTACTTAAATAGTATATTTTTACTACATTTAAATGGATCATAAGAACAAAATCAAAATTTTAACAATAAAGAAGACATATATAGAAAACTATAAAATATTTTTTTAGAATATTAGAAAAAAATTATAATTTTAATATATTCATATAAACTCTAATAGTTTATGTTTCTAATATTTATTTAGCAGTCAATTTCCCAAGAACGGATTGTACAAGGAATCTACATTGATGCCTCCCCAATCTCAGTCTTTATGCCTTATTCAACAAGGTTTGCTTTATTTTACACACGCACACGCACAAAAAAACAAAATAATAATTTCAGTTTTACCAAGTCATTCTAGCTTTAAAATGGCATTAATCCAATCGGTGAATGAATTAAGATTAATTACATGTCATAGTAGAGGCAAAAGTTCATGAATATTTAAATTTATATAAAATTTTAATTTTGTCTCTTAATTTTATAAAGTATCTTTATTCTTCTATCATTGCACCATAGTTTCATTAACAAGGTATGTTGATACTGCAATTTTAAATGCCAAGAAATATCAAATAATAATATTTTTATTCTATTATTTTTATTTTTTAAAATTAAGCTCGATATTTGAGAAGAATTTTTTGTCAACACATTTAAAATTATAATAACGACAATATAGGGTTAAAAGACTAAAATTATACTTTATAAAATTAGGGACTAAATTAAAATTTTGTAATGTTAGGAGACAAAATTACACTTTTATCCATAAAGATTATAAATATTTCCCTAATAATTCAAAGGGAGTCAAAATTAAAATACTTATAAAAAATTGACTTATATATATATGTACTGTGCTATATTTTTTTTGACCTTGATATATACTATCAATCAATCAAATAATTAAAGAGTAATTAAGATGGGTTCTTGTGGGCAGGAAGCCCATATGGTACATCAAGCAACAAAGGCATTTCACAGCAGTTGCCTTCCAAGAGACCTTCAGATCCTCCATATGATGTGGTAAGATGATATTTACTTATTTAGAGGTAATTTTTTTAATGAAATCCCTCATTTTGAGATGAATAAATAATGTTTTTTTAACTCCAATTAATCTCATTTGAAGCACAAGTTTTTTGTATAATTTATCTTTTCTTTTAAGTTCAATTTTCTTTATGGTGTGACCTGCAGGCAAGAGGAAATACAAGAAAACGTCCGTTTGACGCATTTGATGACAATAGTGAAACTAACAGTACAAATTTAAAAGACACTTCCCACAAAATTCCGAAGAACAATGTGAGTACATTAAAAAGCAAAAAAAAAAAAAATTCATCTAGTGTCATTTAAATTGATAATCCTAAGGATAGAAATAAGTCAGGTCATGCCAGATTTTAGTTAAATATGCTTAAGTCTGTAACTAGTATCTAAAGCTTGAGTCTGTATACTGTTTTTTTTTTGTTTAGGCTTAAATATGAGCTTGTAGAAGGCCTCCTAAGTGTAAAATCTTTTTAAAGATTTATTTATAATATAGACCTCTAAAATGTCTCCTTAAAGGCCATAAATAAATTTTGAGACGATTAAAGTCTACATAAATATAAGATTTTAATAAGCTTTATAGTTTATATATTTATAAATAGAATGTTTTTAAATAGGTTCAATGAGGCTATTTAAAGCATATGTGTAAAAATAATGTTAAACATGCTTGTATGATAAGTTTTAAAAGAAAATGCGTAGTCTATTTAAATTAATAGGCTTAAAACCTGACATATTTATTAAATAAGCTAGACCGTAGACCCCTATTAAAAACTTGCATATTTCCATAATACAACTTATACAAACTAATAAATATGGGTGTTATTCACAATATATTGAGTGAGAAATAAAATGCACTATTTTTTATTTATTATTAGTCTGATTAACCAAACTCTTACATTATATATAATTAATTGACCATTTAGAAATTATCATAATTAAGGTAGGTTTGGCTAGACGGTGGCAAGCCAAAGTGGATAACGTTTAATGTGTCAAGTTGTTAAATAAATTATTCCTATGGATAAGTTATTCTATTGAAATTAAACTAAATATTTTTTATGAATTGGTACATATTGTTTAAAATTTATGTATAATACAATTTTTTATACCTTTTATGTTATATATTCATATTTAGAAACTTGTTATTGTTATTAACTAAGAATGAAATGAATAAACCTATAAAAAAAAAAGGCAAGCTATTGTTGATTGATGTGGAAACATATGTAAGAACGAAATAAAAAACATAATTTTAAAATAAATATAATCTAAGAAGTTTTTAAATCAAAATTATAAGGCAGTCACCATCATGCATGTTCAAATATTTCCATCATTGTGTAAACAACAAATTTATGTAATAAGATTTTGTTCCATTGCTTTCTTTTATTATTATATTTTTTTAGTTGCATCCACCTGTCAGGAGAAATCAAAAGCTCAGTGATAAAATCACAACTCTACAAAAGCTGGTTTCGCCCTTTGGCAAGGTAAGTCATTACTGAATGTTAACATCAAAATTATCAAGAGAAAACAAAAAGAAAAAGTATTCATTATTTTAATTTCTTGTAAATTTTTTGCTTCTTAATTATCATTTAAAAAATTAAAAACTGACAATAGGGTAATTTGTGGATCATCTGCAGACCGACACTACTTCAGTTCTTCAAGAGGCTTCTCTTTATATCAAGATTCTCCATGAGCAAATCCTGGTAAATATACAATAAAAGCAAGGAAAAATATATATGAAACTAGGAATAAAATAAAACAGAAAATATAAGTGTGTGTGTGTGTGTGTGTGTGTGTGTGTGTATACCATGATTAGAATTCTTTGATCTTTATGAAGTGAAAATTGCAACGAAAAATTGTGAGACATAGAATTAACAGAGGTCATCACTTCAATTAATGAATTCACTTATTTTTAACATATTTCCTCCTTATATTTGTTTGATAGTACTTGAAAGCTTTTGTTTGAATTCTCCTGAAAAAGAAAATTATATTATACGAAATCATCTTACTATTTGTTAAAGAATAAAAATGGAAATCAAACTTTCAATTTCTAAATTTGTACACGCACAAAAAACGATATGGTAATATGTATAAAGGAACGAATTATGATGAATCCAAATACCTTTCTAGACCATAATAAAATTTGAGAAAAGCACTTCTCAGTTTCAAATAAGAGAGTAGAGTGGACATGTTATTATTTTTTATACTAGAACTTGTTATTGAATAATGTTTATTATTATAAATTTTTTTTATAATTACATTTATTCCTTAGGACTTTATAGTAATTTTCTCATAAAATTGTTGTCCTGTATATTGGCTTTTGGTGAAACTAAATCACAAGTTTAGTGCAAACAATGCAAGCTTACAATTACGATTAGTTTAATTCGTTTTCATTTGGATGGAGCAGAATTTGTGTCAAATGCTGAGTTTCTCATACAACAAAACTGTCAAAGTCAATCATCATAAACAGGTAAATACATTTGCTCTTACAGTATATGGAGTACAAGGTGAATCATATTGTTCATGATTTATTAGTAATGTAGGAAGCTAATGGCTTTATATGATACTCCTCCGGTCCTTAATATAAGAGTTAGTTAATTTTTTGGATAGATTAAGGAAGCTAAATAAATCAGTTAATTATGATCAAATATAACTCCTTAAGATGAATTTATAATATATATTCTTTATATAATATAACCGAATTAGTCAACTAACTCTCATATTAGTTATAATTAAGATATTTATTTAATTTCTTTAATCTATCCAAAAAAAAGTTAACTAATTTTTATATTAATGACTGGAGGAGTATATAGATTTATTTTTTTTAAAAAAAAGATTTTATAGCACACCAAAAAAAGGACTTTCTAATTAAACTTCATTAAAAACAAACTTTATAAACTTGGAAATTTAAATTGATAAGATGATTCAGCTTTTGTTTGGCTCATCAACTATTTGCAAAATATATTCAGATGTGTTATGGGGAGAGAGAGGTTGACCTAAGGAGCAAAGGACTTTGTTTGGTTCCTATTTCATCTGTAACAACTCAGAAAGTAATAACAATGGAGAATCAGATTCATCGTAATGCTGTCTCAAGGCGGTTTGGTTATAAGATGCCCACAAGCTTCTAATCTCATTCTAATGTATGTTTAATTTCATCTATAGATGGAATATATATATATATATATATATATATTAATTTACAGATTTTTTTTTCAATTATTAATTGTGGTATATGCCTTGTGTGGAACTTCTGTCTAATATTCAATATCAGACATCCTCCAATGAAATCCTAAATTTTTTTCATTTACATGCACAATGCAACCGCATACATACATAATAGCATGTTTGGACCTTCAATCAATGTTTGAATTGTCTAAAATGTGAATTTATGTTTAAATTTAGATTGTAATATTGTATAAAGTATATGTTTTCTTTAAAAGTGTTAGATTTTGGGCATACATTTAATATTCTTTCGTTCACCGAGATAACTACACGCAACTTGAGCACCTTGTATAGACTAGTATGTTTCACAGCAAATAAACCCACAAAAGAAAATGAGAGCGTCAGACGCAGAGGAAAATATGGAGAGCTATAGCAAATGCAGAATGTCTACTACTTTCTGTAGAGGGAACCACCAGAAAAAATAATAGCACTTGCCTTCTTTCTTCTATTTCTATATATGTATATGTGGTGGGGGAGTGGGATACTGTAACTTCCCACTCCCTCATTTTCCTCTGTCCAAAATATAAGTGTTCCTTCTATCTTTGCTCCTTATGGAGTTGAGCCTAATCTACCATAAGTAGACTGACTAATTTCCTAACAAAAAGAAAAAGAAAAATGTTAGGGTTTAAGAGATAGCCCTATAATCTGTTGTGTTTTTGGCATATGGGCAAAGGAATAAAATTAAATTCTTTTTGCCAAAACCCTGAAAGATCCATCAGCATAAATCAAATTAGAAAAAAGACTTACCAATTGAACTCAAAATCCAATCTATAATATTTTGTTTGGTAATTCTGATAACAGTTACTTTTCCTCCAACGAACATGCTCTATTGTTATACCAATAAATGAGATCACACAAACTCGAACAGCGTACTTAATTTAGATCACAAGTATTGCTCCTCGAACAAACACCGTCTATTGATATCCACACAAATAGAGTTGCAAACACAGTGTGCTAGTACTTTTCACGAACAGTACTTGGTTCTTGTTATCCAAGCCATCACACATATTCTCAATAGTGACTCAAGTGAAAAATCACCCTCAAATCTTTTTACAATTCTCTCTCCATTTTCTTCGGTTCTCTCACTATCAAAGAACTCACAGTCTCACAATGGATCAAATTGGTTACTCTCATCACTGAGATATACTATTATTTAACTTAAATCACATGTTTAAATTAAATAATAAATTGTATACAAATTTTATATATTTTTGTCCACCACCAAAAGAAAAGAGATATTGTATTTATCCTTATTAAAATATCTATTTTAAAATTAAGTATATCATATATACATTGATTTTCAACAACAAATATCTTTAATAGGATTATTATTCTATTTAATTTAGGATATATTATCTTCAATATGAAAACTTTTAAAGATATCATATTTCAAACGAAATCTTCTAAAGAATTTAAATCCTAAATTAAATATAATATTATTATTTTCTCAAATAATAATAAGATAATATTATTCCATCCTAAATAATATTATATTATTTTAATCCATATTAAAAAATCTTCTAGAATTTTCTTATTTTAGAATAAGAAAGTTTCTAGATTAAATGAGAATATTTTATATTTATTGAATTTGAACATTTTCTACATTCAATAAATCTATACATTTTAGCTCGTGTTAGTCTATTATTGTATACGGCCCTGTAGGCTCATATAATATTAGTAGTGGATCCAAAATACCGTTTGGCCCATAAGTCATAAACAGCGTCTATCAAGATATTATGACTACCTAAATTATACGAAAGCAATAATTGATTTAACCTATCTTATAACTATGTCAAATCTCTTTTGTCACACGATATCTATATCGAATATGAGACATGGAAACGACACTTTCATAGTGCACAATCATAGTTTCTCAATCTCCTAGTAGACTGACAATACAAATAAAACTCTTCATTTGAGGACGGTCATGCATTTCTCAGTCTTATTCATCTGGCCCAAATATATCTCTCTCATAATGAGAGGGACAAATTTTATCTTAATCACTCATTTTCTTTCACATAGATTTCACTGTACTCAATCATGACTTTTATAATTACTCAGTGAAAAGTGACTTTTGATCATGTCAAAGCATATTGTTCCTCATGTAGGTATGGTAATCTCAAGTCTGATGGCACATTGACATAGCTATAATGAGCTACACTTTATGACATAATCCATGTAGCTATCTCATAATGGGTGGGTCCAGTATCTTAGTCTCTAACAAGTACCTACAACTTTAATATGTATCTCTATATATGATCATCAATAAAAGTCATACTAATATTAATTATTATTGTTCCCACAATAATAATCAACTAGGGACATTCAAAATAATTCTTCAATTATTCATGAATCTTTATTATAAAGAAAATAAGCAAAACAATATAATAAATATTTATTTAATAAAATTCTTTTTATTAAATAAATTATAATGTCTATCTCTAATTGATTGGCCTAAGACACAATCTCCAATATAATCTTGTGGGTTGGGTTCACAGTTGAAAAAGTTAAGCCCTTGTGCATATAACATCTTTTTACTCTAACCTAGCTCAGATCTTTGATTATAGAAGGGCTAGCCACTAGCCCTTAAGGGTTAGTTCCACCCTTATTAATAGCTCTATGCAACCAACAAGGATTAGTCCAAGTGGTAAGCGGTTTAGTATCGCTTAAGTGAGGTCTCGAGTTCGAGTATTGACGTATATAAAAAATCTCTGTTGGGAGACTCACATACCATAGCCACAGCGTGACGCAGGTCAGATTTGGATATAGTCGGGCAAAGCTCCAGTGAACTGGGTGAACAAACAAACAAAAAAAGCTCTACGCTCATGACATTTAGGGTGCGTTAGATAGAATTTATCATATGTGAATTTGGCATAAATATAAAATGGATAATCAAGTTCATGGTTGTTTCAAACTCAAGTGGAGGTTTATGGGCAAATTATGTCTTGCCTAAAGCTGGCATTGACTCCTCCTTGTGATGCGGGAGAATTCATTTCATTGTAATCAACAGTCTCAATTTATTGCAATTTCTATCACCATAAAAGCATCAAACACAGTAGAATTACACTCCATGTATAGAAAGGAAGAAGGTTGGATGCGAAATACTCCCCCAGCAGTGATAGCAGCAGACAACAACGAGAATGGAGAGGAAAATGGGAGAAAATGAACAAGGAAATAATATTAGGAAAGAAAACTAACAAAAATAGTATTTATTTAATTTTTTATATAAGATATATTTAACTAATTTGATTAGATTAAAAATATTACTTAATATGAGATCTTTTCTCTAAAATATTCCAATTATCTTACTTAACTCCCTCATCTCTTATTTGATTATTGTTGGGGGAGTACAATATAGATAATTTAAAAAAAATAATAAATAGAAAAAATAAATCAATTCTTCAAGTAAGTTCTATATCAAGGAATAGATGAGTAATAAATTTACTATTTTTTAGAGTTTTTTATCCTAAAATTTTTTTCTATCTCTAATTTATTTCCATCCAAACTATAGGGTAGATATATAAATTTATAAATTTGTTGACAAAAACCTCGACTCATCTGGGTTTGTTTGTGTTCAATTTCTAATTTTTGTTTTAAAAAAAATATTGTAATATCTTCACCTGTCTAGACACTAAAGTATAGTTAATTTGATTATAATCTTATAATTTAGTGACATAAAAATAGAGTTTGATCTTACTTATAATTTTAGACTATTGATATTTTCTCGTTTAATTGAAAAGTTATAGTTAATTTAATTTGTTGGTTTGATTGAACATCATATTTTATTAACCTATGTAGTATACTCTAATATATACATACATGTGTGTGCTAACATATGTAATACATTGGACAATTGTTGAATGAATATCATTTCTCAATCATATCAAATCAAGCAAACCGATCAACTTAATTTCAAACCACTAATGTCAACAGTACTGTTTTCGTAAACAAAAAAATTGGTTTCCTTGTTAATTTTCTTAGAATTCAGAAGGTTTGCATATTGTGTTTTCTCAAGCATAAAAAATGTTCAAGGATGATTTGCGTTGTTATAACGTTTATACTTGTGTCTCATTTGACATATGTTGACCTAATTAATCATTAGTATTTAGCATTATATCCGATCCCAATTATAAGAGTTAATTAATTTTTTAGATAGATTAAAAAAATTAAATAAATCAATTAATTATAATCAAATTAAATTATTTAAAATAAATTTATATTATATACCTATCAATCTACTTAAATTAATTATTAATTATAATTAATTTATTTATTTAATTTTTTTAATTTAATAAAAAATTTAATTAATTTTTATAATTAGAATAGGAGATAGTCCTATTAACCCTGGTGATTGGTGTTCTATTACGTTTTCTTTGGGTAAGTGGTAGTGATGGTACGGCAGACACACATGAAGATAGTTTAGAAGCTCGAATACAAATAGTTGTGGTCCATTCAAAAGTTTAATATTAAATATAAATATTTTATTTAGAAAAGTAAAATCATTCAAGGGTCCTTAGCTCAGTGGTAGAGCATTCGACTGCAGATCGAGAGGTCACCGGTTCGAACCCGGTAGGGCCCTTTGCCATTCTTTTTAATAATTTTTTCTCCTATGAACCATGAAGTGTGTTAAGCCTTTTATTGAACCTTTCGAACAACTTTACCTTCCTCTGTTTTACGATGACCTGAAGAATATAGAACCAATAGTAATGGACTAATTATTGGATGGAAGACAAATCAGGATCTTATACGTTTAGGAAAACGTAAATGAATTATCAGTATTAATGCAAAAATATTAATGGTTTCCAACTAATCAAATCCCAAGTTTTCCTGGTACTGGTATTGTTCCTCTCCTCTTATACTTCGTGAAATACCCTCCCATAACACCCAAAAATAATTCTCCAACAGAGACTCACTTCTTCACCCACCTCTATTTCTGCAGATTGGGAAAAATTCAGTCTGAGCTTCAGAGGGAGAACTACCTACCAGGAACTTTTAGTCACATTGCAGTCTCATTACATGTATTGATGTTTCTTTCATTCGTTCATTCCACACACCTCATATGCTGGAGAATCTCCCCATCTTCTTTTCTCTGAACTCAACCTAATTTGGCCAGTCAAACAAGTGAAGCGGTGAACCAATTCTTTTGTTGGTAAAATAAAAAATTTTGAACTGTTGATTGGGTTGAATTATATATATATTTATTATTGAGTCTAAAATAATATTATTTTGAGTTTAAAAAAAACTAGTAATTTATCATATTTATATTTTAATAACTCTGTTTTATTAAATTATGTGTATTTTATATATAAATATTTTATTTACTTGTAAATTATTATTTTTTAAAATATTATTCCTTTTAGAATTAGATATGAATATTTTTTTATATTATAATTAAATTATATTATTTTAATTAATGACTACTCCAAGTTAACCTCAATTTGAACCCACCAACTCAAACCATTAGCTCGCCCAATTGATCGATCCAATTTTCAATATCATTTTCTCTCCACTTTAGTTTGCAACATAGCATGTGCAATAAAGCACCAATACTTCAAAAAAGCAAATGTACTCACATTCGATGCACTTACCCATATCGGTGCCATATTTTTCATCCTGATTGCTCAAAATTTGTTTCGTCCTAGACTGGGAAGTGAGGACTTATGTCATTGACTAAGAAAAACATTATGAAGAAAAGTAAACAGCCATGTTAACATTTTTATTAATAATTTATCTGAAAGTTTCCATTAAATTAATTAATCACAAAGATCACTGCAACAATCATCAGACCCAGAGAATATAATAACAATTTTTCCAGGGGCTCAGACTACAAAACAAAAACTTAATCAGGCCCTGCTTCTGACCAAAAACAATAAGCAACATGGGCAAACACAATATTATATATATATATATATATATATATATAATACAATCTAAAGTTGCACCACTACTCCTAGATAAAACAATGTTCACAATCCCCAATTTATAACCTAGTGAAAGCTTATTGACTTTCTGATAAGCAGCCTATAAATCCTGCTAATTTTTGCTAACCTTGCTGATTAAGAAACAAAAACTTTAGCCCGCCAAGAGAAAGCCTCAGAATTTTGCATTTCAGTTCTTACTTTTCGAGTGTAATGCTCTAAAGTTTGGGTGTGCTCATTTATGATATCAGTAGACGTTGTGTCTTCAGCTAATCTAACTGCAGCCATCTGAGACAACTGAAAGTTCTCTGCCATGTGTTGTAGCTTTCTTGCTGTTTCTGCCTCACCAAACATCACAAGGCAAACCAACAAAGATTTTAGCTCATTTCTAGCTTCCACTGTCAAAGACATGCCTTTCATATGCTCCACTAAGGCCAGCTCCTCCCCAGGACTGCAACAGCAAGCACATAACATTACTTCATTTTTCAGAAAGTGACTAACTAAAAACGTTAACAAACAGTTTAAGGATCCTCTAGAATTCTTAATTATAAAGTCCTAGGCCATAATATAGGGAGTAAGAGAGAGAGTGGAAGTGTGTATGGGGATGACTACCCTTTTTTTCTCCCACTCAATTCTCTCTCTCTTTTTCTGAATTCTAGTTCTCCCTCTGATATGTAAACTGTAAAAGATATAGGAATATAGGTAGTTATAGTTAGTTATGGTTGTTAGGAAGTTTTGGCTAAGGAAAATCATTAGTAAGTGCCTATATAAATAGGAGAAGCCTGTAATTATATATGCTTAAGGATATGACGCTTAATGTGATGGCTTAGAGTATTGAGTGAATCTCTCTTCGTCTCTCTCTCTCTCCCCTCTTATCTGGTTCTCTTTTCCTCTTCCTCTCTTCCCTTCTTCTATTCTTTCTACAATTATACAACACCCTCCTCCGTTCCTTTTTATAGTATACAATTTTTTTAATGGCCATGTACCTTTTTATAAGATATATTTTAGAAATATCTAAACATTTAATGCATTTTTTCTATTTTTACCCTCAATTAATTACATGTCTCTCTCATCTCTTTTTCCCACTCATTCTCTCTCATATTTTTCCACTCATTCTTTCTTCCACCCACCTATTCCATAAATGAGGATACTTTTGGGGGGAAAAAGTTACAATTTTTACATGTTTATTGTCTCTAACTAATTTTAACAAACTTTTCGAATGTTATTCGGTTGTTTGTATCTTATAAAAAGGAACGGAGAGAGTAATAGAAAACTTTAGAGGATCCAGACATAAACAAGAGGAAGGGAAGGAAGTGACGGGATTGGGATCCTGAAGATATCACATATAGCTGAGGTTTTTCTTCAACCTCATCATTTACTTTCAATTAAAAGCAACTGAATAGTTATAAAGATGGCCAATTAAAGGACAAAAAAAATCACCAATCTTTACTGAGACAAAAATTCATTTTGCTTTTTACTGTTAATATTGGAGATTTTGTTTGTCATTGAAATCTTGTTAACCGTCAATTTACTTTTAGTTGAAAAGAAAATGCGAGATGCAATAAAAATGGCAATGTCATGAGACTTTCTCATGTGAGAGGATCCCACTCTGAAGGGAAGGGAGGATATAGGTAACTTTGACGTCAAATTACCTTCCGGGGCGGATTTTTCCTCTTTTTCTGTGACGCCTAGAGTCCCTTGCCTTGCTAGTTGCACTTGAGCTAACAGAAACAGCAGAACTTCTTCTTGTCCTGTTTGTGAAATGAAGAAGACCCGATTAAAGCCAAAAGATACTGAAAGTATAACTCAACAAATAGACATGGCAGAACCTGGTGCCAACCAAATTATTATTCTTTTCTGAAAGGAAAAGTAAAATCTAGATCATTCCCACTTAATCACACTAGTCTTCTCTCACTAAAACATTAGTATATATATGTATGGAGGCATTGTTTACGTTTTGGTAGGAAGCAGTTGAGATACAAAACTTGACCGGACCAATGGGGGAAATATCATATATGCATGCTAAATTATAGATGGGCTAGTAAAATTGTAAGAAACATATCCATCACATGAAAATACACTGTTCTATCTTCCTCTCTCTTCAATGTCATATTTAAGGATTCTCCAGTTATGTTAATAAAATTATTCATGCTAAAACATGACAATGATTTAATAATCATTCAGAATGAAGATGAAGCAAGCTCATTTCAATGATTTAATAATCATGAATCTGAAAGTATCAACTGATCATAGTTGCAAAAAGTGAAAATTGATCTCAATGCTAGTCCTCAAAGAATCAAAACGCGGTAATATATAATTGATGTAAGAAAAATGAATGGAAGCGGCATGATGCATCCTCAGATGAATTTGATATATAACATGTTATAAGGACGTATCTATCATCATAGAATCTAAGAAAACTGGTTCAGAATATATACTCCATAACATGTAGAAAATACTAGCAACATAAATCATAATAGATACACGTCTATATATCAGATAAACTGACACGCTACACCTACTAAAACATAAGGGGGAAAACTGTGACAAATGTAAATAAGCATACCCTGTGGAGTACATGCTCATTCCACTAAAATTACTACTAGTTTCTGATGCGGTGTCATAATCAATATCACTGAGTGCCTGTTCCTCTGCCTGGACCTTGGCTGCAAGAAGTAATCTTCTCTGTCTAACAGCCAGGTAACGTGCCAGGTACTTCCCCACTTTCTCCAAGCCTTCCTCATATTCGTTGATTAGTGTGCCTGCACATTCCAAAGCTGCATCCTTCACACCTTTAATTAAGTCCTGTCTTCTATGCATGAAAGCAACCCTTGTAGCCTCCTCCCAGTTCCTTGCAGAAACCAACAGATTCACACCATCATTAACATCTCTACAGTACTCCAAAGCAATTTTGGCAGCTTCTCCCGGTTTGCCAAGTGCTTGAAGTTCTTCACAAAGCTCATGAGCAAGACGAAATACCTCCTCTTCTCCCATGTTAAGGAACCCAGCAACTGTAAGCACCCCACTCCAGTTATTACAAGCACGATAAGACTTCAGAGCCTTTTCCAGATGGAAACAGGAAAAATAAATTGCAGCAGCATCTTCAAAGCATTTTTCATCACTAAGATAGTCCCCCCATGCCTCAAGGATTGGCATCCTCTTCGCAGGATCAGCAATAAGTTGAAGTCCCAATGGAAAGAGTTGAGGATTTTCCTTCATGAGTGTCATACAATCACTAAAATGAGCATCTCCTGCAGAAGTGATGTGTCTGAGTGCCTTTTCAAACCTTTTTAGCCTAAGGTCAATATTGTATTGCATTAATAGAGCAGGCATACGCTCCAATTCTTGTAATAAAGGAAGAAATTCCTTCGGATCTCTTTGTGCATTCAATGCCACAATAGCTGCAAGATTTAAATCATAAAGACCTAAAGCAGCTTCATAGACAGCATCTGAATCAGCTAACCACAAAAGATGCTTCAGAGCTTCTTCAGCAGAAGGGTAAGACAGTCTTCTCTGCTCATCAGCATGTGACAATTCCATTTCACGGATAACTTTAATTCTCTTCAGAGCATCCTCAAGTTGCGGGGGTTCGCCCCGAGCTAGAGTAGTCAAAATGCAAAGCTCTCTACCAGGACTTTCTGTTATATGGTCTTCAAGGGCTTTTCTTATGGCCATCAGAACAGAAGAAACCTTGTTATCAGCAGGCCAATGCTGGGCGTCTCTGACTTGCATAACATTAGCAACCTCTGGACAAGGAATAGTTACAAAGTTTTTGTAGAGTTTCTCTATAACATTTTCATTCTTTACAGCAGAGACAAAGTCCGTTATGTAACTTAGATTGCCAACCTGACTGACAAACTCAGAAGCTGATTGTGAAAATGCTTGCCAACCACAGTAATCAACAATCACATTGAAATCTATCCTGTGACGCCTTACCATATGTAATGCATCTTTGAAGCGCTTTTGGACCAAGGCATTAATGATAGAAACCACAACCAATTTTCGGGGGTAAATACATTCAAGGTTTCCCCTAGTGGTTTGCATAATAATAGCAGCTTCATCTCCATGAAGAACTCCAACAATTTTAGCACCTCTTTCCCATATATTTATGCAGTTTCGACTTTTTTCTTCTCTCTTTCTGGTGCCAATGTGGACAAAGTTTCCATACTTTGTGTCTAACTCCCCACTCAATATATCAGCAATGTCAACAATAAAAAGTAAATCTTGCTTAGTTGTGAAAATTAAATGGGTGATCACTTCGTCTGCCAAATTTGAGTAAAATGAGAAACTGCTGCAGTTGTTGCAGATTATCCCCTCATTGGCCTGCAGCCTGCCAATCTCATCCAATCCAAAAAGCAATGGCTTTGATGCCACACCATTACCAGGTAGAACTACATTCATCCAAGGACATGATGAAGAAAATTTTTGAAATTCTTGCTCTAGATAGCCCATACTGGCACCGAACTTTGTTACGTACTCAAATATTTCCCCACCAGAAAATTGAATATATGCAGAATGTTTACTAGCAGGATTAGGGGCAATGCTAATAACCACCTCTTCAAGGGAATTTTGCTTTGAAACTTTTGCATGCCAACCTGAGCATGTCAATATTCCTGTAACTATATCCTCAGAACATTCAAGCTCAATTTCCTGCAAATAGAAGCCTCGAGATCCTCCCTCATTAAGGGAAGATTTAGAAAAGTCCATGCTGTGACTGAAACCATAATGTGAAACAGCTAGTAGTGTATGGGAATCCAACCATACAGCATGCAAAATAGATCCAAATGCCATCTCAGAGTGAGAGGCTTCAACATTGAATTCTTTCCCTTCTAGTTCTTCCCAGGTTTCAACAGCAGGAAGCTCCACAATACATAAGCAACCATTTGACAGAGATGCAGCTAAATGGTACTTAGAGTTTCTGCAATATACAGACATGTCCTGAACAATAGAAGGAAATTTCAGGCTGAATAAATACATAGGAGGTGGCATTAATGATAACGAAAGTGGGGTCACATGTATATTGGAGCCATCAATAACCAGTGCAGTTGAGTCCTCCGTAATAGCTGGGACCCAGACAAAGTTGCAAACTGTGATCTGACCACCAAGAGCCCAACAAATTAACTGCAAAGGCTTTGTTGGATTCCACATGAAACTGACATTGTCTTGCTTTGCATATCTAATTTCATGCTTCACATACCAGTGGTTGTTGCTGAAAAACCATATCTTTATAGCATCATAATTTTCACATTCAACAACACCAGCAAGCAAATCTGAACTGCAATTCCACATCAGCATTTTTACTGTTGCATTATTTCCTTCATTGATACCAAACTTGCTCCTTTCTAGTCCATTTTTCTCAAAGAAAACAATTGAGGGACATTCATTTTCTACTTTTCTGTCATAAACTGCTGCAATTTTTGAACCACTGGGAATCCATTCCAAAACAGCTCCAGCCAACGCTTTTGGTTCTGAAGAAGCATGCAATAACCCTGAATCTCTTTCCCAAACTTTAAGCTCCTTGAGTGATTGCGTTGAATTGCATACATCACTAATTGTTGTAAAGTATTTTCCATCTCCTCGCCAACAAATATTATACTCAAACCTATCTGGCAGAAAATTTTCATCCACCTGAAAACAAAAATCCATCCCTATATAAGACAATCAACAAGAAAAGACAGTATTTCCATATAGCCAAACATGTGAACAATATATAAGACATTACTACGTGTGATGGAGAAGGGGAAGCCAAACCAGGGAACAAGCATTACAACATAAAAAAGTAACATCTTCTAATAGATAAGATACCCTTATATAGGTTCAAGCAAACAAAATTCCACAAGGACAAGAAACCCAAACATAAATCCAAAGCAATCTAAAATTAAGGCTCAAAAAATTCTAGTTCAGACAGGAAATGAAACACTAATCCTACAATAGGATAGAACATTCTAACATCCAAACAACTGGATTAAAAATTCAAGCGTCTAATAATAGAACAATAGTCATGATTGCTAGTCTTTCATACTGGTATATGCTTCCAAATCAAACATAAAAATACGAACCATGAATTGCATCAACGGTCTATGCCTTCCTATCATATGAAAAATGCCCAAAATCAGCATATAACGAAGGAAAGAAATAATTACTAGCACCTCACCATGAAAAAAGTTCATCGTTCTTGAACACATGCAATAAATTAAGATCACCAGAAGAGTCCTTCTAATTACTTACATCAAGACCTTCAGGAAGATCCATAAGTGCTGTTTCATATAACAATTCCCAATCATGAGTCATTACTAATATCTGTCCGAAACCAGTAATTATGCCCAGCAGTTCTCCATCTGGACTAGGGGAGATACACTTGACCCCACCGTCCACCTTGCCAACAACTTCAGTTGTGTTAGTATCCACACTGTGTAGCAATAGAAGGCCATTTAAAGTACCCACAATGAGGGCCTCTTTTTCCATAAGATAATCAAATGAAGTAATGAAGTCCCCTGGTTCCAGATCAATGATGTCAACATCTGCAGATGCCAAGGCCTTGCTCCAAGCTCTTTTTTCCTACCAAAAACCCAATTTATGTTAGCAAAACCAATTAAAAAATAAAAAAATGTGAATTGAAAACCAAAAGTAGCAAATATTAAATAAGTAAATTACATACTTCACATCTCCCCTATTCAGATCAAGTTTTTCATAAAGAAAATTCAACCACTGCTTATTTAAATATGCTTTCATTCCTGAACCATCATAAAATTGAACTAAGGAGCATAGAAATTGCTTCTAAAAGCTATACCGACATGGTACAAACATTCAGTGCATCTGTATTGACTCACCATACACAAGATGAAATGCGCTTATATCATAAGATATGTCCTCGAATGTATTTACTCAGAACAAGTAATACAGCGATCGAATTTTAAAGTGCCCGACAGTGAGTAATACAGGACATGCTTTCTTAAACAAGACAATATTATTTGTTATCGTGATGAATAAATACAATATTATATTAATAAGACCCTGTCAGACTTTTTTTCTATTTTTGTCAAACCCTTATATTCCCATAATATTATACCATTCAAATATAAAAAGGTTTACACATTAGGACCAAATTTTACTAAGATGTCACCATTTTCATAATCATATATAGTTACAGTGTTAATTTTGCCTTGATGACTATGAGAAAATATAATTTAAATCCAACAAGTAACGTTATCATTTATAAAATGGAACTTAGATCTAAGAGCAAATAAAACCTCATAACTTAGGTTGGGCAAATCCTCAAACATAATGGTTGGAAAAAACATGTGGTTTGAATCACTATACAACAAAAATTATGTTCCTCAAAGTTGTTCAATGCCTACTCAGACTTGCTAAATCCATGGGGAAAAAATGACGAATAATGCAACAGATATTGAGCCCTATAATCAATTAATCGCTTGCTAATAAAAACCAACAACCTTCTAATGGAAGAGAAAAAATCAAAACAAGCCAATAATAACTGATTCACTCAAACTCTTCGCAAATCCCATTTTCAAAAGAAAATTTAATTCCAAGTTTAGTTCTTCCAATATATACCCTAAACAAGTTATTCACTAGCACACATTTCCTATTGTTAATTTACAATTGCATTGTTGTCTTCGTTCAATTACTCACGTCTCACACCTATCAACATCCAATGACAATACTTCAGCAATCACTTCACAGGAACTTCCTGATTTTCACGTAAAATTCACGGGCACACAAAATAAGTTTATATTTAACTGTTCAATAACTCCTTTCCTGACTTCCCATAGTTAATAACACTAAAGTATCACCACAAGATTTGAATTGAACCATTCATTTCATTCTCCTTCCCATATCCTCCAACACTCCAATGGGCTTCCAAACCTAAGAAACCATTATAACAGAAAGTTTCAAAATTTCTATAACAGGAAAGAACATACATGGAACGAAGACAGATGCACGGTATACACTAAGTTGTCGGAAGACACAAAGAAAAGGCGGTTCCGCTCTATATCAAAGGCCGAGAATCGAAGTCTTTCAGACTTGGACTGCAATTTAAGACCCAAAGGGACCTCGGAGAATAGCTTCAAATTATTCATTGGGAAGGCTCAGAACTATGCCACAGCTTTCTTCTCCCTTTCCAATACAAGCTGAAGTGCCCCGCCACAGTAAGTGCGCGCGCGCGTGTAAAATCCACGGCCTCAGTGGGATTCGCCTGAGACGAATGTGTTTAGTAGGGTTTAAACGTTGAACAGTTGAAGAATAAATTACACTCGGTTGGCGAAAACACTGAAGGAAAACAAATTGGGAAAATCAAACTTTTGGCCCTGTAGTTTCAAAGGTTTTAAATTATTTCCTTCTTTTATTTTCAACCTTGTAATCAAAACCAATTAAATTTATATAGTTTTAAAATTATTTTAATTATTTTATATAAAAATAAAGAAAAAAATTGTTTCAATTAATTAGGATGAATACTTAATAAATATTTATTTATTAAAAATTACTCATAAAATTATGATAGATGTGCATTTTTCATATATATATATATATATATATATATATATAACTTTTTTTAATTTTAGAGTAAATGGGAGAAGAGAACACTACCCTACGTCAAAATTTCTACATGCCTCGTTCGGATGCTATTCTTTATCTTGGTTACAGCTTACAAGTATCTTATAAGTAAAATAACTAGGGTTGTGCATAAAACCCGTGGTCCGGTGTGTCTTGTCCAGTCTGTAATAAAAATGCCCTGTCTAACCCGATAAATATAGGGCAGGACTGGGCATCGGGTTATAAAATACAGCCCATGCATTTTTCGGGCTGGGCACCGGGCACAGGGCCTGCCCTGCCCTGCCCATGAGCACCCCTTCTTTTATTTATTTTTTTTTATTTTTTCTCTATCTTAGAAGGGAGAATATGATAGCTGCTAGTGATTATAAGGTAATTTTAGAAATATAAGTAGTTAAATAGGTAAGTTGTACCTCTTAATATTTATAACTATACTAATTTTTTTTCTTTTTTTAACTTTGTTAATTATCATATGATTACATTATAAATTATAATTATTTATTTTATTTTTTTAGATGATTTATCTTTGTCAATATTGGGGAGATTGATGCAAAGTTATAATTACAAACTATTTAGATTTTAACACTTATTTTTTATATGCAATAGATCTCAAGATTTTAATTATTATCTTTATTCTCTTATTCTTAATGGATTATAGATATTATTTAACTATTGAAGACACATGAATATGGTATTATTTTAGAAGTTTATAATTACAGATTTTTTTCACAACATGAGCATATGCCCAGCCCAAAATTATTAGGGTTTTTATCGAGCAGGGTCGAGCATCGGGCTGCATACATTTTTTGGGCAGGACATCGGACAGGGGGGCTGCCCTGCCCAACTCTATCCATGCACACCCCTAAAAATAACAATAGTTGTCAGGTTATAAATATAGAATATATTTAATTAATTTAATTAAATTAAAAAAATTAATTAAATTAATTATTATTTTCTTTGGTACTAATTATAAAAGTCATTTAACTTTTTTAAATAGATCTAAAAAATTAAATAAATTAGTTAATTATAATTAAATCTATTTCTTCAAAATTAGTTCATATTATATACTTTTTAATCTACCTAAATTAGTCAATATATTAGTTATAATTAAATAATTTATTTAATTTTTTAGATCTATTTAAAAAACTTATCTAACTCTTCTAATTAAAATTGGAGGTAGTATAACATATTTTTTTATAAAATACTAGGATCATCTTCCTTAACTCTCTCCCTCATTATCTTACGTGATTATTATTGAGAGAATATCAATAGGGGATAATTTAGAAAAGAGTTAATAAAATTAAAAAATATATCTTATATTAAAAATAAATATTAATTTTCTAATTAAATTTTATATTTATAATTAAAAATAATTATATTTTAGTCCTTAAATAATTACTGTTATATGCTATTATAATGGTAATTTTTCACCTTTTATATAACAATCTTCTTTTAATACTTTTTATTAAATAATCTTTGTTACTTGCACATGAAAATTTCATAATGACATCTTTCCTATGTAACTAACTTTGAATTACTCCATGTCTTTTCATGTCATATCCATTTTTTAAAAAAAAAATCAATTTAAGGAGTTAACATACGTCCAAGAAAAGTGTGAGGGTGGTTTTGAGTGCTTTGGAGCCATGGAGCTAGGATATAATGTTATATACTTTTTCTCTTATAATCGGTGATTTCCCATTCATTTTTCTGAAGATTTATCATTATTATTATAGTTGTGTTATTTTCTTTTGTTTTTTTACAACCCATCATCTAGTATTTTGAACTTTTTTAAATTAAATTATAAAATTATGAGTAACTAATTAATTCATATTAAAACTTTATATAACTAAAATACTTCTCCCCGATAGGTCTTTTTTAACAAGGTAATAATTAAATCTCAGTTCTTTTACTTTATTATTTATTAGTTAATCTACCACTAAACTAAATTTTATTGGTGTATTCTCTCCATTTTTCTTCCCTACGGAATTAGAATAAATGGAGAATGAGCTTGTGGTTCAATTCTTGGTGGATTAAACTGATACACGTGCCAAAGCTTTCTGGAGCCTTGATTAGGGGAAGGCTTTGTGAATTTGAAGTTGAAACTTGAAATGCCAATTTGTGTTTGAAAGATTTTGGAAAATAGATTAGCTTTTGGAGAATAGATTTTAGAAAAAATAGATTCTGGAGAATAGATTTTTGGAAGAATAGATTCTGGGAAGAATAGATTTTGAGAAGAATAGATTCTGGAGAATAGATTTTGGGAATAATAGATTATGGGAATAATAGATTTTGAAAATAGAGATGTTTGGATGATTAGTAGTAGAATCACTTTTTATATTAATAAATTAACAAAAAGGGTATGATTTGATAAGTATGAGAGAGGGGAGAGGGCAGAGAATAAATAGGAGAGATGATAGAGGAGAGAGAAGAAATAGGAGAGAGGAGAGAGTGTAGAGAAGAGAGAGGAAAGTGGAGATAGTGTGAAGAAGAGAGATGAGAGAGGAGAGAGAGTATAAGAAAAAAGTAGGGGTAAAATAGTAATTGGATAATCTATAAGCTCTTTTACAGTTCCAAAATCTATTTTCAATAGCTTATTCAAAACCATGGTTTCAAACCGAGGTTTTGCCCAAAATCAATTCTGGACAAAAATGGCTGTTTGGTTTAAATTTTGTCAAATCGAAGTTTTGTTCCAAAATTAATTCTGGACAAAAATTGATGATTATGTGAAATTTTTTTAAACCGAGGTTTTGCCCAAAATTTATTCTCAAACGTGGATGCCAAAGACGCACTAAGTAGTGTATGTGTGGAGTCCGAATTTCTTATAGAATGGATGTTGATCTTTTATCAATGAATTGGTTGATTGGGAGTGAGAATATCAAATCTTGCATAAATTCATTTGATCTTATTATGGTTTTCTTTCTCAAACTGTTGCCCCTGTCCTTTTTTTAATACTATATTACTATTTTTCTGAAAATAAAAAAAATAATTAAAGTTAGGTAAATATAAAAAAAAAACAGCTTGTATTTTTGAATAAGACTCATTAATGTTTCATTAAATTTTGCAAATGATATTGATTTAGGAACTAATAACTAATGAGTATAGTTTTATAAATAACATGGAAAGAAGTACTATCTCTCTCCTTCTTATCTTAATTATAAAAATTAATTAATTTTTTTAGATAAATTTAAATAGCTAAATAAATCAATTAATTGTAAATATTATAAGAACTATTTGATTAATTTATGTAGATTAAAGTGTATATAATATGAATTTATCTTAAGGGGTTGAATTTATTCATAATTAACTTATTTATTTAGTTTCTTTAATTTTTTTAAAAAAAATTAAATAGCTCTTATAATTAAGACTAGAGGAGGGAATATTAGTTTAGAATTGTGGTGAGAATTCTTGATTTAAAACATAAAATAAAAAATTGTGTAGTAAATATGGAAAATGAGTTTTACAAATAAAAATATGCAAAAATGTCGAGCATTATTTATTGTGATTAATGCTCATGATCTCAATCAACAAACATACCTGACCTCTAACAAATTGCATTTACCTAAACTATATTGCGTAGCTCATGTTTTAAATGGAATCCAAAATAATTCGCAATATTCATTATTTATAAATAACATGGCTCACTATAAATTTGATGTTATTCACCCAAAAAACAAATTGATGTTATAGATGATTTTTTTTATGACCAACCCTGATGGGCCTAATGTAGTTTTCGTTGCTATGTTCCTGGAAAGACACAAAACCCTAGGAAGGATTAGTGCTGGAATTCTTCTTTTTGCCAGAGGATTAGCGCTTGAACTGAACTGTAACAGTTGTTAAGGCCAGAGAAAAGATACTATTACATTATATTAAATCATTAAGTTAATATAAAATCCTATAAAAAACTTATGAACAATTTATTAAAATTATAAAAAAAACAATAACGAACAAATCAATATGACATTAATAGTATATTATATTATTATTATAATTAATAAATCAAGATATAACAAGTCATTATGCTATTAATAGTAAATCAGGATGAATCAATTGATAAATCTATATATAACTTTTGATAAATTAGAGTAAATTTCTCTTTTCATAATTCTAATAAATCTCTTATATAGGATTTCATATCAAATTGGTAATTTTATAGGTAATTGATAGTAATAATTTATCTTGGCGATCTAAGTGTAATTTTCCCCAAATCTTATTAACCGCTCTTTCTTAAATATAGTAAAATAATTTAAAATGACTTATGTTTTAAACCGGTTAAAATATATAGCGGTAATCTGTGAATGGTGAGGCAGAGATGATTGGGCCCATAACTATACACTAAACCAAATTTAGATCATACTCTTGCATAATGCTGTAAAGTTAATAAATGCATAAATACTCGATGATCAAACCAAGCTTCTGGTCTTAAAGGAAACCAGATTACCACCCCATGAATGTTCTTCTAACTTTGTCCACAATCTTACTTCTGGCTTGACTGCTAGCCAGCGGCAACTCGCAACTTTCATCCAATAAAAACCTGTACACTTCCCACTGCCGTTTCTCTGTTGAATGTCTCACAACTTCAGCCTACAGTCAAGTGAAGAGAGAGAGAGAGAGAGAGAGATTTTAAGATTGTTACATGACTTCCTCAAAAAAATCCACAGGAAAATTTCACAAAAGCTGAACTATAAAATCTCACCGAGAAGATGATTATTCCCAATGCTTTTAAAGCCAATGTGACGTCATAGAATACTCGGGGCCTTCCCTTTCCCGATAACTCCACAGGATTAGCAACTAGAAGTTCTGTATCCGGACCTCGGTTCACGATACTCACCCGCAATGGATGTAGCATCTCTTCTTTTAAGCAAGAACACAAGGCAGATTGACTTTCAGCATCTATTATCTTTTTCCCATCTTTTTGCTGGATAAATAAGTCAATATTTCGAAGGCCATTCACACTTGAAGAGAATCGACCATAAGCGACCTGGTTTTTTTACCGCAAAAACAAATTGGCATCAGCCGTTAAATGGAAAATCAGTATTCATACATGGCCAAAAAAATCAGCATGCTTGACCCAACCATACGGCAACAAATGGATATAGAAAATGAATTAATAGAAGATAATCAATAACAAAACTAAGGGTATGTTCATTCTCCCAAATTCAATGCTAATTTAGCCACAAGGTTTCTTCCTTTTGGTGCACTAAGTATGGTGCACAAAAAGAAAGTCCTAATATAAATGAATACTTATAAGTGAATACCTTAATATCAGAGTCCTTTGATATTCTCATAATATCATAACACAAGCACTTCTGATCAACACACTTTATCTGAAGCAAGGTATGAGCTGGGCTCAATAAATTATCCACTACAACAGTGGGTTTCTTCAGTGTCCTCATATCAGGGCTTAGAGGATGCAAAGACCCCTTTTTTGATAGCTCAGGACTAAATAGCTCTTCAGCAACTACTGATGGAAGAGAGGAAAAACCCTGCAAACCTTCATATTCAGGCCCTGCCAACTGAAGTTCACAAGAGATACAACATTCTCCTAAAGCAGCCATCAGAGAATCACATACATCATCTCGCCTCTTTTTTGTATGCAATAGCTCCCTGTTTTAACAAGAAATTATTAGACGTCCTGCAATTAATCAGCATAAGCTACTGACATAATGTTGACTTATGAGAAGAATGCAGAAGCAAATTGATATTTAAACTTTTATCTATTTTATTGATAACCAAGGGGGTGTTTGGACACCAATTTTGGTACCCAAAAGTCCTTTTGGTAAAATTAACTTTCAATAAACTGATATTTGGGTAGAAAACTTATTGTTTTAAAGCTCATCCACATAACCTAAAAAGCCACGAAAATGTTCAATTGGGAAACGCAAGTGGGAGTTGCTTTTACTGTTTTGAAAGTCAGTTTGGCAAATGATCTGTTGGCAAATTGTAAACGAAACACACACTAGGTGGCTCCAAAGTCCTTCGATTGCTAAAAAGTCATCACAATAATGTGGTCACAACACAGTTAACTTGATTCAATGTTTTACTTCTCTTATACAATCCAAGACGTTTGCTTATTCAGAAGATGACAGAGAATCCAATATCAACATGTCTACTAATAGAATCCGAGATGTTCACTAATCTAGAAGATGATATATCTATAAAAGTAATAGGAAGCCTCATTGTTCACTAGTTGTGAATGATGTGACTCATTTCAAGCTTATCCACTCTAGTTAAAGAAGAATATCAAACAAAATGCCCATACCAATTTCACTGTTTCATTCAACATAAAACCATCGAATCAATTTTCAAGTATCTTGGTATTCAGATGAATGTGTCAAGGAAATTAGACGTAAAGGGGATGAGCCTAAACAATGGGTAAACGTTGACAGCTTCCAGAAAATCAATTGAACTATGTACACTATTTACAAAAAGGAATTAAAGCATGTATTCAACTACACACTAAAACAGAAGACAATACCAATATGCTTGTAATATAGAGCGGACTGTGTTATGAAGAAGGAATAAAAAATAAAAAAACTGCAGTAGGAATAAAAAAAAACTGGTGCTAATCTGATAAACAATAAATAATCTTATACTCACATGCCATCAGAAACAAAGAACAGGTCTAGGGCCCTTCCATCTGGCGTTGGCATCACTTTCACTCTTTGAATAGTAAGTTCAAGGTTGCAGAGGATTTCAGTAACATCTAAACAAAGGAAAATAGTGTCAGCGAATGACATTATCATTTGAAAAAAGAAATGAAGCAAATAACATTCTCTTCGCAAATTACCATGTAATAGTCCTTTCTGGTCAACAACCCAAACCTTCAACAGGTATATTGGAGCTGGTGAGGGACTAACAGAGTTCTGATTGAAGTCATAAGAAAAAAGGCATGAAGGGCAAGATGAAAGGAGCCGGTTCTTCAAGCTTTCCCAATTAACATGTTGTGAATGAGGATGTGGAACAACCCAAAATATGATGTAGCACCATCTTCCGTCGGTTGAAATATCTACAACACCATTAGAGTCAAATCTTTACATCCACTATTCCAAATAAAATAACAAGGAAATTCAATCAAACGACAGACACAACTCCAACCAGAATGAAAGGAAAATAAATTAAGGGAAAAAATTATAAAAATCATAAATTGACACTGTTCTTAACGTATCCTATTATTTCATTAATTCTAAAGAATTAAATTGGTTGATGCAATAGGTTAAAGCTTTGGGCTTCAGCTTCTACTTGCGAGTTTGTGAAATAGAATGTCAACAGGCATCAAAATTTCTATGCAGTTAGAAAAATGACCGCTGTAGAGAGCTACTCTATGTCGTGCATGAGAAAATACTGTAGATTGATCTGATTTCCAAGAGTTCCAGGTAAAATTAGAACAATGGAACGAACTACATCCAAACGACCAAATTTGCTAACGTAAGAATCATATTTATGATTATTAGCGAACAACAGTAGCGCCGCCATCCCAATTTCCCGCAAATCTCGAACTTTTAAATACCTGCTCTAGTAATGCGAAGTCCAAACTCGAGGATGATTCTACAGAGATCGCAACCGAGACCAGCCTTGTCAGGGCAATTCACCGTAACGACACAGGGTTCATCGGAGCTCTTACCAGGCTGGATCACGACGAGGTCGTCCAACGATACTCCCATGGCAAAAGAAGCTCCACAAGATGTGATGAGATGTGATGTGATGCTCAGAGTTACAGGAATCACATCGCGGGAGCTGACGGCGGCCCTCCGGCGGGGGTTTTTGGACAGAAGAGCAAGGATGGTTCAGAGAAGGCGGAAATCTGAACTGAATGTAATTGCGGGGACAATTGATCATATATAATGATAACGCCTTGGTGGTGGGTTTGTTAGGTGGGCCCACGAATTCTCACGTCCACGTCAGACTCCTCTGGCGGCCACACATGGATCATTTTGTTTAATACCCACGAAATGATGATTTTTTAAATAAAATCATATTGATGAAAAACAATAGAGTGTACCTTCATCCATCATCGTTGGTACAATATTTGCTCTAAAAAAAATACAATAATATTTTTAAAAATATTTTAAACATTTTTTTAATTTACTCTTTCTCCTTTTTTTATTAAATATTGTTAAAAAACAATATCAATAAAATAATTTAAAAAATAAATAAATATAATAAATAAATTTTATATTTAAGATTAATATTAAATTTATAATTAAATTTTATATTAAATAGTATAAGATTATATTTTTATTATATTTCACTCTATATATCTAATTACTATAAGTATTTAGTAAAGATAGCGTATTTAATAGGGAAAACGGGTCAAAAGGACTCTTCAAAAAAAAAAAAAACTCAATTTAGAACTCTAATATTTATAAATGATAAGGATTTACCCTGATATTTTGAATGATAGTGTAAAATGACCGAAATGCCTCGTTTAATTTTTAAAAAAATAAACACAATAACCCCCGCCGCCTCGCCACCCTGGCTTCTCCTTCTCTCTTACTTCCATCTGCTTCTTCAACTTGGGTATCCTTGAGTAGTTTGAGCATTATTAATCTGTTCAACGATAAGGGAGGCATCACACTTGACTTCATCCTTCCTAAATCCCATTTCCCCGCATACCTTAAGGCCTTCGAACCTCTCGTTCAACATTTGGTAACTGAGCGTCGTCGAATCTGACGGCCTCATCACGATCCTCGCAGCACTGAAGGTGCTGGGGAAGGTGGACAATCTGAACCAGGTGTGGCAGGTTGAGCCGTCGGTAACCGGAGGGAGGTCGAACAAACACGACTTTTCTCCGGCGATCTCGCCGCAAAACCACTTAATCGGTGTCAACGTCAACAGTCGCAGGGAAAAACACCACAACCGGCAACGAGAAGAAGAACGGCGGCGTTTCAGTAACAGATACTAGATTAAAATATTAATGCGGATTGTTCCGTGAATGAATGCGGATCTTAGAATCAGGATGATGGGGATAGGATGTGTATTGAGGTATTGTCCCAAACTTCTAAAATGACAGAATCGTCCTCGACCTTTTTGTTATTTACAAATATTAAAATCCGAATTTAAGTTTTCTTATTTTTTAAAACCATTTTAAGTCATTTTCCTTATTTAATATTATAATTATAAATAATTGATTTTGCATATTTTATTTCATAAACATATTGCACTAAAATTGAACAACATAATTTACCAACAAGTTAAGTTTAGTAGTAGGGATTAATCCCTTCAAATATAATAAATTAATATTTAAATTTATATTAAAATAAAATCTAGTATTTAGTATTTTTTTTCTAAAGAAAAATTATATTTAAATTATATACGAGAAATTTAATTGCAGAGAAGTTATGAGAAATCATCAAATGATTGTAAAATTTTATAAAATTTAGAATTAATTTTTTTAAATTTTAAAATGATATAACCAACTTTAAGAAAAATATCTCAAGTGTTATTTTTTTCACTCCAATTATTATTCTTTCTTTTAAAATTTATTATTCTTATTATTTAAATTATTTTTTTTACTTAAATTGTTATTTTTTTCCCATTCAATTTACATTCTTATTATTTAAATTGTTTTTTCAGAAACAATTCTATCATTTTATAATTTAAAAAAATTAATTCCTGATCACATGAGACTTCCCAGTATTTAATAATTTATTGAGACTTTTTTACAATTAAAATTTTTACATAAAACTTAAATATATTTTTTTAAAAAAAAATTATTATCATATATATATATATTCAAGTAATTAACTCATTCAATTTAAATAAAGTTTTCACATTTGCGATTGAGCCCCACCGCTAGACCAAATAGTATTTGAGTACTTATATGTCTTTTTTTTTTCTTTTTTGTAATAGGAAAGCAAAGAGTATTGATAAAAATTAGAGAAACTGTAAAGAGTAGTCGTAACTATAATTAAGAGAGTTCAATAATAGTGGTAACTTGAGAGAGCTCATGTTCCTAGCCTCTCTCTAAATGAATATAACTGGAGGCTATTTCGAGTTTTTGAATGTAAAAAAACAAAAAACAACTACAATATAAAAATAAAAATAAAAACAAATTAAGTTCTCAATCTTCCCTTTGACGTCAAATATAAGCCACCAATTTTACTTGGCAATTTTTTTTTAAAAAATAGTTAATAATAATTTAATTGATTAAATTTGTGCTAAAGTGTAATCATTTTTCAAATTTCCCATGTGTCATTCATAATAAATTGATTTATTCTTAATATCTTCTCTAATTTCTCTCACATACATTTATATTAATCCCAAATTAATTAAGGATATTTAAGAACAAACGTCTTCTAAAGACCTAACAATTTAAAAAAGCAACCTATATTTCTTTCTTTAAATATGATTTATATTTAAAATTAAAGAAAATATTATTTAATAACGAATGAAATTATTGACATAATGAAGCTACTTGTGAACTAAGATGTTTTAGTGTGTATTTGGAAATATCCTAAATTTAAATTTTAAATTTAGTTTTAGATAAAATTTAAATTTTGAAAAATTTTAAAATAAATAACTATATTTATTCAAATGAATTTTTGGATTAAATTATAGTTTAAAATTAAGGTTTTAAAAAAGTTAGTCAGAGTAGTATATAGAACAGTAAAAGAGCTTATAAACTAACCAATTACTATATTACCCCTATTTTTTCTTATACCCTCTCTCATTTTTCCTACTTTTTCTTACATCATCTCTCATCTCTCCTCTTATCTCTCATCACTCATAATTTAATATTCATACCACTTTTCATAATTTATCAATAATAAAAGTATTTCTAGAAATAACTATCCAAATACTCATTTATTTAAAACTATTTTTTTCATAAGCTCTTATCTAAAAACTCTTTTTTAAAAATTGTCTAAATTTTTTTTATAAGCTATTTTTTAAATTTTTATTCAGACGGCCCTCAATTTGTTATATATATATATATATATATATCACAATATAGAAACTAGGTGCTGCAAATAATTGAGAGGATAACATGATATATTATTCAAAAAATAAAAAATATTAAATACAAACCCAACTTGCCAGACTAAAACATTGGGATTCCACTGAGAAAAAACATCTGAAATTGACAGCAACGTTGTCTTATTAAAGGACATATTTAAAAGCGAAAATAAATTAATTATTTTATTAAAAAAGGACAACAGACGTAATCATGAAAACTTCATTTGTGTCAAACTTGAGTAATAATGGCCTAATAATGACAAAATTGGCTTTTTTCACACACACGCACACACACACATATATATATATATGATCTCCATGTTCACATTTGAGAAAACGAAATTCAAGTTTACGACGAAAACTTCACTTTCAAGTCAATTTCATTATCTATAATCAAATATTATTTGAAAACAAATTTATGTATTATTTATGAGTGATATGTGGTATAACATACTTCACAATTTACTTGAGAGAAAATGACGGTTTGCCTGTTTGGGACTGTCCACAAAAATAAATAAAGGTGTTAGTGATAAAAGTGCAAACTTTAAAAGGTAAAAATAAATGTGTAAATAAATTGAAAGAGGAAGTTGAGCTAACTAGAAATAAAATATCATCAGATTGGATACTTTATTTTGCTAAAATAAAATTTTAAAATACAATCATTTAAATTTAAAGTATTATAATATAATCAAAATAATCTTTTATTCCAACTGCAATGAAACTCATTCAAGACAATCGGAAAATAATCTTTGAAATAGGTGGCAGCTTAAGCAATATTGTCAAACTCAAATTCACATCAGAATCAGACCCATATTATATACCTGATTATAGTAGGTGAGTTTTCTAACAGAAATTTTTTATATATATCAAAGTTCGAACTCAAGATCTCGTTTAAGCGATACCAAACTGTTTATCACTCGGACCAACCCTTATTAGTATATTAACTTACACTTAAACTTGTGCTAATGGCAAATTTGGTTAAACTCGCAAATTCACTTACTAAATTTATTATTTTATACATTTTTAACTTCCAAAATTATATCAACTCATTGTTAAATTGGTATTAGTATTTTATATTTGATTATATTCATTGACTTTATATATAAAAATTATTAAAAAATTTATTGAATATGATAAACCATGAATGTTTATATATTTAATTTTAATTATTTTTATTTAAAATATATTTAAATTAAGTTGTTGGTATTTTGTATATTTTAATTATTTAACTAAATATTTTTAATAGCTATTAATTGATAAAAGTAAACTTTTACGAGTTCTTATTACAAGTTTGCTTAACTCATAAGTTTGATAAACTTGGGCTTACATAATCAAATCACAAATTCACAATAATTTTATACTCTTATGATAATTAATATAAATCTTATTTAATTAATTCAATTAGATTAAGGAAATTAATTAAATTAATTAATACAATATATTTTTTTAAAATATCTCAATCATTTTTCTTAATAACATTTCTCACTTTCTTATTTGATTATTGTTAATAGAGTATCAATAGAGATAACATGAAAAAAATTGATAAACATAAAAAATATATCTTATATTTAAAATTAAGATTAATTTTTTAATTATATCTTATATTAAAGATTAATTAAGCAATCTTTTTAAATATAATTATTCTCTTATTAAAGACAATTACGTTTGAGACTTTATTAGATACTAAAATCTATGTTTAAATAGAAAGAAAATAAAGGAAAGAAAAGTGAAAAGATAATATTATCGCTCCTTGCTTTTGGGGAAATGGGTGACAAGAGAAAATACATTATGTTTATAATGATAATAATACCCCTATTCATTTCTTAATCAATTTTTTAAAGTAATACCATGAAAAATAAACTCAAATAAAAAATTAATACCATCAAAGTAAATATTAAAATAAAATTAAAATTAAAATAGAATTACTTTTTAGATTTTACTTTAAAATTGAAATATTAAGTAAAATATATTTCCTCACAAGCTAAATTAATAAAAATAAAGTTAAAATAAAAAGAAACATGTAACAATGACAACAATATACATATATCCTGATTTATTAAAAATCAAAATAAAAGTTTCTTAAAAAAGGTCAAGTTATTTTTATTTCCTTTATAATTTATAACTACAGTATAAATAATAACTATTATTACTATTATAATTTATATAAGAATTTTATTATTATAGAAAAGAAAAAAAAATGATATAAAACCACATGGGCCAAAAAAGTTGGCAAATTTTCCACTAGTTTAATTTTGTATTATCGTATAAGACGACTTGCCCTGTCTGATATTGGTATCGCCTAAGAGGAAGGGAGACTTCACTTTGCCTTTGGATTATGGGTGAACCCAACCTTTTTCCAAAAATTTTTGTACCAAATTTTTTTTTTGCATTATTCGATGATCCAATTATGGGTACAAAGGCAGCAACAGTGAAGTGATGGGCCAAGGGCGATTTTGACAAAATTTTCACTTTAAAATTTCTACGAAAGTTTAAGGGGTAAAATCACAATAGTTTAGAGAGACATACTGATTTTTAGATATTTAAGTTTATATTTAAAGATAATAAATAATTTATTCTATTTGATATTGATATCGTTTAGGAAAAATAGAGATTTTATTATAATTTTAAATTATGAGTGAGCCCAATTATTTTTTAAAAAATCTTATAACAAAAAAAAAATACATGAGGCCATTTTTCTCCTCCAACTTTCCTTCCCCCCCCTATTTTCTCCCCTAATCCAAACAGGAGAAAATTCATTTTCCCCTGTTTCCTTCCTACTATAAGGTAAATGAAAACATATCATCTAATAAAAATTTAAACCTGAATTTATATCAAATCGAAGTGTTAATTATTTAGATTAAAATAACACAAATATACATATTTTATTATTTTTTTTGTATAAAACTTTTAAAAAAAAAGTTAAATTCACCTACGATATAAAAATAAGCGAAATCTCATTTTTTCTTAAATAATATTAATATAAACAAGATGAACTGTCTATATTCTTCAGATATAAACTTAAATACTTAAAAATTATAATACTTTCCCAAACGTTATGATTGAATCACGATAAAATAGTATTCTTCAAAAATTAAATACGTTTTAAATAATTATATATTTTATTCTTTATTAATTGAACAGGGATGATGAGTTACATATTGATATAATAATGGATGTGTGTTTGGTAATACCAAACAATAATACAATATATTTAATGTAAAAAGT
Organism: Leucaena leucocephala; assembly: GCA_037074615.1. Classification (NCBI taxonomy): domain Eukaryota; kingdom Viridiplantae; phylum Streptophyta; class Magnoliopsida; order Fabales; family Fabaceae; genus Leucaena; species Leucaena leucocephala. The sequence continues at coordinate 4,537,034 of CM073561.1, read as the reverse complement.
AAACCACAACCCCACATCATCCAGGTCCAATGGACTACTTGACACTGGTCTCTAAAAACGAACCCGGTCCGGCCCAATTGCAACTGGACAGATTGAGTCCAACCAAACCCAGCCGAAGACAGGCCCCCGAGTTAATAGGTTTCGAGCTAATTAAGTTAAGGATTTTCACAGGTTTGAATTTAAATATGAATTCAAAAATTGATCAAGGCACAATTATTTCAACGAAAATAAGACCAACAAACAACAAATCAAAACGCTGTGAAGAAATATTAAATTAAAACCACGGATTAGGGGTAAAGTCTAGTAAAACCGCCAACATTCGTAACCAAACAGATTGAATTCTCAATACCTCGGACTTTTCAAATTTTAGAAGTTGAGAAAATCCCTCAAATTAGAGAGATCAAATATTCAGATGGAAGTACTCGCTGCTTAAAAATGGCTCATTCCTCAGTTATATAACAAACGAAACCCAAAATCGTACCGGAATCAAGAAATTTCATGCCCAGAACCAATTGAATACGCACAATAGGGTAATTGCAGCAGAGAAATTATACAAATGTTGATGAATTTAACAGAAGTGACAGACCAAATCATCAAATATTCTACATTCATATTCTTAACCTAAATCCCAAAATACATGACAACCCTTGCTTCATCGATCATAGCCAAAACATCCTTCTAATTCTACTTCTCCATCTCAGGCCTTCACAATTAGATTCAGCAGACGGGGAAAACAAAATTGTTTAACCTCCAAATCCGTACAAGGTTCTTCCCTGCCTCTTGAGGGCATAGACAACATCCATGGCGGTAACAGTCTTTCTACGAGCATGCTCCGTGTAAGTCACAGCATCACGAATCACATTTTCCAGGAAATTCTTGAGCACTCCACGAGTCTCCTCATAGATCAAACCGCTGATCCGCTTGACGCCTCCTCTTCTTGCCAATCTCCGAATCGCAGGCTTCGTAATTCCCTGAATGTTATCGCGAAGCACCTTGCGATGCCTCTTGGCTCCTCCCTTTCCCAATCCCTTGCCTCCTTTTCCACGACCAGACATTGTTGATGGAAGAAGAAGATAATGATTGAGAACAACGCAGCAACACTCAAGAGAGCTTGATTATGGAGATTTGAAAACTGAAGGGGTAGTGTTTATAAGGAAGCAATCTTGAAGCGGAAGATTGTGAGTTTTGGGGATCGTGAATGTGATAGATGAGTACCGTTGGATCTTTTTATTATCCACGGATGGAAATATTGATCCTTGGCTTTGCCATTAGGTTGTTGTCGAACGTTGATGAAATGGAATCGACGGATGTGAAGTGTCTGGTGGTGTCCTTCTTTTTCTCTTCCGCTTTTTATTATCATACAAGATGGAGTATTTTAATGATTTGGGAAAATTAATTTAAGAATTCAAACTTAATAAAAGTTATGAGTTCTATAAAATTAGAGTACATTTAATTCTTAAATTATATATACTTTAAATTAATAAAAAATTAAAAATATAAGAAATATTTTTAAAATATTATTAATATTTTTTTAAAGAAAAATTTATAATAAATCCTTATAATTTGATAATAATTTTTTATATTTTTTAAAACTCTTATAAATTAAACATAATTTTGTCTAAAACTAACACAAAACCTAAACAATAAGATAAGGATTGTGAATATTTTGATTTGTGTATGGATTAGCTCGGCACAAAATCTCTTCATTGTGGGATTCCTTTATTGTTTCTCCATTTAAATAAAATGGCGCCGTTACTTTATAAGGTAGAATTTCAGTTATTAATTTTAATATCAACTTATTTTGAGCTTACAACTTATATTTGTATCTATTCTTTTCAATTCTATCTTTATTATTGTAGTTTGATAAAGTCTCAATATTTTTAATTTATTCTCCTTTATTTTACCTGGAATTAAAATACATATGTGAAACTAATAAAACTCAGAAAATATTAACTTTATAACCGATTTATTCTTATTTATATACTTTTATTATGTACGTCAATTATATTCAATGTACGGTTTTTCTTTTTCTTTTTCTTTTATTGAATCGACCTATATACTTTGACATGCCAAGAATTTTACAAGCCACATAATTCGGACACAAAAATAAATAATTCCAACTTGCAAGCTTATAGAAAAGTATTTTTCAACCCAAACCATTCAAAAATTATTAAATAACCATTAAAGTACTTCTAAACTAAACTTTAATTAAGATTTTAAAACTATAATTTTAGATAAATTTATACAATTAATTTCTAAATAGAAAAAAATATTTTTAAATTATATAATAATTAATTTATTTTTATCTTTCTTTTTCTCTATTATTTTACTCCATGCTATTTTCTTTCGAAAGATATTCTTCATAATTATTTTTATCATTTTTAAATCCCTACACTAAACCAAACGGGCTCATGAAGAGAAATGACCAACTTTGCTCTCTCTTTGAGCCTACAAATATATTTATTATTCTTCATATAAAAGTTAAAGAACTAATTTACATTAATTAAAAAATTAATTTAAATTAATTATTTATAAAATATATATTAATTTTTTTAAAATATTCTCTTTAATTATTTATATTAAAATTACTTTTTGATTAAAACTCAATAATACATTCACTTAATAGAAATAATTTAAAAAAATTACAAATTTAAAAAATAAAATAAATTGAAATCTTACATTTAAAATTAAAATAAATTTTTTAATTAACTACTATATTTAAAACGGGAAGAGTAACAATGATCAAGGCCTACAGTGATGGTGCTAAAGCTTTGTTTGATTTACTATAGGAAGGGTAGGTTAAGTTAAATTAAGGGAGGATAAGGAAAGATAGGGAAGATTAATGAATGATATTTTTTATTTGGTTCAGAAGGGAAGGAGAGGGGAGAAGAATTAATTAAAAGTTAACAAAAATACCCTTATCTCTTTATTTAAATTTATTTATTCTTTATTTATAATATTCATATCAAAATTAATATTTTTAATTTATAAATCTTAAAATTTTTTATCTCATTTATATATATAATAAAAATAAAAAAAAATAAAAAATATTTTAAAATTTTAAAATTATTTTTTATTAATTTTATAATTATTATATATTTTAATATAATATATAAATAATTTATTATACTTATTAAGTTTTATTATAATTTATTATAATTATTATACAATTAAAAAAAAAATTAAATATGAAAAAAATAAAAAATAAAGATTTGAGGGTATAATTAGAATATTAAAAAAAGTTTAGGGGCATTTTAGTCAAAAAGGGATAAAATTTTCTCTCCCCTCCAAAAACCCCCCACTTTTGGAGGGGAAGGAACCACAAAAAGACAACAAATCTCCCCTCTCCTCCCCTCTATTTTTTCCAACCAAACACACTTTCCCCTCCCCTCCCCCTAACCAAACACACTTTTCCCCTCCCCTCCCCCCAACCAAACAAACCTTAAGAGAAATACTCATTTGATAGAAGACAAGTGAGTCTTTTTTCAGCTATTTACTAGTCTTCAATAACTTCAAATTATGTACTATTGATAGTTTTTTCAATAAAAATGCAAAAAGAAAAAAAAATACTCAAAAGTCCAATCCCTAAAAAATCCCAATGATAAAGTGGACAACATAAACATATCGTCATTCCCTATCATATGACTTGTCATTACAGACTATCTAATTGTTAGTGAACTTTAGGGTTACCTCTAACTAATTCTCCTAAAAAAATTCTAGGGTAACCAGGGTGAAAGAGGAGTTAAAATGGTAAAGAACTATAGAAAGCTCTATTATCAAAGAACTATAGGAAGCCCACAATCTTACACAACTTCAAGCTCATATTTCCTTTAGTCTAAGGCTTAAGAATAACAAGTATTTTTAATCAGAGTAACAAAACATGGCTTCAATCCACTCATGACAAAGCAAGAAGCTAGAAACTGTAATGGCATGATTAAAATGTATAAAGGAGTTCATGATAATTCTTGAGACTTCCTCACACAGCGACTTACTCTCTTTCTGAACTCATCCTTCCTGTCTCTCCACATCACCTGCAGTAAGGGAGTAAACAAGATAAAAATGTCATCCAAGAATTTTGCCAAATTGGTGCCTAAAGAATGCTGATAAAACAATCATGCAAATTTGGAGTATTATCATCCATAGAAATCAAATATGGCTCAACTTTTAGTTGTCTTCTACAAAATTAAAACGTTACCATCATTTAAAAGTAATGATGCTGAAAACCTTATAGGTACAAGAACAATATGGCTAAAAGGAAAACTAAATAAGACTTTAAGCCAACAATAAGCAGAAACAACCTCAGGTTTCCATTATTTAGTCATATAGCCGAGATGTCTAATGGAAGATAAGAACATCATATATCTTGGTTAATCTCATCCTATTCCCAGTCAAATATACTTTACAAGAGTCCCAAGTTTGTAATCTCACATTTCCAGTTTTCAAATGCAATAATGTTGGGCATGGGTAAGTAAGAAAATTATTATGCAATTAAATGTTACTTTGCATATTACATTAAAACATACCGCAGCTTCTACATTTGCGGGAGATTCATCATTGGGACTTGAAAGCATTGATATAATACTTAATACTATACTCTCAACCTGCATATCAGATCAGATTATTACTCGCAATGTTCACCAAGAATAATAGAATATGATACTAAAATAATGATATAAATTTGCAGATGATATCAGATTATTGCTAGCATTAAATCCATCATGGGTTTCTTTCTATCATACACTTTCAGCCAAAAAAAAGAATGATTAAATAGCTTATAATATCCACAGTGTAGGAGCTAGGGGTGATCCAAAAAAACCACCCCAACCTTTTTTTTTTGTACAAAATTTTTTGGAAAAAGATGAAGTTCACCCATGATCCAAGGGTAGGACGAAGTCTCCCTTCCTCCTAGACGATACTAATGTCGAATAGGGTGATCCGTCTATTACCCTTAGGCGTAAACCTAGGCATCTAAAAGCTAAGATGCCTCCCTAAGCACTTAGGAGGAAGGGATGGGTTGAGTTGAACCTGACTAAGATAGACAGGATGGGCTGAGTTGAACTTAAGGATTTGTTTGGTTGGGTTTTGGAGGGGAGGGGAGATTTTTTGTCTTTTTGTGATCCCCTCCCTTCCCCTCCCCCCCTCCAAAAGTGAGGGTTTTTGGAGGGGAAAGAAAATTTTACACCCTTTTTGACTAAAATGCCCCCAAGCTTTTTTTAATATTTCAATTATACCCTCAAACATTTTTTTTATTTTTTTCACATCTAATTTTTTCTTTAATTGCATAATAATTATAATAATTATAATAAAACTTAATAAGTATAATAAATTATTTATATATTATATTAAAATATATAATAATTATAAAATTAATAAAAAAATAATGTTAAAATTTTAACATATTTTTTTATTTTTTTATTTTTATTATATATATAAATGAGATAAAAAATTTTAAGATTTATAAATTAAAAAATAATAATTTTGATATGAATATTGTAAATAAAGAATAAATAAATTTAAATAAAGAGATAAGGGTATTTTTGTCAACTTTTAATTAACCCCTCTCCCCTCCCCTTCTGAACCAAACAAAAAACATCATTAATTAACCTCCCCTACCTTTCCCTATCCTCCCTTAAATTAACCTAACCTACCCTCCCCTATAGTAAACCAAACAAAGCCTAAAAGAGTTCAGAAGTTATGAGGCCCAAGTCATTGAACTGGTCCACATTGCAGGATGGCTCGACAGGTCCAATAATCAACCTTACACACACACCAATGCAACCCCCCCCCCCCAGTCATTCAGCCCTTTCGATCTAGGCTTTCTCTCTTATATCACATGTTGAAGTACCAAGTTCAGGAAGGCTGATCAGATTTCAGAACCATGGCGATGACGGATATTTCTCCTCCTCCTCTTTGCTTCCCCCTGCCTCTCTCCCTCAGATTTTAGTTCCTCGGTGATGATGAGAACTTCAATCGAGGCTGCCTCAATCTATTGCAATTTTGTGATTTGCTCTTATGGGTTTGCTTTTCCCATTTTAAGCTTTTTTGATTTTTCTTAGCTGAATTTGGTCAATTAGTTTTTGTATCTTTGTTGGACTTGTTTTATCATCCTCTACTCCTCCTCCTCCCTTCTAATCTCTCTCTTCCATCTTCTTCTTTGATTGCCTTTCAAACCGTAGAAACCCAGATTGACCCGAGGCAAACCAGATGCATCCTTTCATCTGTTTAATATTCAGATATAAACGGACAAAGGATAAAGTGTCCCAATTAAAGACAATAATAAATGCAGGCAATCAAGACTTACACAATGCATTGTACCAAGACTCAGAAGGTTGCAAGCACACCTACACTCAAGTATGACTTGAGAACTTCAGCAATCGTTATAAGTATTTATTATCTACTTTAATTACTTGTGTTATTATTAACAAAAATTGTTAGAAATCATGATGAAAGTGGTTACTAATCACGCACTTTGGAATTCCAAACTACATGCATGTTTTAACAGAATCATATGGAAATTATATACTGAACATTGCATGCGTGCACACCCACATTCACAAAGCTAGCATAAACATATGAGCCCTGAGCAAATAAGTCCAAAACATATAGTTTACATTGAAAATCCAGGTGGTTCAATTATATTTGACAATATTTCAGAATGCAAGCCAAGTTGTTACAAAGTAACTAGTGCCATCAGTAATTATTCAAGTAAAATTTGAAGAGCATGAAAAATCCAAGCCCCATATCATTATGAACAATGCATCTTTGATCGTCTAAACCATACCGTATGGACAGGACTCCAGCGCTCACTTGCGAGTTCATAGCCATTTGGATCATCACCAGGGGGATGAAGAATTGAAATACAGACTCTTCCGTCTGGGTAAACTGCAGCTCATATAAAACCAACAAAGAAATTAGGCAAAACATTATGAAAGCCACACAATTTTAATAGCCGTGATGGGAGCATGCAATCACCATTAGGATGCCAGATCTCAGAGACAAATCTCACTGTGGGTGGACTAAGAGGATAATTGGGAGGAAAAAGCATGATGGCATTGAAGAAACCTCCATCACTGCAAACAAGGGCCATATGAGAAAGACACAAAGGTATATATAATAAGCACCATGATTCAAAATTTCAAATGACAAGTTTATCTAGATATTTTTCCTCAAAAAAAAAAAAAACATATAAGGAGTTAATCCAAAAAGGAGTTGACAACAAAAACCTAGCATGCAGTTAAGTACTTAGACGCACTGAAATGTCCATATTGTTCGGTAAGTGTACCATGGTTTAATTTGCTGAAGCTGAATAAATTACAGGGGGATTTTTTTAAAAAAAAATACAAATGAACACTAGTCATCTAGACAACTTCACCATACCCTACAATGTTCTGCCATGACAGCCTTCTCTTTGCGACACAATCTTTGATAATATCCATACGTAATAATGTTGGGAACAAAATCAAGAACATCATAGCGTCATGCATGGAATTTCATTCATGCAGCTATGACAATAAAAGGGCCTGGGCACTTCCAAATCACACCCAACAGAAATAAAGAGATGCTTAATTGCACAACTAATCTCTATAGTTTATACCCTGTAAATTAGCCTTAGATGTTCCACTCGATTTATTTTAAGAAGTGGCCAAAGAAAATTTCAAATCAGGTGACTTAAACGAAATTGAGATGCTGCCATGTCTGAGTATTATTATTTGATAGCTCGAAACTGTATTTAATGGCAAAGTAATCAGAATTATAAGGAAGTAAAAGCAAGACATCAAGCCTTTGCCAAGAAAAATAAAAAAGAAAATGAAAGTAGATAACAGGGTATAATTACATTAATTCATTTAAATTCTTTGTTAATTGTCAATATTTCCATTTCCTTCCATTCACTTCAACTTCTCAAACAAACCGTGAAGAAAACTCACAATTGGCCCCAAAAGAAAATGAAGGAAAGAATCAGATAACTCACTAAAGAGTATCGGGAGGGCCAATGATGGTGACTCGCCATTCGAACACGTTGTTATCGTTAACCAAACCCGCCGAAAATCCATCGACAGGATTTTTATAAAGATCTGCCAATAACAATAATGATCATCAGTTGATCAATTCAAAACCTCAAGCAAGAATCAAAACCCTAATAGGGTTTTGAAAAATAAAAACAGAGGAGAGAGGAAGAAAGAAAGCGAAGATTTGGGTTTAAGTAATACTAATAACCTGTGAGTTGCTTCTGAAGGAGAAGGTTGGCTTGAGACGCAGCCATCTGCTGGAGGAAGAGGAGGAGAGAGAAAGAGAGGAAGGGAGGATCGCCGAAACAAGAGGGAGGGAAAGCAGGGCAAGGCATTACATATTTACACACATATATATTTATTTACTTACGAGAAATTAATTGGTAAGCCTTATAATTTACATCAATTTTGAATTAGTTTCATGTAGGTTTTTTATTTGAATTCTATCCTTATTATTTGTTAAGACAATGTTAAATGAAATGAAAGAAATAATTAAATGACACGCATGATGGAAAAGTTTTTAGAAAGAATTGAATATATAATGCTAGTTACTAATAACAATACTGTTAGTCTTTGGTGCATTATGGTTAAACCTGAGCTCGATAGATATTCATAAGTCTCGTACTCACACCGGTTATTCGTAGGATTTATTCTTGCGCCTATTATTCGTGGGTCTCATACTTGCACTTATTTTGTGGTATCATGCTACATTTGGTTATTTACCCTCATGGACTGTGTATCCAAGTCTATTTTTGTGGCCTCGAGCCGTGCAGGATTGGTTAGTTACCTTTATAGACTTTGTGGCCATGCCTGTTTTTGTTCTGTTGAAGTTCTACAGAAAAAAGATTGTTTTGAAATGATTGTTTTAAATGGATTTTCTGAAATAAAATAGTCATCGGAATATTCGTATCTAATTACAAAATGTTATGATTTATATTTAAACCTGTCAAAATTGTTTATTTTCGCATTTTAAACTATATTTTTGGGACGTTATTCACAAGTAGATTATTTTAGCTTCAGATAGTGCTGTTGACTTTATTCCTCTAACTGAGTAGTGAAGAGCCTCATGTTCTATCTGAAGCATTAATTTTGGACATATATACTTTTGATATAATTATAAATTCATGAAATACTTGTATTATTTTGTTTGAAGTTTAGATGCTCCACCTAGTTTCTAGATAAGATTCTGGTTATTTTAAAAAATATCTACAAGTGATTTGAAACATTCGCAGTCCATTGTAGGATTTTTGGAAAGTCGTTTATACAAAGATGATCCTACCGAAATTCCTATAGATGACGTGTCTTTTCGATTAAAATGTAATATATATTATGATTATTGCTTTAAATATTTTATTTAAGGTTTTAGATTTAAGGAATATAAATTTATTCATATTATGTGCAATCACGGCCCAAATTTGGGACGTAACAGTTTGGTATTAGAGCAAAGGTCTTCTATAGCTAAGTAGAGCAGGGATACTTTAGTGGGGTCTCAATTATCATTATGAACCCGGGCATAATTATAGTTGAGGCATCATTGAAGGTCTTTTTAGGAAATTTAAAAGTGTTTTGTTTTCTTATTGTTTTGAAAATATATTTCCTTTAGAATTGAATATTTTCTATATTTTTTGTGTATAGCCAAATACCGCCTAGACGTCCACCAGCTGGAAGAAGCTCTAGGAGTAATAGGGCTTCAGATAAAGGCTTTGTTCAGCAAAGTGACTTACTCACTAACGGCAGAGAACAGAGTTGTAGGAGAGCTAGGACTAAGGGAGGTCAAACCCTTATACCTCTTCAAGAGATCATATCTGAAGCTAAACCATATAATTCACAATCTCCTGAAATCTCTACATCATCTAGACATGAGACTCAAGAAGATAAGCACAATATGATTGAAGAGGATAATATTGCAGTCAAGTTGTTATAATTCATTAAGTTGGATCCTCCTAAGTTCATGGGTTTTTATTCTCGAGAAGAACCTATGGAATTTCTAGAAGGTATTGAGAAGAGGTGCAGAGCTTTGAGATTTCATGATGCTTAGTATGTGAAGTTTGCTTTATTCCAATTAGAAGAGATAGCTAAATGCCTGGAGCAAGACCATGCCTGATTTACAAGGAGATAGAGTGCTATCATTATCATGGGATGACTTCAAGGATATCTTTCTTAAATGTTACCTTCCTCAGAGTAAAAAGGATGCCAGAATCAAAGAGTTCCTATTGTTAAAGTGTACTTTAGGAATGACAGTAGCTGGGTAAGACAAGAAGTTTAGAGAGCCTTCTTCTTATGCATCGACATTGATTCTTTCAGAGAAGGATAGGATTGGCAAATTCATTCAGAGATTGCCGATATATATACATGATGTTGTGGCCCTTATGTTGAATCATTTTGCTTCTTATGCTGATGTGGTTGATTGTGCTTTGAGAATTAAGCTGAGACACATTGAAGAAGAAGTGGTTTCTGAGAAGCAGAAAATAGAGAGCGAAAGATTCTACGGATCTTCATTTAAAGGAAATCGCTCTCAAGGATAATCCCCATCATTTGCTATGTAGCCAGTGTCTAGATCTTGTGGACCCTCCATGGGCACTTCATATCCGAGACCTAAAGTTAGAGGTGTTAGACCTTAGCCCACTGTGAGCTAGTATAATTATTCCAGGTCTCCTTGTGCTATTTGTGAGAATTATCATTCAGGAGTTTGTCGTAAGGCCACAGGTGTATGTTATAGGTGAGGACATCTGGGTCATATGAAGAGAGAGTGTCCATTTGCTTAGCCAACTTCAAGTTATATATCAGCTTGACTTTCTCCCCGCCCTGCTACTTTGACAGCTCCGTCTATTGGAGCGACTTCTACCTTGACAAGTAGAGGTACATCAGGAAGACCTTCAGGAAAAAGGGCATAACCTTCTTTAGGGCAAGGTCAAGCAAGGGTGTATGCTATGATGAGGGAAGATGCTCGAGCCTCTAATGCTTTGGTTATAGGTATTATCACTATATATTCTAAAAAAGCTTATGCATTGTTTGACCCTAGATGGACACATTCTTATGTTTTAGTATATTTTGCTAAAAGGTTGGGTAAAGACTTTGTCAAACTTGATTGTCCTTTTTCGGTTGCTACCCCAGTCGGGGAATCTTTGTCAGTTTCATAGGTGTGTAAATCTTGTGAAGTGTCTATTGTGGAAAGAGAAAGTCATGTTGATTTAATGATTCTTGACATGATTGATTTTGATGTGACATTGATTAGTTAACATCTTGTTATGCTACTGCTAATTGTTACTTGAAAGTGGTGAAATTTAATATTCCAGGTGAAACTCCTTTTGTGTTGCAAGGAAATAAAGTAGAGAAGCCAACTAACTTGATCTCTACTTTAAAAACCTAACGATGGTTGACAAAGGGTTGTCAGGTATTTTTGGTAGTAGTGAAAGATGTTAATAAGCCTACTATCAATTTAGATCAAATTCCAATTGTTCGGGAATTTCCTGACGTCTTTCCGGAGGAATTGCCTAGTTTGCCTCTAGATAGAGAAATATAATTTGGTATTGATGTCATTCCTGTCACTCAATCAATTTCTATTCGGCCTTATAGGATGACGCCCTTAGAGTTAAGGGAATTAAAGATTCAACTGCAAGAACTATTAGATAAGGGGTTTATTTGACCCAGCACTTCTCCGTGGGGTGCACTAGTGTTATTTTTGAAAAAGAAAGATGGGTCTTTGAGGTTGTGTATTGACTATCGACAGCTTAATAAAGTGACCATAAAGAATAAGTACCTGTTGTTACGTATTGATGACCTTTTTGGCTAGTTGCAAGGAGCACAATATTTTCCAAAGGTAGACTTGCGATCAAGATATCATCAATTAAAGATCAAGAAAGAAGATATTCTAAAGACAACATTTAAAATGCGGTATGGTCATTGCGAATTTTTAGTGATGTCTTTTGGTTTGATAAAAGCTCTTGCAGCATTCATGGACTTGATGAATCGAGTATTCAGAACATTTCTTGATAAGTTTGTAATCATGTTTATTGATAATATCTTGGTATACTCCAAGAGTATGGAAGAGCATGAGCATCATTTGTGGTTAGTGTTGCGAAGGTTGAGAGAACAACAACTTTCTGCTAAGTTTTCTAAATGTGAATTTCTGGTTGAATGAGGTCACTTTCTTAGGGCATGTGGTGTCAAAAAATGGTATTCAAGTTGATCCTAGCAAGGTTGAGGCAATCAAAAGTTATCCACGACCTATAAATGTCACCGAGATTCAAAGTTTCTTAGGCCTCGTAGTATATTACCGCCATTTTATGAAGGATTTTTCAAGAATAGCTGCTCTATTGACAATGTTAACTCAGAAGAATGTGAAATTTGTTTGGGATGATAAGTACGAGGGGAGTTTTTAGAAGTTAATTTAAATCTTTGATTTCTACTCCAATTTTAAGCTTCCCTTCAGGAGTTGGAGGGTACATAGTGTATTGTGATGCTTCTCGAATTAGTTTAGGCTGTGTATTAATGCAGAATGGGCAAGAAATTGCTTATGCCTCTAGAAAACTTAAGAAGCATGAATAAAATTATCCAACTCATGATTTAGAAATGGTTGTAGTGGTGTTTGCTTTAAAGATCTGGAGACATTATCTGTATGGTGAAACTTGTGAGATTTTCACTGATACAAAATTCTCAAGTATATTTTTGAGCAAAAAGATCTGAATCTCAGATAGAGAAGATAGATGTAATTGTTAAAAGATTATGATCGTATGATTTTGTATCATCTTGGTAAGGCGATGTGGTGGCCGATACTTTAAGCAGAAAGTTTATGGGTAACTTGGCGTATATAAATGTTGAGAGAAGATCGCTGGTGCAGGAAATTCATAAAGTGGAACAAGAGGGAGTTGTATTTGAAATCATTAACAAAGGAGCAGTTTTTAGCTCATTTGCAAGCTTATTCCTCTTTAAATGATCAAATTAAGGAGACTCATTACTCTGATACGAAATTATGCAAGTTGTGAGATTTGGTCAAAGAGGGAAGTAATACAGAATTTGTGATTGATCATGAATGTGTTCTGAGGTACAATGGCAATATTTACGCACCTCAAGTTCAAGATTTAAAAAAGCAAATTCTGGAAGAAGCTCATCATTTGACTTATACTATTCACCATGGTATAACTAAGATGTGCTAAGATTTGAAGCAGTTGTATTGGTGGCATTGTATGAAAAATGATGTGGCAAATTTTGTTGCACGTTGTTTGGTGTGTCAACAAGTTAAAGCGGAGTATCAGAAGCCTACAGGACCATTGCAATGGTTGGAAATACCTGAGTGGAAATGGAAAAACATAACAATGAATTTCATCGTTGGCTTGCCCCGTACTGCCAGAGGTTTTGATTCTATCTGGGTAATTGTTGACAGGTTAACAAAGTCAGCTCATTTTCTTCTAGTGAAGACGACTTACAGTACGGCTAGATATGCTGAGATTTATATTGCTAAAATTCTATAATTGCATGGCATTCCGGTGTCTATCATTTCAGATAGAGGACCCCAATTCACTTCTCAATTTTGGGAGTCATTTCAAAATGTATTGGGTACACGATTGAATCTAAGTACTACTTTTCATCCTCAAACTGATGGGCAATCTGAGAGAACAATCGAAATAGTTGAGGATATGTTGAGATCTTGTATCATAGATTTCGGTAGAAGTTGGGATAATCATTTACCATTAGTGGAATGTGCCTATAATAATAATTATCAATCAAATATTCAATTTGCACCATTTTGAAGCATTATATGGAAGACAGTGTAGGTCTCCAATTGGATGGTTTAAAGTTGGTGACAGAAAGATATTTGGACCAGATTTGGTTCAGGATGCTAAAGAGAAGGTGAAAGTAATTTAACAAAAGTTATTGATAGCTCAGAGCCGACAGAAATCTTGCGTAGATCATCGTCGCAGAGAATTAGAATTCATGATTAGACATAAAATATTTTTAAAAGTGTCTCCAATGAAAGGTGTCATGAGATTTAGGAAGAAAGGCAAGCTAAGTCCGAGGTATATTGGTCCCTTTGAGATCTTGGATAAAATGGGTGTTGTAGCCTATCGATTAGCCCTAGCACCATAATTATCGAGATTTCATCTGGTGTTTTATGTGTCGATGCTACAGAAATATCTGTACATCTCATGTCATTGAATATCAAGAAGTTCATGTAAATGAAGACTTGTCGTATGATGACTATCCAGTAGCTATTATTGATAGACAAGAAAAAAATTAAGATCAAAGGAGATTCCTTTTGTGAAGGTGTTGTGGCGTAATCATTCAAGGGAATAAGCTACTTGAGAAATTGAGTGAGATGTGAATAGCACTGACTAACTTGGATCAACATCATTCCCACCCAGGTGCAATAGCTCAAAGAGGAAAATCTTTCTCATATCTGTAAGGTTTGGAAAAAAAAGCAAAACACCAAAAAAAAGAAGCTAAATTAAGACGTTGATACTTTTGCAAATAGTAAGTACAGCGCTACCTGACTTAACATGATATGTGCTACAATAAATATTATTTGAGCTAGAAAAACCTTTAAAAAATATATAGAAAATGAACTATACAGATATACTTTTTATTAGTTAATTACTCCGTAATCAAACTTTCTATTGAAAATGTACCAGATTACATTACATTTTCAAAAATATTATCAACACAATATAGATATACTTTAGTATATATTTATCCGGTTATAAATATAAGACATAATTTATAGTATAAATTATACTATAAATTAAATTTTATGCCTTTCTTCAGTCCTTAGTTAAACTATAAGACATAATGTGTCAATAAATTAAGATGACAGCTTTGTGTATGTATTCGCATAAGTTATTTACCTAGATTGATCAAATAGATAATTTTCATAAGAGAGAAAAATGCAAATGAGTGGGAAAATGACAAATAACAAGAACTTTGCTACTCAAAAAATGGTTTCTCTTCAGTCAATATTCAATTTCTTTCCGGCAAGAGCATTTATCATAAATTTATTAAGTCTATCACTAGATTTCAGTGTAAACTCTTCCTAAAATATAATTACTATTAATTATTTAGACATATTTTGTGTACAATATAAATTATAACTATATAACTATAGTTATAAATTATTTTCCTTCATTTCGTAAGAGTTAACTATGGTAGAAAATGGCTTTACTAAAATCCAAAAGAAACCCTACAATGGTTATAAAAAGACTTTCTTAAAATCCAAATAAAGTATTATATCATATTAGAGTATGCATAATGAGCCTTACTGTAGCAATATATAAGTATTCTACCCATAAATTAAAAGGAGGAAACTATACAATTTATATAGCTTTAACCAAGCCTCTAAAGCTTTCCTTGAGGTCCTGATTCAAGGCTTATTGGAAATTGTGCCTTAGGGGCCAATCATTGTCTTATGAACATTGTTGATTTATGAATTTATTAATTGTGTTATTATATTATTTACATGTTTACTGTGATGATCATCCTTGGATAACTCATGATCTTATCCTAAATGTCCCTGGTCGGTCATCTATATGGGAGCAGAGATGAAATAAGACCAGTATGACTTTAAAGATGTATAGAGATATAAATTAAAGTCATAGGCACATGTAAGAGTACAAGGTATTGGACTGACCCGCTATGAGAGAGCTACATGGGTTAAGTCATAAGCTTCTCTCATATATAAACCATGTCACTATGCCCTTTGACCTGAGATCATCATGGATTCTTACATGAAAAACGCTCAGCTTTGACCTAGTCAAAAGTCACTTTTGACCGCGGGCTTAGTGGTTTTCTGTGCGGAGGAATGTGAATGGTCAAGATGGAATTTGTCCCTCATATTCGTAGAGAGATATTACTAGGCCCCTCGATGAGTGAGTCTAAGAAATGTATGGCCATACTGTAATGGGAAGATAGTTCCATTTCTATAGTCAGACTACTCAGGGATCAAGAAAGTAACGGTCAGGAATAGGAGGATGACATTCTCCATGCCTCATCTATGACCAAAATATCGTGTGACAAAAGGGACATGATATAGTTGTATAAAAGGTTACATCGTTCATCGATCCTCATATGATTTGGGTAGTCGTGATGTCTTGCTAGAGACCGCTTGCGACTTGTGAGTCAGTATAGTAAATGGTCTACTGCCAACTTCATATGGGCCTACAGGGTCGCACACAAAATAGCCCAACACGAGTTATGATGTCCAGATTTAATGAATGATCCAGGGTGGATGTATATATTTATTTATATTTATATTTGTATATATATATATATATTATATATAAGAGATATTTATAAGATTTAATTTATAAGGATAAATTAAATCTCTATCACGTTTGAATTTAAAATTCAAATTGATATGATATCTCAAATTTGATTTATGAGAATAAATCAAATGTAATTCCGTCTTATCTTTATTTTAAATTAAATAAATAGGTGAATTAAATCTGTGGGACGGATTTAATACAAACACTATTTATTTAATTAGTTTCTTATCAAATTATACAATATATGATGTTGTATTAATTTCAGAATTAATATAAGATTAATTCCAAAAATTCAAGTCTGTGGTAACACGCATAGCATCCTATATATCTGATATTTAGGAGCTACGGTTGGGACAGGAAAAAAAGTTTGAACGGGAATCTGCAAAAGGTTTGCAGATAAAAAACTGCCGAAATAGAGACGGAGAGGACGAATTCTTGAGTAAGCCTTGAAGGGACAGGAGGCGCTAGCACGTCATTCGTGGTTGAAACGCTGGTCGTGTGGATACCAATAGAGGAAGCCGACCTGAGTCATTGACTTCTTATGATCGAAAAGAGATCACGAGCCGCAGAGAGAAGCTGTGGACGTCGCAACCAGAAGCTGAGAAAGTCGCGACTGAATACTGAGAGTAATACTTCTTTCCACTTGACTTAAACACATATGGTAAATCCTGGCAGGGAATGGAAAAAATGTTAAGTTAATTTCTGTTGCGTGTCTTCCAATTCCTTACAGTGGTATCAGAGCCATGCCGTTTTGTGTTTAAGTTAGACTTGATTGTTGATTCATATGATATGTGTTAGTCGTAGCCGATCATATGATAACATGCGTTTTATGTGTAACATATAAGGAATCTATTTTATGTATGACATATAAGGAATCTGAAAGGGAATTGAAATCGGTGGTGCATACGTTTTGATTTGATCAATTAATATTGATGGGGTCTAAGAAAAATGAATTCAGATTCGTGATTATTTATAAAACAAAAAAAAATCTCGGGCTGCTGCAATTGTTGTAATTTTTGAAATACAGCCTGCGTGTCGTGCCTTCCTCTATATACTCATAATATACCTTCTCTTCTCATCTTACTCCCCTCGAATATTACAAGAGGTTTCTATATGTAATTTCCCTTTTCTTACTAGAGAGCTCCTCTCATTGGCTTGAGTGGACTTAGGATAGGTGAGTAATATTGTATCACGTTTAAATTATGCATCTTATGATTATATCAGCACATGCATATTACTTGTATGAGATACAAACTGAGAAACATGCATTCTTATAAACCAGATAGTTAAATTAAGCCCTCTAAATGAAATCTTAAGTCATAATGCCATCAATTTATGAACACTTACCAAAACCTCAATCACTCAATTATGGACTCCGCCAAAGTGGGTGTATTTGAGTTATCTTGGGGAGATAACCAAGAGTAATGGTGCTACTCTCACATGTTTATTATTGTTTGACTTAATTGAGATTAACAAAACGGTTTTGGGTCTCAAGGCATTAGATGGGATTAAAAACATGCCAGATCATATGATGATAGAATCCCATGAACATCTAAGAGTTACATTTGATGTAATTGGTAAAGGTGTTACGTACCTAAATAACTTAATTTAAGTGTCCTGCCAAAGCGGACTTAAGTTTGAGCCAAATATAGATCTTAGCCCACTAACTATTGTATTGAGGGTTATTTATTTAGTGGGAGATTGCTAATTCAATTGCATATTTTAATTGTAGAATCATGACGACTAGTAATATTGCTACATTATTGCTGCGATCTATCCTTGAGAAGGACAAACTCAATGGGACAAACTTTCTTGATTGGTTTCGGAACTTGAGAATTGTTCTCAAGCAGGAAAGAAACGCACATGTCCTAGATCAACCCATTCCTGAGGAGCCAGCAGCCAATGCTCCTAGAGCTCAGAGAGATGTTTACATGAAGCATAAGGAAGACTCTGTCGATGTGGGATGCTTGATGCTAGCCACCATGGTTCCAGAGCTCCAAAGAGATCTAGAACACATGGAGGCTTATGAGATGATTGTACATCTCAAGAAAATGTTCTAGTAACAGGCAAGGCAAGAGAGGTATGAGACCACTAAGGCCTTATATTCCTGCAAGATGGCTGAAGGTGCATCAGTCAGTACTCATGTCTTAAAGATGAAAGGGTACATTGATCACCTTGAGAGGCTTGGATTTCCCATGAGCCAGGAGTTAGTTACGGATTTGGTCTTGAACTCACTCCCAGAAAGTTATGACCAGTTTGTCATGAACTACAACATGAACAACATGGAGAAATCTATTTCTGAACTACATGGGATGCTTAAAACTGCTGAGCCGAGCCTTAACCAGTACTGTTTTGATGGTTCAGAAAGGAAAGGGTATGAAAAAGAAAGGCAAAGGCAAGGGGAAGGGTCATGGCTCATCAGGTAAGTCCAAAGAGTCAGGCAAGCCCAAAACTAAGCCTGTACCAAAGAAGGCAAAGCCTTCAAAGGAAAGAATCTGCTTCTTCTGCAATGAACCTGGTCATTGGAAGAGGAATTGCAAACTCTACCTCGAAGATCTGAAAAAGAACAAGTAGGATAGCGGGGCTATCGCTTTAGGTATTTATGTTATAAATATTCATCTTTCTACTTCCACCATATGGGTATTAGATACTGCATGTGGTGCTCATATTTGTACAAATGTGCAGGGACTAAAGGATAGTAGCAAGCTAAAAAAGGATGAAGTTGACCTATGAGTTAAAAACAGAGCAAGGGTTGCTGCGTTAGCTGTAGGCACTTATGAATTAGTTTTGCCCACTGGGCTTTTATTAGTTTTGAACAATTGCTATTATGTTCCTACTTTAAGTAGTAACATAGTTTCACTTTCTTATTTGGATAAGGAAGGTTTCACTTCCACTGCTGGGAATAGTAGATGTTCTATTTATCGTAATGATATTTTCTATGCTCATGGTGATTTGCATATTGATCATTACATATTAAATTTGGAACAACTCAATCATGAAAATATCTATAACATAACCGCCAAAAGGGTCAAACCAAATGATTTGAATCCGACATACCTCTGGCACTATCGTTTGGGCCACATAAATGAGAAATGCATTTCCAAACTCCATCAAGATGGATTTCTCAACTCATTTGATTTTGAATCATATGACACTTGTGCAGGTAAAGCATGAGCGTCATGTTAGGTCAATGGGATTTAGTCAAATTAATGATTGTACCTAGTGCAAGTGGGAGGTTGTTGGAAATTGTGCCCTAGGGGCCAATCATTGTCTTATGAATATTGTTGATTTATGAATTTATTAATTGTGTTATCATATTATTTATATGTTTACTGTGATAACCATCCTTGGATAACTCACGATTTTATCCTAAATGTCCCTAGTCGGTCATCTATGCGGGAGTAGAGTTGAAATAAGACCAGTATGACTTTGAAGATGTATAGAGATATAAATCAAAGTCATAGGCATATGTAAGAGTACAAGGTGTTGGACCGACCCGCTATGAGAGAACTGCATGGGTTAAATCATAAGCTTCTCTCATATACAAACCATGTCATTATGCCCTTTGACCTGAGATCATCATGGATTCTTACATGATAAACGCTCAGCTTTAACCTAGTCAAAAGTCACTTTTGACCGAGTGATCATAAAGACTATGTTTGGGCTTAGTGGTTTTCTGTGCGGAGGAATGTGAATGGTCAAGATGGAATTTGTCCCTCACATTCGTAGAGAGATATTACTAGGCCCCTCGATGAGTGAGTCTAAGAAATATATGGCCATACTGTAATGGGAAGATAGTTCCATTTCTATAGTCAGACTACTCAGGGATCAAGAAAGTAACGGTCAGGAATAGGAGGATGACATTCTCCATGCCTCATCTATGACCAAAATATCGTGTGACAAAAGGGACATGATATAGTTGTATAAAAGGTTACATCGTTCATCGATCCTCATATGATTTGGATAGTCGTGATGTCTTGCTAGAGACCGCTTGCGACGTGAGTCAATATAGTAAATGGCCCACTGCCAACTTTATATGGGCCTGCAGGGTCGCACACAAAATAGCCCAACACGAGCTATGATGTCCAGATTTAATGAATGATCCAGGGTGGATGTATATATTTATTTATATTTATATTCGTATATATATATTATATATAAGAGATATTTATAAGATTTAATTTATAAGGATAAATTAAATCTCTATCACGTTTGAATTTAAAATTCAAATTGATATGATATCTTAAATTTGATTTATGAGAATAAATCAAATGTAATTCCATCTTATCTTTATTTTAAATTAAATAAATAGGTGAATTAAATCTGTGGGACAGATTTAATACAAACATTATTTATTTAATTAGTTTCTTATCAAATTATACAATATATGATATTGTATTAATTTCAGAATTAATATAAGATTAATTCCAAAAATCCAAGTCTGTGGTAACACGCATAGCATCCTATATATCTGATATTTAGGAGCTACGGTTGGGACAGAAAAAAAAGTGTGAACGGGAATCCGCAAAAAGTTTGCAGATAAGAAACTGCCAAAATAGAGACGGAGAGGATGAATTCTTGAGTAAGCCTTGAAGGGACAGGAGGCACTAGCACGTCGTTCGTGGTTGGAACGTTGTTCGTGTGGATACCAATAGAGAAAGTTGATCTGAGTCATCGACTTCTTATGATCGAAAAGAGATCACGAGCCGCCGAGAGAAGCTGTGGATGTCGCAACCAGAAGCTGAGAAAGTCGCGACTGAGTACTGAGGGTAATACGTCTTTCCACTTGACTTAAACACATACGGTAGATCCTGGCAGGGAATGGGAAAAAATTTAAGTTAATTTTTGCTGCGCGTCTTCCAATTCCTTACACAGTAGTACTATTTGTCCTTGGTGTTGTAACATCCCTATTTTATTTTAGGATTTAAGTAGTATTAGGAGAAATTAATTTCTAATAGATAAAATTTTAATTTAATTAAATAAATTAAGATAGTTTATCTAAAAATATACATATTGTTTCTATTAATAGTAATAAAAATATTAAAAAACAACAAAGAAAGAAAGAAAAGATAAGAAGCAAAAGCATTCTGGTGATATATATATATTAGTAAAAAAAAAACAAAGAAGAAGAAAGAAGGCGTGCTGTGGAAAAAGTAATGAATTGAAAGAGAAAAAAAACAGAGAGAGAGAGAGAGAAGCACATGCCATACGCTGAAATCATTTTATATAATAATATTATAAAAAAAAGAGAGTGGGGCCCACATCCATTTTAAATTTAACACACACACACAGCGTCCAGAGCAACACGCAAATTTCTTTTTCTTTTCTCCTTCTTCCTCATTCGGCTTCAGCTCGCGGGTTACTCCTCAAATACTCCATTAATGAATGGTGGATCCTTTTGAGCTCTGGTTTGTTCTCATAAAATCTTTTAATTACTGTAGTTATTTTCTAATTATTTTTCTATACTAAGAGAGCTATTTAGAAATATAATTTTTGTTAGGAGCAAAGAGTTTGAGGATTAGGGTTTGGAATAAGTGTGATTTTTTCAACAAATGAGAACCATAGAATTGTAGAGATAAGTAAATACTTACATTTAATCGGTTTAGAATTTTTCTATTTGCATTATTTGAGAGAGTTAGAGTTAGAGTTTAAATATTAGAGAGTAGAGATGATTTAATATGGAAATTTTGTTGATTTAATTTGAGTTTAACAATTAAGGCATGCTTATTGGAGGTATAATTGATATTTAATCGGTTTAGATTGTTGTTAGAGTTTGTAAATTAAAAATGGGTATTTTTGTTGAAACCCTAGATTAGAGAAATTGGGGATTTTGGTCAAATTGAATAATTATGGATTAATTGATAGGTTAAATGAGTTATTAAAATTTAGAAATGATGTGATTTAATATTGAAATGAATATTTGGATATTGTGAGCATTTGAAATTTTGAGTGAAACTTTAAAGATTATAAATTTGGGATTTTTGGGTTGTTTAAAGAGTGTGATGTTATATGAGAATATATATTAGTAGAATAAAGTTGAGGCAAAATAAGATTATTATGGGAATGATAATTTAGAAAATAAATGTGTAATTGTGAGAGAGAAATTTAGTTATGGTATTGAATTAATAATTTGTAAATAAAATAAAGTTAAAAGAGAAATGTGAGTATTTATTTAAAAGTATATGTTATGTCAAATTAACAACATCTTAATACACATTTATATAAACTATGTAGATTGACTAGAGAGTTGTGACCTAAGCCCGTGGCTACTCATTTGTGGTATTTCTATTAGTTTTGGAGAAAGGTAACCACTTTCCACTCCTTGTGTTTGCTAATATGATGTTTGTGAGTGATTTGATATATATATATATATAAATATACTGATGATGATATGATTATATTGAGAAAAGTGGATTGCTGGTTTTATTGAAAATTGTCTTATGGGATTTAGAAAGTTTAAATAGAGATTAAAAACTTGTTATATCTTGATATTAGAATTTGAAGAAAGTTATTATTTTGAGTAAAACTCCATTGTTATTTATTGATGTTATTGATTATTGAACTATTGAGCTTTTGATTATTATGACTATCTTGAGAATTATGCATTGGGGATTAGTAATGATGGAGTTATATTTCTACCACGTGGTATAGCCTCCATTGGAACTCGATGGTTGGCTTTCGTCCCACTAGTTTACCGAGGGACTTGCCCCACCAGT
Source organism: Leucaena leucocephala (assembly GCA_037074615.1). Lineage (NCBI taxonomy): Eukaryota > Viridiplantae > Streptophyta > Magnoliopsida > Fabales > Fabaceae > Leucaena > Leucaena leucocephala. The sequence continues at coordinate 4,514,057 of CM073561.1, read as the reverse complement.
TTACCGAGGGGCTGCGACGCCCCCACTAGTTTATCGAGGGGGAATGAACCCATGGTCCAGTCTTGTGCTCTATGGATTTTGGCCGATCCATAACACTCGACCGGTTAGCTTTTAGAGTGGCCATTCATATGGTAGTTATCACTAGCCCATGGGTTCGGTCGGCAGGTATAAGGTGGTTCGGTTGGTTTAATAGGAGGAATTGGGATGATATTTCTGTTTGATTATATTATGATAATATATTGTTGTCTATCTCGTATATTTTATTAATTGTCCCACTTGACACCTCACGAGCACATGTTAGTATGCATGATGAGTAGGATTGTTGGTTACTGAGACATTTGTCTCACCTCGTGGTTATTAACATTTTTCAGGAGTTAGTTAAGTTGCTGGTTCTCACAGGAAGGTGTCAGAGGCATAGTGGTGCTATTTGACCTGTATAGCACTATCCTCTATATTTATGTGCTGAATAGATGTAAATTGCCACTATAGGGCATATTTTTGTTTATACTATGATAATTTACTATTTTGATGGTTATATTGTACAACGTGTGCTGGTAGAAGGTCAGAGACCTCTTAGGGTTATGCATGCGAATTTATGGATCCACAATAGCTATTTTGTCATATTGATTGTATCATACTGTATGTTGTCGTGTTATGGAATTGAGGTGGTTTACTCAAGTTCAATGCTTGGAGACTCCTCTTAAAAGTTGAAATTGATAATTATGATAGTATTGGAAGAGTAATTTGGGATTTTCAATCATATTTATTGGTTGATTAAGAATAATCTTTTATAACCATGGTAGTGTTCATTTTAGAATCTTTGCAAAGCTCTTTTTCTACCATGGTTAACTCTGTTAAAATTATGATACTCATTTATAAACATGATTAGTTTGTAGTCAATTATGGTACAAATGATTTTAAATGATTAATAGTTATTTTAATGAAAGAGAATTTTACAGGTGTACCATGGTTAAACCCGAGCTCGATGGATATTCGTGAGTCTCGTACTCACGTCAGTTATTCGTGGGATTTATTCCCACACATGTTATTCGTAGGTCTTGCACCTGTGCCTGTTATTCATGGGTCTTGTACCTACACTTATTTTATGGCCTCGTGCTATGCTTGGTTATTTACCTTTGTGGACTGTGTGTCCACGCCTATTTTAGTGGCCTTGAGCCGCACAGGATTAGTTAGTTACCCTCATGGACTTTGCTATTTTCATTCTATTGAAGTCTTATAGAAAAAGGATTGTTTTGAAATGATTGTTTTAAATGAATTTCCTGAAATAAAATGGTTATCAAAATATTCGTATATAATTACAAAATGTTACAATTTACATTTAAACCTGTCAAAATTGTTTATTTTTGCATTTTAAATTATATTTGTGGAACATTATTCACGAGTAGATTATTTTGGTTTCAGATAGTGCTGTTGATTATATTCCTCCAGCCGAGCAATGCAGAATGCACGTTCAATCCGAAGCATTGATTTTTGACATATCTACTTTTAATGTAATTATGAATTCATGAAATACTTGTATTATTTTGTTTGAAGTTTAGATGATCCACCTAGTTTGTAGACAAAATTCTGATTATTTTGAAAAATGTCTACAGGTGATTTGAAACATTCGCAGTCTCTTGTAAGATTTTCGGAATGTCAGTTATACAAAGATAATATTGCCAAAATTCATACAGATGACCTGTCTTTTCAATTAAAATATAATATATATTACGATTATTGCTTTAAACATTTTATTCAAGGTTTTAGGCTTAAGGAATATGAATTTATTCATATTCTGTGCTAGTCACGGCCTAAATTTTGAGACGTGACATCCATGAGAGGTTGCCCCAATAGTTCCTAGAGGGGCCTATAGGCTTACATGCCTTAACAATTCCATGTGAGCTTTTACACCCCAACAGTTCTATAAGGGGGACTAATGGTCCAGTTGTATGCCCTGTGGGCATAAATAATGAGTTTCTAGAGTAATCAGTCACTTAGCAAGTACCTCAGCCCATAGGTCAAATCAAGAGTGATAAGGAAGAGTTGAGTTAGGGCATCATTACATCATATTGTAATGATTATGTTGTAATGCACTAATTTACATGACAAACTTAATTTTGATTGTAGTTTTATAGTTGTCTCTCTTAGCATCTCATGAGTACTAGCTAGTATGTATGTTGAGTATAACTTATAGTCGCTGAAACTATATCTCACCCTGTGGTTATTAATATTTTTTAAGTGAAAGCTCTATGGTCGCTATGCCAGGAAAAATCCGGAGGCCTGAGCTTCTACAACTTATTGTATTTCCTTCATCACTTTTGATATGCTTAGCAATATATATTGCCATCTAGGGCTTCTTTCTTTTGCATATTCTATATGATTAGATATTTGAGTACGGACTTGTATTGTGATTACTGAATTTCTTATAAGTGTTGGTAGAAGGCCTAAGGCCTATAGGGTTTATGCATGTGATATTGTGAATTCACATTTACTACTTATATTATTTATAGTAATCCCATTTATTGTATTATAGGTTTTGGTGTTGTTTATCCCTAGTTTGACGCCTGAAGGCTCATTTGATATATTTGAATTTGATTATTGTGATATTTGTGTTAATTAGGGTTTTAATCTTATAACCATGTTAGCGGGGTTGAATCCTTCCTAACATGGTTTTGCATGTGTAAGTTTGGATGGATTTTATTATCCATGATAAAACTTTTAAATTATTTAGTTATTCATTTTCTATCATAGATTCAACTTTGTAAATTTATTAAGCACTTTTTTTCTAACCATGATAATTTTTATTGTAAGTTCTTTTCCATCATGTTAACCTTTTCAGTAAGTTAAAATCTTTTTTACTATAATAGCCTTTATCTGTAATGAGTTTTATCTTTTCTATCATAGTTAACACTATGATTCTCTTTTATAAAAATGGTAAGCCTTTTATGATTTACTAAAGTTATTTCTTACAATAGTTAGGGTTTTGAAATGTTAGTGAAATATTTTCCTACTATGATAGATATTTGATTAACTATTTATCTTTTCTATCACAGTAGTACTTAAAATGATTTACAATGAGTAATTATAGTGATTAGAATAAGAATTTTATAAAGAGAGTTATGTGCAATGGACTTAAAGTTCAATGATTTTTTTATATTTTAACCAAAATAAAAATGTCATGAGTTGAACATCTTTTTAAGAAAAGTCCAAATAAATACTCTTAAAATATAAAAAAAATCAATCTCTGATTCTAATTTGCACAATCCAATCCATATATTAAAATGGAATTTGGAAATATTGTCTTTTTACCATACTGCCCTTCACTTTTTTATAAAAAAAAATGAAAACCCACCTAGCACACTTGTCGGCATGACCCCTCCTGGCAGTCAAAGCTACAGTGGGCGGCCGTAACCTACAAATATTTAGCTGTGATGAAACATCAAAAAGTTTTGTAAAAAATATGCAAAAAATCATTTCAAAATATCAAGAATGAATGAAGGGTTTGGTATGTAGAACTTGAAGGAGAAGTGTGATTTAAGACATTTAGATTTTGGAGTATTTTCCTCCCAAGTTCTTACTTCAAATGATCAGGGTAATTGTATATTCTTGCTCTCTACTTCATTTTCTTCAATTTCCACTCATTTGAATCTTGATTTGAAAAGAGATTGGGAAACCTTAGCCCATGATCTTTCAATTTGTAGGTTTTATAAATATGATCTTAATCTTTGATACATTTACAAGCATCATATTTGATGATAGTAAAGGATTTTGGTATTTATTTGAAGTGGAAATCATGAGTTGTTGGGCTCAAGTCCTTTTTGTGTTTGGGTTTCTTTGGAAAGTGTAGGACAATAGGCTGATCCCCTATTAGTAGATTAGGCCCAGATCTATATATGTGTGTAGGGTTGAAGTATAAATATCCAAAGAGTTAATTTATCATTTTTAATATCTTAAAATATTTAAAATGGCAGGAGGGAACATTTATGAGGTAATTACCCACTCCCCAATTATCTGATCATTAGTGACTAGGGGAACATCAATATTATTTTTGCAATATAGAAGCTTTTGTGTGTGTGCTCTGCGTGTGTGATTGCTCTTTTCTCTTGCCAATACATAAACTCTCTCTTCTCTTCTCCAATGTACATTTACTATGTACCAGAGACCCAAGTCTAGTAACGGTGTTAGGTTACCATGTGGGTACTTGAAGCAAGTGAACTGGCGATAGGTATGCCCGAAATCCTACAGTGGTATTTTAGTCAGGTTCTTATTTTTTGTGATTATTTTCGCTGCATGAGTCTGTCTCTGTTAGTTTTCACGTTAGTCTATATTATAGAGATAAAAGTGTGAAAACCTGCAAGTACGATCATTATAATTTGTTGGGGTTTCTAAAAACAATCGATTTAGCCTCTTAAATTAGTACCATTGAAAAAAGATAACAAAAACAATAGGAATAGACTCTAAGAATGTCGAAAATGAACTTTAGATAGTAGAGTTATGGAGGAGAGAAATTCAAGGTAAAATTGTGTCACCTGAAAATCTCCGATTTAGAATTGATATGTGAATCTTAAGAAATTTCATAGTTTATTTGGTCTAATTTATTACCATAAGATCCATGTTGGCCAGGTTAAAGAGGTGCTTAAGAAAATGGAAAATAGTAAAGCTGTTCAACTTGACGGTATTCCTATTGAAGTTTGGAAGTGTTTAGGCGAAGTGCGGGTGGTGTGGCTTGCTAAACTTTTTAATATAATTTTAAGTTCTAAGAAAATGCTCGATGAATGGAGGAAAAGTACTTTAGTTCTTAATTATAAAAATAAAAGGGATATTCAAAATTGTGTAAACTACAGAGGGATAAAGCTTATGAGTCACACTATGAAGTTGTGGAAAAAGGTAATTGAGCACAGGTTGAGATTAGAGACTGATATTACTGAGAATCAATGTGGTTTTATGCCGGGTAGCTCTACAATAGAGGCGATTCATTTATTAAGGGGTTAATGGAAAGGTACCGGACTAAAAGAAAAGACTTGCATATTGTCTTCATTCACTTAAAAAAATATATGATCGAGTACCAAGGGAGGTGCTTTGGAAAGCTTTGAAAAAGAAAGGTGTGGGCATAGCATATATCAAGGCAATAAAAGATATGTATGAGGGGGTAACAACTACTGTAAGAACGGCTGGGGCGAAATAAAAGATTTTCCTATAAGGATTTATCTACATTAGGGATCATTCTTGAGTCCTTATTTATTTAATCTAGTACTGGATGTTCTAACTAAGCATATTCAAGAAGAAATTTCTAAGTGCATGTTTTTTACGGACGATATAGTTCTTGTGGCAGAGTCAAGAGAAGAGATTAATTTTAACTTGAGTTATGGAGAAGTATTTTAGAGTCTAAGGGTTTTCGACTGAGTAGAAGTAAGACTGAATATATGTATTGTAATTTTGATAAGAGACAAGTTAGAAGTAACTTGGAGGTCAGATTGGGAGATCAAGCTATTCTATAATTAGATAAGTTCAAATATTTGTGATCAATTATACAAAAGGATAGTGAAATTTTGAAGGATATTAATCATACAATTCAGGCTAGGTGGTTTAAATGGAGAAATGCTATTGGGTTATATGTGATCGGAAAGTACCAGATAAAGTAAAAAAAAATTATCGCATTGCTATAAAACCAACAATACTTTATGGAAGTGAATGTTGGGATTTAAAATGATAACAAGAGCATAAAATTAGGGTTGATGAGATGAGGATGTTAAGATAGATATATGGGCGTACAAGAAAAGATAAGATTCATAATGAACAAATATGGGGAAGAGTTGGAGTGGCACCTATTGAAGAGAAATTGGTAGAGAACCGTCTTAGATGGTTTGGACACGTGCAAAGAAGGCCAAAGGATGCGCCAGTGAGAAGGGTAGATCAAACAGTATAGATTCTAGTTAACATGATTAGAGGAAGGCCAAAAAAACACTTGACGAGGTCATTGAGTGGAATCTCCTGGTCTATAACCTATCTAATGATTTAATTTTTGATAGAGTACAATAACGTCGTATAATCCATATAGCCGACCCTATTTCATAGAATAAGGCTTATTGTTGTTGTATTTGATATAATTTATTAAAATAATATTATACATGTGGTTTTTTAAACAATAATATACTAAAATAAAAAAGTTAATGTGACATGTATCAAACAAAAATTTATATTTTTGTTAGCGCAAGGGAAAAATTATAACAATTTAAATATGTTAATTGCACCTCTAATATTAAGTATTTTTAAATATTTTAGGGTACTAAATATACTTCTAAATTTAATTTAGGATACTGATTATATATTTACCCTTTATAAAATAAAATATTGAAGTCCTCTAAAACATGTCTTGTAAAAGTTAACGGAATGAGTATTAGACTGCAAGTGTCCCCATCATTCATAATAAGAGATTACTACTTGTTACAAAAAGCGTACTAGTGCCAATGCCTACCACTCAACCTTAATGTTCATTGTGTAATTTAGTGACATGTAAGTTCTATTAAAAGTAAAAAGTTGTTGATTCAACCTTATTTATAATTTCAGGTTGTTATTGTCTACTCTTTTAATTTAAAAATATAAAAAGAGGATGAAAAGAAAAGTATATACCAATCCACCCTTAATCGATAAACCTGAGCCCATTAATTACAATTAGGATATAGATTAAATAGCCACTAAGAGGGAAAATGTATGAGTGAAAACATATGATATACCTCTTTTTATTTAAAAGAAAATTGTTAAAGCGACAAATAAGAGTTAGGTCTAATAGAAAAAATATCTCAATAATAAATAAATATTTAAATTCTTACTAGTAAGAACAATTAACAACTACAAAAACTGCTCTATGTATGTGTATGCGTAAGGTGATCAAAGGGAAAGATACAGAAGACAAAAAGACCTTTCTCTACATCCTATTCTCTCTCCTACATTTGTGGTGTAACAAAAACTGAATCCGAACTGTGATTCTGTTTTACATGAGCAAATTAGCTTACTCCATCAGATTCAAGGCATGTTTAATTATTTTCCTTCCCTACCTATTTAAGTTTAACGCAACCAACATTGTAATTAACTTGATATAATTGCAAATTAAAGCTTTCTCGCGATTTGTGGTTACCCAAGAGCACAAGCATAACAGTAACCAGGAGTTGCCAAGATGACTTGTCACCAATCAAAATAGCTTTATTGGGGGGAGAGAATATCTTGAAGATAATCATGAAGCTATAATAACGCAAGCAGGGAAATCTTTATCATCATCAACCAACATGATTATTATTATCATTTGTACTAATTAATCAGGACAAAGAAGGACCATTATTGCCATTGCCGTCACACCCACTTCTTATCCTTTGACTTGTACGTAGTTCCTCTCCTTTTCCTAATCAAACGATATCCACTCTTGCTACAATTTTATTACTGTGTCGGTATATAGATTGTTCCATTGACCTCAAGTCTTGCTATATATATATATATATATATATCAGCTAAAACTACAGGTGGATATATATCAAGAACAGTTCATTCCATTGACTCTTGTTGATACATCTGTAAATAAAAACTGTGGTTCGAGTTGTACCCGATCGAGGATATTTCCTTTAACAGTTACTCCACCACACATGATAAGAAATACGGCAACTTCCTAAAATTAAATAAACCCTTCCTACAGAAAGTATAGAAACGAAACAAAAGAGAATATTATTGTGTCGATATGTAGGGGCATTTACCTCGAGTTTTAGCTTTTATATATATTACAAAAACGGTTCATCCCACTGTCAAAGACCTTGACTTCGCCTCTAAGTTCAGTAAAGAGAGTTAAAGTTAGATTGACATGAGTTTATATAAACCGGGGCCGTGCATTTTTATAAAAAATTGCATTTTAGCTAATAGGTGAAACTTTTAACAATATCAATTTTAAAATTAGTATGAGACAAGTGGTCATCATAATAAATTAGAATCTATGGAAAAGAAGGTTTTATTCAAGATATATATGAGCTAGGTGAGCCATTCTTTTAGTTTTACATGTAAACGTTAATTTATTATCTCACAAATTTATAATTCTTTTCTTCTAAACAATCATATCGATTGCACATGCTACTACATAAAAAGTAAGAGATCACACTTATTTTTTTTCTAGTTGGTGGCGCTTATGACATGTTACAAGATTTAGTCCTACCAAATATTACATAGTGTTGCCAACGGACAAGTGGTCTAGTGGTATAGCCTCTCATTTATCGGTAAGAGGTCATAGGTTCAAATTTACTGTAGTAGGGTGGGTAGGTGGGTGTGGGTGAGTGTGGGTTTATGTGCTAACATTATGTGATTTATTTTGACCCTAATAAAAAATATATTTCTCTAATTTTAAATATAAGATATATTTAATTAATTTAATTAGATTAAAAAATTTTGTTAAGTTAGTTATTATAAAATATTTTTTTAAAATACTCTAATCATCTTTCTTAACTCCCTCTCTTATCTTCTTACTTGATTATTGTTAAGAGAACACCAATAGAAATAATTTAGGAAATAGTTAGTAAATTTAAAAAATAGATTTTATATTTAAAATCAATATTAACTTTTCAATTAAGTCATATATTTAAGACTGAAGGAGTATTTTGTAGTGTTTGGAAAGCACTATTAGAAGGAAAAGCACTATCATTTCTACAAACAAGTGCTACTACACCTTTTCATTTAAGGGGAGTTTTTATCAATATTGATGATAGTTTCCAACGTAAAGAATTAGAGAGATTGTTATGAGACCAAACAAGTGCTACTACAAAAATATTTTCTAAATCAATTGAAAATAATATTCTATATCGGACAATAATTTGGTGTAGAAATAAATCGTATAGAAAGTATACATTTTTTAAACTGGGCAGTTTACCAGTGTAGAATTTAAACCGGTCCCTTTTGAAATAAAGAGTTGAATTTAGTAATATCTCAACAGGTTATGTGAACGGGAATTGTAGATTAATGAATTTTTTACACCAGTTGTGTTTACACCCGGTGTAGAATAATCTATTTTCTACACCTCACCAAAGAGACAACCAGTGTAGATATTGTAATATTTATATATTGTTTCTAAACATGCCGGTATTTTTTGTCTGGTTTAAATGTGTTTTTAAAAAATAACCCCTTCAATGTTTCATTAACCACATCCCTTGAAGCTTCATGAATAAACTATCCAACTATACAGACTCAAAGAGACAGCAACAGAAATAGAGTTCAATATGGCAATACAGATTTTCAATTGCTCATTACATTATTCATTTAATAAAATTCAATAAAAAATGCAATAATTTGAATAGAAAAATAACAAAAAATGTATTCAGTTAATAAAGAATTCTATTGAGAAGGAATAAATTGAACAAAAAACTCAGCCCAAATATTACGCAGTACCTCAATATCTTTTTCAGGAAATGGGTTAGATTGATCAAACATATGAAACATCAAATTAAAATAAAAGAAATTAAGTTATTAATAATATATATATATATATTAAATTGACAAAAAATATGAAATCATTAAAAACACAATTTATCTCCTTAGTTAAGCCATTCCTATTTGACAAGATGATATTGATCATGTGTTTGACTATATAGAAGCCGCACAAGTTACTTTGTTTGGGTTGCCTTCGACTCTATAATATTAACATAAACAGAATTATTTGTCATCAGCAAAAAACCGCGGAGCATAAGATTTAACACTTTTATTACCTTCGGTGTAATCCATTCAGGGTCCCTCACCGAGTTGGCTTTCTTAAGACCCTTTGCAATTGCAAACGTCCTCATGGCCCTATACACAAAGTTATGAACTTAGTAACCTATTTATTAGAAGGACCATATTTATTACAAACACCATTGTTCTGTATAGGAAAAAAACTGACGTGTTCATAATCTTTTTGGCATCAACCGATAGCTTATAGTGGAGGGAGCATAAGAAGAAAATTTTATAAGTGTACTTACATAGTATGATCAATTGTCAATGATTGCTGTAGAAAATAATTAAATAATAATGATTATTAGCATTAAGCAAATACAAATCTAGTATAAAATAAAATGAAATATTATTATTCTTACTCCTGCATATATGGTATGAAGAAACAATCAATATCGGTTTCACCAAACCTCCTTAAAATGTACTCAAGTCTCAAAGATTGGGATGTCCCTTTTGCATAAATCTAAAATGGGCATAAGAATCCAAATCGACCTTATTAGCCCTTGGAAACCAACTCAACTTGCATGTACGCACAGTTAATGTAAACATGACATTAGTTAAGGCAAACACTCAGCTTGCATGAATTTTGTTATTACATATATTTACATTTAAAGTAGACTTACATAAAAAATACTTGGATGCACCCGGAGGTTAGTTCATTCCCAACAAAATACATATTTCACATTTGCATGGTTAAGAAAGGCCAGTGCCCCCATCTCACACACAACAAAATCCATAGGCAACGCATCCATATGGAACATTTTGTCATATGCCAATCGAATCACACATTGCATGGCATTCAAATTGGGAGGTGTAGGAAGTTCGCTCAGGGATGACAAGACGTGATCTGAAACAAGATGCTTTGGCCATAATATGAAAGTTCCATTTGCCTGACTCACTGTTTTCACCTCATCAGTGGAAATTGGGACAAGAGCATTTTCAATTATCACGTCTTTAACTAACACCCTTAACTGATCGTCCTGACTTTAGATGTGGTGGGCAGTTGCCCCTAAGCTATGGATGGAACCATGTGCCACTAACCTTTTGAAAGGATCCTCCATATTTGAAAGCATTTTAGGGGCACTTGGCTCCTGTTACCTTGATGTCATCATGGACACCATTTTTTCCTTGATCTTTGCCAACCCCTCTTGTAATCGTGCCTCAATTGAAGCTTTTGCCTGTGCCTAAGCCTCTATCTTAGTCTCTACCCTAATATTGGATAACAATGATTCCAACTTTACCCTCGACACATATGGGGAATATCTTAGAGATACTCCAAAGTAATCTCTTATACTGACACTTCCTCTAACTTCCTTGACACGGCCCCACACTCTTGCTTACCCGTGGCAACAGTCAAGATGTCATTCCTACCATCTGACTTGAATGAGCTATATGCTTCTTGTTATTTAAGATCAACCTATAACATATAAAGAGCAAACATAGGAAATAATATAATTAGCATAAGAAATAATATAAATAATCTACTAAAATAAAATAATAGAAGCAATACTTATAATTTTTTTTGTAATCATATGAGCTTGATCGCTTATAAATGATTTGTTCCTTGTTTGGTGAGCATACAACCATTTATCTTCGCGACATATTGGAGATGGGGGAGTAAGAATAACACTAGGATTGTATTCAGTATTTTTTCTAGCATCTTCCTCTTGGCCCCCAATAAATCTCTTCAGCCTTCGTGTAACCCCCTCTAGATATTGTATGGGGCAATTATTCTTGAGAGCGTATTCAATGGCTTTTGCTCTTTTTTCCTACAAGATTTGCTCTTTTTTCCTACAAGATTTGAAGTAGTTAAATCAATACATATAAAAGGAAAAAACTGGGAAATGCAAGTAGCTTTGGCAACTCACCATAGTAGCTAGAATAGTCTGAACCCTAACAAATTATTCTCAAGTAGCTCATCAATGAATTGATACTTGCTATATGGAGAAGGATGAGGTTGATCATCTTTGTCCCAGTCATACACATACTGATGAGCTAGTTGTATCTTGAATACTCTCAAATGCTCAGTGCAATAAGATAACGTCTTCTTCTTTAAGACTTTATTATTGGGAACATCATAAGTGGGCTGTAATAATTGCTATTGAAAGTAGAGTTATCAACAAACAATTATATTTTTTGGTATTGCTCTGCATACAATATACAATAGTCAGTTCATATACCTAGATAGAGTCCTAAATTTGATTCTTCAGGCGCTTATCAAAAGCATCCTAAGTCTCTATGGCGATGTTAGTCTTGTTGTGTACTAGGAGGCTGACATAACTCATGTAATTAGTCATGTGTTCACCAATTGGGTTCCAACGTGTGTCAAACTCAATTGGTAGTAATTTTCCTTCCTTCCTATCTTTCGTAATGTCTTTCAATCGCTTCGTACTTCTGTCCCTCATTTGCTTAGAGTCGCTTGGAGCATCTGTAGCCTCTTTCTAATTACCACTACCCCCATATTCTTATATACGCAATAATAAAATCAAACATATTAAATAGACTTAACTCTTTTGCCTTCAGTCAAAATACACAAAACTTGTTCCTTTAGCATTTATGTGTAGAAAGAAGTGCAAGCATTTATCGTAGAAAAACTACAAAACCTAGATTAAATGAACACGTAAATGGCAGAGAACGTACACAAGAAAATAAGTGTCGAGAACACGTATACTACAATGCACAACGAGAGCGAGAATAGAGAAGAATGACTCAGCACAGTGAAGCCTGACAAAAACCACAAAGCACGACGAGCGGAGTAATGATATAAGTAAGAAATAAGACTAAAGAAAACCTAAGAAATGATAAATGAGAGACGCGCCAAGTGGCGGGTTTCAAAAATATTTTGTGAGGAAGACTTTTTACATAGGTTTACATATTTCTAAATCTGACTAACACAATAACCAGTTTAAAAAATATGTCTACTTATTTTAAAAAATACCATAACTAACATTTTGGAAAAGACTTTCTACACCATATAAAATATAAATTTGATGTAGTAAATCATATTCTAGACCTAACTAACACAATAACCGATTTAAAAAAGATGTCTACTTATTTTCAAAAATGTCACGCTTAATATTTTAAATTTTAGAAGACTGTCTACTCCGGATAAAATATAAATCCGGTGTAGTAAATCATTTTTCTAAACCTAACTAACACAATAATCAGTTTAAACAAATGTCTACTTATTTTCAAAAATATCACCCCTAATATATTAAATTTCATAAGACTTTCTACACCGGATAAAATATACAACCGGATTGTGCTATTATTACATCAAAACAATATATCCAATCAAAACAATAAACATAATTGCATTAGTGCCTCAAAAATATAAAACACTAACATACAAATCAATCAGAATCCACTTCTTCATTCAATTTGGTAAACCTACTGAAAAAGAAGGGATCTCACAAATTGAATCATCAACGTCAATAACTATTTTTCATTGGAGAGTGACAGACCATCTTTTATTTGCCATATCAGTGATATAGAACACTTGCTTTAATTAGTCTGCCATGATGAAAGGCTCATTCTTAAAATTTGTACTATTCAAATCAACAAGTATAAATCCTAACCGATCTACCATAACACCCATGTTTACATTAGCACACTTGGATTTGAACATGGGAAATGTGAATTTGATGTAGTCTAACTCCTAAATATCTTCAACAATGCCATAATAAGGGATGACTGCTAATTTAAGATTGTTGTCTTTTGAACTAGAGAAGTGCATAACTTCAGCCACTAACATAACACTATTATTCTGCATGCTACTTTTATCATCTAGGGACTTCGTATGAAAGGAATACCTGTTAATATCAAATGAATTCCAACATATCACACTAAATTCAGGACCATATACCAACCATCTAACTAAATCAAATACAAAATCATAATTTTCAACCTTCTATTTGAACTATGTGCAAAATATTTGTTGTGTTTTATAACAACTTTTGCTTTGTCATTCTATTATTTTATTTTCGGGCAAGCTCTTTATGAATAGCTATATTTTATTGAACTTCATCAATGTTATTCAAGATGTGTAAGTGTATTTGTTATAATTCATTATGATTAACACTCTTCACTGACATTCCATGTTGACTCTCCTATTTGGCACGGGGTTTAGAAAGACCAATAAGTCTTACTTTATACATGTAGTATTGAAAAAATCTATAGTTTCTTCATAAACATATTTTTGAACAATTGATGTCTCGGAACGATTTAGATTCTTCATATACCCTTTAAGAATTTTCATGTATCTTTCAAATGGGTACATCCATAGTAAGTATATAGGGCCACACAGTTTTATCTCTTGTACTAGATGAACGATAATGTGTACCATGATGTCAAAAAAGCTAAGAAAAAACAATTTTTCAAGATGGCACAAAATAACATAACTCTCATGCTCCAATTTATCCAACTTTTTAGTCTCAAAGACTTCGCCACATATAACATTGAAGAAAAAGCAAAATTGGGTTACAATATGTCTCAAATCATTTTAAAGAATTTCTCGAACAGCTACTAGGAGTAACTGTTGTATCAAGACATGACAATCATAAGACTTTTGACCTACTAATTTCAAATCTTTCATCAACACAATCTTCTTAAGATTAGATGAGTACCTAGAGGGAACTTTAATTCCTTGCAAATATTCACAAGTACTTCTTCTTTTATCCTTGGACAAAATATTAAACTCTTTAACACAATAACTCCCTTCACTATCTAACCTTGGATGTAAATCCTCACGTATTATCAATTCTTGCAAATCTAATCTTACCTTCAAAGTGTCTTTAGAACTACCATATATGTTGAGAAGTGTTCCAACAATATTGTTACACACATTTTTCTCTACATGCATGACATCAATACGGTGCCTTACATGAAGATGTTGCCAATATAGAAGCTCAAAGAAGACATCTTTTTTCCATATATTTTCTCACTTCTCTTAGTAATCTTACCAAAAGTAACATTGATGTTTTTCACCTTTTCATAAAATTGTTCTCCAGTCAATGGTTCTGGAGCAATTTTAAATTCTTGGCCGCTAAAATTTTTTTTCTTCAGTCGACGATACGGGTGACCTTATCTTAGAAATATCCTACAACCTAGATAGATTGTCTTTCTTACATGATGAAGTTGATAGTAACAAGTTCATTCTTCATAAATCAGACATACTTTATGGCTCTTAACACTATACCCTGACAAATTTCAGTATGTAGGAAAGTCATTAATTATACAAAAAATATGGCCCGCATATTGAAGACCTCCTTCTTAATCGTATAAAAAACATCTACACCTTCCTATAGCTTCTTCAAATCTTCGATCAAGGACATTAGGTAAACGTTTATGTTATTTCTTGGTTGTTTCGGTGCTGAGATCAATATAGACAACATTACATACTTACGTCTCATACACAATAAGGGAACTAGGTTGTAAATCACTAAGAGGGCGGGTCATGAACTATGTATACTACCAAGGCTACCATAAGGTTTCATGCCATCTGTACTAAATCCAAGTCTTAGGTTTCATAGTTCATTACCGAACTCGAGAAATAAGTCATCAATCTTCTTCCATTGCAAAGAATCAGTGAGATGACGAAACTTTCCATAACAAATCCTTTCAATCACATGCCATAACATTTTTTTTGCATCATTTTCATTAGCAAAAAGCTGCTTAAACCTTAGTCTGTACCTTGCTGTCTTACATATTTGACATTTCTCCTCATCTTCAAAATCTTTCTTGTACAATGTGCAATCATTTAGGCATGCATGAATCTTTCTATACTACATGCCTAAAGAACATATTATTTTCTTAGCATCATAGTAGCATTTGAGTAACACATTTTTTTTTCATAGAAACAGTCTTTCAACAACTCAAAAACTTTTGAACAACCTCTATCACTCCACCCATGCCGTACTTTCACACTTACCAATTTCAACACCGCATTCAACATGTATTTTCTGCACCCTGGGTATAGATATTTTTCTGCATCATTTCACATATTACCATATGCATGTGACTGCATGGAAGCATCTTCTTCAACATCGCGAATCATGTCCTCTACCCGATCATCAGTATTCATATCATCATTAAAGGTATATTCCAACTGTTCAAATGCACTCGACCTTTCCACATTTTCATCATGCTATACCCATACTATGTAATTCTTGTAAAACTCCTCACAAATTATATGAGTATACATATCTGTAGAACTTTATTTTCTCTCATTCAAACAACTCACACAAGGATAATAAAACTTTCCATTGTCATCATCACCATTTTGTTTAGCAAAATCCAAAAGCTCCTTTACCCCCCTCAGCATACTCAACGCTTATTCGTTTAGCATTTATCCAATTACGATATATATTTGAGGAGGACTAGAAAACAAGAAAACCTATCTTGTAACTAATTATAGGAGAGAATATATCACGCACAAATGGAAGAATTCACCAAATGAAACAAGTAAATGATAGCAATGAATCTAGAAAATAACAGCAAAAGCTACAGCCAGTAGTGTATAAATCTTTAGTTCTCGAGATAAGGAGTTCAAAACAAAACTTACTAGCTATGAAGGGTCGAGAAGACTTAAAGCACGAACCAGTGAAAAATGACATATGGGAGGCGCAAAGGGTTTTGATTAAATTAAAGTATATTTCATAAGCAAGTCTACACCAGATAAAATGTAACACCGGTGTAAAAATATTTTTTTTCTAAACTAGACATTATATTCTACACCTGTCACTTTTACATAGGTGTAAAATATTATAAATTGCATAAGTCTACACCTGATGAAATGGAAGACAGGTGTAGAAATAATTTTTTCAAAATCAGACATTATATTTTACACTTCACATTAACATGTCCAGTTTCAATCATCTGTTGCATTTTTTGTTTTTGAAAAATAAAAGAATAACATGTCATCAGAATAAGAAACTTCATTCATTTAACTTTACTAATAACTTTACATCAAAAGTATAAAATTTCTAAAATAATATCTATCAGATAAAGGTTGCAGGCTTTTACTCCTCATTAGACTCGGAGGTCTGGGATTCATCAGAGTCGGTAGGATCAACATGATTATACAATCTATCATTATGGTGATAGCGGTGAATTTCTAAGTGGAAAGCTTTGAAATATCTTTCAGTCTGTTAAATTTATGAGTCAGTTCTTCCATTGAGTCCTCTAAGCCATTGAAGCACATGATGAGTTCCTCAAGGATCTCCATCAGAGTGACAACTAGGGGAGGAGGAGGAGGAACTATAGGGGAGGGTCAGGATGTTTGTCTTCAAATTTGTCTCTGTTTCTTTTATGCGACAGAGAATGAGGTGTGGGTGAGAAAGAAGCCACTAGAGGGTTCAGATAGAAGAAAATAAAAGAAAATAGAGAGATAAAGTACTGATCATAGGAATGATATATATATGGTTGAGGAATAAGAACCATTTTAGAAAAGAATATCGAAGAATGCAATTGGCCTTCTATCATAATTAGTACAAATGTTAGGAACCGAAGAAGTGAAATGAACGGTCTGAGAAGATACAGAGAAAAGAAGTGGGAGAGTATAGACAAGAAACTGAAAAGTCAGCATAGAAAGTATATTTAACACCAGTTATATATATTTTACACCGGTTACATGTAAATATTTCATCTTATTTACAAAAATGCCACCTATCATGTTTTCCTAAAGCGTCTTCGCAATGTCTGAAGAAGTTACAAAAAAGAAGTAGGAAAGCAGAGATAAGAAACCGATAAAGAGTCAGAATATGACATAGCTAATCTACACCTATTGATATTAGTATCTAGTATAGTAATTATATTTTACACCAGTTACATGTACATCCAGTGTAAATATTTTATTTTATTTATAAAAATATCATCGCTTATTTTTTTTAAACCGTCTCTGCAAGGACTAGTTTAAAACTGGGTAAACTCAAGAGATGAAGAAGGAACTGGGTCGTAATATTGTGTATATTCTCTTGGGAATCATCATCATGCTATTGATTGCTGATGAATGTTACTGCTCTCCTGCTGTGAGATTTGTTGCAGCAAAACCAGGCAAGTATATTGTATTGCAGTTAACATTTGGGTTTGCATTATTATACTGTATCGATACAGTTAAAGTTGCCTTTGAAGATGATGCTAGATCAAGAACAAATGACATAAACATGCAATTTCCAATGCTTAATAAGATTCAAGTAATTTTCCCTTCATTATTATTGTTGAGGCCTTTTGTGTGGTTCTTCATCCTTCTCTCTCTCTCTCACACACACACACACACACAAACACCACAAACACACTTTTCTATTGACACATGTAGAACCATGTTCTTTTGTTAAGATGCATGTTGGGTGAGAAAAGATTTATCGTGAAACTCTCTAATGTGAGGCTTATAACAATACACCTTTGAGAGTCGATTTTCCTAATGGCTCCACTCTATGACATTTCATTTAGTCTCTTGTTCGTCAAAGCTCTTTGGGGTAGTTCTCTCAGTGAATATTGTAATCTTTCAATAAAAGCACTAATGTCACGAATACAAGTATAAAGGGAGAGTTCAATCTCAAAAAAATTCACTTATTAGTAGAACCCTTTATGCTAATAAACCACACACTTAGACTCCGAACATGGGACTCATGTCATCATCATCACTATAGGAAGTTTAAAATTATATGATCAATTCGTTTTTAATCACTCTAAATGGCTGATTTTTTATGCCTCTTAATTATGAGATTAACACTTTCTCTTCTCTTCTTTTCTTTTTGCCGTTTTTGATGTTTGTTTAAAAGGAATAGAGCAAGCCGGGAGGAACAGTGGGGAACGATAACACTCACAAGTCTCCATCAGGATCAAGTCCAATAGGGAATTGGCATTGAATATTATGCATGCATATATATATAATTGATTAGGGTTTTTATTTATTGAATGATTTTTAATATTCTCTCTTATTATTATGTTGAGAATGGCTCAATATATTCAACAATTGGAGGGGGTAATGTTTAATCCAACTACGCCATTTTTATTACTTTGTGTAATGAATTGCATAGTCATTAATTAGATCAAATCCTCCTTAGACGGCGTAGGATAAAAGAAGACGCCACTATGTCAGGGAAGAGAGGATTTATTTCCTTGAGTTAATATAATGTTAATCAAGGAAAAAAATTTCTCACAACAAAAAAGCATATTTTTGTTATATTTATTTAATTTGTCCACTATAAGTTGTATGAGATGAGTATAACCTCAATTATTTTTTACCTTGAGCGTTAATTAACTTCAAATTTAGAATCTAAGGTGCTGACTACCGGATGTGTATGTCACATTTTTTTCTAGGAAAAATGCAGCAAAAACAGTTTTTTTTTTTAATATTGATCCATTTACAACTGGTCACTTTTGCTACTTTAATGGAAAAATCATTTTCTGATACAGAGGCCTACAGGAAAATTAGAATCATACCCAAAACACCTGACAATATCAAACGATAAAGTCACAAAAATAAGTCGAATACAGAAACATTATAATATATGCTTACATATTGATGATATTGATAATTTGGTACAAAATTGGGTGTAAATTAAATATCTTTGTTATTAATATCAATGTCATTATTAATATAATTATCAATGTAAATTATGTAATTTATAAAAATAAATATATAGATTTTTTTAGTTGCCCACCCGATTCATCAGAGTTTTACCTCGACTATATCCGGATCCAACCCGCTTCGCGCACTTGGCTATGATGGATAAATCTCACAACATAGATTTTCTGCATATGCTAAAGCTCAAACTTAAGATATCGCTTAAGCGATACTGAACCACTTATCATTCAAATTAACCCCACAGCTGGTTAACATTAACAATATAGATTCCTCAAATTTTAGTTGCAAAGTTGGGCTTGTGGTCGGCCCAATTTTGAATTTGTGGCCTATGTGCTTTTCTAATGGGAAATATTCTTTTTTTTTTAATATTTGGTATCTATATCCATCATGATGAGTTTAACTAACAAATATATTAGCTATATAATTATTTAGAATATATTTAATTTTTAAAAATATTATTTTATTGTTATTTAATCACAACGCTTGTGGAGGCATCCTAACTCTTGAATGTTTAGGTTTACATTCAAAAATATTAAACCGCTCTTCCTACCTAGTATTAATATCGCTTAAAATGAAGGAATACTTTACCTTTAAATCGTAAGTGAGTCTAACTTTTTTCTAAAAAAAATTATAAAAAAAAAAGTATTTGTCATATAATGTTATCATTATTTTAAAATTTAAGTAAATGACACCAAATCCAAAATGTTTAATTTAATTACAGCTATATCCTAAGATTTTTTATAAATAATGAAAAATATATTTAGACAGTTGCAATTATGAAAACTTTAATTTAGTTGTAAATAAGGCATTTAAATCTCAGAAGTCATTTTTGTTTACATGCCTTTCGTCATCCCGATCTTATGAGTCACTTTTAGTCATTCGCAAATGATATTAATCATTTACTATATTTACAAATATTTGAATCAATATTTGTAACTAATATTTTACCAAAATTTTTTATACCCAATTGTAATTAAATCTAATTTTTAGAGCCGAACTATCATTTTCCCAATAAAAGCTCCGATTTACTTATGGATTTTGAGTCATTTTGCTTTGGTATTCCTTGTGAGAATTGAAATATGGAAATCTGGAAGCTCCAATTTGAAATGTCTTCAATTTACGTCTAAGCTAATTTCTAATCATTAAATCAGTTTCAGAATCTAGATTGGTCATTTTCATAGATCTATGAAAATAAAATGAGAAAAAAAATATTGTATTTTATAATTTAAGAAGAAAATTAATAAGAGAATAACAATTGAATCCAATAATATATTTTTTTATAACAATCCAATAACATTACATATCAATATAAAAATAAACTAAAATTAAAGATGAGGTTGGAATGAGAAATCCAAGTGTGAATATAAGTAGAGATGTTGGATGTAGGTATCTAGAGTCTAGACAAGCCCCATGCTACCCTAAATACCAATTGTGGTACCAACTACCAACCTGTATGATAAAGACAACTGGTTATATTTAAATAATTATGTTCTTTAAATTGATAGTTAAAAATTAATATTATTTACCATTAAATTGTTTGTTAAAAAAATATAATTCTAAATCCTGAGAAATGCACTTATTAAAAAAGATAAAAATTCCTTGTGCTCTAAATTTTTAAGCCTTGAAAGACATTATATACTTCAACAAATAAAAAAAATACTATTACTTTATATACTTTTTCATTATAAATAAAAAGTATTAAACTAAAATCTAAACTATTTGAATCCATTATAAATTATGAATAATTTAAATAATATGTGCACATGACCCATGTTTTAAAAATTAGGCTCCACGTGAAAGTAGAAAAATTAGCAGGTCTCGATTTTATAGTTCAACGGATTAGATTAACAGTTGAATCCGTGATGTAATAATTAAATAATAATTTAATAAAAATAATTATAACATGTATGATAATATATATATATATATATATATACAAGAAATAAATCCATGATAAGTCTAATTATAAACATAATGACATTACAAATAGATGAAATTTTCAATAAAGAAAAATTAGATGGCTACAAATGATCTAAAAATAATTCCAAGTTTGATTTAATGACATATTAACTTCAGTCTAATTGAGTCTAATCCAATTCAACTATCAAATGATTTTTTTAGTCCAAACTAAACTGCTAACAAATCTGGTTGATGTCCAATCAATTGAATTGGCCAGTTCAGCTCGATTTTTAAAAGAATGCACATAACTTCCCCAAAATGCCAAGCCTCTTCTAATTCAAGATGTTCAAGCGTTTCATTCTTGGAGGAAAAGAATAATGGAAGTCATGTGGCATTCAAATGCACTTGAAGGAAATCAAACAATCAATAAATGAATAAAGTAAGCTTAATTAGGAAAATAAATAAATAAAATAATTTAATTTCTAATTAAAATAAATCTCATTGGTGCTCTGCATCCTACTTTTTCTCCTAAGTATATATATATCTTCGTATTAAAAGTAATTTTATTCGAAATACTATCGGATATTAAATGTAGGCATCTCTCATAATAGATATTCAAATATTGATTCGTTAAGTTATGAGAAACTAACTCCTTCTATTAGAACTAAATCTCATTTTTTTAGAAATTAAACAACATCCCCTAACCGATAGTTTAGAGACTAATCATTTAGAGATATAGAAATAAATGAAATAGATTTTTTCTTTCCTAATAAAATATTTTTCTATATACATAGCCTATTTTAAATACAAGATATCATATTTAAAGGATACTATCATATCTACAAATTGTATAAAATTTTATTTTATTTTTGGTACATGAGCATCAAACTTTATTGATTTTTTCCCAAGGTTCATTAGATCCATTCTACTTGTGCATTTTGGTTCACTATAAGCTTCGATTTGGGTTGTTGGCCCAAATTTGTGCGACGTCGTTTCCCTTTTTTACCAAAGTAGGAAAAAGTTTATTATCAAAAAAAAAAGTAGGAAAAAGTTAATTAGAGTGAATGTTTTGTGCTTCAACTAAAACATAAATGGTTTACGTCTTTCTTGTGGTTCAGTTATAATATTTAAAAAAATATTTTAATTTTTAAATATTTAAATTTATATTTAAGAGTAGAGCTGATGAAATAGATTTAACCTGTCACCTAAACCTATTTTACCTTAAAGAGAGGCAAACTCAAGCTAACAAAATACTAACCCATTTTTGGACAGGTGTTGTCTCATCCCGTTAGCCTACTTTTTTTAAAAAAAAAATTATTAATATTATTGATTATTTTATTTAAATATTATTTAGAATATTTTTATTATCGAATACTAGTAAAGATGATTATTTATTTACTGAAATATATTGATATATTATAATTGATTAATATTATATTAATATTTATTTATATTTATAGTTATAAAAAATAAAAAAATTTAAAAATATAATATTAATAATTAATATAGGTGAGCCCAAACTTTTCTAAAATATTTTGTATCAAAAACTAAACTAAAAGATAAATGGGGTCATCAATTATGGATTTACTCCATTTCTTTTGAAGCAATTATTGAATTCGAGCTTTATGAATTGTAAAAAAGAACAAATTAAGTGATTTGTCATTGCTATTATAAATATTATCGTTTAAAAGTTATATATTTATTATTTTAGGATTTCTAATTTAAATGTTAGTCCTCTTAGTGTTTATAACTTGTAAACCTCATTTGGATTTTAATATCATTTTATCTTGTATAAAAAAATTATAGTTGAATTTATATATTGTATGAAATTTAAGAATGAGTTATTATGTTGGTAACTTAATTATTAATAATGTGATTTTATATAGAACTGATAAAATAAGCTCAACCTATTTTACAAAAAAAAATAGGGCAGGCTCAAACTGACTAAAAGTTATCATGTCCTGACCGCTAGCCTATTTTTTTAATTATTAATATTATTATTTATTTTATTTAAATATTATTTTAAATATTCTTATTATGAATATTAGTAAAATATTTATTTATTTATTAATATATGCTAATATATTATAATTGATTAATATTATATTAATATTTATTTAGATTTATAGTTATAAAATTTGAGATTTGTTTATAAAAAATAAGAATTTTTAAGAGTATAATATTAAAAGAAAATTATTATGCTAATATGACATTAGAATATTTTTATTAGTATTTTAAAAATTTTAAAAATAATTTTTTAAAATATTAAAATGTTAAAAAAAAAAGTGGTCACCAGCTGGCCGCCAAAAAAGGGCATTCTCAGCTAACGTTTGTGATGAGCTGCACAACCCACTTTACTCATTCCGTGGGTTATAGCTAGTTGACCTAGTTTCGCAAGTCTAATTTTCTATAACATTTATATTATATAAATATTTATATTAATTTTAAAAAAATATTGGCAGATAAAAAAAAAATCTATTGACTTGTCCCATTATTGCTTAGTTTTTTTTAATTTAGTGATCCTAACCTTTTTAATAAATATATTTTTTTAAAATTTAAATTTTTATTCTTTTATCTCTTTATATAAACAAGTATGCTTATTATTTTAACTAACAATTTAATTTGTTAGTCCCATTATTGCTTGATGATTATCAATTTCTCTACTCGCTCATATGTGCTTAAAATAGTGACGAAATACAGTTCCCATGGCACATTGTTAATTAAAAATAATTATTTTACGATACGGTAAGAAAATATACAAAAAAAAAAAAGAAGAGAAAATATTAAAACAAGAAATATCTTTCCCATGAAAATTTGTAAGTTTGAACCAGCTAGCGCCACATGGTTATGTCTTCGTTGTATAAAGACAGAAAAACAAAAAGCCTCAGCACTTTGAATATAATAAATCCTTTTAAATAATTATATAAAATAGTCAATACTTTCAACAAATTCTACATATTCTTAACCCTTTCAAGTTTATTAAAAAAAAAAAAAGCTTTTGAGACCGTGTTTTGAAAGTAGTTGGTTTTGTCTAATT
This sequence comes from Leucaena leucocephala, assembly GCA_037074615.1. Taxonomy (NCBI): domain Eukaryota; kingdom Viridiplantae; phylum Streptophyta; class Magnoliopsida; order Fabales; family Fabaceae; genus Leucaena; species Leucaena leucocephala. The sequence goes on along the minus strand of CM073561.1, from coordinate 4,489,800 downwards.
AAGTCAACTAAATCATAATCAAAATAGTATAATATAATTAAAATATGTAAAAATATTTACATATAATTCTAAAAAAATAATTTTATATCCTATCCTTAATACAAAATTTACTTAATTAATTTATATAGATTAAATAAATTAATTATTTTAATTATTTGTAATGATTATTTATTAATTTCTTTAAAATATCCTATTTAATTATATGTATTTAAACTATTTTTGATAGAAATCTATTTAATATGTATAATCAAATATAAATACTTTTAAAAAAATTATAATTTTAAGAAATAAAATAAATTAAAATTTTATATAAAAGACTAAAATAGATTCTCTATATAACTCTTATATTTATAACTAGAGAAAATATTAAATAAACAAGATATTAGTAGTATCCAAGTAAATAAAATATTCATATACAAAATATAAGCCACGCATAAATTAAAAAAAAAAAGTCAATGGAACATAAATCCAACATAGTCTTATTTTTTCTTTGTTTTGCTAACAAAAAATATCATTTAAGGCTAGATAAAAGAATAAAAAAATATAAAATATAATCTAATCATTTATCTAAAACTTTTAATCAGATTAAATAGAAAAATAATTTACTTATTTATCAGTGTAAACGATTAACCTAAGTTAATCAAGTTCTAATACTATAGCTGTTAAATTACGATACAATGTACCATTATTCATTTTAGCCGGAATAGACAATTCATCGAAGCTTTATTAGTCAATAATAGGAAAAAAAACAAAATTCACCAATCTTTGATAGTAAAATGACATAAATTCAACAAAATAAAAAGAATATTAATTCGAATTCCTAAAAAAGGTACTAAGGTGAATGTGTTAACATAATTTTAAAAAAGAGACAAAATAAGAAAAAGAAAAAGTGGGTATATGCTTGGGGTTATAAATTAGTTATAATTAATTAATTATTAATTAATTAATTATGATTAAAAATTTAAAATATAATTTATTTTAGATAGAAGTATTTTTGTATACCTTTTAATTTTATTTACTGCCATGAGAGCAGACTCATCACACCGTGCTATAATCTGTCGAATTTTATTGATAAATAATTTATAAATAATTCTATAAATATTTTTAGAGTTTAGAAGTATGTTCTCATCTTATGAATCTCTGTTGCTTTCCAATGGATTAATGAAATCTAGGATGATGCAAATTCGCTTAGCATTTAAAATAATTTTTGAGGTCAAAGAGAAAATCAGGCAAACAAAGTGTTCAAAAGAGAAATTATATATAAAAACTAAATATTATGAAACCTTCTGACATAGAATGATTGCCTCGTCCTTCATTATAGGGGTGTGCATGGGTTGGGTTGGGCAGGGCAGTCCCCCTACCCGGTGCCCTGCCCGGAAAAACCATGGGCTGTATTTTGCAGCCCGATGCCCGGCCCTGCCCGGTAAAAGCCCTAACCAATTCGGGCTGGGCATATGCGGGTTGGGCATGGGCGGGCTGGGCATGCCCAAATAGTGATGTCCTGCTCATATTGTGAGAAAAAAATCTGCTATCATGAACTTATAAAATAATATCATATTTATATTTTTAAAAGTTAAATAATATATATAATTCACTAAGAATAAGGTATCAAAAAAATAGTAATTAAAGTCTCAAAGTCTATTACATATATAAAAAAGAAATATTAAAATATATAGAGGTCGGATATTTGTAGCGTTATTGCAACACAAAAAATTGAATACTTGGCAAGTAAAGCAGAGGAGCAACTTTGGTATCTACATAAATATAAAAGTTATGTTTAATATTTTAAAAATGAGCAAGGAGAGTTGCCAGCTAAAGTGAAAAGTGTAAAATTACAAATAAAATAAGTTAAGAAAAAAAATTAAAAAAATAATAAATATATATATATGGCCGGGCCAAATGGGCAGGGCAGCATGCCCTGCCCGGTGCCCGGCCCGGCCCGACAACTGGCCCGGCCAGGCCCTGCCCAAATATATTTTGGGCATTTTTTTTAGGACCGGGTTGGGCGATTTTTTACCGGGCTCGGGCGGGCGGACCAGGCCATCGGGCACTATGAACACCCCTACTTCATTATATTATGTGAACTGCATACCAACCAATTGAGTTAGGAATGGAGTCTCTTCTAATTATATCCTAGGAAAAAAAAACTTGCTTCATAAGTTATATTAAATATTTAATATAATATTAATTTATATAGGTACTATATACAAAACACTAGTGCAATTGTAAATCCAATACTAGGTTTTAAAGTTTTTTCTATAATTATATAATATTTAATACTATCATATTCAATTATTCTTCATATATTTTTAAAAAATTATGTATAAAATATTGAAGTGAGGAATTATAAAAGGAATTATTAAATAGTAAAAATATAATAGAATTCAAAGTATGGAACATTAATATCAAATAGTATAATGATAATTCTAGTTCTGTTCATATATGCAGTTGGTGTTAGAGATAAATTCTCTATATGCAGTTGCCTTTCCTTTGTTTAGCTTACTAAAATATTTAAGAAGTTAAAATTTCTTCCCCTTCTTAACTTTACTTCTTTTTTAAATTTAGGAGAATTTAGAGGGAAGGTATAATATTATTATTTTATAATATTAATATACCTATAATTTTTATAATATTTTAATATTACTCTATATTATATTTTATTAAAATATTTTATAAAATAATATAAAATACATTTATTTATATAAAAATATTTTCTCTCCTTTTTGTTTAAATTAAATAAGATAATATAAAAAAACATTACACACATCAGCTTTATTTACCCATGCTTCATTATTATACACACTTTGTGAGGAAGAGAACCGAATAAAGCCCCCGCCATCTCCTATTTTTTAAGGTTTCATTATTACACTATGAGACTTGACTATTATTTCTCTCTTTGAACATTCATAAATTTTCTCCTTACCTTCCACTGCTCTTCTTCTCCCCAGATTCACCCTTCTTAGAAGCCATTCCGATTCCTTCATCATTGTCATAGAACTCCACTCCCCAATGTTTTCTTATTCTTCAGGAACCCCATTTCTATTCACTTTCATAGCCCCAAAAAACCTTTTCATAAAACCATTTATGTTGTCTCCACAAAAATTAAGTACTCTCATCTTCATTTTTTGTTACTTTCTTTATTTTGTTGTATTGTTCTTTATTTTCATTCAAGAGCAATTGAGGCTATGAACATGAGGGATTTGAAGTGTGCGGAAGCTTTTCTAGAAAAGGAAAATAAGAACTAATTTTTTTTAAATGAGGGGGAGAGAGAGAGAGAGAGAGCTTCGCAAGATCAAAAGTAAAAGTGGAGAGCGTCACCATGCATGGTCTGAATGAAAAATGAACATGGGATAAAAGATTTAAAAGTTATCATGAATAATTTTATCAAAAATTCTTCCCACATTCAAAAACTCACGAATTTAGAAATGTGAGATAATGAGGAAGAGAAATAGATGAAAACAAAATATTTCCCTTCTCTTCTCTCAATTTTCCAAACCAAATATGATTTTTTCTCTCCCAAAAACTCCTAACTAAAGAATGCCTAAAGGCTTTGCTTGCCTCTTTCAGTGCAATCAGCATTGGTTCTTCCTCGTATGATGGAACAAGTTCGATGAACCCTTGGTTGTGGCAACGTGTTTCTTCATCTACGTCTCCCAGTTTCTAAACATTTTGGTCGTTCGCGAGTTTTGTTTTATTTGAGCGCGTTCTAATTTTTTCAGCCAACGCGGATCCACCATGTCACTTACTTGGATAAATCAAGAAGATCTTCTTTTCCAAATCTTCATAGTTAACGCCGTAAGCAAATCTTCAAATGCGCAGGGTTCAACGATAGTGACGGTGGAAATTATAAGGGTCTGCGTTTTAAAGGAAGAAGGTACAGGGACTTTGACCAAAGCTGACACAACCTATAAAGACCTTAAATGAGTTTTCCCTTAAGAATAGTATATTTTAATTATAAAATAAAAAAATTATAAATTAATTAATTATTATATTATCTCTATTTTTTTATATTATTTTTTTTTATTTTTTTATATTCTTTCATCTCTCCTACTTTTTCTTATACTCTCTATCATTTTTTTTATACCCTATCTCCTTTCATCTCTTATATCTCATCATTTAATACTTATATTATTTTTTATAATTTATTAATAATAAAAATACTTTTATAAATAACTATCTAAATATTTATTTATTTAAAACTATTTTTTTTCATAAACTCTTCTTTAAAAGCTATTTTTTTTATAAACACGTATTTAAAATCTTATCCAAATATACTATAATGTCATATAACATCAGGACAATTTAAGGAACATGTCTCTATATATTACTCCAATGGTCCAACCTTATATTCAATGGATTTCAGGGTTCTCACTTGACTTGTTAAAATGACTTCGTTTAGTTTTCTTTTAGATTGTGTTTAGTAGAAGTGATTTGAAGGGAAAGTGAATGGAGGAACATTTTTTATGGGTTAGATTTTAAAAACTATTCAAAAAAGTTAGGGTAAAGTTATTATTATTATTTTTATCCCTTTATTTATATTTTCTATTTATTAAAATTTTATAATCTAACTTCAATTTTTTTAAATCTAATTTAAAATTTTTTCCTCTCCTACCTTCTAAATCCCCTACTAAACATCTTAAAGAAATACTACTTTTAATTCTAAATATAAGATTTAGTTTAAATTAAATTTAATTTTAAATATAAAATCTTAATCACTTGTATTTTAAATTTATAAGTTTTTTTCTAAAAAATATTTATTAATTTTTTTGATAAATAAATATTCTTATTGATTATAGATATTAAGTAGATTTTTCATAAAAAATAATCTCAATATATTTGATTAGAGAGGGTATATTAAAAAAAATAAAATATATTTATTATAAATAATTGATTTAATTAATTTTTTAATTTTATATTAAAAATCGGAGGAAGAAGGAGTATTTGTTTATTTGAGGGTTGGTTTTAAATTTGACTCTTGACCTATATTTAACTTGATTTATTTATAAATAAAATTTAGGTAAATCAGCTAGTCAAGATAAATCTAGATTGAGCAAAGTTATATTACAAGTACTCAAAATTTATAGGCTGGCATGTTATCAGATTCTATGATTCTGCGTGGGTGTTATTACACAATTCAAGGCAAGGAGTTACATTTACAATTTCAAAGTAGCATAAAATTATATTTTGAATAAAATAAAAATATTTTATTTGAATTCTGTTTTAAAAATAAATAAGTTTTGCATTACATGGTGTTTATCTTTTACAATGAAAACGGTTATTAAACATGTTCAATTAGTCATACATATATATGGAAATGATAGTAGATTTTTTAACCAGCAAAAGTATAATATCATTTCTTATAAAATATATTAAAAATATATAAAATAAAATATCAATGAATTAGAGAAAATTTTCTTACACTATTTTTATAGTAGAGAAATTGTTTTTAAAAGAAAATACAAAAAAATAAAAAAGACTATACTTATCTCAAATTTCTTATATCTGTTATATTTAGTTTTTTAATCACACTTTATTATGTGTGCTATTTTTTTATGTGAGTTTAAGTTAAATAAAAATATTAAAAAAATACATAGTAAAATAAGATTAAAAAACTTGATAAAATAAATGTAAGAAATTTAATTTAAGTTGTTTTTAATATAAAAGATACTTTCTTTCTATGAAGAAACAATTTGCATTTGTTGTCTCAGGAACCAAAAAAAAAAATTGGTTATGGGATAATTAATTTTCTATGTTAAGGAATCTGGATCTTACCAAGTTTCTGAAATTCAGTTTTTTTTTTGAAAAAAAAAAGAAAAAGAAAAATTCTAGTGACACGTTCCTTTCCGTATCTTTCTGAAGCCATGTGAGCTTCTCTCGAAGGAAGCGACCTCCCACCCAACCAAAACCCAGTGAGGTATGTGCCAACCCTTTCTTTCTTTCACTCCGACCCCTTTTGTTTCCGTGAACCTCCTCAGTTCTCAAATCTCTCATTTTGTTTCTTTTGGGATCTTTCTTTTTTCTCTTTCTTTTTACCCTTTTTATTCTTATACTGTCTTTGAGACTCATCATTAGTCTAATCCCACCACAATGTGCTACATGATCTCTTGTGGGATTAAAGTAAAAGCCTCTCTTTATTTCTTATACCTCATGATTTGCTAGTTTCGCTTTGCGCAGAGAGATGGGTTTTTGGTTTTGGTAGATCATTCATCGGAGGTTTTGCAATTTGTAGATCAAGTGTTTGTTAATATGCTCAGCTTCTTCTTTTGGTGAGAAGACATATTCATTTCATGACATCACTCAGAATTCTTTGGGCTTGAGTTAGAGAGTTGAGACTTACATATACATCTTTTAGATAAGTTTCTCTGCTCTGGTATTATTAATTTGTTCGGAGATTGAGGCATTGTCAGATATAATGCTTTCAATGTGATTGTTTTGGGGTCAAGATGAAATCTCTGAGTAGTGTAGGTCTTGGTCTGAGTGTAGTTTTTGGCTGTCTTGTGCTGGCTCTTGTAGCTGAGGTTTACTACTTGTTGTGGTGGAAGAAAAGGATAACACACAGATCAGAGATTGAGAATGACTATAGCAGCCCTGTGAAAGAGCTATTCTATATGTTTTGTTGGAAAAGGCCGTCATCTTCATTGAGGCACACTCAAGAGCTTTACTCTTCTGTGAGAATCAGTGAAGCTCTTGTTCATACTGAACAAGCAGGTCAAGCTCAAGCTCAAGCAAGTAAGGATTTTCTATTCAAACCCTATGGAGAGGATCAGCAGGACATGTTTGTTGCTCCAAGGTTCTTGTTCACAATAGTGGAAGAAACAAAGGAGGATTTAGAATCTGAGGATGGGAAATCAAGGGGTAAGAGCTTGAATGATTTTCTCATAGTGGAGACTCCATATTTAACACCAATGGCTTCTCCATCTCTTTTCACTCCTCCTCTTACTCCTCTTATCAACCCTTGCTATAACAACCAGCGTGGAGGATTCAACCCTCTTTTTGAATCAGCGACTGATGCAGAGTTCAATAGAATAAAGTCATCTCCTCCTCCAAAATTCAAGTTCTTGCAGGATGCAGAGGAGAAACTAAAAAGAAAATTACAAGAAGAGGGTGGTGAGGAAAAGGGAAATGATGTAAGTGGTTCTTTCATCACCATTGTTGTGGATAAGTGAAAGAACAAACAGAGAGAGAGAGAGAGAGAGAGAGAGCTTAATTGTTCATAGCTCTCTTTTACTTCAAGCAGGTACTTCTTCCCTTAGCTTCTTGACATTGATTAGAAACCATTTAACACCAGAGTTCTCTTCCTTGACCTTTCTAATTAGATTGTGAGGAATTTCCTCTTTTTTGTTTTGGGGTTTAATTAGTTTTATTCCCTTTTGGGTTGTTTTGGGATGAATTTAGAGTTTGATCTGCAGACCCACTACGCACTGTAACTGTATTGTCCATGTTCAAAAGTTGTGGTCCAATACACTACAATTTTCTGCTGAGAAAATGTCTGAATGGTGGGTCTAATGATGCAAACAGGAAAAATTGTGGGGTTATTGTTTTTATATGAAAAAAAAATCTCCATTTTCCTGATGTATCTCTGATACTGTAATTATTTCTTTGGAGTCAAAAAAAAGAAAAGATGGTCCTCCACAACTCGTGCTGTAGTCTAAAGGGAATTGCAAGAACACTTTCAAAAGAGAGTTTCACTATTCCTTCGTTCCTTTTAAATGCTTACGAATGAGACATATCTGAAACCACCACTTGTGACATGTCTTATTTTCTTTAACTTTTTCGTTTGATGGCATGTTTTAGCACAAGATGAATTGACATCCACCGTCTGTTCAGAATCAGACGAAGAAGATATTAATGAAGACATTAAGACTAGCGTAATTCAAGGAATATATAGAGATTTTTATAATAGTACCTCTTAAACAAATATTTCTTTTGTCCATTATCCTGTTCATAGAGATGCCACCTCCAAGTGTTTGATTTCTCATGTGATACATTTTTCACCCATTTAGAAAAACATGAGTTACCTTGTCGAGTGTCCAATCATCAAAGGCAATGCTATCACGTGATACCTGAAGGGGATATAAGTTTTGAAAGACAACACATTTCTCAGTACATCGCCCAGATTCTGAAAACATAACTGTTATTCACCATTTGTAAATAATATAGGTTGTTACAAATTTTACATTAATTTTGATATTGTCGCTTGGAGGCATGAAAACTCTGCTTTAGGTGGAAGGTCGCAGATTTAATTCAGTTTGTAAGCTCAAGCAGTCACTGTTTGCCCTAAAATTAAAACAAAAAGGTTAATTGAAAGTGCATACATACATATATATATATGTATGGTTAAAGAGATCTACTTCCTCTCTCTCTATCAATTCTATTTTTATCTCAAAAACATCTCATGAACACTTGAGAATATGCATGTAACTAATTTCACTTAGTAGTATAAGGTTTTCATCGTCGTATAGTATCCAATGCGTGTGTGTGTAAATTGATATGATATGGTTGAGCAAGGGTAGCAGGGAAGGAAATGACAAAAATGGTAAAAGGGAGGTGTGAGAAGATGCGTTTGGGGAAATAGCTAAAGAACAAGGAAGGTGAGGCAGAGCCCGTGAATGAATGTCTGGTGGGATTATGTTGGAAAGGCCCATCACCATCATCTTGACGAATCATCACAGGTCAGATTACACAATAATTAAACAATGCCTTTTAACTCTCTACTTTTCTTTCTTTCTTTGTTTTTTTTTTTTTTGGGTTTTTGGAGCTTTCTCTGTTGTTTTTCATGGTTCCAGGTAAAGAAAGAGGACTCCTTTTAAAGATTTTATGCAATATTATAAATTGTTTGATTGATGTTGGTTTTGGGATTTGGCTTTCCTAAAAAGTGATTTCAGACTCGAAATCTCCAACAGAATTTGTCTGAGATCTTCTCACTCATGATTTTGCTAATGATCATTATATATATATATATATATAGTATTGTTAATGGAGACAGTTTTAGCTTAACCTTGTCTTGTGTATACAAGTTATCCTAAAATATATGTATTTATCATACTTAACTTATTTATTACTGATTTGTATTTTAAACTTTTACTATTATATTGAATCTGCTTAACAATAGTTGAAAATGTTGGGCAAAAAATGAATAGTTGAAAATGAAGTCACTGGAGTGGGTGGTATTCTGATAGTGAGCAGTACAAGTAGTTGGCAGTAGATGAGCCATAATTTTGAGTTAGGCCACCAAAATTGTGCCCGTGTAGGTGCATGGAGTGGAGCTAGTTGTGCTATTTATCCCTCTCTCTCTCTCTCTCTATATATATATATATATAAATTTAGATAGGTTCAGCACTGATCTTTCACTAAGATTAGAGAGCGTTTATAGGGAATTTACAAGATCGCTTACTAAAAGAGCATTCACAACAGTAGCGAAAATCAAACTCGCATCTTTATAAGATATGAGCTCGTTCTTTATCATATATGTTAACTTTTTGGTGCTATTTATCCCTATATATCTCAACTTGGCATGATCAAGCTACTCGAAATTGGATCCTTTATTTGTATATATAAAAAAAGAAGGGATCCATTATTGAACTGGTAAAGATAATAGTTACAGGATTAGTAGTTGAATCATGATCAATTTAATTATAATTAAAATAAACAAAATATATTCAAAAATAATTCAAAAATAAGTATTCTCTCATATAATTATAAGAGTTAATTAATTTTTTAGGTATATTAAAAAAATAAAATAAAATAATTAATTAATTATAACTAAATTAAATATCACAAGATGAATGTGTATTATATACATTTCAATTTATCTAGTTTAATTAACTAATTTTTATAATTAAGGCTAAAAGTAATATTATTCACAAATAAGTAGAAGATTCATATATAAACTACATTTAATTTAACAAAATAGAATTACTAAAACATAGATAAATGAATTGATATTTTTTTAATTCAAAATAACGTTTTAAGTTCAATAAAAAAAAAGAAAAAAAGTTCAAACTGGTTAATTTATCTAAAATACTTGACTAAACTGATTAAAGGATTGACTTCACATCAATTTAGTCGGATTGAATTTAAATACCACGTGCATAACACAAAAAATAAAAAAAAATCTAATTTAAATTTGGATGCAGGATCTATCAAGTCTCATACAATTTATATAAGATGGTTATGTAATCTAAAATCAATTGAGAGCCATGCTATAAAGAAACCCTCCTAAATTTTTTATTGTAAAAAAAAAAGTGTGATTCATCCCCCTTTGTGCGATGCAAGAATGCCCATATGTGGACGGATTAATTTAAAATATCAAATAAAAAAAATATGTGTCTATGTTCAATAAAAATATCAGAATATACTCTATTCCGATTCTATATATAAATTACGTTTTAAAAGAAATTCATGACTTTTTAATAAGTCACTTTACATAAAGCGAAAATCCCAATTAAATCTAATTAAAATATCAAAATTTAAATTCAAACCTACACTTTTAATAAATTTCTAACCAGTATGGATTCCTAGTTCAAAAGAAAAATTGAATTTTAATAAATTCTTTTTCAGCCAATCACTTTTAATAAGAATTATATTATACTATTTATAAATCATTAATGACTAAAAATTTATTAAAAGTGTAGGCTGAATTTAAATTTAAGTATTTTAATTAGATTTAACTAGGATTTTCCCTAACATATAAGGATAAATTATTAATTTCTTTATTCTAATTTTTACCTTTTCAAAATTAGAATAAGAGATTACATGCTGGCACATTGGTCCTCATGATGAGTCATAAATGATGATTTCATGAGGTACCGTGTTCGAAGCTGGCAAGAGAGAGAAGAGAGAGGGGTTGCAAAGAATAAGAGATTACATATGAGAACAAAAGTGTCTAAATATGTTGCATTTTTTTTTTAATAAGGGTAAATTTGAATTTAACCAAATCTTATCTTGTCATGACAAATCCGGTTTGGATGGTTCTTCTGTAATAGAAGTGATGAACACCACGTCCTTGAAAGATTAGATATGGCCTTCTGTAATTCTGAATTGAAGCAAATGTTTCCCTTATTATGGTGACCACTCCGCCCATTGCGGCCTCTGATCATAGTCCAATCGTATTCTCTTTCAAATGTTCATTTCAAAAGAATCGACGGGTAATCTTTTAAAATTACTGGTTATATTTCAAGGAATGTTCTGACTTCAATCAAGGATTGTTGGTTTCAAGATACCCATGGTTCACCAACCTTCAGAGTCCATGCCAAGCTTGTTAGAACACTGCAAACTCTCAATATATGGAGTCACTACTCAATTGGGAATATTTCAAAGAAGGTTAAACAAACTGAAGAATCATTGGATAACCTCTCAAGATCTATTCAACTTGGACTATCAATTGATCCAGCAAAGACTGTTGAATTTCATGATATGAAGAATCAACTTAAATTTTCGTATGATTGTGAGGCTAGTTTATGGGCTCAAATAGCAAAGATCAAGTTTTTGGTGAAAGAAACACGAAGTACTTCCACACAGTGGTTAGTCATCGTCTAATCTGATCAAAAGTATCCTTAAATTTGATGGTACCTGGACTTTTCTGATGAGATGGAACTTCTAGATTTAGCCCTTTCTCATTTCAGAGACATCTATCAATCCCCTGAACTCTGCTCTTATGATGAGATTCTAAATGGTTTAAACCAGTTGGATATTCTTACTCTCACTGATGATGACTGCCAATCTCTTTTGATTCCCTCTTCTCCTTAAGACCAAAGAAGCTATTTTTGGACTCCTCAAGGATAGTGCACCTAGTCTTGATGGCTTTCATGCAAACTTTTATAAAAAATTCTGGGATCTTGTTGCCGATGACTTATTCAATATGGTTAGGCATTTTTGGGAATATGAATTTCTTTTAAAGTCGCTCAATAAGACAGTTATAATCTTTATACCCAAATCTGATAGACCTCAATCCTTTAAGGATTTTAGACCCATCAGCCTCTGTAATGTTGCTTATAAAATCATCTCCAAAGTTTTGAGCAATCGGCTAAAATTAATTCTTCCTAGCCTTGTTGCCTCTCGTCAGTGTGCTTTCCTCAAGGGTTGACTCATTTTTGACAATGCCCTTCTTGCTGCTGATGTTATGACCCAAATTCATAAGGTTGGACCCAAGAGGAAGAAGTTGGCGGCTTTAAAAGTATATTTCTTCAAAGCTTTTGATAAGCTTTCTTGGAATTTTGTAAAGGCTACACTTCATAGAATGGGGTTCCCTGCTAAGTGGATCAATCTTATCATGCAATGTCTAACCACTGTTCAATGTTAGGTACAATTTAATAGCAAGTTAACTCATGTCATTCTTCCGAATCGTGGAATTAGATAAGGTGATCCTCTATCCCCTTCCTTTCATTTACATTTTATCTGCAAATACTCTCTCATCCATGATATTAAAACTTGAGAACTTGAATTTATGGAATGGGATCAAGGTCTGTCAGAATGCTCACCCTATATCTCACTTGCACTATGCTGATAACTCCTTATTTTTCTTCGAGGGAAATCAAAAGAACTTCTCTTCTGCCAAATTAATCCCAAATATGTATGCTTTATGGTCTGGACAAGCATTTAATAAGGCTAAATCCCTCTTAAGTTTTGGCCGAAATGTTTGCTTTGCTGAGAAGATTCTTCTTTCCAAATTCTTGGGCATCAGATTTGAATCTACTAGGTAAATACCTTCGCATATGGGTGGACCCTGGTAGAAGTAAATCGATAATTTATCAACAGGTTATAGATTCCATTGAGCGCAGGATTAATGCATGGTAGGCTAAATTATTGTCCAAAGCTTCAAGACTTGGCCTGGTAAAATCAGTTCTTGCTGATGTTTTAGTTCATATCATGTCATGTATGTGTCAATCTCCCTCAGTATGTTTGAAATCAGATTGATGCTGCCTTTGTTTAATTTTTTATGGGGATCTAATGGAAACACTAAGAAGATCATTTATTGAGAAGAGACAGGTTATGTCAGCCTATTGATAAGGGTGGCCCGGGTTTAAGACTTTCCAAGATTATGAATCAGGCTCGGCTAGTTAAACAGGTTTGGAGGCTTATCAAACCCGAGTCTTATTCGATTCTGTCTTACACCTTAGGACGAAATATATAGATCTTAATTCTGTGGTCATCATAAGAAAACCTTATAATTCCTCTTGGATATGTAAGGGAATTGCTGAACATGAAAGAATTATAACCAACAAACTCATATGGAGAGTTGGCACTGGTGAATCAGTTCCAATTAACCACCATCTTTGGTGGCCTATGCAGTCAGATCAACAACTTGGAGATCACATTCAAACGGTGGCTGATCTATTGTTGCATACTCTCTAGTTGGAATCATGTCACCTTGGAACAAACCCTTAATTAGGACTCTGTACCCTCCTGATGTTGCTGAATCCATTATCAAATATGAGATTACTTGGTTAAATTCCCAAGAGTCCTTGTATTGGAGTGGTTCCTGTTCTGGTAGTTATAAGGTCAAAGATGGAGTTTTAGAGTTATCCAATGATAACTCTATTCTTCTCCCTTCCTGGCATCATGTTTGGAAAACCATCTGGTCTCTTCATTTGCCTCAGAAGATGCTTCTCCTTTTTCGGAAGATTATTCATAATGCTATTCCAACTTTTGATGTTCTCCAAAAGTATCATCTAAATTATTCCTCTGATTGTGTATTTGGTTGTGATGTTAATGAAGCCATCCTCCACCTATTCTTTGATTGTCCACTAATTAGATCCTTATGGTTTGCTGTTATTGGAATCAGTTCCGATCCTAGACTTGGAAGACTCAAAAGACTGGCTGAATTCTACAATGACTCAACTTATACAGGTTGGCAAGTTGGTTTCTATTAAAAAAATTCTTTGCTTATTTAGCACATTCTGGTGGCACAGGAATGAAATTCTTCACAATGGCAAAAGACCCAATCCTCATGCCATCATTAAAGAAATTTTGGCTGTTCTTGGTCTTTCCCAATTAGCTTTTGAAGCCTTTGTCCCAGCCTCCTCCAAGAATAGGGTTAGCCATGATGCATCTCCTTGCTATATTCCTAATACTGGATGGCATCTCTTCTTTCACAAATTTAAGAAGCACAAATCTCACTTCTAGCAATGATACGTTTGTTTTGATGGCTCCCCAATATTGGAGTTCATTTGGAAGAATCAATCATCTCCAGGCCTTCCTTTCCTTTCTTCATGTTTACTAGCTTCACTGTTCTGGACACACAGGAATGCCCCCCATCTTGATGCTTCAATGAGGACCCTACAAATTACATATGTTGGCACAGCTTTCTATCCAGCAGCTATCTCATAGGGTCTATTTCCTCCATCACATGGCAGGTAATTTTTATCTCATATTAAATGGTTCTGTGTGGTTCCAAATCAAATCTCTTTAGAAACAAGATCTTTTCTCTCATGCTAGCCTGCTTCAGTTCCCTTATGAAACTTTTATTATTGGGTTAGCCATACACTTCACATGTTTCTAGCAATCACATGGCATCATCAAATGATACAAATTTTGGATAAGAATCTTCAGTGCACTAGAATACCCTTGTTGATGAGCCTTTACTCCGACAACATTTAGGGTCCCTTGAACAATGTGATATCTCACATTGGGTAAATCTTTAACTCATCCCCCTCTTATTAAGACTACATAATGTTCTTGTAAATTATGGTCAATACCAAGTATATATAAGTAGTGATTTCAAATCCAAAGGCTAAGAGTACTTTGGCAACTTTACGTAAGATAGAGTTTGATTTTTTTGGGGGAAATTGTGGAAAAGTTAATAGATCAGTTATGCTTACTGTCACTCCATAGAATCATACATGAGATTTTCCACCTCATGCGGTTCCTCATTCAATTATTTCGAAGTGATTAGATCATTTTCCTTGTTCGAAATCTCCCCCTTCTTCCACTATTCCCAAAGAGTAATTATGACCAAGTCGGTTACGTTTTTGTGTTCCACGTGGGGCCATTTGAATAGAATTTTGAAAATAAATTTATGAAAAAAATAGCTTTTGGCTAATTTATAAAAAAAAAATTTTAGAGAAGAGTTTATGAAAAAAAAATAATAATTTTGAATAAATGAGTGTTTAGATAGTTATTTCTAAAAATATTTTTATTATTGATAAATTATGAAAAAAGTGTATGAGTATTAAATGATGAGAGATAAGAGATGAGATGAAAGAGGAAAGAGGATATAAGAAAGAAAATATAGAGAATGTAAGAAAAAGTAGGAAAGATGAGAGAGAGTATAAGAAAAAGTAGGAGAGATAGTGTAAGAAAAAGTAGGGATAATATAGTAATTAATTAGTTCATAAACTCTTTTATTGTTCTATAAGCTACTCTAACTAGCTTATCTGAAACCTTAATTTTAAACCATGATTTAATCCAAAAATCCGTTTGAACAAATATAATTATTTGTTTCAAAAATTTTCCAAAGTCAAACACACACTTAAACACTTTCCTTTTTTATTATTCTCAAAAAGGATTATTTTGTTTACCAAATATATGTGGACCCAATTACAATCTTCTAATAAAAATAAATAAAAATATATTTCTTGATCAAGCCTTTTGCCTCTCATTCTGTGAGAATCATAAAGATCATTTTCAATCAGGTTTAAATTTGTTCGTTTAGAATCTGGATACATCTACTTCATTTTTATTTACTTATTTTTTATTTTTTTATTTCTTTCCATCATTCCTTAAGTCCTACAGGTTTGATCCTGTAAAATTTGACCAATTTTCTCATTGTACGAAAGGTATAAAATAAATAAGATTGATTTTCCGATCAAAAGTATTACGTAGAATCTTCTGTTTTTCCTTTCTTTATCTCTATCACGTAGGGATAACGTTTGAATCAATAAAAACCCCTTTTTGATGTTGCTAGTTATGTTTATTTTCAGCAAACTTTTGCTAATATTGTCTATTCTTGTTGCTTTGGCTCTTTGTAAAACTTTTTATTTAATTAATGCATTTTGTCCTTTTATAAAAACGGGTAAATTTAAAAATTTAACAACGCATAAAAACTTTACAAATTTAAAATTGTGGGGGCAACCCTTTGGTAGTTGGCAAGATGTCCTAAGCTTTAAAAGCTTCCTAAGATGTGTCCAAAGCAAAAGAGAGTGGAAAATGTTATAAAAAAGAATTACTGAACAGTTGAAAGTGGTCTTTGTCATCCATATGCTATAAAGCTTCTAGCCGTGCACAGTACTTCTTGCTTTATTATACTATATTTAAATAAATTTCAACCATTTCTATTTTTTTTATTTGATATTTAATTCTCTATCTCCCTCACACACACACACACCAGAAATCTAAGCCATTGGTGTTGTTACCTTTTGTCGACATCTTGCCTCCTTAGACTTAGATGCCCATGCATTTAAAGTTGTACATTGTAACGTGATTCGGAATTTTAAAAAGCAAACAAAAATTAATAAAAATACTAAGAGCTATGCATTTGTTTAAGGAGAAAATGATGAAAAATTACATTTTACAAAATTTATTACTTAAATGTACTTAATTTTTTTAAGAACTCACATGTAACCTATAATTATAATTAACGGGTGTAACTCTTATTTAATTATGATCTCGTCTGGATAAGAGTTTGGACAATAATCTATGAAAAAAAAGAATTTTTTGATAACTTTTAGAAAAGGATTTCTGAAGAAAAGTTTATGAAAAAAAATAATTTTGAATAAATGAGTGTTTAAATAGTTATTTTTAAAAGTACTTTTATTATTAGTAAATTACGAAAAAAATGTATGATTATTAAATATAGGAGAGATAAGAGATGGTGTTGAAGAGAAATGAGAGAGGAGAGATAATGTAGAAAAGAAATGAGAGATGAGAGAGGGTGTAGAAAAGAGAGAATATATGGTGTAAGAAAAAGTAGGGGTAATATAGTAATTAGTTAGTCCATAAGCTCTTTTACTGTTCTATAAACTACTTTGGCTAGCTTATCTAAAACTTTGGTTTTAAACCATAATTTAGTTCAAAAACCCTTTTAAACAAATATAACTGTTTGTTTTAAAATTTTTCAAAACCTAAGTTTAAAATTTAAATTTAGAAAGTTTCTAAACACACACTATATATCAAATAGAAGACATTTACATATCATTAAATATATATTATGCATAATTGAATAAGAGTTATATACCTAAGAAAGAGTCTTTAAGTACTTTTAGACAATAAATTTTATAAAGATTTTTTGGTAATTTTTCCTTTATTTTATTCTAGTAATGTAATTTAACCATCTGAATGTAATATTTTAGTTTTATTAAGAATAGATATTTTCTATTAGAGGTAATCTTATTCGGGACATTGTCAGACATTAAATATAGATATTTTTTTAACAAGGATTGGAACTTAATTTATTATATTACGAGGTATTATCCTTTTCTGTTTAACTCAACCTATTAAATCTCTCTTTTTTTTGTTAAAATTTTAAAAAATGGTTAATTAAAATGAATTCTCCATTCTTTCTAAGTAATACAAATATCGAGTAGGGCGAGTTGTCAATTATCCCCATATGTAAATTTAGATATTTAAGAACTAAGATGTCTTCCTAAAAGTATTGATTAAAACCACAATAAAATAATATTTTTTAAAAATTAAATATGTTTTAAATAATTATATATCTCATATTTTTATTAAACTTACGAACGATGATTACATATTAATATATCAAATGAAACTTATATCAAATGAAACTAAAAGTGAATATAAATGAAAAGTACGTTAATAACTTCCTCGCCTAAATGGATAAGTTCTTGCTCATAACACTTGGGCCTGTTTGGTTTTGTAGAATGATTTTTCATAGAATGGGTGAGGAAAAGGGAATGAGAAGACAAAAAAAAAAAAAAAACAGAATGGAAATGAGTTGTGAATGTAGGACATTAAGCACATAAGCGCAGAAAAAATCCTACAATTTCATAGTAATAGCGGAATACACTGAAATACCTTAAAAACCAAGCAAGATTCCAAGATAAAGGTGAATGGCAGAAATTAACCCATTAAAAACCAATCTGCATTATTTTACCCAAATCAGTCACTGTTTCCATCAGCATTGATTCAAAGCCAGGGCTAAATTCAACCAATGAGCATCAATTGAGTAAATAGAAAATTCTCTTTCACAGTTATTCTTGTATTTATACAACTCTTTTTTTTTGTTGAATAAAATTACCCCCTTTATTTAAAAATAGAGTCAATAGGAAATATACTAAATCAGCAGACCATTCGAAGCTAGAGTACCATATCAATGCGATGGAGGATCATAAAGAAGATGATTCAATGGTTGAGGATAGATCATCATCATACTCTCACAACAATACGTTTCAAGATTTCACAAATGGTTATGTACTTTATTTAGATTGATGATTTGAAGCTCCGATTTAACTTTTCAGTTGTGATTTTATGAATTATGAATGAAAAACCTTTTGTCTTGATTTGAATGAATGCGCTTGTTAAAAGCAAGTCAAATAAGCACTATATCAAGGCAACTGGTTCTCAACGTATGAATCTATTCCACCAACAATAAGTTTCAAGAGAGCAAATGTCAAATGTGAAAAGATATGGAAGAGAAATGGCCAATGAATAAAAGAGAATAGGCAAACTAATACAATCTGGTATAGTTGATAAATGACCAGATCTTTTAAATATGATATCTTATATTCGAATCACACCATGTGTATAGAAAATATTTTATTGGGAGATGCAGAATTCATTTCAGTGATCTCTACCTATAAGAAGGATTAGTCTCTAGTTATATACTGAATCATTGGGCTTTTACTACTAGTAACTGCAGTCCCATGCAGTGATCCATAATCTAGGCCCAATTAAACGAAAGGGTTGGGTTCATTGTCCATGACCGTATCTGTTGGCTATTGTGAATTTATTCCCTTTTAATATAATTTTACCATTCCATAAAAAGCTTAATATGTATGTTGACCAATCTGGGTGAGTCCAAAATTGTTTCTTAGTTGTAAATTATATCCAATCATAAATCTTAATTAATAAATAGAATTAATTTCTTAAGTGCACATAGTATTTTAATTTTTCAGACTAAGTCAATGAAAAATAATCCCATGTACGTATAACCGAATGAAACTTTTTTATTCATTGAGTAGTCGCTGTTATTTTCTCTTTTTGGATACGTTAATTTTTTTATTCATGAACAAAGGCTGAGCTTCTATCAGAAGAGAACAAAGGAATGAAAGAGCAAAGTTCATACAATAAAAAAAAACCTATTTGCTGCTTTTTTTATGAGAAATTGAACGTACGTTGCAGATTGCAAATGGATGTATTCCATTAGAAGGTCACCCTTCTTTGGTTAAATAAAATTATATAGTTTAAAATTATTTCTATTTTATTATCATATTATTAATAATTTCATTTTAAAATTAAAAATAATTTTCTAATTGTCAATGAAAATTGGTCTATTCACACTCTACAAACATAAAATTGGGCATGCATGTTGGTGTACAATTATATGGATTAATTAGTTTTTTAATTAACCAAATTCTCCTACTAAATGCTAATCATGATTAGAGAACCAACTAAAATCTTATGTTAATTATATGAATAGAGGAAATAATAGAGGTCAAAAAAGGAAAGAATAGAGGGATTTTTCCATATTTCATACCAAAATAAGACTTATCTCATTTGATGAGGTCAACTACATATTTATAAGAAACTTGACATAGTCTCCTGTTAGCTATTGGTATAACATAACTCTCCTCCTTTATCTAAATTTAGGATCCATTATGAAACATAAGTGGAGTTTATTTCAGATTTCGTACAATTAATGTATTAAAATATCAATCATATTCATTATGAAAAAACATAAGACCACGGTTGAGAGATAGAAAAATGTATAATCAATTAATTATTTATGATTATTATGAATTATTATTTAAAATATTATATAATTAGTTAATGGGATTATTGATTAATTACCATCATAGAGCTCAAAATCTTTCAAAGATCAAAATATTTTATGATTATTATGAATTTTCATTATAGTTATAAATTTAAAATATCATAGAATCAGTTAATAATATCATTAATTAATTATTATCTTGAATTATTGATTAAAATTATTAATTGCAACTTGCAGATAAGAGAATTAAAAACTGAGTTGGGACCATTTTGAATTAGGTATTATAAGATTAAAATTGATTGATTATATTTAATATAGGAATTCTTCCTATACTAACTCATATTTGACGCCTAATATCTGTAACATTTGTGCCAAAATTACATCACCTCTAGGAAAATATAACTTAAATATCTTGTATGTATTAAATATCATATATGGCTCATAATGCCAAAATAATATATTAATGCATGTATATCCAATCCTATAATAATAATAATACAAATTACATTATCTACATTAACAAGGGAATCTTCTAATATCTTCACAAACACTAAACCACCACCATCGATTACCAATCTAGTCACTTAAGCTAGCATAAATCACCATGTATATTTTCTCTCCCATTTAGGGTTTTAGTGTAAATGGCAAGAATGTGACCGGTTTTGCGGTATGAGAATAGAAACGACGGAGAAAGTATAAGGAAGAAGAATACATACAATACAAGAGAGAAGATGAATGATTGAGTGAGGGAGGCAATCAAAAGGGAAGAAGAAGGACGTCACTTAAAAAAGCAAAAGCTGCAAAGGAAGCACTAAAACACAGACACAACATAGCATATTCATTCACGCCTGTACTTGTTCCCCCACATCAACCTTCTTTGCTTGGATTTCCGAGCTCTCTAGCACCTGTTTGGCATCAACATAACGACTAATTATAATCCTCTTTTTTCTTTTATCTATTTATCCTCTTTTATCTATTTAGTTTAAATAGTTGGTCCCCTAACTCGAAAATTTCAACACATGGCCTAGCCCAACCTATGATGATCTTATATATGCTCTGATTGGATTGGGCCAAACAGTATGACAGGGTAGGGTAGGGAATACCTAAGGGTGAAGTTAAATAGGTTAGCTCCATTAATGGAAGTTGGATCTAATTAAAAAAGTTAATCTCTCATGCAAAAACATGAGTTTTTGCTAGGAAAAATACCCATATTTGATACCCTTCAATACCTTTAACATGATTTACTTATGGCTCTTCTTAGGCTTGCATCATTTAACTTGTAAGTTAATGTTATGAGTTTTACATTAGGAAGTCTCACAAGTAAAATTGGGTTTATAATTTTAAGAGGTTCTCCTTCTTAATAGACTAATCTTTTGAAGCTTGTATTCATCATAGCTAATCATGTAATCCATGGGTTGACATGTATGTGCATCACTAACAAAAGAATTAAGCTAAAGTATGTTATCTTTATTTTTTTAAAAAAATAAAGATGAGAAGATGTGAACATAGATAATGTGATATGTGGGTTGAAAGTATGGGTTATATAGATTAGATTTAGGTTTTATAAATTATTAAAATTCATGAGAATAAATTTGTGTAAATTGACCAATGGGGATTTGGATCTAGTAGAATGGACTAGTTCCTCATAGTATGATAAACTAAGATTTAAATATCCATTAAGAGAAGTATCTATATTTAATATTTAACAGTATTTTAAATATAATTACCTCTAATAATATTATACATTGTACTTAGAAAAAATTATGTAAATTGGTGGAGTGGGATGGCCCGTATAGCCTACCAATCCACACGTTGTGAGTTGAATTTGGATCCTTTTTGTAAGATTAATCATATTAAAGGAATTATAGAGGCAATATCTATAATTAATTTGAAGGGGGGAAATGCCAATTCGGCATTATATATCCTCAAATCCTCAATCAAGCAGGAACTCATCATATATCAAATTTAATGATCGAACTATAAGATTTAGTGTTAAAATTTAGATTTAGATAAAACTAAAAATAATATGGTAAACATTTTAATGAAAATTATTAAATGAATGATAATGGAGGAGCAAATTCAATAGTGTCAAATCTGCAAAGTCTGATCTTTCTGTCCAAAATCTCACCTATAGAATTTTTCTCAATTTTTATTTTTGTTGCAACAATCTTATTTTATTTACTTTTCTAAGTAAAAGAGATAGCACAATTATTCGATCCATATTGGACAATAATTAATTAATGTTGTACACTTGTACTCAGATATGATTTGGTGAAAGCTCACATTCTTTTTTTTTTGGTCGGAAAACAACAGTTTTTTTATTATGATATATATTTTTAATAATATTAATTACATCCTATTACCAGGTATCATAGTTTCGGAGCTCATAGTTATCCCTCCCATTATAGGTATTTCATATAGGAATTCAACTCATTATTATGATATATAATCATAATCATCTATACTTTTGCACATCTTGATCCCTACATCATCAAGACTAATAAGTAAGGTAGATAATAAAATAATATGCCAGTATGCAACTATAGTTTTTTTAAAAGAAAAATTGATAGCCTGCGTATAAATTAGGTATTATTTTAATTATAAGAGTTAGTTAATTTTTTTAATTATATTAAAGAAACTAAATATATTAGTTAATTATAACTAATAGAAGAACTAGCTAGTTAACTAATTTAGGTAGACTGATGAGTATATAATATAAATTCATTTTTAGAGATTATATTTAATTTAATTCATTGATTTATTTAGTTTTCTTAATCTGCCTAAAAAAATTAACTAGTCTTATAATTAAAATTAGATAAAATATTTATTTTGGTCATTCACATACTGATTATACTTATATATAGAGGGTTCGAACTCTCACATCTTCACATTTATGAAAAATTTAAGGAATCCCCGTTAGTTAGAAAGATGTTCATATTTAGTATTTCTTTAAACATGATTGGCTTTAATTAGAAGATATTTGTGTCTAGCAAAAAAAAAAAAAAGACTTAATGGAGGAATTTGGTGTCATCAGGCTACAATACAAGTCCCGGCAACTAAATTTGAGTAAAACGTGTGTGTATTATATGTATATTTAGTACAACAATTCGTGGAGTAATTAATTGCGCAATGAACTTCGGCCTTTCTTATGATAAGAATCCCTAATATTCAATATTGGGATCATTTTCTCTTCATTGAACTTGTAACAACCGACCAATGAAACCTTTCATTCGCTTTTTCTTTTTCATTTTTTTTATTTTGTTCTCTCTCTCTCTCTCTCTCTCTCTCTCTCTCACAGACACACACACACACTTTTTTGACTGTGTTTTTGTGACTGGAATAGCTTTATTCCATGGAAACAGGCAATCAGCGAGCTTTGGTAATTGCAAAAAAGCAAAACACAGAAACCCCATAGATTCCCATCTTCAAAACCCCACCATTGAATTATCGTAACAATATCACATCACAATCATAGCCTTCTTTAATTGTAATCATTACTTAGGTTTTAATATATCATCTCACTATATATTGATGATTTCTATGTGCTTTTTCTTGTTTATCTTAATTTATTCAAAAGATAGCAAGATGAATGATAATGATTCTGCTTCTTCCTCCTTTCCCCCCCCCCCTAATTCTATGTTAAATTCGTCAATATTTATATTGTATTTTTCTTTATTTTCTTAAAATTATACATGGTTTTTCACATATTGTTCAAAGATTAAAGAATATATCTGTGGTGTTATTGTAGCCTGTTAATATCATTGATTTCTGATTTGAGAGAAATTTTGGCGTTTCTTTGAAATATATATATATATATATATATATATATATATATATATATATTCCTATATAGATAGCATCACACACTAAGCTAAGGTTCACCTATTCAACAAGTACAATTTCATTTCATTTGATCAATTTTCCTTATAATTAGATAATCATTTTGGCCACCAAATTATATAGTACGCGCGCGCACATATATATTCGTAATACTCCCCAAAAACAGTGTCTTCCTTGTCTCTGCAGTGAAGAAGATTGTCCTTTGAAGTGGGTCCCAATGTAGAGCTTTATTTTCCTTTGAAGGGCAAAACAGCCAATCCATAGTTTAAAAAAGAAAAGATAAAGAACAAAAGATAAATAAATAAAAATAGGGATAATGAAGCTTTTCCTTTATAAACTTAATTATCAATTTAATATATCATTTGATCTTAATACAACTCAATCTTTATAATTTATTGAGTTAAAGAATTATAAAGATTATATTATAACATGATCAAAAAATTATAAAAATTAAATTATTTTGAGTTAAAAAAAGTTTGGGGAATAAATAAAAAAATTTGACCACCAAAAGTTATAGTTTTCCATAAAAATAAAATGTGACATCAATTATTTCCAAATATGAGATCAACTGAAGCCTTGGAATTTGAAGTTTCCATTTTAGATGAATAAAGTCAGGTAGATGTACTAGCTAGAAATTAAAGATTCTCATAATAAAATCGAGACAAAACATACATATGCAATTATAGATGCATGGGTAAGAAAGAGATAATCTTTCTTGAAAGTATATATCAGACACAAGTTACTAACAATATTACACTCTTTTGAGAACCCCCCAAATATGGAAACTTCAAGCTTTGTCCTGACAAAGAAGAGTTAATATATATTGTGTTTGGCTAACAATAATATACACACAAACACACACATAAAAGTTTATTCTTTCCAGAACATCAATGTGGTAGGACTCCAAGTAACTCAGTTCTATTCGTACCGTGTCACTAGAAATATTTATAAAAGCTATCTTATTATTACTTAGTCTCTCGAAATGAATGATTTTTCTACTATGATATTTAGATGAAGAGAACTGAACGATGATTCTTTTGGTTATGTAGTAGTAGAATCAAAAAGGGTAAGAGAAAAGTAACTAAAGTATAAAAAACGTATAATAAACTAATTATAATGATGGTACACCTTAGTTTTATAAAGTTATATTGAATGGAAAAAAAAAAGATAGAATGCATTGGTTATTCTAGTGATATGGTACACGTTAGAGAAGTTTTAAGCTTCAAGTCTTGCATTGTAAAAGGCTTATATTCATGCGTGATCTAGTGAATTAATTAAAGTATAACATAACTTCTTCTTCATCTTCTTTTTTTGTCCACTCGATTCACTAGAGTTTTACCCCTACTACATCTAAATTTGACTCCGTATCGTGCACCTGACTATGGTGGGTGAGTCTCTCAATGGAAATTTTCTACATATACTAAAGCTAGAACTCGAGACTTTATATAAGCGACATTGAGCCACTTACCACTCAAATCAACCCCCGTTAATGTATAACATAACTTCTAAACCTATTGCCAATAACCTTATAGTTTAATAGTTTAATGATATGTAAGTTTCCTGTAAGTTGGGAAATTTTAGATTCAATCTCACTTATAATTTTAACCCGTGCTAATGTCTACTTCTTTAACATAAAACAAAAACTTTTAAACCTATTTGTATATCCCAAAAAGAAAGATAAGATAATGAAAAAAATAGCATCAGCTAATGAAAGTGTTCTAATATAAAAAGTTGCACTTTATCTTTTATCTATAATATATATATAGCTTAATATATAACCCTTCAAGTCATAATGAGACATAATATAAACAAATACGCCGATTTCTCATCAGCACGTTATAATAGTACATATAAAATACAAGACCCAAAAACAGAAGTGAAATCATGAATGAGAAATAATAATGGAGCAATAACAATAGCTTCAAGAGTCACCTATCATGTCCTCGCCTGAACGATCATTGTCTTCATATATATATATATAACAATCCAAAGGAGTAACTGTGACTTGTAGCCGATTCTTTTGTAGAACAACTATGGGAATAAAATCTTAAATGCATTAAAACTAAAGTCAACACATGAGAGTTTTAGATTCTCATGAGTATTTGACCTTTGATAATGATCTATTGAAGGAGAAGAAGGAGGAGGAGGAGGAGATATTGAAAGATTTTTTAGTAGCTAGCAGCATATACAGATCAAAGGTTTAAAACTCACAAGAGATGGGTGATGGAGGAAGAAGAAGCGAAACTAATAGAAACATTATTATTGATATTCCATGCGCTGCCGCCATTATTTGCTAATTCCCAGAATTGCTCATTATTATTATTTTCTGACTTACCCGTAAGACTCTTGGATAAACCCACAACTTGATCCATATTTTCCTCCTTTTTGACTGTATTAGCGGTAAGCTGACGATGATGATCACTAGCACCAGAATATAATAGTGGCGTTGAAGGCTCGATCCCAACATTTTCTGATCTTTGAAACTGATATAACCCTACCGGCGGTGCCTCAAGATGACTCAAGAATGTTGCTGGAAACTGTTGATGATGCTGCAGAAGACTTGGTAGCTTCCATTGCTCAGTAGTAGTAATAAACCCATTGTTGTTATTAGTAGAATTACTACAACCAATTTGAAATTCAGGATCATGATTGAGGTTTGTTGCCCCAAAAACCACGTCGTAGTCACTGTAACTATGAGATGTAGTAGTCGGATGAGGGAAGAGTAATGGAGATGGTAAGTGATGACCTATCAAGTGATGATGATGATCAATACTAGGGCAACAGTTATTACTTGAGGAATTGTTGCAAATAATAGAACCTGATGCTGCTTTGTTCGGAGATTTTGATGATTTGCTGTTGTTAGTTACTTTGCTTCTTTTGTTCTTCCTTCTGCAACCTCCTCCCACCGGGACGTTCCTCAACGCGCCGCCTTGGGTCCAGTATCGCCGGCAAGTCTTGCAGAAGTGGCGAGGCTGAGAGAGGCTGTAATTGTTGTAGTAACAGAACTTGGTGTTGGTTGATTCACACCTTGGACATTTAACAGCTGCTTCTGGCTGTGCCATCTTTCCTAACCGAGCTCGATCCGCCATGGATCCCGGCCTCGTCGAGCCTTTGTCACCACCACTAGCATCAGCAACCTGCGGCCGTGGAGGCGGAGGAGGAGGAGGCGGAACCTGGGAATTCTGGGCATGAATCGGGACTCCTTCTGGCTGCTGATCAAGTTGGTGAAGTGTAGGAAATAAGAAAAAAGGTAAACAGAAAAAGAAACTGAATTATGAATCATAATTGATAATATATGGTATATTCAAGATGGAAGAAAACAAGATGATGAATAGATGAAGGAATATATGTGTGAATAATTCTGATTTGAACAAAGCTTTGATTAGAGAATTAAGAAGAAAGAAGGAAAATTAGAATTAATGATCACCTGCTGGTGAGGCCAGTTGGGTGGTGGTGGATCAAAATGATAGACTGGAATGGAAGAGAAGACCATGGCTTCTTAATTAGAGAGAGTTATAAGCAAGTGGCTTTATGATTCTTCTTTTTCTGCCTTTCTCTCTCTCTTTGGCGAAAGTTCTGATCGTTTCTTTGTTTGGAGGGTGTGTTGGTGGAGGGATCACATCAACACATGAGAAGTTGCAGAGAGAAATTGAAAAGAGAAAGAGAGAGGAGAAGGAGACGGAAAGATAAAGAAGTCTGTGGGTGGGGGATAGAAAGGGAAGGCTGTGTTTGGATTCAAGTTTATTTATTTTTCTGCTGTTTTTGTTTCCTTTTCTTTCCTGCATTTGAAATTTGTGGAATTGCATGACACCATCAAGTTCTTAATTTAATTTACTGTATCTCTCAAAATTAGCCCCTTCAATATTAATTAATAAACATGAACAATGGATGTGTACAAATTAAGTCCGGCCTTCAAAATCACAACTGTCCACATTGGATAGGTGAAGTAACTAGCTAGTTTCAAAGGAGAAAAAGTAGCTTGGCAACATTTATTGGTCTCATATACTCAAGTAGTAATTAAATTAAGCATAATAATTTTCAACTAACTTTTAATTATATGTAGAAACTAACAACTTAAGATTAAAAGCGGGATTAAATCTACAATTTCCAATTTAGAAAGAATTTTTCATATAACTAAATTACAAAAAATCCAGACAAAAACTAGCTTTATTATCAACCAAAATCTATTCTAAATGTCTAATACTTCCTTAATCCTTTTTATAAGATCCACTATTGAGTTCTATGATATTTAGTGTCCCTTTTCATAAGATATTTTTCACAATCTTAAGAAGAATTAAAACGTGTTTTTGAATATATCCCTAATAATTAAAGGTGGACTCAGTGGAAAGTTCCTATTTTTTTTTTCATTTGATCAAATGAATTAAAAACATGTTTTCAAATATATCCCTAATAAATAATTAAACTATAATAAAAGAGTATCCGAAATTATGGAAATCATTACATTTAATTAATGGGTATAATTAGAAGGAAGAAAAAAAATCCTACATCAATTCATTTTAACTTTTTCTCAGTATTCGCGTGAATTTCAAATATGAATCATTATTAGTGGAAACAACTTGTCCAAATAACAATGTTAATGGTGAGAACAAATAAACCATGCATGTGAATATATAGAGAGAGAGAGGCCGTAGGCGGCTCAATTAATTAAGATTAAATATAATACTGAATATAACAATAATAATAATAATAATAAGGATTGAGGTATTCAAAAAGAGAATGATATTTAAATTTTAAATAAAAAAGGTAAAGAGTCATGGAATGATGGTGGGGTGGTCGTGGTGGAAATGTCACAATCGAATGTACCTTTGTTTTCTTGGTCGGTTCCTGCAAAACTAAAGCAATTGTACATTGTATTATTGTATGAGCTTCTTCATTATTTAGTAATTATTTTATATGCTTACTTTGCACCTTTTATTTTTTTTTTCAGTTCATATGAAATTAATTAATTATTCTATACTCAATACATATAT
Organism: Leucaena leucocephala; assembly: GCA_037074615.1. Classification (NCBI taxonomy): domain Eukaryota; kingdom Viridiplantae; phylum Streptophyta; class Magnoliopsida; order Fabales; family Fabaceae; genus Leucaena; species Leucaena leucocephala. The sequence goes on along the minus strand of CM073561.1, from coordinate 4,461,075 downwards.
ATACACCTTTTACTACTGTTTCCCATTTCAGTTCTAGATTATAGGCTGCAATAATTTAGATTATTTGGCATTCTCTTGTAAGTTTAGCTGGACAGAATGATGTAATTTGATAAGATCACACGTTAGAATAATCAAAGATGTACTTTTGTTTATCATGCAATGAGTTTTCAAATCAAAAAGATATATAGTAATGTAGCTTGCATTACACACAGAGTAAGTGTGTATTGATTCATATTATTCTTTTCAACATTTAATTTGATTTATATAATTTATAAACATTACATATGGCTAGGGATATAGTTATAGTTATAATTATTTGTCCTTATAAAATTTATAATAAAATCTTTATAATATAAATAATTTTTTATTTTATTTTTATAATTTGTTTTTTTTATTATGTTCATATCACTTTTGTTGTTGTATATTCAAGTATATTAATTCAACTATTTATATAATATATCATCAACTATATGAATAAAATTCGAGTAATAATTTAAAAACTAATAATAGAAATCGATTTAATCATGAATAATTAAGATATATTTTTCTTTTATACATAACCTGCATGCAGAAACATTCTCCTATATATTACTCAGAATTTGAGAAACACAATATTATTCGTGATTTTTTAATATTTAACTGAAATTATAAAGGTTTACCTTATAATAAGATACATGTTTCTGTATGTCATACAAAATGGTTAAAAATAATACTCCACAAATTATTAGATAAAATTTTATTATTATAAATAATATCAGTTTATATTGATTACTTACTATAAGGAACAAAATAGGGTATGAGGTTATCACTAATCTAAACTCTTCATGGTCTGCCAGATTATTGAAATTGAAACGATGGTGTGAGACTAGAAAGTGATGTAGGGTTTCACTGATGGACGACGTGAAAAGCATATAAAAACGTGCAAATTTAATGGCCATTGTCATCACCTTCTTCACCAATAGCCTTCACCTAGCTATTAGTTTGATTGTTAAATTTTGATAAATTATCTTTTCAATTCTCTAGGCTAACTCTATCAATCTCAAATGATAATTTTTAGGGTAAAATATCATTCAATACTCTGATTTTATTTCTCAATTATATCTAACATCTTAATTTTATAGTATATATAATATTTTGATATTATTTTTCTAATATTTTTAGTCCTTTAATTTTATTTATAAGGCATCAGTATTCTAAACCGTATATAACATTAAGGGAACTGGTTACACTAGAAAAATAACATCAAAGTACTTGATGTAACATAAATAAGATTAATGTTTCAAATGCTACTAAAAAATAACACTAACATGTTGGGTGATAATTTGTTTTTTTTTTATAACGGTCATTATTATTTTAAAAAATTAAATTTAATATATGTCAGTATTTGAAAATGTTTCGTGAATATTTACAATTTCAATGTTAATATTATTTATTAACAAAATTAAGAGTATAAATTAATAGTGTTAAGATTAGACGACAAAAAAGACATTTTATACAATTAAAGGATAAAATTCTATGTAAAAATAAATGATGAAAGCTACATTTTTGCCGACAAATTGAAATTTAAAATTCACGTATTCTGCTGTCTTAGCTTTAGGCTTAAGCTGGCTCTGTCTGGTGGGATAGACACTCTGATATAACTCACCATTATTTCTTTTTACTTTTAAAATATTGTATTATAACTTGTAATCACATATCATGTGATATTATTTATTATCTATGGTTTTATTTAGTTTTTATTTCATTCACTTTTCTCTATTATTTTATTATTTAAAGGTGGATACAAATAAGGGCTGTTATAGGATTATCCTTAAATAGTGTTCTGATCAAATGATTATCCAGAGAAATAAATTCACACTAGTGATGAGAAACTCAACTAGAGATATCAGCGATCACCACCTGTGCTTTCATTTAATTCTAATATCAAAATATCTTATATTATTAATGTATATTTAATCTTGATTGATACACATATTTGTGCTTTCATTTAACGCAGCTTGGGTCTCAATCAGGAGAGAACGCGGTTTTGATTGTATATCCCATTAAGTATTTAATTAAACTAAATAGTAATTATTGCTAATTGCACGTTAAATAATCCTTATTTTATTATATTATTTTATATTTATTTGATAAAATTTATCATATTTAATTGGTATTATTGTAGTTGTTGTGACTATTTTGTACTCTTATTGATTATATAAATTAAATAATTAAAAATATTATTTTTTTTATATTTTTATTGATTTTATTATTTCTCTTAATTAAATTGATTTGTAAGAAGGTATTTTATTTTTATATATTTTTAGAAAATTAGAAATAAATAAATAAATGATAACTATGACCCACATCAACTATTACAAAATTATATTATGTTATATCCATGAGGAATGATACTATTAATATAATATTATATTATATTATGTTAATTCATTCACTTAATATAATATAATATAGTATTAGTATTATGTTATATTATATTAATTCAATATCATTTGAATTAATATAAAAATAATTTCTCAAATATTTAACATTTGAATTTAATCAAAAGATAATAAATAAATGTGATATATTTTCTTATTTTTTACTAATTATTTTATCTCTTTAATCATATTACTTTTTATTTGAATTGTTTATAAGATATTTGAGTTAAAAAATATTATCTCTAGAGATATTGGAAAAAATGATAATTTTGAAATGATACTGAAGATATATGGAGATTATTATTATTTTTTAAAGATCCAATCAGTGAAGAGACCCACATCAATATCTATCACTCCTAAAAGCTATATAAAGGACCCAAATGCTCCTCCATTCAACACACCAATCACCACCGTCACAATGATCTTCATATTTTCCACAATTTTATCCATTTCCTTCTAAGTTCTTGAGAAGAGATATAGTAGATTGAGTTCCTGTATTTTTGTGTAGCAGTTGAACAATTTTATGAGTTGATATTTTTCTTTTATGCAAGTCTATGATTTCTTATATTTATATTTGGAGATTTGTATATGTTAAATCTAAGATCTCGGTTGAGACATCTATATGATCAAACTCTTATTATTTATTATTTTAATTTATGATTTGATATTCTTTATTTAATATCTTTGATATCCTCTTATAATTATTCATATTGGGTTCACATGTTTAGTTATAGATTGTTCAGTTAAATATCCATGTTAGAGGAATAAATTATTTATTATATAATTTATCATATACTAAGTGGATCTTCACTCATTATTACTAATATAATTGTATGCTAGATTTAGTTATAATTGTGAATTGTTTGATTATGACCATGGCGGTTGTCTTGGGTTCTACATGATAGGGACTTAACATATATAATTGTTATAACTCAATATATTATTGAACAATGATAGCCACACATCAATCTTTAGGAGTGCTCTTCTTATTGATGATATTCTTCTATACTATTACTTTTATTTTATTTTTGTTATTATCTCCTTTTATTTTCTAAAAATATTAATTAAGTTTCCTTCTACTACTACTCTTTCTCACACTTAATCTAATATAGAGTCTACGTAAAGAATACGACTTAAATTAACCTCTATACCATGTAGAGATTAATTTAATAAATAATTTGAGTGCTATCAACATCACACGTCAACTTCCTTTTCTTAATAAAATTTAAAACTTATTAGTGGGAAAGGTTACATAGCTATTTAATAATTCAAAAGTACCTATTAAGTTTAAGGGAGATTTTATCATATTGCTATAAAATTAGTAATACTATATGATAATAAATATTGAGTTTAAAAGGGACAACAAGAGTATAAAATTAATGTGTAATCATACAATGTATGTAGTTAATCCTACTTAATAGGATAAAACCTACTTCTCAAATTTTTAATATAGGATCTAATTAGTGAATTGATCTTAATTCTAAATATAAGACATATTTACCATGTTTATAAACTTTTTTCTTAAATACTCTATCAACAATAATCAAATAAAAAAAATATGAATGAAGTTAAAGAAGACGATTATGGTGCTTTTAAAAAAATATGTCATATTAACTAATTTAACTATTTCATTAATTTAATCAAATTATTTAAATAAATTATATATTAAGGACTAGAGGAATGTTATTATTGTTGATAACACGTATAACAAGTCACAATTTATTATTAATAAGTAATATAGCTCATTTACATAAAGTATGGGAGCCAACTCAATCTTAAAAGCAGAGAGGGTTTAAAACTTAACTTGGAGATTTGTATATGTTAAATCTAAGATCTCGGTTGAGACATCTATATGATCAAACTCTTATTATTTATTATTTTAATTTATGATTTGATATTCTTTATTTAATATCTTTGATATCCTCTTATAATTATTCATATTGGGTTCACATGTTTAGTTATAGATTGTTCAGTTGAATATCCATATTAAAGGAATAAATTATTTATTGTATAATTTATTATATACTAAGTGGATCTTCACTAATTATTATCAATATAATTGTAAGCTAGATTTAGTTATAATTGTGAATTGTTTGATTATGACTATGGCGGTTATCCTGGATTCAACATGATAGGAACTTAACATATATAATTGTTATAACTCTAATATATTATTGAACAATGATAGCCACACATCAATCCTTAGGAGTGCTCTTCTTATTGGTGATATTCTTTCATACTATTACTTTTATTTTATTTTTGTTATTATCTCCTTTTATTTTCTAAAAATATTAATTAAGTTACCTTCTACTACTACTCTTTCTCACACTTAATCTAATATAGAGTCTACGTAAAGAATACGACATAAGTTAACCTCTATACTATATAGAGATTAATTTAGTAAATAATTTGAGTGCTAACGACTGTCGACATCACTCGTCAACTTCCTTTTCTTAATAAAATTTAAAACTTATTAGTGGGAAAGGTTACTATAGCTATTTAATAATTCAAAAGTACCTAATAAGTTTAACGAAGGTTTTATCATATTGTTATAAAATCAGTATTACTATATGATAATAAATATTGAGTTTTAAAGGGACAACAAGAGTATAAAATTAATGTGTAATCATACAATCTATGTAGTTAATCCTACTTAATGGGATAAAACCTACTTCTCCAATTTTTAATATATGATCTAATTAGGGAATTGATCTTAATTTTAAATATAAGACATATTTACTATGTTTATCAACTTTTTTCTCAAATACCCCCTCAACAATAATCAAATAAAAGAGGTATAGATGAAGCTAAAGAAGATAATTATGGTGCTTTTAAAAAAAATATTATATTAACTAATTTAACTAACTCCATTAATATAATCAAATTATTTAAATAAATCATATATTAAGGACTAGAGAAATATTATTATTGTTGATAACACTTATAACAAGTCACAATTTACTATTAATAAGAATATAGCTCATTTACATAAAGTGTGGGAGCCAACTCAATCTTAAAAGCAGAGAGGGTTTACAAATTAACTTGGCAAAGCTTAAGAGGAGGTTTATGGAGGAGAAGAATCATACAGACTTCAACAGCTATGCTGTATTAATTGTAATGCAATATATATATGGAGACAAATTTGAAAGTGTTACAAGAAATGAGTCGGAGATAAGAAATTCTTTTAATGACAAGCTTCTTCTCTAAATTTTGATTGAAATTACACAATTACATATTTTTTTAAAAAAATTCAAAAACTAATATAGGTGCCTCTTTAATTTTATTTCTAAACTTAAATATGCAGACCTCTTCATGAACAAAAAGCTTGGATTATACAACTAGAGAGAAAGAAAACAAAAACCACTAGGGCTATTAAACCTTACATAAAAGTAGCTCTGCCGAAAGTATCTTTTGTACTGCTGCCACGGATAAGGGGATGTAATTCAAAATACATAATAGATTTTTTTTTTTTTTACAGATTATGTGGACATAAGGGAATCCAAATCCAGCGTTTGCGAGGGTTTCTACTTTTCTTGTGCCAACTCTTTACTAAGCATAACGCTATTGGAAGTCCCCACAGCCACCGAAGAAGAGGCTAAGATTGTGATTTAAGCTTTCCACGCACTTATACATACATATTGCAGATGTGGAAAGACAAGTCCATGCATTTTTTTTTTTCCTTTTTATTTTTGCTGTGAATCAAATCAAATCTTTATTTTACGATTATAGATTGTGACTCTTTGATTCTTCTCTACCCCACTCCCACCAAATATCTATCCATTCTTCTTACCATACAAGCATCATCATCAATTACTATATCAATATAGAATACGAAATTTATAACAACTTACCCTATTCATAAAACCATGAATAATCAAAGAGAAAATTAGTTTAAACTACATGTTTTTAGAAATTTTATTAGCCAAAGGAACCTGGTATAACTCATTTTCAGTAGTGTATAATTTTTCTTCACCTATATATAACTTATTTTTAATTATATTTAAAAATTTTCAAGCCAAAAATTATTTATACATAGTTAAAGATATATTACATATAATTAGAGAATAATTTTACTATTTAAATTTAGATTCTTTTAGCTAATGAATTTTTTGAAAGGGTACTTTAAACCAATTCTCCTAACAATAAAACATGGTATTGAAATCTAACTCAAGGCCCAACAGTAAAACTAGTGAATTCAAGAAGAGTTTTAAAATATTTTATATATTTTAATGAAATTATGTTATTTTAATTGTAATTGAGTTAACTTTAATTCAACCATAACTTAACGACTGACTTTTAAATAACTATCTTGATCTGTTCAATGATCAATTCAATTTCTAGTAATTTGCAATAAAACTTATTTTCAAGACTACATCAAATATGGGAAATTTAAACATGTCGTTTTGTGTGTGGGGGGTGGGGAAGGGTGGGACACACACATATTAAACTTAATTAATTAAATTATTTATGATATTACAAATCTAGAAACACCGTGTTTTCCATTTAATGGATAACTTTATTTTAAGTGTGTGTTTAGATAAATTATTGGAGAAGTATTTATAGAAAAAAAAATTTATACTATTTTTGAAAAAGGGTTTATGAAGAAAAATTTATAGAAAAAAATAGTTTTTAATAAATAAGTGTTTGAATAATTATTTTTAAAATAATTTTTTATATTGATAAATTATCATAAAATATATGAGATAAAAAATATAAATTAATCATTAGTATTGTTCATCATCGCTATAACAACCGACGAGCGCCGAGCAACAATCCACAGTGTGCAACGACCCATTGCGAGCAGAGATGGCAAGTAGCGAGTGATAACCCACGAGTAACGAACAGTGAGAAGCACTGGCGACTGGAGAGCAGCAACGACAACCCACTACTTCTTTATAAGTAGCGATGGCAACCCACAGTTTCTCTCTGAGCGATAGTGACAACGACTTATGGAGGCTCGTGACACAAAGAAGAGAGAGGATAAAGAGGAAAAGAGTGTGGGAAAAATGGGGGCAAAATATTTAATAGATATTATAAAATTTTTTACTATTTTAGAAACTAGTCTTATTAATTTATCTAAAATCTTGATTTTAAACTATAATTTTATTTAAAACTATTTTAAATAAATATAATTATTTATTTTAAAAAAAATAAACTAAAATTTAGAGTAAAAATCTTTTTAAAATCACAACTTCAGAAGCATCCAGACCCTAAATCAAGCATGCACTTTCTGCCATGAAAGATCATACTAATGAATTTTCAAGCAAGGTTATGTTTAATCAATAAATATATTATTTGAATGAATACGACAGCTACGCGTTCTGTCTAATCAATTATCAATGCTAATAATTAGAATTAGATTATAAAATTTAAAAATAAAAATAAAATAAATGTAAAATATTTTGTGTGCCCATAAATTAGAAAATAAAACATAATAAATAAACAGTTAAGTAAATGTTCTACCTTTTGCTCTCAAGTCTCAATACCTTGACTTCAGAGACACTAGTTTCTACAGCCAGTAGATAATACTCTATAACAATATAATAAATATTACATGTTTGGATAAGTTCGCTATTAAAGTTTTTTTTTTTTTGGGTACAAGTTCACACTATTAAAGTTGGAAAAAATGAAGAACGTTTTTTTCTAAAATGATGCCAAACGAGGCCTTCATCAAGTACTTTTCAATATCTGATTTTGGGCTATAAAGCCCAATCTTTAGGCCCTTCTGAGATATTTTGACATCTTTATTTTTTTTTGTTATAAAATTTTGACATCTATCCTTTTATGGTACAACAATTTTTGAAAATGAATTGAGCTTAGTTACGATCTAATGGTAGAATAAAATCTCCCTTTTTTCTAGGCGATACTAATATCTGGTAGGGCGAATCATCTATTACCCTCAAATGTAAATTTAAATATCCAAGAATTAGAATACCTCCCTAAGTGCCATGACTGGAATTACAATAAAGTAATACTTTTTAAGAATCGAACACGTTTTAAATAATCGCATGACTCACTCCTTCACCAGTTGAATTCACAGATGATAATGGGTAAATTAAATTAAATTCATATAGGTCAAGGAAATGTGCAAAATTTCTAGTCAAGATTAAAAATTGGTAAGAGGCCTATCCAAAGCCCATTTTAAGAATTTTAAAAAAGGATTGGTGAATATTTAAGGAACCAAAAACCTCACTCAGATCCTTCTCGCTTTGACGGTTCCAAGAGAAAATGGAATCGAAAGTTGGGTGCTGCGAATGAGATGCAGTTATAACCCCAATGTTCCGATCTGTTAGAGGCGCAATGTTTTGAGTTAGTAAAGTTATAGAGGGTTTTGTGAGGCATAGGTTTTTAAAATTTTCTCGGCAACTAAACAAGTTGCAGAGGGTTCGCTATAATTTGTTGATCAAATTATTCTTTGATTGTGCAGTTACCTTGCGGCAAAGAGTGAAGCCGATCATTACGCGAGAGAATTAAGGAGGAAGCAAGAAGAAATCGTCTATTTGCCTGATACTGGTAAGTATTTTCACTTAATTTTCAGAAACTTCTGGGAGTAGAAAATTGTTGAGTAGCAAAATTTACTATTTTTTTGACATTTTCCTTTATTTATTTGGGGAATTTAGAAGCTAGGGAGGTAGCGGAAATATTGGTAAAGTATGGAATAGAACCACACGAATATGCACCTGTGGTTAATGCTCTTAGAAAGAAGCCACAAGCATGGCTAGATTTCATGAAGTTCACAATCTCATTTCTGTTTCTATTTTGTCAAAATTTTCTGTCCCGTATTTGTTCCAATCAAGATCGAGATAAATTTAAGATAGGTTATAGGACGCTAAATGTCCTATTTAATGTATTGGGATAAAGTTGTCCTAGTTTTAACTCATCCAGTGACTATCTCTAATTGTAGTTATAATCGTGACACTTATAGAGACATTTTAATAAAGAAGTGAAACATACGATTATTTAGAGTATATTCAAATATTAAGAAATATAATTTTATTATAGTTCTAATTGCGGTATTTAGGGAGATATCTTAGCTCCTAAGTGTCTAAATTTACGCTGGAAGGTAATTTACGATTTGTCTTGTCTAATATTTATATCACCTAGAAAAAAAAAAGAAAATTCATCATGTCCTTAGATTGTAGATAGGTCTAACCCCCTTTTAAAATTTTTTATATCAAAAAACAAAAAAAGAAAGGCCTGAGGCCTTATATGTAACTGTATTTTTTTTGTTAGAGTAACAAAATTATTGCTAATAGTTTTGTAGTCTAGTAACATAAAATTTTTTATATAAGTGAGATGTTATGGTTTGATTTAATTTAGTGCCTGCTCATTTTAGATCTAAACAAACAGTATTTATCAGAAGCTAGTAAGAGTTTTATGATATCTTCGGTGGAAAATATGTATATTTTTAATTCTACTTTTTCAATTTGGTAAAAAAAAGTCTACATTAATCCAACAATCAAACTGATTTCCCGTCTCTATCCCACATGCAATTTCCATTTAGTTATATGCTAATTTATGATAAAAACTGTTATATCCGGAATTTTTGGAATTTTAACTTTTAAGGCTAAAAGCCTAAAAGACTTAAATGAAGATTTTAGGAATAAAAAGTAAAATAATATATGAATGAAATGTCGTAGTGGGATAAAAGCACAAGTTTCAAAAGTTGAGTCTTTGGGCATAATTCTAAAAAAATACACATAATATAGAAAACACTTAAAAAAAATGAAAAAAAAAAGTTCCTTTTTTTTTTACCAAAATGTTTAGAAAAGGTTTGGGGTCACTCATAATCTAAAGGCAGAGCGAAATTTCCCTTTCTCTTAGATGATATAAATGTTAGATAGGGCAAGCCGTCTGTTACCCTTAGACATAAATTTATACACTTAAAAGTTAGCATACCTCCCTTAATCACCGTGACTGGAACCACAATAAAATAATACTCTTTAGGGATCAAATACACTCTAAATAGTAGCATGTCTTACCCATTCGCTAGTTTAAGGTTATTGGAGGTATTAAAGATTAAAATACCTAAAGGACAATATTTTAAGTTTAAAAGCATAATTTTGACTAATTATTTAGTATTTAGTAAAAATTTTATGATTTAAAATTATGTAAAGACCTCAAATAATTAAACAATTATAGGGAATAATTATTTAAGGATTGGATTGAATTAATGGAAAAATTGAATCCTCAAGAAATTGAATTATATTAAGTTTAAATTTGTTTGGGCCTAGATAAAGTGTAAACAATCCTTATAAAAGACAAAATGATTGAGACCTGAATTGGACCCAATAAAGCAAAGAAATTGGTATATGAAAAGAAGAAAGTTTTGGAATAACTATACTAATGTTATCGGTACCAATGGCCCAAAAAATTAATTATAAAAATTAAATTCAGATAGGGCAAGGAAATGTGCAGAATTTCTACTCAAGATTAAAAGTTGGTAAGAGGCCAATCCCAAGGCCTATTTTAAGAATTTTAAAAAAGGATTGGTGGATATTTATGGAACCAAACAGTTGTTAAACATAGTTAATAATTTTAACTTTAGCCACACAGTTCTCCATTTCCTCTTGCTCATCTTCTGTTCTCCAGAAGAGTAATTTTCCCAACCTTAATACTTTACTTAATTAGATAAGTTCCCTCGCTTTGATATTGTTTTTAATACCCTAACCTTCTCAAGATCAACTTTGGTTAGTGGGAGAAGAAGTGATTCAAGTGTTAAAACTATTAGAAAAAAAATATTTATCATGATTTTACTTTATGACACTTATAATTATAAATTGCCACAAAAAAAGATAATAATATTTTTATAAATAAATTCTATTGTAAAGTATTTTTAATGATGATTTTATAAAAATTTACTGTTAAAAATATTTTATGCCAGTTTAAAAAATTTAAGTAAAGTAAAAATATTAAAAGTGAAAAACTTTTAATAATACTTTTTTAAAAAAACTATAGTTGAAAGTGATGTTTCTGAAATGAGAATGAATAGAAAAACAAAAGAATATAATAATAAAAATAAAAATAAAAATAACCCCTTACACTTGAAGCTTTTCGTACTGAAGTGACGTGTTAATCATGAAGCTTTTGACTAACCATATAATGGTTTCAAACAACCCCTGACACAGACGTACAATATATTGGAGGGAAGAAGCAGCTTTTAACAGTAGTTTGTTTAAAAATTACGATGAAAAGTAATTTAAAAGAACTTTTAACGATAATTTTTTGTAAAATGTCATTAAAAGTAGAGAGAGGGGACGTTTAAAGGGTTTTTTTTATTTTATTTTATAAAATTGTCATTTAAAAATCTTTTAAAAATTTAAAATTATAATTTTATTATTATTTTATTTTTATTTTTTTTATAATTTTTAAGGTCTATTTCTCTACTAGATTTATATAAAATTTATTTTTAAATTTATTCTTATTCTTAGTGCCTATCTTCGTAATTTTCTATTATTTCTGATATTGTTCTCTGTCATAAAAATTATAAGTCATCGTTTAACTTTATTATTTATTTATTTTTTTTTATTTTTTCAGTTATTTGTTGTTTATAAACTGTAATACATCATATAGCCTATCATATTTATATTAAAGACTACAGTCATTTGAATTTCTTTATCATCATATCAGAAGGAGTTAAAAAAGTTTTAATAATAAAAGTTTTCTAGATCTTCAACTTTTTTGTTATATCTATAATTTTTTCTCTAAATTTAATCTAATACTTTTAGTAAGGTTGATTATAGTGGCTAACAGTAGGTAGTGATAAATAAACCTTGTTAGAATGAGTTCGAAGAGCTTCAATAAAAAAAACTTATAGATCTTCAATTTTTCACCAGATCTTTAACTTCTTCTCTCCATATCTAGTCTGATATTTTGGATGAGTATGATTGCGAAAAACTAAATAAAATAAATTTTTTTAGCTTTTTACGATAATTTTAGCTAAAACTAACATAAAAATAAAGTAATTAATACTGTTATTTTTTTTATTTTTTATGGTGACTTTTACATAAAATCACTGTGAATGATTATATTTAACGATAATTATAAGATTACCATTAAATAATAGAATTATAATGATAGTGGAATTCATATAGTTCTCAAAAATACTATAAAAATATATTTTTAATCACTGTTAAAAGCGTTTCTTTAAGTAGCATATAAAGAAACTAAACTTGAAAGTAAAGTTATAAGTGTACGTTTATGAAATTTTTTATTTTATTAAATTATGAATCAGGTCTAAAAATATAATTTACGAACTGAAGAGGTTAAATTGAAAGTTAACGTAAATTTAGAGGACTAAATTTATATTTTATCCTTTTTTATTAATTATAATTCCTATATACAACTGGGGCTTATCGATATATAAATCAAAGAATAAATTTTGATTAGTTCTTTGTGGCTTCCGCAGCGAATAGATCAATGCGTTATTGCTTTAACGAAGTTGCTATCGAGGTTTAAGCATGATGATTCTTTGGACCCCTAGTTGTCACGGAGCTATTTTCGACGAAGGCCATTAATTTGAATGTATTAATTAATTATTTTTATTCCCATAGAAAATCTTCATATATTTGGCCAATTGACTTGTCTTATAAATAATGGCGTGTGAACACCTAGTCTGTGCACAGAAAAAAACATTTGAAATTTGAAAAATAAGCTAATAAGGTTGTCATGGAAAGCTCAGCACCAGTGGCATGGTCGTCGTTGTCGTCTTCTTCAACAGTTTCAAGAACTGTTCTTCTGGTTTCGAGGGTTCTCACTTTGGTGTTCCTCGTCATTTCTCTCATTTTCATTTCCGTTGATAAGGCAACTGAAGTGCTTTCAAGTGATGATGGTTTTAAAATCAAGTTCAATGATCTTCAGTCCTATCGGTACGTACGTAATTCATCAGAGATTCTCATATTGATTAAAGAAAAAAAAATCTCTTTCGATTATTGAATGATCAGGAGGAACACCTGTGTAGGCTTTGATAATAGTGAAGGGAAAGACTTAGACAGTGTTTGAGATGTGAAAAAGTATTTTTTTTAAGAAACAAAATAAAAGAGTACATTAATATTGACCAGCGTTGCTTTTTGACCTCTCAAGCATAAGGTTTCAAGTTCAAATTCATATAAAGATTATTTGAATAAAATTTTAAAAATAGATTTATAAAAAAAAAATTTAGACAGCTTATAAAAAATAGCTTTTAGAGAATAATTTATGAAAAATAGTGATTTTAAATAAATGAGCGTTTAGATAGATATTTTTAAAAGTACTTTTATTATTGGTAAATTATGAAAAAGAGTATAAATATTAAATGAGGAGAGATAAGAGATGATAGGAGAAATGAGAGAGGGTGTAAAAAAAGTATGAAAGCGGGTGTAAGAAAAAGTAGGGGTAATATAATAATTTATTAATTCATAAGCTCTTTTACTGTTCCATAAGCTATTCTGACCAGCTTATCTGAAACTTTAATTTTAAATTATGGTTTAGCCCAAAAGCCTATTTGAACAAATATAACTACTTATTTTTAAATTTCTTTAAATTTAAATTTTAAGCTAAATTAGTTAATTTATAAGTTTTATTTTCCAAGGCACTAAATATTAAAAAAAGTCTTTAGAGAGTTATTTAGTTAGGCTTGACAATAATGCTTGAGTTTGACCCTATAGTCATATTAAAAGACCATTAATTCTAGTAAAAAGAACTTTAGCTATTTAAATATAAATTTTTAAATTTAAATCTATATAATTGTCAAAAATAATTTTAGGAGAGTTTATCCCTAATTAGACTGACAATACTCAAATTAATCTAATTTAGTTAAATAATTATATAAAAATTAATAAATAACCATAATGAAAATTTGATTTAATTCTATATTTATCTATTACGCGAGCCATAGATTATGATATTTGATTACAATTCTACATTTATCCTCCTATTTTACTTCAATGTTAATCGTTCTAATTTCAATTGTAATTTTGTGAATGCAGATACATGCTGGCTACAATAGTCATTGGGTTTGCTTATAACCTCTTTCAAATGACTTTGTTAATCTTCAATGTGGTGTCAGGAAAGCGCCTTATAAGTGGCGATTTTGGCTATCATCTGGATTTTTTTGGTGACAAGGTACATCTCATGCCATTAATAGAAAGCCTTTTAATCACTGAAATTTAGTAGGTCTTATTCATATTAAATGGAACGAAATGACTTTATTTAGGCAATATGAGTATAAATTTTTTCAGTGTTTAATCTGTTATGAACTATTCAACCCCCCAAAAAAAAAAAACAAGAAGGCGAAATGACAGTTTGGTCTCAAAATTTCAATTTAATAACAATCAAATCTAAAAAAAAATTGTTAAAAGATAAATTCCAAATATCAATTCAAATCTGGCAAATATGAAATTATAAATTGCTATTCGTCAAGGGCGGAGAGGGCCAGAAGCCGTGGTAGGAGCTTTTGTCAACTAATATTCCAATTTTATCCTCAGATTTTTTTATCGTCATCAGAAGTCAGGCCTTTTTCTTAATTAAAATTGTGCTTTAATTTCATGGCTTCTTTTTTATTAAAAATAGTGAAGAGACTCTCTATAATATCCTAATTTTTATTTATAATATTACTATTAAAACGTGATTTATAAAGTAACTTGAGATTTATAATTTCACTTGGGCTTATCAGGGCTAACAAAGTTCTTACATCATAGAATTTGAACACATGATTTGTGGGCTGAGTCAACTTATCAACTAGAACAAAATGTTTGGAGACCTCACTTTCATTAAATAATTATTTGTTGAAACCTAGGTAAGTGTCATTTTTTTAGGAAAATAACTACTAGTAAAAATTAAATAATTATTTTATAAATATTAAAAAATTAATTAAATTAATTAAAATAACAAAATTATATTTACTTATCTAAAATATACTCTTTAGTGTATTGAAACTATTTTTAATAAAAAATATTTTAATATATGTAATCAATACAAATATTTTAAAAAAATATATATATTTGAGTGATAAAATTGATTAAAATTTTATATTTAAGAAAAAAATAAACTTCTCTCTAACTCTTATATTTAACAATAAATAAAGTATTTTAAAAAAGCCAATAGCTATCCGGTAGTTCCGCTACTGATGAATCCATAGTTTAAGCCCATACAGATGGATCTGAGGGTTTCAAACTCCATGTTTATTCACACCCGTAAAACGGTCAACATTTGACCTGTGCTTCATCCGTCAAACGAACCAACTCAATTGGATTGAGCATCACTAAATAATTAAATGTCCTAATATTGAGTGGGGTTAGTTATATCGATGACAAAATATCATTATGATTGATCAACAATTAAAGTTTTGGATATATTGTTAATCTAAATATTGTTATTAATATGCAATTTTTCGTGTGGATACAGATGACAGCATACCTACTAGCAACAGGTGCAGCAGCAGGGTTTGGGGCAAGCGAGGATGTGCATAGGGCTTTCACCAACTTACTATTCCTTCCATTCGACTCCTTCTTTAACATGGCCAATGCTTCTTCTGGTCTTCTCTTTGTTGCATTCTTATTTACAGCCACAACTTCTGTTTTTGCTTCGTTTGCATTGCCTCATAACAAAAAAGCTAATCAACCTCTTGTGCAAAATAATAATAATAATGGTCAATGATATATCCACCAACGGATACAGAACGCGGATTTGTATGTTCATCAATATGTAACTCTTCGCTGGTTTTTTTATCAGTGAATAATATGATGATGATGATGATGATTTTACTAATGGTAATGCCTTTCTTACGCTTCACTTTAACTCCTTTTTTTATATATAAAAGTTTTAGTAGGTTGAGTCTCAAGAGTTTACCAGGGATACGATATATATGTTCAAGACTTCCACTCTAACTGTTTTTTTTATATTATTATTAGATTCTATTATCGGGTATTTATTTTTTATATTTGTAGATGTCCCTTCTAGTATATGTGTTTTTTTTTAAGAATTGAATCGAGACATAAAAAGATCTAGTAAGTCTTATATTTTTAGATTAACTCTAATGTTGGTGGCTTCTATTTTAACTCTTCTACCAAGTAGTTTGACATTTTGTTGTCAATTTAAGTGCTGTGAGTGTTGCATTAAGTGAGGTAAACTATAAATTACACAACGGGGGTATGTTTGGGAACACTAGAAAACTTACTTTTGGGTATTAAGAAAGAAGACTCTCTTACATATTTATATTGTATAACGTAAAATTAATTCTTCCCAGTTAATCCAAGCAAGCAGTAATTAAACGTATGTACTTATGAACTATTCTTACTTTGTCTCTCTAGTGGCTTTTCTTGCACATGTATAAATCACTTTAAATAATTTTCAACCATATTTTTTTGTGATATATGGCACCCCAGCTTTTTCTTAGATATAATCATTTGCAATGGTTTAACCAAATTTTGTTCTAATTCTACCCTTAATCAACAAATAATTAATTGACTTGTAGTTTTTAAATGCTGTTACGATTGATATAAAAGTTGAAAAGAGAGAAGATACAAATAATACGCAAATTGGGAGTTATTTAGTAAAACTACATCGTTTCTTAAGTTATTCACTGTCTTCTTCAATCCTTATGCCAATACCCTAAACAACATCACAACAAATGGGTAAAATGAAGCTCCAAATCACTGTTGAAATGAAGAAGGAAGTACCTTAAACGACGCATTCCAATTGAATGTCTGTGTGTGTTTTAAAAATTTCTAATTTATGATCTTAACTCTAAATATAGCAAAGAAGGGAATTAAAAAAACCTTTAATTTTTTTAATTCCTATGATACAATCCGTGATTAAAGAACCAAAACGAATGGTTTGACTGGTCAAATTGTGGATAGGACTCACTAGTGTGACTCAATATGGACCAAAAAACTATTTTTATGGTTGAGCCGAGTTAAATTGAAGTTGAGAAGCTATTAAGATGAAACTCAGAATTAGGCCAAAAGCAGGAACAATTTTGTAATACCGGATGAGCTTTGGATTTGACAGAAAATCCAATCAGACCGTTTGTAACTCTATATGTATCATTTTATTATAAATTTCATTATGTTGATAGATTTGTTATAAATTTATTTCTTTTATAAATATGTTATATGTATATAATTATTTTTATTTAATTATTATGCCATTAATTCGTCCACATGTCTAGCCCATTAAACTATGAAAACTATAAATCGTTTCCCTTCCCGGTTCTAACTCGGGTTCAATTTTTAAAACTTTGGATACAATAGGAACTTATTGACAGAAAATTAAACTACAGAAATCGATAGCTGTCTGTGGTGGCTTCGATGGCAACGATATACATAAATGCGTTAATTAATTAATTAATTAATTTTCCAAAAAGGAGGTGATATCGAGGTTTTCTATGATTAATGTTTGGATGCCAAGTTGTGACGGAGCTATTTTCGAAGGAAGCCATTATTGCATTGTGCTGTAATTAATTTATTCCAAGGCAAAACTTGTCTTATATGTTTGCATCCAAACAATAACTTGTCTTATATGTAGCCAAATTAAATTAAAACTCATTAATTTGGTTATATATATCAATGGTGCATTAGCACCGATCAATTTGTGCACAGAATAAGAACAAAGCTGTTGATAACTCAACATGGAAGCTAACAACAAGGGTGCTTCTTCCATGGAAAAATCAGCACCACCACCATCGGTCATCGCCGCCATCATCGTCTTAAACAATTTAAAGATTTTCTCTTCTGGTTCTGAGGGTTCTGACATTCATGTTTCTGCCGGTTGCTCTTATTCTCATTTCCATTGATAAGGGAATTGAACCGGCGGAAGATGGTGACCGTAATCAAATCAAGTTCAGCGATCAATGAGAAAGTAATTAACTATTTACAGTATTGAATTTTATTGCACTATTAGAGGTTCTTAGAATAATAAAGCAAACGCTACATGCTTTATTTCCATTAATTAATATTGAATTATCAATGGACTTTTAATAAGTTGATTCGTACGTTCTTTATAACAAAAATGATAGGTGGCATGATAAGAAGTAATTTTTTAACATTTAAAAATGAAATTGGAAAAAGCCCTTAGGAGACTAAGAACTGCGTGTGAGAGGGCAAAAAGAACACTATCATCCCCATCTATTGTTGAGACAACCATTGAAGTTGATGCCTTATATGAGGGCGTTGACTTTTTTTCAACAATCACTCGTGCTAGGTTTGAGAAATTGAATGAAGACCTCTTTGCAAAGTGTTTGGAAATTGTAGAGAATTGTCTTTTGGATGCTAAGATGAATACGAGCAATATCGATGATGATGTCCTTGTCGGTGGACCTACAAGAATTCCTAAAGTTCAGCAACTATTACATGACTTCTTCAATGGGAAGTTTTTATGCAGGAGCATCAACCTCGATGAGGTTGTTGCCTATGGTGCTGCTGTTCAAGCTGCCATATTAAGTGGGCAAGAGATTGAAAGGTAGTTGATGAGAGGTACAAGAAGAAAGTTGATGAGAGGTACAAGAAGAAAGTTGAAGTGAAGAATACTTTGGAGGACTGCATATACAAAATCAAGAATACGATACAATGAGATGATTAGCTCAGGGCTTTCCTGAACAGACAAGAAGAAGACTGACAATGACATTAAGAGGGCCCTAGCGAGGGTTGATCTGCAGCAGCTCGCCTCAGTTGATGAGTATCAGCATGAGAAGAGAAAGCTGGAGAGCATCTTTAATACCATTAGGTTGAAGATGAGTCAAGATTTGAATGATAATGTGCGTCCTTCTGAATGTTGTACTACTAGTTCCCGTTCAAACAAACAAGATTTGAATGATAAACGAATGTGTTTGGTACAAGATGATAAGCAGGTATAAAAACCGTTTGGTTAGATTACTATAAACATGAAAATAGATATAAATAATAAATTAAGAGACAAAATCACCCCTATCAATATATATATATATATAAGGAATTAAAATTATGTATTTCTTTGTCAAAATATTTAATAATTCTATCCATATATATAAAAATAATAAATTAATAGATAAAATTATCCTAGTCAACATATATAATAAAAAATTATTAATTTTTGTTAATTAAAATTGTCTATATATATTATAAGGATAATTAATTCAGTAGTTCTTATAATTTGATATAGTTTTCAACCAGATCCTTAAAGTTTTTTTTTTATTGGATCCTTGAGGTTATCACCGTTATAGATGTGGGACCTTCTCCTTCAAAAACGTTAAAAACAGTCATGACGACGTTAAAAGCGCTGAAGCGGCTAAGCTCAACCACCATTCACCGTGCGATCTTCTCCATAATGCTATCACGACCATTTATTATATTAGAATCCCCGAGTAAAATTCTCGAGGTAGGATGTGGAAATCGAATTGTTTGTTTGTTTGTTTGCATATGATGATAATATAATATAGTTTGGTGCATTATTAGAAACATTATGATCCAGAGGCAAATGCTATGATATAGTTGCCTTTATATATTCCAATCACATGGAAAGAGTCTATATTGTATTATGAAGCCAGAGGTAAAATACTATCATGAGAAAGATATATTCAACTCTGTTTTTAGGACACGAAACAGAGATAAACAAAATAGCGTGTAATTATAATATCGTAGTGAGAAAAAAATTGATTCTTTTGTATCAAATGATGAAATTGTGGAGAACAGATGTGAGGGGATTCTGATGATGTGCTTTGATTCAACGACCAAAAAGTGATTGCCAGGCTTAGTTTTTAATGTTGGAGGGTTTCCAAATGGGTACGAGGTATTTATGGAGTTCACAAAGGAAGTAGTGACGACGGTGGTGCTGCAAGGTTATCGTTTACTATTGCTCATTCCAAGCACAATAAAAACCATGGGGATTGAATGGTGCTGCGGGATTCTTCTGGACAAATATTTATTGACAGTGCAGAATTGGGCGGCGTTAATGATTTCTTTTGCAGAAGAGACGACGAGAGGGAAGAGGGGAGAGAAAGACTTCAAACGTTTCAGCCCCTTCAGCGCTTTTAACGTCGTCATGACTGCGTTTAACGTTTTTGAAGGAACGGTGATAACCTCAATGGTCCCATAAAAAGAAAAGAAACTCTTAAGCACCTGATTAAAAACTAGGTCAAATTACAAATTATAAAGACTGCTGAATTAATTATCCCTATATTATAAAAAAAAGTATTATTTTATAATATATTTCTCTCATGATGATGACATCTAGTCACCGAAGGAGCTAGATGGTGGCTAAAGCCACCATATTAATACGGGAGCATTGCCGGAAGAGGTTGGAAGGTAATGGTGAATATGTAATTACGTAGAAAACTACAAAGAAGATAAAGGTAAATAATATCTTTTTTTCCAGATTCCAACATGTTTATCGTTCACATATTTTATCTATATAATTAGGATTATAAAATATAATGTTTTACATTGCATTGGTTCAACAAAATATTTGAATTAGTCAATTGCATTAGGATTACATACAATCTATTTTCATATAATCCAACTAAATGGGCTATAAGATATATATGTATTCAATCATTTTCATAAGCTATTATTTACAAACCAAGTTCATACATTTTTTACCTAAATTGTTTCCCAAAGAGCATGGCTTAACCAATTGAATTAAGAAATTAATTGAAGATAATAAACAAATAAAATAGTTAAAAATGAGGTTTTGACTGAAATTAAATTTGATTAAATAAGAAAATAAAAATTAACCAACAAGATATTTAAAATAGGGGCGTCTAATTAATTCCCGTCCTAAGTAACTCGTCCTAGTCCTGGTGATATCAGGACTAATCTGTCCAGTCCTATGAAGAAACAGGATGGAAATAAATAGCTTTTGGGATGGGACAGGTTTCAGCTCGACCCGATCGTCCCATCCCGTCCCGATATATATACATATCTATATTACATTAACTATACGGTATCATTATACCCTCCCTCAGCCTTCAAGTTGACCCTCGCATATTCTCACTTCTCACCTTTAGCCCTAGCAGCACCGTAGCACTCTTCCTTCCTCCCCTTAGTCGGTCGCCCTCTCACCAAATCATTCCTCCTCGATCGCCCCTCTCGACTTCAGACCCGTATCATCTTCACTTTGAGACTGTCGCCCGCTGCTTCCTGTCACCTCTGACCATCGCTCCTTTCGGCCTCAGTACATCATTGTCTTTCGCCTTAGATGTTGTAGATTTAGGGCAACAGATCTTGGAGCCAAAGCCAAAAAGGCTTTTGTCGATGATCACATCAAACTCAGCAACTACACTAGTACGCTTCTTACTTTACCTAGTCCCTTGCTTGGTTTCGAGAAATTGCCAGTGATGTTGAGAATTTCATAATGCGTAAATCTTTTGGATCCTCGTGTGTGTGTTTTCAATCTCCTTTTATTTTTTAGTTTTACATAAGCAATCAACTTTTGATTAGGAATTCGAATTACGCTTGATGGATTTTATATTCTAGAAAGCTTGATGGGATTACGCTTGATGGATTTTATATTCTTTACTACCTAGTTTTTATTTGGTTTTTTGTAGTTGAGATAGAAAATTTGTTTGAGCTATTTGGTTCCCTTAGATGATTATGTATTTAACGGAGAAGTTGTCATATAGTGGGTGTCGAGTCCTATTCTTTGTCTTTAGCTATGCTTTGGAATTTCAGTCTATGTTCCTTACTCTATTCCACTGTACACATGTGTGTGGACCTCATTGAGCTGTTGTATGTTGGTTTTGCCTGTTGGTTGCGTTTGTATATGGAAGCTCTTTTCTGTATTGTATGTATACTTGAATTGGATGTGAATTATTGCAACTAATTTTAAATTGTAAATGCTTTGAGCAGAAGCTGTTGTTGACTCAAACAAGGCAATTGACTGAATCCTGAACTAGCGAAAGTATATTTGTGCAAAGAGTGAGTGCAATATTGTTTCTGAGATGATTTGCGCATATTTCTGGAATGATTTTATTTATTTACTATTGTTTTATTTGTTAATTATGCTCTCTTTTCTTATAGTATTAGCATTCAAAAATCTACTGATCTATTTGAAGTTTGCTTGTCATGAAATAGATTCTTTACTACCTAGAATTCATAATAATTCTTTTCTACTATGTTTCTTAGATGCTCAAGCTACAATATCAACGGCAGGCATTGTCCAACAGATATCATCTCTTCATTCATATTTGATGACAGTGTTATATGAAATAATTTATTGAGATAATTTTATTAAATTTTTTTTTTAAAAAAATGGGATTTGGGAATTCCCGTCCTATCCCGATCCTGAATGGGACTAGGACAAATTCAAGATAGGACGGGATACAGGACATATTTTGTGTCTCGTGCACTGTATCGGGACGGGTTATCTTTATCATAACCCGTCCCGTGACTACCTCTAATTTAAAATATAAAATATTAAATAAATGAAGCTAATTAACTATAAATAATCCCTTAATCTTCCGCATTCATTCCTTTGATTAATTAACTTGATTAGGTTCCTAATTTCTGGCGCTTAAATAATAATGCCTAAAATGATCGTTTAGAAAATTTAGGAACTAATACTACCAAAATTTGTAATTTATTGATATCTCAATGAATCATCCACAAAGTAGCAATCCAATTTCAAACGGCACCAACCTCACCTAAAACATTTCAAATAGTACAGCAATTACAGTCCCAAGATTAATTATTAAAACTGAAATCATGAAATTTAATCAGATTAAATAGCATGAACACAAAGGAGGAAAGGAGTGAACTCAGAGTTAAAAAACCAAAACAAAATCTCTGGTTGATCAATATATGGACTCAGGTTAAGCAAATAAGTCCACAATCATAGGTGATTACAACAACAAAAATAAAATCTCCATATGCCTGGGAAGATAAAAAGAATTGAAAAGAAGAAGGAGATGACAATGTTGAGAGAGAAGATCAGGTGTGGAGTGGGAAGAATATAAGGGGAATGACATTTAAATTACATAAGATTGAATTAATTATAGTTATGTCTTCAAAAAAAATATTTTTAAAAAAGTAAGTTGCAAAGATCATATATAGTACGTGTTTGGAAGAAATCAAAACTTTTTGTTTTAAAAGGACTTATGGTCCAAACCTTACTTTAAAAAAAAATCAAAACAAATAGACATATTTGTTCAAAAGGGTTTTTGGATCAAACTATGATTTAAAATAATAGTTTTGGAAAAACGACTGGGAGTAGTTTCTAGAATATTAAAAGAACTTATAAACTATCTATTTACTATTTTACCTTATTTTCCCCATCTATCTCCTCTTTCCCTTCTCCCCTCTCCTCCATCACTACAATAAATTATAGATCTACTTCGTTGTGCTAATTGGGGGTCACCATTGTCGCTGTCGTCGTCCATCTTCTTCAACATAGTGGTGCTACTTTGTGGCTTGTCGCCATTGCTACTCTTGCTCTTTGTCGCTGTCGCTGTTCTTTCTCACTATCGTTGTCACTGCTCTTACTTGCCATTGTCATTGCTGCTCTTGCTCACCATTGCTATCACTGGTGGTTGGTAAGGAGATGCGGCGATAAAGGAAGAAGAAGCGGCAATGGAGACACTACAATAGAGGAAGAAGAACGTAACTGTAATTGTTACTGATTTTTTTATTTCATACTCTTTCTGATAAATTATAAATTACAAAATTAATTTTAAAAATATCTATTCAAACACTCATTTATCTATAGCCACTTTTTTCTATAAATATTTTTCTAAAAACTAGCTAAAAGCCCTTTTTTTCATAAGTCATTTTCCAAGTGCCTATTCAAATAAGCTCATAGTTGTGAACATTAATCTCAATTTCAACACTTAAATAACTTATTTGTAATTAAAATTTCTAAATTTATAATTATTTGAATCAATATTTACAACTCATTTTTCATAAAAACGTATTGAAGACTTAACTGTCATTAATTTGCTTTTTTGGAAGAAATAATTGACTCATAACTAATTTTAATTCATTCGGAAGAAATAATGGACTCTTCATTCTTAACCATGAGCTCCCCCAATGAATCAAAACTGAATGTGCAACTTGTCCCTTTGTATTACAAATTGAAGCTAAAATAATGGTATTTTCTTGTATAATCAGAGCTTCACTCGCTGAATCAAGCGTGTATTTGAATTTGCAAATACGAAGAAGCAAACATGTTTGGTATCGGAAATCAAAGAGGATGAGCAGTAACAGGAACAAGGGTTTGTGGGGCATTTTAGTATTTTTAATTTTATATTTTGATATTTTTTGTCCTATTAAATAATTATAATTTTTAAGATCCTTCTTGATAGTTATTATGTATTTTAGGTCTTTTGGTCTAATTTTTCCAAAAATAGAACCCATTTGGATAAGAGTTTGGCAAAGGGCTTTTGGATAGCTTTTGAAAAGCTTATGAAAAAAAAAGTGATTTTGAATAAGTGAGTGTTTGGATAGTTATTTTTAAAAATATTTTTATTATTGGTAAATTACGAAAAATTGTATGAGTATTAAATGATGAGAGATAAGAGATGAGAAGAGAGAGGAGAGATAGTGTAAGAAAAGAAAAGAGAGAGGGTGTAAGAAAAAGTAGGGGTAATATAGTAATTAGTTAATTCATAAACTCTTTTACTGTTTCATAAACTACTCTAACCAGTTTATCTGAAACATTGATTTTAAACCATAGTTTAGTCTAAAAGCACGTTTGAATAAATATAGCTCTTTGTTTTAAAAATTTTCAAAACCTATGTTTTGCCCAAACCTAGGTTTAAAACCTAAGTTTTAGATAAGCTGGTCAGAGTAGCTTATGGAACAGTAAAAAACTTTGAACTAACCAATTACTATATTACCTCTACTTTTTCTTATACTATCTCTCATCTCTCCTACTTTTTCTTACACCCTCCCTCCTTTCTTTTCTTACACTCTCTTTCCTCTTTCTTCTCATCTCTTATCTCTCCTCATCTAATACCCATACTATTTTTCGTAATTTACTAATAATAAAAATATTTCTAGAAATAATTATCCAAACACTCATTTATTCAAAACTATTTTTTTTCATAAACTCTTCTCCAAAAGCTTTTTCTAAAAGCTATTCAAAAACCCTTTTTTTATACGCATTTTTTTAAACTCTTATCCAAATGGGTCCTATATAAGTTACTCTTATAATGAATCATGAGTTTTGCTCCAATTTATTCTTTCTTAGGGCCTGTTTGGATAAGAGTTTAGAAAATGACTTATAAAAAAAGGGCTTTTTGGCAGCTTATAGAAAAGAGTTTTTGGAGAAGAGTTTATGAAAAAAAATAGTTTTGAATAAATAAGTGTTTGGATAGTTATTTCTAAAAATACTTTTATTATTGGTAAATTACGAAAAATAGTATGAGTATTAAATGAGGAGAGATAAGGGATGAGAGGAGAGAGGGTGTAAGAAAAAGGGGGGAGATGGTATAAGAAAAAGTAAGAGAGAGGAAAGAAGGTATAAGAAAAAGTAGGGGTAATATAGTAATTCGTTAGTTCATAAGTAATTTACTGTTCCATAAGCTACTCTGACTAGCTTATCTGAAACTTTGGTTTTAAACCATAGTTTAGTTCAAAAGCCCGTTTGAACAAATATGGCTGTTTGTTTAAAAAATTTTCTAAACTTGAGTTTTGAGCTAAACTTAAATTTTAAACCTAAATTTAACATTTTCCAAACAGTCACTTAATCTCTTTCATTAAATTGAATTTTCTGGAACTCACAAAATCCAAAATAAGTGATTATTTTATTGCTTATAATTTTAAATGAATTTGATAAAACCGATATTTTATTAATTCTCTTTTTTATTTAATTAGGGGTATAATCTTTTTTGAAGTTTAAACCGCAAAAGGGTTTTACCTTTCTTAATAATTATATTTTCTGATATTTGAACTTATATTTTTCTCCTCCCAAGGAGTAAATAGATTTTTTAAACATATATATCCTTCTATTATAAATAATTTTATTTAAAATATTATTATATATTAAATATAAATATCCCTCTTAAAAATATTTGAATATTGATTTAATGCGTAATAAGTGATTAGTCTCTTATGCTAAATTGAATAATTCCCCTTTTTTGAGCTCTACTATACCAATTTTAGTTATATGATTTTATCTATTTTATATAATTTATTATTATATCATTATATTTAATATTTTTAAAATTTTATTATTTTGTTGTTTATAAAATTATACTTCTATAATCTTTATATGTGATATAATTAATTTATTTAATTAGATTAATAAATTAAATTAAATTAAATTAGTTAATATATACAAAGCATCTAATGTTATTAATGAGGGGATGAGTATTATTTTATATATATTAAAATAATTAATATATACAAAATAAATAGGGTTACATTTTATAAGTATTAGAAGAGAAAGGAAAAAAGCATCTAATGCTATTAAAACATCAAAAAGATGCAATAAAGAAAGAAGACGGTCTTTTCAATGCAATCATGTTGTTACCCACACATGAAATGCACAATGCCTGAGGTTCTCCCGAAAGAAGTCCTGAAGATATGATCCAGTAGAGCAGGGCTGGAAAGCAAGTGTGAGTGAACAGTGAAATGTGGCCCCCCTCCATGTAAATTCCTGCATTGGAAGATTATACAAGCATATGTAAGCATGACAGTAGGTAGTGCCAGAAACTCGAAAACAGTAACTTGACTGACTCTATTTCGGATTGGAAAGAGAAATATCAGTTTTCACTGTTTGATATCATTTAAGTTTTATCGTATATAAATTTTTTTTATTAAAATACTCATTTATTATAATTAAATATATAATATAAATCAAATATAAATATAGTTAATATAAAATTTTAATAAATTAGATAAAAAAAAATTAGTTTGAATTATAATAGGATGGTAACACAAAAGTGACCCATCACCAAACACTACTATTTTTTTTCCTTTTTCTTTTACTCAAAACTACCTTGCATCGATAATCTTTTCCAACAGGGACTTTTTTAAAATAAATTTCAAATACAATGTTATAAAATTTAGAGGGATTCATCAAATAATAAAAAAAAAGTGACTCAAATATACCAATCGCCCATTTATTTTATTTAATTACACAAATCTCTCCGCTAATATATATATATATATAATTCTTTATATTTATATTAAATTTCATTTAATTTTTTATGTTTAAAAATTGTAATTTTAGTTTTTTAAGTTTAATAATGTTAATCTTACTAACAGAAAATATGACTTAATAAATTTAAAATAATAATTATATAATTAAACAATAAATATGAAGTTAAAATAAAATTATTATATTAAAAAGATTAAAATATATTTTGACAACATTTACTTGTACAATTATTATTTTAGATTTATTAAGTTAGTATTTTTTATTAATTAAATTAACAGTGTTAAATTTTAAGGACTAAATATATATTTTTTAAATTAAAAAAATTAAATTAAAATTTAATGAAAATATAAAATACCAAAAGTATATTTTAACATTTTCAAAACGTATATAAACATTTTTTTAAGATTAAAAAAATGTAAGAAATTATGGATGGCATAAAAAGTTCAAGCCACTGAAATAGTCAATGGAAGTACCTACCAGCTTTGGAGCCCGCAAATCAGGGGATTTTGGCGGACAAAATCTTTACTTAAAACATTATTATAATTTTACTTAAAAATACATAAATAAATTTAAACTGCTAAAATTATTTTATTTGAATACATCTGTAGATTATTATATCAAATAATTTTAACGGTTTAAATTTATTTACAATTTTTTTAAAAAATTACGCTAATATTTTTAATAAAATGTTAAATAATAAATATGGACCATTAAAACTTTAATCCAACTAAATTATCGTAGATCTTATATTGTTTTTATTTGACCGAAATCATAGATCTTAACTTAACAACTAGGATTGTGATATTTTGTGATGAAAAGTTATAGTCAGTCAAATTTGTTTATAAATATAGAATTCAAAATTTTAGACATAAAATATCAATTATTAAAATTAAAATAATATATTAATTAAATAGAACAGAATATGAAATGAAAGCATAAAGCCAGAAATATAAAGAGGTGCTCTCTGATCAAGCCTGAATTTGAACCACTCGCTATTATCTATCTTTTCCTTATTAATTAGGTCATAGCATAATCGAATCTCTCTTGTTCTCTTTCGCAGAAACTTCTTCGTTCTGAGTTTCTGCCTTGCTTGTAAGTTTATTTGCCCAAGTCATTGTGGCTATTCAGCTCTCTGTTTGATGTTTCAGAGTCTGATAGCCATGCCATCTTTTGTTTTTATTCATTTTATTGCTCTTTGATTATGATTTTCCCTTTTTCTTGTTCATGTTCCTCTAATCATTTCTTAGAAGGCTTTTCCCTGGATGACCACTTGCTAATTTCATGATATATATACAAATATAGATAGTGTCTGATATATTATAGTACTTTTTACAAGTCATTTTTAACATGTTTCACTCCATGGCGCTCCACCTAAACCTAGTGCATTTTGGTGCGTGTGATCTTTGGTAGCTTGTTGTTGAAAATTCAAGTTCTGGGAACTGCAAAGTTATCTTCTTTTGGTTGTAAATAATACTCCTAGTACTAAGAGGTTTAACATAGAAGTTGTTGGTCCAAGTCTAAGCATTGAATATTGTAGTTACCTTAAAGATTTCTGAAACTATCTGGAGATGAAGCTTTGGCATAATGTGTGAATCTGATTATATCTTGAAATCTTGCAGGCCACTTTTGCAGGAAAGCATGTGTTTCAGGTCAATATTCAGTAAGTTTTTATGACATATTTTATTCAAAAATTCAAACGTACTTTGATTTCATAGCTAGCTTAACTTGTATATTTACTTATACTCCACCATGCATCATAATGGGTCGTTTAATTATAAACTGGGCTGCAATTTAAAACCTAAGTTTGTAGTATATAATTTTGGGTGCAAAAATATTTTGGTCAAGAATTCCCTCATTTTGTATTGATTTTGATTCCATTTAGCTTGATAAATCGGGCTACTTTTTCTGGTATTTTTTGTTATATGTCGAGCCATCTCTAACGAGATAAAAATTCTTGTTGTATACTTGAATGCCAATGACTATAGTGTGTAACATAAGATTACTATAACTGAAAGAGATCTTGTGTACAGATGCTATCAGATTGGAATTGTTTTTTCTTCCATAAAAAAAAAAGGAATTTTTTTCTTTTAAAATAATTTAGGTGAAAAATAAATTTCCTAACAACTTTGCTAACTGGACTTTTGGATGCTAATGTGGTTGACAATATTATATATAACACGTACACACGCAATATGTTTTTATAATTTGTGTAGATTAAATATTTATTAATTATTATAAGTTGAGGTGACTTGGCAAAGATTTGAACTTTATTATTATTAGACCTTTGCGAGAGGGTCGCATCTTGTGCATTATTCATAATTAATATCATACTATATGTTATTAATTAAATTGATTGAAATTACTATTATTTTAGTTATAAATATAATTAATTGAGCTATCATAATTATTACCAATATTTATAAATAGAAATATTTTATTATTTTATAATTAAATGTAGTTAAATTTATAATTAAATTAAACTAATATTGATTATTAAATCAAATATAAATTATACAATCATTCTTTAGGATGTGAGAATCAGGTAGAATTGCTGACAAGAGGGAGTGACAGTGTGTATAAAGAGAGTTTACTACTGTGTGAGAGGGAATTAGTCACTATTTTTGACAGTAAATATTTTAGACTGACAAAAAACAGGATATGAGGGAATATATTTAAAAATAATTTGATTATAATTAATGAAATTAATTATATTTATTTATAAAATCATATATTCTTTTGATTGTCTATAATTATTATTGTGGCTAATTACCTAATTTAAGCTTTCTATTAATATTAAGATTAAATCCAAGATTATAGATTATACAATTCAGATATATTTCTTGTATTTCTATTTTCTTTTATTTTATCCATGCGTCTTGTCTTAATATTTTTAGGGATTATAAATGGATAAAATTTAGAAGATACTCGTATTAATAATAGAGCCAACCGAATATTTGTAGAAATAGACATTATTTAATTTTCGCGTCTGTCTCTCCATCTTTAATCTTTTCCCTTTTGATCTCAAGATTGTCAGTTTTGTTGCATTCACCTTTGGTTTAATAACATGAATTAGGATTCCCTGTAATCCTAATACATTTCTTTCATTCATGATATTTGGTTAGCACAATCAAGTAATTTAATCTAATCCTAAGTACAACATATTACAATAAATGTTGCTGAAAACTTAGATCAAGTTCATTATCTTCATTTCGTTAAGTTCTCAAATCTCATCTTGCCACGTGTCTTTTTCTTTTAATATCTTTGTTTAACTTAAATCCACATAAAAAATAGCACACATGACTAAAAGTGATTGGAGAATTTTACGAAATTGATATAAGAAACTTAATGCTACCATGAATCGATATCTTGACATGTACACCCCATTAATCTACATTCACCTTATCTTTGAATATTGAATAATAAGAAAATTATAGAGGAAATAATATTAAGAGGAAAATTCTAAAAAGTATTAATGTTTTTTTAACTTTATTCTCTCCCCTATATTTTCCTCCCATTTTTTCTTCCATCCAAACATTGGGTTAAACAACTATATCTTCTCTTTTTTGCCTTCAGAGGAGTAAAAATATCGTTTCATATGTATTTTTATTTTGTATATAAAATATCAATTTTATTCGGGATTCTATAATGGCATATCAATAAATAATTTTTAATCACCATTCAATTACATTACACTCCCCACTAATGACTCTTTGAACCAAATGAGCACTTAGCTTCTTATAACTTGCAAGTTCCAACTTCTTCTCAGATTTAGTCTCCCAAAACTACAATGGCTTGAAAGACAAGAGAACCCAAAAATCCATTGACTTGAACGAGAAGAGAATGGGTAAGAGGTTGCAGAAACTAGCCATTGGAATCGATCTTGGAACCACATACTCGTGTGTTGCAGTATGGCAACATGGTCGAGCAGAGATCATTGTGAACGATCAAGGCAATAGAACCACTCCATCTTATGTTGCCTTCACTGATACTGAAAGAATGGTAGGTGACGCTGCCAAGAACATGGCTGCACTTAACCCTACTAACACTGTCTTTGGTAATTCTCCTTTCCTTTAATTTTTCTTATTTTCTATTTTTCATTAGTTGTTGACTAAAAGCTTATTATCCCCTAATTAATGAAAACAAAAGAATAACTTTGTTTGATGATGTTTTTCATAATTTTTTTCGTAAGTTTGTCTATTCACTTCTACTTAAAGTGACTCGGCTTTAGTTTGTTTTTATGACGTTGTACTGTACATATATAGTTATGTTATTATTTATTCTTATTTATAGTATTAATACTTTGCAGATGCAAAACGATTAATTGGTCGGAAATTTGGTGATTCCCATGTTCTGAGTGATATGAACCTTTGGCCATTTAAGATCATTTGTGGTGAAGATGATAAGCCCAAAATTGTTGTAAATTTTAAATCACAGGAAAAACAGTTTCTAGCAGAAGAAATATCATCCATGATATTAGCAAAGATGCGTGAGATTGCAGAGGCATATCTTGGTTCAACAGTTGAGAATGCGGTTGTTACTGTACCTGCCTATTTCAATGACTCTCAACGTCAAGCAACCAAAGATGCAGGAACAATTGCGGGGCTTAATGTAATGCGAATAATTAATGAGCCCACGGCTGCAGCAATTGCATATGGTCTTGACAAGAAAGACATGTATCACCTAGAGAGAAACATTTTTGTCTTTGATCTGGGAGGTGGGACCTTTGATGTGTCTCTTGTCACAATTAAAAAGGGTCACTTCAACGTTAAAGTAGTTGATGGCGACACACACCTTGGTGGAGAGGACTTTGACAATAGAATGGTCAAATACTTTGTGGAAGAGTTCAAGAGAAAGCATAAGAAGGACATCACTGGGAGTCCAAAGGCCATGAGGAGGTTGAGAACTGCTTGTGAGAGAGCAAAACGAACACTCTCATCCCCATCCATTGTTGATACAATCGTTGAGGTTGATGCTTTATACGAGGGCATTGACTTCTGCTCCACTATCACTCGTGCTAGGTTTGAGGAATTGAACAAAGACCTCTTCAAAAAGTGTTTGCGAATTACAGAGAAGTGTCTTATGGATGCCAATATCGATAAGAACTATATTGATGAAGTTGTCCTTGTTGGTGGGTCTACAAGAATTCCTAAAGTTCAACAACTATTACAAGACTTCTTCAATGGGAAGGGTCTATGCAGGAGCATCAACCCTGATGAGGCTGTTGCTTATGGTGCTTCTGTTCAAGCTGCCATATTAAGTGGGCAAGGCAATGAAAACTTACATCGCATTGCCTTGAGAGATGTCACCCCATTATCCTTAGGTTTTAGTACAAATGGTGGTATTATGAAAGTAGTCATTCCAAGAAACACTAGCATTCCTACGAAGATGTCGGTTCATAATTTTACTACTGCAGAGGACGACCAGATGTTAGTCTCTTTTAGAATTTTTCAGGGTGAGAGATCAATGGTAAAGGATAACCACTGGTTGGATACATTTGACGTTATAATTCCCCCGGAACCAAGAGGTGTTCCTAAGTTCTCAGTTCGCTTTTCCATTGATGAGAATGGCATCTTAGATGTCTTTAGTGAGGAAACTAGAACTGGGAACAAGAATGGGATAACTATACTTAAGAAAGGAAGACTATCAAAGGAAGAAGTTGAAAGAATGGTCAAAGAAGCTAAGAAATTCAAGGCTGATGATGAGAGGAATAGAAAGAAAGTTCTTGCCAAAAATGCTTTGGAGTACTATATATATAAAATCAAGACCACTATAAATGATGAGAAGATTGTCTCAAAGATTTCTCCATCAGACAAGGAGGAGATTGAGGCTGCAATTGAAACAGCGTTAAAGATGGTTGATGCCCTTCAGCTTGTTGAAGCGAATGAGTATGTGCATCAGATGAGAGAGCTTGAGAAAATCTTTAATCCCATTAAGTTGAAGATGAGTCAAGATTTGAATGATAATGCGCGTCATTCTGCATCTTTTACTACTAGTGACGATTCAAGCAAGAAGAAAACAAAAAGGACTGTGAAGGATGAGACGATAATCAAATGTAGTGTGTGGATGAGTCTGAGCAAAAGATGAAAGAGCTTGAGCGCATCTTTAATTCCGTTTTCTCGTAATGGTAGTGAGTTAGGCTTATGCTTAGAGCTATCTCCTATTTTGTGATTTTTAGTTATATGTAATAAGCTTGAAACATTCTGGTTATAATTAATCTAGTGGTCGACATCTCTGCTTAGTATCTGATATAAATGCTTTTAAAAGACTTTGCAGTGGCTTGATATCAACCAAGTGGGGTTATATTCGACTACGTACAAGGTGATGCCAAAAATTTGCTACAGCTTGGGCTTTTACCTTTTTTGCATATGCTTTTCCGCCCAGCTCTTTTTGCATATGCTTAAAAATTACTCGTTGACAGAGGGAAAAGAACAATATTTTTCAATATTTAACGCAATTTAGATATATATATGTGTGTGTGTGTGTGTGTGTGTGTGTGTGTGTGTTAGTATAATTTCATTACTGTTTATAATTTAATTAATATAATTTAGTTATAGTACTAACTGGGGATTTCTCATTTGGTGTAGTTTCCTATTCTAATAATATTAGGTTGATTTTAGGTCAAATTATTTCATTATTGTAATTACTATAACTCGATTTTTTATGAATTAGAATTTTTTATCATAGTATATATAAATCCTACCAATACTAAGGAAATACTACCTTAGGTCTTATATAAGAGTTACATAAAGGATTTACTCACTGAGAAAAATACTAAATATATTTTGATCTTGAATATAGGATATTAATATATTTTGTCCTCAAATTTTGAATTTTTTTCCTAAAATATATCTATTGATTGTATAAAGTAATGGAGGTTTCTATCAAAAAAAATAGTGACAATGCACATAATTAAAAAAAGTTATTTTAGTTAGTCCTAGGAAAACCAATACACATTTGTTACATGTTACATGTTATGATATCATATAAAAGATTATGTTTTCCTATATTGAATCATGAGTTTTGCACCAACTTTCTGTTTCTTATAAATAGGTCAGAGATACTATTTTAAGAATTTATTTCATTCACTACATTATCATCATGTTCTTGGAAATTTTTGGATATTATATTTGTTTGTTTGTTGTTTTGCTAGGCAAGTATGTTTCATATTGAAAGCAATCTTACTTGAAGCAAAATATAAGCAACCCTTCTATCAGGAATTCTATTCTTGTTGGTGGCTCTACAAGAAGTCCTAAACTTCAACAGCTATTAGAGGACTTCTTCAATGGAGGGATCTATCCAGGATCATCAACCCTGATGAGGCTGTTGCTTATGGTGCTGCTGTACAGGCTGCCATATTAAGTGGGCACGGAAATGAAAATTTACAGGGCATTGTCTCCAGAGATGTCATCCTGTCCTTAGGACTGAAAGTAAGGAGAGAGAAGCACAGATAGTTCGCTTCTGTGTGGAATGATGACAAGCACAAGCAATGTCAGATGTATATGGGAGGGAAGTGGAGAGAGAAGAGTAAAGATATGTATGAAGCCAATTAAGAGGGAACAAAGGCATACTAACTTCCAAGAGCAATGGAAGAGAGGCAGTATTTTTAATTCTTTTATTTTTTAAATATTTTTAATGTAATTTTTATTCATATATTTGTCACTTATATATTCATTTCACCTTCATATTCAGGGACCAAGTTCTGAAAAATACTAGATTTTATTGTAGTCCAGCTCACTCCATCTGAGTCGTCGTCGTCGTCATCACATATCATCATCGTCACATAGTATTATGGGTTTTTGAATTGCATGGATCGGAACAACAGGTTTTAAATGTTTTATATATTTGAATGAATGTTAATTTTTCATATTTACTTTTAGAACGTTGTTGATTGTGAGGAATTGTTTATTGCATTTAATGAATAATAATGTTATTGCGTTTGAAAAAAAAAGCAAAAAAACTTATTATAAATATTTATATCGAAAATTCTAAAACACAATTTTATTATTATCTTGTTATATGCTTTTTTATAATTTTTTTTAACAAAAAAGGAAGTGAATTGAATAAAAGAATATTGGCCAAAAGTTGATAAAAGAATGAAAAAAGGATAAAAGGATAAAAGTTTTGCCATCTTATCTTGGTTTTTTTTTTTAAACCAAAATCTTTATTTTAAAACCATT
Source organism: Leucaena leucocephala (assembly GCA_037074615.1). Taxonomy (NCBI): domain Eukaryota; kingdom Viridiplantae; phylum Streptophyta; class Magnoliopsida; order Fabales; family Fabaceae; genus Leucaena; species Leucaena leucocephala. Next base: position 4,425,428 of record CM073561.1, on the reverse strand, counting down.
GAGGTGAGAAAAAAAGTTGTTAACATAGCTAAACTAGATTTCATCCATAAGATTTAGCTATGGAGTTCAAAACAAGGATGATAATTAACCGCATTAAAAATTGATATTAATTAATATAGAGTTAGTTTATCAGTATAATATTTTGTTAAATTCCTCTAGATCTCGAGCTCAATTAAAAATATTATTTAATTAAATTATTATGATTTAGTATTTTTATTATTTTTAATAAAATAGGATTTCTAGATTATCCTAGTATTATCTTATTTATAATTTTATAATTTGATTATTATTATTATTAGTTAGAAATTTATTAAAATTTGGATTCAAATATGCATTTGAATTTTAAAAATATGGTTTAAAATTTAAATTATAATATTTGATAGAATTTTGATAAATATAATAATATATCTATATCTTTGATTAAATATACATATAATAATATAAATATTTATCCTATAATGATAATATAGTTTAAATTTTAAATTACCATATTTATATGATTTTTAGAAAGATAATAATAATACTGAAAAATAATAAGATTATATTAGATAAGATTATAATTTTAAACTTTATGAATTATAAGTACCATATGCCTAGTCTTTAATTCCTCTTATCATCTAGTTTCTCTTCACTCCCATCATATTGTCATTAAGATTTTTGAGTAACTTTTGTTAAAATACCATATTATTTGTGATTAATATTGTTGTACATAGGGCCAATAGATTATTCCTTGCTTTGTCAAGAGGTAACCAATTTCTAATTGTTGTATGTGATAATGTAATGTATGTGAGTGATTTGATATATATATATATATATATATATAAAGCTATTGATATGATTGTATTGAAAAAATTTGTTTGATTATTTTTATTGAAAATAAGCTTGTGGGACTTAAAATTTAATTTAAAAAGTTTGAGTTGAAATTATAAATTTATTATATATTAATATTGAAATTTGAATAAATTTATTATTTTGAGAAAAACCCTTTTGTGATATTTATCAAGTTATTAAAATTTTGATTAATATGATTATTTTGAAAATTATGTATTGGAGATGAGTGATGATAGAGTTGTATTTCTAACACGTGATATAGAGAAGCTTTTGTCTCACCAATTTATCGAGGAACGTACTTCACCTATTTATTAAGAGGTTACGACACTCTTACATGTTTATCGAGGGGGAATAAACTCAAAGTCTAGTCATATGCTCTATGGCTTTTGCCCTACCTATAACATTTGATTGGTTAGCTTTTTGAGTGGCCAGGTATATGGTAATTATCTCTAATCCATAGGTTCAGTTGGTGGGGATAAGAATGTTCAGTTAGATTGATAAGAGAAACTTGGATAAGTTATCCATTTGACTTTATTATAATAATATGTTATTTTCTATATATTGTACTTTATGATATGTCTTACTTTACATCTCATGAGCACATGTTAGTATGCATGATGAGTAGAACTAATAGTTACTGAGACGTTTGTCTCACTCTATGTTTATTAATATTTTTTAGGTGATATTATCATTATAGAACCCCAGGAAAAAATTTAGAGGATTAATTAAAATTATATCAATTGTATAGTATTCTTCTTTGAATATATGTATAGAATACCTGTATATTGTCATAGTAAAATTCATTATACATATTCTAATATTATATAATACATTATTTGAATTTGATTTTAAAAGTTTATCTTGGAAATAATATTCTAAATATCCATGATAGATTTTTCTAAATTATTAATTATTTCTTTAATTTTATTAAAATTGTGTAGACTCTTATATTATTTTTATATATACACTTTAATCTAATTTTTAATATTTTTAAGAATATTTTATAAAAGATTATATTATTACTATTTTGTTAATTAATATACATATTTATAGAAAAGTGTAATATTTATATTATAAAATCGAGTCTACTACAATATTTATCTAGTTATAATATAATTTATTATAAAATATTGAATAACTTATATGTCATAAATAATTTGAGTTATCTTATTCTTTTTTATTATAATTATTTAAATTTTAAGAAATTTTTTTATAACCACGATAGAGTTTTTTTTTTAGATTTTAGTAAAACTCTTTTTTACTATAGTTAATTCTTTTAAAATAAACTAAATTTATTTATAATAATATTTTTAAATTATATTTAGTATAAAATATGTCTTAATAATTAATAATAATTATATTTTAGGAGAATTTTATACAATTATTAGAAGAGACCTATATTAAGAAACACAATCACAAACTTTAAAATTTAAAATTTGATAATAAGATGTAGAAAATAATATAAAAAATTGATATGAAGGATAGTGGCCAAGTAATTAATTGTTCCATTTTGAAAAAAATTGGCTCTTATTAGGAGAAATTTTATTTTATTTTTTCCCTTTGTCATTAATTCGTCATATGTTTGAATAATACTAATAATATAAAATTGAAGGAAGGGAAAATAAATGAAAAATATAGTTTTTCTCCTTATGTATAAGATAATTAGTAGAATATGGTAAAAAAAATAATCAGTAGAAAATACAGGGAACAAAGTGACTAATTTTATAATAATGCCGGTATAGAAAAGATGTGGGCCTCATGTCTTGTGTATATTTTTTTCCTCCATTTTTTGTTAGATTCTCTTATTATCTAAACAAAGAAAAGGAAAAGAAACATATTTTCCTTCTTTCTTTTTTTAAAATTTTCTATTCGCCCTATTTTTCTCTTCATTATAAATGAATGCTATGCTTTTGGTTAGGTTCCTAAATTTTATTTTAATTTAAACTACTTCTAACTAAATCTTTTAGTTCCTCTTGTTGCATTGTTAACCAAATCTTAACTTTACTATAGTTAGTCTCAATTGACAAATTTTTAAGCTTTTTTATATTATTAATTATTAATTTAAATCAATGCATCTAAAAAACTCATAAAAAATGCTATTTATTAGCCGTGTAATTTAAGGGAAAGTTATTCTCAAAGGCTGAATAAAAAAAAAAAAATCTAAGGATCCCTAATAGTGAATACTTATAGTTTTATTTGTAAATTTGTACTGATTGAGTAGTAAATAGTAGCAAAAATTGTTTGAATTATAAATTTATGCTCATGTAATATTCCTTTTATCTTTAATATAAAATTTATTTAACTATTTTAATTAGATAAATAAAATTAATTAAATAAGTTAATATAATATATTTTTAAAAATATTTTAATAATCTTTTTTAACTACTTCTCTCCCTTTATCATTTGATTATTCTTAAGAGAGTATCAATAAGGATAATTTAATAAAATCTTAATAAATATAAAAAATAAATTTTATATTTAAATTACGATTATATCCCTAATTAATTTTTATATTAAAAACGTTAGGGGTAATAAATACTTGTAGTTGGACTAATAAATTTATACTATATGTCTTGTTAAAAAAATTCTGTCTACTTACATATTTAAAACTTATAACTAAACTAAACTTACCCTTTTTATTTAATTAAAGTTATAGCTATTTTTAAAGCTTATAATATAAATATTTTTTACCTCTCTTAATAACTATTTTTTAATATTTAAATTTATATTTTTTTCTTAGATGAGACCTTTACTATTTTAAATAACAGTTATTGGTAAGTAAACTTACTTTCAGGTGGAAAATTATGTTAGTGACTTATCATGATGTGAATTTAGAATTTAATTGATTTTATTTTGTACAAAATAAATACATGAAATAAATTTTATCTCATAATACATAAAAGGGATTATTTGCCATGAATCCAAACAGGCGCCAAATATTCCTGTCAATACTTGGCTCACTTACAGTAATTAATTTTTGCTAAATTGTAGCTGGCGAAGGGGTGAGACATACTATTATTTGGAGTGTGTTCAAATTCTGGGAAGTATCACTTTATTGTGGTTCCAGTCGTGACACTTAGGAAGGCATCCTAACTCTTAGGTGCTTATGTTTATGCCTAAAGGTAATAGACGGCTCGCCTTACCTGATATTGGTATTGCCTAAGAGAAAGGGAGATTTTGCCCTGCTCTTAGATTATGGGTGAGCCTAACCCCTTTTTAAAAATTTTTGTACGAAACAAAGAAAATTTTGCTGAGTTACCAGAGTAATTAATCTTTTCATTCAGTTTATTTTTAAAATAAATATAATAAAAATAAAAAATAAGGGAAAAATCAGAAACAAAAAGTGTGGAAAAGAGCGAAGGAGGAGGGACCTGTGGCCAGGAAAGCTCATGCCATCCAAAATTAATGGACGCCTTCTTTTCCTTCCTCTGTCACTCACTATTTTTGAATCACAAAACCTCTCTCTCTTTCTCTCACCTCTTCATCCAACGGTTCTCCTTCCTTCTCCTTATCTTTTAAATTCCTTCCCTTCATTTCGTCTCCTTATTACAGAGTCTCTTCTCCCTCTACCAACCCTCTTTATTATCGCTCGCCCGCCTTCTCCATCCCCATTCCACCTCGGCAATTCCAAGGTCTACTACTCCTTCTTCCTCATTTCTTCTCAGATCTGTTCCTTGCATTTCATTTCTTCATGGATCCGTTATTTGTTCGAATTCCCCAGTTTGATTTTGATCCTAAAATGGATACTTTCCGGCTTTTTTTGTTGTTGGAGATTGGGATGTGCAATGATTTGCCTTCGGTTGTAGTTTTTGATTCATCGATATGGGATTTGATTTTAGTCGCTGAGTGCTGGATTTGTTTTCTTAGTCGATCTTTCTGGTCAATGGATTGGATCTATCACTGTTTCTTGGAAAATTTTTCTTGGTTGAATGAAGGAAAGAATCTGATCTGTGTTTGAATAATTCTAGTTGGTAGATGTTGACCGAAAATACGATGCAAACATGTACTTGCATTTGAAAATGAAAGTAAAATGTGTCAAATCTCCCTATGAGATGATGAAAGTGAGCAGGAAATGTGAAAAATGGTCGTCATATCCACCCATCTTTTTTCATATTTTCAACTATTTCAATGATCTGTTAACCGCCTTTGAATCATTGTTGTAGTTCATGCTGCGTGTGATTAATTAACTTCTTATTTTTCTTTTCCATTGAGGTTTGCATTCCTCTTGTCTGGGAAATACTTTTGGTTATCGTTAGTGAGCAGGCGTAGGTTGGTTTGTCTTGGGATGGAGTGTCATGTAAACTTATCATGTATTAACTTTTGCTTCTGGTATCTATTTCTTAGTTTTCATTTAGACTTCCTCCCAATTAACTTGTTTGTAATCGGTAACACACTAGCCTGTCTGTTCTTGATCATCAGTCTATTGATACCTTGCGAGCATCTTTTCATTTGTAGGAGATGAAACTGAATTCCACAATGTTCTTTTAATCATCTATTCTATCAATAAATCCTTGCTTTAGGTAATGCTTTATTTCTGATGAAAGATTTTTTTTTTCAATAAACAAATTTGAATGGTAATATTTAACGTTGATGTTGGTTTTTATTTTGGGTTTTCCTTCCATTTCAATTTAGCCACACCCCTTGCCACTTCTATGTTTAATGGTTTCATTCTACAGAATTGATAGGTTTCTTCTGACTGGTTGTTTGATCTAGTAGGTATTAGAAGATGGCAGAAGCTGAGGATATTCAACCTCTCGTTTGTGACAATGGAACAGGAATGGTTAAGGTACTAATGGATCTTCTTTTAAGTTGTTACCTTTTTTCAAATTGGGATAACTTAGTTGTACACTATTTTCAAATTGTCCTTTTTTTTGTTTTCAGGCTGGATTTGCAGGAGATGATGCCCCGCGTGCTGTGTTCCCCAGCATTGTAGGTCGACCCCGTCACACTGGTGTGATGGTAGGCATGGGCCAGAAGGATGCATATGTTGGTGATGAAGCACAGTCTAAGCGAGGTATACTGACCCTCAAGTACCCCATTGAGCACGGAATTGTCAGCAATTGGGATGATATGGAAAAGATTTGGCATCACACCTTCTATAATGAGCTTCGTGTTGCCCCTGAAGAGCATCCAGTTTTGCTAACTGAGGCTCCCCTTAATCCCAAGGCCAATCGTGAGAAGATGACTCAAATTATGTTTGAGACTTTTAACACCCCTGCTATGTACGTAGCTATTCAAGCAGTTCTCTCACTATATGCAAGTGGTCGTACCACTGGTAAGCGATTCTTTCTATTGTTTGATGAGGTTTAAGCCTTAGTTTGAACCTTTACTATTTTATTTTTGTTGTTAGATTTTATTTTGGGATTTGGGTGAGAAAGGATAAAGTAAAAGAGACAAAAACATCGTCTATATGTTTTAAACTTGAAGGGTTTATGACTGCTTCCTTCCTCATTATTCATTCATTTATTGCTTTTTACGTTGATGAAATTGAAAATAATCTATAATGGCAATATTGTAAGCTTATATTTCTGACTCTCTGCATCAATATACTAAAATAAATCTCCAAGAAGCTGCATTATGCCACTATTCACAACTTATGAACAATGCGACTTATCCATAGACTGTGTAATGCACAGGGTCCACCAACCTAGTTTATCATTAATTTATTATCATGGAAATTCCCAAACATTTGGAATAAGACTACCATCCATTTGCCCATTTAACATCCAGACACTGGTTTGGTAACTCTTACCATTCTTTCCTGGTTCACTTAATCTATGACAACTCCCATTCTTTCTCCAAACTTCCAAACATGATCGTATGTTAGGAGTAGAATGTGTCAGTCTTCATTAGCATCTAAAAAGCATGAATTTTCATAGTGCCATTGTTCTGAAACAGAGGATAAGACTGAGTTTCGTTGCTGTTTTTTGATATGATTTCACTTAACAGGCTACTTGAAATGGTAAACTGCTCTGTTTCTGAACAGGGAGACAATGGGATAAATATAATTGTGCTTGTTAATCTTAAATCTGTTTGTTGTTCCTCTATAGGTATTGTGTTGGACTCTGGTGATGGTGTCAGCCACACAGTCCCTATCTATGAGGGTTATGCTCTCCCACATGCCATCCTTCGTCTTGACCTTGCTGGCCGTGACCTTACTGAGTACATGATGAAAATTCTGACTGAACGTGGTTATTCATTTACCACCTCAGCAGAGCGGGAAATTGTGAGAGATGTGAAGGAGAAGCTGGCCTATATCGCCCTTGACTATGAACAAGAGCTAGAGACTGCCAAGACCAGTTCTGCTGTTGAGAAGAGCTATGAGTTGCCTGATGGGCAGGTAATCACCATCGGTGCAGAGCGATTCAGATGTCCAGAGGTCCTGTTCCAACCATCCTTCATCGGAATGGAAGCAGCAGGCATTCATGAGACAACATACAACTCCATCATGAAGTGTGATGTTGACATCAGGAAGGACCTGTACGGTAACATTGTCCTCTCTGGAGGTTCAACCATGTTCCCTGGCATTGCTGATAGAATGAGCAAAGAGATTTCTGCATTAGCCCCAAGCAGCATGAAGATCAAGGTTGTTGCCCCACCTGAGAGAAAGTACAGTGTCTGGATTGGTGGTTCTATCTTGGCATCTCTCAGCACCTTCCAACAGGTTTGTTCTATTCTTTTATTTTCTTGACTATTACTTGGAATGGTCAAATTACTTGCCTCCATATGATCGGTAACCGAACATTGTTTTCTGAGTGTAGATGTGGATTGCGAAGGCAGAGTACGACGAGTCTGGACCATCAATTGTGCATAGAAAATGCTTCTAAAATGTTTCACGAATAGGGTTATTGAAGGAAGAGACTACTGTGACATTGCTAGGGAAGAAGTGCATCTTGCAGCTCTTTCATTCTAGTTCTTTTTTGTTGTGCTTTCATGTTGTTATCGTGTTAGAATGATGACTTTAAGATGTCGAGGAGTTTTTTTCTTTTCTTTTCCTTTTTTCCTTTTTTTTACTGTTCCAATTCAACATTATATGCTCTATTGAAATTTCACTTATTCTTCAGTCTCATCGATCCAAATGCAATCTGTGACCAAATTATTCTCAAACAGGAACAAGAGAAATCTAGAGCACGAGTCATAAGCCATAAGTATTTATTTACAACACAATCTAAGCATTATGGTGTATTACACAGAAAGCAAGATGCTTGAGAGAAGTTCTCTTTTTCAACAAAGGGATGATCAATCTTGAAGTCTTCTTCCAAATTTGTCTTGTTTTCTTGCTTTAGGAGTTTCTTGTGAACTTGTTGCTTTTCTTTGTTTCCATCTTCAGTACTAAACTTCTTGTCTAAGTTCACAAAACCATGTCTCTCATTTTCATGAAAGCCATAGCAAGAGTTAGATTTGTAGTATTTCTTAAAAGGGAAGGCATTGATGCTTCCATTGATTGCACAAGTTCGATTGCCGAAGCTTCCGAAGCCCTTGATCCCTCCAGAAAGTTGTCGAGTTCTTGCTCTTTCTTCTATTAAAAACTCATTGTTTTCCAGGAGCTTTACTAATCTTTCTGATAATTTTCTAACTCGCATGCCCCAATTGAACCTGTGAAATGAAAAACATCAAAATTAAATTAAATTCATTGCAATAAAAATTGTGATTTGATCTTAGAGAATCAGTGATATCATTTGAGAATTGTTAAAACTTATATACCCTCTCTCATCAATGTACTGAAATTGTCCTATCTCTTTGATAATGTCTTTGTCACTTTGAAACTCCTCAGATACTCTTAGAGGCCCATGAGTTAGAAGATGTTCCAGAAGAATCAGAGCTTTGTATGAGCTCTCCATTTACTTTTATCAAATTTCTGCAACCTGTTTTTCCCATAACATTAGATGAAACTTTAAGAACATAGTTCTTGAGATATTCACAACAAGCTTAATCAAATCCACATAAACGGATATTGAAGTAAAAAAAATGCATATACTTTATCAGCTCTTGTCATTTGCAAATACCTCTTACAATTATCACCCTTCTTGGTTTAAGTCATTTAGTCTATTTTATTGTTCATTATGTTAATGGAAATGTAATACTCCTCCGATACTTAATATAAGACCTAATTAAAGAGTTAATTTCAGTCATAAATATAAGACTTATTTCCTATATTTATCATTTTTTTTTCAAATTACTTCCATTCATACTCCCACGACAATAATTAAATAAGAGGGAGAGTGAGGAAATTAAGGAAGATGATTAAGGTATTTTAAAAAACACATGATATACTCCTCATGTCCTAAATATATGACCTAATTAGTGAGTTGATATTGATCATAAATATAAAATTTATTTTTCTAAATTTACCAACTATTTTCTAAATTACCCCTATTGATATTATCTCAATAATAATCAAGTAAAAGAGGGAGGGAGTTAAGGAAGATGAATATGATGTTTTAGACAAACCATGTCATGCTAACTAACATAAATAACTTCATTAATCTAATCAAAATAGTTAAATAGGCCATATATTTAGGATCATAGTATTAAATAACTTAACTAACTTTTTTAATCTAATTAAATTAGTTAAATATGTCTTATATTAAGACTGGAGGAGTATTATACAATGTTATTTATTAATTGACTTAAACCAAGTCAACAATTATGAACACTGAAAAATGATAGCTAAAATAGTATTTTTTTTTTCAGTTTTAAAATAACATGCCCTCTGATCTTAAGATAGAAGTTATATTTTAGTCTTAAATCTAATACCTTAATCCATTTTATATATCAAATTTATATTATTTTCTTAAATTATCTCTATTAATTATATATATTAAGAGAATTTCTATCAAGGGCTAATTTCAATGCAAATGATTAAAAAGACTATTTTAGAAAAACTAACGTTACAAACAATTAATTTAACTAATTTTATTAATATTTATAAATTAATTATATATTTTCTACCTTAAGAATTAAGGACTAGGGGGAGTAACTATTTAAATATATATAGTTGGGTTGAGTTGTAAGACTAGATAAACTTTTAAGTAAATATCAAAGACTCAAATTTCATAGATGAAAAAAAATCATTGAGAAAATTACCCTTATATTCAATACTGATAAAGTTCAAATTTAACCCATTAATACCGAATACCTAGATACTCATATAGTTGAAAAATAAAAGTACGTAATTTTTCTTTTGGATAAAGAAAAGTTCATACCTCTTATGCAAAATCTCCACAATTCTCTCATAATCATCAACTTCGAAGGCTGCTCGCGATATTACTCCCAAGCTACGATTCTCTGGAGGCCATGGATTCTCACTGGTAGCTTCTTCTGTCATTCTGGATCCTCAAAATTTACAACAAAACAGTGTGTTGTGAAACGTTTAAAGAATCCAAAAAGAAGAATGAACTTCCGTCAACTAATTTCAACATGTTGAAAAAATAACTAATAGGAACAATATTAACCTAAGGTGAGTTTTAGTTCTTCTGCAAATGAAAAATCAGAAATTAAAGAGATTACAAAGATTAAAACTCACAGTTCAACTGGTGTAACATCTGTCAATATTAACCTTGCAGTTTTGATCTTGTCCTTAAAGAAGAAAGAAGCTTGCTTTTTTATTTCATGGAGGAGAGGATAATCCATAATGTTTCAAGTGTTCTTTGAGAGAGTTAGGATATTAGGTTTGAGGAGGAAAATGACGAATCTTTTATAAGAATTATCTATGTGCACGTACGTAAGAGATTCACCTAATCCATTATATTAGGAAATCTTCAAGTGATAAATAATATTATTGTCGGAATAAAATAAGAAGGATTCACTTACATTTATAGTTAATTAAAAAAAACAGAACTGGAGAATTAAAAGGCAAGTTTTGCTGAAGAATCTGTTTTTATATATATATATTTATCTAAAATTCTTAGGCAACAAAGATAATGAGAGGAAATATATATATGTATTATAATTTGTGATTTTGTGAATATATATCTATTTTTTTTATCTAAATTTAATATATCTACCAGTTTGTAGATTTGCACTTTTTTTTAAATACTTGACTGTCGATATATACATTTAAGTCATCATGTTTATATTTAGCATAAAAATAATTATTGAACTAGAGATTTCTACGTACGCTGCGCTTGTAACAGGAAAACATATGTTATAATTGATTGTTTATTTATAATTATTACAAACTTTTATTATGATTAAAAATTTAAAATATTATAAAAAATTGAAATTTGTTCTTCTAATGGTTTTCAGCCTTCACTTTAATTTTTGAAAAATTTTGAGCCAATGATAATAATTAATTAATAATCCTATTAAAGTAAGTCTCAAACTCTTTTAAAGATTAAAATGAAATTACTGATTGAAATTTTTTATTATGGCTTGTAAATAAAGGAATTGAAAGTATTAAGTCGAGTGGATCTAGAACTATTTTTAACTAAATAATAGTATAACATTTTAATAGTATAGTCGATTGATTGATGATTTCATGGTGAATTTTTGGATAAAAAGCACATGAAATGGATTGGAAACATTACAAATAATTTAGTAACTAAATCTTAAATCACAATAGAACAATATGTCAAAGTGCCTCATACCTAACTCATTCTCTAATGTGACATCAAAATGACATTAAAGGATTAGGCTGTTTATTTATATTTTATTGTGATCGATACGTTATATTTAATTTAGATCCAACTTTATATTTTATAAATTTTTACAAATTTTTAATTTTACTTTTTTTATCCTTAAATGAATGATCTACATGTTACAAGGATATACAGATAACCTATCGTATATAGTTTTAGCATTTTCTATATTCAGGCCAACTAAAATTTAAGACATAATATTTAAACGGTTAAAACTCTTTGTACTTATACTAATACCAGTAAATTTTGCTATTACTATTTTTAGTACATCTTATATGTAGCAGTAGAAATGCATTTTTAACATTAGTATATTATTTTCCACTAGTGAATTCTCATAAATTATGTGTGTATTGGTATTAATCTTGTTGATTAAGCTTGACCGTGTATAGATTTAATTCATCCTAATTATATTTGATATAAAAAAGAAATATTAAATCTCATAATGAAATTTGGATTAAAAAAGTAGATGAAATGGATGGGAGACATTACAAATTATTTAACGACTAAATCTTAAATCAATATATCAATATCAAAGTGGCTCATACCCATCTGAAACCTTCAACTAATTCACTCTCTATAATGTGACACCTAAGCTACATATACATGAAGGGATTAGGCTGTTTATTATTTATTCTCTTTGACCTCAACTTTTCAGAAAAATTATTTATCTTTTTTATTGTGATGCACACATTATAATTAAGTTGGATCAGGTCCTTAAATTTGATATCATTGGTTTGAACTAGGCATGAGTATAGAAAATGTTTTGTTGGGAGAGACAAAATCTACTTCAATGATGTATATGTTTCAGGAGGATTAGCCTCTAGTTATAAGATGAGGTATACCGCTTAAACTCTACAAAAAAGTTGGATCCATTCTTAGACTTTATCTCAAAATTATTACATGTTTGTAGGTCCCATGTATTACATAGATTTTGAGATGAATCATATTATTCGTAATTTTGCAGAATATATTTTCTTATAGACTATTATTCATATTTATATTTGATATAAAAAGAATTATTAAATTTGATTATGAAGTTTGGATAAAAAATAGATGAATTCATAGAGATAGCAAACGTTACATATATTATGAATTTATGATAACTAAATCTTAAATTAATAATATATCACTATCAAACTGGCCCATACCCATATGAAATCTTATAACTAACTCACTCTCCCTAAGGTGACATCCAAGTGACATGAAAGGATTATGCTGTTTATTACTATTTAATCTATTTGACTTCACATTTAAGAAAACTTATTTGTCTTTTATTGTGATCAAAATCACATTATGTGCATGTTTAGTAAGCCCAAAAACCATGGGTTGAAAAGCCCTTTAGGATCAAGCCATAGTTTTGGCAAAAAATAAAATAAATGACATTCAAATGTCTAAAAGAGTTTATGAATTAAACTATGAGTTTAAATTATAGTTCTGAATAAGCTTTTGGGAATAGCTTTTAGGTGGAGAAAAGAGTTTTTAAGCTATTTAATGACCATTCTACCCCTACTTTTCTGATACTCTCTCATCTCCATCGTTTTATTCACCGGTTTCACTCTTCATCTTCCCTATCTACTGTTGTCATCTTCTTCTCCTCAGTCGTTGTCTCCCTTGTCTTCACTAGAGGAGAAAGAGGTGGTGCTCACTGTCTGTCGTTAGGTCTCTTCATCTTCGTCTCCATCTTCTAAAGACCCACGACAGAGGAGAAGAAGACAACGATGGTAGGTAGCAACGATGAAGGTCCAGATCTGCTTTCCAGTTCACGTATCGTCCAAATCTGCTCTTTTATAGCATCTAATATGTTTGCTCCTCTATCACTGGTCCGTGCTGTAGCTGGTATGTCTTTTCCTCTATCGTTAAAGATGATCGTTGGCTGTGGGGGTGAAAGAGTACGACAAAGGAATTATTTATTTATTTTTCACCTCATACATTTTCTAGTAATTTACCGATCACAAAAGTCATTCTAGTAATAACCATCCAAACAATCAACTTATTTAGAATCACTTTTTTGTCCATAAGGTCTTCTCCATAATAGCTTTTAAATCACTTATTTTCTATAAGATTTTCTCTAAAAATTAAACCAAACGAGCCCTATATTTAAATTGAATCCATCTTTAGACTAAGTTTTTACAAATTTTTAATTTAACTTCTGTTATCACTAGATATGACCTTGGATGAATCTAGATGGGGGGCCTAATTTAATATTTTTTATATGAGAACAATTAGTTCATTTCACAAAAGCTTAATTACAGAATACTCCCTAACAACTTTATAAAAATTAAGTCATTTTGAGAGATCATTATGATATTCTCATATTTCATAGTCTTTATATGTCTTTCCCTCTCTTGTTTATAACTTGAAAAACACATTTTTAAATAAGATATATAATTATATATTTTTTATACAAAAAGAAATTTATGTCAGTTGGATTCCTAAGGCTCATCAAGGCCAGTGTATGCCTCTAAATATTTATAGATCACCTACTAATAAGGTTATTATATTGGCAATGCTATACATATGTTATATATATATTGATAAGCACATGTATCATTTTATTATATGCAATGTTATTTGAAGTATTGTTAAAATAATAAATATGGCCAGTACCTCTACGTGCGCTATGTTATGAGGGATCGGTATTTTCTAGTAAACCCAACCCCCATTTGTTATATATATATATATTTGGTACAAAAAAATTTAGGTGAGTTTGGCACTAGTCCCCCACTAAGACTTGGGCTATGGGTTCAGAGTGTACTTATAAGAGACTTAAGATATCGCCTACAAAAAGAGTCTCTACAACAGTAGTTGGAATCAAACTTGTGTCCTTATAAAATACAAGTCAGTTTCTTACCATTTATGCTAATTTTCATTGGCATTTTTGTTATACATTAATGTCAATGACGTTGAAGAAACTTGATGGCCCATTGTTCTTGTTTGGATAGGACAGAAACTTAAGTTTTAAAAAGGTTTTTGGCCCAAACTTTAGTTTTGAGAAATTTTAAAACAAATAATTATATTTGTCCAAAAGAACTTTTGAATCAAACTATAGTTTTGGATATCTTGCTAGGAATAACTTCTGGAATAGTAAAAGAACGTATGTACTACCCAATTATTATTTTATCCTCATTTTTTTCTATTCTATCTCCTCTCTCTCCTCCTCTCTTCTCCCCTTTCTTCTCCGTCATTTTTGCCTCTCTCGCCGGCGTCATCTCCAAACCCTCCGACAGCAAGCACGATGAGCACATCGCACTCTAATGGCATCTTATGTTCTCCAACAGCGTCATCTTTGCCTTCTCTACCTTTGACCATATCGTTTGTTCTCTCCTCCCTCTCTATCCATCTTGGTCTTCTCTTCTCCATCTCAGTTCGTGTCATCATCTTCTTCCTCTATTTGTCTCTGTTCTCTATTGTGGAGGTCATAGTTCATCGCGGGAGAAGAAGAGGAAAGAAGATAGTGGATGCGGCACTGGGTAATTTTTTTTATCCTTTAACCTTTCTAATAATTTATCAATAATAAAAGTTCTTCTGATAATAACCATCTAAACACCCATTATTCAAAACTATTTTTTTTCATAAACTTTTCTTCAGAAATCTTTTTCTAAAAATTATCTAAATTTTTTTTCTAAAAACTTATCCAAATAGGACCATTAAAACCTAGAAAGGCCACCAAATATAAGTACATAAAAGCCTAACTAAGGAATTCAGATATTCAAAAGATACAACTTATAGCCCAAATTGAATTTTGGGATATTAAAACTAAACCCCAAAAACATTAGGGGAAAAGAAACTTACAATTGCTGGGCTATCACAAATAAAAAGTTGATTGGTCTAGCTATTTTCTAAAAAAAAAATCAATAAAAAAGAAGAAGAGATCTTTTAGTTATTTTGTTATTTTACACGTATATTTTATCGTCTTCTTTTACCCTTAGGAACTTACTTTGTTAAGGCCGGTGTATAAAATCCCTTTTAGATATTATTTCTCATATTAGCATCAATATATATAAATATATGTGTTTGTGTATAGTTTTTATTTTGTTTTTAGAAATTACTTAATTTCTTGAGTTTTTCTAATCCTTTAAATGTTTTGTTGCGTTGGAAAAATAATATTCCATTATTTTGTTGGCAACAATAAGTATTCCATTATGAGACCTAGATCCTATGCACATCATTAGGAATTGACAGAGGATTTTCATTTGATTTAGATTAATAAAATTTTGTGTGTATCTGTGTTTTATTTATTTCAAGAAATGTTACTGAACTTTGATGTGATATTTTGGCAAACCAACTTTGATTATTGCGTGATTAAGGGCATCAAGTTGGTGAATGTTATGATTAATTACCAACCTCCATATTAAATGGCTTCAAAGCTAAATCATCATTCAAAATCCGAACCATCACAGAAAGCTACGCAATGGGCTCTAAGATAACATATGCCTTCTTAGTTCTTCTCACAACAACAGCATCTACTCGTTAGATGTAATTAACTGAAATCTAAATCAATCTTAGATATCAATATATAAAAAATATATGTGCATTTATTATGAGAGTGTACTGTGAGTGTATATATATATATATATAGAATACAGGTTACCATAGTTTTTATTTCTAAAATTCTGCATGCTCTTTATAGATTCGCACTGACGACTATTGTATAATATTCACAAAAGTACGTAGTTTTTTGTTTTGGTAACAATTATCTAATATTAAGTATTATTGACAAATTTAAAAATGAACATTGTTGAGTCCCAAGAGATAGCTCTATCAATGTTGTTTTTTTAAATTAATATAGTACTCTATTATAAGATATAGTTGACTATTTTAGAGAGATTAAAAATGTTAAATAAATCAATTAATTATGGTTAAATATAACCCTTCAAAAAGAATTCATATTATAAATTCCTTAATATATCAAAATTAGTTAATTAGCTATTATATTAATTATAATTAATTTATCTAAAAAAGTTAACTAGCTCTTATATTAATATCTAGAGGAGTACTATAGATATATAGATTAATGCAATATTTAGTCCTTATAGTTTGTTATCATTTTAGTTTTTATACATATAGTTTGAAACTATATGTTTTGGTCACTTAAATTTTTTTCATCTAAAATATTAATCTTTATATTTTAATAAGACATTGACCATTTTACATTTAAAGAGCCAAAATCAAAATGAAGGCAAACTATAAAAACTAAATATTATATTAACCCTATAGGGTTAATATATACATATATAAAAAGATATGAAACAAACATCTTTGGCAAAGGAGCACTCGAGTTGCCTACTGGTCTTCACTTTGGATATCTTGAAGACCCCCTTTTATCTTCTGAATGTAATATAGAGTAGTCTTTATTGCTTTCTCCCCTTATCAATATATATAAAGATTGTTGTCTAAGTTGATTCATATTATTCCCAAATGATGAAACAAGACTCCCAAAATGTCCACAATAGTAAGAATATTAAGAAAATTGGCAATAAACAAAGCAAAAGAATATTCTACGAGAAGATACACATAGATAAACAGAATTAGGTAACACAAACCTAGATTATCAGTAATGAAGATGATTAATACAAATGAATATAACTTGCCCTAATTAATCAATGAGCTATGGCTACAGGGTGAGAGAAATTCATGATACGTCTCTGCTTAGGCATGGCATGCATAGCAGTATGATCTAAGAAATCATTAAGAGAAACCACAGACTGCAAAATAATTCTCAGATCTTCAACATTTGAAAACCCTAATCCACCCACTTGTTGAACAGCATAAACATAGAAAGTCACGCACCCTTTTCTGAACTTAAACCTCGCCATCTCCAACCCTTTAAGACTACCCCTTATCAGCTTCTTGTTCACTTCCCCAAGTGATATCTCTAGTGGCCAAATCTCATCAACTTTCTTCTTCATCGCTTCGCTCTCGAACACAAACAACACCACCTTCGACTTCTTAGTGCCGAGGCCAAGCGTGAGAGTATGCCAAGCATGGTAAGCTAAGATTGTGAAGTTTGTGGGGATGAAGGCTATGGTTGAAGAGAAAGGAACAAGAAGCTTGTTTCTGGGCTTATTAATGTTATTATTTGTTGTTGGTGGTGGTAGAAGAGAGAGGAGTTTCAGAAGCTCTAGGGTTCTTGCTCGTCGGATTGTGAAAGATTTTGTGATGAATTGGCCTCCAAATCGGAGACCCTTTACCTCTGAACTAGGCTTGAATGATAAATCTGTTGAGTGTAATAACTTGGAAGCTTGGTGGTGTTGATGCTTGTTGCCTTTGTTGTTGTTTTTCTTCTTCTCTTCTTCTGCCATGGCTACAAGTAGTATTATGTGAGAGAAAGTGGAAAGAGAAGGTTTTGGTATTAGAGATAAGACCTTGTTACTGTGTGTTATAATTGAAACTTCCCTTGGTCCCTTTCTTCTTTTTCATGTGAGAGGATATGATAACTACTATGCAAAAAAATTATAGGGAGTACGGGAGAGGATTATACTAGTGGATCAATGAACCGATTTCTAGTTGATTCTATCAAAAATTTTAGATAGGTTGATAATATTAAATTTTATATTTTTCTCTTCTTGCTAATCTTAAAACGTCATTATAAGTTTTAAAAAAAATAGTAACCCATCATATTTATGCTTTACTCACACTATTTTGTTAGATTATTTGTAATTTATATATAGAATGTTCTACTTACTTGTAAATTAAAATTTTTTTATTTTAAATATTACTTTTTAAAGAAGGACATATGAATATTTTTATTAAATTTTATTATTTTAATCATGTTTGTTTTCAATCGATTCAATCACAGTTATACTATTTACTCTTAATTATTATATCGACTCTAATTTTCAATATTTTAGAATATGTATATGTATATATATAATTTATCCTAATTTTAATTAAATTTCCAAGAATAAAATGACCCTTGTGATGGGACATATAAAAAACTAATCCATCTTGTGATCATGTCATGCAACCTAACCTAACCTAACCCATGTTGCCTATCCAGTATATCAACTATTTATGCACAAAATAGTCCTAGTGTTTTGATGAAGGGGGGGATCTGGTATTATAGACTTGTATAAATTGAAGCCAAGCCAGTCAAGTTTTAAAATAGAGGCAAAACTCTAAACTTAAATTTTTGCATTGATAACAACAACAAACATTTACTCTACTAAATAGAGTCAGTTATATAGATTATATAGTGTTATTGTGATTTATTACTAATCAAATCTTTGAATATATTATTAACAAAGAAGTTTCATTCAATAACTTTATTAAATATTTTATTTGGCATTCCTCTTTCTCTTTTTAATGGACTACATACTATATAATCTATCTTTCTACACGTACGAACCACTTCACATAATTTTTTATTATTTTATCTTTAATAGATATCATATCAACTCTCTCTCATATATATTTATCATAAATCTTATTAACATATTGATGTACATTTACAAAACTGAAATTAAAGTTCTAAAAGAGGCATCCACAAATTCTGAGATTGGAGTTGTCATGTGCTTAAATATTTAGTAATAAGATATAGAAAAGTAACAAAGACCGGTTGATAGTATTAAAAAAAAATAAAAGCTTTAAGCCATGATTAACTATTACCCGGCATTAACAGGTTAATTGGGACCAAATTCTTATTATGATGTGATGAATGGAAAAGAAGTTGAGTGCTTCCAACTACCGTGAAGGCCACCCAATTTTCTTTCCGCAATTTGCGGTGGCTTCTAAGAATATATATATATATATATATATATTGGTTCTCTGAATTGCTAAAGTTACAAAGCCCATATTTCTTACTTTGTAGCAAAGTGGGCATAATTAATTAATTATGAATGGTGTCCGGAGGACAAATTTGAAATTAATTTTAGTACTGTTTATTGAAATTAATGACCCATTTTGATAATTAAGCTATTGGTCAGTTGGGCGCAATTGATCTCTTAAAATTAGTTCAACTGATTAAAATCTTGCTTTTTTTAAACAATTATTTGTTTGGCCAAAAAAACACAATTATTTGATGTTCTATATACTACCAACTATTTTGGAATATTAGAGTGTTGCCAGATTCCAAATAGGTAGTAACACTCCCATTTGATGTGAAAAAATTTCTTAAGGTCGATCATTAAATTAAAGTAAACTGTTCTAATATTAAAATTCCTTTTTAATCTAGTTTGCCAAAGGGATAACGGAAAAGGAAATTTGAGAATTTATTATAATTTTTTATCAATATATTTTAACTAATAGTTGGTTAATTAAGAGATTGAATTATGTTTGTTGAAGGGTCAACGACATTCACATACACCAGAATTATATTGATGAGAAAGTTGACAGAAAGTCACCACAAAGAAAATGATAATTGCTTTTAATTAATCAATCACAGAGGCTCATTAATTGGTAAGAAAGCTTGGGAACGTTGTCTTGCTCCTTATAAATTGACACAAAACCTAACAAGTTATAATCAATCCTCTTAACATTAACACATTTTCGGTATCTTTCATGATTAGTTTTTGGGAAGATTAGGTGCTGATGAAATATACATGTCAAATCTCTTACTCCTCTTATTTTTAATATATGAATTATTTAACTAATATGATTAGATTAAATAAATTAATTAAATTAGTTAATATGACAATTTTTTTTCTAAAACATCATGATTATCTTCCTTAACTCCCTCCATTCTTCTCTTATTTGATTGTTATTAAGAGAATATCAATATGAGTAATTTAAAAAGATATCTATTAAGGACAAGAGGAGTACCATATTATTACACAAACAGATGGATAGCAAGAGACGTTTAGATTATTGATAAACATATTTCCAGTATTGAGATATATGTGGTAAGTCCAAAGAATTTAGATAAAAATAATATTTATTTATGTTATTATTACTTGTCAATAATTATTATTTTATTTAATATTATGGAAGATATTTTTACTCTAGGTAACAAACCATTTTGAAATTGTTTTAAAAAAACTATTCAAGCAATGAAAAAGACAAAGGATATCACTATTTTACATGATTGGATTCCATCTCTTAATTAATATTATTTATAGGTGAGCTTAGTTATTTTTTACCAATAAATCAATATCAATATATAATAAAAAAATTTATAAGAAGACATATTCGTAAGTCTTGAATAATACAATTTATTCTCAAACTCCTTGTAATATAATACATATATATATATATATTTAGTTATGGTAATTGCCCTTGAGAGGTTCGTACAAAACTTGCATTATTTCATTTTCAAGACTCAAATTAAATATTTTGTTTAACAGTTATATATTGAGTTCATCTTAATCCACAACCATCTGCTGTGATTTTAGTGTCAAGATGGAGATTAACCATATTTTTTTAATTAAATAAGCATATCAAAAGCTAATTTACCTTAGAAGAGAAGTACGAAGCAATGAAACTGAAGTGATACTTATCCACATTAATCAGGTGCCTGTTTGTTTAAGTTTTTTCAAAAAAAAAGCAAAAACTTTCAAATTATTTAAAAAGAGTATGGTTATTTGCCATTTTATCATAGGAAAATTGCATTTAAGTCCCATGCAAAGAATATAATTGTAAAAAAATCTCAAAAAATTATCAAATTTCTGTGAAGTCGCATAGGAACTGAGATTAATTTTTTTCGAATTGTGAAATGACAGAACTATCCCTGTAGAAAAATAACTCAAATAATAGGAATGACAACTTCATGGGAAAAAAATAACAACTCAAGTAAAAAGAAAAAAAATAGCAACTTAAGCAATAGAAATGACAACTCCCGAAAGAAAGAATAATAACTAGGAAAAAATAACTAAAACATTTTTCTTAGGGGTAGTTCTGTCATTTCATAAATAGAAAAAATAATCATAAATCTTGTGGGATTTCACGTGAATTTGATTATTTCCTATGATTTTTCTACAATTAAATTCATTGTACGAGACTTGAATACAATCTTCCCTTTTACTATTTGCTAGCTTGGAACTATGATAAAGCAACTCTCTTGGAAAAAAGGTATGAACTCAACCAATAATAATTTTTGTCTTCAATGTATTTTGGAGATAAAATAGATTAAGATATTATATTTAGGACTAAATCCAACTCTCAACTATTATATTAAGAACTAGAGAGAGTACATTCAAATTGTCTTCGATATGCTTCAAAGGATATTTAAGTGACTTGTCAAGATAAGATGAAAGCATATGTTTATATCTAAAACAAACAAATCTCTTTTGTTTAGCTTACTCCCCCCCCCCCCCCCGGGATTTTAGACCATTCCTTCATAGGAAAGGGACTGGCACACCCATCACATACATGCGCATACCTCTATTTTGATCACTTGAGATATAGAACTCGCAATTATCTTTCTAAGAGGAGGTTTGAGATACTATGTGAGTTAGAAGTTCTCGACAAATTTACTTTTGTTTAGTTTACTTAAAATCACTTTAAAAAGAAAACTGAAACTAGCCCTACTTAATCAAGGGATTGGGATTTTGAGTGATTTTAGTGAATGGAGAAAGAAAAGTATGTGGCAAGAGACAACTATAATCGATGCTTCTTATTCATTCATCCAAAAAAGAAGAACAGTTTTTACAGAAAAACTAGAAGAAAGAGCAATAACCCTATTCCTGTCTCTACATTACAACACTTTTGGTAAGATTGTTATGCCACAAGGCCGGCCTAAGTGCACAATTCACAATTCATATAATGTCTTACCAGAGACTACAACTTCATCATCCCTCAAACATAAAGAAGTATCAATCATCCATCCCTCATTAATTAACCACAAGTGTCGTTGTGAATATTAGAGTCAGAAAAATGGGTCAAACTCGTCAGGCCGAGTACCCATTTAAATTGAAGGTTGAGTTTCTAACAAGACAAAATTTTAAAATAAACAAGGTTTTAGTCCAGAACCTTTGAAGTCTGAGTTTGTCAAAGGCGTCAGTTTAAGCCCAAATAATATTTTCATTTGAGGTATATTTTACCATTTTGATAATTATATTTGCTCAATTTTCTTTTATTTAGCTAGTGTTTATTTGAAATTAGTTTAATCCTTTATAAATTACATTGTCAAACATGACGCATAAATATCAAAATATTTATGCGATTAAGGATCATCTTTCTATTAGAGTTCAGGGGTAAGACTTTGATTTAATTTTGTTTTGATTATTTAAACTTAGTTTTACACTTCAGTTTACTAATATTTATAATTTGAATTAAAAATTTTATGAGATCTTTTGTTTTATTTTTATCTATTTGAAAATAAGTAGAAAATGTTGAAAATTTTAAAAGGACTTAAAAGACTACAAGTCGAGCTCGAACACATGGTGCTTGCCTATTTTCTCACCTTTAGTTGGGATTGATTAAAATATAAAAAGGCTTTATAGACTAAAGAAATTAGATAGACATAATCTTTTTTTGATAGAGTCTACAGTATCCTCTAACTAATAGTAAAATATCATATTTAAGAAATTTGACTATTTATTAATTATGTTAAATTTTTTGTTGTTGAAAGACATGATCTATTACTAGATTTATTCAGCTATGTAATCTATTGTCTGTGGGTTCAAATAGTAAAGAAGTAAAATATGTGACTATTTAGAACGAATTTAATCTATGAGAAATATCACTTTATTATGATTACAGTCGTGATACTTAAGAAGATATCCTAACCTTGCTCAACAATGATATCACCTAAAAGAAAATAAATCTTCACCCTAACTTTAAATCTTAGGTAAGCTCAACCCTTTTTTTAAAAAAAAAATTATACAAAAAACAAAGATTTATTCAGCCATTTAGCCTCTCTGCAATACCTAAAGCCCAACATCTATATCCTATTTATCAATTCCTAGTCAACACGGCGCAAGAGCCTTACTAATGATCCAAAATCAGACCCTTTCAAAGGAATTTAGAAACCCTCTTAGGCCGAAAAACTACTGAGTAATAGAAAATAATGACTCCCCAAAATAATTATAGTTTAAAACGCACACCACCTGAACTAATTGCTTGAGCAAGCATCATTCAAAAGATAAACTTAAGCAACAACAACAGAATAATGTTCTTAAATAATATTTCACAGACAAATGTAGCGTAGTCGTAGCCTTAATGAGGCGTGATGATGTCTCGGATACATTCGTTAAAGGAAACATTTACATACCCAATAATAGTATTAATAACAATAATAATAAATGAATACATCATGATGATGAGTCAATTCATAAAATAGTCTTTAGCCGCATTCCTACTCATCTGCGAATGACCAGTCTTCTGAATTTCTCACTTACATTCTACATTTTCCATGACCTGTAAATAACATCCAAATATAAAACCCATCGTCACTCCATCTTTCCTTATCCGACATTTTTCATTTTAATAAATGATTCCTTATATATATATATATCAATAGTATATCTCCAAGTCACTTTGGGAGATTTGTGTAAAGAATTTTCACACTCTGTATTTTCAAAAATTCGAACTCGTATTCTCGTTAAGGAAGTGAAGCCGTCCACCAACTCCATCAATGGTTTGCGTGTGCGTCGATATATATGTATATGTATATATGATAAGAGGTGAAGGCACTTACTGGGATTAGAGGAGACAATTTGGCCAGAGTTGGAGAAGTAGCAGTCGAAGTCATGGCGACCCTTGGCCTGATAAAAGGCGTTCATGGCGTAGGTGGCGAGCTGCCTCACGTTGTTTGGGTCATAGCAAGCTCCTCCCGCCTGAATCGGCTTGCAGTCCACTCCCTGGCTGCAGACATACTGTATGTTAGCTTGTAGGGCCTGCGTGCTTGCGCCAGGCTTCGGTATGCACCATTTCTGCCCACCGCCGCTTGGGCCTTTTGGGCTTGGGCTTTGGCCCGGATTTTGCGTCACTGGTACTGCCTGATGACAATTAAATATTAGTTAGTGTTAATTCATCATCAAAAATATCAATATAAATTGTAACAAAAATATCGATATAAAACTTTTTCCTCCTTGTTATGATATGTGGGGAATCATTCTCAAGCCATAAATAATACTCCCTATAATCTAAATAATTAATTTGTATAAGAAAATTAGTTAAATTAATTATTTTAAAAAATGTCAGTTTTTCAAAAATAATTTATTTTAATTATTTATATGAAAAATTACTCCGATTTAAAAACCTAATCAATAAAGAGATTTATAAAAAAAATAATATTTAAGGCTAAATCATTGGAAGTAGTGTATGCATACAATGCTGAATGCCCCAAAAGAAAGAGAGAAAAATTGTATAGCCATATATGTAGTTTTAGAACTTTTTTTTTAAACAAAAAATCAAAGATCATTTGAAATGATAAAAATTTTAAAAAAACACACAGTTTTAAGGGAAAAGTCCAAAACAATACTACTTAAATTTTAAAATTTTAAATCAATTTATTTATTACATTTATAAATTGTAAAATAAATAACAATATATTTTTATAATAGAGTTTAGATTTTAAAATTCAAATGATATTTTTTTTACTTTTCCTAATTTTTTAACCAAAAATGAACAATATTATAAATATAAAATTATAGATTAA
The DNA here is from genome assembly GCA_037074615.1 of Leucaena leucocephala. NCBI lineage: Eukaryota > Viridiplantae > Streptophyta > Magnoliopsida > Fabales > Fabaceae > Leucaena > Leucaena leucocephala. The sequence continues at coordinate 4,400,420 of CM073561.1, read as the reverse complement.
AACAATGCAACACATTCTTAATTAATCATCAACTTTAAAAGTCAACATAATACTACATAAACTCTTACAAAATAATTTATAAAAAAAAAAAATTTAGACAACTTTTAAAAAAATAAAAAATTTATAAAAAAATAGTTTTAAATTAATAAATATTTAAATAGTTATTTCTAAAAATATTTTTATTATTAATAAATTACTAAAAATAGTATAATTTAATTAAAAATAAGAGAGATAAGATAAAATAGAAAAAAAATAGGAGAGAAAGTAAAAAAGACATAAAATAGAGAAAATAGAGAAGAGGGATGAGAGGAGAGGGAGTGTGAGAAAAATAATGATAAAATAGTAATTGAAATTTTTTTTACTAAAAACTAATTTTAATAACTATATAAAATATTAATTTTAAATTATAATTTAATTTAAAAAATTATTTAAATAAATATAATTATTTATTTTAAAAATTTTCTATATCAAACACACTTAATTTTTATGAAACCCAAACCAACACTACATCCTAAATATCACTATCAAAGAATTGACACCTCATATATGGACGGAATGAACATAAAAAGCGATATCACACTTTATCACGTTACCCTCACCTTACCACCAGTCACCCATGAAGCTTCACCTGTCCATCTGAAAAGCGACTCACATTTAAAATTGAAACATCTTATTGCTAATTACGTTTAGGAAGTTCTTAATTAGCCAACATTTTGTATTCTTAATTACCACTTGTCGACTTCAACTGCATAAACGGATAAGTACGCGGATGCAAATATGTGCACTTGTGAAGCTCTAATTATGGCACAAGCACAACAGTTACAAAAAAAATACTATTCTTACAAAAAAAAACAAAAAATACTATTTTTCTATCTATTTATAAATCACATAAATTAAATATTTTATATTAATATATAATTTTATCTCTAATTTATTATCATGTAAATTGTTATACTCTTAAAAGATATAGACAATGGTACAATTTGAAAATTATTAAATTTTAAAATAATGTTAATAAAATTATGTTGCAACTTAGAAGGAGCTTAGACAAATTTAAAGCTTTTTTTAAGTATTCCTCAAGGTTTTATTATTAAATCAAATATTATATTATATTATTAAAGAAAAAGCTGAAAAACAACAAAGATGACAAAATAGGACTGATACGCATGTGAAATACAATGAGAAACACCGACAATATTTTTGTTCAAGACCTCGTATGTCATGTTTGCTGTAAAGTGTAAAATAATTAAATTAAATAATTTTACTTAAAAAAGAAAAAAGTGAATAATCTAATTAAAGAAAATGTTAAATATCATGAAAATAAAAAAATTACGGACTTAGGGAACATATGGGTGTGGCTTCGTTTTTCAAAAAAGAACTCGGAATCCCAAGAATATAAAATAATCGTCAACCATGGTTTTCATAAATTTCCCATCCCAAAGAATCCCAGTTTTTTTTTTTAAAAAAAAAGCATTTGAAATCACTTTAATTATTCTGTACTAAACTTTCAAAAAATGAATAAATAAAATATTAAACCTGTCCGTTTCGCAAGATCCCAGCGTCATAGACCGGAGTAAAATCGGGTTGGAACATGCCCCAGTTCCTCTCAGCGGTCGGGCCGGGTTTCTGGTTCTCATTAAACAAGGCGAAGATGTAAGTATCGAACCGGCGGTTTGGCATCAACGGCGTCCCCTTACCGGACTCCACGTGCCTCACCAACTGGCCGTTGTACGACGCCGCATTGGCCACACTACAAGCTTCATATCCGTCACAGTTCGTCGGCCACCCCGTCTCGCCGACGGCGATATCGACATCACCGAACCCAATGGCCTTCATGGCGGAGTAAACCGCGTCCATGAGCGCGTCGAACTGGTTCGTGTAGGTTAGCCCAGTTTTCCGGTCGAACAAGCCCCGGTTCGGTCTGAACAAAGCGAAGTTTGAGTTCTTCGGGTTGTATCCGAAGTATGGGTATGGGTTTACCATAAAAGGAGCTTTTGTTTCCCTCAAGAATTTCAACATTGACGCGAACACGTATCGTGCAAATCCATATCTGAACCGCCCAGCGCTTGGTGGAATAGACGTGTGCATTATGGCCAAAGAATGCGCCGTTGTAACCTGCAATGTTCCAGAAGATAACATCAATTAGCTCAGATTTACCTTCTTATAACGATTTGATCCGGAAAAGATCATAAGATCAGCTGAGTAAAATTGAATCGTTTTCAAAAACAGAAGGAGATTAGTTGAAATGTGAATGAAATCAGAAGGGCAAAAGAGGGATTTTAGCGGAAATAGAGGGGAAACTAGCAGATTTTGAATACCTTGATGTCTCTGATTCCCTCGGCGTTCAGAGCTCTGTGGAGAGTTCTCATGGCAGGGACGAGAAGCTTGATGGTGTTCCAGTCGGTCCAATGGAGCACTTCGCTGCCGACGAGGATGTACTTGATTTTAGTTTGAGGGTGGAACGGCTTGATGTGAGTAACGACCCACTGGCGAGCGGAATCTAGGTTGGTTAGAGACGCAATGTCTCCGTTAGGTGCTGTGACGGTGACGGAGATGCCACTTCCGGCGAAAGCTTGCAGGATTTGAGGGCTCACATCGAAGATCTTAACACTGTCGATGGTTGTCTTGGTCTTGAGGAAATTCGCCACCACTTGCGGTGACGGAAGGTTGTCTCCAACGGTGCCGTAGTTGACGCCGATGGAGGAGACAGTGGTAGCGAGATGAAGGAGAAATATGAAGAAGACAGCTGAGATTGGAGATGAAGCAGCCATGGTTTTTGGTTTGTTCTTGCCAGGGCTCACGCGCAAAAAGGGAATATATAGCAGAAGCGGATTTTAAAATAAATAATTATAAAATTAAAAATAGAAATAATTTTGTTTTTTGTTTTTTTAAAAAAAAGACGATATATAGTGGGAGTGAGGCAGCCTAGATCTCTATCACGGGGTCAAGATTTGTCTGTTTAGTTATAATCTATAGTTTGAACTTTGAAGGTTGAAACAGAGATTATTCATTATTTAGTTTACAATTTTTTTTAACTGAGCATATCTAAATGATAAGACCCAGGCACTATAATTAATTAATTCGAACTCTACAGCAAAAAATTAAATTCATTACCGTAGGGACCCCATTGAAAGGAAGTTAGAGATAAATTTAATTCCCTTAAATTATAATATTTAGAACGTTAAAAATTGAACCTTTTGAATTCATTTTGGTGTTCAAAATTAACCAATTTTAATTTTTGTTAAAGCAAATATAACTTAGAAAATCAAAATACGATGGATATAATTAATTTAATAATATTATAAATTATAATTAATTTAATAATATTATTAATTAAATCTCAACCATTTTAAAAAGAGATTTATTCAAGAAGAGGATGATAGGAGAATGGAGATTACGTATGCATTGTATTTTCATTACACTTTTCTTTTATAAAAAGACAACATATTAAACATAAAGTAAAATGATACATAAATAATTTATTTAATTAAATTAATTAAATTAATTATTATAAAGTATTTTTTTAAAACACTTTAATAATTTTCTTTAACTCTCTCCTTTATCCTCTTATTTACTTTTTTATTGAGAGATATTAATATAGATAATTTAAAAAAATTGTTAAATTTAAAAATATATTTTATAGGATAAAGACTCATCTAGTACCCCAAACTAATTTTAGAGAAAAAATTAGTATATTAAAATATTTAATAATGCAATCAGCATGCCAACTAATTTTTTAGGAGCAATTAACACATTAAAATATTTAAATTTATATAATTTTTTCTTTTGTTAACTAAAACACTAACTTTCATTTGCTAAAAAAGTCACATCAATTTTTTATTTTGACATATTATTATTTAAAAACTCATATATATAATATTATTTTAATAAATTATACTAAATAAACTATAAAATTTTACAATATTCACATATAAATTTTATACAATTTAAATTTTAGGATTTATTTATTAATTTTATTTAAATAATATGATACATGTGACTTTTTAAATAATAATATGATTGGATAAAAGATTATATTTTTATCAATAAAATAGTAAAATTATATAAATTTAAATACTTTAAAAGATACTTATCATATGTCTAAAATTAATTTAATATTTTAATATTTTAATAATATCTTTAAAATTAGTTTAAGGTGTTAATTATATATTTAAATATTTTAGTGTGTTAATTATTCTTTTAAAATTAATTTAAGTTATTAGATATATTTTTATTTTATTTTATATTTAAAATTAAAATTAATTATATATATATATATATATTTAGAATTGGAGGAGCAGTATTTAAAGCATCATGATTATGCAAATCTTGATGTGGAGGAAGAGGTAAACGAGATGAGATGAAAATTGAAGGAGAGAATTTGAATCGGGAAAGAAAAGGGAAAGATTCAAAGAAGGAAGGAATAAGGAAGGGGTGGGGCCCATAAAGCTTGGGAAAGAGAGAACATGATTGAGGAGGGGGAACGGGAATTCATTGGGAGGAATCCAAAGCCTCGTCTCGCATAGTCGAAAGCCGTTGGCGTATCCGTTTGGAATTGTTCCTGCCTCCCTCTTGTGTGCTCCAAACGCCTTCTCTTTTCTTTTCTCTCTGCTAAAAATATATAACGTCATAATTCTTTTTTATTTTTATATTTATTCGAATCTGTTCCTCTTTAAATAATTATTGTTTTAGGTTCATGTATTTTATTTTATCACCAAAAACATATTTAAAAATATTGCATCTACCTGGTTTCTCATGTGAAAAAAATATTTTTTTATTATCCGTAAATTAGTATTCAATATCCTAAATTTTATTTTTTATATATGAATAATATCTTAATATTATTTATAGTATAATTTTACTTATAATTTTTTTAAATTTAATATAATTTTACCCATAATATTATTTATTAAGTATTAAGAATTATACTAAATTAAAAAAATTATGAATAAAATTATAAAAAATTAAAAAATTATAGATAAAATTATTTTACAAATAATATTAATATACTAATTATATATAAAAACTAAAATCAGAATATTGAGTTTTACTTTTATTATATCATGTAAGGTATTATTTTGTTGAGGGGTTTTAGAGTAGAGGGGAGAAGAGGGTAGAGGAGATATAAATACGTTTAGTTGAAAAAAATAGAGAGAATGAGAGGTAAATTTTTTTGTCCTCACCTCCCCTCCAAAAGTAAAGATTTTTTAAAGGAGAGAGAAATTTTTTGTCCATTCTTAACAAAAATATCCCTTATATTATTTTAATATTCTAATTATATCTTTATGAGTTAAAATTTTTTTTATTCTTCTCATTTATGATTTTTGCTTTGATTGATAAATTCTAATAAATATGATAAATGATTTATATATTATATTAATATATATATATAATAATTAAAAAATTACTAAGAGATAATGTTAAAATTTTATTAGATTTTTTATATTTTTAAATTTTATTATATATATAAATAAGATAAAAAAATTAAAATTTATAAATTAAGAAATAATAATTTTGATATGAATATTATAAATAAAAAGTAAATAAATTTAAATAAAGAGATAAGGGTATATTTGATAATTTTTAATTAACTTCATTCTACCTCTCTTCTGAATTAAATAAAAAATATTATCTCTCATTTCCTATCTTCATATTTATAACCTCTTCTACCTTGTTTTATATTAACTCAATATACTTTTTCCTAAGTTAAACTAAATAAATCGTGGCAAAATGGACTCGTCTTACCCTATGCTAAAGTATTGATCTTTCACGAGCTTGAACCTAAAACGATTGAGCCCATAAAGCATCCTTGCCGTAAAATTATGATATTATACTTATAATTTATAAATTTAGTTGATAAAAGAATAATATATATAATTATTTATAATATATTTGATTTTTAAATAATATTATTTTATTATAGTTTTAGAAACAATATTTAGAGAGATATCATAATTCTTATATTTTTAAATTTATATTTAAAAATAATTAACAGTTCACCCTATTTAATATTAATATCTAAATGGGTCTTATTTTTATTAAATGGGTGCTTTTAGGAATACAAATGAAAATTACTAATGGACCCCTAAGCTGATTCTAACGGAGGACTGGTCAAATTTTGGCAAAAAACAGAACTTAGAAATTATACTCAAATGTCTTGAAATTTGTCAATAGTTTAACCAATTTAAAGAGCTTAGTTTTAAAATAAATTTTTAGTTTACAATTATTTATAAAAGAACTTACAGTGGGACTTTCATATTTTATATTGATAATACTTTAAAGATATAATTACTAAGTATATAATATTATCAACTAATTTACATTTAATTACTGTGTGGCTAATAAAATACGGAGTTTCATAAAATAAAATGTACACGACTTTAATTTAAAAAAAAAATCCCTAGGTGAACGTTATTGCTTTAGTGATTTGCCGGATAGAAAATTTTAAACAAATAGAAATATTTCTATATGTTTAGAAATTTATTGGATTTAGTCAGAATTTTATTTTAAATTTAATAAAAATAATATAATAGTATTTTTGTCTCGTAAATTGTAAATTTAATTTTTCCACTGGTTGCCAGATAAGTCCAAATTGGCATGAGGTGAAGTACGACAAGCGTTTTACCATTAGCAGGGATTGGAGCTGTTGAATGAAACTGAAAGAACGCGGTTTCGCTCAGAAGCTGGAGTCTTACGTTGAGGATTGCGCCTTTCACGTGATTTTTTTTTTTAAGTTTTCGAAAATTTAAATAAATTTAACACTATTCTCTACATATTAAGATATACTTTTATATTAAAATAACTTTCATTATAACAATAAAAATTAAATTTATATTTTTATAAAATATAAATATATTTTTTATTATTTATATTAATTTTTATTAACTAAATTTCACGAGTTTCTTTGTGTATCTCCTTCTATTTTCATTTTGGGTCGGCTGGGCCCAAAATTTATTTATCCATCTTTCTAACAAAATGAGTATTAAATTTTTTCTTCTTCTTAAAGAGTTAGATCTATTTGACCTAAAAAATAACTTTTATGGGTGGAAGTACATATTTGGGGTTAAAACGGTCTCCAAAACACACATTTAATTTCACAATCTTAAAATTATATTTATCTTAACTAAAAATGTTGACTTAATTTAATTTAATTGATGATGATAGACAATTTTTATATTCTCAAAAATTGAAATTCAAAATCTTAAGCAGCAGAAAAAAAAGACAAAAATCTTTCCACTTAGAATAATATCAATTGATGGGTTGAAAGTATTTTGTTGCTATTTGACGTGGACGTTGCATAGGCAGTTCTCACACTTTATGGAAGTCATGTGGTCGCGCCATATGACGTGAAGCCTAATAATTTCATATTGTAAATCAACCTCTTTAGGGGAGCAGATTTTAAAGATATATTGATTAATTTACAATCTTATACATTGAAAATTTTGGGGGGAAATATCATATAATTTTGATCTCTTAAATTTATTTTTATCTAAAATATTAGCCCCTATAATTTAATAAAAATTTGTACCATTTTACATTTTGAAATAGAAATATTTAAATTTTTTCGTCCCAAATATTTCAGGATAGGTCCGTCTCGTCCTATAAAAGATCAAGACGGAAATATATCGGGTTAGAATAGGGGAAGGGTCATGATGAGATTAGTCTCGGTCTGACTCTAAGAACTTCCGTCCTATCCTAAACATTTTTTTAAAAAAATAAAAATATTTTTTATTTTATTTATATTTTTTGTAAAAAATAGAAATAGAAAATGGTATTAATTATATCATATTATTTATTTTATTTATTATATGATTTTATTTTTCTCTTCCTCATATGTATTTATTTCTTTACAGATGAAGCAGTAACTTCAGTTGATGAAGTGAAAAAATTGAAAAAATAATAATATCTGTTGTATAATTAATAGTATTTGTTACTTTAAGTTGGTAATCATATTAAGGAGATTTAATTTCTTATATTATTTTTTACATTATGATTATATGTTACTGATAGTCATGTTGTATATAAAATATCTAATAGCCTATTTTTTTTAAAAAAATAAAACTCTAGATGTCCAGTCATGTCCTGAACCTATCCCGATCTCGAATAGGGTGGGATGTGCATGAGACAGGGTTGTTATAGTTCTGACATATCCTGTGAATACCCCTATTTTGAATAACCAAAATCTATTGTTTAAAAATTGAGAAATCAAAAATTTTAGTAACCCTATATAATATAACAAAGTTATGCTAGATCTTCGAATCATAAATTGTAATATTTTCTTCGGTATTTAATATAAGATATACTTAATTAATTTAAATATATTAAAAAATTTACTTAAATTAGTTATTTATAATAATTGTGTATTAATTTTTCTAAAATACCTTTTACTAGCATGTGTATTAGCCCTACCTCTTGATATAAACTCTTTAATATATATGCAATTATATAGGGATATTTTTGAAAAATATGAGACAGAGTGAAATTGAGTTTTATATTTAATACTAAAATTAATCAATTATCTAGTTCTTCTAAATAGGATAAAATATAATAATGTGTGTGTGTGTGTGTGTGTGTGTGTGTGATAGGATACCAAGTGAAATTGAAATTGAGTAGGTTCATGATACCAAGTGTCCAATAATAATAATAAAAAGGAAAAAGTTGTAGTCACCTTAAGAAGAATAACAATATATGGAATGGGAAATAACAAATAGCACCTTAATTGCGTTCATTTCTCGATTAATTGGACAATTTAACATCAATATATCCTTAAAGAAAGTCGTGGATGAATAGTGATCGGCCAATTAGTTTTTTTAAGTGCATCATTTTATCTTTTTTTTGTTATAAGAGAGAATTAGACCCAAAATATTAAAAAAATAACTCAAACTATGAGGAAACAATTCTCCTCTTTAGACACTAATGCCTCCATATTAGAGGCAAAGTCCCAAAAAAGATGACATATAATCTCTTGCTTAGACAAAGCATCAGCAACTTGACTGTGCTTCCTTAGAATATATATAATTTGAACATTCCATTCTCATTTTAAAAACTCCTGAATTTATATCATCAATAGGTTGTACCCATAATTATTGTCCTGAAGATAAATGGACTGAACAATATTTTTCGCATCTGACTCCAAAATAATTTTCTTAATACCCAAATCCTAAGCCAGTGCTATCCTTTTAAAAATTACCCATTGTTTAGCCTCACTAATACTACAAGGCCAATTATATGCGTAAATCCCGCAATCCACATCCCCTCAAAGTCCTGGATTACTCCTCCACAACTTGCCTTTGTTTGTTTCCTTGCTAGAGACCCGTCAACATTTACCTTGAAAAATCCCTTAGTGGGCTTTCCTACTTAAGAATAGCAGTATTACCCATACTCTGTATCATCTGGTCATATTGACGTACAAACCTTAGCCATACATTTTTCAATATTACTAGAGGTTTATGAGGTTTAACGAAATCTGATTCAAACACAAATTTATTCCTCCACTTCCATAACAACCAAATTCCGACACCCCATATCAGCTTCCAATTCTCAAACTCCTCTAAACCCATATTTTTCTTTAAATTCATAGTAAACCAATTTCTCAATTATGCTGAGAAAAAATGATTATGATAATTGGGTTTTATACATTGACTCCAAAGATCTCTAGCATAGTCACAATCTCTCAAAATGTGTAATGTGTCTTTCACACCCTGATTGTAGTGTTGACATATAGCTGATGAAGTTGACCAACTATTTTTGCAAGCATTTTTGGGCAATCATCTATTAAATGTAATCCACATGAATACCCTAATGCGCTTCGCACCTTCCTACTTCTAAATTTCCTTAAATGTTGCATTGTACGTACTGGCAGATGATTTCTCTAGCATATAATACGCACTTTTCACTGTAAATCTTCCATTATTAGTTGCACTCCAAGCAAGTACATTTGGTCCTGCATCTTGCCGTGGTGGTAAGACAATCAATAATTTATTAAAGACCTAACTAGGAACAAGATTGGCCAATCTCATAAAGTCTCAATTTATATCTACTACCAAATCAACTACTTTACTATTATTCTTCTCAATAGTAATCAGTCTCATACATATTTCCTTAATACTCTTCTCATGATACAGCCATTTGTCATTAAAGAAATTAACTTCTTGCCCATAATATGCCATCTCATGCCCCTTTCCACATTAACCCTTTGTTCTGAAATAACCTTCCATAATTCAGAATCATCTTTCCTAACTTCTAGCAAATTCTCCTCATTATTCATCATATATTTATATAGCAGAACATCTACCCATAAACCCTTTACACCATGCACCATATTCCATGCTATCTTTTTCCTACACGCTTTATTAACAACACTAAATCTTTTGAATCCTAGTCCTCCATGGGTTTTAAGTCTGACAATTTGATACCATCCAATAGGATGATAACCATGAATATTATCATATTGTCCCCAAATGTAATTCCTTTTTAATATTTCAACTTCATGACACATTAAAGTAGGCAATCTAGTAACCTACATAGGATATAACGTAATTGTACTTATAACAGATTTAGCTAGAGTAATTCTTCCTGCAACTGTTAATGTTTTAGCTTTCCATGCCCCCAAAGAATTCAGCCTGTCAATAATACAATGAAAAGTATCTGTAGGCTTCCTCCTTCTGGTGAGCGAAACCCCAGATACTTCCCAATATCACTAGAAATAGCAATACCAACCCTCCCAATGATCCTAAATTTAATACCATTTGTAACTTTTAACAAGAAGAAAATAGAAGATTTATCTATGCTAACTCTTTCTCCCGATGCTCCACAAAACATCTTTAGACAATCAATCATACATTTCACTTGATCCTCTGTAGCAACTCCATACAGTAGTAAATTATCAGTAAACATAAGATGAGATATCTTTGGACCTCTATTTCCAATATGAATAGGTTTCCAATCTCCAGAGTTGACTGTATCAAATATAATATGAGATAATCTGTCCATGCACAAAATAAATAAAAGGGAGTGAAATGGGATCTCCTTGTCGAAGACCCCTTTTAGGAGAGAAATACTCAATTTGAAAACCATTCCAAAGAACATTATATGTAACTGATGAAACACAACTCATAATAAAATTATTTTCAAACCCAATATCTTGAAGCACTTGACACAAGAAATCCCAACGTATCTTGTCATATGCTTTCTCCAAGTCAATCTTCCAAGCCATCAGCCCCATCTTGCCTTTTGATTTCTTCACAATATGCATGATCTCTTGTCCAACAATGATATTATCTTGGATATACCTCCCTTTAATAAAGCTTGATTGGACTGGAGAAATAACCTCATCCATAACACCTAGCAATCTATTAACAATCACCTTAGAGATAACTTTATAATGCACAGTACAAAGGGAAATAGGCCTAAAATGACTCACTAATTGAGGACTTTCCTTCTTAGGAATTAAGGTAATCAAAGTCCTATTAGTCTCTGCATCTACCATTTCTCTTATAAATGCTTCTTCAACAAATCTGCACATTGAGTTGCCCACTATATCCCAGTTTGCTTGGTAAAAAATAGGAGAGAATTCATCCGCACCTGGAGCCTTATATGGTCCCATCGATATGAATACTTGTTTAACCTCATCCTTCGAAGGAGCAGAGTACATACTTTTAAACACTTCATGTTTTGTTCTAGGAAAACTTGTCAAAGTGTTTATAATACAAGACCCATCTCTATCCTCATCATAAAGAGACCTAAAATAATCAGAAATCATACTTTTCAACTCCTTCTCATCATCCACCTACTTACCCATATCATCTCTTAAAGAGGTAATTCTATTTCTTCTTCTACGCATTTTTGTCTTCAAAGGGTAGTAACGAGTGTTCCGATCCCCTTTAGTAATCAATTCTATACAAGCTTTTTTAAAACCATTTCACTTCCTCTAATTTCAAAATTTTATCAAAATTGGCTTGCAATTATTTCTCGAAGTTAGACAAAAAAAATTGAATGCCCATAAGCCTTTGACCTTTGTATGCCATTTAATCGTGCAAGAATTTCTTTTTTCCTCTTCTCAATCATTCCAAATACATTCTTATTCCAGTCAATCACTAAAGATATGAAATTTTCCAAAGTAGTACTTAATTCCTAACTTGAATCCCAATTTTCATCAAGAAAGACTATAAAATTATCATGTTGTAACCACATGGCTTCAAACCGAAAAGGTCTACTCCCTCTATCACCACTATCCTTCATAAATTGAAGCATGATTAGATTATGATCAGAGAATTGAGTTCTATATAGAACCTTTAACAAACAATCAAGCAAGATGTGAAATTTTCCAAAATAGTGCTTAATTCCTGACTTGAATCCCAATTTTCATCAAGAAAGACTCTAAAATTATCATGCTGTAACCACATGGCTTTAACCAAAAAGGTCTACTCCCTTTATCACCACTATCCTTCATAAATTGAAGTATGATTGGATTATGATCAGAGAATTGAGTTCTAGGTAGAACCTTTAACAAACAATCAGGCAACTCAGTTAAGAATTCTATATTAACCAGTGCCCTATCCAATCTTTTATACAAACATGTATACTCAACATTTTGAGGTCCCTTCCATGTAAATCTTGGGCCTTGGAAATTTAAATCAGAAAGCTCACACTCACTAACCTATCGTTGAAACCATTTAATTCTATTGTAAGGGCAAGATGCTCTAGCTACCCTCTCCTTACAGCTCAAAATATCATTAAAGTCCAAGAACCACCCATGGAATTTTTATCCTTTGAGAAAAAAAATTAATTTACCCCATAATTCTTCACAAAAATTTGAGCAAGGGATCATATAAATAGTAGTTAATATGAATTTGTTGAAGTCAAGAAATTCCCATTGAAGATAGAAAAATTGTTTATTTTCTTCTAAAACTTGCAAATTAATGACATTACTTTTACAGATAATAGCTAAACCCTTAGATCTCCCTACATTAGGAATAATTTTAATTTCATCAAAACTCAAATTTTTTAACAGGCTTAGTCGTGTTTCTTGCTCACACCTAGTTTTAGCCAATATAATTATGTTAGGATTTGGGCCTTTACAAACCGCCCTAACATTTCTGAAGAATTCAGATCCATAAGCTCCTTTGATATTCTAATATAAAATTTTATCCATTAAACACATATAAATAGCATTATTAGCCTAAAGGAAACTAACATGTTCAGCCCATTGCGTTTCTGAGACCATGGATTTAGAGCCCATTTCATCTTCCACCTGTAAATTTATATTTGGGTTAATTAAATCAGGCCCAAATATAGGATCTCCTATGTCCAATCCCACATGTCTAGCACTAATATCATCCTCCAACAATATACTTCCCCTCTCATTTGCGTCAGCATCCATGACCATTAATGCTTGATGTCCATTGTTTCCTACTCCATCAAATCTCTCCTGACACCTCTCATAGACTTCATCATTATCCTTTTCCCAAGTCCACCTACTTCCCCCTCCCTTTGAAATTCTCTTGTCATTTTCTCTCTCTTCCTCCGACTTTCCCCCCTTCCAAATTTGTCACGGGACATTCACGTCTTTATCCACAGTAGCCGCATTTTGTTGATTCACGGCATCCCCATAGCATTCAATCACAGCCAACTCCCCTACCGAATTCCTCTCAATTGCACTGCGTCCAAAGTTTCCCGTTTGCACAGTAGCTGGTACTTCACAACCTCCCCCGACTTTAGAAAACTTCTGCCTGAGCTGAGTACTGTTCCTCTCCCATCCTCTCCTTCGTTCTGGACACCATTCTCCCTCTCCTCCACATGAGCAAGAACTCCAAACCGCGAGCCCCGTGCCTCCTGTTTGTGCATCCCATTCCTTGCATTCTTCATTGGCGTCTGGTCTTTTGAACCACACACCATTGCTCCTGTTCAACATTATTTTCTTGTGTTGACACTCCTCCTTGATCAACATTCTAAGGCCCCTCATTTTCTGTTGCATCATGCCTTTCAGAACACTGTGGTTTAGTTGGACAGCTCTCAGCTTTATGCCCATATACACCACATGCTGTACATAGCATATGTAAACCTTCATATTCAAAGGTAATATTCCTCACCATCCAACGAGAATCATATCTACTTTAATGGTCTGTCCAATTCTATTACCAATGAAGGTGAGTGCTTCCTCATCATAGTACTCCAATGACACTTTTGGCATCCTCACTGAAACTGCAACCTTATCAATATTAGCTTTCTCTGGCTTAAATCTAGATTTCCATAGTCTTACAGTAAGATAACGATCATAAATCATCTATAATCTCCCCGTTAATGCGCTAAAATAATCCTCTATGTTGGAAACCTTAACCACAAAGAAACCCTACCCAATGTTTATAAGGCTAATGACCCCTCTCTTGGCCCATAGAGTTTGCAGACGAGCATTTAGAGCCTTATACCCAATACTCTTATCTAACAATTTCACAGTCACTGCATTCCTCCACGCCTTATATAATCTCCTCTTCATCTTTCCGGAGAAGGAAAAGGTCGGGAAATTTCTTGTTATGTCTTCAATCTTGACAAGTGGTTCCTCTTCCTCCATTCCCATTGTGTTACTAGTACCATCTGACATATAATCATCTGAGAGTAGTTCTTCATTCTGATCAGCAACATCTTCTTGATTCTCCTTTTCTCCACCAATCCCTTTCAGCTTATCAGCAAATGAAGCCTTCCCCTAGTTCCCGCATTCTCTAATGTTTCTTAACTCAGGCCATTCTCCCTGTAGTAAATTTTCATCATGTTTTGTCCCACTATTCTTAATATTTTTGTAACTCCTCATCAGAATGTCATCTTCCTCCTTAGTTGGAGGCACAAAAGAATAAGAGCCAGAGAGAACTTTCGCCATTGTGCATCATTTCCAGCCACTTTGTCATTGGGTCTCATGTTCTGTTTACCTCATCAACTCGGTCATTCTCTCATTGGTTCGGTTTTTCCTTCTCTGAAATAAACTCCATGCATTAATTCCCCACCCCCCCCTTCCTAGGCATTGCTTTAGTTTTGAAATTTCGAATTTCGTTTCAATGCAACTCCCTATAGAAGTCAATGGCCACTAATTATTCCTCATGTTATATTTTAATTTTAATATATTTTTATAATCAATATAAGAAAATTATATTCTTATAAATCTGTAGGAATATTCTTTTGGGATATAGAGTTTTCTCATAATTATGGCACAATATGTAATCTCCTCTTTCACCTAATTACCCCACTTAATTAATATTTTTATGCCCTTATACTTTATCTTCATATTATATTTTTATTGCTTATTTTTAATTTATAATTTTTAAATTTAAATTTGAATCCACTTGTCAGTAGTAAAATTTGTTTTTTTTTTGAAGTTTTGACTATGGACAAAAAATTCTAATAAATTGGTTGGGTTACTTTATAACCTCTTTAATATGTTGAATTTATATTTTGAAATGCCTAGAAGTTCAACTAAAATTCCACTGGGAATTTTGTAATTAGTTTTTTTCGAAATGCCATCATACCAATTTTTTTAATACCCTTAATTCTGCTATTGTTTATTATCATTTTTTGTTAGTATTTCTATTTTATACTAACATATTAACATATATTTTTTTACGTCATAATTTTTTTTGGAGTTATGTGTTTAGGTTTCTTATTAATATTTTTGGGGGTGGGGGAATCAGAAGATATCTATATGTTTTTATTAATATATGACAAATATTTTTGGAATGGAAAAAAAATCTGATACATAGTGTTTTGATTGGAGAATTTTAAATGTTGGTATTAGTTAGAAATAAAGTGCCACCTCATATTAATAGACATTTCTTTGTCAAATAGTTTTTTTGTGAGGCTGGGTTTAGATTTTTTAGTAATAATATTGGGTGCGTGTAGAGATGAAAGTTTTAGGGTTTTTATTAATAATATTGGGTGTGTGTGGGGATGAACTTTTCTTGAAATGAGAGGGGAAGGTATTCATTTTTTTTTTAAAGTTATATAAAATTCAATCATTTAGCTAGTCAAGTAATTTTATATTTAAAGAATTTATAATATTAGTAGCAATGTTATTCACAATATTTATGTCTGGATAATTTAAATACACTGCTCTACCCTAATGTCTTGTTATGATATAATTACCTGAGAGGTTACTTGTCTTCCATGATAAAAAAAGGAAACAATATAAAGGAATAGAAGAAAAAGATGATGCCCTTATGAAATTTCTTCAGAGGTTACTAATCTATCATCAGAGGAAACATTGCTGAGCAACAAAATTCAGGAAAATGGGAAAACAAGACTGAGCTCATCATCATCAAGCACAGAACAAAAGAAGATTATACTCGTCAAGAAAACAGCTAAACTAAAGAATCAACTTAAGTACCCAGAAAAGTTCCCCTTAACTATTATACAATTTAGATCTTGCATCCATTTATATTCTGATTCAGATAACGAATACAAATTAATTTAAGGAGAACAAGATAAAATAGTTATCAAATCATACTGCTGTAGGTGTTTCCTTTGCCTGTTCAGGGCCTTTATCACCATCACTTCCTTGGCCTCCTTTATATCCATTCTGCAAAAACTTGTGTTCTGAGGGCAAATTTTTTCTAGCTTTTCGGCCTCTTTCGACCTTCCACTGTTCCCATACACGTGTTTTCGGTGGCGGCGATGTTTCAGCAATTGGTGCAATTAATCCCGGCTTGCCATCATCAATAACCCCATCGATTAATCCGTATTCCTTGGCTTCCCAAGCATTCATAAAATTATCACGGTCGGTGTCGACTTCAACCTGTAGATTAAAAGAGTGAATATATGTGATATTGAACAAAATTACTCTGATAAGATGAGGAGGTTGATAACTAACCTGCTCTAGTGATTTCCCACTCACTCTTGATAGGATTTTGTTTATCTTAATCTTGTGGTATGACATTTCTCTTATACGAATACTCATTTCTGTAGCCTGTAATTGCATTTACCATTAAATGGAATACAAGGGAACGTTTTAAAAAGAGAATTCAAGGTAAAATACTTCTATTAAGGAAGAAAGTAACTATGCAAGCCCGGTTTTGCCATATCAGTATACCAGAATATCATCATTAGCTGAAGGTTTTCACAAGTCCAATTACATCAAATTTGTGCCACATCCAACGCCATATATACCAATAAGTAAGGCATGTGAATCTAGGATTTCATTGTTCAAGATAAAGATGTCTCCCTTTCAACAGTTCACTAAAAAAGTAAATCTAATCCAGATAGAGGGTCATGACATGTACAAAATACTTCAAGAGGCTTAATTTGAAATATGACAAGTTTTTGTAGCTATCATTATAGGCTGAACATAATTCAAGGTATATTGTTTTTAATTGATATGTTGTAGCTGACCTTGGCTAGAGAACTTACTAATCCTTTAAAGACAATTACGACCAAGAAAGTCAACATACATTTTTCCTCCTAAAAACTTGATGGTTTCGATTTATTTAATGATTATTTAGCAATCAGCCAGAGACACTCGTCTACATTCAATCACTACTATCCTTAAGCTTTCATAGTTATTTGCAGCAACACCATTCATTATAGCATAACATTCTCATATTGACAGAACTCGGTTCCTGCCATGATTTGCCAAATGAATGCGAGCTAATAAGATTTCTTTTTCTTTCTTTCTTTCTAGTTTTTTGTAGGTTTGTCATTTTTAAAATTTTCATAGATGATAACATATAACGTTTCTGCCCATACTCCAATTAAAAAGCACAAATTTTAAAGGAAGTAAATGATTCTCACATGAGATCTGAGACTCTTACCAAAACATGTTGCTATTTCTATTATTTTCTTTTTAATTTTATTTTTGGAAGCTGATGGGTAAAATGTAATCAAACACATTATTTATATTAGATTCTTTTTTTAAAAAATGTTTTGCAGGTTTTCAAATTGTAATTATAAATTAGGTTTACACATTGTTTAGTCATTATATTTTATCTTCATTTTGGTTTTAGTCCTTATAATTTCAAACCATGGTTTTGATCCCGCAAGAAACGTTAGTTCCTATATTTTAATGAAAATTTTGACTATTTTGCCCCTTAAGGGACAAAAACCTATGGTTTAAAACTATATGGACTAGAACTAAACTGAGGGCAAACTATAAGGACTAAATATTATATTAACCCTTATAAATTTTATATGTTGGTTGGCAAAACTAAAAACCAAGCTCTCTTGGAAGCTTCTCCCAGAAATACTTTTTGTTCCTAAAGCTGAATATCGTCTACCAATAAATCTTCTGTGTTTCATGTTCAAGGTAACATTATATATATATATATATATATATATATATATATATATTACAGGTTGAATGGGATTTTACTTCTTTGATATTTGATTACGTGTATATTATTTTGGGGACAAAACATGTGTATCTGTATATAATCCAATGTTTCTACTATCACTGGTCTGGAAATACAACAAATGTTTCTCTGGCATTTGATTTCCTTTTTCATGAGATTTTGATTTTAAATCTGACCAGATTCTTTTTCAGCCATGTTTTTCATTTTTCAGTGAAAATTAATCGAAAAAATCCAGTCAAAGTGATCTTACTTTTCCCCCAGCAGTTCCAAGAGGCTGATGGATCATTACTCTTCCATTCGGCATGCAAAACCTCTTCCCTTTTGTACCAGAAGCAAGGATAAATGCACCCATGGATGCAGCAAGCCCAAGGCAAATGGTTGAAACATCTGCCTTACATAACTTCATAGCATCATAAATTCCCATTCCTGCATGTAGTGATAAATGAGGTCAGAGGAATTATACCAGCAGAAGACCTACATATATTTCAGAATCATCAGATGGAATAAACCTACATACATTATATAGTTGAAATGGCCACATAAATCTTTTTTCTAGGGCGATGGATACTCAAGAGCAATGAGAACCCTCCTTAAAAAGCTAGTTATTGAGGTGGGATTGGGAGAACCAAACCACTTAAGAATAATATAGGGTACCATATTACTCAATGTGGGACTTAAACATCTCATACCATTTTAGTCTCCACCAATTGCCCCCCTCGGAGAGTTAACATCTTAGCTGCTACGTTCTACAAAATTTCAATCAACCAGTCAAAACCCTCATAAATAGCCATTTTTAGAACTATTGACCACCAACTCCTATACCAATTTATGGGCACTTGAGTTGGACAAGGAACTCTCCCTAAAGGCTAGCTATGGAAGTGAGAGAACCAACCCATATTACTCCGTACGAAAATTAGGCATCCCGTACTACCTTAGTCTCAACCATAGAGTTTGTTTAAGTTGACCATGACTTGTAGACCAACCTCATCAATCATCATGACTCATGTTCAGACTGTTAGCCTACACTGTATTTAGATATAGCAGATTTTATATTCATTTACAGAAGGAGATCATAAAGGTTATTAGCTAAAATTCTACAATACCACCCACAATTTGACAAGGTAAGATATGCTTTCTAATTACAGAGTAATTGAAATAAAATGGTTTCCCTTTAAAACATGAGCAGTGTGCCCTTCTAGAATTGAGAAAATGACTCATAAATCACCGTGATTGAACCCTGCTTATGTTTCTGAAGACCGCTATAAGCTTGAGAGTTATGCTAGGTTCATCCCACTATCAACTAATGCTTGGTTATCATATTCTCGATCTGAACTATAGAATTATTAAATTCTTCAAGACGTTGCACTCATCTAAATCTTAAATGATTCCTTCACAAAAAGGATCAGTTAGCAGTCTCATACTTAATCTACGATAGCATTTTGGGCCTGTAACTTCATTAAGAGACCAACCTTGTCCTCTCTCATCAAACTCTTAACATGCCATTCCTAGGCTACCGAAAATCTGTTGAACAATATCTAGCTAACTCTAGCAAACATAAAAAAAGAAAATAAATTAACGTCATCATTTCAGTATAAACTTAGTTCCTACCTTATTTTTTTCATCCATTTCTTCTTTGCCAAAAGAACTTAATCCATGATATAATGAGCTACGTATTCCCTCAAATATGATTTAGCATTTCTGACAAATTAGCCAACAAGCTTGATTTATGTAAATTTCTTTCAGTAGACTACGGATGAAGCGTCCTTGCACACAATTTTCACAAGCAACAAACCACCAACATTCTGGCATGAACGACTCAAGTTTGGTACAAACAAATCTAGAATTTGCAAGCAACCAAATTGAAACTTGACTTCAAGTCAAGTGCATATTCGGCTCATGAAAAAGTCTCTTGATCTAACAAATGGTGGCTCTAACGTTCAAAATCTATTACATGAAAATATTGATTTTGACTCTATAAACTGCAGAAATGCAGGGATAAGAATATAAACAGAAGCAAAGGTCCAAGAGAGCTGAACAAGATTATAAAACTTAGTTGACATACCAGCAGTAACAGAGCCCCCGGGTGAATTTATAAATAAATTAATGTCTTTCGTGGGATCTTCAGCATCCAGAAACAACAGTTGGCTAATTACAAAATCTGCCGTCATGTCATCCACCTGCTCAAATGAATAACCAAACACTATATGATAGTTCCTTTTATATGCTTGGTCTCTAACATTTGTTTCCTCTTATTCTAGGTGAAGGGAAGAAAGGGCTTGGCTAGTGAAACTCTCTAAATATAATTATAATATACCAAAACAACACACAAAGTATCAGAACCATGACAGCAAAATAGAGTTGTGGATAACACAATTTCTCTCCTATAAAGGGATAAATCACCAATCAATAAACTGCAAAGCACCAAAACTTGAAAAAAAAAGTATATTGTCGAGTTTCAGTATCAGTATCATGACGTATCAATGCTTCTTGGTAAACAGAAACACACACACACACACACACATATATATATAAAGAAAGGGACAGAAACAAATTAGAAACGCAACCTGAGAACCCAAAAAGACGATTCGTTGACGGAGAATCATGTTAGTAGTGTCGAGCTCTTCGAATCTTGGAAGCCATGGAACTGCAGTTGCAGAGTAATTTTGGCAAAGGTCAACATCCCAATTGCTCGACAAGGTGGTGTGTCTGGGGGTGGTGGAGCCATTAAAGGCGTTAGCTACAGAAATGAATTTTCTTCTTCCCTTGCTAATGCGACCAGTAGCCATGGAATCAGTGGCCCTAATGGCAGTAAAAGGACGAATTTGTGAGTGTAATAGACCACGGTTGAAGAACACAGGCCTTGACGTTGAGGTCGCATACGTTACAGACACTTCCATCTTCTATGTGCTGTTGGTTCGAAGGTCTCTGATTCAGTGGGGTTGTTTGACAATGTTCTCGCCCTTTCTCTGATCTTTTTAGGTTGCGTCGACGACGACGATGATATCGTTAGGCTCGGCTCCGCTCGGCTCGGTCTGGTCGTAAATAGGACTATAGGAAACGACGTCGCTTCAATGTTAAAATTATTTATTTAGTGCATTTTTATTTTTAACAATGTGTAAACCAACATAAATCAAAGCTGCATGCTTATCCGCAATTTTTTTTTTAAATTAACATTGTCTCATAAGTACTTCTTTTTCTTTTTTTAATGTAAGATATAATAATTTTTTTAAAAATATAAATGAAGTTAAATAAATAATTTAATTATAATATATATTAAATAATATTATATTATATATCAGTTTATAAATAAAATAAATTAATTAAAATAAGTAAATATAAATATTTTAAAATAATTTTTTTAATTTTTTTAAATTAATCAGGTCTTATATTAAAAATTAAAGATAATATTAAAAGGGAGTAAAATTTTAAAATGTTAAATGTTAACAATTTTTAACAATTAAAAGGTAATATTATTTTTTTAAATACTTTTAAAGCGTTATTAATTTAAGAAAAAAATTACATTTTTACAGTCCTACGGCCAAATTTCCTAGACAGCTATCATATGATAAGTTTGTTTTTGTTTTGAACAAATAGAACAAGGGACGCAGAGATTGGCTAACTAAACGAAGCATACAAATGAAATCTCCTAAGAGGATAGCTCTATGAAAGGAATATTTGTGATATCAATTTCAATATCCATTTCATGACAGTGACAAATTAGAAAACGACACAGCGGTTAATTTCTATAAACTTGAAAGCGAACATAACAATTCAATCACACGTCAAAAAGTTGCGAATTTGTGTGATACAATTGAGGATAAGTTGTTTAAGGTACATAAAGAAAAAAGGAAAAATAATAAAATTTTCCAAAAGGGAATGAAAAGTTAATTTTGATATTAAGAAATTATCACTAATTTTTAATGTACAAAATAAAAAGTTATTATTATTAAAAAACTGTTCAACATTGAAACATAATTTTTTTACTAAATATATTTTTATTAGAGATAATTTTAATTAAGATACTGTCAAATATTAAATATAGACATGAAAAAGGTTATGAAAAGGATCAAAAGGAGTTAATTAGTGCCATGAAAAGGCAACGACGTCGTTTCTTGTAGAGGTACCAGCTCCTTTAGAAGCCTTTTTTTGTTTATTGGCCAAACTCTATCAAAGGCTTCCGAATCGGTAGCATGACATTGTATCCCTCTCCGAGACTACTCACAAACACTTTGATAAAACCCAATACGTAGAACTGGAAGAAACCATATTCAATTATACCATACTGAGTCTCTATTTCAATCATATATATGCGGCTGCCTTCGATCCCATATTCTCCTGGAAAGCGGAGCACGATTATTCGCAGAAGGCACATCAATTGTTCGATCAATGCCTCTTAGAGGCCTTAGAGAATATAACCAATTGCTCTTCTATTACTTTCGCAATGACCAAACCAAGGATGGTCTCCATTTGTTTTTGCAACTTTGTCGTTCTGGTTTACCCATTGAAGGGCCTATCTTGTCCAAAGTTTTGAAAGTTTGTGCAAGTTCTTTTGATAGCCTGGTGGGTAGGCAAGTGTCAATGTATAAAGTCTGGATTTTTGCAGGATGTTAGTGTAGGAACTGCTCTTGTTGATATGTATATATGAAACATGTGTGTGTAAGAGGTGGGAGAAGGGTGTTTGACGAGATGGAGGAGAGAAATGTGTTATCATGGACTTCATTTCTTTCAGGTTATTCATGGAATGGATATA
Organism: Leucaena leucocephala; assembly: GCA_037074615.1. Taxonomy (NCBI): domain Eukaryota; kingdom Viridiplantae; phylum Streptophyta; class Magnoliopsida; order Fabales; family Fabaceae; genus Leucaena; species Leucaena leucocephala. Next base: position 4,377,344 of record CM073561.1, on the reverse strand, counting down.
ATGATCATGCATTGGAACTATTCTGCTAGATGAGAGTTGAGGGATATATGCCTAGCCATTATACTGTTTCTACCATTATTGGAGCTCTGGCCAACCACAATGCAGTGGAGGTAGGAATTCAAATCCATGCCATGGTTGTAAAACATGGTTTTGAGAATATAAACCTGTATGCAATTCTCTAATTGATATGTATTTAAAGTCAGGCACGTTAAGAGATGCTGGAGCTATTTTTTAAGTATGGAGAGCAAGGATTCTGTTTCTTGGAATAGTATGATTTCAGGACAAGTGACAATTGGACATGATTTGCAAGCTTTGGAAATGTTCCATCACATGCAATTTGCAGGGGTTAAGCCTACTCAAATGACATTTGTTAGCATTATCAAGTCATGTGCCAATCTTAAAGAATTGAACTTCGTAAGACTGGTACATTGTAGGACTTTGAAGAGTGGGTATTCAAATGACCAAGGTATCCTGACTGCACTGATGAATGCATACTTCAAATGCAAGGAAATGGATTATGCTTCTGATCTTTTGTCCTTGGTGAGTGGGGGTCAGAATGTGGTGTCGTGGACTGATCAATGGATACTTGCAGTATGGCAACACTGAGCATGCTGTGAATTTGTTTTCCCAAATGAGGAGGGATGGTGTCAAACCAAATTATTTCACATACTCTGCCATGCTTAAAGTACAAAATGCTGTTTCCATTTGCCAAATACATTCGGAGGTTATCAAAATTAACTACGAGAAATCATCTTCAGTTGGAACTGCACTTTTAGAAGCTTATGTTAAGAGAGGAAATATTTGTGATGCTTTTAAAGTTTTTGAGGTTATTGAAGCAAAGGACATGATAGCCTGTTCAGCAATGACAGACGGATATGAACAAACAGGTGAAACTGAAGAAGCAGCTAAACTCTTCCTCCGGTTGTCAAGGGAGGGAATTAAACCAAATGAGTTTACCTTTTCTAGCGTCATCAATGCTTGAGCTTCTTCAACAGCATCAGTTGAACAGGGAAAGCAATTCCATGCATGTGCAATTAAAATGAGACTAAATTATGCTTTGTGCGTAAGTAGTGCCCTTGTTACTATGTATTAAAAGAGAGGAAATATTGAAAGCGCACATGAAGTTTTCAAGAGGCAGGGGGAGAGGGACTTGATTTCATGGAACTCAATGATCTCTGTATATGCACAACACGGTCATGCAAAGAAAGCTTTAGAGGTATTTGAGAAGATGCAAAATCAAAACATGGAAGTGGATGCTATAAAATTCATTGGTGTCATTTCTGCATGTACGCATGCTGGCTTGGTGGATGAAGGTCAACGTTATTTTAATATAATGGTCGATGATCATCACATTGATCTATACAGCCGGGCAGGGTTGTTGGACAAAGCCATGGATATTATAAATGCGATGCCATTTCCCCCTTGCACAACTGCGTGGCGCACTCTCTTGGCAGCTTGTCGAGTACATCAAAATATGGTGCTCGGAAAACTTGCATCAGAAAAGCTCATCTTACTTCAACCACAACACTCAGCTGCATATGTTATGCTATTCAATATGTATGCTGTAGCAGGAAAGTGGCAAGAGAGAGCCAATGTGAGAACGCTAATGGAGAAGAAAAGAGTGAAAAAGGAAGCAGGGTATAGCCGGATTGAGGTAAAAAATAGGACATACTCATTCCTGGCTGGTGATTCGTCACATCCTCTGTCAGACCAAATTTACTCAAAACTTGCTGATTTAAATATCCAGTTGAAGGATGCAGGTTATCTACAATGCAAACTACGTGTTTCATGATGTTGAGGATGAACACAAAGAAGCCATTCTTTCTCAACAAAGTGAAAGGTTGGCCATTGCCTTTGGGTTAATAGCTACGGTTCCCAAAGTTCTCATTCAAATTGTGAAAAATCTTAGAGTCTATGGAGATTGTCATAATTTTATTAAGTTAATATCACTTGTTGAACAAAGATACATTGTTTTTAGGGATTCAAACCGATTTCACCACTTCAAAGGTGGTTTATGTTCATGTGGAGACTATTTGTAATGTTTGGAATTGGGCTTATCTATTTTGAAGATCTTTCAATGAAAGATATTTGTTTCTCAGAGGACATATAAAATCTCTTTAGATTTCAGAATTCATATGGGAACTTCTTTGCAAAGATGACAAGAAATGAGATCCCTAGGATATCATGATGAGATCAAGGCTATTTATGCATTTCTTTTTCCTGTGGATTATGGCTGAGAATGATCCATTTTTTTACCCATTCTGAGAAAGGGCATCACGGTGCTTTCTTCAACTTGAGAAAGATGAAGTGCCAGTTGAAACACAAAGAAATATATGATTTTATATAATCAATCAATATATCTATAAGAGTTGTAAGAAGCCACTATTCATAAGTTGTGACCAGTTCATCTTATCTTGAACTTTGTGCAAATGCAAGAGGTCCACTCTAGTGTTTTCAAAAGGAAAATTATATTTAAGTGCCATGCAAGCAAAGAATCTAATTATAAAAAAGTTTTTAGAAATTATCAAATGACTGTGAAATTTCACAGGATTTAAGATTAATTTTTTTAAATTGTGAAATGATAAAACTACTATTAGAAAAAAGATTTCAGTTGTTATTTTTTTGCTCCTAGTTATTATTTTTTTTCTGAGAATTATCATTCATATTGTTTGAGTTATTACTCTGTTTTCTTTTTGTATGATTTGTTATCCTTTCCTCATGGAATTGACATTTCTATTGCTTGAATTAATTTTCCCAAGAGCATTTCTGTCATTTCACAGTCCGTCAGGCCCCATCCTCTTGAAATACCCAAAAGAAAAACTATTAAGAATATGAATGATCTATATTTATATATTTATGTATTTGCGCAAAGTAGTGCCAAAAATATACTATCTCTAAACCTATTTATAATAAATAAATGAGTCAATGATTTTTTGTTGGGCATATATTCATTTTTTATCCTATTTAAATCTTCAATAGTTTCTTCTTCATCATGCACACAATAATATTACCTCTAATATTTAACACAAGAGATAAATAATTAATTTAGATAAATTTAAAAAATTAATTATTTATAATAAATATAGTTTTATTTTTTTAAAATGTCACCTTTCATTATAATTACTTTTGAATAAAAAGTTATTAATATATGTAATCAATAGTAATATTTTAAAGAAAAAATTATAAATTTAAAGAATAAATTGAATTAAAAACTTCTATTTAAAACTAAATCTAACACACTAATTAGCTCTTATATTAAAAAGTAAAAGGAGTAAAATATTTGAACCTTGAATACAATAATTCAATTATCGATGTCTTGGTCCTAGAAAAAAAAAATCCAACCATACCATTTTTATGTGTCTCCTCACTATGGATAAAATCACTGAGGTCTAAAGTGTACTGGATACACAATTACAAGATTCATTTGTTAATGATGTCAATGCATTAGATGGAGAAACTTCTATTCATTATAATGATAAAAATCCACCATTCCACCTCACATAAGTTCCTTTTCATTGATATTGTGAAGCTAATATAATCCTCAAAATTATTTTTTCTTCTTTGCCAATTTTTTCAGTTTTACATCCAAAGACATTGAATCCTGGACATATATATACCCCACCTCACTCTCACCACCTCATCTCACACTTGGTGGCTTTAAACCTCAAGATTATTCAGTCACTTTTGTACTCAAACGACAATATACTACCTTTATTATTTAATATAAGAGTTATTTAATTTTTTTGAGTAGATTAAGGAAACTAAATAAATAAGTTAATTATAATAAAATTTAATCTTTTAAGACGAATTCACATTATATACTCTTTAATCTATTTAAATTAGTCAAACTAAATCTTATATTAATTATAATTAATTAATTTATTTAGCTTTCTTACTCTATTAAAAAAATTTAATTAATTCTTATATTAAAGAACAAAAAACATAGTTTACAGTTGAACTCTATTCTCCCTTTGACTTCATTCATTCAGACTTGATAAAATATCAGTATGAATTTGTGCTCAGCAATGAGCCAATTACTGTCCCTTTCAGGTGCATGAATGTGAAAATTTCAAAATTTATCGAATTATATGCTACAATTTTGATGTCTTAATGGCAAAAGGGCATTGCAGTCTATCAAAATCGGACATTAGTACTAGAAATTATAGTCAAATATTAAAATTTTTATATATTTTAATAAGATCATAATATTTTAATCATGAAAAGTCTAACCCCAGTTTGATCTTGGTTAGATTCCTAGTCTTTGAATCACTATCTCAATTCAATAAATAACTCATCTGATCTTCATAACCTTGAATTATAAACTTGAAACCATCACAAAATCCGCTAGAAAACGTTGCTTTCTTGGCCGTGGGATCTTCTAGCATGGTTCCGGCAATGACTCTTTCAAGGTTTGATTCTACGTCACTCTCACTTTTGTGATTACCAAGGATCCATATTGGATATATCGATTGTACGTGCTTAGATGAATATATATATATGTGTGTGTGTGTGTAAGATAATACCTATGTGCTAAATCGACACCCTATGAAGATATTTAAAATTTTAATGCATCTTTTTATCTCCAATTAATTTTATATTTTTTTATATTTATTCTTTTTCGTATATTTTTTCTACTCATTCACTTTCTTACTCCCCTCTCTATAAATAAGGGTATTTTTAAAAATAATTTACTCATTCAATCTTTAATATATATAAAATATTTAATTAATTAAATTAAATTAAAAAAATTAATTAAATTAGCTAATATGTATAAATTACTCTAATTACCTTTCTTAATTCCCTCCCTCCTATATTTATTTAATTATTATTAAGGGAATATTAATAGGGATAATTTTAAAAAGATTTGATAAATATAGAAAATAAATTTTATATTTATGATCAAGATTATTAACTCTTTAATTATATTTTATATTAAATTATATTTTTTTACATTTACCTTTTGATAATCAATTATAAAAAGAATCGAAGGGAGTATAATAGCATATTCTGAATCTCTCGGTGCCAAATTATCAGTCACTCTTGATAAAATAATGTTAACTTGAAATGACACTAGGCTTAAAATTATAATAAAAAAAATAATAAATTGATGACCAAGTGGATCTAGTTTTCATCTCCATGTGTGTATGTATGTAAATTCTTAATTAGATGTAGACATTTTCTCCAAATCTGACGTAATTATGATGTCATTAATAGATTTCAGCCCCTTGTTTACAGTGTGTGTGTGTGTGTGTGTGTATCTGTGAAACGCCCATACATACAAAAGTATCACGAACATGGACAGCAAAAGAGGCAACCAATCTTATGAAGCATTTCCAATGAATGGTGGAGATGGCCAATATAGCTATGCTCAAAATTCCAACCATCAGGTTCTTCATTCTTAACACTTTTGTTCTTTTTTTTTTTTGTTTGGTTTTCAATAAGTTCTTCTATTTCTTTATTCTCTTTATTAAGGTCATGTTTCATTTCAAAATGTTGCATCATGTTCAGACTAAATTTTCTTCCCAACAATATCATCACAACAAAAACTCAAATATATCATAGAAATTTAAAAAAAAAACAGAAATTACAATATATAATTGATTTCGGAACAGATTTCGTGATGGGCTTTTTCGTCACAAACAAGGGTGTTGCAAAATTTTTGTGATGGGTTTTATGATAAATTCACAAAATTAAATTCCCATCATAAATAAGGGTGTTGCAAAATTTTTAGGGAAAATCCCCATTAAATACCAGATAAATTCTGAAATTCTAAAAAGTTTATACGAATTATAAAATGATAGATTGATAATAGATATTAATTTGAGATTTCAATATGTGTGAAAAAGATAGAAATATCCCTGAGTTATGGGCATTAATTACAGTATTAACGAAATTGATAATATGTGTAATAATTTTAACTACTTTGATAATGAGATTGACTACTCCCTTTAACAAGTTAATAGTTCAAATAATTGAATTAAGTTATGGGGCATTAATTACTTTAGTAATAAAATTGATAATATATGTAATTATTTTAATCATTTTACTAATGAGATTGACGACTCTGTTTGACAACTTAGTAATGCATAGGTATTGACTACACTGATAATAAAATTGACAACACGTATAATGATTTTAACTAGGTCAATTTCATCTTTTGTTATAAATATTAAAATTTTAAATTGATACTTATGACCAATCTATCATTTTATATATTCATATACTTTTTTAAAATTTCAGAATTTAAATGATAATTTTTAAGAATTTGTCCAAATTTTTATGATGGATTTTGGGCTGAGCTATTGTTTCACACTAGCGTCTTCAAAGTGTGGGCGATAGGGAAGCATGTTTGATGTGGTCAATGGTGGCGTCTTCAAATTATGATGTTTTTTTTGTTACCCAACTGGTTCACTGGAGTTTTACTTTAACTATATCTGGATTTGACCCGCATAGTACACCTGGCTATGGTGGGTGAGTCTTGTAACGGAGATTTTCTGCATATGTCTAGACTCAAATTTGAGAGATTATTTAAATGATATCGAACCGTTTACCACTCGGATCAATCTCTATTGGTTTCAAATTATGATGTTAATTATGAGTGAATTTGACTTTACGTAGAAAGAAGCCCCACATGAGATAGAATAATTGGGCTAGAAAAGAGGTAAATAAGTGGAAAATATTTATAAACTCAATACTTTAAAGTTTTGGGTTATGATGAGGGGTGGAGTTGCTTCCCAAGCCCACCCGCTGCATTTTTTTACAAAAATTGTAGTTTCTAGATAATTTGCTTCAGAGACATGTTGAATCATTATATTGTTTGCAGCGAACAGGAGCAGATATTACCAAACACATTGCGAAAGAAGTCATTCTTGAGATGCTTGATCTTGAAACACTTTTACAAGATTCCCCTAAAGTTTTCCATATAGCAGATTTGGGATGTTCAGTTGGGCCTAACACATTCTTCACTGTCCAAAACACTATAGACGCTGTGAACCTCAAACTTGAATCTTCTCAAGGACATCATGGTTTAGATCCACTTGAATTTCAAGTGTTCTTCAATGATCATGTTGGTAATGATTTCAATTCACTTTTCAAGTCTCTTCCTGAGAACAAGCAATATTATGCAGCTGCAGTGGCAGGTTCGTTTATGGCAGATTGTTTCCAGAATCAAGTATTCATGTTTTCAACTCATCTTATGCACTTCAATGGCTCTCAAGGGTACCTAAAGACGTAGTTGACAAGAACTCTTCTGCCTATAATAAAGGCAAGATTTACTATACTAGTGAAGACAAGAAAGTTATAGAGGCATATTCTGCACAATTTCAAAGAGACTTTGAAAGCTTCTTGAATTCAAGAGCCTTAGAGCTTGTTCCTGGAGGTATCATGACTCTTATCATTCTCTGTGTTCCTCCAAATTCTAAGAACACATTTGAAGCTATAGCAAATATCATGGGAAATGTTCTTGCAGAGATGGCCAATAAGGTAATAAATAAAATATTTTCTTTATATGATTTTTTATAGAAACTTTGTAGTATGGGATACTAAATCCGATATTATAGCATGATCAATAAGATATTTAGTTGGATTGTTTCTCACACATCAACATCTAGTTTTTAGGGTTGAGGTTATCATCACACTTAATTACCCATCAATTGTTATTAGAGCTAAGTTATTAGCAATTCTAGAGAGAGTTACTCATAGAGGGTTTTGACCAGTAGGGGCCAAGTGAAGTGTCACGGAGTGCACCTATTGTGACTTTAGCTTTCCATGGGTGAGTGGCCAATTAATGTAGACTTTGGAGTTGGGATACTAAGTCCCATGTTAAATAACATGTATGGGATACTAAATAGAGTATTTAAGTTGGGTAGATTTCTTACCTCAATGGCAAGCTTGAGTTAGGGTTTTCCATCCCAAATAAATATCGATTTCATTATTCACGCAACCAAATTCACTACTTGAAAATATAGGTCTTACAACGATTAAAAATATTTTTTTACAGTAGTTTTAAAAGCGACATTAATACTAGCGTCGTAATAAATTGAAGGATTTTACGATAGTTTTTTAACCTTTGTGGAAAGTGACTTTTAATGGCAATTATACTATTAACTGCCGTTAAAAGTCACTAGCCAACAATCACTATTAGCCACCACAGTCACACTTGTCGAAAGTATCATACTAGATCTAGAGAAAAAATTGAAGATATGATGGAAAAGTTAAAAATCTAGAAACTTCTTCCATTGAAGCCCTTCGAACTCATTTCGATAAGATCCACACTACACTACTCACCAACAGCTACCAAGGCTACTGTCACCTAGAGTATCGGATTAGATATAGAGAAGTAAAAAATATGGTGAATAAGTTGAAGATCCATAAGCTTTTACTATTAAAATTCTTCGAGCTCCTCTTGATAAGATAACAAAGAGATTTCAAGGAATGTAGAGTTGAAGGAGTGAAGAAAAAGATGAAAAAAAGAAAAAAAATTGCAAATGGCCATGGTGCATAAGCTAATCATAGAGTGAGCAGTGACCCCGAAAAATAGAAAAAATTGTCAATATTTAATTGTCATTGAGGTTTGGAATGAGGTAGGGTAGAATAACTATAAAATTGAAAAACTATTCTTCGCAATAAAATTATAAAATTTAAAAAACGTGTAGCTATGATTTTTTTAAAAAGTGCCATAAAAGGTTTATTTTTAACAGCAATTTTTTTTAAAAAAGCTTCATAATTTTAACATCTCTCTTTTAAATAACTTTTATTAAAAGAACTTTTTACGTCTCTATTTTAAAAAATTGTTGTTAAAAGTAAATTTTTAACAAATTAATCATAAAAATGTCACTATTTTTTTTTATGTTTTCTTATTTAACTATTATAAATTAGTATTGTGAAAGCTATATTTTTTACTAGTAATTTCTTAATTTTTGAGCTAACTATTCTTTTATAATTAGCATAGATGTTTGATTTTAACCAGCTTATTTGGCTAATGAAGGGCTCAATAAGCGATGAAATGGCAGATTCCTTCAACATACCTATGTACGTGCCAACATCAGAAGAGGTAAAAGAATTGATTGGGAAAAATGGGAAATTCAAAATTGAGAAGTCAGAATTATTTTTTCACTTATTTGACAATAAGACGCGACAACCAAATGCCCAAAAGGTTTGTACGCAAATGAGAGCTGCGTGGGAAGGGCTTTTCAAGGAACATTTTGAAGAACAAGATGTTGTGGATGAGATTTTTGTTCAATATGAGAAGAAATTGGCAGAATCCACCTTACTTTCAGTTTCAGATCCAACTTACAAGCGCTTAGGAGGATTATTTGTCATCAAGCACGATTTTGTTTAAGTAAAGTGAAATGAAAAGGCATGATATATTATTCAAGAATAAGTAAAGTGAAATGAAAAGGCATGATATATTATTTTCATAAAAGTAAAAGTAAAGTACCATCATCTATAACGACCTTTTCATAATTTACAATGTACATTCCTTAATATAAAATAATTTATTAAGGCAAAAGATACTATATTTTTATAATTTATATTTTCGATTAAATTGAAGAATCAAATATTTGAAAAACTAATGTTGGAAAGAGGGAATTAGTGTAAAAATTAAAGAACTACTTAAATAGAACTGATTTAGAATTATCACTTCAAGATAAAAGAGCCTTTAGAGTTATTTATCCCCTTTCTTACTTCTTGAAACTTAAGATTACATTCCAATCACAAGTAATGACAATGTGTTTGCCAAAATGTTCAAAACACTCAATTAAACTTTTTCAAGTCAAAATTAGATGCAATTTTCTATAAAATTGCCCAATCTCTTGATCCAATTAATGAAACTTAAATTAAAGAACTAACAATTTTCTTGATATAAGTTTGGAGTAATATCTCTATTTGAACTAAATAAGAACTATCAATTGTCAAAAGAACTTCAAGTCAAATATAAATTTAAATAAATTTAACACTTAAATCGCCTTTTTTAAGTCTAACTCAAGTGAACAAAATAACCTAATAGTGATCAAGCATCAAGAACCATTAAGAATATATTAAAATCAAAGCATATAATCATTATTACTTATAAAAAGAAGTAAATACAAAGTTCAATCATAAAATGGTTCAAAACAACCCTATAAGTGAAAGATTTAGCTACTCATAATCTTCAAAGAAACCAAATTAAATAAAATAATCTAATTCATTAGAAAACTAAGTGAGAAAATGAAAGAAGTAGAAAAACCAAGAATTGTAGCTCCAAATCTCTTCTTTGTTCTAATCTGAAGCCTCCAAGCCTTCAAATCCTCTTTCCTAAGCTCAAAATCTCTCTCTCTTTGTCTCTCCAAGTGTAGAATGTCAGCTCCCATTTGGTTTCTTCAATAAAAATCCTACTTTTCCGTATCAACTGCTGAAACATAGAGTTTTAGTTTTTGTATGTTCACCGCGACGAAAGGTAAAGAGAGGAGGAGTTTCCTTTTTATGATCTTCTCACTGCAGTGAAACTTCTGCTCACCTTAGCGAAATGTATAGAGGGTGGGAAGTTACAGTTGTGAGCTCTCACCACGACAAGGTTGCATGCTCGCTATGGTGAACAATATAGAGAGTATTATTCATCAATTCTTCATGGTTGGCTGCGCCGAATGTGATTTTGGCCACAGTGATGGGTATAGTGAAATCCTTTTTTTTCCCCCATATCTTGAGTGTTAAGTTGCTTCATTTGCTTCAAACTTCAATTCTTTGCTTTTCCCTTGCTTCAAGGTGTCTTATAGCTTTTTGATTGAGGTATTCTTCTATATTCAAACTTTTATATCAATAAAAATCCTTATGAAATTCAACTTAATCAAAATATTCACATTTTATCTAAAGAATTCATCTTTTTAAATTTGCTAGGTAATATGCACATTTTTCTAAATAAATATCTATAATATGAACAAATTTATCCAAAAATGCTTAAAAGAGATGGAAATATGGAAGAATGATAAGAATTTTCATAAGTTATCAATATGTCAAATATAATTAGATTGTATACCAATTTATAAGTAAGATAAATTAGTTTTAAAAAAATAATAAATATAAATACTTTAAAGTAATTTATTTAGTTATTTTATCTCTCTAAATTAATACTTTGGCTTTATATTAAAAAATAGAAGTAGTAAATAAAATGGTTGTGTCATATATTTTATATATGAACCTGATATTAGACCATACTACATTAAATATTGTGCAATAAATAAGTTTTCCATGCATGGCATATAATATGAAGAATAAGTTATATTTCAAATGGCCGATATAAGTAATATAATTTATTATAGATTTTAAATAATGCTAAAAATATTTTCTATTGAAACACCACTCACCACGATCTAATTGCAATTGTAATAACTTGAAAAAAATGGTTTTAAGAGCTTATTCAAATTGAATCATGTGCCATTGTAGTGATATTTGTATTTAAGTTTTTTTTTCTAAACAATAAAGGGATAAATATTAATGATATGACATTATAAATAGAATTAAATATGCAATATTTAACTCATAAATAAAAGTTAGATACCACTAAATTATAAGGCTATTGAGATATTTGTATTAAGTTGTATTATCACACTATATCTTTCATTTTATTTTATTTTTGGATAGAACACCATGTCTTTTAAAAAAGGAGGAAGACATTTATTTGAATATAATAATAAAAAAGTTTATATAAAGTAGCTCTGATGCAATGATAACATGTTCATCACACAGCTGTATTGTAGATTGTTGCTTCGTGTAATTTAGGGATGGTTTTACCTAAAAAAAGTTGACTTGGATGGTTCTACAAATATGGGAGATCAACGTAATTAACAGAATAAATTATAATTACTAAGAAAATAAAATTTTTAAAAAAATAATATAAATAAACAAAGCATGTAACTTAATGTGCAAGTTGTATTTATCAAATTTTATCACTATAATTTTCAAGTCACTGACTTCCTCTTATATAATGATTAAGTTTAGTTGATATAATTAATTTGAATGTTGCTTAAGCCGTTGTTAAATATGCTTTTTCTTTTTATTTACAAATTGGTAAAATGCAAAAGACAAAACTTGGTGTTTAAAAAATAAACAAGCCACCAACATATTTTTAATTGGTGTAGTAAACAGTTTTACTTCGTATTTAAGAAAAAAATATAAATATAAATTCTTATTATATTCTTAATATTTTTTTTGATAAATTTCTTAGTATAAGTTGTTTCAATAGACATTTAGAAAATTGATCAATTTTTTTTGTTAATTTATCATTTTGCCCAATTTAATTATTCATATTACTTATATATTAATGTATTTAATTTTTAGCTTTGACTCACTACAAGAAAAATGAGTTTCAGCGGCGACATTTGTCGCCGCAGAAGGTCTAAAAGTCGCCGCTGAATAACTATAGTGGCGACATTTTGTCGCCGCTAAGTCGCCGCCTATGCGACTGTCGCCTATACATATTTGCGGCGACAAATTAAAGTCGCCGCCTAAAGATGAATTAGCGGCGACAAATATGTCGCCGCATATTGTGGAATTAGCGGCGACAAAGATGTCGCCTCCTAAAGATCATTCTGCGGCGACAAATATGTCGCCGCTTATGGATGATTCGGCGGCGATATTGTGTCGCCGCCTAAAGATACAAAAATGAAAATTATTTTTTATATTTTTTCCAATAATTTATGTAATACGGAAAAATATAATATAATAATAAATAATTAAATAAATTCTAATATATTAATATTAATAAATATTTTTATTATCATAATTTTTAAAATTATAATAAAATTGTTTAATTTGTACATAAATTTTATGTAGAAGGTTCAATACTATGACTAGAAGTAGCCCCATGTGGTTGTCCTTTCTGCATCAAGGCTGCAAATTGAGCTTGTATTCTTTGCTCCATTTGTTCCATTAGTCTTTGCTCGAACTGCACACGTTCTTGTTGTATCTTTTCACGTTCTTCTTCCATCTTTGCACGCTCAGCCTCCAATTTTTCTCTCTCCTCTTGAAATTTTTTTTCAAACTCTTCCTGCAGTTGGGCACGCACACTCTCCACAACTGAACTATCAGTAGATTGAGGGCGATTTCTCTTCCTTGAAGGTTCCGCTCCATACCCTTTCCCTCTTACATACCCCGACCTCTCACCAAGAACTGTCGCCAATATCTCCTCTGACGTCATTCGAGCATCACTCTCTAAATCTTGATCTTGTTGTTGAGAAAGTTCGTGCATACGACTCTATAATAAAAACATAAAACTGTTAGATTATTGATAATAGTCAATCAAAATAAGATATTAAATAACAATGCGTACATAAAGCTGTTCAGAGTGTGGATCAGCCCATACTACTTGTCCGTCTAATGTCTTCCTAGTATGCGTTATCTCCCACAACTGGTCAGGAGGAATAGGTTGTCCAGTAGTAGGATCTCTCTACAAAATAATATCATACGAGAAAATGCAAAAATTAAATTTAAAAAAATGATTGAAAATTTAAAGTATAGTGATGATAGATTGAACTTACACTGGCATACTCAATCTCTGCAAATGATCGAGGACCACAAGTATGTTTAGTCATTTGTTTTTCTCGATTTGTCATGTTCCTTATACTTTTATTCTACAACAAAATGTAGTACCTAGTAAGAAATTAATAAGAATTTAATAATTAGAAAAAATATAATTTGTTTAGAAGGATAGTGATATACCTTAAATATGTCAGACTTAAAATATATTAATAACCACTCCCAATCTTCAAAACTAATAGTTTGAGGAGGATCAGCCAACCTATCCTCATCAGTCTCATATTTCTTGTAGTGAGAGTGCAAATTGTTCTTCCAATTTCTGAATGCATTTTGTAAAATAATTGATATAGCTGTATGAAACTTTTCTTCACTAATTTCATCAGCAGGTTGAAACTTATCCTGTAACAAATAAATGTAAACACTTTGTCTAATAATAAAAATAAACTTAAATGAGTATACAAATTTGACATAAATACCTTTATTTTTAAAATCATATCCTGACCATATTTTTCAAAAATATTCTTCCAGCTACCTCCACCATCCCTGAACGAGATTGTGGTTCTAAGAGTCAAACCACAATAATTAGAAAAGTCTCTTGCTTCTGGACCAATTGCTCTTGACATTGAATCTGAAAATTTGACTCGAATCTTCGTTCCTTGTGCGGTCTTTAAATTCACATTAATAGACTTGTAAACTCCTCTGCGCTTGTTCATTGCAGTAGAAGAGCCTGGCATTGAAGTTGAATTAGAACAATTAAATGTTACAAGCGATGTAAATCAATTATTACAAAATTGAAACAAACTTACCTGCACTACTATTTTGAGTATGGGGAGTAGGAGGAGAGTTGACAGGCATTTCCTGAAATTGCTGTTGCAGTAGTAGAGGTAAAATATCAGGTCTTAATTGAGGTGTAGAGCATGTACCTCCGCTATTTGTGTTGTCATTAGATCTAACAGAAAGACTTTTCCCCCCTCGACCTCTCTTTAATCCTGACATATCCTACAAAAGTATACAATTTCATTTAGAAAAAAACAATCAAGCAAACAATAATTAATGTAGATAAAATATACCGTATCAATTAATTTCATTCATTTGAATCTTCTGTCGCACTGTCACTTTCATCGATGTCTTCTGGTTCATCTGTTTCTTCTATTTCAATGTTTGTGTCACTCTCTGCTTCAGTATCACTATCAAAGTCGTCAAGCAAATCCTCTTCATCACTACAACCAGTATTTATGTCATTATGTTGATGAATTTGTGATGATTCTCCTTGAGCTAAGGTATGCGTTTGTTCATCTTCTCCATATAAGTCAATGATAATATCATCAAGTTGTGTTGGACTCGCACGATACACATTTAAGTCTACCACCAATTGCTGATAAGGTTCTGTGTCAACCATAGGATCATGAACCCCACCATCATCAATAGCATTGCTAGTTGGTACATTAAACAAGTCGCGTGGGGTTGTTTTGACAACAACGAGCCAACCGGGTGCAACAATGTCATCCACATAAAAAATTTGCTCAGCTTGAGATGCTAGAATAAATGGCTCATTTGTTTGTAATGAGTATCGCGTATTGATACTTATGAACCCGTACTTATCAACCTTATATCCTTTGTCATAGTGAGCCACATCCCACCAATGGCACTTAAACAAATATACTTTTCTGTTGCCTATGTAAGATAACTCATAAATATGCTCTAACACACCATAATATTCTTTGTCAGCATTAGTGTCATCACCCTTTGCTAGAATACCACTGTTTTGGGTTCTTTTTCCTGTTGCACGGTCTTTCGTGTGAAAACGAAATCCATTGCCTATGAACATGGAATAGCGATTCACCATCGTCATTGGACCAATTGATAAACTTATGAGTTCATCACTGACATGGCTCTGTGTGGACAATGATGTCACCTTTTAGGACAAAAGTTATATGTTAGATATTTCATATAAATGTAATTGCTATAAATATTAAGGCTCACAATGTTATAACTTACTCGTGAACGAAACCATTGAGGAAACTCATATTGGCTTTGCTCACTCCTTAATCCATGCGCATCAAGCTCTGTTGCATATTCCCTACAATATATGATAGCAGTAAGACAAAAATGCAATATGACAAGTACATTTTTGTGCTAGTCAGGCAACTTACTCCATAAATGGCCAAACTTGTTCACAATTTTGTAGCACATACATTCTTGCTTGACAATATACTTCATAGGGAAGAGAAATTGACTGACAATGCCCCCTAGCTTGCCCATTTTTCTTAAATATTGTAAACTCAGGGTTCATATCATCGTTGGTGTCATCATTCCTACGTGGTACATTAAACTTTGTAGGAAAATCTTTCAAATATCTTGAACAGAATGTGAGACTTTCATCCGCCAAGTATCCTTCTGCAATTGATCCTTCAGGCCGAGCTTTATTACGAACATACAATTTGAGTGTCCGCAAATACCTAATGCATTAAAAGTAATCAACATTCCATAAATATGAATTATAAATATACAATGCAATTAACGAATGTTACCTTTCTATTGGATACATCCAACGATATTGAACTGGTCCAGCAACTTTTGCCTCCCCTGCCAAGTGTATTGGCAAGTGAACCATCACATCAAAGAAAGCAGGTGGGAAGATCGTCTCCAACTTGCATAATGTCAATATTATCTGACTTTGGAGTTTTTCAAGTACTTCACAAGACAAAGACTTTGAACAAAGATTTTTGAAAAATCTTCCCAACTCTATAATTGGTTCACACACCTTAGAAGGTAATAACCCACGTATTGCAATTGGAAAGATCTCTTGCAATAACACATGGTGATCATGACACTTCAAACCAAACAATTTTCGCTCCTGAATGTTGACACATCTTGAAAGATTAGATGAAAAAGCATCAGGCACTCTTAAGTTAGCCAAGAATTTCAGAAGGGTTTGTTTGTTGTCAAGAGACAATGTGTAAGGAGCAGGAGGAATAGAAACATTATTACCATCTTCAATTGGGTGCATATCACTCCTAATACCTAAGTCCATTAAGTCGTACCTACTTTTAATTGTATCCTTCGTCTTTTCAACCAAATCCATCACCGTGCACACAATGTTATGAGAAACATTTCTTTCTATATGCATCACATCAAGATTATGCCGTATTAGCAAGTTTTTCCAATAAGGCAATTGGAAAAAAATACTTCTTTTCCTCCAATTGTAAGCACTATTATGTGTATGACGCTTTCGTTTTGTACCCTTCCCAAATGACACATCACCTAATTGTTGTAGTTGCTTTAGTACTTCATCTCCAGTCAATGCAACTGGTGGATCCATATGCTCTTCTTTACCATCAAATGATAACTTATTTTTACGCCATGGGTGATTTTGTGGAAGAAAGCGTCGATGCCCCATGTAAGACAACTTGCTCCTTATCGAAATACAATGCGTGTCTTTATGGCAACATGGACATGCAAGTTTACCTTTAGTTGACCACCCTGAAAGGTTTCCATATGCAGGAAAATCATTTATAGTCCACAATATTGCTGCATGCATTATAAAATTTGATTGAAAGTATGCATCATACGTCTGTACCCCTACTTCCCATAATTGGTTCAACTCCTGAATCATTGGTTGGAGGTAAACATCTATTTCATCACCTGGACACTTTGGACCAGGAATAAGAAGTGTCATCATAAAGTACGGGCTTTTCATACAAAGCCATGGTGGTAAGTTATATGGCACTAAGACAACAGGCCAGATACTATGGTTGACACTCATATTCCCGAAAGGTTGAAACCCATCACTTGCTAAACCCAGTCGAACACTTCTTGGATCAGCAGAGAAGTTAGGGTACTGGTTGTCAAAGTGTTTCCAAGCTAAAGAATCAGATGGATGCCTCAGAACATCATCATTCGAGTGTTTCTCCTTGTGCCACCTCATTTCTTTAGCTGTATCTCTTGACATATACAGTCTTTGTAGCCTTGGTGTTATAGGAAAATGCCTTAAGACTTTATGCGGAACCTTCTTCCCTTTCTTTTTGTTTAAATTCCATCTAGGCATATTACACTTAGGACATGATTCTGCATTTGTGTGCTCCCCCCAATACAATATGCAATCATTCTCACAAGCATCAATTTTGTGGTAATCTAAACCCAAATCACGAATTATCTTCTTAGCTTCATAGAATGAGTTTGGCACTAAAGCCCCATCTGGGAGAACTTCTTTCAACAAGCCCAACAACACATCCATAGATTTATTACTCCAATGGTTAAGGCATTTCACTTGAAGCAACTTTACAATAAAAGAAAGTTTGGACATCTTAATACAACCTGGATAAAGTTCTGTTTCAGCATCTTTTAACAAGTCAAAGAACCTTTTAGCCTGCACATTAGGCTCTTCACTCTCAAAGTCATTAGTATTAGTATAATCCATACATGGAACTCCATATGCATCACATACCATCCTTGTAAAGTTCTCATTATCAGTAACATTTTCTACGTCATTACTAGAAACTCTACAATCTTCCTGCAGTCTTCTAATTTCCCCATGCAACTCCCACACCGTATAACTATTCCAGAAACCCTTGCTCAATAAATCTGTCCTTACATCTCTTCTCACTTTAAATATAACGTTCATGCATCTTTTACAAGGGCAACGTATTTGATTTACCACTCCTGGTTGACTAAATGCCCATTCTAGAAAAGCATCCACTCCTCTGATATATGATAGGTTGCCTCTGTCTCTAATATGTAGCCAACTTTTATCCATCATTAGTTTCCGGTTCCACACAACTCCAAGAACTAGAACCACTTCATTCAAGAATTCAATAGATGGTAAACAGCAAATAAATATGATGCGATTCCGTGGGATCCAAACACCACTGAAAAAGATGATGGCGAACAATATGAAATTATAGTTTAGTTTCCTCCAGGAAATCATTCAATTTTAAGACATACAATGCAGAAAAAGCTTACTGCAAGAAAGACCTGCTTCCCAATTCATATATTCGCAATTACTCTATACAAGAAAATTTGCGTTCAATTCGGAGCACATGATAGCCGATGTTCAGAATGATAACAAACATATCAGTATATGAATAATAACACTTATATATAATTATCTCTAAGTAATTATCATAGTTGCATACTTAACATAATAACACATAGTTGCATACTTAACGTAATTATCATAATTATGTCATGGGAAGTTGTGCATAGATCAAATATACTTCACAATTCTTATGCTATTATAAGCTAAAGCATTCATTACTCCCGGCTGAAAGTGGACAGAACGGCTGAAAGTAAAGGGCATGTCTTTCAGTACTCCAACATTTTTCAGCCTTCAACATTTTTCATTCGGTTATTCTTTTCTGTACTCCAACAATCGAAACACAATTTTCAGGCTTCAACATTCACTTTTACCATACATTGAAACACACACAATGAAACACACACAAACACAATGAAAGACGCACAATGAAACACACACAAACACACACACTCGATTGAACTGCTACCACACTGTACAACAACCCCCGGCTGCTGGGTTTTATACAGGACAGAGCGCAAGACACCCCCAGCTGCTGGGTTTTAACCATACATTGGGTTCAACAGCTAGCATTCAATGGCCGAATCACAGATTAGAGAAGACAAAGATGACGTATAGGAAGAACTCACCTTCTTCGGTGACTCCTGTTGCAGAGCTGAAAGAAGCAATCCACAGTGCACGGTGATCGGTTTACGCCAGACAGCTTACGAATCCACTGAGCAAGACCAAAATAAGATTTCCCCCTTCTAAGCTTCAATTTCCATCGGCCAAATCAACCGTAGCTACCGCTGAAAGCTTCAATCCACAATCGCATTCAATCCCCCTTCTAACCTTCAATCCCGCTTCTAAGCTTCAATCCACACTCTTCGACCTCTAACTATCCCTACGACAGCCTCCGTTACTCTCCAGCAAAACCCCCGTGGCTCCCACTCTCTGTATCGTGCGCTCTCTGTATCGCTCGCTCGGCTCTGTATCGCTCCCCGCGCGCTGAGAACCCGACGAAATGAAATGTTAGGGCGCCTGGAGGAAAATAACACTAACAACCTTCAGCGGCGACACAAAAGTCGCCGCTGAAAGTAACTTTCAGCGGCGACAAAAAAAGACGCCGCCGAAACTAACTTTCAGCGGCGACATTCTTTTGTCGCCGCTAAAAGTGTTAATTGTACCAAATACTTTAATCTTCAGCGGCGACAAAGTAGTGTCGCCGCTGAAAATAGACTTTCAGCGGCGACTAATTTTTGTCGCCGCTGAAAGTCAACGCTGGAACCTTTTTTTACCCTACCTTCTGCGGCGACAACAATATATCGTCGCAAAAAGTCCTACTTTCAGCGACGACTGCTTTTATCGCCGCTGAAAAGTGTAACATATTCATTGACGTACAGCGGCGACAATATAAGTCGCCGCTAAAAGTCTTACTTTCAGCGGCGATAAAATAAGTCGCCGCTAAAAGTTGATTTTCAGCGGCGACTTATTTTGTCGCCGCTAATAGCATGCCTTTCTGCGGCGACTTATTGTGTCGCCGCTGAAAGGTCGTCGCCAAAAGTCTGTTTTTGTGTAGTGACTTAATTTCTATTTCTCCATTACAAATTCTCTCTTCCATATAAATGAGTTTATTTGTTAAAAAAATAGTTATATTTTTTATATACTTATTTTTTAACTAATTTTGACCAATTTTTATATTGATGTGATTCAGTTAATTATATCTTATAAAAATAAATGGAGGGAGAGTAATGATTAATGATTGTTTAGTTGATATAATTAATTTGAATTTGTTTAAGCGGACATCAAATAAGAAACTGCAAATGACAAAAGCTTTAAGTTTAAAAAAAAAAACTAAATAAACAAGCCAGCCTCAAGGAACATATTGACATTAAAATATAATTAAAATAATATGACTATGTCCTATATATTCTATATATGCACTTGATATTATATTATAATAAACTAAATATTGAAGGTTGAATAAGTTTTTCATGGATTGCATAAAATATGCAGAATAAATTATATGAGCTGTATACATTCCCAACATTCTCTTTTTATAAGATATATATAATTTACTAACATTATTTATACTATGAGAGATAATTATAAATCTAAAATTAGATACTTATTAGTAATAGGATATAGAAAATAATATAAAAAATTAAATAACATTATTTAAAAAATTAGTTAAAAACAATAAATATATAAAATTATAACTTTTTTAAAAAAGTATCCTCATTTATGAAAGAGGTGAATGTGAGGGGAATGAGTGGAAAACAGACAAAAGAGATATATAATTTTTTTAATACATAAAAAGGCATGTAATTAATTAAAAATAAAAATAAAAAATAATTAAAATTTGAAGGGTATTTTATAAAAAAGAATATATCCATTCAAAAACTAATTCTCTTCCTGCTTGAAATGTAAACTTTAAACTTGTGATAGGGTTTTTTTGTTTGTTTGTTATAAGAATAGGAATCCTTTGGCACCGCCTACACCATCGCTTATGGCAGTAGGGCGATCATAATCCAGAATTGGTAACAACTCCTCCGGTGCAACGCTAAACAAATGAAAACCCCTCATAGCAGCAAGCCCTGCTTAGCGAAGAAATCAGCAACTTTATTGCATTCCCTGTTCACATAGGTTATTCTCACCTCCCAGTCCCTGTTTATCAGCTTCAATTTAGATTTATCCAATTATTTAATATATTTTTTCTATTTTTACCATTAATTAATTGTGTCACTCTCATATCTTTGTTTCCACCTATTCTCTCTTCCACTCACCCTTTCCATTATAAATAAAGGTGTTTTAAGAAAATAAATTACATTTGTTACATATTTATTATTTTTAACTAATTTTAATTATTTTTTTAAATTAAGTAATCTAGAGCTTGAATGGTTCTACAAATGTGAGAGACAATATAAATTACAATTACTAATAAAATAATTTTTTTCAAAAAATATTAATACAAATAAACAAAACATGTAGCTTAATGGAAGTTGTAGTTATTTCTAAGGCATTTACTTCCTATTATATAAGTCATTCACTTCATATTTACACTTCATTGATTAATGATTGTTTGCAGAGTGTGTGTATGAGTATTGATTAGTATAGATCTATATGAGATATATGTGTCTCTTCAAACGCTTACAATTTACAAAAATACAACAAAGATAAAGAGCAACAGAGGCACTCAATCTTATGAAGCATTCTCAATGAATGATGGCCAAGGTCAATATAGTTATGCTCAAAATTCTAACCACCAGGTTCTTATTCAATCTCACCATTTAATTCCCATCCACCCCCACTTTCTTCTTTTATTTCTATATCCTTTTATTGAGGTCATAATTTTATTAACTTGTTTTTCAAACTAATTTTTTCTTCCTAACAATTTGAAAGGGAAAATGTTAGTCTTGAACTCAAACTTTCAATCTTAACGTGTTTTCTAGAGGATTAAAGTCCTATTTTATCCTAAAAGTTTATACGTTAAAGATATGTTACTTTGAAAGCCAATTTGGTGCAATGTCATCAAGAAATTTTTAAATTATAGCAATTTAGCTTCGACAGTTATCCAGTTAAGTTTAGCCATTAGTTGACCGAATATATTGAGTTGGCAGGTTCACATGTCATCCACGTCATTTTTTTAAAGTAAAAATTTTCCCTATAAGTTTTTACTCAGGAATAATGTGGCCCCGAAAGTTTTCAAATCATAGCAATGTCATCCTGTCATTATCCAGGTTAAATTTGACTATTAGTTAACTAAATATGTTAAGCTTGTATAGTGAATAACAATGAAAAAGAAGTCATAGATGAAGGAGAAGCTCAAGTTCGCCAGAGAGTAATGAGGAAGAATATTTAGTTACTGGATAGAGGATACATTGAGATAAAGCCTGTCAGAAATCCTCCGTTGCCATACCCCATCAATGTCGAGAGAGGCGGGTACTTCTTTAATTTTCTCTTCACCACACAAGATACTTCCACCTCTTTAAAAATTTTCACCTCTTTTAATTTCTCAAATCCTAAAGACCAGATGCATTTTTTTATTTATAAAATCTAACTTGAAAAATAATAAAGTAGATGACACTTGGACCTATCAGATCATCAAATTTGGTCTAGTAATAGTCAAATTAAATATGGATAATAGACAGGTGAAATTGCTATAATTTAAAAACTTCTAGATATCTAGCGCTTTTAAATAAAAACTTTAAAAGTTAATTTGCAGCTTAGCTCAAAACAAAAATGATGTAATGACATGTGGACTGTTAGCTCACTATATTTGGTTAACTATCGATTAAATTTAACCTAGATAATAGTTAAAGAAAAATGCTTTTAGAAAATTTCATAGCAACATTAAACCCAAAAAAACTTGTAGGACAGCTTAGCTCTAACACATAAACTTCTAAAACAAAAAAAGACGTTAACCTTTTTCTAAAATAGTAAATGTATTTGTTTTTAATATAAAATATACAATTTTAATGTATTTGCATATATACACTCATATTTCTCCTTCAATTCATCAAAATATTCCATATGCATAATAAAAAGAAAAAATTGTAGTTTCTACCAACTCAAATTGGTGTGAGTGGAAGTGAGTTTCATCCCTTAAACAATGAATTGAGAGTTTGTTTCCCACAACCCTTATGTATAGAGCATACTCAGTTCAGCCTGATTTATCATTTGTTCTGCACAACCTAAGTAAAGGATCGATAATGGTCTCATAAAAGAAAATGTAATTTCTTTTTTAATAGAAACTATACGATATCCCATAACTAATAGCTTAGAATCTAATCTTCCTAACGCGTAAAGATCACTTAAATAGGTTTTCCTTCTCCCAACAAAACCTTTTTTCATATGCGCAATATTACTCTCTCAATTTCTTTTTATAAGATGCAATTGTTGAGTGTTATATATTCCCTTTTATAAAGATTTTCTCAAAATATTTTGTTGAATTCCCATTTTATCCCCAAATTAAATTACTTATATTACTCATATTATTGTATTTAATTCCCATACATTCTCTCTCTTTCACATAAATAAGGGTAGGGGTGCATATGGACAAGGCAACCCCTGCCCGGTGTTCAGTTTGAAGAAAAATAGGTTGCATTTTATAACCCGATACTCGGCTTTATCCAGTAAAAGCCCTAACTATTTCAAGATGGGTATGCACAGGTTGGGCTTGGTAGGGCAGGTTTCCATGCCCAAGTTATGATGATTTGCTCATATTGTAAGACAAAAATATGTAATTATGAATTTCTAAAATAATACAATATTCATATGTCTTCAAGAGTTAAATAATATCCATAATCCACTAAAAATAAAGCAATAAAAATATAGTAATTAAAATCTTAAAGTCCATTGTATATATAAAAAAGCCTTAAAATTTAAATAATTTGCAATTACAATTTAGCATAAATCTCCCTAAAGTTGATAAAGATAAAGCATCTGAAGAAAAAAAAAAGAAACAATTATAATTTGTAATAATCATATGATAGTTAGCAAAATTATAAAAAAGAAATCAATCTAGTTATAAATTTTAAATGATGTGCAATTTACCTACTTAACTACTTATATTTGTACTCTTTAATTACCATTTGCCATCATATTCTCCCATTCAAGTATAGTATTTAGGGGAGAAAAGTAAAAAAGAAAGAACCAAAATATTACAAAACACATTATAAGAGATGCAATTCTTGAGTGCTTGATATTGAAACACTTGTTCATCATCATTCCTCTAATGTTATCCGCATTGCAGATTTGGGTTATGTTCTGTTGGACCTAACACATTTTCACTGTTCAAAACATTATAGACGCTGTTGTGAACCTCAAATCTCAATCTCAAAAACATGGTTTTGATGACTCACTTGAATTTCAAGTGTTTTTCAACGATCATGTTGGTAATTTCAACACACTTTTCAAGTATTTTCCTGAGAACAAGCAATACTATGCAGCGGCAACGGCAGGTTCATTTCATGGAAGATTGTTTCCAGAATCAAGCATTCATGTTTTCTACTCATCTGATTCTCTTCATTGCTCTCAAGGGTACCTAAAGAGATAGTTGAAAAGAACTCTCCTGCTTATAATAAAGGCAGAATTTACTTTACAAATGAAGACAATAAAGTTATAGAGGCTTATTCTGTACAATTTCAAAGAGACTTTGAAAGCTCCCTAAATTCAAGATCCTTAGAACTTGTTCCTTGAGGTATCATGACTCTTATCATTCCCTGCATCCCACCAGATTCTAAGAACGTATCTGAAGTTCTTGCAAATATGATGGAAAATGTTCTTGTGGAGATGGCCAATAAGGTAAATAACAAATATTCTCAGATCCTTTGGCCTATCCTATATGTTTATCTCTCTTTTTAAAGCACCGTGCTGTGCTGTTATATTAGAGAAATAGAAACCATGTATATCTCTTTATATGATTTCATAATTCATACAATCCACTTAATTTCTTATTTGGGTTAAAATTCACTTTTATTCAAGAAGTTTTCGTATAGGAGTTATGGGTATATGAAACATTTAGTCAATTTCATCCAAAAAGTATTAAGAATGAACAATGTTAACCCAGCCGTTAAAAATGTTAACAGTCATGTTAAATTTTTAACAAATAGAGTGACTTTATTCATTTTTTAAATCTTTTAGGAAAAAATTGAGCTAACAAAATTTTCTGAATACTCACAAATTTTAAAAAACTTTCGAGACAAAATTGGACCTTAACTCTTCTTATATTATTCTTGAGTTAATTATTCTTTCGTTAATATGGATCTTTGATTTTGATGAATAAAGGGCTTAATAAGCCATGAACTGGTAGATTCATTCAACATACCTATGTACAATCCGACATCAGAAGAGATAAGAGAATTGACTGAGAAGAATGGCAAGTTCAAAACTGAGAAGTCAGAACTATTATTTCGCTTAGTTGGCAATAAGAAGCAACAATTTGACAAGAACCAAGAAATAGATGCTCACCACAATCTTGTATCACATAAGAGATGTGTGAGAAGGGCTTTTCAAGGAGCACTTTGAAGAAGGGATTGTGGCTGAGATTTTTACTCAATATGAGAAGAAATAGGCAGAATCCAACGTACTTTCAGTTTTTTTAGACCCAACTTACAAAGACTTGGGAGGATTATTTGTCATGAAGCGTAATCTTGTTTAAATGCTGTGAAGAAACATCATGATCATTCAAAGAATAAGAGTTTGTGTTGTACCAAGAAGAAGAAGCGTTTGTGTGTGTATTTAGGTTTGACTTTTCTTCCTCTCTTGTTTGAATTAACGTTTGACTTAGAAATATTATGACCTTGTGTTTGATTCCTTAAGAATTTGTTTTGTACCAAGAAGAAAGGAGGAGGAGGAGGAAGAAAAAGGAGGAGGAGGAGGAGGAAAAAGAAGGAGGAAGAAGAAGAAGACCATGTTGGTCTGACTTCTCTGCCCATCTTTGTTTTAATTAATGTTTGACTTAGAAATGTTAAGACCATGTTTGTTGTTTGATTCCTTAATTATTCCCAGAATAATTTTTTGGTTTTTAAAAAACCCTTTTTGTTGATCAGTTTTTAATTAAGTGTTTTGCAAAACAAACACTCAGCATTTTGTCTTTAGGATACATTCATTGTCATTTGTTTTTTTTTTTAAGAAAAGTATAAATTAATTAAATATATCAATATTAAACGTTGTCTACTTTTTTATGTGAATATATTGGTCAAGTGAAGCTGGTGAGCCAAGGTATGCATGCGTTCCCTCCTTATGATTATCTTTAGTTTTGGAAAACATGTAAAGATGTGCTAATTTTGTTTTATTTATTGATTAATTTAATTTAAAAAATCAATATATAAAAGAAAATTAATATTATTTATTAACGCATGTTTATATCTTATTTATTAATGTATTTTATTTATTATTTATTAATGTAACACATCAATATAAATTGAATCTTCTGTCCCTATTTATTTATTACTTATATGGTAGATTTTAAGTACATAAGCATCATATCGAGTGTGTATGGTATTCTTAATCACTATCACAAAAGTAAAATTTCTTCAACTAAATTCAACAATTATATAGAGTTGTATATGGTATTCTTAATTAGTATTAAATTCCTATATTTAGGTGAAATTACTTATATCTATTAGGTCAAATTCTCTACTCTTATTTATTAATTGTTAGTTGTTAAAATGAGTGTCTACATTGGTAAATTCGCCTATTAACACTTATAAATTTTGTATAAGCCCTTATAATATAAATATAATTTATAATATTTATTATTTTGCTATTATTAATTGTTAAAATTATGATATATAAATTTTTATATGAATAATTGCTATTTTACTGTTATTAATTGTTAAAATACATATGTTTATTTATAAATTATTTATAAACTTGACCTAAACGCATAAAACAATTTGACATAAGTTTTATCTTAAAATTAAATACTAGCTAAAGACAAAATGCTGAGTGTTTGTTTTGCAAAACACTTAATTAAAAACTAAATAAAAAAGATTAACATGCAGTTACACAAGGATCATACTCACAAATGGAGAAAAAGAAATATAGGGTATGTTTGTATAAGAATTTTAAAAAAAAAGTCTATCAAAAAAGGATTTTTAGATAGTTTTTAAAAAATAATTTTTAGAAAAAAGTTTATAGAAAAAAAATAGTTTTAAATAAATAAGTATTTAGATAGTTATTATAGATTTTTATAATTAAAAAAATACTATAAAAGATATGATTTAATTAAATATAGGAGAAATGAGAGATGAGAGAAAATATATGATAGAAAAGAGAGAAGAGATTTGAGAAAAGAGAGAGGAGACAGGAGAGAAGAGAGATGGGAGTGAGAAAAAAAGAGGAGAGAGTGTATAAAAAAAAGTAAAAATAAAATAATAATTAGGTAGTTTATAAATTTTTTTACTATTATATAAACTACTTTTATTAATTTATTTAAAATTTTAATTTTAAACTATAATTAATCTAATTTTTTTTAAATAAATATAATTATTTATTTTAAAATTTTTTTAAATTAAAATTTTACTCGAACAAAATTCTAAAACCATAGTTACTGTGTTTTTCAAACACAAACGTATGCTATATATCTTATAATAATAAAGTGGAAATTGTACCTCTCACGCGGGTCGGGTCATACTAAATCACTTTCCGGTATCATTCACTGCAGTTTCAAAAACCTCACTTCCAAATTCGGATCTTCTCCTCTACGGACTACGGCCTTCGCCTACTCCATCGAAGCAGTTTCAGGTCAGCTCTGTAAGTTTGTAGCTTCTGATTTCAGTTTCATTACGGTTACTTTTTCTCTGAATATTTTCTTGTTCATCTTCCGAGGAGCCGAGATAGAAGTATCACAATGGAGTTGCTTTTCTTTGCACATTTTCATGTTCAACTTTTGTTAGGTTTTACTAACAAATTAATGATTCTTTAGGTTGAAGATTATTGGTTGTCTGTTGTTATGGCTTTCTCTGGAGGTGCAAGGCGGCTCTGTATAAAGCTTTCGCCGGTTAATAGTGGTGGTTATGGGCGGCATTTTACTACTTCGGCTTGCAAAAGAACTTCCTCCGAAACCTCATTTATTTCTAGTGACGCCAATTCGCAATTGGGTATGGGAATTTTTCTCAGAAGGTTTAGCATCGCTGCTTCAGACCAAACGAATCTTATAAAGCAACTGAGAGAAAGAACGAGCGCTCCTATCAAAGACGTTAAAGCAGCTCTTGTCGATTCCAGTTGGGACATCGGTACTGGACTTACCCACAAATCTTCATATATTGTTGGTGCTGCTTTTTTTCTGTTATCATTGAGTTGTTTCCAAATTCCATAGCCTGAAATTTTGATTTATTTTTGGCTCCAAGTGGGAGTCGAAGATCATTTAGCCTATTGAGCCAAAGATCATTGGATGTAGCTTGATAAATTGAAAATTGACAACTTGAAAATGCAGAGCTGGCTCAGAAGGAACTGAGGAAGCGGGGAAAGGTTCTGGCTTCAAAAAAGTCATCCCGAACTGCTGCAGAAGGTTTGCTTGCCCTGGCTCAAAACGAGAACAAGACTGCTGTTATTGAACTTAACTGCGAAACTGACTTTGTTGCTAGAAACGAGATTTTTCAGTACTTGGTTAGTTTAGCTATCTCCTATTTATTTTCAAATCTATGAATAGTGAACAACCTCACTATTTGCTCTTCTTAATCTATATATTCTTTCTATTCCTCATTACAGAGTTATTCTTGTGTTTTGCTTTTAATTTTGCAATATTCTTGTTATCTTTATAGGCATTGTCTTTGGCAAAGCAAGCTTTGTTGATTGAAAATGATTCTCAGCAGGCTTCTTGTGGCTTTCAAGTTGGACCAGAATCTTTGCAGGTAAATTGATTGATATTTCCCTCAGCTTACGCCAATGGTGATTCAAATGTTGATCCCATGCGTATAGGACTTCTTCCTAGATCTGGCTTCTTTCTGATATTCACGTCTTATTTTGAGAAGAGTGCGCACATATGCACGAATGTGTGTCCTGTAGAGAGATCAATTGACAACAGAGTAAGATTTGAAACTTTTACACCTTTTAAGAATTAACTATAGGATGTGATTATCATTGATTCAGATTTTTAAAAAGTAATTGCTTTGTCAATCTTTCTTGTCAAATTTTATTAAAATATTATATTTTAAAGCTTATAAACAAATAGTCAGAACCTTTTGTGTTTGAAATATATTGTGTACTTTAATTTCTAGATTATTATAACTGACGGTGTATATAACCATATTGGATATATATTAAATTTTGTGAGGATGATTTTCATTATAAGAACAATTAGTTTAATGTGTGTTTTGCTATACATTCATTCTATAAATCTTTAAAAAGTTACTTTGACTGGCCCTATTTTAAAGAGTAAATTAGTTTGCTGTAAGATGACATTTTTACATTCATGTCTTTCTACATCTCTAGTAAAATGAATTTGTTGGAGATCTGTATTTAACTCAGGCTTTCACCAGGACATGGTGTTGAATCTCGGGCATCCGAAGATCAATGGAGAAACAACTGTTCAAAGTGCAATCACTGAGGTGGCGGCCATAATGGGAGAGAATGTAAAAATTAGAAGAGGCTTTGTGATGTCAACACCATCTCAGGGTGTTATATCTACATACCTCCATACCAGTCCCCGACCAGGTGAAATAATTTTGTTGAGTCAATTCCTTTTATTTATGCATTCATCAGAATAGTCATTTAATTAATCATTACTATTTTCTGCAAAATCTTCTTTCAAGTGGCTAATCTTTTGTAATTCCCAGAATCTTAAGACACTAAGGATCCTGACTTGCTTTCTGCTAACAATAGGTTTGGGTCGCATTGCTGGAATTTTGTCTCTGGAAGTAGATGATATTAAAACTCAATTGGATGCAATTCAGCGGGTAGGATCAGAGTTTGCCATGCATGTAGTGGCAGCAAAACCATTATTCCTATCAAAGGAACTTGTTTCTTCTGAAGCATTAGAGAATGAGCGCGAGATTCTTAAATCTCAGGTACTCTGTCATTTCTATTTATGTTTGAGACCTTGGGTCCATGATCAACATATAAAATAAGTTGCTGAAACAATTTGGGTTAAATATTTTCATCTATTTATTGATTCATTTCAAGCTTTCAGACTATATTAAGCACGATTGTTACAGACATAGCAGCCTGAGCTTGGTTGGGTTCTTATCTTTAAACGGTGCTATGAAAATCCATTATTCTAAAATTATAATGAAATTTGTGATTTTATTAATGAGCCTTGCTCGGTTATGAAGTTTTTTTGTCCTACTTTAAATTTCTTGTCTTTTTTATTGTAATTGCATAGATGCAGCTGACCTTATGCTGACTTCCCCAAAAAGTCCTTGTTTCATTTGTGGGGTGGCGAGATATTGGGCAGTTCAAGTAAAAGACCAATCTGTTAACATGGTTTGGATGATTTAAGCTGGCTTATAATTTGCCATTTGCCTTAACCCTTACAGTTTGGTTTTGGTCTGGTTCACGTTCCTCCTTTGTGATATGGAACCAACTAGCTAATTCCAATTTCCAACATTTAAACCAAAGCCCCCGAAGTATGGGTCTGAATTTACAGAAAGCATGTAAAAAGTAAAGTTTGAATAAGTCTCCTTAACTCAAAGACCTAGTGTACCGACCACTAGAATAATAAGTCCCCTTATCATGATACTTGTGACTCTGAGTTAACTTTTAAGTTTTCAGCTAACTTATGGCAAGTTTGTAATGTTTTATCATATTCTCTCCTAATATGACCACTCAGTCTAATCAAAACTACATAATGACATTCCTTGATGAACTAATCAGGGATTAATTGCAATAGTGAACGTTATTGTACCATGATGAATAGCTGACTAAATTAGTTACAGTTCTATGTGTTGAGCTGGCATGAATTTTATCCTCCAATCTGAACTGCCCATCTAACAATCTGCAGAATAAATAATTAAATAAATATGCGTATTAAATCTCTCTCTTAAATAGATTTCTAACAAGTTGGAGTGCTGATAAATGGGTTATAGTCCTAACTCCTAATTACTGAAACCAAAGAAGCAAGAACACAAGCACTTCAATTCATACGGTATAATAACATTCAATTAATGATTAACACTAGTTTATACGAGAAGCAGAAACAATTGGTGCTTGTGTCACTTCAACTGAGGCTGCTGAGCTTGTTATTATAAAAATCCAAGTGGAATTTTGTAACTCAATTCAATGCTAAAGCTTCAATTGAATATCTAACAAAATTTCTTGAATATCAATTTTGCCCAGAATTTACAAGTTCATAACTCAAGGTAAAATTTTCAGCAAATGCAGCTCATGGCATTCTTCTTTAGGCATTTGATGCAATCTGCTATATATTTATCCAATGTTTGCCTTCTAAATTGTGATAGTCCTGTGATGTCACTTTCTTTACCCTATTTTAAAACAATTGTGTTCAATTTTTATTGGGTTATGCCTTTAACATTTCAGGCTGAAGCCTCTGGGAAGCCTCAGATTGCCATAGACAAAATGGTAGAAGGACGTTTACGTAAATATTTTGAGGAAGTTGTGCTTTTGGAGCAGAAGTTTATCATAGATGATGCTATGAATGTAAAGGTATGCAAACTGAATTAAGTCTCATTTATCAGTGAAGAAGTTTAATATTATGATGGCAACATTTATTGTTCAATATAATGATTTTGATTGGTGAAAGAAAGTCTCTACACGTGTGGCGGACAAGAAAAATCAATCTCCTCACTTTATTGATAAATTAATGAGGGAAATATACCATTAGACTCTGGTAATAAGCATTTGGCCAAAATTTAAAGTACCCTTCTCGAGTTATTGTGTTACGCAGTTTTCAGGGGAGCTAAGATTAATAATAATCTCATGGAACATCTTGGCTAGTGTTTCTATATTTGGTTCCCTCTGTTTGAAATACATAGGATATATATCATATGAAAAGCATCCATCAAGAGAGGAAAACAATTTGAGCACTTGTTATTTTATGTTTATAATGTCACTCTGCAGGCGGCGCTGGATAATCTATCCAAAGAAGTGGGTTCACCTGTGAAGATTGGAAGCTTTTTCAGAATGGAAGTTGGGGAAGGAATTGGAAGGTAAAATCCGTCCCTTCTTTGGCATTTGAATTTCCTTGTTATATATTTTAGTTTTGTCCTTTTATAGAAGCAAATGCAATATTATATGGTTTAGTGATATATTTCAATCAACTTTTGCGTGTTGCACTGCATTTCACATTGCTACATTAAAGCCTTGCACATAAGCACCAGATTCAAAACAGTAATGAATATAAAGTATCAGACTATCAACTCAATGCATAACTCATGCGAACTTGATTAACACAGTGTATGAGTATCAAGAATAAAATATAAATATAACATCGAACTTTTACTGAACTTTTGCCAAATATGTATAATATGGAACACTTGCTCGAAAACATGTCTAAACTTTGAAGCAATGTAGAATGACACAATCATGCTGTCCATGTAACACTGGTATTGGCTCTTTAAGGTTCATTTAAACAAATTCTGTCGCTACACAAGACATTCATTTTTCATTTTGGATAACAAAATACATGTAGCCAATTCCACCCAATGAGATAAAACTTCTTGTTATATAGTAAAATACAGACACTCGTATCTTTACGTGTATTTCAAGTAAATTCTTAATGAGTGTGATATTTTTCATGCCATGTTTTTCTTTCTCTTCATTTCTGAATGACCAAATTGTTTTGGCAAAGATTTTCTTTGCCACCTTCATTGCATGCCCCTCTCCAAATAGTAAAGAATAGTTTTCTGGGTCAAGGTCTCTACGTTTTAATATGAGGATCTTCATTAGTTTACTTGTACTCATTTTTATCTTCCAATTTGACCCACCTCCCTCAATATCCAGGGAAGAAGCAGATGCATCTGAACCAGTTGCTCATGCTGTTTAATTTTTCTAGGCGCCTCCATTAAGAATGAAACATGTTAGAAAATTTCAGGTTCATTTGAAGGCTTTTGCTCCAAATTTCTGATATAAAAAAACTTTGGTTATAATCATCACCCAGGAAAGTTGAGGTACAGAATTCTGTGAAAATTTTGCTCCATAGTGGAGGACTTCTCTGCTTCTTTTCTTTAGAATCAGGATGGTTTTCCTTGCATTTTTTTTTTTCTGAGAAGCCCTAGTAAGAAATCTGGTAGTTCATTGGAAAGTTTGTTTTGCAGTTCTCAAGTGGATTAGATAACGTTGGCTCAGCATTTCAGCTACTCTTTAGAATCGATGAAATAAATGATTATATATTAAAATCAGGACACGCCTGCATTTATCAGAAAAAGGAGTCGTTGCAATCATCAAAGAGTAAATCCCCAGCTTGATCCGAGGTCAATGTAACTCTTGTGGTCTGTTACTAAAAAAAGCAATGACCAAATACTTTAACGACTGCAGCAGTGATTATGATAATTGTCAAATTGAGGCACAATTTCTGTGGCAAGATGACCCTATATCCGGCGTCTGTTCACGTTGAAATCAAGTGTGGTACCGGTACCGGAAAAACTAGCTCCGACCAAGTCCTTTTCTGGCCCTTGCAACTTCTTTTTCTTCTATATTTTTACCAAAAAAAAAGTTTATGTAGCCACTAGTTTTCTATTAAAGCTAAAGTTCAACCTTAAGTTTTAAAGAATATTTATAAATAATATTGTCTATTAAGGGAGTCTTTATAATAGCGGTAAAAATTGAACTCGCTGATAATTTTTCACCTAGATTCTTATTCCTATTATATTTTTCTCATTCTTAAAACGTCAAATATTTCTAGGATCATTCTTAGGCCTTAAAACGCACCCTGAACCACGAACTATCACCCTCCAATTTAACTAAGGTTAGAAAAGGAGTCTTTAGATGTTACAATAAAGCACAATAAAAAATATTATATGTACAATTTATGGATTTATAAGATTATCAAATAACAAGGGGATTGACATAAGTTACAAATAATAGTTAAAAAATAAAAGGAAAACTGGCAAAATTTCAAAAAATTACAATCACAAGTCGATAAATTTTTACAAAAATATATTCTTCTTTGCCTTACAAGAGTAATAAATAACTTAAAAAATATAATAAATAACTTGATTTAAAATTTTGAAATTTAAATAATATTTTTTAGGATTTTTCTAAACTATATTATGGTATTTACACTTTTTTTTAAATATATATTTTGGTAATTTTATATTTTTCTTTTAATTAAATTTTTAATTTTGTTATATTAGTACTATTAATCTCTATAATTTTGTTCTGTTAACCTATCCAAGAGATAACAATGTTAACAAAATAAAGTTAAAGATTTAATTTAAAAAATATATATAGATGTCAAATTAAAATTTTAAAAAAAACGTAGGCAGCTAACAATATATTTTTCCCAAAAGTAAAATATAGGGATAGCTGCCCCACACCCATTAAAAAATAGATCTTTATTGAA
The DNA here is from genome assembly GCA_037074615.1 of Leucaena leucocephala. Classification (NCBI taxonomy): domain Eukaryota; kingdom Viridiplantae; phylum Streptophyta; class Magnoliopsida; order Fabales; family Fabaceae; genus Leucaena; species Leucaena leucocephala. The sequence continues at coordinate 4,342,851 of CM073561.1, read as the reverse complement.
TATTAAATATAAAAATTATTGAAAAATATATTATTTATAAATAATATATGTAACATTTTTTGGCTTCATAGTCATATTATTACATAGGTTTAAGTTTAACTTTAGTTTAGCTTTACAATACTCTTGATGAGATAATTTTAAAAGACTATGTTAAAACACTTTATATTCAAATATGTAGAACCAATTTAAAATAAAAAAAAATTAATATGCCAGTTCTTATAATTTTATTAAATTTTAAATTAAATTTTTATAAGATTTTTTTTTTGATTGAGTCCTCCAACTTCCCTAAGTTAAATGTGCCACTGCTTAAATCAATAAATACTTGAATGCTGTTAATGTTCGCATAGAAGATCACATGGAAGACATCTAAATAACATCTAAAATTCTAAACTATGTATAATTGTATACACACACTTATTTCTTAGAAATTTTGAAACAGATTTATAAAAAAAAAATTTAGACAACTTATAGAAATTTTTTTTTAAAAAGAATATAAAAAAATAATTTTAAATAAATGAGTATTTGGATAATTATTTCTAAAAATATTTTTATTATTGGTAAATTATGAAAAATGGTATAAGTATTAAATGAGGAGAGATAAGATATAAGAGGAGAGAGGATAGAGAGTGTAACAAAAGAAAAGAGAGAGGGTGTAAGAAAAAGTAGGAGAAATGAGAGAGGGTATAAGAAAAAATATATGTAATATAATAATTAGTTAGTTCATAAGTTTTTTTTTACTGTTTTATAAGTTACTCTGATCAGCTTATATAAAATTTTAATTTTAAACTATAATTTAATTTAAAAGTCTATTTGAATAAATATAATTATTTATTTTAAATTTTTTTAAAATTTAAATTTTATCAAAATCTAAATTTAAAATTTAAATTTTATGTCCTTCCAAACAAACACTTGCGATCCTTGTAAAAATGAAGTTTTCCCTCCGCGGAAGCTGTAGTTTCGAAACTTCCCGCCAGATGCCGGTGACCGTCTATCTCCGGTCACCATCCGGTATTAGACCCATTGCTTCATTTCACTTCAACATTCTTTCTTGTTCTCTGTTTCCCCAATCTCAAAGAAAGAGCGCAATCTTCGATTCTCTCCATTTCTTTCTTTCATCTCTCTTCTTCCCCAGTTCTTGGATCTCATCTGTGATGATCTTTGCTCATTCAAGCTATCTAGGTTTTGATAGCGTTTTCTGAACCTTCATGTTTTTTTCTGGCTTGCTCTTCTCTGTCTGATTTGGAGCAATGAGTGCCGTGAACATTACCAACGTGACTGTCCTTGACAATCCCGCTTCGTTCTTAACACCTTTTCAGTTGGAGATTTCCTATGAGTGCTTGACTCCTCTCAAAGACGGTACTCTCTTTTTCACTCTTACTTTTTGCCGCTTCAAAATGTCGATAATTTTCAAACACAAAAATCTTTCTGGATCGACAATAAGTTTGGGTTAGGGTTAGTTTTGGTTTGAAATTTGCTTTCTTCTTCCTTTAGAGACATTGAAGAGCAAATAAAAAGAGACTTGTTTGTTGTATGACTCCAGATATGTTCATGTCTTTTTTCCTCGTGATATGTATGATTAGGGTTTCGTTCTTGGTCGTTGAAGAAGTTTATGTCTTTTGGATAACATTGAATCCATTGTGTCAGTGGGATATCTTAGATTGATCTCTAAAGTGAAACATAATTGATAAATGTAGCTTTTATACTACTTTTCTTGATAAATAGTTAATTGATATTTTAGATTGGTCTCTGTAGCAAATAGCACTATTTCCTGTTTAACCGAATATCAGATAGCTTTATTTTGTGTAATTGGCATTAGTGTTTCGATAAATGCAACAAGTTTTTTAGAGGCCTGGCTCCTATGTATTGATGAATCTTATCTGTTTATTTGTTATTAGAATTGCAAATCAGGCTTAAATTCCTTGTGTTACTGAGGAGATTATACTTGCTAGAATATTTTAGTGTGATGTCTTGGGATTTGAGATTTCTTAAAGTGCACTAGTTTTGGATAAATAACGATGGCAAAAAAATGATGATAGTGGTGATTAACATAACATTGGAGCTTAAGTGAGAGCATGAAGACAATATGATTGATACAGAACATGATAGGAAAATAACCAAGAAAACCTTAAACTCTTCCAAGATCTCAATAGTTATGTGGAGTCATTTCCTATATTTGGGCTTAGTTTATAGGCTTCTTAATTAACATGAACAAATCATAATGAACATTAGATACAAATGTCTCCCTAAATGCTTAAATTTCGAATCTTAAATTCCAACATGGTATCAGTGGTGCATTTTCTATTTGTTTTGTATTATTTATTTGAGGTAAATCGATGATAATTTGAAAGAAGTAATGCTGAACTAGCTCAATATAAAACTATCCTTCTATTTGGGTAGTAGTTCATGCTAATGCTGTAATCATTGAATTGAAGTTAGCATGTTAATATAAAGAATCTTCCAACTTCCATTGGAAGTGTTTTATTATAATTGATCCTTTAGAAAGATTTTATTTTCCCAGGAAATGATACATCCCTTGAGATATATTATATTTGAATTTGTTGCAATGTCGTTTCATTCACTTGCTTCACCAATCAAAGGAAAATAGTGTACTTTTTGCTGATGAATCTACTAATGCACCATTCAACAGATTGTTGTAAATGTATTTCATTGAGTCATTTTCTGTGAAACAAACTGATTAAAAATTGTCACGCAATTGTAGATCATATTGGCAAGTACAATTAATATTGTTGTAACTTTTGATTTTCTATCATATCTTCACGAAAGCAAGATTTTTTGAGATGTTGCTGTTAGCTTTCCCACATATTTTTCTTCTCTCTTTTTAACCATTATTTTACCTGCTTTACTCTGATTGTGAAACTAACAAGGCTTGTTTTGTCGCCTGAGGACAGATTTGGAATGGAAGCTCACATATGTTGGATCTGCTGAGGATGAAACGTATGATCAATTACTTGAGAGTGTACTTGTTGGTCCTGTCAATGTTGGAAACTATCGCTTTGTTTTACAGGCAAGCTTCCTGCAAACTATTACTCATGGATTTTGTGTTCTAATTGCAATGTGATCTGTAAATTCTTGTTGGTTTTTTGCAGGCAGATCCACCAGACCCATCAAAGATTCGTGAAGAAGATATTATTGGTGTGACAGTGCTCCTGTTGACCTGCTCTTACCTGGGTCAGGAATTTATCAGAGTGGGATATTATGTGAACAATGATTATGAGGATGAGCACCTAAGAGAAGAACCTCCACCAAAGGTTTTGATTGATAAGGTTCAAAGGAACATATTATCTGATAAACCAAGGGTTACTAAGTTCCCCATCAATTTCCATCCAGAGAACAATGAAAATCCAGAGCAACCTCCTCCAACTGAGCACCCAACTCAAATTGATGAAAATGGAGAGGTGCAACTTTCTCCCCCTGATCATGTTCAACCAGCCGAGCATGAATCTTAAATTTTACAAGTATAGAGAAACATTTTGTTTTGGACTTAACAATTTTACTCTGAAGGATGCAACAAGGAGGATCGTTAACAATGATGCTTGAGTTTCTCTACAGCTGCCATCAACCATCTGAAATTGGATGAGACATTTAGGATGTGATGATTAACATTCACAGGCTTACGTTTGGTTGTGATTTTTAAAGCCCAGTTTCTTAATGAATCCCTGTGGTGCTTTCATTTTGGTTTTGATTGTTGAAACGCAATTTCAATGACTAGATAAGGGCATATTAATTTGGGAATTTTGAATCTTAGTCTCTAGTATTTTTTTTGGTCTGGTTTTGTTTACATGTTTGATGGAATTGGTAATCAAGCATTGGTTACAGTTATGCAATGAGAAACTATGGCAGATGCATAGCGTATTATCAAAGGTGTTATTCATCAAATATTAATGTTACTTGAAGCAGTAAAAAGAAGCTATAATCTATGATGGTTTTGTTGGTCTCATTTTTTTTTTTCAATAGAAGGCTGTGGAAGAAATCATACAAATTACAGAGACAAGCAATAGCACTCTAAGCAGCAAGCAAGCTCTAAAACCTTCAAACAATTAAATCTAACTGGCTATCACAAGTTTCACGAGCTAGCTAATTTGCCCATGTATATTTGTTTCCCTAAGGCTACGGTTGGTACTTCCCTTGTTTGGCATGATAAAAATTTTAGGAAGGGAGAAATTTTCCCTTCCCTCTCCTTCATTGAGGCAAACAACTTCATTGAGCCAAAAGGAGTGATTAATAGTTATGTTCCAATGTCAAGTAATCAGCTTGCTGCTTATGCATTAGTTCAGCTTTTATGATTTGATACCAGTGGCTGCAATAACTAGCGCAGACTGGGGACACTGCTTCAAAATTTGAGAAGTGAAAAGGATTCTGCAAATTCACTTTCAGGTGTTATATTGGAAGACAGTATACAAAGAGCATGGAGTCATTCATATAGCTTCCTTTATCTGTTATTTCAACACCGGCAAGCAAAACTAACACTTTAAACTGCCTATGGGGTTTTAAATCACATTCAAAATGAGCAGGACACTACTCATCGATCATTCTGCGTACGTAAGTACCACTATTTGCTAAATACCTTAGTCACAAGTTTGTGTTGATTCTCCACCATTCTCTGTTGCTAAGCCTTTTTGGACGGATTAATCTTAAAGAAATGCATCTGTTGTACTTGGGTAAAGAAGCCCTTGGAGATTTACGAGGAATTATGCCATCTTGTGATCCTAAATTCATTTTCTCCAATCTTTCCCATCTCATAAATCTCAAGCAAGTCTTTAAACATTAGGGTGGCCAGTACACAAGGCTCATACCAAATAGAGTTTATACACCTCATTATGAATAGTTAATGACTTGTAGGAGGTATATCGGTAGAAACCAAAAAACACTTTTTTACAGTAAAAACTATCATTTTGACAATAGATAGCTAAACAACCTAATTTTTTTAGAAGCAATTTATTAAAGGAAACCATGCTATAAGTAAAAATTTTTTACTTTTCCGAAAGCTGTTTTCTTCTAAAATTACTATTATCACTTCTCTGCAGAAGCTATTTTTGAAGCAGCTATTGTTTCGTGCATACGATTAAGTACATACGATTCTATAATAGGATGAAACAAGACCGAATATATTCTTCTTTTTTCCCCCAAACAACTGAAGTTCTAGTTCAGTTGTTTGTTATTTTCACTGCTCAAGACTACAACTAGAACTAACTAAGCAAACAATATACTAGAATCTGATGGTTCTAATAATATTCAGAAATGAATATGCTAGTAATCAATATTAAATTCCAGTCCTCACAGTTTAACAGAGTGATCAGAAATCTGTAACACAAGTAACATATATATAAATATGCTATGAACGCAAATAATATTGCATACAAGCTCTAGATTTTGTCTGATACTACTATACCATAATCAATCCAGACAGACATACAGATAAAACCTTATACTATGCTAACTAATTAATAGGGAGGCGGCGGAGGGTGTGGCCACCCTGGTGGTGGAGGAGGACCAGGAGGCCCGGGTGGAGGTGGCGGTTGATAGAAATATGGCGGTGGTGGCGGGCCAGGTGGACCTGGTGGTGGTGGCGGGCCAGGTGGACCTGGTGGTGGGTGTGCAAAATGAGGCGGAGGTGGCGGTGGATAGTAAGCAGGCGGGGGCGGAGGACCGGGTGGTGGAGGTCCGGGTGGTGGAGGTCCTGGAGGAGGAGGGTGGTGGTGGTGGTGCCAACGGCGATCCATGTCGGTGTTACAGTGAGAGTTGAAAGTGGGGGATGGTATAGTATATATAAGATAACTAGAAGCTTCAAGAAAGTAGATAGAGATTTTGCAATTTGCCCTTGGGACGTTTGAGTTTGACGGTTTGTTGAATGAATTGATTGTTTCCTAATAACTTCGACCTTAAGGTTTTGTGTGATTATATTTTTTTTGTTTAATTCTTTTTTGGCACAAAAGTTTGTGTGCTTCCGTGGATTTGAACCCTCCGCTGAGCTTTCTTCGGTGAGCGTTAAAAACCTATTTAATAACTAATTTAGTTTAATTAAAAAATTAAATAAATTTTATAATTATAATAAATATAATATATATTTTTAAAATATTTATATATAATATTATATTATTTTTTTAATTTTAAATATAAGAACTATATATAAAATTTATTTTAATCTTAAATATAATACTTTAATTCATTTTATTCTATAAAATAATAATTTCCTTCCCAAAAAAAAGTAAAAAAAATCATGTAAGTTATGCCTCACTTACAAGTCACATTGACAAACAAGATTGAAACAGATAAACAAACGAAAATTAAAAAAAACACACACACACACAACACAAAAGAAAGTAAAACACACAAACAAAGGAGATTTCAGCCTAACAAGCAGACGCGTCCGGCTTCAACTTTCAACTTGAAAATCTATATACTGGGGATGAAATGATCCAGTGGTCCAAGGTGGACATGTTTAAAAATAAATATATCAAAAGTACTATAATCAATTTAAATTATATCATACTCAAATATAAACCTATATAAGATATAGCGGAAGACTTAAAGTTACCTCTCGCCACTAATTTGATTGATCTGAGGAAAACTATAATCAAATGATATACCTGTCAAAAAAGAACACTGTCAAATAAATAACAGGTTCTTCCAACTGGTGATTAGGCACAACGATGACAACTTATTTTCAGCTGTTACCAGTGGGGAACCTTCAGAAGCGAGCAGAGAATAAGGTTTTGCTCTGGACTCACAAAGAGATCTCATAGTAAAACTGAATTGTTAATTTTCACCATTAGAAAATTAACCTTAAATAAATTGAGTCAATAACCCACCTTGGACTGGACCCAATGACTACGGGTCACACTCAGAAATATTTATTAATTATCCTAATTAATATCTAAATATGTTATAATATAAATAAATATCCAACATTCTCCCACTTGGCCCGTATACTTAATGTCATTGCCCTATCTAGGTAAACTGATATCGTGCTACAAGAATCAAGGCGATAATCGGGTATTACCTTTCAAGTATTACAGGTAGCACCATCACTTAATGGGTATCACAATATACATGACTCAATGTTCATAGGTTCCTATCTCAATGTTTATCAATTTTAATAACACAAAATGTATACAATCACAAATTGAAATGATAAATCACAAAATATAATTTCATTGCCCATACCTCCACTAATCAAAAGTAGGACGAAGTCCCATATGAGGTACATGTGTGACAAAGATGTTCGGCTTCAATCCTTTCGTCAAAGGATCAGCCAACATGTCCAATGTACTGATATGTTCAATGGAAACTTGGCCATCATGAACCCTCTCTCTCAAACAAAGGAATTTAAGTTCAACAAACTTGCTGCGACTTTTATTTCTTTTGTTGTTCGCTATGGCCACTGCAGCTACGTTATCACAGTACATTCTGATTGGCTTAGACATTGAATCCACAATCTTAAGTCCAACAATGAAATTCCTTATCCAAATAGCTTGTGAACTTGTTTCAAAACACGCAATGTACTCAGTATCACCGGTAGAAGGAGCTGTTTGAGTTTGCTTAGCGCTTCTCCACGATATAGCTCATTTTGCCAATAGGAAGATGTAACTAGATGTAGATTTGTTTGAGTCTACATATCCTCCAAGATCTGAATCTGAGTATCCAATCACGTCCAAACTGTCTGTTCTCCTATATGTGAGAATGTAATGTTTAGTGCCTTATAGGTACCTAAATACCTTCTTTGCAGCTGTCTAATGTGCTTCTCCAGGATTACTTTGGTATCTTCCCAATATACCGACAGCAAAAGTGATGTCAAGTCTTGTACAAACCTATGCATACATCAAGCTTCCTATCGCTGAGGCATATGAGACCCTTTCTATCTGTTTCCTATCAAACTCAGTTTCAAGACATTGACTTAGACTAAACTTGTCTCCTTTTTCAATAGGAGCCACGTTAGATGAACAGTTATGTATCCTGAATCGTTCAAGAATTTTGATAACGTAAGCCTCTTGAGATAAGCCTATAAGACATTGAGTTCTATCTCTATGGATCTTATTGCCAATGATATAAGAAGCCTCACCCATGTCTTTCATGTCAAAACTCTTGAACAGAAACTGTTTTATCTCACGTAATAGTCCCAGATCACTGGTAGCAAGTAGTATGTCATCCACATACAAAATCAAGAATATGATTTTACTCTCACTAGCCTTGTGGTATATACAATCATCCATGATGTTTTCAACGAAAGTAAATGACGTGATCACTTCATGGAACTTCAAGTACCACTGCCGTGAAGCCTGTTTCAAACCATATACTGATTTTTTCAGCTTGCAGACCAATTAATCTTTACCTTTTACAATAAATCCCTCAGGCTGTTTCATGTAGACTTCTTCCTCCAGTTCACTATTGAGGAAAGCAGTCTTAACATCCATCTGGTGTAACTCCATATCAAAATGGGCAACTAATGTCATGATGATATGGAATGAATCTTTCTTAGATACAGGTGAAAAAGTTTCACTGTAATCGATTCCTTCTACTTGAGTGAAGCCCTTTGCAACCAACCTAACCTTGTATCTATCGATGTTACCTTGTGAGTCTCTCTTGATTTTATAAATCTATTTATAGCCAATGGCCTTAGACCCACTAGGCAACTCTACAAGTTCCTAAACCTGGTTGTTTTCCATAGAATTGATTTCATCAATCATAGCATCATGCCACAACTTGGAGTTCACACTCCTCACAGCTTGAGTAAACGACAAATGATCATTCTCAACAATTACATTACAGTCAACCTCAGCAGAATACACTACATAGTCATCAGGTAATGCCGGTCTTCTCTCTCTAGTTGACCTCCTCAATTCAACCTCTTAGGTTGAACCATGTTGCTGAACAATGACATCCTCTACCACGACTTGTGGTGGTTCCACTTGTGTGATAGGTTGACCATCAGGTATGTGTTCGTCTTGTTCAACACCGTCAACTTGAGCCACAGGGTCTACATTACGTTCAATGTCAATCTCAATAGTGGGATGAACATTGACTATTGACATCCCCTCATGAATGATATTAGTGGTTCGCTTTATGTGATCATCCAATGGATAATCACTCCCACTAATCACATTCTTCTCAAGAAACTTGGCATTCCTAGACTTTACAAGTGTCATCATTAACGCTAGAAAAGTTAGACTCAAAAGTAACACACGATGAAAGCATACCTCTCATCTCCTTAATATGTTGCCCTACACTACCAATACGTGTAAGTCTCACAGCACATAGTTTAGGGGTGATGGCACCACCCGTCTACTCGTCTGTCGGTTTGAATTGCTTATACAAGGCTTCCAAGTACCCTTTGGCTGTGTCGCACTTAGGGACTATTGCCTTAATGCTCCTAATGATCCTTTGTTTTATAAGCAGAAGAGATTAGCGGTTACTCCGTTCCCACATATTATATCTTTCCTTTGCCTCTCTGTCATTGGAGGCATCATCAGGTCTCAAAGGTTTATCAAACCTCAAGGCATAATCCAAGTCCAAGAAATCGAACTGTAGCAAAATATCGTCTCTCCAATCAGCATAGTTAATGCTGCCATCTAAGATTATTTTATTGTTAACATCATCCATAATCCTGGAAGCAGCAATTGGATCTGTAAAATAAGAACAGACAAACGCACAAATAAGCTCACAGTAATAATTTGAAGCAATCACAAATCACTGTGCCATGTATGCATGCTTAGCTCAAATGTAGCATGCAAGCAGTATAAATACGTATCACTAATGTCTACATATGGGAAAGACATTAGCATAACTAGATATTTATCTCAAATTGTAGAATTAGAACACATTCATAATTTTCCAATACCTGTGGGTTAATTAGAAAACAACGAGGCCATTCTATCCTACCCTAATTAAATGTATAATTATGAGATATCTACCTATGGGTAAAGATAATCATAGCTATATATTTAATTACAAATGATATTTAAAATCTATATGTGATTAATAAATGCATGCAACAATTTCAATAAACAAGGATAATGTGGTTACTCCTCAAAGAATTACATGCTAACCACAAATATCATTCATGTGTATTGAAAATCCAAATATGCACAGCTTAATAGAGAAATCAATTCTCCCCCTAATTAAATGTGCAATCATGAGATATCTACATGTGGGTAGAGATAAAGCATAACTATACATTTAATTATTATTGATATTTTAAATCCATATGTGATTAATTAATGCACACAACAAAAATAAATGAGGATGATGTGGTTATTCCTCACAAAAATGCATGCTAATAACAAATATCACTAACGTGCATATAAATTCAAATATGTACAATATAATTGAGCATTTAATAAATTAATTTAATCAACAAAGAGTGACTAAATAATTTAATTTAAATTCTCCCACTATTTTATGCACCCAAAAATGTCCAACAAATTAATTTTAACTCAAAAGTTTTTTACAAAATTAAACAGTTAATTTAATTGCCAAGGAGAAATTAAAAAATAAATTAAGCAATTAAATAACATAAAAATTAAAATTTATAAATAACTTTTTTCCCAAAAAATTGAAATAATAGAGAAATTAATTTAAACATTTATAATGCATGAAATAGTAATCAAAATTTTCTGAAAATAATACAAAGTGACCCATACACAAAAGTCTAAAATAGGGCCCATAATAATTTTCAGAAATTAAAACCCAATTATCCAGCCCAAAAATAGTTTTCTAAAAAAAATAAAATAAATATTATACATGTCCAAAACCGCAGGGCTCAAGCTGCTAAAAAAAACTGAACAGTGTCTACAGCCTAGCAGACCTCTCTCCCTCTTTTTTTTTTGAAAATATTGTGCAGGCCCAAAAGGCAGCAACCCAGGGCGAAACAGAAGAAAAGAGAGAGAGAGAGAGAAAACTTCTCAGCTCAAAACAGTGACAGTGGCCCATTTTAATTTTTTTTAATTGCGCAAAAGGTCTGAATTAATGAAACGGTGCATTTTGCCTAAGGCCAAAATGCACCGTTTTGTCCCTTCTTCTTCTCTTGAGTCGAGTTGACCTAACCCGACTCAAACCCGACCTGCCGCGATGCGCTGTTTGAGCTACAGTGAACACCGGCGACCTTCAGTAAGCGATTCCCGGCGTTCCAGTACCCCTTTTCTGGTGGTTCCAACTGCGGTATGACCAAAAAACAGTCATAAACACTCCTGCCACCTTGAATCTGTCGATGAGGAGCCAAAATGTGACCTGTAAATTTTGAATCTGAACCTGTGGGACGCATAACAGTAGCTTTCAGCGGCGACTCTCATGGCGAGTCTGGGGTTCCTGTTTTCTACGACTCTCCCTTTGCCAATCTCACTCGCTGTCGGCTTAAACAGACAAAAGGAATCTCTTGCTGAACACTCTCACCATGACAGTTGATTCACGGAGCCTCTCTTGCCAGCGGTGTACAAAGAAAGGTTAAAGAATAATAATAAAATAAAACCATGTATCCCATATTCATCTCATGAACACACAATATCAATAAGTAAAGTAAGAGTGATCTCAAAAACAAGGCTCTAATACCACATGTTAGCAAATAAATATCTCAAAAGCACTATAATCAATCCAGATTATATCATACTCAAATATAAACATATATGAGATGCAGCGGAAGACTTAAAGTTACTTCTCGCCATTAGGTTGATTGATCTGAGGAGAACTGTAATCAAATAAGATACCTGTCAAAAGAGAACACTGTCAGATAAATAACAAGTTCTTCCAACTGGTGATTAGACACAACAATGACAACTTATTTTTAGCTGTCACTAGTGGGGAACCTTCAGACGCGATCTGAGAATAGGGTTTCGCTATGGACTCAGAAAGAGATTTCACAGTAGAACTGAATTGTTAATTTCTACCATCAGAAAATTAACCTTAAATAAATTGAGTCAATAATCCATTTTGAACTAGGTCTAATGACTACGGGCCACACTTAAAAATATTTATTAATTATCCTAATTAATATCTAAATATGTTATAATATAAATAAATATCCAATAAGACGAACATAGAATTAAGCAAAGGAAAACATGAACATATAAAATAACTAATGAGGTTGAGATAAATATTTTTATTTATTTTTTAAAAAGTAAATTTGTAATTCTCTCAACGTTGTGTGGATCGTAATCTGTAAATTGAGACTCAATTAATAAAGAATTAATTTATAATTTATAAGGTATGAATTTAGAAATATTTTGTTAGTGAATATTGTATAAATATTTTTATAAACGTTTTATAAATCTAAAAATATATCTTAATTCTAATAAATATAGGACCAACTCACCTAAACATTAAAATAAATAAACAAATTGATGTTCAATTGAAACATGAATTAAAAGAGGCCAAATCTGACTAATAAGGATTGAATATAGGGGAAGAAATTAGATTTTCAAAACATGACGAATCTCTAATGAAAAAAATATCCCATTTATTATTTGATAGTACTTAAAAGATAATTATTTTTAATAAAATAAAAAGATATTTGTGTATATAAAAAACGAGAGGCCAAATAGATTTCCCCCAAGGAAAAAACAAACAAAGCCGTGTTTGACCCGTTACCATTTGGATTTTGCCTCAGAATACACGTTCCCATCCAACGGTCTTGGACAAGTTGCTTCATAAATAATATTTTTTTCCCAAAAAGGGGAAATTTTCATTTAAAGAACACTGTAGAATTTAATATCAGATTTCTCCAAAAATTATGAAATTTCACTGTACCCCCGAGCGAGATAGAATTAAATTTTTTGGGCAAAAGGACAATTTTGCCCTCGTAAGTAAATGTTGAAGAAAAAAGGGGATTAACAACAGATTTCTTTTTAACATGATTTCTTTTTTAATTTAGAAGATTTGAATTATCAACCATATTTAAAGAAAAAATAGAATAACTCCATCCATTCCACTCAACTCAATGACGATAATGAGTTTATGCAACACAAAATTCAAATGGCAAAGCTATGTGGTGGCTTAGATAAATAAACGAGTATAGGGCAGAGCTAAGATTAAATATGAGGACTTATGGTTAGAGTTTGACTGTTTGTTGAATGAATGAAATTGCTTTGTTTCATAGAGGAAGAGATAAGATATAGATATAGACAATTCCAAATCAAATACAATCTTTAAATAATAATAATAATAATCATAATAATTATTATTATTACATTGCCCCAATTAAATTTATGTTCATCAACAGTTTCCGAGTCATCAAACAACCCAAAAGGCACAAGGTTGAGGTATTCAAATGGTGCTATGTATCTAGTGCAATTATTCACTAATTTTCATATATATATATATATATATATATATATCTGTGTGTAAACATGTATTTATATGTCAATTGCTTGCTGTTGCGACCAAATTTGATAGGGAAAATTGTCCATAACTAAGTTTGGAGAATTAATTGTCCAAATTGATATTTTATAGGCTAAATTATATAAAATCCACATAAACTTTAAGGCAGTTGTATATAACTCCTTTGATATTTTAATTTTTAAATTTAACCCCTAATCCCCATAAAGTTTAAATATGTTATATTTAACCCTTAAGTAAAAATATTATGGAGGGTATATACGTCCACCTTAAAGTTTAGGGGGTTTTGATATAATTTAGCCCTTGTTATATATGAAATCCTTTATGTATTACTTGTATTTTTTGTGTATAAAAATATGTATGAAATAATTAGATAATTAATTCTCTAAACATGTATTTATGGACAATTTTATCAATTTCATATCCATCCTTAATTAACAGTACAAGGTTGTTTAAATTGTTTTTGGGTTCTTATTAAGAATGTTGATTGGTATAGCGTAAGAAGCCATGAAACCTCTCGAAGGCCGGAACCGTGTTGTCCCCATATAAACTCAAATTTGGGTTCATTGAATTTGAAACCTTTTAAAAAGAATTTCCCTGGCCGTTTGCATAATAGTTTACGTCAAATACCAAAATATTTACTAATTAAAATTCATATAGATAATAAAAAAATAAAATTATATCTCATAAATATATAAATTTAATTTACGTTACTGTTGTGATGACTCTTTTAATAGGAGATTTCATAAGTCTCTATAAATATTTTTTTGAGTATTGGGAATATATCCTAACTTTAGTAGAACACTGGTACCGAATATATCTAAATTTTTATATAAAAAAAATACCAAAGGCCTAGTAGCGCACCAAAATCCCTTCATGAATGTTATTTTATTATCTTTTTTTTTATATTCATGTTATTTTATTCTTTACCCCGTACATATTATAAGAGTTAGCCTTACTTCTTTTTAGTATAGTCTTTTTCTTTTTCTTTCTATATCTTAATTCATTTTTGGATATTTATCTTCCTATTAAAAGCAATCATATTCAAAATATTATCGGGTATTAAATATAGATATATCTCCCAATAGATATTTAAACATTGATTTACCACATTAAAAGAGATTAATAATTTTCATTATATTTAATTCATTTAATTATTTTTTGTGATTATATTCAAAATATTATTAAATATTAAATATGAGTGACTTTCTCAATAAAAAATTAAATTTTGATTGAGTATATTGTTAGAGGAATCTATTCTTTTAGATCTATCCCATATTAGTAATACGTGGATATTTGTGGAATACTCAGTAAACGTTTTGCATTGGCCCAACTTTGTGGTCCACGAAATGTCCAAAATGGGCCTTTAGAGTAACTCTTGAAGATGGCTAAATAGGCCTATTTACATAACTAGGCACATTGACCTTTGATTTCCTTTCCTCATTTCTTCCTTTTATTATATTTTCTCTGCTTTATTTATTTTTGTTTTAATTTTTTATTTTGTATTATTTAAATAAAATTTGATTTTTTAATGTTCTCATAATTTTTTTTAACAAATTAAATTTAAAAACATTCATATTCTATTTTGAATAAACATAAAGCATAGAGGACGTAAAAAAACTTTTAGAAAAAAAATCTATTTTTTTAATACGTGGCTTGGTTTTTACTCACTCTTATTACAAGTCTTTATATAATCTTTTTACTTACAAACCAAAAAAGTTATCAACGTTTATTAATAAATGTTAATTTATTTAAATATAGAGTTAGCTCATAATATATAAGTTGCTTTCAATTACTAAAATTTCATTGAACAATTAGGAGACAATATTATTCCCAAGTGATCGAGTTAATTTTCACAGAATGGTTTACTTTAAAATTCATAACTGATTCTATATAATTTCAGCAGTTTAGTTGTGAAAAAATAAGTTCAAATTAATTTAATAAGTTATGAATAAAACTACTCAGGTGATCTATATAATCAATTATTAATTTCAGATCAACCACTTGGGAAACCCACTTGGAAATGTGGTTGAAAAAGTTCTTAATTATCATTTCCCCTATGATTAATAATATCATACCGAAACTTAATAAGAATTATAGAAGCATATAAAACTTAATCACAAACATACCAAACATTAATATATAAAATTTATAAAGAATTTTACTATTCATAAGTTATCAACAATATATTATTTATAATATCAAATCTTACACAAAGCCTGAGACCCGAGACCCGGGCTTGCTAAAGGATTTGGATCCAACATAGCAAAACCAAGAAGCTCAGGGTTTGTTTCCAAATGAGCCATGAATGGTTCATCCAAGGTAATCCAAGCTTCAATTCCATCACCAAACCTTGAATCCACCAAAACGACAAGGTTCATAAACACAGAATCACACGAACCAATGCTACTAACCCATATGGGCTTGCCCCAACCAAAGTCAACCTCATAGAACCCTAAATTGCACCAACTGGTAAACCCTAAACTGTCAACTTCTTCTGCTTCTTCATCGCCTTTCATTATTGATTTGATGTTCAGAGACTTGAGCATTGTTGACTTCCTAGTAAAGTTATTAGTAGTTCGCATGTTGTCAATGAACTTATCGTTTATTGTGGATAATGCTTTTCTTAGTTTCTTCACCAACCCATCTAATCTTGTCTCGTGATTATTGTTGTTGTCTGCCATAATAATGTTGGACTTTGCAAAAGCTAACCAGAGAAGATTTCCAATGGCGTTTTCTGCAGAACGACACAGGTCGTTGTCGTTTTTGTCTTTTATTCTTCTTCGCAAGTTCACCAGGTGACTCACCAAACAAGGCCTTTTTAATTGGCTACTGTTGTTGCAGCCATCTGAGTGTGCATATATATATATATATATATATATAGGAAAATAAAACACAATTTTAAAATACATAGTATACAAATAATATTGTGATTGGGTACTAATGTTGCAGCAATCTGAATGGGAATAAATGATGGAAATGAACACTAAAAGACACAGCTTGAAATAAATTTATAAATTTGGGGTATAAAATAAATTAAACTCTTATATTTATTATCAAAATAAATCCATAAACTCACTCTTACATTCCGAATATATTATTCTTATAGTAAAAGAAATATATTATTCCGAGATACAATAATTGGCTACCTTTCTTGTACACAATAGAAAAGACAAAACAGAACAAGAGTGCGATTTATTTATATGGACTGTCTCTTTTTAACTAACTACTCCTTCATGTACTTGCTCTATCCTAATCGAAAGTTTATTCTTTTTATCCTATATGCAAGACCCCAATATGAATTTTCTTAAGCATCAATTTTTTTAACTATAGTGATTAATTAACACATGAATTCATAAAATAATTCCAAAGGGTCATGAGAGCTCATAAAAAACAGTAATAGTTGTGGGATTAAAAGATACTCATATAATCCTATTTATAAGTTACTTCCATTATATTTCACACAGATCAATAAAAACTTTAATTTTTATTAACTATACTTTAAAATTCAATAAATTTCTAACTTTATCCCAATTTAATATATATTATACCTCATGAGAATAAAGTCAACACAATAACAAATAAATAATAAAATTATATATTTATATAAAAATTTAATAATGTGAGATAAATAGGATAAAAAATTTTCTGCCATTTCTCTCTCCGCCCCATTAATAGAACTAGAGGAGTATACACTAGAATATAGAACATGGGCACGAAGCTTTATATGAAATTTGGGATAAATGGTATTATTTGGGAGAGGATCAAAATTCTCAATCTAACTATTCTACTCTTTTATCTTCACCGTGGCATTGAAATAAAAAACAAGACTCTCACCAAGTTATATTGTGTAATTAATTAGCATGTGTGTATTGTACCTAAAATATCACACACTTCAATTAGTGTAATATAATTATATCTCCACAATATTTTTATACCATGACTATATATGATAAGAAAGGGAGAATTATTATGAGATCTCAATGATAAATATGTGACATAAATATATTGTTATTTCTTATTCATAAGTTTGTCATTGTATGCTCCTCAAGTATTATCAGACTTTTGAATGATTAAACCTATTTCTTGTAATCTTTTTGTAATTCTCCCAAGAAAATAAGTTCTCGGGGTGCTCAAATACCCTTTTGGGAGAGTTGATTTTCAAATAATCCAAATCTTAATGGCTTGCCATAATTTAATTATTTTAAACAAACTGAACCATGCTCTAATTACATTAATTAAATCTACTAATTGATAAAATAAACATTCAGCACTTACCAGCTTGTGCTTTGGACGCATCCATGAAAGACTTCCACAAAATTGCAGAAACAATCTCCAAACGCGTAGGATTTTTCACCATATCTGAAGAAGAACAATTAACCATTTGGAGCTTGAGCTTGGCTATGGCAGAATTACTGAACCAGAACCTTCTCGTAACAAACTTTCCTTTCTTAAACATCGAACCCCACATAGCCATGGACGAGTCTCTAAGCCACAAACCATCATCTTCTTCATCATCACTATTCATTGGAAACAACGAAGACGCCATTAATATCTCTGGTTTTACAACTTCCTTGTTATTATCAGTAGCCTTACTCGTCCATGTTTTGAGAAAACTACTCAATGAAGCTCCATCAAGAATCCTATGTGAAATACACAAACCAATAGAGATTCCACCACAATCAAACACATTCACTTGAATGTTACAGACATAAGTTCCAACGTATGATTCTTTTGGAACTTTAAGGTCACAAGGAAGAAGTTTATGAAGTGAGATAAGGTCAGGGTGGGTGAGGAATTCAGAAAGAGCGCACTTGACTTTAGCTTCAATGAAGTTGGCTCCTTCATCGTTACAGAAAATGGATAGGTCGTCTTTGATTTTTCCGGCGAGAGGGTAAAATAGGGTTAGTGTGTCTGATAGAGACTGCTTCAGAAGGTGAAGGCTATTAGGGTTTTCTCCAAAGAGGGTAAGTGATGATAATGATGAGGGATAGAAGAAGATGATTGGAGAATAAGGAGCAGGAATGAGATGATCCAAGAGACAGAATTTGAAGATTCCTAGGTGGGAAGGTGTTGGACTGGAAGGATTGATGTCTTCTTTGGAAATAATTTCTACTTCGACTTCTTTCATTGTTATGATCTTTTCATTGACTGAACTCGTCCCCATGAATATCTAATATGAAGGAACATATATATATATATATACTCTCTCTATATATATATGAATAGAGAGAGAGACTGTGTATGAAGTGATTGGAGCTTGTTAGTCACATACATACATACAGCGGTTACGTCAAAATTTAATGTTTGTGGATAGGTTATTAATTGATTTGACTAGTTACGGGTTTTAAGAGTCTGTTCTCAGTTCGATGGATCTGATCCAGAAAAATGAATTTAAATCCTAATAAAAAAAATATCAATAATTCAACGCCAAGATGCTTAAGATTTTTAGCAAGCATACACTTTGGAATTTTCAAGTTTGTCTCAAAATAATTGTCACTATAAAAAATATTAGACATGTTGACATAGTAATTAATGTCAAATAACTTGTAAGATAGAAATTAACATATATTGATAAATATATATATTAAATATTGTGATTCTTGAAAGAAGAATCTATCATATGTATAATTAATTATAATTATAATATTTCAAGAAGAACTAAAGAGGAAGAATTCAGAGAATGCGTTTGAAACAGGCAGTATTTATGAACTTATCCTCCCATATCAGTATATTTTCCAATTTAAAGAACAACTAAAAAATAAGAAACAATAATATCAAATTATAATAATATTATTTTTCTACAATTTGTGAGGTGCCATAGCTAGTTTGGAGGCTGATTTTCCAAGAAATGGAATCTTAATAAAGATTGTGCGCCTACCACTTGATTTGGTTTATTGGGAAAAAGTCAAATTTACGACTTTGAACTCATCAATATAATCAATATAATGTGTACTTGATGGGATAAGAAATTTCTTTCTTTTTCTGAAAAGCTGACTGCCCTACATGCCTATATCATGGAGGAGTAGATAGAGTAAGAAATCTTATGCTTAGCTAAATGACACCAAACCGTAACATCTTCTATCGCCTTTCAAACTAGACAATCTATAGTTTAGTTGGACTTTCGAACCATACCACTCTTTTCTAAAACATAATCGAATCTCATTTAATAAATTATACTCTGGATGTTCATCATTTCAACTATAGGATATCAATTCCATAAGTTCTAAGTAATCTGTTTCAATCAAGACACGGCTGTCTCTATCAGTTCTTAAAATACAATTGTTCCAATTGGCAGCAGCAGACATACACGCTTCTAAATAATTAAATTCTTATAACTCCATATTTAAAAAAAGATTTCAATGCTTAAATGATATTATTTTGTATAGGTTCGATAATCACAAAAGGATCACAACAGTATAGGAAGTGACATACTCTTGGGATCATATCTATGTCAATTCGTACAAATTAAAAAAATATTAAATTTTATTAACTCTACTATAAAATTAAATTATTTTAACTTTATTCCTATATAATATATAATTATACATTATATTCATAAAAATAAAATTAATATAATAATAAATTAAAAGTAAAATTATATATTTATATAAAAGTTTAATGATGTGAATTATAAATAAAATTAATAATTTTTTTTATCCTATAAATATGACTAGTGGGAATGTACATATAGTTTTTTTTTATTAGGAGAATAAAAACACAAATAAGGCAACACTTGCATGCGTATAAGCAATTTATTTAAAGAAAAATTGTAAACTTCGAATCTTTAATAAATATAGAATACTCTAGTTAAAGAAACCGGTCATGTCAAGATCTATTATGATATATTTAAAATTGGAGTTCTCACTATGATAATTATTGTTACCAGTCCTTATCCGGGGCCCGGGGGCATCATTATCTTAAATAGATAATTTCTTTTTAACAATGTACCCAAAAGTTATTTTACTTTTTATACTTAATATATTTATTTAAAAATATTTATCATTTTGAAGCTTTTTTTTTTATTTTAAGTAAATATTATTTTGAAATTTTAATAATACAATAATTATTTTTATATGATTTGAATTTTATTAATAAAAATTATAATATGCAGATCCGTCTGTAACTCATTAACATAATGATATATTATTAATTCAAGTTCTTAATATTTTTAAATTTGTATGTAAAGCATTAAACTATAGTACATATTTTGAAGGGATTAGCAAATGTCGAACACTACAAAAAGTTGTATTCTTTTGCAAGTTTGTTTGTCTGTTTTTCCTTGACATGGATTGTTGAATCTCACGAACAAACTCTAGAAAATTAAACCAACATATTAAATAATTATCGCAGAGCAACAATAAGTGACTAATGGAAAGAATTTGCTAGTTTATGTTAAAATAAAAAAAGGGTACTTTGATAAAATGGCAAAAAATTTTGATAGTTTATGTTAAAATAAAATTATACCCATAAATAAACCTTAATTTTAGTAAAATGAGTTTTAAATACCATTTAAGCAAAAATTCTTAAATTTAAATTTGTATAAATATATAAAATATTTTTAAAAGATTTATTTTATATTAAAAATGATAATACTCGAATTTTACTTAATAATATTCATATACCTATATGAAAACTCTGCATCCATAATTTTAAACTGACTATATTAATTCGAAAGTTGTTTCAAAATTAAAGGAGTAATAAATCACTTGTGGTAGATGAAGATGAGGACCGGATGCCATTTTGTAGTCCAAATAAACGGGTTGTTTAATTTATAGTCAAATTTCTAAAATTCCACAATAATTAATGCCCTTTGACTTCCAGCAACCCTAACAACTTTTTGAATGGTCAAAGAAACATTAAATCATTAGGCGCCAAAAAATTTGTAGGATATATCCTTCCAATTGGATCATGTCTCCATTTGAGTAATATGACGTTCAATCCCAATCCCAATATATTTTTAACTAATAAGACTGAACGGGGAATACGGTGTATTAAAAATCTACAATTAGATAGTAGCAAGTATTGTTAATAATTCTAGAAATTCTTCAAATGTGAAAATACTTATTTACCTAAAGAATTGAATTATATTTAACTCCAAAAAAAAAATACCTTCCCCTGCCAATTCCAGAAAATTTCATCCCCCACCCACCTACCCACCCTAATCTTCATAAAAAAACCTAAACACAACTTCAAAAAAATATATGACACAAAGAAATACATATTAATATGAAGTAGTACTTTATTTTTAAGTAACACCATAATTTAAAATTATCCAATCAAAACACTTTTTATCCACATTTTTTTCATACCAAAAAATTGTCATGTATCAATAAACCATTGACATAAATTATCATTCCCCTATCCCAAAAATATTAATAAGAAACCTAAATACACAACTCTAAAAAAATTATATAACATAAAGAAATATGTGCGAATAAGTTAATATGAAATAGAAATGCTAACAAAAATTATATTCCCTATGTTTCTTAATATAAGACTCATTGGATTTTTTTTGGGTATATTAAATAAGTTAAATTAATCAGTTAATTATAATCAAATCTAATACTTCTTTTAGATAAATTCGTATCATATACTCTTTAATTTACCTAAATCAGTTAACTATCTCATATATTAATTATAATTAATCTATTTAACTTCTTTAGTTTATCCAAAAAATTTAACTATATTTTATATTAAGAAACAAATATAGTAATAAACAAGAGCAAAAGAAAGCGTATGAAAAAAGTCGGTATGATGATATTATGAAAAAAATTACAAAATTACCTTAGAATTTTTAGTTGCATCTCTAGACATTTCAAAATATAAATTGAACATCTTTAAAGAGAAGATTAAAAAATGGTCTAACCAATTCATTAAGATTTTTAGTCCATAGTCAAAAAACCTCAATAAATTCAAATTTCATAATTGTCAAGTGGATTGATTCAAACTTAAATTTAAAAAATTAAAATGAAAATAAGAATATAAAAGCAGAATATGAAGATAAAGGAATAAGGGCATAAAAAATAAATATTAGGTTAGGTGAAGTAATTAAGTAGAAAGAGAAGATTATAAATTGCCTAGTAATATTTTTCTAGCATCATCATCAATACTAGGTTCAGTCTTATTATGTGTGTAGATTTTTCTGCTATTGATGATCTACTATTATAAATTGCCCTATTTTCCAACCCCTAGTATTTTTCTAGGGATATATTGATGATCTATTGATGATACTAGGTTAGAAGTAATTAAAATTAGTTGATATTATTTTTATTTTGTTAAGAATTGTCATATGACATTAAGTTTAATTAAAATCCCCTTGATTTAAGTTTTTAACCTCTATCCCAAATCAAATATGGCCCTTTCAAGTAAAAAAGAGTTATAATTATGAAAAAACACATTTATTTAAAAATTTTAATAGATGTTTCATAGATTTTGTAAGGTATCATCTATTAAGGAAAATTATTAAAAAAATTAGGAGTAATCGTGTATGCATTTACCTAAATGTGAGTGGTATTTTCTATCTTGCCTCAAATGCAATAAAGTAATGACCCCAGAACCTAAATGCTACTATTATGCAATGTATTTTGCTGAGGATTGAAGGCAAATTGTCAAACTAAAATTCAACTAAGATAATGAAATTTTACACTGGTAAATTCGAATTTTTAATTGGATGGAAAAGAAAAATTGAGCTCAAATAGCTTTATATATATAACAATCCAAAACAAGCATACACAAACATAAAGGAAAGTGTGAAAGATAACAGCTAAACATATAGATAACAATAAACTATGAGACGTAGCAGATCTTCTTCATATTTATGTCTCCACAATGCCTTAACTAACATCAGCTATGTGAGAACAAACGTGCCTAAGGTATCTTATGGCACCTACCAGAGCCTGAACTTGGTTTCATGAAGAAAAAAGAATGGAAACTGCCGGACATAACGGTCCAAAATCTTTGTATTGGAAGAAAATGCCATGACGTTGAACATAAATCCCCTTTAGTTCACCATCTTCATTTGCGTTAAAGAAACCACAACCAACAACAAACACATCACCCACTAGCACATTCCACACATGAGGATGAGAAATAAAACAATACAACACCGACCTTCCAATTGCATAAATAGAACCTTGGGCGAAACCAACTCCAAAGAGGACAAAAACCAGCATCTGCCAACCAATTGTTGTAGTGACTTGGATTTCACCTCTTTACAACTGCAAGTGAGGCATTTTAAAGAGGACAAATGCATAACCGAAATCTTTATACCATATCCTTTTGATCCCTAGTTCTTAATCAGAATGAAGACATATCTAAGAAACACCTACCAACAACAAATAGAAAGCCCCAAATATTCAAGAGCCATGGAAATCCACCATCTACTGAACTTTTGAACAACTGAAGGGTTCAAATTGTCTAAAACACACATCCCAACTGTAAAAGAATCCCCCAGCAATAAATCTCAGAACCAAGAGTTAATTTCCCAGATTTGGACCTTCAGATCCTATAAATGAAATAAACTTTAACTCTACCTTCTTCAAAACTTCTTTTGGATTACTCTTTTTGATTTTTGCTTCCTCTTCTCCAGTTCTTGCTCAAAGAAATCCACTGGTCTTTCCCTTTTTCTGAAGACTATGACAGCACCCGATGTGATCGGATGATGGATTGATGGCCTAGACTTGAAGACGGCTTCCTATCCCTAAACCCTAGCCGAGACATCTTCGCTACTTTCGACCCGAAATTCTCCTTTGAGTTCAACTAGCTAATTTAATGAATGGATTATCTATTACCAATTCACTTAGATATCATATTGCTATCTCAAAGGAATCATTAGAACCACAATTCTTGGCCAAATCCATATAATTTCCAACAAGCAAAGTATTTGAAAGAACAACCATTCAATCAAATTAATTGCATCTCTTGAAGAAAATACATAAATCCATTTAAAATCTCAAGATTCAATCCAAAGTAATAATTGAAAATCATATGGAAATTGACTACAATCCATCAGTTAAACTCCTCTCAATTAAGCACACACATTACAAATATATAACACGTAGAAAAATCAACCTCTAGCACAACTACCTAAAAATCCTATGTAATCACACCTAGAGAGTCTAATTCAAGAACTTGGCTCTGTAAGACACCTTGAGAATTCTTCACTTGATCCCAACCGAATTCCATTAGGAAAACCTCCACAGTAGTTCTTCAAGCCTCCATAGACACTATCTTCATGAGGAACTTGAAGGAGTGTTTGGTTTTGAATATCTTTGATCTATCTTATGATAATAAACTAGAGAGAGAGGATTTTTTTTCAGGGATCAATGATTAACTTGAGGCAAAACATCCAAGTTGAAGAGATACAAGAAGAAAAATGGAGCTTTAGAGTCTTCAACTTAAGAGAGAGCTTTGAATCTAATCTTAAGAACTTGGTTTTTAAAAATATTTTAGAAAGAAATTAACGCATCTCAAGTTTTACAAGTGTTAGAAAATGTTTCAAGTTGTTTTTCCTTCTCTACCTACAACTTAACTCGTCATATATATTGTGCTTTGACACATGATATTCTGGTTTTAAATCATTCTTAATGTGTCAATTTCAATATTAACATGTTAAAATCATAGATTTTGAAGTTAATTAAGTTGTTTCTGTGTGTGAAAAATCTAACATGTTAATTCTCATTATGCGTCAGTCTCTGTTTGGAAAACTTGTTTTCTCTTTCTATTACAAACTTCCAAGTGTTATTTTCGATTCTAAATTTTGGTGTGGAAAAGTTTGTTTCCTTTATGTGAAACCTTAATACGTTAATTTTGCTCTTAACGGTTAAACTTCATTTCAAAGAATTCAAGTTTTGCTTCTTTGAAAATCTAAACGTCTTGCTCAAGAAAATCTTAACGTGTCAATCTCTAGCTAACATTAACGTGGTTTTCTGGAAAACTAATTGAGTTTGACTCTGCAATGATCTTAACGCATTTATTGGGAAATATGATGAAAAGAATCGGATTTATTGGGAAAAGAAATTCAAAGAATCTTTTAGCAACAGGTAGTTTTCTAGTTCATCAATAATAAAAATAAAATAAAAAACAACCACAACGCCACAAAAATAGACGGTACGTGATGAAGAGACAAGGACATAAAACGGGTTAAAAGGGTATAAAAAAAAGATTATATCGCAAACTACCATGAATCACTTGGTATATAATCTTTTACGGATCAATATAAGATTATATCGCAGACGCACCGTATGATTGAAGTTCTTTTATTACAAAAAATTATTCCACATGATTAAGCAATAACAAAATACGAATATTTCGAAATACTTATCTCGTCTCATATATGATTAATAATATCTCGTATGAACCAATATATCTTGATCTCAGTAAAAGAAATTTTGACCAGAACGAGATTCTAAATTCAAATTTAAATAAATACAGAAAACTCATATCTCGCATGAACAACTTAAAGCACAAGCGCAAACAAGTTAGTCAGATCAGATCTACAATTATTCTCGGTCCAAAAAGTAAAAAAAAAAACAAAAGAAAAGAAACCTAGAATTGAAGTTTTGTGTGTGTGTGTGTGTAAAACAAAATAGGAGTCAAGACTGAGAAGAGCGTGGTGACAGAAGATAGAGAGCACAAAGGAGTGAGATGCCATTAATTATTCCTTTGTGCATATCAACCTCTGTGCTCTCTATCTTCTGTCAGCAACATCACCAACGCCTTCAGCTCCTTTTCTAAAGAACTCTTGTAAAATTCAAAATGATAATTCAACAACATAAAAAGAAAAGGAAGAAGATTATTAAGAAAATGATGAATGAATGAAATAATCATATCTCCTTATGACTCACTTTATCCCTCTGCAAGAATTAGAAGACAAGATGGATTTAGAAGACTCATATATATATATAGGAAACGAAGTGAACAAGACTTGTAAATGTAGAAGGAAGTGATATATATGTGTTGGGGCGCTTGAGAAGGGAAGTAATACCTAAGGACCTATTTATAGGGAAAACTAACGGCCAATGCATGCTCTTGAGCCTTCGAAAGAATAAAACATTTATGCTGATTCCAATAGTAACTGAATTATTCATATTATAAATAGTACATATTTTTGTAGATTTTATATTTTATATGATGTAATGTGATTCTCAGTTATTCCCTATTTGGGATTGCTTTGTTTTCAAAAACGAATATTTTTTTTAAAAAAAGAATAATAATCAGATCAATATTTTGTTGTGTCTTCGGACAAAGCTAGAAGCCTGAAACTTAATATCAATTTTGTACAAACTATTGGCATCAATATTTGGTGTTTATTTGGTATAATCATACATAGGATGCGATTGGGAAGCAACGAAATGAATGCGTTTTGAATCATGCAAAACCGAATCCAACAGAGGCGTCTATCTCAGCTTTTATGACGGAGGCACTGCCTTAATATGCTAGCGAGTCCTAATGCTAGCAACCGATTTGAGACATGATAAGGTCCTTTTTGAGATCGACTGCCAGCAATCCAAACTGGCAGTTGATTCACACCAGCCTGGTTTAAT
The DNA here is from genome assembly GCA_037074615.1 of Leucaena leucocephala. Taxonomy (NCBI): domain Eukaryota; kingdom Viridiplantae; phylum Streptophyta; class Magnoliopsida; order Fabales; family Fabaceae; genus Leucaena; species Leucaena leucocephala. The sequence continues at coordinate 4,315,960 of CM073561.1, read as the reverse complement.
TGACTGGAGGTGTCTAATTATCTTGCATGATATTGTTAATCTTCTAGCGTCTGGACTTGAATTTTCTTTGGTTTTTACTCCTAGAAGGGGTAATCTAGCAGCTGATGCGGTTGAGTGTGCCCTTTGTGGTGGGTCTCAAAACCATCACTCTCTCTGTCTTCTATCCTGACTCAAGATGCTCATGAAGGGAAGGAACCTGCTGATAATGTTTGCCACCTCTGAAGATAGATCCGTTGTTGGCTAATTTTTTGGTTTTTACTTGGCATTTTTTGGTGGAACTAATTATAAAAACTAGTTAAATTTTTTATATATATTAAAAAAATTAAATAAATTTATTAATTATTATTAATATAAAATCTAATTGACTAATTTAGATAGATTAAGGAATACATTATATGAATTTATCTTGAAGGGTTGAATTTAGTCATGATTAATTAATTAATTTAATTTATTTAACTTGCCTAAAAAGTTAATTAATTATTATATTAAGAATTGGAGAGGAGTATTGTTTAACAGTCAAAATAAATGACCTTAGTGATTAAAAACCATCAAAATATAGGCCCAGGATATAAATGACGTCTAAATATTTAACGATTGTTATCAATCAAATAAGAACAAAAATAAACATCAGTATATATGTCATTTTCTATCATAGTGTAATATGACCTATGAGGCAATTGTTCAACTTCTTACTACCTTGTTAAATTAAATATCATAGTAAAGCTCTTTAGCTACAAATGGGAGTAATAACATATAATAAAGTGTTAGCAAATATTCATTTTTTTTTGGCAAATCCCACATATGCCATATATTTCTTATACTTCTGATTTTTTGAAAGTGGATTGGTAGTGCTGGCTAGCTGGTGATATTCTATTCAACAAGGTCTCATATAAACAAGAACCAATTTTAGTGCTTATTATTGATCTCCACCATTTAAATACAGTTTCAATAGTCTGACCAAATTTAAAATTTTCAATTCATATTTTTAAATAAAAATACATTTTAAAAAAAACAGTTAATAAATTATTCTTCTTTTAGATGATGTACAAATTAAAATAATCTTTTACAAAAAAAAATAAAATAATTCAATCTAAACCATCATAGTTAAATAGGGATGATGTGCAATTGTTGATGAGCTCTTACTCATCACTCGACTTAGCACCAAAACTCTAGAGCCTAAACACGATTAATGAATAAAGAATAATGAGAATAATTAAAGTATATATATATATATATATGTGTGTGTGTGTGTGTGTGTGTGTGTGTGTGTGTGTATAATTGATTGCATGCATGCATGTTTTACTTCATGCATGATCTCATAGCTTGTAAGTATTTCAGCTCACTTTAGCTTTTATATTTTATACAGACTGACTTTATCATATTTTTTTTGAAAAATATTTATATGGTAGACATTTTCTATTATATTCATAAAATAATATTCTAGTATTAATCGTTGAAGAAGTACATATTCCTTCATACTTCTTGCCCTTAATGGAGTAAGCATATATGTGAAAGAAGGAATCTCACTTCACTTTTGTTTCGTCATTTTGGAAATTCGAACGAGAAATGAAGCAACAAAGTCCTAATATCGATCTGTCAAACCATATCCTGAAAGTGACAAAGCATGTTACTTATTATGTGAGAGTTGCATTTGATAATTATATGTCTACTAAATTAATGAATCGAACTTAAGTTGGTAAATATTTCATTTGCCTCAACTTAATTATGACGATTAATTTGTTTTTCTATGCATCTTTTTTGCTGAACTTTGTTTTTCAGAAAAATATTAAATTATCATGGGCTAAAGTATACATGAATTATCTAAATTTACAATAAGTTTTAGTTTAATCTTTTAACTTTATAAAGTATATTTTATATATATTAATTATCTAAATTTACAATAAGTTTTAGTTTAATCTTTAAGTTTATAAAGTATATTTTAAGTCTCTGAGACCAATAGTATTAGAGTTAGAAAATTGAAAAGATACTTTAAGAAATCAAATTGAAACATTATACTCCTCTTATTATTAACATACGACCTAATTAGGGAGATAATATTAATTTTAAATATAGAATTTATTTTTTATATTTATAAATTTTTTTTAAATTGTCCGTATTGATACTCCCTCAATAATAATCGAATAATAAAAAATAAAGAGTGAATTAAAGAAGATGATTAGGATATTTAAAAAAATATTATATTAATTAACTTCTTAATCTAATTAAATTAGTTAAAATATATTAATGGCTGTAGAAGTATAAAGTTAGAGGACTAAAAGTTTCATTTTGTCTCTCTCTTTTTCTCTCTCTCTCACTCACATATATGGGCATTAGGGTTGTAAAAGGGTTTATGACACAAATTTTGGTTTAGAGAAATTTTAAAACAAACAGTCATATTTATCCATATGTACTTATAGGTTAAATTTTAGTTTAAAACCATGGTTTCAGATAAAATAGTAAGAGTAATATTTGGTATAATAAAATGGCTCATGGGCATCAAAATACTAATTTACTCTTATTTTTCTCATGTCCAGTAACTATTCTGTCCTATCTCTCATTCATTACTCTTCCTCCTGACTTCCTCCTGCTCATTTCTCCTTCCCAACATCATTTCTCCTACTCTGCTCTTCCCCTTCAGTTCTCTCTTCTCTGAGTTGTGGACATCTTCTCACTGGCGACCAAGCTCTGCTCCTTTCTCGCGTTGTGGACCTGCAGATCTCAGCACTCGTTGCCTGTCTTGCATCGTCATTACCGCCGCCGCTTGTTCACCTACAAATCTTAGCACTCGTTGCTTGTCTCGCGTCGTGGATGAGTTCCTGTGAATGAATAAATTTGTTGACGTTGCCTGAACTCCGATCTTCCTCTTCTTATTACAAGCAAACATACCCCTTTTTTCCTTCTATTGTAAATTAATTCTGTCAATGTTTGGCTGGATAGAATGCCGGTGAACTTGATAGTATGGCTTCAACTCAAATTTTTGTATGGTTGTCTTGATTAATGGCATGATTCTATACTGAGTAATTTGTCTATGATGGAGTCCTATAATGAAGGACATATTTTGACAAAATTTTTAGATTACGTAATTATCACTTCAAATTATATTTATTTTAGTAATTTACTAATCACAAAACTTTTTCTAGTAATAACTATACAAACACTCATTTATTTAAAACTATTTTTTTTATAACCTCTTCTTTAAAAACTCTTTTTTAAAAAATTGTCCATAAGTTTTTCTTCCATAAATTATTTTCAAAAATTTTATTCAAACGGGCACTATAAATCATCTAATTTTTATATTAAAATAAAAGAGAAAAAGTTAGAATAGGAGGGTCCCCACCTCACAAAATTAAAGCCTATCTCTTTGTTTGTGTCAAAATGTAACCCAAAATTGCGAATGTGAAAGCACATGAGCCTGTGACTGTGAGTGCTCCATGCGTCACTTCTATTCTCTGATTCCTCTCTCTTTGTATTTCCATATCTTTTTCTGTTTGTTTTGTCATCTCTTCCATACTTTGTTTTTAAAAATATATATTATATAGTTTGTAAAATGAACTAAAATAACTTCTTACAAATCTACACCTTTATATTTACAAAATAATCTTACAAGCTTCAATTTTCATAAACTATAAATAGAAATTTTCTCTACAATTTATTATACATAAATCACATCAGCAATGTGGTTGATATTGGGCTTCATGAAAATCTTTATATATTTATTTTTTTGGGTATAAATAGGCAGTATCTCCTAGCTGATAGCTTAGAATCTAATACTCTCGATATGTAAAAATCACTTAAGTAAATTTTACCTCTCCCAACAAATCTTTTTTCTATATGCACGACCTAATTCAAATTTAAGACATCATGTCAGAGGAATTTAACAATTTACTAGTTGTGCCAAGGTTTGTTAGTTTTATATATTTATTTATTATTATTAGTTTTACCTTTTCTTTCTACTATTTTATTATTTAAATTTAAATTATTCATTTAAAATTAATATATATTATTTAGTCAATGAATGTATATCAAATTATTATTTATTTTTTAAGAATAATTTTTTATAGTTTATATATATTATATATAGGCATCTTATATATAATTGAAAAGCGATGGAGATTGAAAAGGCATAAAGTAGGAGCATCACAATGTAGACAGCTGGCTATTATTGGTATGTTATATTCCCTCTTCATTTTGTATGATTGTGTGTCAGCAAATATCAATACCTTAGACTTTTCCCATTTTGGATTTCTCCCTACTTTTTTCCCAATAAGGTTCTTCATCTTATTTCCACTTTTAGTAATATTTCCAATTTCATATAAAATACTTGAATTAATTAATATTGAAAACATTTTTCTTTAAGTTAAAATGAGAAATTGTAACATTCATTTTTTGTTACAGAAATGAAAAATATTAAAATAAATAACTTTTATAAATGGTATTCTCACCCTTTATCTTTTACTCTTTCAATCCTATCATAAGAACTAAATAACTAATTTATATATATTAGTTAAGTTAGTTATTTATAAATAATATTTTAGATTTTCTAGAGTACATATTTTAATTATTTGTAATTTTGTATTGGATATTATTCCTTTAATGAAAAATTCCCTTATATAATAATAGGAAATTTTAGAAAAAATATTATAAATTTAAGAGACAAAAATAATTAAAATCTTATATTGATAACCAAACAAACCTATCTATTAGTTTTTATAGAGTATTTTTGTTAAGCTAGGAACACTTTTACTTCAAATATTAGGATGAATTCGCACAACTAAATATATATACATATGCATACATATATATATATATATATATATATATTATTGAATGATGAACGTTAAAATAACCAGACGTCTCACTGTGTGCTCAATGATTGGGAGTTGAATTTGAAATTAATGGCTAGAGAATAATTTCTCTGGAAGAGTTGAGAAGCATCCTTGGCTTTTAGCTTTATTCCATTCTCTTTAAAATTCCATCACTCGCGGTCTATATCTGATCTCCTTCACTTTTTTTGAGCTCCGTATTTCTCACTACATGTTTTTTGGTTCATTGATTCCACATAAAGTACTCATCCTCCAATCTTAAATATATGACATATTTAACTAATTTGATTAGATTAAAAAAGTTATTTATTATAATATATTTTTCCTAAAGTATTTTAATAATATTCCTTAACTATTTTTCTCATTCTCTTACATGATTATTATTGAGAGAGTATTAATAAAGGTAACTTCAGAAAAAATAAAAAATATGTCTTATATTTAAGATAAAATTCAACTCATTAATTAGGGCATATATATTTAGGATTGGATGAGTATTTATTTCTTTGAATTTCTTGCTACGTACAACATCCAACATGGGATGTGTAAAAGTAGATTTAGACACACAAAATGAGGCATACATGCATAAATTGGACCAAAAAATTCACCTAAAAGAGGTGAATAAGTGATTATTTAGAATTTAATGAACAAAATTTTACTGATTAGTCGGGTAAAATCAAAGCAAGAAACATGTACAAAATAGTGAACGAGAGATAAGAATAAAGAGCAATAACGCATAAACTCCATCCTTTATGAAGCTTGTTAATTGTTTGTATACATTGAAATAGTAATTTTAAAAGAGAAGGAACACTAAATTTTGTTGAGAAGCATGTTATATTACGTAAGAGGATATAGATTTGTTGAAACTTGTGGGTGAGAAGGAGATCAGGTAACGGAAGTAGCATTTCTAGGGCAAAATTGAAAGATGAAGTTTGTACTATGGTCAAAACATTTTTTGAAAAAAGAGGTTTTTCTTACATTTGGTAGAATAGAAGAGTTTTTTATGAAAGTAGAATTATAAATGGAATTATGCTAGAAATGAGTTTTAAAAGTTTATTTGGTAGGTTAAAAATGAGTATAGAATTGATATATATATATATTTTTATAATTTAGGGTAAAATGATCTAAAATACTTTTTTATAACTTATAAAGGGTTAAAATTGTCCAAAAAATCTATAACTTGGAATAAAATAGTCCAAAATATTTCACTTCCACTTCTCCTATCTCATTTTTAGCTTTTTTTATGAAATTGAAATGACCTAAAATGTTATAAGTGGAAGTAGAAATAGAAATAGCTTTAATTGTACCAAATAAGGAAAGTGGATGATTCCACTTTCATGTTCTCACTTTCACTTCCATGCTACCAAACAAACTCTAGCGGTATGTTTGGTAAGATGGAAGAGTTTTTTTTTTTTTATAGAAGTGGATATAAAAATAGAATTAGGATATAAATGTGTTTTAAAAATTTATTTGGTAGGATGAAAATTTGTATGAATTGATGTATATTTTTTTTATAATTTGGTAAGGATTTTATAACTTTAGGTAAAATAGTCTAAAATATTTCACTCCACTTCCATCATCTCATTTCTGACCTTTTTTTTATGGAATTGAAATGGGCTAAAATATTGAAAGTGAAAGTGGAAATAGAAGTAGCTTCTATGACTTCCACTTTCCCATTTCTACTTCCATTGTACCAAGCATACCATAGGGGTGTTGAATATTACTAACCTAGTTTTGATCCCTAAGATTGATAAGCTCAACGGGGCCGCTTAGCTTAGGCCTATAGTCCTCTGCAATTTTGCAAAAATTGATAAGATTTTGGTCAATATATTATAAATTTTACTTCGGGTTTCTTACTATGAAACTAATAAGGGTTTCTGTAGCCGGAAGACTTATTCAAGATACAACTTCTTGATATATACTCCTGTCTCTAATGTAAAAGATATTTATTTAATTTGAGAAAATTAAAAAAGTTAAACAATTTACTTAATTATAATATATGTGACTTGATGTTTTAAAATATTTTTATATAACATTAGATTATATATTGGTCAATAAGTTAGATAAATTATTTAGAGAAAAATGATAAATATAAAAGATAAATTATATTAATGTCTTTATTATATTTAAAATAAAAAACACCTCTCCTAATTAGGTCCTATTTTTAGGACTGGAGGAGTAACTCATAAGGCCTTCTACTACCTTGAGAATGGAATAAAGGGGAAGGGGTGTATGAGTTTTCCCTTAAGGCTTATGATATAGCAGAATATATAGGGCGTTTAGGGGGGGTGATGATGGAGTGTGTTAGATGTATTAATAAAGTTTAATATTAGTGTTTTAGGTAGGGAGGAGCTTAGACAAGGTAATCCTTTGTCACCATATCTAGCCGTATTAGTAGATGTGAATAATGGCGGTTTAAAAGGGATAAAGATGGCTAGGAGATGTAGAATATATTCTATCTCATTATTTATTTGCTAATAATGCTCTTCAATTTGGTAGTGTAGATAGGGTTTCTTTGAAATTGAAGGATATGTTTGGTGTGTTTTGTAAATCATCAAACCCGCAGATTTTTAATTTTGATAAATATTGGTGTATTCTTTTTGTTGAAGATGAGCTTTGGCTAATCAGTAAAGTTGCTGCTATACGATTTAGAGGTCATGAATTCAAATTTTGAAAAAGTTTCTCTGCTTATAAAAGTAAGGTTATGTATATCTATCGTTTTTCATATATAACCAAGTGGGAGCATCGTGCATTGAGTTGCTATTTGATTGGTGTATTCACTTGGGGAAGCACTTTTTAGGGGGTGAAGGATAAGAATGAAGCAAAAGGTACTAAATGGATCATAAAGGCGAGAGAGGGCATCATTATAGTAGATTTAAACATGCAAGTGGCTAGGGTTTTATGAATTTATTTAATTTTAAAAATTAATCCCTTGGTGCTTGGAAATTAATTTTACATTCCCTAAATGATCTCAAGGGTATATACTTTCCTACTAGTAGCTTGAATTTCTCAAGGACAACAAAAGGGAAAAAAGCAAAAAGTTCAAAGTTTGAGGAGGGTCAATTAAGAGGGATAGGGTATGATGCATATATAGTTGGAGGATATAAAGGTAATCAAATCTAATATAGAAAATGGATGTGCCTTAGCACAAAGGATTGACCACACTAAGTAAATCCTATAGTGCAAGAAGTTAAGGAATTTCATTGTCTATAATGCATTACCTACAAAAGAAGAAATGGCTAGAAAACATTGTTGTATAAAGATAAGGATGACACATGATGATGCTATGAGCAATCGATTATTCGGTTTGGTTATCTCCATTAACCGAATAGACCAAAAATCGAACGGTTTAAATTTAGACGCCGAACCCAAACCGAACTAAACATTAACCGAACTCAACAAACCGAATTAATTCGGTTCAGTTTCAGTTTATCCGATTTGTGTTAAACTCAAAACATAAGCATGTTGTTGACGTCAAGAGGATGAGGAGAGGGTAGAGATGGAGGAGGGAGGGAGGGAGGAAAGACAAGTCGAGGATGAGCAGAGTAATCCATAGATGGCAAGGTGAAGACTGTAAGGCAATGGGTTGAGAGCAAGGGCTATATATGTGGCGCTGAGGGTGGAGACTATTAGTTTGTGATCTAGGCTATGGTTTTCATGGGTTTTGAAAACTTGGGACCTTTTTGTCAAAACTGTAGTGGCCCACTTGGATAGTTGGACCAATAAAACTTATAAGTAACCTACCCTCTTATAATTCGCACAAGATTAAGTTATAACTCACTATACATTTAACTGATGAAAGGATGAGATATATGATTATTTAAATTTATTTGATCTTTAGAAACTACTACTTTGTTGTAGTTTCAGTCGCGGTACTTAAGGAGACACCCTAGTTCCTGGGTGCTTAGATTTAAAGCCTGAGGATAATAGACAGCTCGCCCTATCTAATATTGGTATTGCCTAAGAAAAAATGAGACTTCGTCATGTCCTTAAATTGTGGGGGAGTTCAACCATTTTCTAAAAAAATTTATACCAACAAAAAAAGTTACTCTGTTATAACTGAACTTTTTTTCCAGACACACGAACTGAACACCGAAAACTGAAATGATGGAAAATAAAACTGAAAATAGGATTAACCAAAACGAAAGAATCGAATTGAGTTCAGTTCACTTCAGTCTTTGGTTTCGGTTCAGTTTTATGTACCCTACTTGAGCATCCTATACTTGTTCATTAATTAAGAAAGAGAATGTCACTAGACTAGAAAGGTGGTTAAGAAGAAGGAGAAGAAGAAAACTGAAAATAGAATTAACCAAAACAAAAAAAATCGAATTGAGTTCAGTTCACTTCAGTCTTCAGTTTCGGTTCAGAAAAAGAAGAAGATAAGGAGAAGGAGAACAAGGAGAAGGAGAAGGAGGAGGAGGAGGAGGGGAAAAGGCGCATAAAAAAAATCAATTTTAGCATCAATTTGCTTGGGAATCTAATGAAGTTACTGAGCAGACAAAGAAAAAGGATGGTTGAGAACGTAGATAAGATGAATAAAAACTAGGCAACTAGTGCCTAAACATTGGAGTGTTTGTTTCAAGTTAATGTAATGTAGTATATGTTTAGAATGAGTTTAAATCAAAGTTTTAAAATATTTTTTAACTTAAATTTTGTCTTGAGAAAATTTTAAAATAATAAACAGTTATATTTATTCAAAAGAGTTTTTGGATTAAACTATAGTTTAAAATTAAAATTTTAGATAAACTATTGAGAGTAGTTTCTAAAATAATAAAAGAGCTTATAAATTACTCAATTATTATTTTACCTTTACTTTTTCTTACATAATATATTCTCTCTTTTTTACCCTATCTCCTATCTCCTCTCTCCTATTTCTTCTCTGTTTTCAACCCTCTCTCATCTCTTCTCCACTATCATATTTTTAATAAAATAATACATTTTTTAATAATTTTTCAATTACATAAATCTTTATAATAATAATTATTCAAACACTCATTTATTCATAATCACTTTTTTTTATAATTTTTTTTTCAAAAGTCCTTTTTTCTAAAAAGTATCTAAAAACTCTTTTTTCATTAGTATTTTTTTCAAATGCTTATCTAAACATGTTTGTAAAGGAAGTTGATCCAAATCCTTTATAAGCTGAATTCTCATTGTCCCTAAAAAACGATGAATCCTATCTATCCAGATCAATCCAAAAGCTAGTGTCACACCATCATGCTAATAAAAATTAAAAATAAATTTGAATCATCTCTAGAAAACTTTTAAATTTTTTCCGTGCAGAGTATCAAGTTTTCTGGATCTATCTCACTTCAACTGGAAGATTAAATAGGAGTATAGACCACTTCATATGACCACAAAAAGCAACAAAATATACCACCAATTATTTATAGTTACCTAAACCTACCTCATTTTAACAAGGAAGTTTATCTTGGCCTAGACTAAATCATGCTCCTTAAAATGACAGATTTATAGGTCTAGACCTTAATAAATATTCCACTTGAAGTGAGGTACATGTACGCTCTACCAACAAAAATTGTACAGAGATTATTCAAGTATTTTTTTAATTTTTATTAACATGATGATGTGGTGCAAGAAGAGCTTTTTAAGCCAGTAACTAATAAAGGGCAAATTGGCAATGTCTTTAATTTCTTTTGTGCAAGAGATCATTCTCGAGATGAAGGACTTTCAAGCATTGGGTTGAATTGTAGTGGATTTATTAAATAATGTCTTTAATTTCTTTATTGTAAATTAAGTTTTTTTTTTAAAAAAAATGAGTTAAGTTTACCCACAATCCAATAAGGTGAAATATCACTTTCTCTTAGGCGATATAATATCAAATAGAACGAGTCGTCAATTATCCTCAGACGTAAATCTAAATACTAAAAAATTAGAATATTTTTTCAAATATCGCGACTAAAATTATAATAAAATAATACTCTCTAAAAATTGAATACAGGCTGCTATGTTTCTTTTTACGTTGTTTTGGACTTTCTTTGTGTTGGACTTGTAAGAAAAACCTCGTTTCCACTCAGAAAGACACTCAAAATATTTAAATTAAATTTAAATAAGTACAAAGTTTATGCATGCCTCATTGCCATCTTTTTTAGGCAAAAAAAAATTGTTCAGCTATGGAGATACTATTTAAGTAGTAATTATTTTTAGGGAAAAATTTTAATTCTCTATTTCTTTATACTACTTAAAATAATTTATTATCATGTATCTAATTTCGAAGTTTATAACTGTTCCTCCTAAAATAAATATTTTATCTATGAATTGAATTTGAGACATAAAAAAAATCTAATAAGACTTTGTATCATTAAATCAACTATATATGTATTGGTACAAGAGAGGGCTGAATGCCCAACGTAAAGAAAACTAAACCACATGGGGATCAAATCCCAAATCATCTTGTAGTACAATATGCTCTAGATGTAGAGGACAATAGTATAGTCTTTGTAGTAGCTACCCCGTTCCTAGCCAAAGCATCAGCCACCTTGTTCTGACACCTTGGAATGTAATGCAATTCTAGCTCCCAGGAAAGTTGTAAAAAGTTTTGTATTTGTAAATACAATAAACTGCATCTATGACAATTCCTACTGAACAACAAATCAATCACATTCTTAGAATCTGATTTAAGAATAATCTTTCTGAATCATAGTTCCTAAGCTAGCTTTAGACTTTTATACACTGCCCATTGCTCCGCTTCCATTATAGTACAAGATCCTAGTCTATTTGTAAACCCAACAATCCACTTTCTTAAATTGTCTCTAATAATACCACCACAACTTACGTTATTATGGTGTGACGTGTGACATAATAGATCCATCAACATTCACTTTTATCCATCCCTCAGGTGGAGGTTGTCAATAAGATGAGGTCAGAGTAGTGTTATGATTAAGCTATCCTCTTGAATTTGCAAAATAAAACTTCCATGTTGTCATAATAACAGAATATGAATCTAATGGTTTTATAAAGTCTGCATCAAAAGAATATTGATTCTTCTATTTCCATAAACTCCAAATTGTAACCCCCCAAATTGCACTCCAATTGCTACTTCCATATATACCCAACTCCCTCTTAAGATTTAAAGCGAATCAATTCCGTAAGGGAGTTCTAAAGAAGGAAGAATAAAACTTTGGGTTTACCAAACGACTCCAAAGTTGTCTAGTATAACTGCAATATCGAAGAATATATAAGATATCTTCTATATCATTGTTACAGAATTGACACATTGTTGTAGTAGAAGCCTATTTACTTCTCCAAATATTAGTCGCTAAACAATTATTAAATGCAATCTATATAAACACACTTATACATTCAGCTCCTTTCCATTTCCATATATCTTTGTAAATTGAGCTGTACGTGTTATCTACTTGAGACTCACTAGATAATATGCACTTTTGATAGTCAAAGTTCCCATCGTAGTTGCATTCTATGCCATTACATCATTACACACCTCCTCTATTGGTGGAATCACACTGATCAACCTTTATATGACTATATTTGGAATAATACTAGCCAATCTTTGGAAGTTCCAAGCTCCAAAATCACTCCAATCAACCACTTTGCTCTCTTCTTCTTCTATTGTAAGTGGCCTAATACACACTTGCTTCAAGTTCATATTAGGAAACAATCAATTGTCAGTAAAAAAGTTCAAAAATTGTCCATTTCTGATATGGCATCTTGTACCTGACTCAACAATATCTTTATATTATGAAACGAACTTCCACAACACAGAATCCCCCTTCCTTGCATCCAGTAAGTTTTCTTCATTTCCCAGCATATATTTATGAAAGACTTCTACCCATAGTCCCTTATCTCCATTAATTAACTTCCATGCAATTGGGCTCCACAAGCACGATTAAAGGATGACAATCTCTTGAAACCAAACCCACCATTTAGTTTAGGTCTAATAATTTAATCATATCCAATAAGATGAAAACCCTTAGACACTTGACTATTCCCCGATATAAAATTCCTCTGAATCCTTTATACTTCCATACATATGGAGATAGGAATCTTAGATACCATCATAGGGTATATTGGCACTGAGCTTAGTACAGACTTGACCAAAGTTATTCGACTAGCCACTGAGAGTGAATTCTCTTTCCATGCAGCCAGCTTTGATTTAAAACTCTCAACTATATATTGAAAATTATCCCTAGGTTTTCTCCTTTTGATGATTGAAAATCTCATATACTTCCCTATATAGTAGACACATTCATTCCTATAATTGCACTAATTTTACTTCTAGTATTGCCTTTCACCTTTGGGGAGAAGAAAATAGAAGACTTACTCTTACTTATTTTTTTCCCTAAGGCCAAACAGAATTTGTCTAAGCAATCCACCATACATTATGCCTGTCTTTCATTAGCTACTCTAAAAAGAAGAATGTCATCTGCAAACATAAGATGTAATATGGCTGGACTACCCCTAAAAATCAAAATTGGTTTCCAAAAGCCAGAGTTCACAGCATCTGTAATAAGATGAGATAACCTATCTATTCAAAGCACAAATAACAGAGGTGAGATTGGATTTCCTTGTCGGAGACCTCTTTTAGAAGAAAAATATATAGTTTGAGAACCATTCCATTAAACTATGAAACAGATGTAACACAACTCATAATAAGATTTATAAAAGAATAATCCAATCTAACATCAAAAAGAACTTGTTGAATAAAGTCTCATCTGATGCGATGATAGGCTTTCTCAAGATCAATCTTCAATGCCATTAATCCAGTTTTTCCTTTAGCTTTCCTCATAACATGCATGATTTATTAGCCAATTATAATATTATTTCTTAGCTAACTATAATATTATCCTGTATGTATCTGCCTTTTATAAAATTAAATTGAAAATGGGAGACAATATCATCTATAATACTCCTCAATCTCCCCACTATACATATATATATTGCTACTTTTGGGGCTTGGGCCGAAGGTCTGCTACTAAAATTGTCCAAAATCTTTCTTGGGCTTCAAAGACGTACGTCGTCATCATAACGTTGATTGCTATTTGCTACTTCCAGAGATTCTCCCTCAATGAATGAACAAAACATATACATGCAGCTTTATTATTTAGGAAAATGAACTAAAAAGACTTTTTAAAAAATAGTAAACTACACATTCGGATTCTAACATTTATAAATGAGACAGAGATATAAAGACTAATTCTAAACATTTTGAAATTCATTGCGGATGAAAAGACTAAAATACCTCTCCCCTCTCCCCTCTCCCCTCTCCCCTTCATCATCTTCTTATGTCTTTCCTCTCTCGCTTCCTTTTGATTTCCATTCCTTCAGCTATTCTTCTTGGCACCATTTGTAATATTTGCGGCTTTTTATTGGCTTCCCATATCGCTGGCGTTCGAGTTCGTGTTTCCTGCTCTATCAGTGCCCTGAACAATTTTGAAGTTATAGGTTTGATCTTAGTCAGCAAAACTCGTTAACTTTTTGATGATTTTGTGTTCTGAGAAATGGATGCTGTATATGCGATTTGTTTTTCCACTTTGCAATTCGGTGGTTGCAGATTTAGCAGAGCTGTAGAAGACGAACACCAAAGCCAGGACTAGGCTGTACCCTGTGAAAGCAGGGAACAAATTCATGATTATTAAATTGCCTATGGCACCCAATAGTTATATTGGAAAACTGAAAAACTATAATTTTATAAAAGATTTTACTGCAAATTTTATTTTTAAAAAATTAAAATAAATAATTATATTTATTAAAAAAATTTATATTAAATTATAATTTTAAATAAATTGTTAAGAATAATTTTAAAATAATAAAAAAATTATAAATTATTTAATTACTATTTTATTTTTATTTTTCCCCCTCATTTCCCTCTTTTTTTATCGTCATCGCGTGCCTTCTTCCTCATCCCTGTTACTGTTTTGCATCCGCCCCTGCTCTGCGTCAACTGTGCCTTCTTCTTCAGTTGTGTACCTCCGCCGTGTGCTATCCTCACTGAGCTCTCTCCTCCGTCACAGGTCACCCACAGTCGCAAGTCATCGCTACAAGTAACCCTCTAGCTACAGAAATGATTATGGGACAACACAACATATACGCAGTACCAATAATTAATTTTTTTATTTTATAATCATTAATCTTAAAAATTATTTTAATAAATTGTTTAAATATTTATTTATCTAAAATTATTTTTTTTTCAAAAATCGTTTATTAAAATCTGTCAAAAATCTCTTTATTTTATAAATTATTTTTTAGAAGTCTATCAAACCCGTAATTAAAAAACATAATTTCAGCCCATCTGAACTCACTTTGCTGAGAGACCCCAGGAATTCTCACAAGCGTTATTTTGTTGAAAACGAGCTATATACTTACCTCGAATGACGATACAAGCATTAAAAAAAGAAAGGGGGGGGGGGGGCGCGAAGGTCGTTCGCAGCACATAATTGATCTTCCAATATCAAGGCTTCAAACTTCACTCTTTCCGTTGCTTTTTCCGGCTTTTCACTCCGACATTGGACACTTATCTGTACTTGGATTGAGGAAAAAGGGGAGAAAAAAGAAAAATAGGATAAAAAATTAGAGAAGAGATGAGTTTTATAGGAGAAAATGAAAAAAGTAGGTTTTACATCCTATTTCTCTTTAAAATTTTCACTCCATCTATAGAGATTTTATCATTCAACTATTTACCCTTTTATATTCTAAATTTTTATTTTTTTTCTTTTATATTTTCTCTCTTTTATCTAAACATGAGAGATTATATTATTATTCAAATTTTCTATTCTTCTTATTGTCTTTCTTTTTATTTTCTTTTCTTTTAAATTTTCTTTTAACCCAAACAGAGCCTAGTGGCTGTTTGACAGTTCCATCCAAAAATCACTTTTACACAAAATTTTTAATTTAAAAAAAATTAAATAAAAATTTATTTTTCTCTAAAAATAATTTTAATTAAAATCATAATTTTAAATAAATTATTAAAAAAACTTTTATAATAATAAAAAATTTATAAATGATCTAATTACTATTTTATATATTTTTTTTCTTATACACTATTTTCTTACTCTTTTTTTATCTCTCTTATTTACTCTATTTCCTCTTTCTTTTCTACGCTCTCTCCTCTCTTCTATTTTTTCTCTACTATCTCTCTTCTCTTCTCTTTTTAATCAAATCATACACATTTTAATAATTTATTAATATAAAAAATAATTCTACTACTAATTATTTAAATATTTTTATTTTTAAAATATATTTTTTTTAAATTCTATTTTTTAAAATCTATTCTTCTCGCAACAATCTCTAAAAGCGCTAATTTAGGCCCTTCCTTTCAGCTTCTAGGATTTCTTCTTTGCTATTGTTATTCATTTGCATAGATGGCTTCTAACCACTTTAGCCTTGAATGAAAAGGAAGAAATGCAGGGAAGCTTGCAAGGGAGGAAAGACGATGAAGAAAACGGAGGAGGGAGAGAGAGAGAGAGAGGAGAGGATGGGCATTTTAATCTTTTCATCCATGATTTTAAAATGACAGACTTCTATATTATTTGCAAATATTAAAATCTCAATTTTGAAGTTTTCTATTTTTCAAAATTTTGAGTAATTTTCCATCGTTATTTTCCTGTTTACATGCATTTCTTTGGCATCAAATTCTCCTTGATTTAATTCCCTTTTATTATTTTTATTTTTTTATTTTAAATATAAAATTTTAATTTTAAATATAAGATATCCAATTTATTATTTTTTAAAATTATAATATTTCTTTTAAAATATTTTTATATAATTAGGTATCCTAGAAAGTTTTTATTAAAGATAGATTAAATATATATAAAAATATTTTAAAAAATTATTATAAATAATTAATTTAATTATTTTTATTTATCTACATAATTATTTAAATATACAAAATAGGAAGTACTAGTATGATTTTTCTTTGTAACAAGTATAAGAAAATCGGATGGCACAAAAATAAAGTACGGCAAAAACCGCGAAGATATTTTTCTTCCTTGTTCTCTATTTTTAGCCCAAACCGAGTGAATAAGAAAATTTCTGAAAAATGAAAAAGTGAGAGAAAATAAACAGCGACCTACTATAAGCCCATGCTCTGAATCAAGATCCACCAGGTCCATCAGCATGCAAATTGAAGTGCTCATTTCCGGGTTGTAGTTGTTTTGCAGATCTCTCTAGAGAGTCTTAATTTGAAGTTTGAACTGGATGATCACATCTTAATTATGTAATTTTTAAATTTTAATTCAAAAATCATGCTCACCGCCGGAACCAAAATCTACAACCTATTCTCAGAGCGTAAGCAGACTTAAAGATAATTTTACAGCACAAATCTGAAAAACAGCATCGATCCGCTTGAATTAAAGAAAAATGAAACTCTCGGCAATCGAACAGGAAAAAGAAAACTGAGATATCTTCATATCTAATAGATCGGACGAAGTAAAGACGATTAGTGGCTGTTTAAAGATATATTTCCGGAGAAAAACAGAAGCGAATAGAGAATAATCACAGATCTGATATCAAACTAAGAGAGGAAAAGTGCAGACAATTAATGAAGGAAATTTATGTTACCAGTTAATGAGGATAGCGTCGGATCGAAATCGGAGGGTCATAGAAGCGGAGGGAAAGTGAGGAGTCACCCGAAATCATCGGAATGGGCGGCGTTGGGAAGAAAATGTAATAGCGAATTATTTTTTTATATTTCACTTTTTGCTTCTTTCATCCCAAACGGCCCATTCCTACAATTTCTGGCAGATCCGATCTCCCATTCCCTGTTCTATACTTTCAGCTTCAGCATCTTTCTCTAAAACCCTAGATAAACCATTGAGAGAATGAGGGCGAAGTATTCATTGAGTTACCCTTGTATTTATAGCCCAGTCAGTAAGCCGCCCTTGGAGCATTCATGTAATTTTGAGGATTTAGGGGGGCAATCTGTTATGCTATGCAGATTGCGAATATATTTTAATTTATGGAAAAAAAATATTTAAATAATAATTCATAAAATTAATAGAAAATTACTATAACATCATAAATAAAAAATTTAATTATCTAAAAATTCTTAATAATAAATAAAGAGTTAATAATAATAAATTATAATATAAAAATTAATAATAAATTTATATTATTAAAAATTTGTTAATAATTAATTTTTTTTAAAATCTCATAATAATTTATAAAATTTATTTGTGAGGGTAAATTGCTGTATCACATATTTCTTTTATATATATATATATATATATATTACATATAAAGGGAAGAACAAGCTTAAAAAAATACTCACATGTGAATATGGATAGTTCACAGAGTTATAAAAAAAAGACGAGCTTAAAAAGTTAAAATTGAAGATAAAAACACACTATGAAACAAACAAGATCAACCAAAGAATGTTATGACTTTCAAGGCTTCCCCGTTTGAATGGACAATCTCATCGTCCCAGTTGGAAAAAATGAGTAATCTCACTTCCTCAATCACAGCTCTCAACAAATGAGCAAAACCATAAAACAAATTTCTAATTCTATGCATCTAACGTGGTTCTAGCTCACAATCTATTTACATGTAAATAATGATAAAACCTTTGTTAATTTCTAAGGAAATTAATATAAAACAGAACCTACTGTAAGGAAACACAATGTGTAGGAAAACTTATGTAAGACACCAGTGTATTATTGCATGGGAAAAGTGAAATTTTTTTTTATTATAAAAAATTTAAAAAAAATATTAGACCCACTCATAATTTAAAAATAGAATAAATTTTTTTTTAAAATAAAGGCAGAGATTCTTCCCGTCATTTGTTTAGATTTTTTGAAGTCGCGCTCCTCCTTTATTTTCCCTCAAATTAACTGTAGAAAGTTTGACTCAAGATATTTGAAAAGATTCCTTCAATTTATTAAAACTATTATTCACTTCTAGATCAATAGTTGCAGTCATATATGGGATAAGTGTTCTGGAGATATCTTTTGAAAAAAAGGATAATCTCAATACCCTCTTTTGGTCCTTAGTGCTTTTTTATGCTTCTTTAAAATGAATTTATGGCCCGAGACTCAGAAAATAACTTCTGCAGAGTCTGTTTCATTAAGAAACGGTTTTTATCTCCTTCAAGCTTCTTTGCATAAATCATAACATGATCAACTCTTAGAAGGTTAACTTAGGAATTGGTTACACTGGATTACTAGACGACCCCAATTCTTTATAACTCTTTAAAAGGATATGTTTTGTATAACTCTTGATAGCTATAAGGTACCTTTAAAAGGATATGTTTCGTATAACTCTTGATAGCTTTTTGATAGCTTTGATCACTAATATAAAATAGATTTTCTAAAATCTTATTTTTAAATTAATTCTCACATAAATGATTACTGATATTTTTATAAATAAGAGTAAAAATATTTATATTTAATATACACGAGACCGTTGTAAAAAATAAGCGGTAGCATTTTTGTAAATAAATATAAAATATTCATACTTAATGTACATATTACCAGTGTAAAAGATGAAATATTCAACACCTGATGTACACGTAACAAGTATAAAAGTTGAAATATTTTACATTTGATGTAATGTCATCTGGTGTAAAATGCCTTATATAAATATTTTACACCTGATGTACAAGTGACATGTATAAAAAATAAAATATTCTACACTTGATGTACACATGACAGATATAAAAGATAAAATATTTTACACATGATATAATGGCATCCGATGTAGAATATCCTTGTGTAAATATTCTATACCTGATGTATAAGTGACCGATGTAAAAAATGAAATATCATAGACATGATGGAATGGTATCCGGTATAGAATATCCTTATTTAAATATTTATACCTAATGTATACGTGACTGGTGTAAAAAATGAAATATTCTACACCTGATGGAATAACATCCGATATAGAATGTCTTTGTATAAATATTTATATATGATGTACACGTGACTAGTGTAAAAGATAAAATATTCTATATCTGATAAAATGACATCCTCTGTAGAATGCCCTTACTATTAAAAATTCAACAAAAAATCTTAGTTTTTTAAATCACATTGTCATCTATAGAGAAAACTATACAAGGGAGAACATATAGTGATGGAAGCTCTGTCTTCGTAACACGCCATCTAAAGCTCACTGAAGAAGAAGACCTAGATATACGATGACCTATACATGTGCCTATCGTTCTCTATTGTTGAAGTATGTCATTCTTGCCTCTAAAGTTTACCAAAGAAGAAGACCCTAATCTGCGATGATAGGTGTCATTTTTTTGTTTATTTCTTCTTGAATTTTGTTTAAATATATTTCTGTTCACTTTTGACTAAGTAAATCAAAGGAATTGTGACGGCGTTTATGTGATGTCTTCAATTAGGTGACGATATTTTTGGATTTTTGTTTCTGTGAATATATTTAGGTTTTCATTTCATTCATTTTTTTGTCTGTTTAAATATATTTATGTTTGCTTTTGAGTAGGTAACCTAAAAGAATTGCGACGATGTTTTTGTGAAATTTTCAATTAGGTGACAATGTTTGTGTTTTTGTTTCTGTGTATATATTTGAGTTTTTATTTTTTTTATTTTTGAATTCTCTAACTTTTTCTTTCTTCCTCTTTTTTATTCTTTACTTATATTTTACATGTACCTATTCTTCTTTATTAGTCTTTTCCTCCTTTAGATTTGTGATGAATAATGAAAGAATTTTGTGCTTTAATAGATAAACTGGTTTAGAAGTTTCTCTGATATGAATATAGAGTTTTCTTATTCTATTTTTTTAAAATTTTTACATTACTTTTTAAATTTGTTGTATGGAATAACTGGTTTAAAAAAAAAAGCTAATTTTCTATACTGGTAATATATAACAAGTATAAAATATCAAACTTTTTACACATGTTATTTCTATATCAGACTAAGGTCTAATATTAAAGTTTATTTTTAACCGATTTAAAAAATCTATTTTTCTAACCGTTGATATATCTGTTCAAGTTAGAACACAAGCAAATATCAAAACAAACATTTTGGTCGTTTTGCATTATCTAATTAAATTAATATCACATGACCGAGGTTTCTTGTTACTAACTCCCAAGTTTTCTTCTCTACTGTTTTCTGTACGTTAGCAATATTAGTGGGTAGTTTACTAGGAAGTGCGTCTTTATGATGTGAGCCACAATACTAGATGTTCACACAAAATCATACTAAGATCAAAGTCAAATGTACTAATTGATTGGACTCAATGCAAATTACTTTAAACCTAAAATTATTAAATTTTAACTCGAATCAAACTAGTCATACCACTTAATCTGTCAAAAGAGTTTTGGAAAAATTCAAGTTGGATTTTATATATCCTCCCTTTATTAAGAATAAAACAACATTCTTTTGAATTAGAAAGAACAGTTGTGAGTGATATTTGTACTTTATGCTTTAGTTATTTGTTTTGTCAGAAGATCATGTATAATTTATATATAGATGTTCTATTTATTTATATATTAATATTTTTTAGACTAAATATAACTCTTTTCAAATTCATATATAAATATTTTTATATATTTTAATTAAATTATATTATTTTAAGAGAAAATTTTTGTGCAAGTACTTATATTTTCTCTCTACTTTAATTTGGTAGTTATGTTATTTTTTCTTATTAAATATTTTAATTTTTATTTGTTAGCACTATTAGTCCCTGTATATAAGCTAATTGTACTCATAGAACAAAATTAAAAAATTTAATAAGGAAAAAAAATAACACAAATACTAAATTAAAAATTGACAAAAAAATATAGATACCTCCAAAAGGGTATTTTCTTATTTTAATCATGATAGAATTGATACAATTTTAGTTATAGTTGGTCCGTTGACCTTTAAATCACTATCTCAACTCGTTCAACTATTGGTCCGATTTTCTTTTTCTCTAAATAATTTTTTAGAAGGGGTTATATTCCTTCATAATCTAAAACTAATGTAAAATCTCATTTCTTTCTAAATGATATAATGTTAGGTTGAGTGAGCTATTAATTATCCTCAGAAAAAACTTAGATACCCAAAAGTTAAGATATCTCACCAAATATATCGCTGGAACCATAACAAATTGATTCAATTTTCAATACCTTGCTAAAATGTTACTCGGCTATTCTATTTTGGGCTTTTCTTGGGCCTACCATTTCAGTCCATTTAGTTATCGCTCTGCCAATGCTTTTCCTGCCTCACCATAATATGGGCTCATTTTGTACGTGTAAATGATTTTTTTTTTCTTCTGATACAACATATATGAACTTTAAAAAAAAACACTTTACCTGTTATTAAATTATATGTGAGATTAACTTTGTTTAAAATTTTCTTTATGAAAAAAACAGAGAGAGAAGATTTGGAATAAGAATTAAGAAAGAGGACATGAAATGAAACAGGAAAATGAATAAAATTTTTTATTCCTTTGCCAACAGAAAAAGGAATATTGGGAATGAATAATAATATATGTGTTTAAAAGGAAAAGTTGTTAATTAGTGACTTAATTGATATTTCTTATTTATGCATGGGATTTGGATTGTCAGATCATGAACCGTGTTTGAATGTCAGAATGCGTATTTGTTAAGATCTTCGTATTCATATGGACTATAATAATGAGTTCATTAAATATTATCAAAAACATGGCTTACTTGCCTCGATCAAATCATTTACCTACCCAATATTGTCCGTTCCAAAATATTATTTTCAAATTGTTCACACAGATTAAAGAAATCTAATAATTAAATATAAAAAATTATAAAAATACCACTTAAATTTTAAAATTATAAATTAATTTTATTTCATACACTTTAATAATTATTATAATTATTGACTATATATATTTGATAACACATTTTTACAGAAATTCAAGTGATATATCTTTGTGGGGTTTTCCCTATTAAATAACCTAAATTATTAGGAAATACTCAAGTTTATATTGTAAATCGAAGCTAAGTGAGAGAACGTCTTATATTGAATAAAGTTGAATCAGATATAAGAAAAGGAAAACTTGTGCATAAACTTCTGTTTGGAGAATTGATTGCTTGGTAAGGGATATATTTTTATAATGGAAAGCATTAGTATCAAATTTAGGTATTATTAGATAATTAATTCTGAACATGTACGTACTAGGGGTGTGCATGGGTAGGGTTGGGCAGGGCAGCCCCCCTGCCTGGTGCCCTGCCCAAAAAATGTATGGGCTATATTTTGCAGCCCGATGCCCGACCCTGCCCGGTAAAAGCTCGAACAATTTTGGGCAGGGCATGAGCGGGTTGGGCATGGGCGAGCTGGGCATGCCCAAATTGTGATGTCATACTCATGTTGTGAAAAAAAATTGTAATTATGAATTTCTAAAATAATACCATATTCATGTGTCTTTAAGAGTTAAATAATATCTATAATTTACTAAGAATAAGAGAACAAAGATAATAATTAAAATCTTGAGATCAATTGCATATAAAAAATAAGCGTTGAAATCTAAGTAGTTTGTAATTATAACTTTGTATCAATCTCCCTAATATTGACAAAGATAAAGCATCTAAAAAAATAAAATAAATAATTATAATTTGTAATGTAATCATATGATAATTAACAAAGTTAAAAAAAATTAGTATAGTTATAAATATTAAAAGATACAACTTACCTACTTATATTTCTAAAATTACCTTATAGTCACCAGTAGCTATCATATTCTCCCTTTTAAGATAGAGAAAAAATAAAAAAAAATAAAAGAAGGGGTGCTTATGGGCAGGGCAGGGCAGCCCCTATGCCCAGTGCCCAGCCCGAAAAATGCATGGGATGTATTTTGCAGCCCGATGCCCGGCCCTGCCCGGTAAAAATCAGGCAGGGCAGGGCATTTTTCTTGCCGGTTGGGCAGGGCATAGCGGGTCATGGGTATTATGTACAGCCCTAGTACGTACTTGCAATTTTCTCTTTAAAAAGAAATTCATGAATGTCTTGAGACATTGGATAGAGAAAACCCATATGTATGAGTTATGTGGTTTTGACTTGACTATTGTATGGTGCAAGTCTAATTGTGTGATGATAGCAAGCTGGTGCATGTTAAATTGTGAAGAAAATTAAATAATTCTACAAATTTAAGACATCAAGTATGAATGGGATTTTGGAAAGAAATTCTACGTTAAATAAATACAACCTCCTTAAATTTTGAATCTTTACAATAAATCTCTCAAAACTCTTTTATATACCAAAAGATCCCTCTAAACTCTTATATTTATACATATGACCCTGTTATTAGTAGTTTTTTTTATATGGCTATTTAACTTGGTAAAATCTTAATGTTGTCAGATTTAATTAGAGATAATTCTTTCAAAAATATTTTTATATTTACAAGAATTTGAACTCTAGACTTCATATTTAAGCAGTCAAAGTTCATTCCACTTGGAGCAATGCATATCGATCCCCTTATCATCAATATTATTCATTACTTATTTACATATATCTTAAAGTTTATGTTATTTACAAAACTCGAGGGAGTTTTTTTTTTTGTATTAAAAGATTGGGAGTTATTTGTACATGGTTCAAAATTCAAAAAAGTTTTATGTAATTTAGTCAATAAAATTATACAATGACCATTTCAATGTGAGGATTGTGGATTCAATATATTGTGTGATGAAAACAAGTCGATTGTGCTTCATGTGATGATGATTAATTACTTGCTTAAGAACATGCATGATTACTAATTCACAAGGCTCCTTCAATATTTCAATATAACATATGCAGCCTCATATATATATATATATATAGATAGATGAACAAATGAAGAGAACAAATTAAAGGCAGAAATTCAAGAAGTAGAAGAAGAAGATGATTATATATATATATATATATATATATATTACATAGCAAGGTTTAATTCACGAGAAGCAACCAAGACCTTGGAAATCTCAAAGATGAGCCTAGCTTCAAACTCATCCATGGAAAATTTGTGTGTGACTTGACGAGCTTTTGGTGTCCTCTTTTGTCCAAACACACCATCACCAACATCAAGACTCAAGCTTCCTCCTACTTTTCCAGACAACTTCAACATAAAGCTAATATAACCATTCTTTATCTTATTCAATAGCTTCAATGGCGACCTCACCACCAAACTCAGCTTTGGAATCGCCTCGATCCTCCAATACCTCCGTCTTCCTTTCAACAGAACCATCCTCGACACCTTCTTCTTCGCTTTCCCGACTAGGACACCGCTGTCATCCTTGCGTCGGCGGTACCTCATCAGCCGCCAGTTCACCTTTAGGCCTCCTGAACTTGACTTTGGCAGGAGGGATTCCGTTTCCATGTTTTCGTGAGAGAGAGAGAGAGAGAGAGGTGATGAAGTTTAGTGAATATGTTAGACTTAGAGGAAGAGATTGTGAAATTATGACTATATATAAAAATAAGGATGGGAGGTTCACTGAATTTTCAATTTTCCAATAGATTGATCTATTGTTTAATGTTATGAGAAGAACTGGTGCTTGGATTTTATCTTTCTTGTTTTTCTCTTTTTATGCTTTATCGTGATGTTAGTTTTATATATTACATAACATTTCGTGTGATAACTAAATTTTAGATAAATTATTAATTACAAGTTAATATTGCATAATTATATTAATTACAAGTTAATCCAATCTTTCCTTCTAAAATTATACGAAAGAATAAGAATTGTTTTACGGTTCTACCTCTCATAAAATTGACAAAAGTCAAAATCCAAATCCATAATTTATGTTATAATAAAAACAAAATTTTCCTCTTCATTCTCACAAAGAACGGTGCAATAATAGCTTACATATGGCGTGCGTGGGAGATAGACTTCAAAGGAGGAACAATCCATTTTCATGATCAGAGTCAACAAAATCGGTTTGACCGAAAATTAATATTGTGTTTCAGCCCATGTTTTAAGGGCACAAATTAATGGAAAAATCATTTTGTAATTGAAAAATTATTAAAAATAATATGATTTTATTAAAAATAGGAGAGAGGGAAAGAAAAGAGGAAAGATGAGATAGGAGATAGGGTGGAGAAGAGAGGGTGATAAGAGAAAGGAGAGATAATATAAGAAAAAATAAGGGTAAAATAGTAATTGGGTAATCTATAAGCTATTTTACTATTCCAAAAACTAGTCTCAGTAGCTTATCCAAAAACTTAATTTTAAACCATGGTTTAATCCAAAAGTCTTTTTGGATAAATATGAGTATTTGTTTTAAAATTTTCCTAAATTAAGATTTGGGTCAAAAACTCTTTTAAAACCTTGATTTTCTTTCTTTTCAAACACACACACATAAAGTCTGTTTGGATAAGAGTTTTGAAAAGGGTTTAAGAAAAAAAATTTGGATAGCTTTTAGAGAATATTTTTTGAGAAAAAATTAATTCTGAATAAATGAGTATTTGGATAGTTATTATCGGAAGAACTTTTGTAATTAAAAAATTACCAGAAAATATATGATTTTATTAAAAATACGATAGATGAAATAGGAGAGAGGGTAGAGATGAGAGATGATAGATGAGAAAGTGTGAAGAAATAAGAAAAGAGATGAAAGAGGGTGAAAAAGAGAGGTAGAGAAGAGAGATGAGAGATAATATAGTGTGAAAAAAATAAAAAGAGAGATGAGAGAGAATGAAGAAAAGAGGTAGAGGTAGAGGTGAAAGAAGAGAGAGAAAATATGAGAGAAAATAGATGGTATAAGAGTAAAATAATAATTAGATAATCCATATTGTTCTAAAAGTTAATATTAGTAACTTATCTAAAATCTTGATTTTAAACTATAATTTGATCTAAAAATTATTTTAAACAATATGACTATTTGTTTTAAAATTTTCATAAACTAATATTTAGGCCAGAAGTCCTTTTAAAATTATAGTACCAAACAGGTACATAAGCTAATTGATTGGATAATATATATTTTATTCTTTGATCCATATTATTATCATTACATTCAAAATACTTGACTCTTGAATAATGACTTTAATTACTAAATTACCAAAAAATTGATTTACTAAAACAATCATATGAATGACACGTGTTACTCAAAATTAGTATATTTAATCAATAATATTATTCGTTCTTTTGGGGTCCAAACCAATAATATTATTCAAACTTTCAACATGAAATCTGTTATTTATTATTATAAATGGACATAAAGCACAAGGTTATATATTAAGCTGGGTTTTCACATGACAATGATATGCATGAAATATAATATGTTATAATCATTTTTTTATATGTGTATAATCAAATCAATTATGACAATGGAATATTAGTAAATGTTACATAGCACCTAATATTTTAATATTATTTTTATATGTGTATAGTATCTTAATTTTATTTATAATATAATTTTATCTATAATTTTTTTAAGTTATTGTAATTCTTAGTATTTGAGAAATAAAATTATATATGAAACTGTACTAAATTAAAAATATTATAAATAAAATTATATTAAATTAAAAAAATTATAAATTAAATTAAATTAATATTAATATTAAAATATTGAGTATTATATAACGTTGTTAATAATGCTATACAAATAGGAAAAAATAAAGCAGCCATGGCGTTGAAATATCTTGAAGGTGGTTATTAAATAAAATATAAATGTAACTTTTTTTGAATATGTCCAAGACTATTAGATACCCAAGAGCATTGTAACTCAACAGTACCTTTAGATGATAAAGGTGGGCATGTGTGTTTGTGTGGGCTGCGTGGGTCCTTCCCCATGGGGGAAGAGGGTTTTAAATTGTCTTATTAAAAAAATACTATTAAATATTAAAAATTAATTAATTGAGTGTACAATCGGGCAACCATAGGGATAGGGTATTCACGGGACAGGATAGGATCGGGACAATCCTGTCCCGTGTTTCGTCCCAAAATAGTACACGGGACGCACTTTGCGTCCTGTGTCCCGTCCCATCCCATCCCAAATATGTCCTAGTCCTTATCCTGGACAGGTCGGGACGGGTTGGGTACATCCCGAGTATAAACAATTCTACATTTTGGCTGGTCGATGACTTGGACATAAGAAGGCCCAGAACTATATAAATATAAAAAGGGAAAGAAATGAAAAAAAAAGCCGGAAGCATGTGCATGTGCAGAAACAATCACTAATTTTATTTTTGAGAGGAACACACAAAAAATTGTAAATATTTTGTAAATGTAAATGGAGGCACTGCTATATGGATAATTTTTTTCTTCGAGGCCCTATATGTTATTCCATTTCAATAAATGGACTCACTTATAAGTCCACCAACATAGATTTGAAAGCAACAAACATAGTTCAAAATTCAAAAATTAATCCATAGGCCATAACAAGATTAGACACATAAAACAGTGGTTCATACTTGCAGAATATATACTTTAGAATTTGAAGAAACAACTATGTCATGTAAAATTAAAATATTTCAAGGAATAAAACAAAGAAGGAAAGAAACCAAATACATATGCTACTTCTTCAAATCTTCTACTTCACTTGATGAAGTTACTGCTTTGTCTGCAAATAAAAAAAGAGATAGAGGAAAATTAAAAAAATAAAATAAGAGTAAACAAATAAAATCATCTATGAAATAAAATAAATAATATGATATAAGTATATCTAATACCACTTTCTGCTGCCAAAGTTTCATTGAAGTTGTCAATATCAAAGTTTTTTAATTTGAATGTAGATGGAGATAACCAATTTTGGGCACAAATTAGCGCTTCAACTATCTTAGGGGATAATGAACTTCTGAAGTCATCAATAATACGTCCCCCTGTACTAAATGCTGATTCTGAGGACACAGTAGAGACAGGCATGGCTAACACATCACGTGCAATCAATGAAATGACTTTGTATTTGCTAGCATTCAGTCTCCACCAATCCAAAATATCAAATGTAGGATTATGATAGTCAGCTAACTCAGCCTGCAGATACCTCTCTAACTCCACATACTTATCTGTTTGACTTTCAAAATTAGTGTGGGCAAGGAACCTTTGAATTGCACAAGAACCCTCCCCATCATCAATATCAAAAGACTCTAGCTCTGAGACATCTGTGTCACAAAAACCTTGAGTTGGTAGTTGTGATTGACTTTGACTTTGGCTTGTGCTTTAAGTTTCAAGCTGAGATGCATCATGAGCATCTGAATAATGATCATATAAGCGATACAATACCACGGAGACCTTTTTGTACATGGAGTCACGATGTGTAGGATCAGAAAACATATCCTCAAATGCAAACTTCAAAAACTTCATTTTATACCTGGGGTCAAGCACCACAACAATCACCAACAAAGGATTTAAGTTTTCAAATTTATCCCAATACTTGTCATATTTGCCCTGCATGCTCTTAGCCATATGACACAACAAAGAATTTGGATTGTTTGCCCTTCTCATCAAAAGAACAACCACATTAATGATTTGTTAGAAGGCCAAATTTGAGGTCACATGAATTGATCCTAAAAATTTCAAAGTGACATTGTAGAACACTTTCAAAAATGCAACAAAATCCTGAGCTTCTTTGAATGACTTGGCTGTAGGGGGACCAACTAAGTTTTTATCCTTAAAGTTTTTTTGGTACTCTGTATCAAATTCCTCCATCCTTGCAAACACGCTACCGAATTTAATAGCATTCTCCAACATTATGTAAGTTAAATTCCACCTAATGGGACAATCCATTCTCAAAAGACTCTTTGAATTGATCTTCATTTTCTCCACAAGCTCTTTGAATTTTTGAAACCTTGCAGGAGAAGATCTTACATATTTAACTGCATTCTGAATAGCTTCAATAGATTCATGCATTTCTCTCACACCATCTGACACAATCAAATTCATGATATGAGTACAATATCTCAAGTGGAAGAAGTCCCCATCACAGACAAGACTATTCCAATGTCTGAAAACCGACTTCAAAGTAGATAATGCACTGTCATTTGAAGATGCATTATCAACTGTGATGGTAAAAACTTTATCAATGCCCCATGATAATAAACATTTCTCAATTTCTTCTGCAATTGTGTCACCTTTATGGTCTTCAACTTTGCAGAAATTCAATATTCGCTTTTGCAAATGCCAATCTTCATCGATCCAATGTGCAGTGAGGCACATATAGTTGGAATTCTGATTAGAAGTCCATGTATCTGTAGTGAGAGAAACTCGGAATTTTGTTCTTTTGAAATAACTTTTCAAGTTGTCTGCTTGTTCATGATATACCTTTAAGCAGTCTCTAGTAATGGTTGACCTTGAAGAAATTTGTAAGCAAGGTTCGACCTGACTCATCATATGTCTAAAACCTTCACCTTCAACTGTTTGAAAAGGCATTTCATCCAATATGATGTACTCTGCAATAGCTCATCTACATCGGTCTTGATTAAATAAATGATGACCAACAGTTTTAAAAGACCCTACTGCAGTGAACATAGCTTGCCTCATCTTATTTATTCTGTTCAGATTGAAGGGGCACCTCTCTAGATGTTTTCGCAATCCACTTGTCCCGTGTGTGACAGGATTGCAAGCAATCTTTACTGGACAGTACTTACACTTGGCTTTGTGTTCTCTATTATTTTCATCCAAAGGAATCTTATCAAAATGCTCCCAAACAATAGATTTGAGTCTTTTTGTTGGTTTCTCTTCTTCCTCAACATTTTCTGCTTCTCCCTCTGTGTCTTGTACTTCAACAATAGCTTCATGTTCAACATTTTCAATCTGTTGTAAGTTCTTTTCAGTAGTAGGTACAGTTGCCATCCTCCTGTAAAATAGGAATAAATTTGTATTACTTTGAGTGTTGTCATATCCTATAAGACAACTGAATGAAAACAAGCATGCCAAGTGAAAGAATAAGCTTTCCTGTATGCAATGAAAACCAGTATATGCTTTCCTGCAAAGCAATACAAATATGCTCCAATGAAAACCAGTATATGCCAAGTGAAGAGTATGAGAAGAGAAAAGGAAAAAACCCCTCTCCCATTCTAATATTCTGATACTCGTAAGTAATTACGGTTAAATTACTAATGAAATTTACTAACCATGTTTTAACTTTGGATTTAGACATACAAGGTATTTGTGTTAGTGGTGTTGAATTGATGGAATGGACTAGTTGGGCCATTGAATTAACTTGATTGAGTTTGTATATGGATGTGAAATATACATGAAGCCTAGCGGCAACCAAATTGTTGTCTCTATAAATAAAGTTTCAAAAGCACATTCCTATCTTTAGTGAGTAATGATATGTCTTCTTCAACAATTTCATGGCATGTGTGACCTTCTCTGATCTATCTTAATATCAAATTGTATTCTTATACACAATTCATTAATCCTCTGCTATGTTTGGTGGCGAATAGTTGATAGCCAACACGGGATTTGCCAAGCTTTTTAAAGATACTAACTTGACATTTATTTGAGATCTCATTCTCCTCTGGGTTTAACAAGATCCTGCATCTAGATAACCAAAAATCCCACCAAACATATGCAAATTAAGTACCATAGGGGATCACCCTTGTGCTATTTTGCCAACTTCTCTCCTCATTCCATTTCATCCAACCTCTCTATTCCTTCACATTTATTAAATTTGTCCCATAATTTCGATTTGA
Organism: Leucaena leucocephala; assembly: GCA_037074615.1. Lineage (NCBI taxonomy): Eukaryota > Viridiplantae > Streptophyta > Magnoliopsida > Fabales > Fabaceae > Leucaena > Leucaena leucocephala. Next base: position 4,284,645 of record CM073561.1, on the reverse strand, counting down.
TTATCACTTCCCATAATTCTTTCCAGTACAAGTTAGTTGCCAATCCAGTATCAAACATATCAAGAATATTAGGGACCGTATTATGCACAATTAGATTACCACAATCCATCACACTTGTAAAGAAGTGAATATTTAAGCATAAAGGTATGTCTAGCCCTGGTGATCCACCGGGACATAATTCATCGAAACTTTATTTTACAAAAAATGATGTTAGAAAGATAAACATAAAAATGAGGTTTGTTTTCAGAATTTTTCAAGCATTTGAGTTTGACTGTTGCTCTCGCGATAAGAGCATTCATTCTGCGTCAATTTTTTTCACTTTCTACATCAGTTCTCATTACCCACATCAGTTCTGAAGGTGAGGAAAGATTATTCCCATTACCCACATCAGTTCTCGTTCTAATCAACATGTTTACTAGAATTGCAGGGGAGGAGCGACGGTCTCACAGCACAATTAAACCCTAAATTGTCTCCACAGACCACAGCGGTAAGGTGAAATATACTAAGCTGACTAAAATAAAATCAAGAAGGAAGCTCACTTACCTTGATCCAAAGCAAACAATAATATACTGAGCAGAGTCGCGGCGCCGAGGGGTCTGTCAGTGAGGAGACCAAGTCACGGGCACTTGGGCAGCAACGTCTGAAGCTGAAACTGAGGGAGATGAAGCGAAGTTGAAGCTGAGGACTGACAGAGGAGGAGCGCCGACCGGCGACTTAGTGAGAGGCCGACTGGGGAGAGAAAGGAAGAGATTACTGAGCAGAGTCGCGGTGCCGAGGGGTTTGTTGACTATCGAGGGCTGAAATGAAAATGAAAAATGCTGTCGCTGAATCCTGAAGCCTGAAGCGTTTAAGTGTGGATGCATGTCAGGACGGGACGGTATGACTCGAGGGTCGTGCCGAGGATCGTCCCATCCCGAAACTGTTATAGTCCCATCCCGTTTTCTTCCCGTCCCGCTCGTTCACGGGACGGGTCCAATCTGTTCCGTTTATGTCGGTCCCGAGTCGGGAAACCCAGGATGAGAGCCAATTGACCAGCGCTACATAAGGATTGCTTGTATCAATGCACTCTCAGTAAATTAATATGTGGAGTACTAATAAAATAATTATATATGTTGAAGCAGGAATTATAAATTATTGCAAGTAAAAATAAGTGTGTTTTCTCAGCGTTTCACTTTTCCATCTGACTAATGCAAAATGTATTACATATTTTCATGTTGGTCAAAGGTAAAACATATATTCAACAGGCAAAACTTGTATTTCCCAATAGGATAATTTATTAATCTTCAATTATCCCTTCTCATCTTACAGTGTGATTAGGAGATCATGGGTAGAAATCCTAAAAACATAGGCCTGTTTATTTTTATTATCTATTTTTTTAGAATGTTATAAAAACTGTTTTAAAATTAAGTTTTAAAAACAAAAAAATACAAAAACAATCTGTTTAGATAATTGTTTTGAAAAAAATGTTTTTGAAAATAAAAAGATAAAAAACTTATTTGAAATAATTGTTCTTAAAATTAACTATGAGAATTAAGAAAATGTGATGTAATTGTCAGCTTTAGGGTGACAACAATTGAAACTGACAAGTGACATTCTACAAGCTAATGGAGGTGGTCATCGTAGGTTATTAGTTGTGATTGTCCCTAGTTAGCGATTGGCGACTATCATGGTGGTGATTGTTGATGGTACTAGCTATCTGTCGACAATCGTAGTGGCGACCCTCATTGTTAGACGATGATAGCGATTGTCGTCAGTTGATCATAGTGGTCGTCACCTTCATCAAGTAACAACAGATGGTAATGATGTCATGATGGCTTAACAATGAATGGCAGTGGTAGTCACTTCCAATGACGGAGGCAATGATGGTGGGGTGGTCATTATTGGCTGTCATCAGGTGCTAATCAATGGCAATGGTGGTTAATGGCAACGACGATAGTGGTGATGGTAATTATCGTAGTGGGTCATCGTCGAGTGAAAATGAATAGCGGTTATGGTAATGGTCATAGTGGACTGTCATCAGGTGATGATAGACAGTATTGGTGGTCTTTGACAGCAACAATAGTAGTCAACATCGATGGGTGCAGGCTACTGTTGTCATGGTAGTTGGCGATGGTGGCAACATGTGGGGGTAAGAAAATTTTTAATGTTAAGCCATTTTTCTAAAGCTAAAATAAAAATATAAAAAAAACAATTTTACAATATATTTTAAACTTTGATCTTTGCTTTTTATTTTTTAAAACAGTTTTCAATTATTTTTTTAAAAAACACTTAAGTGAAAATAAGTTATAAAACAAGTTTTTTTTTTGTTTTTTAAAACAAAAATAACCATTTTTAAAAACAAAAACAAACAAGTTCATATTCTCTTTATTTGTGTCCGTGAATATCTATTATTTCCTAAACCTCAAATAATAAGAGTCTTGTGTATTGGATCGCTATTTTTTAATTATTTCTTTGACTAAAATTTATAAAACCATCTAAATTTTGAGTTAGTTGTGTTTAACTTTTTTAATATTTTAGTTTAAATTTAACCTGTTTAAAGTTTTAACAAGTGACATTAACCTTCTACTATTAATTTTTCCTTTCTATTGACAAAAATTGCTACATCGTATTATTGAGATTGACATGACATATGAATAATCTAATAATTTTATAGTAATTATATATTTTTTACGCAAAAAATTAAATATGATTTTATCATTAGAGAAACAAACCCTCATCCCTCTCTGTATCTCCTTGTGTTACAACATCTAACTAGAGATGATAAAATAGGTTAGTCTGTCAAGAATGGGCTAATCTGTCAACAACAGGATAGCCCGTTTTGGGGGCAGGCCGCACACTGCCAACCCGAGCCCGCCGTTCACCCTTTTTTTTAATTTTAATATTTTTAAAAAATTATTTTTAAATTTTTAGAATATTAATATAAAATTTCTAATGTTATATTAATATAATTAAAAAATAGTTAATGTTATACTCTTAAAATTTTTTACTTTTTATAAAAAATATCAGATTTTATAACTATAAATCTAAATAAATATTAATATAATATTAATTAATTATAACATGTCAATACATATTAGTAAATAAATAGTTATTTTTATTAATATTCAATAATAAAAGTATTTAAAATAATATTTAGATAAAATAAATATTAATATTAATAATTTATAAAATAAAAAAATGGGCTGACAGGTTGACCCATTTAAAAACGAGTCAATCCATCAGTACTAGTGGACTAGGAGGGAATTGATTGTGCAACGTGTTCCAAAAAAAATTAATATTTTATTAGTACGAGCCCACCCATTTTGATAGCTCTACATTTAACCTGACTTTCAATTCTAAAAAGCCATCACCCTAATCAATCAATTAACATAGTATGAGTATAAGAAGTAATGCCTATAACTAGGGAACCAAATAATAATATATAAATTTTTTCTTCTTTTTGGCCTCTTCGGCTGAAGTCTTTGGCCAGTTGTCATGGTTTGTTTTCCTTTGTTGTTGTTTTTTAAATTTTTTGCTTCGAAAGTCCTTCCAGAGTTCCAGTTTCCAATTATATAAAACCGAAATTTCCGCAGTTTAACAACTTCGAAATGAAGGCTTAGTGAATTTAAACGTGACTTCATTTTCGTTAAATCCACAATCACGAATGCTAGCATCTGCTTGATGTGACCGACGCCGCCGCCGCCATCAATTTCTGATTCTCCTTCGCAATTTCAAATATTTCTCTCCAAAAAAATATCTTGGCCTCAGTTAATGAAGCTTCGCTCTCTCAACCTCATGTTTTTGCGTTTTCTACTTATCCTTTTTGGCTTGACCTCTTGATGCTGCATATATGAACTTTCGGGTTTCAGTTTTTTACTTATTTTCCTGCTCATATTTTGGACTCGATTATAAGCTTACGAAGTTACTATTATTGTTCTTTGTTGATTGATTTTCGTTACTTCACACTATGGCTTGGGGGAATTCATGATTTTCCTCTTGTTTTCGAAATATTAGGAGTCTCTTTCAGGTTAGTGGGCTATGAATACTGCTTTTGGGAATTTGTTCTTGATTGTTGACTGTTGTAGTTGATTTTTACTATCTTCAAGGAGTTAGCATTTCTGTTATTCAAATTCTTGGAGCGACTGCTGTAAAAATTGAGAGTCTCTATTTCAGACTCAATGAGTAATGGGTGATTGTTTAATCTATACTTTGAGAGTTCAAAACAAGTTTTTTTGTGTTGACAAATTTGGGAGTAAAATATTCAATCGACTAGAAGCAGTATCGGTCTTAAACGGATAATGTTGAAAGTGGATGAATAATTTCCTATGTGCTTTTGATCATCTCAGAAATGAATATCTTTGATTTGAATGTTGATGTTCTGCATCTTGCTGGGACACTGGTTTAAAACTGTGATATGAGCTTTTCAATCCGTGTTTATAGTTTTAAGACAAGTAAAGCTCTAATTTTTGCCTCATGCTTCTTGGGGAAAGTAATGTGTGCCAATGTTGCTTATGTTTTACTGCTAGTGACTTTAATTCAGAGCAAAGGAGAGACTTTGATTTATTCCTGTACTTCTATCAGCCGATTAGATTTTCAGATGAAGTATAGAATACTCTTCTGTCAGCTTGATTGATAAAATTGGTAATAGAATAAAGAACTAAGTATAATTTTAGCAAGATTTAAAAAAACACGTTTGCCATGGCCCTTCTTTTTGGTTAATGCTGCCCATTTGGTCTCTATCTGGCGTTCAACACAAGATTGATACCATGCCAATGAATTCTGAAGTTGGACTTGCAAAGAGATTTGTTGATTCAGAGAGAAAGGATATGTAGAATGCTTGAATATTATTGATATAATGAGGGGTATTTATATACAATAGGCAACCCTAGTCATTAATGCTATAATATCATATCGTATCCTCTATACTAAATACAGAATATTATGTACTAATTACAGGATATTACATATCCTATAATATCGCTACAATATCTCTACAATATCTCTACACTCCCCCTCAAGTTGGAGTATAGATGTCAATCATACCCAACTTATTACAAAGATATTCAATCCGGACCCCATTAAGAGCTTTGGTGAGGAGGTCGCCTAATTGATCACTGGATCGGACATGTCTTGTAGAGATGAAATTTTCTTTGAGCTTGTCTCGAATAAAATGATAGTCGATCTCAATATGTTTCGTGCGTTCATGGAATACCGAATTAGAAGCTATGTGTAGGGCCGCTTTATTGTCACACCATAACGTTGCTGGTAATGAGGTTTTAAGGCCCACTTCCTTCATTAACTGATATATCCAAACTATCTCACATACAGATTGTGCCATGGCCCTGTATTCCGCTTCTGCACTCGACCGTGACACTACATTTTGTTTCTTGCTTCTCCAAGATACCAAATTTCCTCCGACGAAGACACAGTAGCCAGTAGTAGACCGTCTTGTGGCCTTTGATCCACCATGATCAGCATCACAAAAACACTCAATATCTATATGGCCATGACTCTTGTACAGTATCCCACGACCTAGAGATCCCTTCAAATAATGCAACACATGTTCTAAGGCTTCCCACTGTCGGATAGTTGGAGAGATCATAAATTGGCTAAGAACACTCACTGGATAAGTGATATCAGGGCGGGTCACTGTAAGATAATTCAATTTTCCAATTAATCTTCTGTACCTCTCTGGGTGCTCGAACAACTTGCTCTTAGCAGCTTCAACAGGATTTTCATATTGTACACTACCATCAGCATCAAGCAGCGGGTTATAAACCATAGGAAAGCTAGTTGGGCAGCTCCAAGTTTACCGGTTTCTTTCAGCATATCAAGAACATATTTTCTCTGAGTCAATAAGATGCCCTTCCTGCTCCTCATAACTTCAATTCCCAAGAAGTACTTTAATGAACCCAGATCCTTCGTCTGAAAATGGGAGTTAAGGAATGATTTGAGTGATGAAATCCCCGAGGTGTCGCTCCCTGTAATCACAATGTCATCGACATATACAACTAGTAAGATTATGCCAGTACTTGTTCTCTGATAGAAGACCGAATGATCACACTTACTCTGGCACAAGCCAAAGTCTTTCACGACAGTACTAAATCTGTCAAACCATGCCCGAGGGCTTTGCTTCAACCCGTATAAAGATCTCTTAAGATGACATACTTTACCGTGCTCCCCCTGAGCAACAAACCCAGGTGGTTGCTCCATGTATACTTCTTCAAGAAGATCGCCATGTAAGAAGGCATTTTTGATATCCAACTGAGAGAGATCCCAACCATAAGTAGCAGCCAGAGAGATAAAGAGACGAACAGAGGAGAGTTTGGCCACAGGAGAAAAGGTCTCAGAATAGTCAACACCATACTTCTGAGCATAACCTTTAGCAACAAGACGAGCTTTAAGACGTTCAAGAGTGCTATCAGCCTTAGTTTTAGGGGTCAATACCCATTTACACCCAATGGCTTTCTTTCCTGCCGGTAAATCAACTAAGGACCACGTACCTGCACGATCAAGGGCCGCCATCTCCTCTTCCATAGCAGTACGCCAACCCGGGTGGGACAAGGCCTCAGAAAGGGATCGAGGGACGGAAATAGTGTCTAAAGATGCAATGAAGGCACGAGAAGAAGAGGAGAGGTGGTCATATAAAACAAATGAAGAAATAGGATAGGTACAAGTACGTTTACCTTTGCGAAGAGCAATGGGCAGATCGAGGGAGGGATCTGGATCAAGAACAGGAGGGGTCTCAGAGATAAGGACCGAAGCAGGCTCAGACGGAGGAATACTTGTCGTAGGATCTGATGAAGAAGTAGATAATGGCAGGGTAGAATCTGGCGTAACATCGGTAAGTGTGTCCTTTAGACGTCTGGTATAAACCCGAGACAAAGGTGGTTGACCAGGTGCCGGTACGGGAGCTTGGGCCGGTGATGGAGAGGGAAGGACAGAGTATACCAGAAGAGTATCCTCCTCCACAGGTAAAGGAACATGAGCTGAATTGGTAGACGCAAAATAAGGAACAGATTCCTGAAAAGTAACATCAGCAGAGACCATGTAACGATTAAGAGATGGAGAGAAACACCTATAACCTTTCTGAACACGAGAGTAGCCAAGGAAGACACACTTCAGAGACTTAGGATCCAATTTAGAGACACTCGGACGCACATCTCGAACAAAACACACGCACCCAAAAATCTTAGGGGCAATGGGAAACAAAGGTTTGGAAGGGAAGAGAGTAGTATAGGGAATATGACTATCAAGAACAGAGGAAGGCATGCGATTAATAAGAAAGCACGCAGTAGAGACCGCATCGGCCCAAAAAGATTTAGGAACCTTCATTTGAAATAGAAGAGCACGGGCTACCTCTAAAAGGTGACGATTTTTCCTTTCAGCAATGCCATTTTGAGCTGGTGTATCCACACAAGAGGATTGATGGAGAATGCCGTGTTTAAGCATAAAAGAGCAAAATGATTCAGAAAAATATTCTTTAGCATTATCACTGCGCAAAATTTGAATAGACGTATTGAATTGAGTCTTAATTTCAGCAGTAAAGGCACAAAAATGAGAAAACAACTCAGAACGATTTTTCATTAAATATAACCAAGTAGTACGGGAATAATCATCCACAAATGTAACAAAGTACTTGAAACCAGCTTTGGACTCAACTGGACATGGACCCCAAACATCAGAGTGTACTAACTCAAAAGGAGACGAAGCTCGTTTATTGACTCGAGAAACTAAAGGAAGACGGTGATGTTTTACAAACTGACATGACTCACATTCTAAAGACAACAAATGCTGAAACTGAGGATAAACCTTTTTCAACGATGATAAAGATAAATGACCCAAACAACAATGTACTTCAAAAGGAGTGATACCACCCGCACAGGCTACCGCACGCGACCCCTGATCATCAAGGAAGTAATGACCGCCAGATTCATAACCTCTACCAATAATCTTCTTCGTCAAAAGATCCTGTATCAAGCAATGATCAGGGAAAAGTGAGACCCAACAGTTTAATTGACGAGTAAGTTTACTAGGAGATAAAAGGTTAAAAGCAAGGTTAGGGACATTAAGTACAGACTCCAAATGAATAGAAGAGGTAGGTTTAATTGTGCCTGAACCAAGGACACGGGATTGGGAACCGTCCGCAATGGTAATGTTAGAAGGATTGGCATAAGATTTGTAAGTAGAGAAGAGATAGCGGTTACCTGTCATGTGGTCAGTAGCACCAGAGTCTATGATCCATTTGGAGGAAGAAGAGACAAGGGCAGTAGCCTCATTACCTGTGGCAATAGCAGCACTAGCAGGAGGATTGCTAGACTTTAATTGAGCATATTCAGTAGCAGAAATGGTAACCGTGTCATTAGCAGTCGTGGCCACATGTGCAGAGTTCTGTCGATTCTGTTTGTTCTGGAGTTTATGACACATACGTTTCGTATGACCAGGTTCCTTACAGTAGTAACAAATCACATCTTTTGACTCTTGATTAGAACCCCCTGGTGTAGAACCACGAGGATTAAGTGACCCACGAGTATTATTCTGACCACGACTGAGCAAGGCGCTAGTAGGCACAGTAGAAGCTGGTGAAGAGATTTGTTCAGTTCTCAATACACGAGAGAAGGCTTCTTCAAGAGAAGGGAGATGAGCCCCAGATAAAATCTGAGAACGAGCAGCCGCATATCGAGACGGAAGTGCAGTAAGAAAACTCATAGTAGCCATCTGCTCTCGGTGAGACACATTGACCTTTCTCTCATCAGAAATAGGCATGAGGGCATTGAGTTCTTCATACATTCCTTTGAAATCCATAAAGAAGGCTGTAAGAGGACGATCATCCAGCATCTCTGCGCGATGGAAAGACCTGCAAACCTCATATATTCGAGAAATATTATTCTTGCCGGAGTATAAGAATGCCAAGTAGTCCATCAGTTCTTTAACAAATTCACAGTGAGTAATAGAAGGCATGATCTCACTGTCAATAGAGTTACGAATTTGTAAGAGAAGCCGTGCATCATCCCTTAACCATGACTTGCGAGAGGGATCTTTCTCGTCCGGAGGATCATCGGTCAAGTGATCTTCTTTCTCAATACTTCGGAAATAAATACGAATAGTTTTACTCCAATCTAGGTAATTTCTCCAGGTTAATTTGTACTCCGTAATCTTAGTGACTACTGGAACCATCTCAGAAACTGTTGTAGACTTAGTTGCAGCCATCCAAAACAGATTAGTGTTAATAAAATCAACCAAACAACGATTAGTCAAAAGAACTGGATTACCGTTGCTTCACTGGGAGCCTCGTAAGAACAATTGTTCAAGCCAGTAGAGAAAGACCACTCCAGGGGTCAAATAAAACAAACAAATTGATCTGGAATCAGAAACAGAAAATCTGCCGTCGGAAAATACGGATCAGAGACGGAAGACCCAGTATGTGACAGTCAAAACCAGGCACGAAACTTCAGGGGTATGCTAAGGAGGATGAGTCGAGCCCAACAGAGTGAATCGCCGTCGGAAAAGGTCGCCGGAGATGGCCTCACGCGCCGGCGCGTGAAAGTTCCGGCGAAGTTGACGGTGGCGCGTGACGGTCACGCGCTGCTCAGACGGCCACGAAATTTTGGGAAAACGCCGATCGGGACTGTGCGACCGTCCCTGGCTGACGCGTGTCGTTTCCTGACGTCGGAAAGTGTGACCCAACGGTGGTGAACAGTGCTGTCGGAAACAGAGACTCAAGAACAGCCGGAAACTGACGCCAAAAACAGCCAAACGTGCACCTAAACTTTAAAGCTCTGATACCATGTTGATTCAGAGAGAAAGGATATGTAGAATGCTTGAATATTATTGATATAATGAGGGGTATTTATATACAATAGGCAACCCTAGTCATTAATGCTATAATATCATATCGTATCCTCTATACTAAATACAGAATATTATGTACTAATTACAGGATATTACATATCCTATAATATCGCTACAATATCTCTACAAGATTAAAAACTTCTGTATGATCGCTGAACATCCCCTGGCCCCAAATTGTTTTAACATTTCCGTTGTTGACAATAACTGCTTTTTGGTCATCTAAGCTCATTAGAGTACAAAATAAATGGTTAATTATTTTTCTATTTTAGTGTTTGTGCTATGATTTTTGCATGAGAAAGTTAAGCCTATACAGCAGTGATCCGTTGGTCTGGTTATAGCAGTTTGTTTTTTAGTTGAACTAAAGCAGTTGTTTACTGAATATTAGATGGGCGTTTTTATTCTTAGATGTGGCTGGTAACTGTTTAGCTTCTCCATCTCTATCATGAAATTATGATACACTTTGCTCCTTTTTTCTTGAGAATCTTGCCCATTATGCTCCCCATATATTTCTGGATACTAATTAGTATATGGAAATCTTTCCCACTATTGTTGACTTAGTTTTGACTGGTCTTTTATCATGATTTGTGGTGCTTTTCGTAAACTGAAGACCTAATTATTGTTTTACTGTGTTGACTATCTGCTTACTTTTGAGGATACATTCTCTTGCTCACTTGCATATGGAACTATAAAATTTTGGCTTTCATGCTGAGGTTTTAAACTTCAGGAACCAGGAATGGTTAGTATAGTTGTATAGGATACGGCAATAGATACGATAGTCCTCACAGTACATCTAATTTGGATTACTTACAGCTTCGCTTAATTTTGCTTAGAGCATTTCATTTGTCTTTAAGGCTAGATAAAGGTTAAGACATTTGGGAAAAAACGCAAATTGGGGCCTATTTATTATATTTTGTCACTAAATTGCTTTCTTCGGACCTAGGACTTATCAAGCAGTATGCTGGGATTCTCTTTTATGAGAGGTGATCACTTTTCATCCACTAATATTTCATTGATAGACAAAGAGAATGAAGAGGTATATAAATTGAACAAGATTTCCTTTGAATAAAAAGGATATTTTTTTTGCTCAGAAATATTAATTTTATTTGAAGAGACATATGTCACTTTATATCTTAATATAACTTTCAATAATTAATTGAGAATAGGGAAGTGCATTCTTTTTTTTATAGCCATTAGTTAAAATTCATGTGTCATAACAGCTTGAAGCATCTAACTTAGCTTGTATTTATCGTGTTATTGTTCAGTTTCATCAAGTTTTGGTTAAAAGTAGCATTATACAATGCAAACTGTCACCAGAGGTAATCGATTAATAAATCCAGCATACTAGGATGAGATTAGGAGAAAGGAATTAGAAGTGTTCCTTCCATTAGTTGCTTTTGTTGCAACGTACTATTGATGAAGTGGTCCTGAGCCATTACTGCTCCTCGCAAAAAGAAATTACAATGACCGATATGTTAGAGATCTGCTTATAATAATTAGAAAAAAATGAGGAAATTTGTGTATAATTGGCTGCATCTCAAACTGGATCTTTTCTTGTGGTTATGTACAGTATACACAGTCTTTAATCTTGTTTGACACTCCTGATAAAATTTATCATTTATTAGTTTTATGTCCATGATATCAGTATAGGTGGGATTTACTAGCCTCTAATACGTGCTACTTGCAACGAGCGGGTTAAAAAGGCTGGAAATGACTAGATTATTGGTGTACGAGTCGCTACTCTGTCAAGAACCGAGATGTTGCCAATTTCGACAAAACTGTAGTGTTAGCTATTTTTGAGTTGCCTATTATTTTTAGAGTAAAATACAATCTACTCCCTTGGAAGATGCTCAAATTGTACAATTCTTTGCTCTATTGTGAAAATTTATCCTCTTGTCCCTTGAGATGGAAAGATGTGCTACACTAGTTTCCTTGCATGGTAATGGTTTGCATTAGTGCACTCTAATGTTTAGGGTCCGTGTACAGTTGAGTCAAAAGTTGATTTCAAGTACTTTGATACTTTTGTTGATGATTATTCCCCCACTATTTTGTTATATTTAATGAAAAATCGTTCTGAGTTGTTCTCTCATTTTTGTGCCTTTACTGTAGAAATTAAAATTCAATTCAATACTTTTATCCATACTTTGCACAGTGATAATGCCAAAGAATATTTTTCTGAATCATTTTGCTCTTTTATACTTCAAAACAGAATTTTACATCAATCTTCTTGTGTGAATACGCCAGCTTAGAATGGTATTATCAAAAGAAAAAATCATCACTTATTAGAAATAGCCCGTGCCCTTTTATTTCAAATGCTTTTGGGCAGATGCGGTTTCCACTGCTTGCTTTAAAAAATGTTATCAATATTTATCTCCTACTCATTGTTATTTGGTGTATGTAGATGTCATTTTTTAGGAATCTATTGTATATTTTGCTTCTAACACTTCAACTCCTCCTTCTCCACCTACAGGGGAGGATACTCTTCTGATATATTATGTCATTCACTCATTATCACCGGCCCCAGCTCCTGTACTGGCCTTTGGTCAACTACCTTTATCTCAAGTCTATTCCAGACGTTTGAAGAGACTATTACTGTTATTATGTCAGATTCTACCCCGCCATTGTCTACTTCCTCATCAAATCCTGCAGAAAGCACTACTCACCCTGAGCCTGTCCCAGTTCTTGACTTGGAGACACCTCCTATCCCAAAGCTCCCAGTTCCTAACTCAGAGATACCTGTCCCAAATCCAGATCCCTCACTTGATTTGCCCATTGCCCTCCGCAAAAGTAAACGTATTTATACCTATCCTATTTCTTCTTTTGTTTCATATAACCACCTTTTCTCTACTTCTCATGCTTTTGTTGCCTCTTTAGACACTTTTTCAGTACCTCATTCCTTCTTGAGGCCTTATCCCTATCGGGTTGGCGTATTGCTATGGAATAGGAGATGATAACCCTTGATCTTGCTGGTATGTGGACCTTAGCGGATTTACTGGTAGGAAAGAAAGCCATTGGGTGTAGATGGGTGTAAACCCTAAAATTAAGTCTAATAACACACTTGAATGCCTCAAGGTTCGCCTTGTTGCTAAAGGCTATGCTCAGAAATATGGTGTTGACTACTCTGAGACATTTTCCCCTGTGGCCAAACTCTCCTCTGTTCATCTTTTCATCTCGCTGACCGTTATGAATAGTTTGAATCTCTCTTAAATAGATATAAAAAATGCATTCTTACATGGTAATCTTTTTGAAAAAGTGTATATGGAGCAAGCACCCGGTTTTGTTGCTTAGGGGGAGTGTGGTAAAGTGTGTTGTCTTAAAAGATCTTTATACGGCTTGAAGCAACGTCCTCGTGCATGGTTTGACAGATTTATTATTGTTGTGAAGGACTTTAGCTTGTGTCAGAGGAAGTGTGATCATTCTATATTCTATCAGAGAACAAGTGTTGGTATATTTTACTAGTTGTGTATGTAGATGACATTGTGATTACAAAGAGTAATACCTTGGGGATCTTATCACTCAAGTCATTCCTTAACTCCCCTTTCAGATGAAGGATTTAGGTTCATTAAAGTACTTCTTATTGACTCAGAAAATATGTTCTTGATCTTCTAAAAGAAACTGGAAAATTAAGAGTTGCCTCAACTAGTTTTCCTATAGTTTATAATCCTCTACTTGATGCTGATGGTAGTATACCATATGAAAATCCCGTTGAAACTGCTAAGAGCAAGCCGTTTGAGAACCCAGAGAGGTACAGGAGATTGATTGACAAATTGAATTATCTTACGGTTACCCGTCCTCATATCACTTATCTAGTGAGTGTCTTTATCCAATTTATGGTCTCTCCAACTGTCCGACAGTGGGAGGCTTTAGAACATGTGTTACATTATTTGAAGGGATCTCCAGGTCGTAGGATATTGTACAAGAATCATGGCCACACAGATATTGAGTGTTTTTGTGATGCCGATCATGAAGGATCAAAGGCTACAAGATAGTCTACTACAGGATACTGTGTTTTTGTAGAAGGAAATTAGTATCTTGGAGAAGCAAGAAACAGAATATGGTGTTACGATCAAGTACAGAAGTGGAATACAGAGCCATGGCATAATCTGTATACGAGATAGTCTAGGTATATCAATTACTGAAGGAGGTTGGCTTTAAATTCTTGTTACCAGCAAAGCTATGGTGTGATAATAAAGCGACCCACACATAACTTCTAATTCGGTATTCCATAAACGTACGAAACATATTGAGCGTGTCGCGATCTGTTTGCCCATCCGATTGAGGATGATATGCTGTGCTCATGTTCAAGCAGGTTTTGCTCAAGCGAAACAGCTCCTGCCAGAACAAACTCAAAAAGAGCGTGTCGCGATCTGAAACGATGGAGTGCGGGATGCCATAGAGGCGAACAATTTCCTTGCAAAATAGTTGGTCCACAGATGATGCAGTATATGGGTGAGACATGGCCATAAAATGAACATACTTGCTTAGTCTGTCAACGACCACCAAGATCACATTGTGTCCCTTGGATTTGGGAAGTCCCGAAATGAAATCAAGGGAGATATCCTCCTAAATTCGTTCTATAATAGGGAGAGGCTGTAGGAGACCGGCAGGGGCAAGTGTCTGATATTTATTTTGCTGGCAATTCGTGCATCTTTGGATAAAGTGCTTGACATCGCTCTTCATTCCCTTCCAATAGAGGTGGGCACTTAGTCTTTTTAGAGTCTTTAGGTAGCCACCATGACCTCCTGTGGGTGTAGCATGTGCTTCCTCCATCAGCTTGTGTCTAAGCTTGAGTTGAGTCGGGATGACTAATCTGGATTTGTAATATAGCCTTCCATTCACCAGGCTATAGTTGGAAGAGGGATCTGGGTGGTGCTGCAACTTATCAATGATGGCTCGTGTGTCAGGGTTGTCTAGGAGTGCTTGTGGTAACTGAGCAATATCATTCACCATGGGGACTACCATCTGGCAGAATTCAACCTGGTGAGGCCTTATGGAAAGGGAATCTGCTGCTGCATTACTTTTCCTGGATTTGTAAGTGATGGAGAAGTCAAATGGCAGCAACTTAATGATGAGTCGTTGTTGTGAGTTGGTCACGATCTTCTGTTCTAGTAGATGCTTGAGACTGCAATGATCTGTTTGGACAGTAAAGTGGTGGCCCAAAAGGTAGTGTCTCTATCTCTGAACAGCTAACACTAGTGCTAAGAGTTCCCTGTCATAAGCTGATTTAAACTGATTGGAGAATGAGAAGCCTTTACTAAAATAGGCTATTGGATGGTCTTCTTGCATCAATACTGCTTCAATTCCCTCCATGGATGCATCACATTCCACAATAAAAGGAAGGTTAAAATTTGGCAGCCTCAAGACAGGAGTGGTAGTCAATGCCTGTTTAAGTGCTTCAAAAGCGGTTTGGGCACGTTCTGTCCATGCAAAGGCCATTTTTTTGGTCAAATCAGTCAGCGGTCGTGCAATTAACCTATAATTCTTAACGAAGCGATGATAATAGCTTGTCAACCCCAGGAATCCCCGTAGTTCCTTAACCGTTGAGGGAGAAGGCTAATTTATGACTGCATCAATCTTTTCTGGCACCACTTCTACCCCTTTTTTGGACACAATATGACTGAGGTAGTCAATCTTGGTTTGTCCAAAAGAACATTTCTTTGCGTTTGCATAAAAAGAATGTTCCTGCAATATGTGTAAAACAAGTTGAAGGTGCTCAGAGTGTTGGGGAGCCGTGGGACTATAGACAAGGATGTCATCAAAGAAGACCAACACAAACTTCCTCCAGTAGGGTCTGAATAAATCATTCATAGTGAACTGAAAAGTTGCTGGGGCATTAGTAAGGCCGAATGGCATTACCGTAAATTCATAATGCCTTGAATGGGTTCTAAATGCAGTTTTGTGGATGTCAGACGGCATAACAAGTATTTGGTGATACCCAGAACGCAGATCTATTTTTGAAAAGTAAGCAGCTCCATGCAATTAATCTAGCAATTCATCAATGTTTGGAATAGGGTACTTATCTGGGATTGTAATTTGATTTAGACGGCGATAGTCAATGCAGAGCTACCAGGACCTATATTTTTTGCTTACCAATAGAACTGGGCTAGCAAAAAGGCTAGTACTGGGCCTAATAAAACCCTTTCGTAGCAATTCTGCGACTTGTGCCTCAATTTCTGTCTTCTGCGAATGTGGATATCTGTAGGGCCGCAGATTTGGTGGGTTGGCATCTACTTTCAGGGTGATCGAATGATAATGGCCACGTGCAGGAGGTAAGGTGATAGGTTCTGCGAAGACATTGGAAAATTCTCCACAGACAGCTTCCATATTAAGAGTTTACGTCCCCTCTACCTCTGAATTTATGAGCAAACTATGCAGCTGCACCTCAGCTTTGGGTGTAGATATTACCCCTTGCAATTTATACTTCTTCCCATTAACCCAGAAGATCATGAACATTTCATTCCAGTTAGCTTGCACAATGTTTAAGGAAGCTAGCCATTTAATTCCCAACACTAGATCAGTTCCTCCCAATGAGAAAGGGAAAAAATCCTGCTTTATGACTAAATCAGAGATGATTACCTCTAAAGCAGGACTGAATCGGTTACACGTAACAGTACTACCATTGCCAATCTGAACTCCAAACTGGTGCACTTGCTGTGTGGGTAACTTCAGTTCTGTCACTACAGCCTCGGATACAAAGTTGTGGGTGGATCCGCTATCAACCAGAATCAACATGTCTCTACCTCGTAGGGTCCCTTGCAACCACATCGTAGATGTTGATGATTTGCCCAAGATGGCGTTAAAGGATATTTCTACTTCTGTGCCTTCTGTACCTTCTTCTTGTTCTTCAACCAGAGGAGTCATTACTTCCTCTCCCTCCTCTGTGATCTCCATGAGTGAGAACGAGCCACTACAGCGGTGACCAGGCCGAAAAGGCTCACTGCAACGGTAACACAGTCCTTTATCCCGCCTGTGTTGAAGCTCCAGTGACAATGACGAAGGTATTGGTTTTGTGCCCGACGAGGATACACTGGGTGTCCTGTTTGTTAAGCTTGTTTTAGTGTCTTGGGTCAAATTTGTGGGATAGCTGGGTTGAAAGCTCCTTGGGCCAAAATAGTGGGTGGACTTATGCCCAATTACCAATTTTATTTTGTTCTCAAATTCCTGCGCAAGACTAGCTGCCCTGAAAACTCTTTTAGGCTTATGTAGACGGACGTCTGCCTTGAGTTCTTCTCTCAGTCCGTTGATAAACACGCCAATCAAGCAGTGCTCCAGCCAGTTTCGGACGTGGGCGGAACGTCGAGCAAACTCCACACGGAAGTCAGCCACCGTACCAGTTTGTCGAATACTACACAGAAACTCGTCGGGATTTTGAAATTCAGGTGGGCCGTACGATTCTTGCAAGGCTCGGACTAGTTCTTCCCAATACATCATGGTTCTTTCTCCGTTAATCCATGAGAAGAGGTCCAGAGCATCCCCTTCGAGATACATGGATGCTATTTCCACCTTCAAATCATCCGGAGTGCTGTAATAACGAAAATATTTCTCAGCCTTCAAGATCCATCCCCTCGGGTCCCCTCCATTGAACTTTAGAAATTCCATCTTTGTGTATGGCATGCGGCGTCTCAACGAGGAGTCATGATCGTCCTCGCTATCTGCCTCCCAATGTGACCGCGTCCCTCTTCGTCGATTCTGTTCTGAGACTGCTTCCAGACCAGCAACTCGTTCGGACAGTAGTTCCAGCGTCTGCAAGCGTTCAGTAATGGTGATTAGTGGATCGTTGTCTCCTGCAAATGGATTTGGATTGTCTGCCTGAGAAGGATTTCGTGAAGCTCTTGTTTCAACTATGGCTTTGATACCAGATTGGTGGGGTCCAGTTAATCACCCCGAAAAGATCAACAAAGAGGAAATTAATGAACTTCTTCTACTCACAAATAAGGCAAGGATCTCACTCTTACTTTCAAATAGACCTGGGAGAATCTCCTTTTCTGAATGATATGTTCTGGAAAATATATTTGATGATTCATAGTCTAGGACATAATGCCAATTTATAATGTTTACAATAGGAGGAGCTTACGTAGTGGTCCCTAAATATTAGTGAGCATATCCCACGTGCTTGAAAAATAAAAATTATGAGAAGAATAAAATAACTGATGAACAATTAACCAACTAATCATGGGCTCCGTGATTTTCTCCCTATTTCCGTTTTCTCCTTGAACAAGTCAATTTGAATTTTGCTGCTGGGACCTTATCAGTCGGCCTAGACCGGACTTCTTCTGGCGTTGTTTTCCAGATGGAAAGGATGTAGGTGTCTCCGTAATTGTTGGTTGCATTAGAGGTCTATGTTGTAAAACTGATTTTGTATAATGATATAACCAATTTGTTGACTGTTAGTAGCTGTAATATCCAATGATTGATTAATTCTTAGGTTTATGACAAATTGGGAAACTTCATATGTCACGGTGACAAGAATGTCATAAAGGAAGGACACAAGAGTTTCCCAAGTGGCCATACTTCATGTATGTAGTTCATTTTTTATATTCTTCCTCTTCTGTGTAGAACAGAATTACAGCTTTTGCCGAGCTGATAACTTTTATATTCTTTCTCCTGTATAAAACAAAATGACAGGTTCGCCATGATACAGATCCCCTGTAGTGCCTTCTGCCTTGTATCATGTAGTGCTTAAATGTAGTTGTAAAGGTAACACTTTTATGATATATATATTTAATTATAATAGATTTATCTTTTTCCTAATAGATCGCAATTGAGCACTGCACCAAAACAAAAAAGCAAAAAAAGAAAGAAAAGCACTGCAGGGGATTCAAATCCAGTTTTGCCATGCTGATAATTTCCTTGAATTTAGTTTTGAGGAAATGCTGAAGTTCGGCTTAACTCATACATGGGTTTCTTAATTTCTAAAATTTCGCTTCATCAGTTGCTTGTCTCATTATATGCAGGGTCTTTTGCTGGTCTGGGTTTCTTATCTCTTTACTTATCTGGTAAAATAAAAGCATTTGACCGCATCGGCCATGTTGCAAAGCTTTGCATTGTTTTTCTCCCTTTGCTCATGGCATCACTTGTTGGGATTTCTCGAGTTGATGAATATTGGCACCATTGGCAGGATGTGTTTGCCGGAGGTCTTATAGGTTTGTATTAGATTTATTAATGATAATTGACAGCATAAATTTGTCATTTGGGCATGACATGACTTACTATGTTTGAATTCTCTTTTCAGGGCTTACAGTAGCTACGTTTTGCTATTTGCAATTTTTTCCTCCTCCTTATCACCAGGAAGGTATGCTTCAATGCAAATTACTCCCTTTAATCTTTAATATGAAAGCTAAATAATTAATTGGGGGATATTGAGGAAATTAGTTAAATTAGTTCTTGTAACAAATATGTGTTGATTTTTTTAGAATAATTTTTCTAATCATGTGCATTGAAACTACCCCTGGATAGAAACCTCTTTACTATGTCCAATCTATAGGATACTTTGAGGAAAAATTAGAAATTTGAGACAAAATAAATTAAGACCTTATATTTATGATCAAAATAAACTACTTGTCTAGTTTCCATATTTAGGACTGAAGGTAATATATTGGCTTATGTTTGTTTGTCTATGTTCATTGTCAGATTCTATATATAGGTAGTTCTCAATGGAAAGTACTAGACAGAAATTAAATTCTCTTTGGAGGTGTAGATTCTGTTCATAACCCGCCAGGTAGCTTGACTTGGGAGTGAGAGTCTTCTGAAAAAGGCAATTTCTTGCTATTCTTATGTTATCTGAGCGACAAATGACTGCTTTTAAGGCTTTTAAGGCTTTTAAGGCTCATATCTTCGAAATTTTAGTTAGCATTTACTGCTCAGGAAAGAAGGGTGCAAAAAATACTTTAGGTTATGGCTTGACTGTATTCAATGTTGGAACCTGTTTCTCCTTCATATGGAACACAAGAAATTCAATTTTTTATTTAATGTTCCTTTTTTTATTTGTTTTGAGTCTGGCCTAGATATGGAACTCCTCTTTAATTACTTACGACAGAATGTTTTCTCTGTTGTGAAAGAGAACTGAGAAATTGGAGCTTCTCTATTGAAATAAATTAGTTTTCCATTGGACAAAATAGCCATGCTCAAATTCAAAACATACACATTATCCAACCTTATTTTGGTAAGCAGCCTCATCCTTGTAAGGAGGAGAACACAAATTCAAATCCTGGGAAACACATTTATTGGTAAAGGTAAAAATCCTTTACACTCCAAGCCTCAAAAGGATAGAGATATCTTTAACTAAAAAAACAAAATGACATTGATATGGTACTCATCAAATGATTTGCCTCTTACCAATAGTTTTGTAGCCTAGTGGCATGAAAATTTTCTCGTAAGTGAAAGGTTGTGAGTTTGATCCTTACTTGTAATATCATGTTGTTAGTGCCTACCCCTCTAATTTAAAGCCAAAATCATTTCGCCATTCACAAATTACTTTGCATTGTTAGCAGATCATTATGATGATTCAAATATGAAACTCCTTGGGTGAGGACCTTATGCTTACTTAAGGATGTTGGAGGAAACACGTGCCACTACGCATGCTCCTAATGGTCAAGATCAAAATTGTGGCCATGCAAAGGCTACAGAAGTTAATGAGGAGAACCAGGAGGGTCCAAGCTGCCTTGGATGTGTGGGTTTGTCTGTGGAAAGGGATCATCATAATGCAACATTGGATGAAATGGAATGTGGGAGTGTGAGAAAATAGGTGTTGTGCACTATCTTTTTTTTTTTTTTACAAATTTTTTTAGAAAGGAGTTAGGTTCACCCACAACCCAAGGACAGAGTGAAGTCTTCTTTCCATCTAAGCGATATCAATATTAGATAGGACGAGCCGTCTATTACCTTTAGGCACTTAAGAGCTAAGATGCTTCTTCAAGCCCTGCAACTGGAACCACAATAAAATAATGTTCTCTAAAGATCGAACACACTCTAAATGGTCATATTTTTACTCCTTCATCAGTTGAATCCATGAACTATGGGTGTATTGTGTATCTCTCTCTTGATCTGGTTTTCAAACTTCTTGTAGTTCATATGGGATTTTCTTCCCAAATTTGTTGCCCTTTTGTGGTCACCCTCTCTTGTAGAGAACAAATGAGTACAGTAAAACATCTTGATTATCACTTTGTGTTTGTGTTTAAAATAAGTTAGTAACTCCGTCTATGTTTCATGGCCAGCTTTAAGTCCGGATAAAAGAGAAGGTTTTGTTAGACCATCTACAACCAATATAAAAGTCTATTAAATCTTTCAATAATATACTTCACATGGTGAGATAAAGTGAAATGAGTGAAGTGAAATGTTAAAATAAGTTAAGGAGAAATGAGAATTGAAATTAAAATTAAATCTTTTATGAGAAATTATAGAAATCATTGTTGCTTTTGAAGTTACTGTTGTTGCTTGTTAAAAGTGACTTTAATCAATTCAACGATAGAGGAAAAATGTTATACTGGCGCCTTGAGTGTGATTTATGAAAATATCGCATGGTTATTACCTGAAATGATTTATATTTTTACTATTAACAAATCTTCTGGATTGTCAAAGCACCAAAAGGAGTTTTAGAAAAATCAGCATATCTTGAAACCCATGAAAATTGAGGTTTTTACACCTCACTATTCTATATGAAATACTTTCTCTATTTTTAACTAATTCATATGAATCAAGAAAATTAATTAAAATTAGTTGATTATTTTGTTATTACCCTATTTTTCCGCAAATATTATTAAATGCAAATTCTTAATAATTTCTTAGTACTAATTTTTTATTATAAATATTCAACAATATTCATATATTCATACCAAAGCATTGTTATAAAATAAAATATTAATTACTTAATAAATTTTATAAAATGACTAACTAAAAAGGAATATAAGAAGCTTACAGAAGGTGACTTATAAATAAAAATGAAGGAAATACTCCTTCCATACTTTTTATAAACAACAAATAATTGAATCATCAAAACGAACAAACATGGTAAAATTAGATGTAATAAATAAATTATAAATGCAAATTCGTTCCTAAAAATATGCTCCTTCCAGACAAGTTGTTTCTTACATGTAAGATAAAAGACAACCCTTCAAAAATTCTCTAATAATAAGGACAGGAGGCAATACTATTTTATACTTACATAAGCCTTCCAAAATTCTGTGTGTTTTTTTTATAATATACTTCTTACTTGATCCATTGTAGTAAGGTTATCTTTGTTACTTCACCTTGAAATTGGGTCTAATTGAGAGAGAAAAGGAATAAAGTCACATGTTTTGGAAAATGACAAACCAAAACCAGTATCATGGATGCAGTATATGAAGATGAAAGATGAATATTGTGGGAATAAATCAAAAGTGGAAAAATGAAAAAGAAAAAGAGAAGGGAATGAAGAGGAATATATCAATATACATGTTTGTTTACCTCACCCTCTTCCCTTCTGCTACATTTTAAGCAAATTATACAGATTCCTATTGTTTTCTCTCATTTTCCCTCTTATATGAATTCCTTGTGTTCCTCTTTCCTCTAAAAAGGCTGGCAAAATGTGTGATTACCATCTTTTTCTTCCTCATAGTGAAAGGACTCACATGCCTACCTGCTGGTGAAGCTGACTTCTGAAACTTAGCTTGCTTCACAGGAATCATAGTGCCATTGGATAATTTGATGCTCTTTCTAGATGTTGATCTCTGCAAATTATAATTGCTCGAACTTTTCTCGCGTTTCCTCCCCGTATTATCTGACCCTTCTCTGCTAACTCTTCTCGAAATCATCTTCCCCTTCTCCTTCGTGTTAACCTCCATTATCTCTTCCTCTTTTTTTGTTTCTTTAATCTCTCTCAGAGCTATTTTAGTCCTTACTGATATCTCATGCTCACTTGCCTTGAGAGCTTTGATCCATGCATCCGCTGCTTCGACCTTTTTATCGGCAATTTCTTCTGCCACGGCCGCATGATTAGTTAAATACTCATACTCAAATTTTGAGATTGTAATTGAAGAACTATGCTTAGCTGCTAAAGCTCTTCCTCTCATGGTATTTTCAGTGAGAGT
Organism: Leucaena leucocephala; assembly: GCA_037074615.1. Lineage (NCBI taxonomy): Eukaryota > Viridiplantae > Streptophyta > Magnoliopsida > Fabales > Fabaceae > Leucaena > Leucaena leucocephala. The sequence continues at coordinate 4,261,753 of CM073561.1, read as the reverse complement.
TTTCAGCTTCTCCAAAGCTTCACTTTCTAATGCTTTTATTACTTCCAATTCTTGCATTGCAGCTTGTAGTTTTTCCTCAGTCATATCAATCTCAAGCTCATTTGTTTTGATTTCTTCTTTGGTGGCTCTATTCTCTTGAGTAATGATCTCCTTCTCTTTTCTCGCTGCTTCTGTTTCCGCCTTTAATTCATCGAGAGAAACCGATAAGCTCATGGCTATTGATTTGGCTTTTTCTTCGGCATTAGATACAGATTCCAGTTTCGATTTCGCTCTCAAAAGCTTCGAGTTGAGATTCTGAACTTTCGACTCCACTTTTTCCTCCTCCTTCTTCACGAGAGCCAACTCGGCAGTCACATGATTCAGCTCATTTCTTATGACATCTATGGAGGACATAAATTGAAAACCTTCTTCTTTGATTGAAGCCAGTTCGTTCTTTGCTGCTTCAAGTTCTTGTGTTATGTCCTGTAACAAAGGAGAGCCTCTTGATTCATCCAATTCTCTTATCGAGTTCAGCTCATTCTGTAACATTTCAACATCAGACATTGTCACAGCTAGTTTCATTTCGAGCTCTTTCGACTTTTCTAACTCATCGGTCGCCTCCTTCATCTTTTTCTTTGTGGTTTCCATTTTAGACAAGAATTGAGATTCTTCTTTTTCTCTCTGTTTTTCAATCTCTCTTAATTCTTTCAAAGCTTCAATCCTGGCCAATTCTGCAAGCACATGATCTTCATTAGCATTCTCAATCTCCTTCCTAAGTTCTTCTGCAGCTCTCGAACATGACAGAGTATTCGATCTCGATGCTTTTATCTCCTCCTCAGCTCGCAATTTCTCCTCCATAACAGAAGCTACATCAAGCTTAAGCTTCTGCAATTCCTGTTTAATGAATTCCAGCTCTTTCATGACTTTTTCATAATCATTACTCTCGTTTTCCCTCACAACCAAAGCCTTCAACTTCGAGCTCGATTCCTCGATCTTCAAAGAGGAACTTCTCATTGTGTTCTTTGCATTAGCTCGCTCGGATTCTGCAGCCCATCTTCTCTCTTTGTTCTGATCAACATCCCTTCTAGCCTTTTGGGTTTCTATTCCTTTTGGAGATGGATTCTGTGTGAAAAGACAGACAGGTTCGACAAAAGAAAGAGATAATTTAGTGTACAAAAGCTACATTGTGTCGGTGAAGAAACCACAAACGAACAGTCTAGTAATCCTTTCAATAAACATTCCCATACTCTTTAACTTAACCAAAACTCAAAAAAGAAAATGAATTTGGTTCTCTGAATTTCTTCCTTGTAAATTTCTCCATAGATTTCAAAGAAAGAACAGAGAAAAAAGAGCAGTAGAAAAGAAAGCAAGTGAATCTTATGCATGCTGTCAGTCCTTGTTGTCACTTTTACATTTTGAAAAAGTTTATGTGACGGAATGGGAAGAAAATCAAAAAAAAATAATAATAGAAGAAAAACTTTTAAAAATAATAAATTTAACATTTTAGAAAAAATTTCTTGTTAATATTCCCTGCCTTTATTTTTCCCTCGCTTCTCTCTCTATCCAAACATAGTTAAAGAATCCTTTTACACAATATTCTAAGTTTCTTACACGAAGAAAAAGTACTATCAAAATTAGCAAAAGTCAAATTACTCTCAGTACGCCTCAGATTTTCACTCAATTTGTATTGAGTCATTGTATTTAAAAGTTTTTAATTTATCCTTAAAGTTTAAGAATCCTTAATTTAGTCTATATCATTAAATTTTTTGTCACCTAAATGGATTGGATAAGTTTGCATTAATTAATCATACTACACATATATGAAGAACAATGGCCGTTGACAGAGAGCAAATTAAAATCTAGAAAAATTCTAAGAAGCAACCAAATAATAGTTGAAGAGGGATTTTCGGTGCTCTGGATTACCGCAGAGAAGTTCGCGTAGTGTTTCTTCATAGAAAAGTTATTATTCCTATCTGCAATCTTATCACCACCATAAAAGCTAATAGCTGCTTTAACTGACCCAACTCTTCTTGTTCTATCAATCTCTGACCCATTCATTTCCATTTATCCTTCTCAACAAAAATCTGTGAAATAAAAGATTCTAGTATCTATAATCAGAATTTCGCTGAGGAAGCCAGTGTTGTATCATCGAACAGAGTCTATAAGGTAGAAAAGGTCAACCATACGTACCTGAGAGTGAGACAGATGTAGAATTTGGGTCTTGTTTTGGTTAAGAGATGAAAGGTTCAATGGTGAACGAAGAAGACAGCGAAGAAGAAGAAGAAGGAAAGGAGGGAGGGAAACCCAATGAATGGCTGATATTGGAGACATCGCAAAATTCTATCCCACTGTCTAATTTGGATCTTTCGTTAACGGAATCCAAATTTTGTTCGTAACTTCTCGAAGTTAGGGACCACTTCTTTTACATCCTTGCCTTCCTTCTCCGGAACCTGCCGAACCAAGATTTTAGGTTCTATAATACCACACACTAACCTCCAATTTTATTTTTAAATTTATTTTATATATATAACTTTAATATTTAATATAAAATTTAATTAAAAATTAATCTTAATTTTAAATATAATATATTTCTTTATATATATATATTTTTTAAATTATATCTATTGATACTTTCTCAATAACAATAATTAAATATGAGGAAGAAAAAATTAAGAAAGATTGTTATAATATTTTTTAAAAAATATTATATTAATTAATTTAATTAATTTTATTTATTTAATTAAATTAATTAAATATATTCTATGTTAAGGACCGAATGAATATATAGAAAATTTAGGACTAAATTACATAACTCCTATGTACTCTAAAATCTAAATTATGTACAATTAAACCCCTTAATATTTAAACCGGAATAATGAATCTCCGTCAACTTTTAAGTTTGTGTAAAAGTAATTCCCAACTATCAATTATATACTTTTTAATTTTATTTTTTGTGTGTATACAAATTTCTAAACTTTGATTGATGTATAAATAATTCCTCTAAAATTTTAAACTATATGTGAATAGGTAATGTCAAAATGAAAAATTTAAGGAGATTAAAAATTTTGAGTTATGGAGGTTATTTGTACATAGTTTAAAAGTCGAAGGTTATGTATAATTTAGTCTAAATTTCATATAGAGATTTTCATTTATATATCACTACTGTAAAAAAAACTTTTTAATTCAGTTGAAAATAATATTCTATATTAGACAATGATTGATATAAAAACGGACCGTTTAGAAAGTGTATACTTTTTAAATCGGGCGGTTCAACGGTGTATAAAGAGTAGAATTTAAATCGGTTATTTTGAAATCAGGCGTAGAATTTGCTAATGTCTACCCTGGTTGAACATATCACTTTTAAATGGCTGTTGTAGATTTATAATTGTTTTACACCGGTTGTGTTTTCACTCGATACAGATTAATGAATTTTTACACTAGTTATGTTTACACTCGGTGTAAATTAATGAATTTTCTACACCTCACTATAAAGACAACCAGTGTAAATATTGTCATATTTACATATATTGTTTCTCCTCTTGCCTGTATTCTTTTTGTCCAGTTTAAATAGATTTTGAAAAAATGACCCCTTCAATGTTTCATTAACCCCATCTCTTGAAGTTTCATGAATAAACTACCCAAATATACAGACTCAAAGAGACAACAGCAGAGATAAAGTTCAAAATGGCTGAGATAGATCTTCAATTGCTCATTACATTATTTATTTTATAAAATTCAATAAAAAATACAATCATTTGAATAGAAAAATAAAAAAATATATTCTGGTAATGACAAATACTATTGAGAATGAATGATTTGAACAAAAAATTCAGTCTAAATATTGCGCAGGTCCTCAATATCTTGTTCAAAAAATGGGTCAGATTGATCAAACATCTGAAATATCAAATTAAAATAAAAGAAATTAAAGCATTATTAAGATATATTAAATTGACCAGAAATATATGAAATTATTAAAAACACAATTTACCTCCTCAGTTAGGTCAGTCCTATTTGACAAGATGATATTGATCATGTGTCTAACCATGTAGAAGCCGCACAAGTTGCTTTCTTTAGGTTGCCTTCGACTCTGTAATATAAACATGAACAAAATTATGTGTCATCAGCAAAAAACTGTATGGAGCATAAGACGTAACACTTTTATTACCTTCAGTTTGATCTATTCATGGTCCCTCATCGAGTTGACTTTCTTAAGACCCCTTACAATTACAAACATCCTCATAACCCTATGACCAAAGTTATGAATTTAGTAACCGTTTTATTATAAAGACCATATTTAATTTATTACAAATACTATTATTATATAAGGAAGAAAACTCACATATTTATAATTTTTTTGGCATCAACCGGTGGCTTGTAGTGGAGGGAGCATAAGAAGAAAGTTTTATAAGTATATTTACATAGTATGATCAGTTGCCAATGATTGCTATAGAAAATAATTAAATAATAAAGATTATTAACATTAAGTAAATACAAACCTAATATAAAAAAAATAAAATATTATTATTCTTACTCCTGCATATATGGTGCGAAGAAACAATCAATATTAGTTTCACCAAGGCTCCTTGCATTGTACTTAAGTCTTGAAGATTGGGAGATCCCTTTTAAATAAATCTAAAATAGGCATAGTAATCTGAACTGACCTTGTTTGCCCTTGGAAACCAACTCAACTTGCATGTACCTACAGTTAATGCAAACACGATGTTAGTTAATGCAAACACTCAGCTTGCATGAATATATTTACATTTAAATTAGACTTCTATTAAAAACACTTAAACGCACCTAGATGTTAGTTCATTCCTAGGAGTGATAACAGATTTTACATTTGTATGGTCAACAAAGGCAACAACTCCTTTCACACATAACTGAATCTATAGGCAACGCATCCACATGGAACGTTTTGTCATATGCTAATTGAATCACACGTTACATGGAACTTAAATTGGGAGGTGTGGGGAGTTCGCTTAAAGATGACACGACGTGATCCAAAACAAGATGCTTTGGCCATAATATGAAAGTCCCATTTGCCTGACTCACAATCTTCACCTCATCAGTCAGAATTAGGATAAGAGTATCTTCAAATATCACGTCTTTAACTACCACCCTTAACTGATCATCCTAAATTTGGATGTGGTGGGTAATTTCCCCTAAGATATGGATGGAACCATGTGCCACTAATTTTTTGATAGTATCTTCCACATATAGATCATAAGGTTCAGCATCCTCTGACACCTTTTTGGCCATGAACAACTCCTTTTAGTGCTAGGACGGGCTGCATGTGAGAATATTTGGGTGGCATTTGGCTCCTAATGCCTTGATGTCAACATGGACAATATTTCTTCCTTATTTTTGCCAACCTCTCTTATAATTGTGCATAAATTAAAGCTTCTATCTGTGTCCTAGCCTCTGCCCAAACCTCTGCTTTAGCCTCTTCCCTCACAGTGGATAACAATGATTCCAACTCTACTCTCGGGACATATGGGAAATGTCATGGAGATGCTCCAAAAAAATCTCTTATACTGACACCTTCTCCAACTTCCCTGACATGACCCCCATACTCTTGCTTACCTGTAGGAACAATCAACATGTCATTCCTACCATCTGACTTGAAAGATCCATGTGATTCTTATTTTTTAAGTTCAACCTATAACATAAAAAGAGAAAACATAATAAATAATATAATTAGTCTACTAAAACCAAATAATACAAGTAGTACTTACAATTTTGCCGCAATCATGCGAGCGTGATCACTTGTAAATGATCCTCTCTTTTTTTAGTGAGCGTACAACCACTTATCTTCGTGACATATTGAAGATAGGGAATAAGAGTAACACTAGGATCAGACTCAGTAGCCTTTTCCTCTTGGCCCTTAACAAATCTCTTTCAGCCTTCGCATAACCTCCTCGAGACATTATGTGGGAGCAATTATTCTGGAGAGTGTGTTCCATGGCTTTTGCTCTATAAGACTTGAAATAGTTAATCCCCAATACATACAAAATAAAAAAAAAATGAAAAATGTAAGATTCCTTTTTCACAACATATCAACTCACTATAGCTTTTGTAGTAGTCTGAAGCCTAACAAACTCTTCCTAAGTAGCTTCGTCAATGAATTGATACTTACTGCATGGAGAAGAATGAGGCTGACCATCTTTATCTTGGTCATGCACATACTGACGAGCTAGTTGTGTCTTGAATGCCATCCAACGCTCAACACAATATGACAACGTCTTCTTCTTCAAAACTTCATTGTTAGGAATATCGTAAGTGAGCTGCAATAATTTTCATTGAAAATAGAGTTATCAACAAATTTTTTTGTTTTTCAGTATTAGTCTGAATACAATATACAATAGGCAATTCTTATACCCAAATAGAGTCCCAAATTTGATTCTTCAAGCAATTATCAACAGCATCACAAGTCTGTATGGTGATGTTAGTCTTGTTGCGTGCTAGGAGGATAACATAACTCATGTACTTTGTCCTGTGTTCACCAATTGGGTTCTGACATGTGTCAAACTCAATCGGTAGTAATTTCCCTTCCATTCTATCTTTTGAAATGTCTTTCAATCGCTTTGCACTTCTGCCCTCATTTGCTTAGAGTCGCTTGGAGCATCGTTAGCCTCATTTTGATTACTACTACCCTTCATATTTCTATATATGCAATAACAAAAATAAACATGGTAAACAGAGAAGAATGACTAACTATAGCAAAAGAAGCGCTAGCCTTTATCGTAGAAAACTACAAAATCTAGATTAAACAAACACGTAAAAGGTGAAGCACGTACACGAGAAAATATATGTCTAGAACACGTACATGGCAAAGTATAACGAGAGCGATAACAGAGAAGAACGACTAACAATAGCGAAACAAGAAGAAAATCACAGAGCACGACGACTGGTGTAATGATAGACGACATATCTTTTTTTTCATATCTTTTTCTCACTTATATTGGTAGTCTTACTAAAAGTAATGTTGATGTCTTTTAGCTTTTCATAAACTTGTTCTCCTGTCAATGGCTACGGAGCATTTTCAAATTCTTGGCCGCCAAAAAAAATTTCTTCAGTCGATAATGTGGGTGGCCTTGTCTTAGAAATCTCCTATAACCTAGGTAAATTGTCTTTCTTCTATGACAAAGTTGATAGTAGTAAGTTCCTTCATAACAAATGGGACCTTCTTTATGGCCCTTAACACTATATTCTGACAAATATTTGTATGTAGAAAAGTCATTAATTGTACAAAGATTATGACCCGAATATTGAATACCTCCTTAATAGCATAAAAAACATCCATGCCTTCCTATAGCTTCTTCAGATCTTTAATCCAGGGTATTAGGTAAACGTCTATGTTATTTTCCTCTTGTTTCAGTCCTAAGATCAACATAGATAACATTACATACTTGCATCTCATACACAACAAGGGAGATAGGTTGTAAACCACCAAGACGGGCTATGAACTATGTATACTACTAAGGCTACTATAAAGGTTTATGCCATCTATACTGAGTCCAAGCCTTAGGTTTTGTGGTTCCTTGTTGAACTCGGAAAACAAGTCATCAATCTTCTTCTATTACAAAGAATTAGCTGGATGACGAAGCTTTCCATCACAAATCCTTTCAGTTGCATGCCATAACATTTTTTCCCATTATCTTCATTAGCAAAAAGCCGCTTAAACCTTGGTATAATTGGAAGATACATTAATACCTTTATAGGAGACTTGTTTGATCTATACATTAGTGTCTTACATATTGGACATTTCTCCTCATCTCCAAAATATTTCCTGTACAGTATGCAATCATTTGAGCATACATGAATCTTTTTATACTGCATGGCTAAAGGACATATTATTTTAGCATCATAGTAGCGTTTGAGTAACACATTTTCTTCTAGAAACATGTCTTATAACAACTCAAGTAATTCTGAAAAGCTCTATCACACCACCCATGACGTGCTTTCACACTTACCAATCTCAACACCGTTTTCAACAAGTTGTATTTTTTGTACCCTTAGTATAGTAGTTTTTCTACATCATTGCACATAGTAACATATGCATGTGACCGCAAAAAAGCATCGTCTCTAATATCACGAATCATGTCCTCTACCCGATTATCAGTATCCATGTCATCATCAAAGTCTGTTCTAACTATTCATATGCACTCGACCTTTCCATATTTTCACCATGCCATATTCATACTGTGTAACTCTTGAAGAATCCCTCACAAATTAGATGAGTGTACATATCTGTAAGACTTTATTTCCTCTCATTTAAATAACTCACACAAGGACAATAAAACCTTCCATTGTCATCATCATCGTTCTGTTTAGCAAAATCCAAAAACTCTTTCACCCCCTCAGCATACTCAACACTTGTTCATTTAGCATTTATCCAACTACGATCCATATTTGTGGAAGACTAAAAACTAAAAAATAAGAAAATCTAGCTTGCAGTAATGAATCAAATGAAACAAGTAAATGACAGCAATGAATCCAGCACAAATAAAGGCAAAAGGTACTGCCAGTAGTGCATAAATCTTTAGTTCTGGAGACAAGAAGTTCAAAATAAAACTCACCAGCTGTAAAGAGTCGAGAAGAATTAAACGCGCGAACAAGTGAAAATAATAGATAGGAGGCGCGAAGGGACTTTTGATTAAATTAAAGGGTATTTCATAAGCAAATATACACTGGATAAAATACAACACTAGTGTAGAAATAACTTTTTTAAACCTGATAATATATTTTACACCTGTCACTTTTATACCAATGTAAAATAATATAAATTGAATAACTCTACAGCAGATGAAGTGAAAGACCGGTGTAGAAATAACTTGTTCTAAACCGGTGATTATATTTTACACCTGATATTGATAGGTCTAGTTTCAAGCTGTTGCATTTTTTTTTAGGAAAATAAAAGAACATGTCATCAGAACAAGAAACTTCATTCATTCAGCTTTACTAATAACTTTACATCAAAAGTATGAAATTTCCAAACTCAATATCTATCAAAATATATAATATATTCTCTCATTTTGTCATTAAGTACAAAAAAATAAAATAGGAGGGGCAACAGATAAAGGTTGTAGGCTTTCACTCATCATCAGACTCAGAGGTTTGGGATTCATCAGAGTTGGTAGGATTAACAGGATGATAGAAGCTACTATGTTGTTGATGGCGGCGAATTTCTGAGTAGAAAGCTCTAAAACTGTCTTTCAATATAGTAACTTTCTGAGACAATTCTTCCACTGAGTCCTCCAGATCATTGAAGCACATGATCAGTTCCTCAAGGCGCTCTATCAGAGTAATAACCAGGGGAGGAGGAGAAAGAACTACAGGGTGAGGGCTAGGATGTTTTCTTCAAAATTGTTTCTGTTTCTTTTGTGCGGAGGAGAAGGAGGTGTGCGTGAGGAAGAAGCCATTAGAGCATTTAGATAGAAGAAAAGAAAATAGAGATAAAGTGATGAGATAAAAGTACTAATCCTAAGAATGGTATACATATGGTTAAGGAATAAGAATAATTTCATAAAAGATTATTGCAGAATGCTTGGCCTTCCCTTCTATCATAATGAGTACAAACATTAGGAACCGAAGAAGTGAAATGAACAGCGTTAGAAGGTACAGAGAAAAGAAGCGGGAAAGCATAGATAGGAAATTGAAGAGTCAGAATAAAAAGTTTATTTAACAACTGTTATATATATTTTACACCAGTTCAATGAAAATTCGGTGTAAATATTTCATCTAATTTACAAAAATGTCACATTTTATTTGTTCTAAAAGCTTCTCCGCAAGGTCTAAAGAAGTTAAAGAAAAGAAGCGGGAAAGCATAGACAAGAAACTGAAGATTTAGAATATGACGCAGCTAATCTACACCTATTGATATTAATATCCGGCGTAGTAATTATATTTTACACCGGTAACGTGTTAATCTGGTGTAACTATTTCATCTTATTTATAAAAATACCACCGATTATTTTTTTAAACTGTCTCCACAAGGACTGGTTTAAAAATAGGATTTTAAAAAGTATATTTTGTACTGGTGTATATAATTTATATTTCATTATTATTTTTTTGGTCAAAATTATGGTCTTGGTCGAACTCCTTCATTATTATAATTTAGTATTGTGTTGCAACAAACCGTTGAACTACCATGTTCATCTTCTTGCTTTTTTTTATTTGCTTTGGTGTTCTATAAACGGATTGGAACTGTGGAGTACCATCAATATCATGAGGTGATGCGCAGAAGAGCACATTATAAATAAGATGAAATAGTCCTTCCAAATCCTCCACATGTTTATTCTTTTTCCATGTATTTCATATTGAATAGCTTGGTTTTTCCATTGAAAAAAGCGAACCCTTAAAGGATTTAATGTAAGCCCGCCATTCTCTCTCTGAGAAATTGGGTGAAGCTACTTTAAAATTAGTATATAAAGAATAATACAACGTTTTGAAGTCTTCTCCAATTTCTTCTGAAATTACAAACTCTCTGTCAGTAAAGTATACGGATAATCTTGTATCCTCAAGGAAGTCTTCAATAAAATGTTCATACTTTGGAGTATCAACATTTTATAATTCTAAAACGCTACGATTAACTTTTCGGTCTTTTAAACTGACCATCGTTGTACACCCTCTTCAAGATAAGATCTCTATATACCCTTCAAACATATGTTGTTGAAATCCAATAAACAGGGTACCTGAGCTCCAATTTCTTAAAGTCAGAAAGTTACTCAGTTGTATCCATTTCTAACCGCCTTTAAGAGAAGAAGAGAGAAACTATGAGCGGTTCGTTGATAACTTGTAAGAGATGATAATAACACTTTGTAAGTATTTGTGCGTATATGAGATTTCTAAGCTTGCTGCATAAACTCTATGACCAAATGGAGAGCAAGGACAAGGACAAGTGCCTGTCGGCGAGGAGGAGCGGCGGCAGGCAATAATGGAAAGAGGAAGAACCGATCTGAGAGGAGTGATTGTGCGACTTGATGAGAGGAGTTGAGGAAGAGGAGCGCGAGTGTCTCAGTGGTAGATTAGGGATTCTTATTTTCCTTCTACTTTCAATTTTTTAATTCTCACAATAGAGACACCAAATAAACGTAGCAAGCTATTCAATAATTTTTTTTAAATACAACACGCAATAACAACAACCATACAAGGATGATGCTCATCTTGCTATCAGATGCATTCAATATTCCTACACCCAATAGTATAATCCAACAACAACAACAAAATCCGACAGCCTGATGGTACGTTTTAATGCTTATTACACATCGCAGGTACCTACATAGACACCGTACATGCACAAACACAAGTTTCTTTGATGACAAAAGATACATACCGTTTGTACGGACACAAAATCTATTTTTAAAGTTCGCGCACACGTGCACACGCGCAAGCGATCTATGTTGGCTACTTGTAAAGAGGATCGGGCACTTGGCCGGACTCGATACACTTGAGATCTTGTAGAAGGAGTTGATAGTGTTTCTTCACGTCTTCTGAGGTTTTATTGCCGCCAACAGCCTGAGCAATGTTGTACCAACGGTCTGGTGTTTCCTTGTCATAAACAGCGAGGGCCATTTCAAAGGCTTTGTTGTCCTTTTCACTCCATGAACCAGACGCCGATGAAGACATTGCTTAAGAGCACAACAAGAACAACGGATCAGTCAAATAAATGAATTCTATAATGAGTTGTGAGCAAAAGTATGTGTGGATCAATGCTGCAGAGAGAAAGATGGATATGGCTGCTCTTTTATACTAAGCTGCTGGCGGTGGGAGAATATGTATCACAGAAAGTGTTGATTGGAACTCCTCTCTACATACATATTTTTATTTTTAATAATTAATTATTGCATTATGATCGATGCCATATGGTAGTGAAAGTTATACTGTAAAGGGATAATAAAAGTATAAAGTTAGGATAACAAAAATAAGAATACTAAGATGAGATGAAGTGTAGTCATATAAAAAAGATAAAGTTCATAATAAACATATACAAACAAGAGTCATTTAAGGTAGGTAAGACACATAAAAAAAATAATTGGAGGCATCAATGAGGAGGATATGTCTCATAATATGGAACCCCTCTGAAAATGAGTAGAATCAGACCGAAGAGAACACTCAATTAATTTATTAAAAATGACCTTGTAGTTAATAGTATGTTTAAAGATTCGGTTGTTGATAGAGTAAAATGACGTTATGTATGTCATCCATATAATTAATCATATCTAGTAAGATAAGATTTATTGTTGTTGTTGCTATACTGCATTATATCAGTCCATGGAGCTTCTAGTATCTAGGATTGCAAATTGGCACGAGGAATCTGGCCAAAATGAACAAGAATTAATATTTACTGATTTGTCTCTTTAGGAACCACAATTAAAGTTGGACCACTAAGAAGAATAACCAGATAAATAAGAATCTGTATCTTGGGCGTTTCCTTTAAAATATCTGCTCCCTATTAATATAAGAGATAATAAAATAGTTTGTTTTAATTAATTTTAAATATAAAATTTTAATTTATTTTATTTTTTAAAAAATATAATATTTTTAAAATTTTCTATTAGTTAATATGGTAAGTAGCCTCATGTTAATTTCAAGCCTAAAGTGGTTTGGGAATACTTCTAATAATAAAAAAATGAAGATTAAATTATGGCAAGCATGAACCGTTGGCTTATATGAAATTTTGAAGTGAATCATAGTAATATATATATATATATATATATATATATATATATATATGGTTGCAAGTTGCAAAACCGTGTCCGTGTGGTCCAATTACTAAAGTGGCTGAACCGTACAAAAAACTTTTGGTCTTGACGAATAATAATCATCAAAAGACATAAAAAAAAGACACAAATATGCCTTTACAAGATCTTCATGATGATATATATTCTAATGAATCCTTATCAATGCTGTACAATAATGTACACAGCATACGACTCGTCCCACCTTATTGGAATATATATATATATAATTATCTCTTTTCATTTTTATTTTTTTCCCATATTATATAATATATTTAATTAATGTGATTGTATTAAGAAAGTTAATTAAATTATTTAATAATATATATTTTTTCTAGAACACCCTAACTATTATCCTTAATTTCTTATATCATTTTTTTATTTGATTATTATTAAAAGAGTATCAATAAAAATAATTTAAAAAAATTAATAAATATAAAAAATATATTTTATATTTATGATCAAAATAAACTTTCTAATTAAGTATGTGTTTGGATAAGATTTTAGAAAATGACTTATAAAAAAATATTTTTAGACAGGTTTTAGAAAATGGCTTTTAGAGAATAGTTTATAGAAAAAAAGTGATTCTGAATAAATGAGTGTTTGGATAGTTATTACCAAAAGGACTTTTGTAATTAAAAAATTACCAAAAAAATGTATGTTTTTATTAAAAATAAGAGAGAGTAGAGATGAGAGATAATGAATAAGATAGAGAGGACAGAGGACAGAGAGCGGGGGTGTAAGAAAAAATAAGGATAAAATAATAATTAGATAGTTTATAAACTATTTTACTGTTTCAAAAGTTAGTTTCAATAGTTTATCTAAACCCTTAGTTTTATACTATGGTTTAACACAAAAATACTTATAAATAAATATGACTGTTTTAAAATTTATTCAAACTAAAATTTAGGTCCGAAGACTTTTTAAAACTTTAGTTTCGTAAGATTTCAAACAGGTCTTAAGTCATATATTAAATAATGGAAAAGTATATATATATATATATATATATATATAACAGTTAGCAATTTGAATGATGGCTTCGTAATATTTACAACTAAAGTGTATAATTGATAGTAGGATGTTATATACATAAACTTAAAAGCTTAGGGAGATTTATTGTTAGGTTTTAAAGGTTAAGGGATTCATCTGTATGTGGTCCAGATTATGGGAGTTTTATCTAATTTAATCTTTATTTAATTTAAAAAAAACCCCTTATTTTTGTTCTTTTTTTAGTAGTGCATATGAATTATATAGGCTGGTCCTGGAACTTATTGCAAAATTATATAGATCGACTTTTTGAAGGAATATATTATCAATGTAAAAACTTCTTTTTGGGTTCATGACAAGACAAGGTGATCCCTCTAATATTCTGTATCTATAGTTTATTAAAAATGGTTTGTTATTTCGACAATTAGATGGCTGGAAAAAATTACACAAATGACTCTGAGAATTATAAATAAGTACCCCATAAAAAAATTAATATCAATTAAGCCCCTAATGTACACCTCACTTAGAACTTGTACGCTTCAAATTTTCAATAAATAACTACTAATGGTACTTTAGATCCCAAAAAGCAAAAAACACATATATGAGCTTGGCCTCCATCTCAATTCAATAAAACTATTTTTTTTTGTTAGAATTAGACGGTATCCTTTAACCAATAACTTAAAAATGTATCAAAATGGGTTTTGTGTCTGTAAAGAAAAAATTTCCTGTTGTTAGGTTTATTTTAGTAATGGTATGGTTTGTTTTTTAGACAATAATAGTAAAATAGATGTAGTTTTTTTTTTTTTTTTGCTCACTCGGTTTATTGGAATTTTACCCTGAATATATCTGGATATGACTCGCATCGCACACCTGGCTATGGAGGGTGAGTCTCCTAATAGGGATATTCTGCATATACTAAGGCCTAAATTTAAAACTTCACTTAAATAATACTGAGTCACTTATCACTCAGATTAACCCTAATTCTAAAATAGATATAAAGTTGTTATGGTTATGATTTATGCTTTTGGGTTGTACCTCTTGTTGGGTTTTGTATTTACTTGTCTATTTTAATGAAAAACAAATCCATTTTACTTAGCTCCTATATTTATTATCTTTTAAATTAATTTATTTCACACATAAACTAATATATATACACAAGATCAAATCATATTTATAATAATTAAATAATTTTATTATTTTTTAATTTATATTACTTTTTTAATTAAACTAAATTAGTTAAATAAATTTTATATTAAAAATTGATAATATTAAATAAAGGGGTGAGATTTAATGTTTCAATAATTACGAATATTTTAACATACAAAATGAAATTCGTAAAAAAAATCGGTTCCCAACCTTGTAGAACATTATATGTATATATATATATATATATAGAAAATGAGGATTTTTTTAATGAAAGGGGTAATTTGATTAAAAAAAAGCTGTAAGAAAATAAGAATTACGTACTGTAAAAGAGAATTTGCAGAATGAGAAGTAGGGAAATGAATAATTCTTTAGATTTTTCTGGCCAAAAGAAAAATCTTTAGATTTTTGGAATAATGGATGTGGTCCATGAAAAAATCAAGGGTAGGAATCATTGGTTAAAATTCTTTTCACTCTCTACGTACAATGTAAGCATACGACTCGTCCGACATTGCATAATGGAAATTTAAACCTTTTAATTTTCGTATTGATTCTTTTTTGTTTTTTTTTTTGTTTTTGCCTTTTGATATAGATTCCAAACTTTTCTAGAATTGTTCTTTCTTGCGATTAATTATTAAAGGCTCGAACTATTCCAGGTATATTACATTTACTTTTTCTAAAGTAAATCTACGATTTCATTATTTAAAATTATTTTTAAAAAAAAAACTGATGAGCTAAATCACATAAAATAACTCCTATAAATTTTGAGCCATATAAATATGTAAACAATGTACTCTATTATAATAATACAGATATAACATTTTGTTTATAATAAAAAAAACAATCTTAAAAATTTATCATGGTCACAACAAATAATCTTAAACTTTAATATAATTTCTTCTTCATTAGATGACTCTTCCAAAAAATAATCAAGTTATTAACATTAAGGAGTATGAAAAAGAAAAAAAATACTTAATAATAATAATAATAATTGTTGTGTGAACAAATAGGAATAAGAAGAACCCATTATCTTGTGATTGGATTTTATCTTTTTTGCTTTTTTTCACATAAGGTGAGACAAACTTCCTTGTTGAGATTATTATATTTCATTTGAGTATCACTAAAATAAATTTACAACAATTATTGTATTTCATCCAATGGCACAAATTAAGGTTTGGGGGGGGGGGGGGAGCTAACATTGTTATCTTGAACGATTAGAGAAATGAGAGAGAGGGGGCAGGGGGTATCGTTGAGTTGTATGTCAATGATATAGAATGCAAAATTTAATGTTAAAATCAAGTTAGCAATTTTATAAATTTTATAAAATTAATTTAAATTATATTATATAAATAGTAAAAATTAAAAAAAAAAAAAAAAAGAGCTAAATAGGACATACCCTGAGACTTACAGGTTAGACCTTATAAAAATAGGTCTGGTCTATTTAGGTACCTAGCAATAGGCTTGAGCTTAAACCTGACCTATTTACTAAATAGACTAGGTTAGGTTTTAAGCTCCTAACAAGAGTATGACATATTTTCATCTATAGGTAGGTCTATATAAACTAATTTATTTTTAGTTTTTAAATTAAAAATATGATAAACACACAAATGCCCCTCATTAGGTAATGTTAGATGGTATTTTTACTTTATAAAGTTTAAGAATTGAAACGACTGTATCAATTTTAATTTCTAATGGCATAAGCTTGTTATTTAAAAAATGCTCGTATTTTTTTTATAATGAATATACCCCTAGTTTGAGTTAACTGAAATTTATAAATTCAAATAAAAAACGTTAAGTTATCAATATGTTTAACTTAAAATTGATGTATGTAATTATATAGAGCATTCAATGAGTCTTAATGTTAAAAATGTTTTATATTGATCACATGAATAATATTGATAATTGGCAAAGAAAAAACAATATGAATGATACTGATAATGTTTTATTTTATTCATCCTTTTCAATTATGTTTTTGTTAAGAAAAATAAGTATTTTAGGATATTTTTGTGAGAATAATATTTCAATTTTTTTAAAAAAAATAGTTAAATTTTTCATCTTGTCATCAAATTTGACTATGCAAAGAATTTGAATTTAAAGGCTCATTTCTTTTTTGTTTTGATAATGAAATTTTTGGAAGGAGGTTGAATTCACCCATGATTTAAGAATAAAGTGAAATCTCTTTTCTTCCTATATGATACTAATATTAGATAAGATAAACTGTCAATTAACTTCAAACGTAAATTTAGATATTTAGGAACTATAATATCTTCTAAAGAATTATAACTAGAATCATAATAAAATAGTACTCTTTAATTTATCCAATACACTTTAAATAATTGTATGTTTTATATTTTCACTAGCTGAACCATATATAATATACATGATTAAAGGTTCTTTTCTAATAATAAAGGGAAGTGCATAGTATAAAAAATAAAAGAAAAAAAAATAAAGGCCCACAAGGCTAAAATCAAAAGCATTGAGAAGTAAATTGGCTACTGAGTATGAGGCCCAATAAAATAAGTAGGCTTTTGAGTAATTACACAGTCATAGTCCAAGTCTTAATTGTCATTCAAAAAAAAAAAGAACAAAATAAAATACTTAACCCTATTATGTATGTTTTAAAATAGAAAAATATTATTAATGGGGTTGGTCTGAGTGATAAGCGATTCAGTATCGCTTAAGCGAAGTTTCGAGTTTGAGTCTTGACGTATGTAGAAAATTCCTATTGAGAGACTCATCCGCCATAGTCAGATACGCGATGTGGGTCAGATCTAGATATAGTCGTAATAAAATTCCGATAAACTGGGTAGACAATAAAAATAAAAAGGTCCAAGTCCCTATACTTTAATCATGTTTTGTTTTTAGTCCTTATAATTCAATAATTTAGACGTGGACCTCCCAAACAGAGAAGCAAAAGCTGAATCCAAAGACAATATAAGGCAAAGCCAGCATATTATATATGGTCTTTATATCAGGAAATGTGTTAGAGCTGGAATGAGAGAAGCATGTAGAAATGTGATATATTTCTTGTCACAAAATGACAAGGTCAATTAAATGATCAATAAATAATTGATTGGAAAGGATTCGAGTTTTTTAATAAAAAAAAACTATATAATAGGATACCTATTAGAGCAAATAAAATAGGTTGAGTCTGCGAGTCTAACCTGTCGACCCACTAAAAAATAGTTATTAAGTTGAGAAAATAGAGGACCCTTTTGGTGCGGTTAGCCAGTTTTTTTTTTAAAAAAATATATTATTATTTAATTTATTTTATCCAATACCAAGTGGGTGTGATCAATTCAACTTTGGTTTTCCTGGAAGCATAAAGCTTAAAGCTTGAATTATGTACTCCTTGTCCCTGAAACAGTGAAACCTGTATTTAGAAGGAAGCAGTGATCAAAGTGATCCTTTGGCACAGGATGCTTTGTCCCTGCGAAATTCGCGCTTCATCAGATTCTACTGAAATATAGAGAAGTACTAGACTCTAGCTTCTGTTTTACTGTTATCATCTTATGCCACAGGAACAGGAAGTAATCACTCGTCTATATGGCACTAAGTTTTATGCTTGAACAGGTTACTGATATATGCAAACTTGAACAATTTAAAATATTGCTGATGTCTTAATCCTCCTGGAATAATCATGAAGATTGAAAAGCTAAGAAAACCATGTAGCCATAGTTGGGAACTAAAAATTAATTTTGCTTTTCTTGCATGGTGTTAGAATTTAACAGAGTCCATAGGCCCTCATCTGTGTTTGTCCTTATTTATGACGTCGTATGATGCTTGTGTTGATGGTAAATGTATGACCATAATAGCATTGCAATTGATAAGTCAGCGTTGTTAATTTCTAATGACTTCTGGAACGCATATTTGTAGGACAAGGAACTAAAGGAAGGTATCCCCTGACTAGCAGAGGTTGATTTTTGCTAGTAAGCAGCTAGAAGATGGTCACACTCTTACTTATTAGAACAATGATTAAAGTAAAGACTCTTATTTGAAAATATTTTTTTTTAAAAAAGTGGGTGAGTTGGAGGGCACTAAGGCGACTTTGTGTGGGTTAAATATCAACTCTCCAAAAGGTAGACTTTTCCAATCCAGCTTGCCTCCCTCTCAGCCTGCTACAAGCTAACCCATTTTTAACAAATTAGCCCATATTATCAAAAAGAGTTTTAAACATTATTTAGTTAAAGTTTTTAGAGGAGAAGGTAAAAGAATAAAATTATAAGTGTGTTTAGTTAAAAAAATTAGAAGAATAATTTAAAATTTGTTTTTTGTGCTCTTTCCTTCTAAAATTGGGGTTTTTTGAAAAAGTGAACAAATTTTATTCTACTCTTAACAAAAAATACACCTATCATCTTTTTTATCATTACAGTGTTACTTCTCTTGACTTGAGGCTATTTTTCTATTACACACTACCTTCAACACTACTTTTTTTTGTTTGCATGTTTTGGCTAATGTCAAGTAAAATAGTTGTGCTAGATATATATTTTTTGAATTACTTATCTAGATTAAAAATATTCTTTTTTTTTTCTATGTAAGCTTGTATAGAATTAATATAAAAATTATTTTAAGGTAAATATATTGGTAAAAAATGGTATGTATATATTATAAATATATTTATATGTCATAATTATAAAACTAATGATAGAATGTTAGCATTTTTTCATATTTTCTAATTTTATAAGATATTAAAAATATATTAAAATTAATGAAATCATGCTTTGAAGTGCATATAAAAATATTTTTATCATATATAAATGATGTAATAGATTTTATAATATTTATATTTTGAAAAATAATAATCTGATGTAAATATTGTAAAAGAATATAGAAAAAATCTAAATAAAAAGTTAATCATATATTTATTAACTTCTAATTGGTTTCATTCTTCTTCCCTTCTTAACTAAACAAAAAATCTCCCTTCTCCTACTCTACCCTAACCTATCATACCCTTAAATTAAATAAAACTTGTAATCTCATCTATCCTCCAATCATTCATTTGAACCAAACAAAGCCTTAATCTAACATCTTTCTCTTATCTCCAATAAGTTATCTAGTAAAATTTAAGAATGATGTTATTAAATTTTTTTAATATTTCCACTTCGTTAGCCCTCTCCCTTATTCATGATTTATCAATAATAACACAATTTTTTATAAATTTTATTACATTCTTGTGACTGGGTTAGGCATCACTTTCTAGGGCCAACCCTTCTCACAAAAGAATACAAAATGCCCTTAGATGTAAGTCTCATTCTGCCATTTTCATAAATATATTGCCCATGTTCTGAAATACAAACATAACTTGATGGAAAAACTTAAAACTTAAAATAACTGTATCAACTTTTCATAACTCCTATTGGTAAGTTGTTCAAAGTTGAAAACAATGAAAAGTATATAGGCTGTTTAATGGAAATAGAGTAGTAAGTGCTTATTTGGTTCAACTCCATTACATGCCAAGACAATAGAATGGGAATGCAATGTAATTTAATGTTTATGACTCATTTCTAGCTATCTAATTAAACAATATACTTATTCAATATTTAATATATAATTTAATTAAAAAATTAATATTTATTCTAAATATAAAATATATATTTTATATTTAATAATTTTTTTCTAAATTTACTCTATTTATACTTCATAAATAATAATGAAGTACGAAAAGGAGGAGAAATTAAAGAATATAATATTATAGTATTTTAGAAAAAATATGATATATTAATTAATTTAATTATTTTTTTAATATAATTAAATTAGTTAAATAAGTTTTATATTAAGGATAGATAGAGTATAATATATAATATTTATAAAAATTTATTATTTATAAATCATAATCAAACTTTATTTAATGGTGAGGTACTACTTTTTTTTTATTGAAAATAAGCAAGGCAAAACAACGCGTGAATGTGGACCATTCATTCAAGCACAAATAATAATAGCTGAACCCAAACGGATAGCTTCTGGCAGCAGCAATTATATATGGATATCATACCATTAGTAATTAAAAATTTTAAAATATATTAATATTTATTATTTTCCTTTTTAGTGTGAGAATACAAATAAACTAAATAAAAATTATTTAATTACTATTTTTAATTCAGTAAACTTAATGAACTATAAATAATAAATAAACAATTTTATTGATTCAAGCAAGAACTCAAAGGTGGCGAAAGATTGACCAAGGCTTTCTTCCCCAAGGATAATAGAGAAAATTATTCATATATTTTAAATAAGAAAATTAAATACATTTACATCCCTTGAATTTTATTTAATATTAAGTATTAATAGGTTCCAACTCCCAATGGACTTAGAGCCTGTCTTGTTTCTTTTAAAACAATAATTTTAAAAATTATTTTAGATAAAATTTTAGTTTAAGAATATTTCAAAATAAATAATTATATTTATTTAAAAGGGTTTATAGATCAAATCAAAATTTAAAATTATGGTTTCAGATAAATTAGTTAGAGTAATTTTTAAAATAGTAAAAGAATTTATAAATTATTTAATTATTATTTTATCCTTATTTTTTCTTATACCCCTCTCCTCTATTTTTTATTTTTTCTATTATCTTTCATCTCTCCTCTATTTTTTATACTATATCTCCTCTTTTTCTTATATCTTCTTTATCATCTCTCCTCTTTCTTTTTCACCCATTTTCCTTTCTTATAATTTTAATAAAATTATTTTTTTAATAATTTTTTAATTATAATTTTTTTAATAATAACTCTGCGATGATAAAGTTCAAATCAAAAAATGATAACAAAACCTATGTTACTTAATAGTGGGACCCATAGCGATTTTCTTTATATTATGTCGCCTAAATTTTCGCCACAATAGAAGCAATGCCAAAGTTGAAGGGTCTGTTTGGTTGGGGAGTTTTGGAGGGGAAAGAAGAGAGAGAAAAATGTGTTTAGTTGAAAAAAATAGGGGGGAGGTGAAGGGAGATTTTTTGTCTTTTTGTGGTCCCCTCCCCTCTAAAAGTGGGATTTTTAGATATGAGAGAAAATTTTCTACTTTTATAATCAAATTGCCCTTGATATTTATTTAATATTCCAATTGTACCCTTAAGCATTTTTTTTATTTTTCTCACACCTAATTTTTTTAATTGTTAAAATTTAATAAACATAATAAATTATTTATATATTATATTAAAATATATAATAATTATATAATTAATAAAAAATAATACTAAAATTTTATCATATTTTTTAATTTTATTATATATATAAATGAGATAAAAAAACTTAAGATTTATAAATTAAAAAAATAATAATTTTGATATGAATATTATAAATAAAGAGTAAATAAATTTAAATAAAGAGATAAGGGTATATTTGTCAATTTCTAATGAACTTCCCTCCCCTCCCCTTCTGAACTAAACAAAACACATCATTAATTAACCTCCCCTACCTTTTTTTACTCTCTATTAAATTAACCTAACATACTCTTCTCTTAACTAAACCAAATAAAACCTAAGACTTAAAAGAGTCAAATCCCACTCTTCATATTTTCAACAATTTCCATTCTCAAACAATAAATCTAAGAGGTAATCATGAACACAGACGGGATAACATATGGTAGCAGCACATTAATATTATTGATTTCATATTAGTAATAAAATATTGAAAAATATATTAATATTTATGTTTCTTCATTTTTATTAAGAGAATACAAATAAATTAAATAATATAATGAATTATAAATTATAAATTAACAGTTTGATTGATTCTACAATAATTCTATTTTTAAAAATTTTGTTCTCATTTGCAGCCCTTGGAGATGTCTCGGACTCTTATTCTTTGTATAATTGATCATAAATTCGTTGAGAAAATATTCATGTTTAGTGTTTAGTGTATGATAATATATTAAATAAATTAATTTATTAAATAAAAAAAATAAGGATTAAATTTTAATTGAATTAAAAATTGAATATATAAATTATACTGAATTATAATTAAAGAATTGAGGGATAATTGGATTAAAATTTGAATGACCAAGATGTTAATTTTTCAAGGAGACAAGAAAAAGTGCAATTGCGTCATTAATCATTACACGTAAAGGACAAAGGGGTTAGAAAATTGGAAAAAGAATGAGATATGTTCCAATTGAGAGAGATAAGGCTAACCACTTAAGCATGATACGAGTGAATAGGCTTAGTTTTCATAACCCAGACAAACTAATATTTAAATTTATTGCTTTAATGAAAATTGCTACAGTGATGCAAATATTGAAATTTTTTATTCGTTCTCTCTTCTGTGGGCCGGCTATTTCCTTCAATGCAGACAAAGGATAACTTATTCGGTTATTTGCCCTCGTCTTGCTTTTTGCCAAACGAAACTTAAAAACCCTATATAAAAAAAGAAAATAAATTTAAATTTTAAAAATATATTTATTAGAAAAGGTAAAAAAAAATTTGTAATCTAAATCTTAAAAAAAGATTAATCTCAAGTGACTTGGGATACCTTTGATTAACTAAAAAAGATCATTCAAATATTAAATTTTACTTAATCCAAACAAACCCAGGTGATCTTATGTGATATCAAAATAGACTTTCACCTTTATTTTTTTTAATTTATTCATTTTAAAATAATAGTTAATTGATAAATTTTAGAAATTATTTTTGAAAATACTTTTCAAAACTTTTTTATAATTAAAAATTTAGTTTTTATTACATAAAATTAATTCTTTTTTAATTTTAACTTGTCATTTTTTATTTCAAGTTCTGCCTTATTACTAGGATTTTTAATTCTTAGTGTCCATTTGGACTAGCGGTGAACTACTATGATTTTAGATAATTATAATTTTTATAAGTGACACTAGTCATAAGTGATATTGGTTAATCATGATTTCTGCTCAAGTAATTTTTTTTTATAAGTGACTTTAAAATTTTGATCATGTTTGGATTTTGTTTATTAAAATCACTAATAAATATATAATTACAAAAACGGGTGTATGAATTTTGTAAAGTTTATAACATTTCCATAATTATAATTAAATATAATTTAATAAACTATAAAATATTTAAATATAATTCTTTTAGTTAATTTGATTTTAGAAAAAAAATACTCAAACAGAATAAATAAATTTTATAATCACCTTTTTAGGTTTAAAATATTCTTATTTGACTGTTTTATTATGCTATAAAAATATTGTGACCTCGTTATGCATCGCTTTCCAGTGCCAACTGCCAACCCTTCTCACAAAAGAATATAATGCAGTTAGTTGCAAGTCTCATTCTACCATTTTCTGAAATACAAAAATAACTGAATTTAAAAAATTAATACTTAAATAACTGTATCAACTTTACATAAAGTAATGCACTTGCTTAAAAACATATTTTTAAGATTTTAATTAAAAGAATTATACAAAGATTTAGTTCATTTGAGAAAAAAAAAACCATGAAAATAAATTGTGCCGCCTAAAGTTGCGCCATAATGTAAGGAATTAGGCAAAAGTTGTTCAAAGTTCAAAATAATGAAAAGTATATCGGCTGCTGAGTAGAACTAGAGGCAAATTCCAAAGTCTTCATTTTCAACAATCAAATAAATAATCGTTTTGTGTTTAAAAAATATTTAAATCTAACCTTTTATATATATATATATATATATATATATATTATTGGCCTCACATTAGGAATATATAATATAAATTTATCTTAAAAATTAACTTTAATTATAGTTAACTGATTTATTTGACTTGTATAATTTATATAAAAAAATTAACTAGTTCTTATAATTAAAATCGGAGACAGTAATATATAAAATTTATAATAAATTGCACTATTTATATAATATATTAGAAATACAATTTATTCTTAATTTCTTTTTATGTAAGCTTCATGTATTCAATACCAAAAACAGTGACTAATCCTTTTATATCATAAATTTTTTTATACCATATCATTAGTACTAAAATATTTAAAAAATAAAGTGATATTTATTTCCCCCCTTCCTTTCTACTATGAGAATACAAATAAATTAAATAAGTAAATGCTTAATTATAGTCAACTTAATGAATTATAAATCATACATTAACAGTTTTATTGATTCAACAAGAAGTCTAACTTTGAAAATTTTGTCTTAACTTGTGGCCAAAGATTGACCAAGGCTTTTTTCCTAAAGAAAATAGTAAAAAATATTTATAGGTCTCAGAAAAAAATTAAATAAAAAAAATCTCTTTGAATTTCACTTAATATTAATAGATCATGAGGGATTTAATATTTACCAATTTGACTTGTAAATATAAAAGTAATTTAATTTGTGGATATTAATCTCTTAAGTCATATTAATAATAAATAAAATTTAAAATACTTATTTATATTCAATTTTCTGATATGAAATATCCGGATTTTTTCCAATAGAATGTCCACTATAAGGTTTGGGCTAAAAAATAGAAAAAAGAATGAGATAGGATTCAAGAAAATGATCATAATTGTTTTGCCACTGTGGCCTATACCGTGAAAGGGTGGATTAGAATAATGGCCACTAACCACCATAATGGATGAACCAGTTTCTGCTCTGCGTCGTCCAAATTTAACTTTTTTTAAAAAAAATATTTTAAATATGAACACATTTGAACACTTCTTCGTTATGTTATGATAAATTAACTCCTTCTATAGATCTAGTACGGATTAGTGATAGTATAAATTACACTGTATTACCGTGATAAACACCATGGTGCTCTTCCTTGCTATGATTACCAAAATTGGTTGCCGATAATGGATCACCCATTTCCCCCCTCCAGTGGCTTAAATTCAATTATTGCGTACACTTCTCGATCTGGGACCTCTTTGCTTTATCACAACCAATCCAACTCTTCCCTTCTACGCACCAAACCAAACCCCACACCCTCACCCTTTCTATATAAACTCCCATAGATCACTCCCGTCTTCACACTTCATCCCTACACAAAACTAACAAGTAAACAAAAAAGTGTACGTGTGAGTTTCGTAGAAAAGTTGGTATGGTGATGAAGAAGAAGATGGGTGCGAGTCTGATGTTGGTGGTGGTGGTGCTGGTGGTCCTCGCGGCGGTGGACCTGCCACGCGTGGCTGAGGCAGTCACTTGTAGTCCGGTGGCTCTGAGTCCTTGCATGGGAGCAATATCTTCGTCGTCTCCACCGTCGAGCCAGTGCTGCGATAAGTTGAAGGAGCAGAAGCCATGTCTGTGTGGGTACCTCAAGAACCCAGCTCTCAGGCAGTATGTTAACTCTCCAGGTGCCAAGAAGGTTGCTTCTTCTTGTGGAGTTCCATTCCCTTCTTGTTGATTGAATAATCAAAATAGTTTATTATAGTAATTAAGTGTGATAATCAATATATGGATCAATTAATAAGTACCGCCTAGCTTCTAGTGTTTAAGGAATAAATTTCAGAAAATATCTTACCTCTTGAGGAATATCCATGTGTGTTCTAGATGGCAAGTTGATGGTTACAAAGGTTAATAAATGATATGTCCTTGGAACATGTAATTCACTAGTCCATAGATGTTTTTTTTTTTATTTCCAACTATATTTTACATTTTTAAAAAGGGAATCAGGGTAAAAAATGAAGCTAGTCGTATTTTTGTAATAAATTATCTTACTCCTTACTTTTTACACTAATTAAAGATAAAACCAGTGTTGAAAGTAGTTTCTCCGGTGATAATAATAATTATAGAAAAAATTTATATCAAATTTCTTATATCTAATTCATCAAATTCTTATTTTACCATATGTCCTTTTTTTAAATATATTTATTTAATTTAAATTTACATAAAACATTAGTTAATTTGGCCAGGTATAATTGGAAATTTTGACCAAATGAATAATTTTTTTAATGCAAGTATGATCCATAATAATAATAATATACATGTAGAAAGTGACCGGTTAAACCGGGTGAAAAATAGTTTTTTTTTTTAAAAAAAAAATCTGATAGATTTCTTATACGTAGTTTGTATGCATAATTCTTGTAAAAAGCCAAATTAATTTTAAAATTAATATTTTATTATCTTTATCTACAATGGTTGTGCTGTAGAAAACTATCGAAAAAAAAATCCAAAATTAGCTGTTCTTCGTTCATGTTTCCTCCACTTTCAACCTTAAACTTGTGTACAATTCTTTGTTTACTTAGATTTTAAATGTATAATTAAATAATTAATTTGTAAAGAACAAAAAATTAATTAAATTAATTATTTATAAAAAGTATATATTATTTTTTAAAATATTATATCTAATAATTTGTATTCAAAACTACTTTTTAATGGAATCTCTTTAATATGTTAAATAAATATGGATAATTTACTAATATAGAGTTATTCTAATGATATAAGTCTATTATATTTCTTTAGGTAAATTTTTTTATAAATTTAAAAGATAATATAAAAAATATAGTTCAACCAATAAAAATTAATCCATTTAGTAAAGATTTAACTCATAATCTATAAGATTGTAAGTTTAAATCTCATTATTAATATTATAATTTTATTGGTAGATATTCTATAAATATCTAAGTAAACGAGTGCTCAAGCCTAAATATATATTCGCCCTGGGGAGCCATATGACCAACTTACTTACACTTGTTTTGCCAAAAACAAAATTAAAAAAAATAATTCGAACATGACCAGAACTTTCTTCTTGAAGAGAAAATTGACCAAGAATTATGGGTTAGAAAGAAAAGAAAAAAAAAATGGAATTGCGTCATTACGTGGGACAGGTAGTGGAGAAAATTAGAAAAAGAATGACATATGTTTATCACGTGAGAGATAATGATATGTACCCACTTAAGCACATGAGACAGATATTTTAAAGCAACAACTAATTATCCTTTCATTTCTCAATATATAGGAGATAAGGTAGCGTGAGATTCTCCAACTTTTTGAAATTAAGTACTATATAATATTTTTTTATTAATTTAAATATATTACTTTAAACTTTAAAATAATTTTTATATTTTAATTATCCGTGTAAATAATATTAATTATTAATTTAACTACTAGTAAATAATTATTAATAAAATCTAATCCAATCAAAACTTTTAAAACTCTTAACTGAATAGAATTTATTAACTAATTTACTAATTTGACTAGATATATTTAGGTTAAATTTTAATATTCCTCTTATCCTTAATATAGAGTTTAATTGGACAATTAATATGGATCATAAATATAAGATATATTTATTAATTTTTTTAAAATTATTCTTATTGATAGTTTATCAATGACAATCAATTAATTGAAATATGATATAGTTAAAAAAGATAATTGAACTATTTTAGAGAAAAATATATCATATTAACTAATTTAATTAATTTAATTAAATTAGTTAAATATGTTATATAAGACTAAAGGAGTATCATCCTTAAATTAAGCTTAAATAGGGGCTTATCAACTAAATTATGGTTGGTAAGTGATAACATTATAATTCTTAATTATATAAAAGCAAACCTAATTTTGCCACCATGGCATCAGTGGGTGGATAAGGAAAAATGGCCACAAACCATTTAGTAATGGTTCACTTTCACTATGTCTACTCTTAACCCTCGACTGCTCATATTAAATTATTGAACTATGAATAGTTAATGCCTCTGTAATTTTCTCGATGTGGGACATCTTTTCCCTTTATTGCAACCAATCTACCTCTACATTTTCTCACCTCTCACTTTCTATATAAACTGCCACAGATCTCTCCTAGATCACCACTTCATCAGTACACAGAATCAAGAAAATACCAAAATCAAAGTGTAAGTGAGAATCACAAAGAAATGGCAATGAAGAAGAAGATGGCTGTGAGTCTGATGGTGATGGTGGTGCTAGTGATCCTTGTCGCGGTGGACCTACCACGCATGGCTGAGGCGGTGACTTGTAATCCGACGGCTCTGAGTTCATGTGCGGGAGCAATATCTTCATCGGCGAAGCCATCGAGCGAGTGTTGCCAGAAGCTGAAGGAGCAAAAGCCATGTCTGTGTGGGTACCTCAAGAACCCGGCTCTTAGGCAGTATGTTAAGTCTCCTGGCGCCAAGAGGGTTGCTTCCTCTTGTGGAGTTCCCTTCCCTTCTTGTCGAGTTTAAAGAGAAAAGAAAAACAAAGTTTTATAGCATTAAGTGTGATCAATATTGATTAGTATCTGCATAAATGTTTAAGGAATAATTTCAGAAAAATATTCCCTAGGGGAAATATTTATGTTTTGTTCAAGATTCAAGTCGATTATAGCTTGAACAATATTTATGTGGAATATGATGTATGTTTGTTTGGATTACGTTATAGTAATAGACCTTGGAAAATAAAAATTAATTAATTATTAATTACTCTTCCGGTGTTATATTTAAAATATATTTAATTTATTTAATTAAATTAAAAAATTAATTATTATAGTATATTTATTTCTAAGTACCATATTCATCTTTCTTAATTTCTTTAATTTTCTCTTAATTATTGTTGAGAGAGTATCAATAGAAATAATTTAAAAAAGAATTATTAAATTTAAAAAATATATCTTATATTTAAGATCAGAGGAATATTAATGTTATTATCTTATTCTATGATGTTAGATCTATGGAACAATTAGGATTAAAATAAATTTTTTATCTCATTTTTATATTTAGAATATGATTGAGTAGTAAATTAAGGAACATGATGGTACCAAAAAGTAGGAAAAAGAATCCCAAAGATAATGGAAAGTTAGGTTAGTGGCGTGATGGTAAATTAATGTCGTGGCACATTATGAATTGCACTCAAATGTTAGTGGGTCAAATTAACCAAATTTTATATTGGATATGTTTAGAATTGAATCATAAATAATGTATTTAAATTTAGGAAAATTATTCTTAAAATACTTATATTTTTATTCAATTTTTAATTTGATATCATATTTTTTTTCTACTTATCAAATCATTTAATTTTATTTTATTAGCATTATTAGTCCTGTAATTTTATTCTATTAGTATTTTTAACTCCTGTATAGAAGCTAATTATACTAATAGAATAAAATTTAATAATTTAATAAAAAATACATAAATGTTAAATTGTGTTTTTATTTTAAAAGTATTCTTAATTTGGTTATGAATATCAAAAGAAAATTGTGCAATGAAAATATTTTTGAGACAAACATATACTTTAACTTGTAATATGCCTCAAAGGCTAATGCGTGGGATAAGGCCAACTCCCAAATAAACATTTTTTCCTCTTATATTTACCATGCTAAATATAAGAATTACATAATTAATTTATAAAAATTAATAAAATTAATTAAAAATTTTCTAAAAAAAAATGTCTCCTTTTTAATAAATACTTGACACAAGAGTCACGAGACCACTCTTGCACTTCTTTCATTTGGAAAGAAACAATAAAAAACTTTGAATTACTATCTCTGTTTGACCTGAACTTGAAGCGTGGTCTAATATTTATACAAGGCTAGTTTAATAATATATATTATTACTAAACGAATTTGGTATCAACTTGTCTGGGTGGTGTAGTTGGTTATCACGCTAGTCTCACACACTAGAGGCCCCCGGTTCGAACCCGGGCTCAGACAATTTGTTTCCCGGCGCCCTTTTTATTATGATTTTTTATTTGCTTTTTAACCTTTTTACCTGTAAAATTATTTTCTTTATTTTCTCCCGCCAATTCATTCCATCGCGCTCTTTTTGCGGCTGAGGCCTTCTCTGTTTCTCTCTTGCTTCGCTGTTAGCAGTGGCAACCGATTTTGATTGTTAACTGCGCGGTAAATCCCGATTTCGCTCACACCAGTAAGATTTACTTTCTCTTCCTCTTTTTCCGTCAACCCTATTCCCTTCTTTGGTTCCTTGTAGTGCCCGAGGAAATGATTTTAGGTCTTCCTTCTTCACTGTGTTCTTTCGTGCATCGATTTGGCGGTTTGTGGAAATGAATTAGTTTGGATTATTCGAGTATTTAGATAAGAGAAAGGTACGGTGGTCTGAAGCCCGAAGAGTTGTTTTTGTGTGATATTATACAGAATTTGTGCATAGTTAGGAAAACTTCACATTTGATTTTCTCTTGTGTATCTCGTCATTGAAAGGCGGAACTCGAAGTATCAATTATAAGCAATCGAAGGCTTCAAGTTGTACGTTGCTTAATTTTGCAGTTGTTCACTGGCAACGTCATCTGGTTGTTGATTTACAATTCAAGGAAATTCACAATTGCTTTTTTGTTTGATCTATAGCTTTTGTGTGTGCTCAATATGTCATTCGCAATGATGAAACCTACAGTTTTAAGTGTTTGCTAAGCTTTATAAAGGTTCCTCCTTTTTTATTTTGAATTGTCTTTAGCCATTGTAAGCCAATGTGTTAATCACAGAGACTGTGCAAGATGGAAGGAATTCTGGATTTAAGCTTCGTGGGTCTTATAATAAACATTTAGAATTTTATGCAGAAACCGATACTGCATCGTGTTCACGACCAGTTGTCTCTTGCGTTTTTCTCTGGCTCTGGTGAATCCTCATTTATTCTGTCTTTACAGGTTTGTTTAATTGGAATTGAATTGATTTCTTTTTATTTCAATAAATGGATTTTCTATTTACGCCTGAATTTGTTATGTTCTTTACTTCAGAATGGTGAGGAAGAGAATTCCGAATCTGCCAGTGTTTACTTTTAAAACACCTAATTTGGATTCAGGCTCAAACCTTAAAGAGCATGCAACCGCATCCCCAATCTCTAACCATAAGACCATTCCCTCCTCACAATACAAAACTGTATGAACTGATCTATTTCCAGTTATGTGATATACTATGAAGTTGTTTTCATTCTCACTTTTCCTTTTCCTTTTTTGTATTTTGGATTTCTAATTATTTATTATTTCATTTTTCAAGATTTTCTTACATGATTGGTGGCTGGTGAAACCTCAAGGCAAAGGTTTAGCTGTGGGAGGAGTTGCTTCAATGGAGTAAGGGTTAATTTCACTCGTTGTGTTTGGGTGCGTTTGCACGTGCGTGTTCGTATATACATGCACCTAAGGAACTCTATCCCTTGGACTTAGAAGTCTTAGCATGGGAATTAAGGCTTGGATTAATATTAAAGCTCAGGTAACATACAGCTGAGAATCAGATCATTCCCTTACTATCAAGAAAAACCACGTGTGGAAATAAGTTTTACTGTTACGTGTAGAAATGACACAGACTAGAGTAACCACAATCTGAGAAAAATAGAACACTGCAGTTTTCCCCCAAGTGAAGTTCTCTGTGTGTGTGGAATGGAGGTTATATTGTATGAGTATCATGCATTTCTGTTTTTCTTAACTCTGTAATGTTTCATGAACTCCCTCTTGTGAAGTTGCTGTGCAGTAACTTAATTGTGGTATTGCATTTTGGTTGCATTGTGATAGAACCTGCAATTAAGCGGATGAAATTAATGGAAAAACACTGGAAATCCTCTATTAACAGTAGGGAAAACTTGAGGATTACAATGTCTGTTTCACTCTAAAGACTAAAACACCAGAAATCACTCTAAGCAGGAAAATGAAAGGTAAAAGTAACCAGAAGAACAATAGGCTTTCTCATCCTGGTGTTCCAGGGACCAGGACCTCTCCTCACAGTCGCAGACACACTAATCTTCTTACCCCATCCGTCATCCCCTTATGCACCCTCCCCTACTCTGACAATGTCAACGGATTTGTTATCCCCCTACTCTGACCATTCTGCCACTCATTGCTTGTGGTAGTCTAGGGCTGGCTTTCCTTCTGTTTGTCTCCCCTCTTAGCTCTAGGCTCATCACATTGCCGCATGCTGGAAATTTTTACTTTTATGGCGATGAAATGTCCAGAAGAATGTGTAACGTCATAAAAGAAAAATATATTTTACATGCTTGTAATTTTATTGCATGAAGTCTTAGAGGTGATATGTTAAACTAGATCCCATGAAATATGGTTCTATGATTGTAATTGCAAACGATTTGGACATGTTCTGTTATGTTAAAACTGGTTTAAATTATGATCACCATCAGTTTTTGTACCTGTACTGAAGGTATGGGTGCGGCTATTTTTTTGTATTATGATGATGCCATTTCTATATACTAGCGTCCCAGTCACTTGCTTCATAAGTTTTAACAGAGCTTCTTATATTTCCCCTCTACTACAGGAGGCTTGGGGAAAGAGTAATTTCTTCTTCACCTATTGCAAAGAGACACGAGATCAATGTCCTTGAAACACAAGATGGGATCACATTTATTATCTCTGGTTTCATAAACAAGTCTCGCACAAATGAAAATGGCTTTTCATTTGAGGTATGTTGACTTTTATTTGATATTTCTTGTTAACAAGTGATAAATAAATAATATGGAATCTTGATGTGTGTGTTATCAAGATGGGTTTCAAGTATTTAAAAAAATTA
Organism: Leucaena leucocephala; assembly: GCA_037074615.1. Taxonomy (NCBI): domain Eukaryota; kingdom Viridiplantae; phylum Streptophyta; class Magnoliopsida; order Fabales; family Fabaceae; genus Leucaena; species Leucaena leucocephala. The sequence goes on along the minus strand of CM073561.1, from coordinate 4,228,589 downwards.
CTGTCCGAATAAAGAAATTGGAAAATTAAGACATCTACATTCTAAAGGTCACTTAAATTATAAATTATTAAACCTTTCTTCTGTACATAATTGTATGGTATGCTAAATTTTAATTCGAGTAGCTGTATTAAACCTATAGTTTATTTGTATGCAGCATCCCTTTACCATCCCACTCCAACATATTAAGAAAAGTCAATGGGATTTATCTAGATGGTCAATAATTGATGATTAGTCTACTGAGGAATTGCGAGATGTTCAATGATTTTTTTATTAATATTGCCCGGATAATTTCCTTTGATCGTTCGAACTTGTTGCAGGTATGCAGACGTTTCCTGTTGGGATTTCCACTTGACTGGGAAGAGTACGTATCCTATGGTGTTGGCGAACAACTTAATAACAATGGAAATACTGTGCTTAATGATACAAGTACTTGTCCACTGAAGAATGCTGGCGAAATTGTTGATCTTTTAACCAATAAAGGAGATCTGAATTGTTCTTTGCTGCTGAACAAATTGTTAAATGTTTCAGTAGGAACATCTCCGGAGAATATTTCTGAGCAATCTGAGCCTGCTTGTAACAAGGAACACAGCATTGGAATGAACACCAATGAATGCCAAGGAACCGAGGATACAATTCCCGGGACATGTAATAATCAAATGCACAATACTGAAAATGGTGTCTCAGATGCTACACTTGAAGCACAAGTTGAAAATCCAAACACTGGTTTTCAATATGGGATGAATATGAATTCCCTTAAGTCGTCAAGTGAAGGCCTTCCTGGAAAAAGGACCAATAAAACCCCGGTTTCCTCGGAGAAAAAGAAAAATAACCCAAGATCAAGTGTTCATATGCAGAAGAAATCAGAGGATGTTACTTACGTCAACTATAGGAGGATAACCAGAAGCATTTCTAAAATGAGTGATCCAGTTAGAGGATTTCCAATTCTAAGCAACTCTAATATACAAGATGACCCGGTGCACAATATTGAAAATGGCGTCTCAGATGTTACACTTGAAGCACAAGGTGAAAATCCAAACCATGGTCTTCAATCTGGGATGAATATGAATTCCTTCAAGTCAAAAAGTAAAGGCCTTACTGGAAAAAGAACTGATAGAACCCCAGATTCCTCTGAGAAAAAGCCAAGTGTTCGCAAGAAAAAGAAATCAAAGGATGTTGCTAACTTCAGCTTTAGAAGGATAACCAGAAGCATTTCTAATTTGAAGAAGTAGGAGGGTTTTTGGGCTATGTATTTTGGAGGCAAGAAGCTTTAATGTTAAAAGTAGAGTTCAGTTGATTTGTGCATGGTGATAACTATATATTTACTCCTATATCTGAGCCTGGTTTAGTGTTAAAAGAATCTTTCATTTCCAGTAAAAGAAAGGAAAAATTATTATAAGGTCCCAGACAAAGGATTTAATTATTCAAAAATTTTAATAATAACTGAGGAGGAGTTAACAATAATAAGTTTTTTTACTTTTTGTACATAAATTAATAACAAATTTATATTATTTAAAGCTTTTTGGTAATTAAATCTCTTTCTTAAAACTTAATTTCTCCCTAATAAAAAGCACGAGTCACGTGACTATGCAAATCCTATAGAAGGCCATGAAGCATAGAGGGAGTAACTGATGAACCACTTGCTCCTTGCAGCTGCTAGTGCCCCTTAGAAAAAAAGAAGGAAACTAGGATGAGATACAAATCTCATAAACCAGAGCAAAATTAGTATCATGATAATGGTAATATTTGGATTATCTTTTTTGAAGTGATTTTAGATAAATATGTGAGAGAAATTTAACATAAAAATGCTTATGAAATTATGGTTTGGGGGGGTTTTCTAAACAGGTCACATTGATCTCACAAGATCAACATACAAATCATTATATTCTAATTTCGTAACCATAAGCATACGCTACTAAGACAATTCAATATGATTACTACTTTTTTTTTTGGTACAAAATTTTTTTAAAAAGAGGTTAGACTCATTCACGATCTAAAGGTAGGGTAAAGTCTCCCTTTCTCCTAGGCGATATCAATGTTGGGCAGGGCGAGTCGTCTATTACCCTCAGGCGTAAACCTAGGCACCCAAGAGCTAAGATGCCTCCCCAAACGCTGCGACTAGAATCACAATAAAATTGTACTCTCCAGGGTTTAAACACGCTTCAAATGGTTACATGTCTCACTCCTTCATCAGTTGAACCCTCGAACGATGGGTAATATGATTACTACTTAGTTCAAAGTGAAGCTTAGAGCTGGGAAAACATGTCAACCTACTACATTATGACCCACTAAGAACATGGAAATTATGTTAACCCTCAAGTCCTTAGGTGAGTATTTAATCAGACTAAAGTACAAGCCTAATGTGACTATGTAAATTTGATAGGTATATTCCTATCTTACAAGCAAATCAGATTATTCAGGCAACTGAATATTCAATTCTACATTATTTAATTGAAAGTCTAATCTAAATTTCCTATTCCTAGGCTCTTCTAGAACATTAAAAAAAAAAGCTCCAATCACATTGCTCATGTTTCAAAACAAAGAAGCAAATAATTGAATTAACAAAAGTATGTTTTAGTTATAAATTTATCTTAATTAAATAAATGCATATTCAAATCATTGAGTTTCACATAAGAATAAATATAACTATTGAAGATCCAAGGCTATCTTGATGCATCCAAACTTTCAAGTATTCATCTTCTTAAGTTCTTTAATTTTTGAAGCATCCTTTCTTCATATTTATGTTTGCAATAATCTTTTTAATTGATGCATGCATGATGTTGATAAGTTCAATTTCTTTCATATGATACTCACTCTTCCTTTTCTTTTAGAAAACTTATAATAAAGCTTGTTTTTAAAATCAAGTAGTTAGGTCAAGTTGCATTTATCAATATGCATGGCATGATAAGGTTTAGTACAATATAAAAAGGTTGTCCTTGCATTAAGGATTTTGTATCATTTATATATCCAAGTTATATTTAAATAACAATTTGAATATATGAGCATTTAAATAACATGAATTGAGGAGAAATATAATTCAATTAAGCACATATTAAAATTTTGTATTTTTAATCAATTTCTCCCATAATCAATGTATACATTAAATATGGGACATCAAACTTGTTTTTCACTTATTAATATATTGTTCCAAATTAGTCATTCTATGATTGCTATGAAACAATCTAAATGAAATTCATTTATGAAATATTTGTTTCATAGTTATTGTTAAACTTCTTTCATGCTTGTTATCATGAAAACGCATCTCAGACTGTTACTGCAGTGCTCAAATTATAAAAGTTGTACAAAAGTGATAAAATTTTCATTTAAAAAAATTATTTTAAAACTTTAATTATTATAATATCCTCAACTAAAATATGTTAAGTGACTAATGAAATTAAAGGTATTCTAATCAGGGCGTCAGAAATTAAATTAAGTGTGTAGTATTTTTTTGTTTCCAATAAACATCATATAATTTTGGAAAATTAAAACTTATCTTTCTAAAATACTCCATTTTATATCATTAAAACGTAAAAAAAAATATAAATGGTCCTTCCAAACATAGAAATTATGAATGAATACAAAAATATTTGATTAAAAAAGTACAGAAAATATTTTAATCATTTTATCAATTTTTTTGGAAAAAACACAAACATGATAATTGATAAGCTTATTAATATTCTGATGTATGATATTTGCAAACGAGACTATGGCTTTTGATTTAATTATATATTTTTATTTCACTATAAAAAATTTGATAGCAAATATATAAAAATATTGCATCCAAATCCATTCCTTGTATTCCTTTAAGATTCGTAGGACATGCTAACGTTTAGTATTGTTCATACTACACATATCAGTCCAAGCATTATGGTCTCTGTCTTTTTTTTTTTCTTATTAAAACAAACATGATGGACTTAACAAATAAACACGTGGGTTTGTAGCCTTATTAAAAGTATTAGGTCTAATAATATAATGAGTTAATAACTCATAATATAATAAATTAAAATTTTAATTTCTATTAAAAAAGATATTTATATTTAATATTAGATAATGTCTCGAATAAGATGTATCAGTGGAGTGGTTATCAGTGGTTAGGATGATAGTTGTTCTTATAAACAAAACTCTTTGTGGACTTGAGGCCATAAAAAAAAAGGAAAAAAAAAATATTCGCTTGTGGACTTAAATAATATTTTGGTTATTGTTAGAGATGTATATTCCTTCGTACTTTGTTGTGAAAAGTGATTTTTTTAAGAATTTTTTGTTTTCAGATGAAGGCCACGTTTTTCATAGAATATAACTCTCCTGACGCATATAAATATATATATATATATATATATATATATATATATACATATAATTCAATAACTACATTTTGACCAATAAATATCTTGTTTCAAAAGTATAAAGTGAATCAAACTCTTGTTCTCTAAATTTAACATTAATTCCACTATAATATGTTTATCTTATCTTTAATATAAAAATTATTTAATTAATTTAATTATATTAAGAGAGTTAATTAATATGATAATTTTTTAAAAAAATACACTAATTATCTTCTTTAATTTACTCTCTCCCTCTCTTATTTGATTATTGTAGATGAACTATCAATAGAGATAATTTTAAAAAATTAATAAATATAAGAATATATCTCATATTTAAGATGAAGATTAACTTTTGAATTAGGTTATACATGTTAACGATAGAAGGAATATTTTTCTTTTGAAGTGCTATATATGTAACCACACACACAAAAGTTTTCCTTCAATAATTTTTTGAAATTATTATTTTTCCGTCAATGCTAAGAATAGTTTGTATAAGTTTATTTTTTTCATAAATAACATATAGTATGGCTACAAAATTAATTTTAATCATAAATAAAGAGAATGTCTTAATTATATATGTCAGGAAAAAATTATATACCAATTCATATAATTTCCAACTGTGCATTCGTCCAGTTGAAGAAATATCCACCAATATATATATATAACATTAATAATTCCAGAAAATATATAGATGTGTGTGTGTGTGTAAACATATCACCACCACCACCAATGATGTAAGCTGCGTTGGACAAGAAGAAAGATAAAAGGAAAACTGCAAATGAGAAAAAAAAAAAGAATAATAGTCATATAGATTTAAATAACATATTAAATATCATTACCTATTAGAAATTATTCTTGTGATTTTATTGCCATTTTAAAAATATATAGTAAGAATCACTCAAAATTGGAAAAATTATAATAGAAGTGAACGTAATTTGGTCTCATGTATAATTGAGAAATTAATCTGTTTTAAAGAAAGTTTTGTTTGCTGTGGGGAGGGAAGAAAAGACACCAGACTACAGCAAAGTGAAGATATGTGAGGAAGGCGAGACTCAGGGAAGGTGCTGACCAAAAATTTAAAAAGAAAAAAAAAAGTGTGTGTAAGGTCACTTATGGGGTTTAAATTTGATTTATAGTGGAGATAGTTATCACGAACTCTATAATTAGAAATCTAATAAGAGGATATAATAAATAGTATAAAAAAAAAGAAAATGTGTGTAATTATAATTATACCGATTAATCTTTAAATATAAGAGCTAGTTAACTTATTTATATAATGGTTAATACAATCTTTAATCCATTAACTTTATACAAATTTTACTTTTAGTCTTTCAGAATTCATACCTTAGATTTTAATCTCTCAATGAGCAAAATTGTCTATATCTTTATTAAATTATAAAAATTAATATTTTAGACGGAAAGAAATTTATAGAACTAAAACTAAAATAAAGATAAATTTAAGAGATCAAATATTATATTAACCCTTTGTATAAATTAAAAAAAAAGAGATAAATTAAATATTTATTAAAAACTCTCACAATCTCCCTAAAACACATATTGCATTTGAATTATTGTTGCCTTTCATTATTGTTTTGAAGGCACGCTAATTTTCCAATATCACTCATATTCTAAGCCGTTAAATGTGACAAATAATGTAATATAAATTTAAAAATTTTACATTTAAATGTAGGTAAAATAAAATTTTTATTTCATTTTTAGATACAGTTAATAATAACTTACTCATTTCTTAGCGGTTCTAATGGGATAGTTAGAGATGCTTTACAATAAGAATTGGAGAAAATATAAAAAATAAAATAGATTAAAATCTTATATTTATGAGTAAAGAAACCCCTAATAAACTTCTCTATTATGACTAAAGAAAGTAATTATTCCTAGATCATATTTAAATATTATCAAATTTAATTTAGAGTAACTTTTTCAATATATATTTTTTTAGATCATGTTTACATCAAGTTTATTATATCCATTATGTCAAATTCTTCAATCACAATTTGTCATGTATACTATTGTTTTTCATGTGGCTATAAGCTAAATGAATATATTCAAAAAAATAAGAGCCATGACAAAGGGAGATTGCAGAACTTGACGAAATGGACGTGAGGAATTTTATATAAGTTTTCTTAATTTTTTGAATTAAGGTATATCTAATATCCTAAAGTATTTTCTCAAGTATATAAAGTAGTACTCTAAAGTATTTTTTTTTAATGTATTCAGCTCTCTAAAATAATTTTTAGATACATTTAGTATTCTAAAGTATTGTTTATGCCTTAGAATTGGATGCACTAAAAAATATTTTAGGATGCTAGAAGCAATTAAAAAAATATATTTCATAATACTGGATGCAATTGAAAAAAATACTTTAGCATGCTGAATTTACTACAAAATATTTTAAAATATTAGATGCACTTAAAAAAATACTTCAAGATAACCTTTTTTTTTTTTTTTGCATTACTCCCTCCATTCCTTTTTATATGCAACAACTACCTAAATTGCATTGATCAAAATATTAGTTAAAATTAGTTAAAAGTGATAAATATGATAGAAATACAATTTTTTTTCCAAATGTACCCCTTATTTATGAAGATGATGGGTGGAAGAGAGAATGGGTGAAAAAAGAGATAAGAGAAAATAAATAAAAAAATACATGAGAGAGACGTGTAATTAATTGAAGATAAATATATTAAATTTTTAGACAAACATACTTCTATATAGGACTATTCTTATTTAAAAAAAAAAGTTGTTTGTAAAAAGTATAGAAGGAGTAATAAGATTTGAACTTTACTCTTATTTAAAAAGAATAGAGTATCTTCCATTCAACTCAACTAGTGCGGGGTTGGTTGAGAAAAGTGTAGTTTGATGCACCCATATGCATTGGAACAGGGAAGAACCTCTGATGAATCCAAAAGACACATTTTCCATAAAACAACAATGTGGCAGCAAACTTGGGGAAGGACACTGTTTTTAGACAAAATTCCAATGCTGGCTTCATCATTTACACAACAATATTCCATAAGAAAAATCCCTGCTACCTCCATTATATTATTCCATACATGTTTGGGAATTTTTAATTAATGTAATGTATTATCTCCTTATTATAATTTTATAAGTCACCAACTGAAATATTAATTACATTTTTCTAAAATTATATTGTCTCAATTTAAAAATCTCATTAATTATAATTTCTATTGTTAATTGGATGTAATTCATGCCATTAAATATAGATAAATTTATAATTTTATTTTATTTTTAGACTAAGTTAATGATTTAACCATTTTTATTTAGTTTTGACGAGACGAGTAGAAATATTTTATAATAAAAATTGAGTAGAATATTTTGGTAAAGTATTTATGTGGGTTTCACTCAATCTGGGGCAGGTTGCTACCTTATGGAGTATATATTTTTTGAGAATTGTGAACTACTTGAACTTCTCCATCGTTCTTCTAATAATAGCGACAAATGATCCAATTAATTAATGAATTAATGAGAAATTCAAGAATAATAAAGAAAACAAAAGTTGGTGCATGGCTATTTGTGGATTCGTGTTGTCAAGCACTGCTTTCATATGTCTCAGTGCAATGTGCTGCCCCATTGCATGGCTTCCCCGTTTAACTGTTAAAATACCTTCCCAGAATCTCACCTTCCTCACATACTTTCATTTAGTATAATTACCACTTTCCTCCACTCCACAAGGCAAACTACTACTACTATTTCTTTAACAATTTATCCAATTAACTCTATGAGTTTATCGTTTTTATATTTTAAATTTATAAAATCGTGTGTTATTAAACTCAAGTTAATAATAATATTGATTGAATTTACGAGTTTACTTGTTAAATTTAATGGTTTTGTATTTTTATTTTATAAAATTGTATTAACTTACTTTTATAGTTTTGCTAATTTTTTTTAAATTTGATTGTGTTTAGTAACTTTAAATATGAATTTCATAAAAAGATGTATTAGGTATAATAAATCATGAATATTGATAGATTTAATTTCAATTAGTTATATTTAAAATAAATTGTTGTTCTTTTTTTGTATTTTAATTTTTTAATCATATACTTTTAATAATTATTTATTCATAAATTGCAGGTATCCTCTTAAATTTTATGTTATATATAGATAAATTTGCTATTTTTTAAAATTTTATAATAAACTCCCTTCAACTTTTATGCATATGCATATAACTTTTCTCTAATTATTTTTATTCACCACTTATTTAAACATAACTTAAACTTTAGAAGATTGTCTACATATAACGTAAATCAAAGTTTGAGGGTGTTATCTGTATAGAAAAAATAAATTTTAGGAATATTTATTTCTAAGTTTTAAATATTAAGGAATTATTTATACATAATCACAAGTTCAGTGTTGTTTCATGTAATTTTGCCTAATGTTTTTAGTACAGCCGCCCAATTATATATGATAATGCGTATCAAATCTGTCCCATATATTTTTTTTAAAAAAAATAGGGATTAGTTATAAATTGGATGAAATTTGAATAAATTAGAATAATAAAATCGTGAACCATAATTCAAATTAGAAAAAACAAAAAAAAAAGGAGAATTTTGATTAACTAAATTACAAAACATCATAGTTCAATCACTTTTCATAATGATCATATTTTCTAATAAGCGTGTGTGATATGTATTATATTGAAATGAAATATGGGTTAAACAATTATGTATATATAATTGTGCGGCGATTACATATAATTTTAATAATATATTAAAATTTGAAATTAATCTCTTTAAACTTTAGAAACTCAACTTCCTATGATAGAATGCCACATCAGCTCATTAATATGACCTGGCAATCTTATTTAGTAAATTAATGGAAAAATTAAAGAAAGGGTTTCTCTTGTCAAAAGATAAAACGTATAAAGATGTTAATTTTAAACTTTAATATATTAAGAAAGTTATGTACAATCCACCCAAAGTTCAAGAGAATTTTTTATTAATATATAAATCCACGTTATTGTTGGCTTCATAATTGATGTATTATATTATATCTTGTAATATGTCTAATGTTAATTTAAAAATAGTTAGGATATATCATAAAAATAGGCCTCATGCATCTGCCTTTTCAATTAGAAACACAACTTCTAGCAAATCGAAAATTTGAAAAAAAAAACATACTATCTTTCTGTTCTTATAAGTAATAATCTTTTTATATATATTTTAATTATAATTTACATTGATTTGATAATGATGAATAACTATAGAAACTATTTTTTCAGAGAGTTAAAAAAAATAGAGAATATCTAAATAAGGAATATATTCTGAACTTTTTTTAAGAAAAACATGAAATAAAAAGGAAGGGAAAAAAGGAGGACTTAATCCCCTCAATTGGGCTCCCTTAATTTAGTCTCAATTAAAAGGATAGTGATTCAATAATATTGAGTTAAATAGGAGGATATATATATTTAAAAAATTTATTATTAAGAAAAATATTTTTGTTTATTTTTTTTTTAAAAAATGAAAGTTATAACTCTCTCCTCAACAACTTAATTATAATCTAATGATTAATATTTTTTAACCAAAGTTCAACAGAGAGAATAGGATCCAAATTTACAAACAAACAAAAAACAAAAACAAGAAGAAAAAAATAAGAGTAGTTAATTATATGATTAAGATGTATCTAGTATCTTGAAATATTTTTCTAAAATCATTTAGTAGTACCCTAAAATATTTTGTAGCTATTTTTCAAGCATATTTAATACCCTAAAACTTTTTGTAGCTCATTTTTGCTCTTAAAGTATTAATTTTTTTTAGGAGAAATTGCCTTTAAAATAATTTTTTTGGAATAATTTTAACTTTGTCATTAACTTTCAAAAAAGTCATTTAAATAAAGATGCATCCAGCACACAAAAATACTTTTATTTTAGTAACAAATTTAGGATGTTAGAACCACTTGAAAATAATACTTGAGTGTTAATTATCTACCACAAAATATTTTAGAGTGTTAGACATATCTAAAAAATATTTTAAAATATCATACAAACAAAAAAAATACTTAGACACAACCTTAATTATATGGTTTGTGTTTATAACTTAGCATAGTGGTTGTGCATTATTGTTGGGCACACTCTTCCTTGAGTCTAAAATTTACTGCATGTCAAATTATTAGGTGGAGTTTTTAATGATCACATTTTTTAGGATGTCATAGTACTTATTTCGGAAAGTCCAAACTAAAATTTTAAAAAAACTTTTAGTCCAAATTTTAATTAAAAAAAATAAGTAGTTATATTTATCTAAAAGGGTTTTTGACTAACTTATAATTTAAAAATAATATTTTAGATAAACTAATGAAACTAATTTTTAGAATAGTAAAAGAATTTATAGATTACTCAATTATTATTTTATCTTTATTTTTTCTTACACTATCTCCCCTCTATCATCTCTCCTCTCCACCTTCTCTCCTCACTCCTCTCTCTTTTTCACCTTCATCTCTCATCTATCCTCTCTCATCTCTCATATTTTTAATAAAATATACCCTTTAGGATAATTTTTGAATTATAAAAATCTTTTTAATAATAACTATTCAAACGCTTATTTATTCAGAATCACTTTTTTTCTATAATTTTTTTAAAAATTATTTTTTAAAAACTATCTAAATTTTTTTTTCATAATTTTTTTCAAACTCTTATCCAAACATACCCATAATGATATTTCCATTTTTAAACTTCACTCCCTTTATAATCTCCACATTTTATGCCCCTTTTCCCATTCATTTTTGACTTTTTTTATGTTAAATTAAATTTAAATTCATAACAAAATTATTATAAAAATTAAAACTTTTTATTTTGGTTATACCAACATTTTATGAGTTTGTTCATTTTATTTTCACTCATTTTTCTATCCTTGCTATCATCCTTTTTTTTTATCTCTTTTATTTTATCAAATAGTAATGCATATACTCAAATTTTTTTATTATTATAACTCATAAGTGTAGAATGATTCCTTATAAAATGAGTATTCTCACCAGATAACCATCAAATATATAAGTTGTGATATGGATTTTAAATTTGTGATTTTTAATACTTTCTTTTTACATCCATTCACATGATGGTTATAATTAGTGAGTCCCTTCTGGGAAGCATTGTATTTTTTTCAACAAAAAAAAATATATAAGATAGTTGAATGAAAAAATTATTACAAGGTTTTATATAAATAAAATTTATTGTGCACCAAGCCACTTGGAGTTAGTTTAAATGACAAAATGTAGATGGGGTGTAAATAGTGGTAAAAAATTAAATCCTTCTTATGTAATAAAAAGTATTTATTGCAAAATAATATTATTGATTAAATATATTAAAATATTGAATAAATTAATAATATGGCACTTTCCAGTGAAGAGAAAACGCAAAATATAAATGAATTTAAGTGATGAATTTTATTTATAAATAAATGTTCTAAAACATACTAGCATTTTTTTCATTTGTTGCATTTATTTTTATTCTCACACTATGAATCAACTTCATCATTTTTTATTTTGCCTCCTCTCCAATCTAATTGATCTTCATGTTAGTTATTTTGTAAGGGATAAATTACATGTTTAATTTTCTAAATTTGTATCAAATTTAGTCCCTTGAGCTTATAAACTATATTTTTAATCTCTTAATGTTAATATTGTTATTCGTTAATCTTATTAATAAAAAATGTTAAGAATGATAATTATACAATTAGATGCTGGAAAAGATGAGTTGTTGATGTTAAAAGGTATTTTTATTATATTTTATTTTAAATATTTTTAAATTTATAAATTTTTAATTAAAGATTAATATCGCATCGATCAATATTTTATTGTAAAGTTATAATTTAAATTTATTGGGCCAGCTAACATTTTTTGTTATTAAGGGTATGTTTATAAAAAAATAGCTTTTACACTACTTTTAGAAAATAGTTTTTAAAAAATAGTTTATAAATTTTTTTAAAATAAATAAGTATTTAGATAATTATTACTAGAAGGACATTTATAATTAAAAAATTATTAGAAAATGTATGATTTTGATTTTATTAAAAATGAAAGAGATGATGGAGAGTGAAAAAGAGAGAGGAGAAAGGAGAGATAATGAAGAAAAGAGAATAAAGATGAGAAAGGGTAGAGAAGGAAGAGGAGGGAAAGTGTAATAAAAGTAAGGATAAAATAGTAATTATATCATCCATAAGCTATTTTACTGTTTCAGAAACTAATCTCAATAGTTTATCCAAAATTATGGTTTAATCTAAAAGCTTTTTTAGACAAATATAATTATTTTAAAATTTTTCTAAACTAAAATTTGAGTTAAAAATTATTTTAAACCTTTGGTTTAGAAGTTTTTCAAACACACACTATAACTAATGGTAAAAAAATATACTTTATAATTACTTTAGCCTTTTGTAAAATATAAACTATTTAATAAAAGAAAAATTAATATTTAAAGAGTTTATAATTTATAAATAATAACGGTTGGAAAAGAACTAGAAAATTGTAAAAAAGATTAAGTCTTTTTTACTCTTGGCCACATAATGTAAGCGAAACAGTCATCTCCACATGAGCTGCATGGCCTTCACCGAACTTCCACGTACGTTCTCATCTCTCCAGAAAATGACATCACCCCGTATTTAGTTCGGTCACTGTAGTAATAAAAAATCCCATAAAAATATTATTTAAAATTTAAAATTTTAAATAAAAAATTCCTATCTTGTTAATTTATATTTGTTTATCAATTGTATTTCTCTAATACTATTTATAAACACTTCTAGCATATTTTATATGAATAAAAGAAAATTTTAAATTTTATTAACTCTACTTAAAATTTAATAATTTTTTATTTTATTCTTATTTAATATACATCATACCTTATAAAAATAAAATCAATATAATAAAAAATAAAATTATATATTCATATAAAAAATTTGATGATATGGTTTATAAATATGATAAAAAATTCTCTCTCTCTCTCTATCCAATAAATAGAATCAAATGAATACTACAGCTAAAATATAATAAACAAAATTGATTTAAAATTTTAAAATTTAAATAGTATTTTCATGAGACTTTCTTAAAATAGAAAAAAACAAAAATCACATTTAAAACAATAAATAAATTTATTTAAGGGCTGGTATTTCTTCAAATCGATCCCACCCTTACAATTCATCAGCTATATAAGACGTTTAAATATTAAAATTATTAATTTATCTACATTAAATACATTAATTTTTTTTACTTTTATAAATCAATATTAAAAAGGGATTAAAGAAAAAAATTGTACTATATAATCAATATGATACCTTAGACTACACAACCACTCATCCAAATGTCTTACAAGATCAGAGAGTGTGTTTTTAAAATAATTTTGCTAAAAGATAAATTGTGATATATCAGTTCATATAATTGAAACTAATCTTTTAGTACCCAATTGTCATTAATCAAATTAATTTTTGGGGAACTAAAGTATCATTCCCAAACAAGTATGTTTGTGCAATTTGAGAAAATAACATTACAAATAAAACGTCTTGATTATAATTCTACCAAAAAGTGGAGCAAAACTAATTTGTTTTAAATAATAATAACAAAAATAAAATAATATAATTCTATTTAACTTTTATAAAACATATTAATTATCACATAAAACTTCTCTTACTTCTTTTTATAACTACAATATCATTAAGTTAAATTTAAATAAGATAAATTAACACATAATATCCTGATCTTATTTTTAAAATATATCTAATATCTTAATTTTTTATGGTGTAATTCTACTGTTAATCTTTTAAAAATAGAGTATTCTCCCCTTTTGTTAACAGCCCTCTTCCTCCTCTTTGTTCCTTAGCTAATCCAGAATCCTCCTCCTCCTCCTCCTCCAGATGCCTCCTTCTTCCTCTTCCTCCAAGAGAGGAAGACTCGGGCACTACTGTTTTGAACGAGGATTAGTTTGCGAGAAAATTCTGGCTTTCAACAGCATAATAATAAAATGGTTGGCAGCCTATCATTAAACAAAAGGAGCTAAGGAGCTAATAAAATCCTGGAATTTAGGGTTTACAATAGGGTATTCTTAAAGGTTGAGGAGTTTGAACACAGAAGATGGATTTGATTTGGAACCAAAAGGAGCTAAGGATTCAAAGAATCAATTCTATTTAAAATCTATAAAACTTTGCTCCAACAAGGGTAGCCAAATTTGACTCCCCTTCGTTTAAATAGATACACACATGATTTTTTATAACTATACATTAGGAGGGTTACGTATAATTTCATTTTAATTTTTTTATAGAAATTTTATAATGATTTAAGACATAATATATTCATTAAAAAAAGAAAAAAAAATAAAAAGATAATGAGTAAAATTATATCATAAATAAAATTAAAATATTAATCGTCTTTAAAAAATAATATTATGATGTTAGATACTATTTTATTTAAAAAATATCTGCCTTTTATAAATTATGCTATTAAAGAAAATCATGTTCATTTCTCGTGCTCAATTGAGTGTAATATAATCTTCTGATTTTCTCATTTAATCTAATTTATTAATGAAATCTGAATTATGAAGTCTTACCCTATCCATTAATAATAATTAATAAAACCCTGAAACTGTCGAAACGCTCTGGAAGTTACGCGGCGCCAGGACTATCGTTTTCTATACTTGTCTTCTCTTTCTCCTCCTAAGATCCACACCAGTCAAATTCAAAACCCTTATACATGATTATCACAATTTGTTGTTGCCAACTAAATTTTAATTTAATTTAATCACCCACGTATTATTATTTACTGTCTTTGCCATTTCTTCTCCTATATAAATTCTTCAATCTCTCCACTCCCACCGCCCCATATTGAATTTTGATTTACAATTTCAGCTTCAATTCTTACGGCCACCACATCACAATGTCTTCTGATCTCTCTGTTATTCTCCCTCGTGTTGTCATCGTTTCTAGACGTAGTGTTCGCAAGAACAAGTTCGTCGATTTCGTGGGTTCGTTTCCTTTTCCTCCATTCCCAGCTCTGTTTATCATTATAATGCCAAGATTTATGCATGTATGTGTGTATTTCGGTTATGGGCACAATTCTTGTTTTCAGAGCAATGGAAGAATTTAGCCCTACTTGTTAGAATGATTTCTTAATTTTGATTTCCATGTTTTGGTTGAATTTGTTGTTGGTTTGATTTTTCAGGGGAGTATCATCTTGATCTTATAGTGGGTTATGGTGCGGTACCTGTGATTGTGCCTCGTGTTTCTGGGGTTCATATGCTGTTAGATAGCTTCGAGCCCATTCATGGCGTGCTTCTTTGTGAAGGGGAAGACATAGACCCATCTTGGTACGAAGAAGATACATCAGGTCTTTCACAGGAGGAACTTGAAGAAATCAGAAGGCTTCATGTTAGTGATACAGCAATTGATAAAGAAAAAGATTCAATTGAGCTTAGACTCGCCAAGCTATGCCTTGAAAGGAACATTCCCTACATGGGAATTTGCAGGGGATCACAGGTTCTTAATGTTGCATGTGGGGGTACCCTTATTCAGGACATAGAAAAAGAGGTTTCTAGAAAGTGTACTGAAAGCCAGAGAGTGGTACACATCAACTATGATGATTATGATGGTCATAGGCATAATGTGAAAATAGTGGAAAACACACCTTTGCATAACTGGTTTAAGGATTCTTTGGAAGAAGATAAAATGGAGATTCTGGTTAATAGTTATCATCATCAAGGGGTTAAGAGATTGGCACAACGCTTTGTTCCAATGGCTTTTTCCCCAGATGGTTTGATTGAAGGGTTTTATGACCCAGATGCTTACAACCCTGAAGAGGGGAAATTCATCATGGGATTACAGTTCCATCCTGAGAGAATGAGGAAGCCTGATTCTGATGAATTTGATTACCTTGGATGCCCATTTGCTTATAAGGTTTGAATCTGATACAATCTCTAGTTTCAGCTGTAAATTTTGATCTTTTCACATTAAAATCAATTGACAGTGTGAATTTTTTTTTTTTTGACTGTAGGAATTTGTGAAGGCAGTGATTGCTTACCAGAAGAAGTTGAATAGTATAACATGTGTGCAAAGGCCTATAAAGCTTAACAAGGAGATGGAGAACAAGAGGAAGATCATAGTGAGAAGCTTCTCACTTGCTAAAGATATGTACACCACAGGCAAAGTGATGAACCCTTCCAAGGAGTCTGAACTTGAAGTTGGAGCAGATTTCCTTGAGGTATCCACCTTTTGACAATAATATTCCCAACTAATTGTTTGTTTTTCCTCTTTGTTGGATCTGTGTTCCCAAGGATTTTCCTCTTGGATTATATACAGAACTTAAAGAAGACGCATTAGATCTGAACCCCAGATTCATGAAACAAGCAAGACCTCTTGCATGCTTAGTTTTTCTCTTTAAAATCATACAATGTAATAATGCTTTCTTCCAACTGAGATCCAAATCCAAACATTAATACCATCTTAAGAGCCTGTTCGGGAGAACTTTCCAAAACTATAATTTTAGCCCAAATTAAGATTTTAAAAATAGACTAACTAAGCTTCTATCCAAATTCCAAAAATAGTTTTAGCCCCTAAAACCATAGTTTTAAAACTGAATCCTTAGTTTTAATATAAGATAGGGAGAATAGCTTTTAATCCCAGAATTATTTTTAAAATCTCTTTTCTAAAATATAATCCAAACAAGATTTCAATATTCTTGAAACTCCCAAAAGTGATTCCAAAACACATTGAGAACAGAACATGGCTACGATTTTCAGAGATTTTGTGTTGTGAAATTAATTTATGTTTTGCATGGTGTTTGTTATGATGCAGTCAAACACAGCGTTGAGTGTACAGCAAGAAAAGAGATTAAAGCAGATGGGGGCAACAGTTAGGAATGCGGGGTCATACATAGAGAGGCTGAAACTGAACGAGGAAAGAGAGAGAATGGCAAGAAATGTGATGGCAAAAATGACGGTGGAACAGTTGTCGGAGCTCTTGACCTTTTATCACACCATGGGTCAAATATGTTCTGAGGTGTTGGAACATGAACTTGTTGCCAGTCAATAATTTGACTTTGTTTGTTGGACATAAGCCCTTTTCTTTCCTTTTGCTTTCTCTTGTTCCTTTATTTGTCTTTGGGTGGCCATGCAAATTAGAAAGATAGGTCTCGGGATTCACGAGGATCTTATCCCCTCCTTGGTTTCTTCTATTGTTTTTTTGACCCTCTCAATGAAAGTGATGTTTGTTACTACTCTCTTCTCATGCTGCTTCCTTCATATTAACAGTTTCATTTAAAAAAGAAACCAACAGGTGTCAACATGACAGATAGAAATAGGGTCGTATCCTTTTCAAAACCTGACTGAATATTCTAATGGGAATCTTTTATGATTGTGTGGTCTCAGAAGAGAGAGACCCCACACAAGGAGGTGGGGCCCTTCTCCTTTGTGGCTTTTTCTCTTCTATAGGATAATGCATTTGCAGGAGTGGATATTTTTAATAATAAGATGGATATCACTATAAAAAAGATCAAATAAGTTACAAGAAATTACCCTCCCTCATCAAGATTTACCTTCGGTGAAGATTAATCGAAGATACAAAAATGACCCGTTTAAATGATCTTTATAGGAGTGGATTCAATCTTAGTATTTTTTTTATTTTACAAAAAAGGAAAATTATTTTTGATGCGCCTATACTTTTACTCAATTTTTAATTTAGTATATGTGTTGTTGTTTTTATCAAATTCTTTAATTTACAATAGTTAAGTGTGCTAATCAAGAAAAATTAAAGTATCTAATGTAGAGAAAAAAATAACTAAATTAAAAATTGAGGAAAAATATAGGTATCTCTAAAATTATTTTCTCTTTAAAAAATGTGGATGTTAATATGTAATGAAAATCCATATATGGTAAAATTTACTTATATTTATCTTCAAATATATAAATACATGAAAGTAAAGATTTTTTTTTTTTTTGATACTATGCATGAATGTAAAGTTATTCATTAATAATGGGGGTTGGGATTGGACCATTGGTTAAGTGATTTTCCTCTGGCTCATAGGAGATTGCGAGTTCTTACCATATTATATTATATTATATATATATATATATGTGTGTGTGTGTTTATAAAGTTATTATTATTAAATAAGTATTAATGGAAGTGATTTAAAAAAATAATAAATAGACTTAATATTAAATATTAGTATCAATTCATTAATTGAATCTTTATTACTTCACTTTAATGATGGCTTGTAATAATGGACTATGAACTGGTATCTGACTAAGGAGGATGTTGACAGTTGACAGTGCAACAAACACAATGATAAATTTTCATGAGTTTAATTAGCGAATATAAATAAATATTAATTTAAATAATAAATAATTTAATATCATTTAAATAAAATTTTAAATTTAAATTTTGATATATACAAAAAATTTGATCTAGAAAACTCACTTATTATAGTCAAGTATGTAACGCGAGTTAGATTTGAATATAGTCAGAGTAAAATTATGATAAATCGAATGTGTAATTAAAAAAAAATTAGCAAATAAGACATACGAATATTTAAAACCTATTCGATCTCTAGAGAGTACTATTTTATTATAGTTATAGTTATAATACTTAAGGGAAACATCTTAATTCCTCAGTGTCTAAACTTATGCTTAAAAATAATAGACGATTTGCCTTATTTGATATTGATATTACCTGTAAAAAAGGAAGAATTCACTTTGCCTTTTAATTGTAAATGAACTCAACCCCTTTTTAAAAATTTTAATATAAAAAAATAATGATAATATTATTAAAAGTAATTATTATAAAAATAAATTAGTAATTTATATTAAATTATTATATTTTGTTCAATAAAAATAATTAAAGTTAAATAAATTAGTAACTTATATTTTGCGTTTTATTTTATCTTTTTGAAATATTTACATTTCATTAAAATTTTATTTTTTTTGTTTTTATAATCAATTTGATTTATTTTATTTTTATTTTGAAGGTTTTTTTTTTTGGGCTGAGTGTAATAATTTTTCTATTGTTAATGGAAATAGACTGAATTCTACTTACAATCTGGCATTTTAATAGACTTTGGCTAAGCAGGCCAAGTCAAACTATATAATGATCTATCTAAGCCACCTAATAACTACCCTTTTCGGCTTAAACTACTCTCATTAAATACTATAATTTACCACAAGAATATTTTATATATATAACATTAAAAACGGAAATTTTGGGAATAAATATATAATAAATCATATTATTCATAAATAAAAAAATTATTTGATTCATTATTTAAATTTAGAAAAATTATAGCAAAATATCTAAGAAAATCCCATTTATTAGAAATGATCTTAAAAATTATAATTATTTAGAAGGAGTAAATATCGAAATATAAATGTAACAGTTAAATTTATTTTTAAATATTTAATCTTTCTAAATAACTGTAATTTTTAAAATACTTTTTAATAAATATAATTTCCTTTAGATCTTTGGTTGTAATTTTCCTTTAAATTTTGTTCGAGGAAATGTATCTAAGTAATAGTTATCATAATTTATAAGTTATAATATAATTTATCTTTTAAATTCTAAAAAATACAAAAAATGTGTAGTTTATACATAATCACAATCTTATACTAAATAAACATGTTTTTTTTTATAGAAAATGTAAAGTATTCTTTTTTTTTCTGTTGATAAAAACCAAACTGGACATTAATAAACAAAACGTACACAATGATCAATTATTCGTGTTATTGGAATAGTAATACTTGTTATAGAGTTCATCATATGTCTGTGGGTATGTATGCAAGGGGCGGAGGGCAGACTCCCATCTGCCAGAATTTTTTTTTTTTGTATTTTTTACCTGTTATATTTATAATATTATATTTTTTAATTATTTTTTTAAAATAAATTAATTAATTGTGATTAAGTATAAACTTTTAAGATAGATTCGGATCATATACTTTTTAATTAACTCAAATTAATCAATTAATCTTTATATTAATTATAATTAATTAATTTATTAAACTTTTATAATCTATCTAAAAAATTTAACTAACATTTATATTAAATATTATAAAAATAGTTTATTTGTTCATAAGATTATATGAAAAAAAAAATTAAAAGAATTTTTCCCTTTGGTCCCAAATTTCTTCACTTATTTATTAAATTAAGGTGGTACATTTGTATAAAATTTGACTTTAATGTATTTTTTATGGCTTGTGAATCTACAATATACTTCTTCCCTTCTTAAATATTAGTTTTAATATTGGAAAACACGCAATTTAAAGAACTAACAAAATCTACAACATATTTCTTCTCTTCTCTCTATCTTTTTTACCCTCTAATTAATGCTATACTTCCTCCGATTTTATATATAAATTACAATTTTTGGGTATGAAATTTTAATTCATTATTACATGTCTCTACACTAATTATCACATATTTTAATAATTTATTTTCTCTGATTTTGCTAGACTCTCTAAAACTTTGTATTATGTATTTAGGGACAAAAGTAAGGTGAAAATTAGGACTTCTATTTAAAAATGGAAGAAGTATATATTTAGAGGTTAATTTAAATATATATAGATATATATATAGATATATGTGTGTGTGTAATTATAAAACTACAAAATAACTAGTTTTTAGAATTTGAAAATATTACTAGCTGATTCGTGTCTCATGGGTTTCATGTTTTGGCTGAAACACATGAGCATGGATTTGAGGGTTTTACATTTTAAATAAAAAAAATGAAAAATATTCATATTGAATATAAATTTTACAATTAATTCAAAACGAAAAATTTAAGAAGAATAAATAAAGTAGTAATTACAGTAAAATTTAAAAATTCAAAATTCAAAACTTATTTTTAATTTTTAACAAATATATAAAATTAATGCTCTAGGAAATAGACATTAATTAATTACCATCTTTTCCGTTTTCCTGTTTTCCTGTTTCTGGCTCATGACACTTGGTCGTTGTATTTATTCACATCCTCTTAATTATATTTCTTCATTCCTTGTATAAATATATATATATATATATATATATATATATATATATATATTCCTTCATTCCACCCACAGAATCAAAAGCATTAACTATCGCCTAATTTCTCATATTTTTCCACGCGAACGGAAAATTGTTCCCTGACTTGTACTTCAGTTCTTCTTTCATCAATGTCACTATGGCTTCTCTCTTCACCATTGCCTTTCTTCTTTCGAGCATAACACTATCGCTACTGCTCCAGATGATTCATTCATACTCAGGAGCCTACGATTATCATACAGCTTGCAGTAATCTGTATGATTGTGGGAAGATTAAGAACGTTGGGTTTCCGTTTTGGGGACAAGATCGTCCACGGGGTTGTGGCTACCCTGAGTTGTTTCTCAATTGTTCTGGAAATTCGACCTTCATAACGATACAAAGTGTTAAATTCTTGGTTTTAGATGTCAAACCGGATAAGAAAGTTATGAGAATTGTTAGGTTTGATTACATGGACGATCTTTGCCCTGATCAGTTTATCAACCGGATTCTTGATCCTCAGGTGTTTGAATATGTGCCTGAACTAAAATATCTTACGCTTCTATATGGTTGTCCGTCAGTGATTCCTTTTGTGAAGTTTGGACAATTTTTTTGCTCCAGAAATGGGCTTGATGATGAAAATGGCTTTGTTCTGTTGGGAAAGAATCCTGGCTTTTCTGAGATATGCAATGCAAGCATAGTAGTTCCTATTGAAGTTTCTATGTCACTGGTTGATGTTTTGGATTCGGGCAAAATCAGTGAGGCAATAAAAAATGGATTTGAAGTGAAATGGATAGCTGGTACTGATGAATGCGACAAGTGTCAGAAATCAGGGGCAGTCTGAGGCTATGATTGGGTTGGAAGAAACAATTCTTGCTACTACAAAGATGAATCTTCAGCCAACTCTTCCGTAACAGGATATTACGAAGCAACTCATCGGCCTTCAGGTACGTTTATAAGATGATGCATCAACAGCTAATTTATTTTTTTTCAACTTAGACTATTCATGATATTGCAGTATATGTAGTTTACAAGGATAGAGGTCTTATATGTAGTTGTACAGCTAGGTCCAGTTGGTGCGAGATAAGGAATAATAAACGTCGGTACAAATATGTTGACACAATCAAATTTGAAATATATAGACATATCAGTATCAAATGATAAAGTTATAGTGAGTTACAATTTTTGGACGTTGTGAGATAAAGTTTCATATAGAACTTGATTTCATTGCTTAAGGTTTGAATAAATGGCTTCCATTGTTGCCTCTGTTTATGATGAGATCTTTTTCAATGCTTTTGTTCTGGAGATAAGGTTCTAGTTCGGGGGGTGGGGGTGTGTGGAACAGATAGTCGTGAGATTCTAATCTTATTACTTCAATTTCACCTCAACTTGGAAGTTAAGCTATTTGAGCTACATAAGCTCATTGGTTAAACACCAAAAGCAATTTGATTTCTTTGTCTTGGACTGAAGACTAGTTTGCAGTGTTAATTATTCAGACCGTAGTTTCTTCTCATCCGACATGATTAGTCATGTTGGCTTTGGTATTATCTTTGAGTTTTGTTTTAGGTGACTGTGGTCCCTTGTAGTTGGAGCATGATACGGATGCTTGAGCATATTTTATTAAAAAAACACAATAAAATTGATGATCGAAGACGCAAGGGAAACAAAGAGGATTAAACAGAACAGCACTGCATGAAGAATTGTGTGGATTAACTACTTTGTCTTGCCACAAAATTTAGGCGTGTGGATTAAATTTCCCTAGCCTTTCAGTGGAAAAATACCTCTTGTTTAATCTCTAATTCACTTACATATATCTAAAAATCAGCCTCTATTCCATCACCGCTTCGCGAATGATCAATACTCTACTAAATTTTTAGTTTTGTCCTCTCCAAATATACACAAAATAAATATAGTTTGTATGAATATGGAGCACATTGGATCATAATAACTACTATACTTTTTTACCATATACCCTCCACTCTTTAATATATGACTTATTTAATTAATTTAATTTAATTAAAAAAATTAATTAAATTAATTAATATGACATTTTTTCTAAAACACACCTTTAACTATCTTCTTTAACCCATTCACTCCCTCTTTTATTTGATTATTGATATTTAAAGAGAGTCTTAAAGCTTGAATGCCATAAGGCTGCTCTCAGGGATTGTTCTTGCATAAAGTCTCAAGAATTAATTTCAATTGGATTTGAGGTAAATAACAATTTGCTAAAATCTTCAAAGCCAAACGGTCTCCTTACTTAAACAAACTGAAGGCTTCTTCAAATAGATCAGTAACAGAGATGGCCTTGACTAATACCCTACAGGCTAAGTAAGGGGACAATATGGGTGTATGTAAGATAATTGGTAAAGAAATGAAAAATCTGAAGTGGTACATATATAAGATTTATTTAATTAATTTTATTATATTAAATAAATTAGTTAAATTAGTTGATATGATTTTTTTCTAAAACACTATAATCATCTTTTTTAACTCATTCCTTCATTCTCTTATTTGATTATTGTTTAGGGAGTATCAATAAAGGTAATTTAAAAAAAATTAATAAATATAAAAAATAAGTATTATATTTATGACCAAAATTAACTCCCCGATCAGATTTTACATTAAGGATAGGAGAGTATTTTGCAGCATATTTTCTTTAAAAAAAATTAAATTTCAATAAAAAAATAATGGGATGTGAACTGTCTTAATCAAAACCTAGTCCATATACGGATATACCTAGCCATTATTGCTTCTAATTAAAAAGAAAAGAAATATAGATAATTACTAGAGAAAAACTCAGCAAAACCTGGATTAATAAAGTGGGGATGAATAAATAAATGGCTTAAGATTTTTGGACATAGCCAAATCATTGACTCTTATGTAGCAGTTAGAGTCTGATTTTCGTTGGTTAGAAAATTGAGCTGAAAGGGAGTGATAAACCGTTAAGAAATTTCCCAGGTCAAATTTCCTTTCCCTCCCTTATAGCTGAATATGTCACTTATTTTCACCCAAACGGCGATTCTTCTCTCACTGCAATTCATTTCTTCGCCGATGTATTCCTTCTTCACCCCTCGGTCACTTCTTTCATGCATAACTCTTTCATTATTCCTTCACAGTCCTTCGAATTCGATCACCGACGATTTTTATACAGCCTGCCGTGTTCTGTACGATTGCGGGAAGATTAGAAACATCGGTTTTCCTTTCTGGGGACAAGGCCGTCCAGAAGGTTGTGGTTATCCTGAATTGTATCTCAATTGTTCTGAAGGTTTGACCTTCTTAACAATCCAAAGAGTCACATACCTGGTTTTGGATGCCAATCCAGACCAACATATTCTGAGAATCGCTAGATTCGACTACATGCAAGGCATATGCCCAAATCAGCTTCGCAACGCAAGTCTTGATACTCCCTTGTTTGAGAACGTGCCTGAAACAAAAAATCTTACCCTTTTTTATGGTTGTCCGCCAATTGCTTCCCTAAAACCCTCAGAATTTTATTGTCCCAAAAATGGGTTTGATAATCAATTTGGCTATGTACTGTCGGATAATATTCCTGAAATTTCTGTGTTATGCTCTGCAAGCGTGGTTGTTCCTGTTCAAGCTCCTACGTCATTGGTTGATCCTCAGGTTTTAACCATAGTGCAAGGGAAGATTACTGATGGATTTGAAATAAAATGGAGAGGTGGAATTGAAGAGTGTTATGAGTGTCATAAAAGAACTGGAGTCTGTGGCTATGATTGGGGTTCAAATAAGACTACCTGCTATTACAATTACATAAGAGGCAACTCAACGCCTCAGCCTCAGCCTCAGCCTCAGCCTCAGCATCAGGGGACTTCAGGTACGTCTATAACATGATGCCAATTGCATTCTTTTTATATTCGATAAGGTACAGAGAAAGAATGAGATCCAATTAAGTGGATTAATAGATTCCCTGCAACACTTATGAGATCCAATACACTTGACATATTTACCTTAACTAAGAGTGAAGCTTAGCCATATGAGCTACAACAGCTCATTGGCTATGCCCGCACAGTGAGTTGATTTTATTGCTTGAACAAGGGATTAGTTTGTTGAGTTATGTTGATTATTGCTACTGCTTTTCTTTCTTTTCTTTTCTTCTTCTTTCATGTGATTTGGCTATTCAAAGTAATAGCCTCATAGGTTTGTGGTGTTTTTAGTCATGGCGGCGTTGTTAACTTTGAAATTCTGGGGAATATTATGAGCCCCTGTAGTTGTGAGCTTTGGTACTTGACCAATATTTTATTAGAAAAAACAACCAAACAAAGCTATTGAATGTGGAAAACGGAGTTGAAGGGATAAGAAAATGCTACCTGTAGGATTTTGAAGATATTTTACTTAGTCTCACTTTCAAATTTCTCTTCTTGAATCACTGAATAGTTCACATCTACGTGAAAACAACCTATTCTTCAACATAACATCGTGCGGCTAAGATTGATTAAGGTTTCTTAGAAATCAACTTTAAAAAATATTCTTGACAGCTGAGTTAGAAAGTTCTATTTAAAATGAAAGAATCTTTGGTCAAAATTATTAATTATGGTATTTTTACAATTTTGTTATTATGAAAATATTAATAAAGAATACATATCAAACAATTTTGTCAACAATAATTTTTTAAAATTTTTTATGTGAAAAGAAGTATTTAAAAATAAGCTTAAGTCCATAAGATGAATGAATTTCAACTTGCTCCCAGCATGATTTGAACAGAAACCTACTACCATTAGAGTCTTCGGTTTACTATTCTGCAGGTTGGAAATATCTTCATACAGACACACATATTTGTAAGGACAAATATTAATTTTTAATTTAATATATATATTTTAATTTATTTAAAATTTTTATTTTATTCTATTAATTCTGTACTTTAACAATACCTTAAAGGACTAATAAAAGTTTTAATTCTAAAAGTATTAATAGAATAAAATTAAAAAAATTAATTAAATTTTAAAAAAAAATATAGGCACGAAAAATAAGAGAAAATATAGGTATTTTTAAAATAATTTTCCCTACTTATAAACCTAAAACGCGTGGGAGCTTTATAGGTTAATTGAGGTGGAGAAATTAGTCAATCTGATTATTTTAGCTGACCATGACCCTTTCAATGTGCATGAGTCTGTCTATAGATATATTCATAAAAATATATTCGAGTCGGGCGGCTATTAATTGTATGGTATAAATGTTAGACAAACATAAATAAATGGTAATTAATTGGTTATACAATCTATAAGATAGAGTAGTAGTAGAAGATTTAAACATATATATCTTATTATGTTAGTTGACTTAAAAGCAGAATATTAGAAGGCTCCAATTTTAAGATAATAAGTATTGAAATACAAAGTTTAATGTCATAATAACACAAATAATAATTATTCAGAGAGAAAATATGATAAAAAAATAGTTTCTATTTTATTTATAGTTTGAATGAGTTTATATATACATAATAGATAATTTTAGATATTAATAAATAATATCATATATACTAATTATAGGATAAATTAGAATATAGATGTCAATCATACTTAACTTGTTATAAAAATATTCAAATCGAATCTCATTAAAAGTTTTGGTGATGAGATCACACAGTTGATCACTAGATCTGAATGCTCAGTAGAGATGAAATTTTTCTTGAGTTTGTCTCGAATAAAATGATAGTCGATTTCAATATATTTCGTCATAGAATACCGAATTAAAAATCATGTGTAGTGTTGCTTTATTATTACAACACAGCTTTGTTGGTAATGAGATTTTAAGGTCAACCTCATTTAGTAGCTGATATATCCAAACTATTTTGCATATAGATTGTGCAATGGCTCTATATTCCACTTCCGCACTTGATTGTAATACCACATTCTATTTCTTACTTCTCAAATATACCAAATTTCCTCATACAAAAACCCAATATTCTATAGTATATTGTCTTGTGGCTTTTGATCCACTATGATTGGTATTAGAAAAACACTCAATATCTATGTGACTATGATTCTTGTACAATATCCCACGACTTGCAAATACCTGCAAGTAATATAACACATGTTTTAAGGCTTTCTACTGTCAAACAGTTGGCAAGACCATAAATTGGTTAATGACATTTATCGGGTAAGTGATATAAGGACGGGTTACCGTAAGATAATTCAATTTGTCAATCTATCTCTTATACCTATTTGGGTTCTCAAACGGTTTGCTTTTAGTGGCTTCAACAAGATTTTCATACAGTATACTACCATCAATATCAAGTAGAGAATTGTGAAATATAGAAAAGCTAGTTGGGGCAACTCCTAATTTTTCAGTTTCTTTTAGCAAATCAAGAACATATTTTATATGAGTCAATAAGATGCCCTTCTTGTTCCTCATGATTTCAATCCTTAGGAAATATTTTAATGAACTCAAATCCTTCGTCTAAAAGTGGGAGTTAAGGAATGACTTGAGTGATGCAATCCACAAGGCATCACTTCCTGTAATCACAATATCATCAACATACATAACTAATAGAATCATTCCAGTACTTGCTCTTTGATAGAACATAGAATGATCACATTTACTCTATTACAAACCAAAGTCCTTCACAATAATATTAAATTTATCAAACTATGCCCGAGAACTTTGCTTCAAACCATATAGAGATCTCTTAAAGTGACACACTTTACCACGTTTCCACTAAGAAACAAAACCTTATAGTTGCTCCATGTATACTTATTCAAGTATATCACCATTTAAGGCATTTTTGATATCTAGTTGAGAGAGATCTCAACCATAAGTAACAACCAGAGAGATGAAGACACTAATAGAGGGGAGCTTGGTCACGGGAAAAAAGTCTCATAGTAGTTAACTCCATACTTATGAGAATAGCCTTTAGCAACTAGCCGAGCCTTCATGCGTTTAAGTGTGTCTTTAGCCTTAGTTTTAGGGGTCAATACCCATTTACATGCAATGGCTTTCTTTCCTTCCGGTAAATCCACTAAGGTTCACATGCCAGTATTATCAAGGGCCGCCATCTCTTCCTCAATAGTAGTATGCCAATTAGGGTGGGATTAGGCCTCGTGAAGGGATTGAGATACAAAAATAGTATCTAAAGAGACAACGAAAGCACAAGAAGTAGAGGAGAGGTAGTTATATGAAACAAAAGGGAAAAATAGGATAGGCACAAGTACATTTACTTTTGCGAAAGGCAATGGGCAAATCAAGTTAGGGGTCTGAATCTGGAATAGTAATGCTCTCTATAGGATCTGATGACAAAGCAGATAATGGCATAGCAGAATCTTACACAATGGCGATATTGTTTTCCTTCAAACGTCTAGTATAAACCTGAGACAAATGTGGTTGACCAGGTATTGGTATGGGAGTTGGTGCCGGTGATAGTAAGGGAATGGAAAAATATACAAGAAGAGGATCCTCCTCAGCAGTTGGAGAAGGTGGAGTAGATGTGTTATAAGCAAAATATACAATAGATTCCTGAAAAGTAAAATCAACAAAAACTAGATAACGATTAAAAGTAGGAGAGAAACACCGATAACCCTTATGAATACGAGAATAGCCAAGAAAGATACATTTAAGGGATTTAAGATGTAATTTAGAGACAGTAGGACGCACATCCAGAACAAAATACACAGCTAAAAATCTTATGAGCAATGGGAAATAAAGGTTTAGAAGGAAAGAGAGTAGCTAGCTAGCGCATACGATAAGTAGAATATTGTTCTGAATGAACAGGAACTGATATGATAATAATGTACATATAATACAAAGAGAGAGGCCAACCTCTTACCTAACAGTGTTTGGGAATAGAAATATTGACTGGCGCTATTCTTTCTTCGGGGAATATGATCATCAAGAACAGAGGAGTGCATGTGATTAATGAGAAAGCAAGCAGTGGAGACCGCATATGCCTAAAAGAGTTTTAGAACCTGCATGTGAAATAAAAGTGCAGGGGCTACTTCTAATAAGTGACGATTTTTTCTTTCGACAACACCATTCTGAGCTGATGTATCTACACAGAAGATTGATGGAGAATGCCATATTGAAGCATGAAAGAGTGAAATGATTTAGAAAAATATTCTTTAGTATTATCCCTGCATAAAGTATGGATAGAAGTATTGAATTAGTTTTTAATTTCGGCAATAAAGATACAAAAGTGAGAGAATAACTCATAACGATTTTTTATTAAATATAACCAAGTAATGTAGAAATAATCATCAATAAATATAATAAAGTACTTAAAATCAACTTTAGACTCGACTGGACATGGACCCCAAATATCATAGTGCACTAACTCAAGAAGAGGTGAAACCCATTTATTGACTCAATATACTAGAGGAATACGATGATGTTTAGCAAATTGACATGACTCAGTCTAATAACCGTATATGCTAAAATTAAGGATAAACTTTTTTTAAAGACGACAAAAATAAGTGACCCAAATGACAATGTGCTTTAAAAGGAGTGACACTATCGTTACAAGCCACCGCATGAGGCCCCTGATCATTAAGGAAGTAATGACCATCAAATTCGTAACCTCTATCAATAATCTTCTTCATTAAAAGATCATGTATCAAGCAATGGTTAGGGAAAAAATGAGACCTAATAGTTTAATTAATGAGTAAGTTTACTAGAGGATAAAAGGTTAAATGCAAGGTTATGGACATTGATTACATATTTCAAATGAAGAGAAGACGTAGGTTTAACAGTGCCAGAACTAATAACATGGGATTGGGAACGGTTCGCAATGGTTATATTAGAAGGGTTGTCATAAGAATTATAAGTGAAGAAGAGATAGCGGCTAACTATCATATGGTCAGTAGCACTAAAGTCTATGATCCATTTGAAGGAAGAAGAAACAAGGGCAGTAGCCTCATTACCTATTGCAATAGTAGCACTCACAAGTGAATTGACGGACTTTAATTGAGTATATTCAGCAGTGAAAATGGTAACTATATCATTAGTCATGGTGGCCACATGGGCAACGTTTTGCCGATTTTGTTTGTTTTAAAGTTCATGACACATATGCTTCGTATAACCTGGTTCCTTACAGTAATAACAAATCACGTCCTTCGACTCCTTATTAGAACCCCTGGTGTAGAACCACAACAATTAAGTGACCCACATTTATCATTATGATATTGACTGAGTAACGCGCTAGTAGGCACAAGAAAGGCCGTTGAAGAAATTTGTTCTGTTCTCAGTACACGAGAGAAGGCTTCTTCAAGAGAGGAGAGTTGAGCCCCATATAAAATTTGAGAATGAGCCCGCAGATCTAGGCAAAAGTGTAGTAAAAAAAACTCATGCTAGTCATCTGCCTTTGGTGAGACACATTGATCTTCCTCTCATTAGAAATAGGCATGACGGCATTTAGCTATTCATATAGTCCTTTAAAGTCCATAAAGAAGGCCATAAAGGGACGATCGTCTGGAATCTCAGCGCAATGGAAAGATATGCAAACCTCGTATATTCTAGACAGATTATTCTTACATGAGTATAAGAGTACCAAGTAGTCTATTAGTTCTTTAACAAATTTATAATTAGTAATAGAATGCATGATCTCACTATCAATAGAGTTACAAATTTGTAAGAGAAGTCGTGTACATCCCTTAACCATGACTTACGAGAGACATCTTTCTCTTCGAGGGAATCATCGGTCAAGTAATCATCCTTCTTAATACTTTAATAATAGTTATGAATAGATTTAATCCAATTTAGATATTTTTTTCAAGTTAACTTGTATTAAATAATTTTAGTGATTAGTGGAACTACCTTAAAAATTGTGATAGTCTTGGATGTAGCCATCAAAGATGTTAGTAAACAAACAAACAAAAATAAAGGTAACTATAGGAAGACTAAAGTGCCACACTAGGGGCAAATAAGTTAACAAATAGAGGCAAATGAGTTACCCAGCCATGGTAACTATAGAACACTAAAGCCGAACGATGGAACCCACAATCTGGACGGAAGCTACAGTAGTGGCAAAGAGCCTTGAAACCTTTAGAAGCTATAGCAGAGGAAGAGAGCACTAAAACCGTCAAAAATCATCGCTGCCTAGCCGTGAAACCAAATAGATGACGATGTCAGAAGCCTTGGAACTGTTAGCATGAGGACAAAATACGTCAGAGAAATGCCAAAAAAACAAAGTGACAACGGATCTAATGATACATATGAGTGTCAAGCGCGGCTCGGTTGATGGCAAAACTCTTGGGGTTGGCCGATCGAAACCCCACGCTCCTCCCTAGCTAAGACGTGCTGTCGTCATAGGCTAGGAATGAGAGGCCAAAGTCTGGGGCTTTAGTAACAACAGAAAGGAGTACGGACGCTAAAAAAATAGCAGAAATTTGGATTTATAATTAACCTACTCTGGCACCATATTCAGATAGAAAATATGATGGAAAAATACTTTCTACTTTATTAATAGTCTAAAAGGGTATATATATACATAATAGAGAATCCTAGATATTAATAAATAATAACATATCTTATCATATATACTAATTACATGATATTTACATATCTTATAATATCTCTACAATAATAATTAAGAATTTTTCAAAAAAAATCACAAAATAATCAAGAACACAAAATATCTAACAGTAGAGGTAGGTTGTTGCCTTCCTTTATATATATACACTAGCTTATGTGACTGAGAATAAAATTAAGGGTAAAGACACATCCAATATTTTCAATTAATTTTAGAGAAATAATTAGTACCCTAAAATATTTAATAGTGCAATTAACACCCTGAACTAATTTTGGAAGTGTGACTAGCGCTCTAAAGTATTTAATGGTGCTAACTAGTTTTGGAGGTGCGACTAGCACTCTTGTACAATTCTATATTTTTGTTTGATCCATGTCACGTGATTTCTTTATTTCGACATATTTTTATTTAAAAGGTCATATGTGTCATATTGTTTAAATAAGAGTACTGAATAAACCCTAAAATTGACATTGTATATAATTCATATGTGAATATTGAGATATTTTATAATTTATTTAATGCAATTTATAAAAACAATATTACACATATAATTTTTTAAACAATAATATATTAAAATAAAAAGTTGATGTGGTATATATCAAAAGAAAATTAGTGGTTTTGTTAGCAAATGGGTAAAATTACACTAATTTAAATATTTTATGATGTTAATTGTCTATCTAAAATTGGTTTGAATGCTAATTGCACATTTAAATATTTTAGGGTGTTAATTGCATCTCTAAAATTAATTTCGGATACTGATTATACCCTTAAATATTTTAAAGTGCTAATTATTTCTCCAAAATTAATTTGAGGTGGTGGATGCACTTTTACCTTAAATTAATTCAGCTGTTTTCATAGTTTGAACATAGTTTAAAATTTTATATCATCATTAATTTTTTCTGTTTGAAATGAAAACGCATCCTTGTTGTTTTCTGTGTGGCTCTGTGATCTGTCCATAACTCTTCCTGGTTTTTTTCTTTTGGTGCCAACAACCGTCTTCATATTTCCTTTGGACTTGCCTATGTGTGACAGTTGAAGCTCATACTGTGGGCCATGAATGAACAATGTACTCTAAATAACTAGACTTAGTCCTATCATTAATATTAATTGATAATATCAATTGAATTTTTTTTAATGAACAATTGTTATTAACTTTTTAATAACAAAAGAGAGTGGAAACTTAGGATTTTCATTTTGATTCTTCCCATCTGTCTCGCTTCTTCAGTTGCATACAAGGAACAACAACTTTCTTTGAAAACTGTGCACATTAAATTTTAGTTTTAATCTTTCAATTTTTTTATCTAATTAAATATTAATCTCTTTCTTTTAACAAAAATTTGGATTATTTTATTTTTTAAGGGATTAAAATTAATTTATAGTTTAAAGTTATATAGATTAAAACCAAAACGATAATAAATATAAAGATCAAATATTATATTAATATTTTAATATTTGTGTTGCTCTCCTTGTTTGTTTGTTTTTACCTTTTTTTGGGCTGTATTGCTTTCCTTATTGGCAAAAACCCTGCATAATCTTTCTATTACTAGTTGTTTTATAATCATTTTATGACCTAAGTTATTTTATCTAACAAGACCCAACTATAAACAGAACTAAGTTGTTGTTGTTGTTGTAAACTGTTCTTATATCCTATAAAAAAATAAATGTTTTTATATGATGTTGTAAATACATTTTAATAGTTCAGATGATCTGAGTGAATTATTTTTTTCATTAAATATTATTAATATTGTTAATTATTTTAAATAAATTGATTGACTACAATTTATTTAAAATGATTATTCTTTTAGTAAACCAAGAACCAAAATGGAATCAACTTTTAAAGCCTAAAAGATTTAATTAATATTGTCTACCCTTCTTTCACGCCAATGTTATGGATTCTACTCTTTTAATATTCTTCCTCCCATTATCTAATCAAGCTATATGGCTTATTTTAACATATTGTCAGGATCATGCTTGAATCAGATTGTCGATTTATTCTATGGTTTACGCATTTTATCTTATATTTTGTTTTTTTTTCTTTTGTGCCCCTTATTACTAGTTTTCCTTTTTGAGGTTTCACCTTCAGAGCAGTCTGCGTACTTAGAGATTTTTTAAAAACAACAAAAATCTTACCAATTTATAGATGATTTACTTTTTTGACCAACAAATCTATAGATTGAATCAGTCTCTTAGTTAACTGTGTCTTACAATTTCAGTATATCCTCTCCATCAAACCATTTTAATAAAGGTTCATCTACTTTTCTAACTTGACCATACAAAGGTTTCAAAAGTATATCCTCTGACAGATTTTTCACCTAGCTGCGTGTTCCATTTACTCTGTCTAATAGGTTCTCAAGGTCATCTAGGACTCGACCAAGTGAAGCTTCTGTCCAACCATATATTTTTATTTACTTCGGAAGTCGAAACTCCAAAGTTATTGCGTGCATGACGCCATATATACGTGCTAAAGCCAAACCGTGCTTCTTTTAGCCATCCAAATTGACCATTATGTACAAATTTCGGCGAAACTTCAAAATCTGGACTTTTCCAAAGGCCTTCATTCCTAGAACTATCCATGGCTGCATGCTACATGAAAAGGACGAAATGCTATTCATATAGTCATCTTTCATCTACAGCTCTTTTCACGTTGCACATCCCTCCGCTCTTCTCGATTCTCTCAGAGTTTGTTTCCACCATGAAACTACCCCTTACTCCATCCTCCATGTTCTTTCTTTTGGTGCCTTTGTTGATTTCTGTCAATATTCCAACATCTCTTGGTGCGGATGATGATCGGTATACAAACTGCGCAAGTACCTCTTTTAGCTGCGGAATCATCCAAAACCTCACATATCCTTTCTCGGGAGGAGAAAGACCAAATTATTGTGGTCCTCCTGATTTCCAGCTTTCATGCGAAGGTAATATCCCAATGATTACCATACGGTCCCTCAAATATCGGCTTCTTCAATTGTACTGGAATACACAGACTCTTGTAGTGGCTAGGGATGATTATTTTAACACTATCTGTCCAACTGATTACAAGAACAACACATTTGATCAAACACCGTTCAAGTATGTAGATGGTGGGCTTGCTAATGTCTCCTTTCTCTACGATTGCCCTACTTCTACTTCTACTCAATTTCCATCAGATATTTTCTATACAAACTGCAAGAGAGCTGATGGTAGAGATATCGCAGTCTACCACCATGCCGGATCAGTGTATGTAAGTCATTGCAATAGTGTTATAATGCCGATATTTGAAGCAATGCTTGGTGGAGTTGCAGCTGCTATACAGGGTGTATTACGATATGGTTTTGGGTTGCAATGGACGGTAAATAACCAGGATTGTGACGCATGCTCTGGATCTGGTGGCCAGTGCGGCTATGATGATGGAAGATTCTCCTGCTTCTGCAAAGATGGGCCCCGAAGAACTTCATGTTCAGAAAAGCCGTTAGGTATATTGTTTTTTTTATCAGAATCCCGTGTTTTTTCTGTAGCCTAGAAGACTAGAACCATGGATAAGGGACATTACCCTATCATAAGTGTGTCCTGGTACTAATTGAAGTGTAGTTTTATGTTTGATACAGAACACAATTTATTGCTGTATTTTGAAGTATACATGCCGTATACTTGTGCCTAGGTTCCCAAACAACACGTGAATATGGCTGATGAATCCTATATCTAACGCTCTCTAAATTGCCTTCATGGATTAGAGAGTGATTAGCGCCTTTTAAAGAACAAGAATGGTGTAGCAGATCTTTCAGTGCAGATTACCTGGCTTGTCATGGGGTAAACTGTTATCAAGTATTAACCCTGTTGATTCTTCTTCCCTTTAACACCATAGCAGCCAAATAGGACGGTTCTGCAATTGCTTTACAAGAGAACTAAACTTTTGACAATGTTTGAATTTTAGGATATATGTGTAGAACATTTCAGCTTCCTGGCAATTTCCCATCTGACAAATGTTTTGATATTCTAGCGGCAAAATCAAGCCCCCATTTAGGTTTTCACACCTTCCCTGCCATAACGCTGGCAAGAACTTCATCATTATTCGATTGTGACTATTCTTAAGACAGAAATTAGAATACACGGAAATGCTCTGCATTCCATTTTTTGGCATCATATGAAGCAGAGTCTCTTTCTTTTTGTTAAGCTTTCACATAACAGTGAGAATGCGAATGCAATTTCAGTCCAAGTCAAATTACCTAAAGAAGTATTTAGGTGTTCGGAGAACTAACTTCCTTTCTAAAAGATTTAAAAGTCTCTCTCCCACACCGTCTAGAGACATTTTAAATTTATAGTTTGAATCATTCCTCGAAATTTTAAACGCAGGTGAATCATTCGGGACTAAGATATAAAGTTCATTTAAAAAATAGAAAAAACCCATTAAACGTGTCTCACTCTCGAAAAGTCTCTGACTTTGATGTACTCATGCACAACAAGCAATATAGAGTTGTTTAGAGTGGTTGGAGAATGATTTAGCATAAATAGGCTCGAATTTTCTACCATGTCCAGTGATCCATCTTATTAATCTCACATTTTTAAGTGCTTTATCAGAGTTATGTTCCATTCATTCCCTACTCAAAGCCCCGGGGAAATTCTTACTTGCTAGGAGACCTAAATTTGCATTAGCTGGGGATCAGTAACTTTCAATAGTCTCTTTGAAAATCTTTTCCAATCACTAGTTAAATCCTTTCAATTTTCCAATTCATGAGCGTTGATTCTTCTATCTTCAGCATCTGTTTAGACCTACTGTGCAATTGAAGACAAACCTCTATGTCTTCCATCCTCTGTTTCTTTCTCAAGATGCAACTTCATTTCAGCGTCTCTGTTTCGTTTTTTATCATTTCGATTTCCCTATGCCAAATTCCAATTTGCTTCTGTGTTGATTATGAGGCATACTGCAGCTCTTCATTTGATTGTGCAAATCTCAAAAACTTTGCCTATCCTTTCTGGGGATCGGAAAGAGAAGAGTATTGTGGCCACCCAGAATTTGAACTAGATTGAGATGGTGAATATGCAGAAATCACTATCATGTCTGAGACCTATCGAGTTCTTCAAGTCAATTATTCTGATTATAGTCTTAGAGTTGTGAGAACTGACTTCTGGAATAATGCTTGTCCAACCTATTTGAGGAACAATTCCATAGATTTCACTTTCTTTGACTATCGTTCGGACTATCATAACCTGAGACTGTACTACGATTGTCCTTCCCCTCCATTTTCTTTACCATATATCCACACCACTCAGTTTCAGTGCAGTATAAATAGTACCAAAAAGGTTAACTATTTCCTTCTGGAGGTCCCACAAATTGATGGGACCTCTAAAATCGAAGAAACAGGGGCCTGAAGTTCTACTGTCATTGTTCCAATTTTGGAGTTACAAGTCAGAAGTTCTAGGTGGTTATTGATTATGGCTTCGGATTGGTATGGGAAGCCAATAATATGCAGTGTTCTAGGTGTCAAAACTCTGGTGGGCAATGCGGTTATAACACAAGCTCAAGTGAATTCACTGGCTATTGCAGAGACGGACCTGTTCCATCTACAGTAAGTACCGATGTTCTAGTAATTCGTACCAGTCTATGAAGTGCACAGATACACAATACAGAATTGCAACACAACAAAACATGTAATGTGTAATTTGAACAGTTGGGTCTATACAAGTCCGTTTTTTATGCACTGGTACTTCATAGATTGGAGTTTGAGAAATTAGTGGCTTCTGTGAACCTTGATTGATGACTATGCCTTTAGTTTCAATAGGTTATTTCAGATAATACTGGCTTATTTATATCCTCTTCCGTTATTGCTCTTAGATAGTTATGGTTCAGAAATGTCTGAGGACTTGCCCACATGTTTCTTTTCTGCAGATAGGACCTTGATAGCCTTTAGCCAGGAAGCCCCACCAAGAAGAAAAATTAGTTTAGTTTATATATAACTCCTCCATCCATAGTTGATTCATATTCCTCAAGAACGATTCCTGATTTCTGCAACAACCTTCTGATTGTGATTCATCTCCAAACAAAGCTAGAAAAAGTCTTTTTAGTTTTTCTCTTCGGTTTACGTGGATACTGGACCAATGAGACGTGGCTACGCCAAATTACAATGGAACTCAGTCTGCATGTTTCTCCATGATTGGCTTAACTTACTTAATTTCATACACCAATAATTTCATACACCAACTCATAAGAATTCTTGTTTGTTTAGAGTATTTCATGGTGGTAGGTAGAGATTATTAGGTAAGCGCCAATTATGGGCTGTTCACTTCGGTTTTAAAAATATAGGCAACCAATTTTGACTGCAAATCAACTTACAAACATACCTTTTGTATCGTATCATCAACTTATAATTACATTTAGATCCTATTTCCTGATGATCATACAACTGTCATTTTTCAGCTAAGGCAGAACATTCTGAAGTCTTCTGCATCTAATTCACATTTTCTCACTCCTTAGGATTTGGAAAACCTTTCAATTCGGATGCCTGTACATATGATATTTGATATTTCTCTATATATATGTACTAGGCTATTTAATTCTTGATCAGTAATTTTATGGCTTAATATGACTTTGTGCAGAATAGTTGAATCTCTCTATGCATCTAGCTTGTGTAAGTATTAGGTTTTTACTTCGTGATTTACTTGTCTTCTCTGTTTCAATCCTTTTTAGTCATCTAACTTGATATATATATATATATATATATATATATATATATATCAGTTTGGGCTTCTTTTTTTAATCTTTTGTGGTGTGCCGAATATATATATATATATAAACCCTCGTTCAATGGATGAAGGTTTGATGTGGAAGTTGGATCAAATATACATAACATACTCGACATGAAGATGATTAGCAAGATCTCGAATCTTTTGCTTTTAGCAATCATCTTCAATGCTTGGTAGGTTTGGATTGACATTCATACCTACTCATCCAAAAGATTTTTTTATTTTTCTTCTCCTCTTTTTTTTTTTCCTTGTTTGTAACTGCTCTGTCATCTGATATAGGACTGGAATCTTGCCTATGGTTATTGATGTTGAGTGTTCTTGCCAGAGGTTGAAATAGGCCTCTCGTCTGATCTCACTGTTCTAGACATGGCCGTTAAATCAGTCAACCTCTGTCTTCTCTGCTTTTTCCCCCATTTTTTTCCTTTTCTTTCTTTCCTTTTTTAACTGTTTGCAAATGTTTTGAACACATGCACTTAGTCATAATACAAATGATTGTGATCGCTTAAATACGACATAAATACTATTTTTTTTAGTTTGATTTTGTGTAAAGATAGAAAATTTGATTGAGAGAACTACTCTCAATTAAATTTAATAATATTTAAATTTAATTTATTTAAATAATCATATATAAAAAAAACTTATTTTTCTTAATAGTAAGAGAACGTATGTTTTTATTCTTCCCAGTGGCGACCGCTCACAGTTTCATATTTAAAGAGAGTTTTAAGAAATGACGTGATATTTTGTCGTTGCATATAATATATACAAAGTACAAGTCAAATAAATCCATCTTGGCTCATGCTTCAGATTCATAACTTCATTTTAATATTATTATTAATTAATTATTTATTATAAACCAAAGCCAACTCTTTCTCTTTCAGAGTCAAAAACCAATCTTCCCGCCCGCCTCCCCACAACAACCCCATGAACAACAAATTCTTCCTCATTTTCGCCTTCATCATCCTCTCCTCTCTCAACCCTACAGCGTCGTTTGCCTTCCAACGCCTCCCTCTCTCTCTGCCTCAAAACCTTCGACTGCGGCAACATTCATGACATCCCCTACCCCTTCACCGGCGCCGGCCGCCCCTCCTTTTGCGGCCCGCCAGGATTCCATCTCGCCTGCCAGAGCGATTTTCCCGAGCTGAACATCTCCTCTGTGAGTTACCGGCTCCTCCAGCTCGATCCAATAGGACACGTTCTTACTTTAGCTCGTATAGACCTCTGGAATGAAACATGTACGCACCACTTTGTCAATTCCACTTTTGACCAAACCAGCTTTAGGTACGGTTCAGGCAACGAGAATCTCAATTTGATCTATGGGTGTGGTTCTTCTTATGAAATTAATGCAAAGCCAGAGAATCTGTTTGAGTGTGAGTATAAGGGGATTCGAAGCGATTCTTATTCTTTGATTGGTTCGTTACCGGAGGACCCTGCTCTTAATATTTTTCATTGTGCTACTCGAGTTGAGGTGCCGATTCTTCAAAGTGAAGTCACTAGGCTCATGAGTAATCGGTCGTTGCTTAGGGAGGTTTTGATGGAGGGCTTTAATGTCAATTATAGTAGTCCTTATGAACATGAGTGTTTGAAATTTGTCGGTTTTGATGGCCAATGTGGATTTGATTACGATTCAGGGAAACCAATTTGCATTTG
This sequence comes from Leucaena leucocephala, assembly GCA_037074615.1. Lineage (NCBI taxonomy): Eukaryota > Viridiplantae > Streptophyta > Magnoliopsida > Fabales > Fabaceae > Leucaena > Leucaena leucocephala. Next base: position 4,188,453 of record CM073561.1, on the reverse strand, counting down.
TGGTGATCACCTGTGTCCCTCCCCAGGTGTGTGCGATTTTCATTGATCATTTCACCATTTTTGTGTGCATATACCGCTTGAGAACTCCTCGCCTTTTAATTTTCAATTCTGATTCCTAGATTTTTCACTTGCATTAATGAATATCGATAATGCTTTGCTTCCTAAATGGAGCACTGTAATTGATAATCATCTATCAAATGGTCAACTTTTATGTACAAAAAAGTAAAAAGTGAAATATGTTGCGATCAGTTTCTCTTGTACAAATTCTCCCGGATAACTTTAGTCGTCGTTTATTGATTATGTTCTTCAATTTGAGAACTCTTAGCTGATAATCCTGTCTTTCCTTTGTTTGTCATCATGTCATTCGAGTTATGAGTTTTAACATTTATATTTGTTGTATTTTACAGGGAAGAAAAACAGAACAGCCCTTATAGCAGGTAGCCTCTATTCTGATCACATTCAGAGTTAGTTTTCTTAAGGAACAGCAGTTTGGCATAATTCTACTAATTTCTTGAATTATCTTCAGGCATTAGTGCTGCAGCAGTAGTTTTTTTAATTCTTGTTGGATTATGCGTGTTCTTTATGGTAAGACGAAGGAAGAGAATTGCAGAACAGTCACAAACCAAGGACCTCTTCATGGCTCCTTATAGCAGAGGCGTTGTTACCTCCACAACAAATTCATCTCAAAGTGTCCCATCTTACGTTACCTCAAAGTCTGAATCTATGCAACATAGTTTCTTCTGTGGGGTTAAGGTGTTTACCTATGCTGAACTAGAGGAAGCCACTAAAAGATTTGATCCTTCCATGGAACTTGGTAATGGAGGATTCGGCACTGTTTATTATGGTAAGAATATACCCCTTCCGATCCTTATTATAAAACAATTCTAACCACCTCATCAAAACCAAAGAAAAATGGTCAAGTCATTAACTTGATCTGAAAAAGAAATAAAATGCTAAATTTACCCATATTTAATATCATGACTTGCATCCAAGAAATCACAGAAGATATAATTAATTAAAAAAGTGCCTTATAATAAAGTCTAGAGGGAGTAATTTCATAATTATCTTCAGGATTATTAAACACTACTCTACATCGTGGTATCTTTGCCATAATTTTCCCCTAACCACTTCACTCTGATTGTTGATCAGGCATTCTGAAAGATGGACGGACAGTTGCAGTGAAACGGCTTTACGAAAGCAATCTGAAACGCGTTGAGCAATTCAGGAATGAAGTTGAGATTCTAACTCGATTAAAGCATCCAAACCTGGTTGCACTTTATGGATGCACTTCTAGACATAGCCGAGAACTTCTCCTTGTCTATGAATACATTCCTAATGGGACAGTATCAGACCATCTTCATGGAAATCGATCTAAGTCGGGTTTGCTCCCTTGGAGTACACGATTGAACCTTGCGGTTGAAACAGCTGAGGCCTTATCCTACCTCCATGAATCAGATGTCATACACAGAGATGTTAAAACCAATAACATTCTCCTAGACCATAAGTTTCGTGTTAAGGTTGCTGATTTTGGTCTTTCAAGGTTGTTCCCAAATGATGTTACTCATGTGTCAACTGCCCCACAAGGAACACCTGGTTATGTTGATCCTGAGTATTATCAATGCTACCAACTGACCACTAAAAGCGATGTTTATAGCTTTGGAGTTGTCTTAATCGAGCTTATATCGTCCTTAGAAGCCGTGGACATCACCAGGCACCGCAATGATATAAACTTAGCCAATCTTGCTTGCAACAGAATTCAGAATCATCAAGTGCATGAGTTGATTGATCCACTTCTAGGGTTTGAAGGAGACAATAAAGTGAAGCAGATGACAACAGCAGTGGCAGAATTGGCCTTTAGGTGTTTGCAGCAAGACGGCGACATGAGACCCTCCATGGATGAGATAGTGCAAATCTTGAGAGGAATCCAAAAAGAAGATAAGAATAGTCACAGGGTGGATGAAATCGGGCTTTTGAATAAAGATGATCCTCCTCCATTTTCACCAGATTCAGTTGCTGATAACTGGGTTAGCTCATTTTCTACTACTACTACTACTTCTAGCTCCTTATAGCTTCTATGACTTTTCAATGTTGTTCTAAATGAGATGAGGTAATATATAGATGATGATTAATGCACATTCATATTTGCGCGATGTGTATATAATATATATATACCCAAATCTTTGTGCTCCGTGTAGTAATTAGAAAATCTGGTTATTTATTTACTGTGGTGCTCTTGTGCTGTTTGGACAAGTTAAAATTTTGATCAGGCTCAATCTTTTCCTTAAAAAATTGTAAAACAAGTCTATTTTATTTTATTTTTTTCCGGTGAATCGTGATTATATATGTGTATGTATATATAACTATATGAAATTTAAATTTAAATAAAAATATATAATATTTAAATATTTATTTATGATTGTTTGGACTTTTTTTTGGGTACAGTGATTGTTTGGATTTATATAATATTATAAATTAGATATTATATTAAGAATAATAATAATAAGCAGGATAAATCAAAATTTCATGTAAGATTGAATTCCCGTCATTAAAACAAAAGGGTTACTCCATTTTTTTAGACGAAAAGCAAATTAATATTAGGAGAAAATTTAGATAAATTTATTGTATATATTTCGTCAAATTCCCTAATTTTATGTTTCCATTCTATTTTTTTAATATATTTATTAATTTAAACTCATAAAAAATTAGTACACATAATTAAATAGAATTAAAATTTTAATAAAATAAATTTAAAAGAATTTGATATAAGTATTCTTCATTAAATATAATTCATCAACAAGTGCGTGACAAATACTTAAAAGTCAAAACGTGATGGCGTATTCACTGTTTCTCTCTTTTGTGTTTAAGGTTGATAATATTATTCACTGTTTCTTATCCTTGACGGATGGTCTTTCTTCTTCATCAAGCGACATCGAATGTTGGTCCCAACGGAAGTCGACCAACACAATAAATTTTTGCCCCAAAATAACAAAATAAAATTAATTTATTTATTCTCCAATTCACTAAAATTTTATTATATTTAAATTTAATCTATATTGTATATTTAATTATAATATATAAATTTTTTAACAGAAATTTTTTTTATGCGTCAAACGAATTTAAAATCTCGTTTAAACGATATTAAATTATTTATTATTCAGACTAACTTCTAATGATAATTAATTAATTTATTTAATGACTATCAAATTTATTCTTTACTTTAATTGTCCGATCCATTTAAGGACAAAAGCTACTATCAACGGCCAGCAAACTTATTAATTGTTTTGCTCCTCTTAAGAGGGGTTAAGGGAAGGGCATTGTTCACAATAGTGGAAGTAGAACAGAAAGCATTCATTTTATGTTTTGTGAATTATGAATATAATTAAGAAGAGGATCTTACATGGCCGTTCATGGTAAATTCTTGGAGTGTTTGACCAAATTTAAATCCAAAAACCATCGTTAAAATTTGGCATAATTAGTATATAATTTAATTATTTAGATATGATGTCTTAAATTTGAATTAGATTATGTGTATGAAAAATTTTTATTATAATAGATAAAATTTATTTCGATAATCTCTATACTTTAAAAATATTAATTTTTAAATCATCGATTAAGAGATACCGACTAATTTTACCAATAAAAAAAAACTTAAGTCCAAAGGAGAGTTTGTTGGGAAAGGCAAAAAAGCTTTATTCTAAATTATTTTTATAAATTGAAGTGTGATAAAAATCAACTAGTAATGTAATTTATATTTAAAATTATTTAATAAAAATTTATTTAGATAATGTATTAAAAAATTAATTTTAAAATGTTTAAATATAAAAAAATTAAGAAGTCAAAAGTAAAAAAAATGATTTAACTCTAAAGTGACTTTTTATCAAAAAAAAAAAAGTTAATTACACCCAAAACCGTTAAAGATTATTTTAGACTTAAATTGACTTTTCTTTAGTTCAAAGAGTAAGTTTTAGCATGAAAAACGTCATGCCAAACACACCAAAATAAAACAGTGAAAGAGATTAATTTTTGGAAAACCTCTCCTCTTTTGAGATAGCAAAGCTCTTCATTTGTAATAGAGCAAATTCCAGAAATCACTCTGCTAATTTCTGTTATTTGTTTGTTTCCAAGCTCATCGATTTTAGTTAAAATGTGATTTTGACTAAATAAATCCTATCTTAAAAGTTATAAGAGTCTAAACACTTTTATTCAGTAGAGGGGCTTTGATTCTCAAAAGTGTCATGATATTTAAAAAAATATCTATACAATTAAATAAAATAAGAATACTACTAAAATTAGTATTAATAGAATATATTCACAGTTTCACACCCTTATTTAAACTAGTCATCATGAATCATGAGTTATATATTTTATTTTTAAATATCCATTTCTTAAATTTAATAAAGGGAAGAAAAATTAAAAAATTTCATTCTTAATTAGAAACCAAATAACCCTGACTCCCTCCAGTTTCTTATATTAAGGTGTCTTCCAAAAATAAAAGTTAAACCAAATTATATGGTGGCTAGTCAAAATATTAAATGATTTTCTATTTTTACTGCTTTAATTTCAATATTTTTTGTATACCCTTTAATCCATAGGAGTATAATTGAAATATTGAGATCTTTTTTAATAAATAAAATAATCTAATAATTTTTCTTTCTTTCTTTCTTTCTTTTTTATTCACAATTACGTAAATAAGCTAACAATTTAAAATTACAAATAGAATTGAATTTATAATATTTTATATTTAGGGAAGCTTTCATTTTTTTTTTCCACACAAACGGGATAAAACAAAACTAAAACCTCTATTCTAACTATTATACCACAAGAATATTGATTGGCAAGAGGGAATTGGGAGGAACGTGGAGAACCTATTAATTAATTACTCTTAATATTCTGCAAAACGCATATAAATTGAAACATGAAATCTTCAAAAATATATTTGCTTAGATTGAATTGAAAGTATTCATTCATCTCATTTATGACCTTCAAATTAGATTAAGAAATTGTCAATGCTCTTATCACTTAGTGTCATATTTTTTTATACTATTTACTATTTTTTATTATTTAAAAAAAATTAATTTTAAAATTTATAATTATCTCTTTTAATATATTAAAAGTCGAACTCAAAATATAAAAAAAAATCTAATAAGTATATTGTCAGACGAATTTTATATTATTTTATTTAATATCATAAAAAAAATTTTATAAATAAGAGATAGTATAATCGATCTCACTTGCAACACAAAGGGACTGATGCATGATCCTTTAATTAAAAAAATAATTGAAGTAAGAAATTAGTGTTTTAAAATAATACTAATTGTCAGTTTTTTTTTTAGAGTTCCAAAAAAATAAAATGCCTGCCACGTGCTACAGCCACGTGTTGGGCCACCATTTATATTCCACATAGAAAGCCCTTCGTATTCTCATTATTCGTCTTTATTTCCTCCTTCTATCCCTTTCTCTCTTTTACTGCAACATCTGACTGATAAAGCTCAAAAGCCGATCGAATCGGAACCGGAATAGGAATCGAATCGAATGGCCCCAGATCTATCTTTCTCTCTCTAGCAAGCAATCCTTCGCTTCTCCATTACTTATTCCAATCTGTTTGTCCTTTTTCAATGGCCACACTCCAGAAATTCAAGCTCTTAGCTACCCAGTGCGCCGTCGCCGGCAGCCCCACTCGCAGCCCTACAACTAGCCCCGTCATCCACCTCCGCCGCCGTAAGACCCTCCGCATGTTCCTCAGCCGCCCCGACCGCCGCCGATTCGCTCGCCGCGAGGACGCTCCTGTAGACCTTGACGATGAAGATCCGACGGAAATGAACGAAAAGGAGGTCAGAGTTCGCCGGAAGCTCAAGGATCTGTTTGTATCTTCTCCGCCGCCGTTCGATGATGAAAAGAGACGCCAAGATGAAGAACGGCGAGAACAGGATGGATTCTCGCCGGCGCTGGCGAGTTCCAGCCTCAGCAGCAGATTCCGAGCGGGTTCCGCATTCCGACGCGGCGGAAACACCTCTCTCAGACCTCTATCTTCGGCGTTCCGGTATAGATTCCTCAAGAGGGCTTGGCGACCTGTGCTTGTCACTATCCCTGAGTAGGCACTGTGAAAACTATATGGAGATAAATCGAAAATTTCCAGAATTTTTTATTTGTAGGAAATGTTAATATAATTTCACGGCGGCGAGCGTGGCGGTGGAGATACTCAAAAATTAGTCAAATTAGACGGTTTTGAGTTCTGACCCCTCGCCGCCGTACTGATTCTAGCGTGCGCGGGTTTGTAGATGATGCTAGCGTAAGCACCTGCAAAAGTACGCATTTTGCCTGCGAGGAAAACGTTAGCAAAACGTGAGGGGCCTGCCTCGTAGTTTGTTACCAATGCTATACGTTTCCGTCTCTACGACGTCGTAGCCCCTAAGGGTTTGTAGATCTGGATTTTGAACATTTTTATTTTTATAAATAAATCTTAACGGTTTTTTTACTGTGCTCATCGTTTTCGAGAATTGAGATTAAATGCCACATAAGTATATAATTTTTAATTAGTTGTTTGATAGAATGACAATTTTTTTAAAAGGAAAAGAAAAGACGTGTGAGGTAAGAAAAGGGAAAATTGTAGAAGTTTTCCCCTTTGTCTCATTTGCAAGGGTTTGTTTTCGGCTTTTTGTAGCATTGAGTATCAAATAATATCAAGTGATTGAACTTATGTATTGCTTTCAGTTGAAACATATAATTATTGAAAATATTTAATCTTTAAATAATATTATTTTATTATAATTTCAGTTATAATACTTAAAAATATATTATAATTCTTAAGTGTCTATATTTATATCTAAAAATAATTGATAGTTCAATTTATCTAATATTAATACCGCTTGTAAAAGAAAAAAAATTATCTTACCTTTATATTGTAAATAAATTTAATTTTTTTATAAAAAAATTTATACTAAAAAATTTACTTATTTCAAATAAAGTAGAATCACCATGTTGGGATTTTTTTTATAAGAACAAATATCCTCTTATTTAAAAGAATTCTATTTGAAGCACTGATAGACATATTTAAAATTCAAACTTTATTATATTTAAAACAATTAAGTAGAATTGAATAAATTACAATATATGATTTGTCATTGTCAATTTGATAATTATAAAATGGCAAAAAAAAGCCAATTTGAGACTTTGTTAATAAAATAAAGAAAACAATAATTCACATAATATTATTGTTTAAATTGGATTCCTATGGTTTATTTTGTTTCAATTGAGTAGAGTTATAGTTTGATCCGTTATGACTTATGAGCATTTGTATTCATCTTTGAATATAAAAACTGTTAATTTTAATTTATAAAATTTTCACAGGTTTTATGGAATCTACCCTATTTCAAGTCAAACAAAATAAACTAGAAAAATCTAATTTAAAATTGAGATAAATTATAAATATTTATAAATTAATTTTTCTTACATTTAGTAGTGGGGAGAGCTTGTTTTAGTTCTTTTTAAATTTTTATTTGGGGTAAAGCGTGGAAGGTGAAAGGAACGTGCTTTGGATGAAGAATATAAGACAAAGGGTGAGATGGAACCATTAAGCTTTCCAGAAAGTTGTCCTATTCAGCTTCCATGTATCAATATTCAATAATTTGATGTCATGTGATTTATTACTAATTAAACATCACACTACATTTAGACATGCTTCAACATTTGAGTGTACTCTCAATTATTTATTTTTGTATGACAATATTTCCGGCATGTTAGTTCCATCATTACTTTTATATATATATATATATATATATATATATATATATTATCTGACTATATAATATTCAAATATTGTCAGTTCAATTATAAATAATTTACTCAAAAATATTTACTGTATTCACATAAATTTAAATTTAAAACTCTATATTTAAACAAATAAAATGACTTTCATGGGGTTCCACAAAGACACATTGAATGGGTTATTTTAACTAATTTTTAATTCAATGTTTTGTTTTTTTTAATACAATGCCAATGGCAAAAGAACAAAGAAAATTGTTTATAGAATTGTCTAGGACTCTTTCTCTAATAATTTTTATAAAATATAAACAACCAATTATGTGGATTATAAAGTTAGTTAAAATTGGTTAAAGGTAATAAATATATAAAAATGCAACTTACTTTTTAAATATTTAATAATGCAATGAGACTAACTAATAATTAATAAAGGCAAAAATGAAAAATATATTTCTTTTATTTTTTAATATAAAAAATAGTTGATTTTTTAATAGATTAAATAAGCTAAATAAACTAGTTAATTATAATAAAATATAACCCCTCAAAATAAATTCATATTATATACTCCTCAATATATTTAAATTATTCAACTAGTTCTTATATTTAATTAATATAAAAAATTAACTAGTTCTTATATTAAGAGATGGATACTAAAAATTTTTTAGATATACTAAATATCTTATAAATAAGAACATGTCATCCCTAAAAAAATTCTCTTATATAAAATCGGAGGGAGCATCCAATACTATATGCTTGGAATTATCAATCTTGTTTAAAAGAAATTAAGTCTCTTGTACTTAACCTAAACCTCTAGCTAGTTGATGACCATGAAAAAATAATTAAGCTTAAGGGTTTTATAAATAATTAAAACTCTAATCTATTAAATAATACTTTATAATTTTGGTTGAATGTTGTCATAAAATGAGATCTTGATAAAGTAAAAAACATAAAGCTCTTGACTTATACACTGTTCTTTTTACTCGAAATAATATCATTTTAAATTCAATAAATAAGAATAATATAATAATTAACTCAATCAATTTGTTTAAAACTCTCGAACGATCGATCAGAAGATAGGTTGACTTATTCGTTAGCCCCATTACTTTCGAGTTGAGTTTTAATATCATGTATAAAAATAATTATAGGCTAAAGATAGATTATATTTGTAGTGTCATATTGTGTATACTATCTGCCTCATTGAGTAAATAATTCGTAGAAAGACATAAAAAATACAGTAATTATCTGGCACTTGTATAAAGTGGGGCCTCTTGATGGGGTGGGGCCCATGGTACCAAAAATGAATACTTGTGAATGGATTTTATTTAAACTATATATATATATTGGGATGGGAGTGTGTACCTTTAAAATATTTTGTTGAGATCACTAAGGGAGTTGCTAAAATGATGATTATGTATGTTTGAGCAAAATAATGCTTGAAGGTAATAATGTATTGTAGATACATTTGAATAAGTCTCTAAATAATAGGGACATGAAGAAGAGGCTTGCCTTTCCCTTTTATCATTGAGTTTGTTTTCTTCTTCTTCTTCTTTTAATTATTCCTTTCTTTGTTGCATAGGGACAATGGATGAAGCCAAAATGACAATCATAATATTTCCTAAGCAAAAAAAGCATTATATGCACTATATCTTCAAGGAGAGAGAGAGAGAGAGAGTGTGTAACAACCAAAATTTGCAGAGTTTTTTTTTTCTTTTTTTTTTTTATATTGAGGGTTGTAATTAAGAGTTGGATAGGTATCCTAAAGAAAGAAAGAAAAAAGCACTTTTATAATGTATGAAACTAAAATATGTATTCCTTCCATTTTTTTTATTAAGACAATTTAAAAAACCCTCCTCTCCTAGTACGGAAGGGATCCACACACATACAACACAAACACACCCATCTACTCTTATCAGGCATGGGCTGCCATTGAATTATAATATTTTTAGTATATTTTTTTATTTTTAAATATAAAATCTAATTAAAAAAATTATTTTCGTACTAGAATCTGTTCTCTTTTATCTTTATTATTTAATATTTTTTTAAAAAATTATCCTCATTAATTTCGCAATTTTTCTTACTTTCTTTATCTTTCACATTTAATACTCTCATTAAAAGATAGATATTTTAGGAAAAAAGGAAATTATTTTTATACAATACCAATGGTACTTAACCAACTTAACAAATTTTGTGAATTAGTTTACTAAGTCTTAAATTTAAGAGACAAGGGAGTAATATCTGTTACATTTTTATTGAATAATAACAATCCATTAATGTGTGTGTAAAAACATATATTATTGTCTACCTATCTCATTAACTCTTTTATTTATTTTTAAGGCTACATGCCTACATGTAATTTTTTGAAATTTCTTTAATACCTTTGCACGTATATATGTGAAAAGTTGTCTAATATTTTTATTTAAGAAATAAATATTATTTTATGTTATTATTCTATTATATTTTTTAATTATATCATTATCACACCAATCGAGTCCTTAAAATCTCATGAAACATAGGATCCTTCCCCCTCACTTGTTTTATTTTTCATTTTGTAGAGGAATTAATTTAATTTTACAAAAATCATAATTAATAATGTAGTAACTCTCATATTTGTTAATAAATTTATTTTGAATTATTTAGTAAATATAACTCTCAACACGTTAACTTATTCAATAAAAATTTTATTTGACTGTAAGAATATTCAAATAAAATTCTTACTTTAAAAAAGTAAAACAAAACTCTTCCAAGTTAACACAAATATTTTTTTCACATTTTAATTACACAGATATTCTTTTTAACATATTGAGAGGGTTTGAACTTATACCGTTACACTCTAACACCATTCTCCTACCACCTAAATTAGGTCTAATTCAAATTCAAATTCAAATAATTGAAAGTTAGCTAATTTTAATTTGAAATTAAAAACAAAAACAAATAAAATTAAGGGGAAGAGTTATTTTTTTTTTATTTGATGTTATGAAGAGGAAGGAAAAAATGCAAAGAAGAAACAATAAAAATAGTTGAATTGAATAAAGGCAATCAAGTCAAGTATAAATTACTCATATTAAGGTTTAAGTTCAAATTTTATGAATTTAGGGGGGGGGGGGGAAGTAAGATAAGAGAAGTGCTAGCTTTATTTCGTGCAAGACAATATTTAAGTATAAATAAATAGTTGGTAGTATCCAATATCAAATATATATAAAAAATATATAGAATCAATACTATTCACAAACTAAAAATTATGAGATTCATTTTCGACTTATTACAAATGTGCAAGATTAAGGTTATATTTATATTAGTTTTTGGAGAATAGATTTTGAGAAGAATAAATTTTAAAAATAGAAATATTTAGATGATTAATAATAGAATCACTTTTCATATTGATAAATTACTAAAAATAGTATGATTTGATTAAAAGTAGGAGAGAAAGTAGTGAAGAAAGATGATAGAGGAGAGAATGTAGAGAAAAAAGAAGATAGAGGAGATAGAGTGGAGATGAGAGAGGAGAGAGTGTAGAGAAGAGAGATGAGAGAGGAAATATGATGTAAGAAAAAATAGGGGTAAGATAATAATTAGATAATCCATAAGCTCTTTTACTGTTCTAAAAACCAATTTCAGTAGTTTATGCAAAATTATAGTTTTAAACTATAGTTTTAGTCAAAATCATTTCTAGATAAATATAGTTATTTGCTTAAAATTTTAGCCAAAAGAACTTTTTAAACTATAATGCTAAACACACTAATTCTAATAATTATAGGTTATAGTGTATTTTATAAGAAAAAAATTATTACAAAGTTCTTAAAAAAATATATTTATTAAAAAAATTTATAATAAATGAGCAATACATAATATAATAAAAAAGGGTGATATGTACATGATTATTTATTTATTATAAAACTTTTTAATAGTTATATTTTTAAATTATTTATATATTGACTCCTATATTGACGAATTTGAAAGAAAATACTGTCACTAGCTCACTCTAATACTCTATAATGGAGCACACTCTATTAAAAGCCCTAGCTCACTCTAATACTCTATAATGGAGCACACCCTATTAAAAGCACAATGTTGACACAAAAAACAAAGCATAATGTCAATAAAAGGTAGTTAAAGGGATACTTTTAAACTGTAAACACACTTAGGGACCAACCTCTTTATTTATATGTAAACTAGTATTATATTGTAAGTAATACTGATTCAATACTAATCTTTTACTAAAATTTATATATAATACTAAAATTTAAAGAAAATTTATAAAAGATTTATAAGATTATTTACTAAAAAAATTATTAAAATAATAGAGAGAATCAAACAATGGCAAAAAGAGCCCTCATAAACCCATTTATTATTATATATATCAACTCTCATTAATAAAAAATAAATCTTTTTATTAAGTCAATTGTCTCTCATATCTTATAGCTTAAATGTGGATCACTAACAGACACAGATATGTATATATATAATTTGGGATTTTAAAGTTATCTCTATCATAATTCATAACTTAGCTAAGACAATTAAATAAAGGGAGAAAATATTTAAAAATTATTGAAATAAGCACATTTTAAAATATTCTCACAAAATGAGCTAACTAGAGTACAAATGTTTTTGGAATTAACTCTGTTTTTTGTTGGCAAAACCCACGGCCACTACCAACAACTAGAAGTAGTTAATCATTGTTTAAAGTTTTAAAAATTTTCATTTTATATAATTAAATTTGTTATTTCTTAAACTAAAATAGTGATTCATTTTTAGGCTTCCCCTTTCCTAATAATTTTCCAGTGGTCGACGCTAGAGCTCCAATAACCAAAGGTGGAGGGATTTTTTTTTTACATAAGGATAATAAGGTAATTTGACAAAAAATAAATTTCAAAATAGTCCCAACAAATTTTATAAGAATTAAGTCATTTTGAGAGATAATTTTAGAATTTGTTGATTTGTGTGACTGTTATATATCTTTCTCCTTAAAAATAAATTTCATGATCAACATTCAACGCTGCCGCCAAGCTTTTGTTTTAAGCCGAACCTCTCTGCTCACAAAACGTTCCAATAAACTTGTGTTTTTTTTTTGGCTAACCACCAAAATTATGTTAATGTGTCGTGTAATAGTTGTATGTTATTAAAAACCTTCAGTTATTAATTTGATATATTTATTCGTAACAACCTAAACTTGTTAAAAAAAAACAATCACATATTAATAATTATTACTAATAACATGACAATAATTTATCAGTTGTTTAAATCAAACACTAAACATTGCCTTGACCTTAAATATTTTTGTTCAAATTAATGTTTTCTTGAACTTGCCCAGATACCATATTAATTGTTAAGTTTTTGAGTAAAATATTAATTGTTAATTTACTTTCAACTTATACAACCTCAAGTTTTTTTTATACTATACTATTAAAAAATAGGCTTTTTAAATTGACTGAAAATAGACTTCTACACCGGACTTTAGTGCAAAGTAAAAATAACCCGTGTAAAAAGTCTGATATTCTACACCGATTGTATATGATCGGGGTAAAAAATTAGCTTTTTTAAATCAGTTATTCCATACAACTATTTTAAAAAGTAATATAAAAATAAAAAAAAATATCTAGAATTGAAAAACTCTAAATTCAGATCAAAGAAGCTTCTAAACTAGTTTTCCCATTAAAGTACTAAAATTATTTCCTTCTTCATCACAAATCTAAAGGAGGAGGAGATTGACGAAGAATAATAAATACATGTAAAACCCAAATAAAGAACAAAAAAGATGAAGAAATAAAAAGCCAACAAACCTAGAAACGAAAGAAATAAAAAGTCGAATATATACACGTAAATGAAAATCCTAATTGAAGACATCACAAAATCATCGTCACAATTCCTTCAGGTTACTTACTCAAAAGCAAACAAAAATATATTTAAATAGAACCCATAAATGAAGAAAATTAAAACCTAAATATATACATAGAAATGAAACCCAAAAACACGATCACCTAATTGAAGATATTACAGAACGATATCACAATTCCTCCGACTTACCTAGTCAAAAATGAACAGAAATATATTTAAATATAATTTAGAAAAAAAGAAACAAAAAAACAAACATCCACCATCGTAAATATGGGTCTTTTTCTTTGACGAACTTTAGAGGCGATAACGATAGACTTCAATAATAGAGAACGACAAGCACATGTATAGGTCATCGTATATCTAGGTGTTCTTCAGTGAGTTTTAGACGGTATGTTACAAAGGTAGAGCTTCTTATTAACATGTGTTCTCCCTTGTTTGCTTTTCTCCATTGAGGACGATGTAATTTGTGAAGATATAGAAATGTAAAAAATTAAGGTTTTAGAAAGTCTATTTTGTAGTAGTACTATCAACTGGTATTTGGCATTTTTCTGGATACTACAAATTATTCTAATTTTAAGGTTTATGGTTACATCTCCTGATATATATGTCTTCTCTGAGATTTAAACTTTTAAACTCAAAAAAATCTAACGAGTCTCTCAATTGTTAGGTCAACTCTGTGTTAATTATAAAAGAGGTTAAGTTTGAATAGGTAAGATGACATTGTATCTTTTTTCAACCCACTTTGATTCAACGTTTGACTTAGGCTCTGTTTGGTTCACCTTAGAGGAGGGTATGTTAGATTAATTTAAGGGATGGTAGAGAAAAGTTAGGGAGGTTAATGAATAATGCTTTTTGTTTGGTCCAGAAGGGGAGGGGGAGTTAATTAAAAATTGACAAATGCACCCTTATCTCTTTATTTAAATTTATTTACTCTTTATTTATAATATTCATATCAAAATTATTATTTTTTAATTTATGAATCTTAAATTTTTTTTATCTCATTTATATATATAATAAAATTAAAAAAAATAAAAAATATGATAAAATTTTAACATTATTTCTTATTAATTTTATAATTATTATATATTTTAATATAATATATAAATAATTTAGTATGCTTATTAAGTTTTATTATAATTATTATAACTATTATGCAATTAAAGAAAAAATTATATGTGAGAAAAATTTAAAAAAAAGTTCAAGGGTATAATTAGAATATTAAAAAATATTTGAGGGTAATTTGGTCAAAAAAGGGATAAAAGTTTCTCTCTCTTTTAAAAACCCCCACTTTTAGATGGGAGGTAAGGGAGAGGAGGGGAGCACAAGAAGACAAAAAATCTCCCCTCCCCTCTCTTTCATTTTTCTTAACCAAACATACTTTCCCTTTTCCTCCTCTCCCCTCTTCTCCAAAACCCCCAATTAAACAAAGCCTTAGAAGATTAGATGATTCTTGGAATGAGACTAGAACATGACTGAAAACAATTTGTACCTTTTATAATTGGAGTGAACTTTTGGGTAGGTATTTTCCAAATGTATAGTTCCAAAATTGAACTATGAACCTAGATTTTATTATCTCTATTTTAACTATAAAGACATTTTAACCTAACATATATTCACAAAGAAAAACGATTAGGTAGATATCAATAAGTTGTTAGTTAAAATATTAAGCAGTCTCATCTCCATAAAGAAAAGAATATAAATTTAAATTTTAAAAAATATATTTTTTTAAAAAAGATAAAAATTCTGTGCTTTAAGCCTAAAAAAGATAAAGATATTCTTAATTAAATAAAAACGATTAAGTAGATACGATAATATTTTTTTTCAAATTTACTATTTTAAAAATGCATAATAAATGAATTATATTAATGAAATAAGGTAAATAATTTTAAAATGTACTATAAATCAATAAATTTAAATTCAAAGATCAATACTACAATGTTTGATCATTTGCCTTTTGAACTTAAGGTCTCTTTCGTGGTTGTTTTAGCTTTTGATTAACTTATACCTAATTGTTCCCACTATTCTTACCAAACCATTTTTATTTTCTTTTTCTATTTTGCTACTTTTAAAATTTTGTTACCTTTTGATTATCATGCTTTTCCTTTAATGATATTCAAGAAAATAATAGGCACGGGGCTGATTTTGTTATAATTTCAAGATTATTTTGACCGAAAAATCTTTTATTTAAAAAGATATATGATAATGATAATAACTTATTCCTGTTAACCATAATTTACATTTATATAAATTCACATAATATCTATGTTCATACATTAATGATTTAATGTGAAGATCTCTAGATGTCAAGATAGACATAAAAACATCTGGTCTATATATAAAGAGGTAGGTAGAAGCAGTTAAAAAGGTAATCATCATTTGACCTCTTTTTTTTAATAAATTTTTTTTAAAAATAGATTGAATTTATTCACAATATAAAGATAATATAAAATCTATATTTTTTTTAGAAGATATTAATATTAAGTAGAATGAGCCGTCAATTACCCTCAGGCATAAATCTAAACATTTAGAAGTTAAGATGCCTCTATAAATACCATAATTAGAATTACAATAAAATAATACTCACTAAAAATTAAATATGTTTCAAATAGTCACATATTATACTCTTAAGTGATACCATCATTTGACATCTTAATAGATTATTAATAGATCATTTATATAAACCCTATAAAGCTTAGAAATATTGGGCCAGCCAAGGCCTTTTTAATTTGCATTTATAACACAGATAGATAAAAAGTAAAAAATGTGAATGGATAAGAGATATAATTATTTGGAGTATATTCAATTATTAGGAAAATATCACTTTATTATAGTTTTAGTCGTAGCACTTAGAGAATCATGTTAATTTCTAGGTATCTAGGTTTACACTTAAAAGTAATAGATAGTTTGCCCCACTTGATGTAGGAGAAAGGGATATTTCACTCTACTCTTAGATCGTAAGTAAACTCAATATTTTTCTAAAATTTTTATATAAAAAAAAATAGCGTGTGGCAATTATTGGAATGCTTGGTATAATTTACATCTTCAGGCCCCAAAAATAAAAAATTACTTCCATTATTTAATATAAAAGTTAGATAATTAATATTAAAAAAATTAATTATATTAGTTATTTATAATAAATATGATTTATTTTTTAAAATACTATCTTTCATCATAATTAATTTTTGATAGAAATTGTTTAATATATACAATAAATAGATATACTTTGAGAAAATTATAAATTTAAGGATAAAGTAGTTGAAGTTTTATATTTAGAATTAAATTCAACCCTCTAATTAACTATTATATTAAATATTAGAAAGAATAATAATTATGTCTTTCTATAATTGTGCTTATTAACCTTCTCCTCTTTATTAATGTGTCTGTCTCTTTTATGGATTTTGTTAAACAAAAATTGTACGGGGTCTAATGCCCTACTTAAACTAATTTCAATTTTATTGGGCTGTTGTCCTTGATTTCTACCCAAAAAAAATTCGGTTATCTCTTTAGACCAAAATATAAGTCAACTTTTAAAAAATGTTTTAATTAATATAAAAAGGTTTTAATTAATATAAATTATTTGGAGAGTGATTAATATTTATTTATTAATTTTAAATCTTCTTTAATTAAAGAGAAATGAAAGAGGTGAGAGAAAATGAACATTCTTTAATAGTTGTAAAGTTAGAAAAAAATTAATTTAAGATAAATTTAATAAATTAATTGTTCTTCTCTATTCTAGTGAGGTAATTGAAAAGTACTAAGTTTATTGTATATTTTAGAAGATTTTGTTATATCTTGAAAACCACTCTTCCAAACAAAAATCATATACCTCAATTTTTGTGATACAGAAAAATGATATTTCGGTGCCTTGTAAAAAAAAAAATTGATTCCTTGATTACTTAAAATAATAACTTGCTTTTATACGATGACAATTATGATACTCATCTTATCTTAATTATAATAATTTATTAATTTTTTAAATAAATTAATTAATTATAGTCAAATATAACCCATCAAGATAAATTCATATTATATACTCTCTAATCTATCTAAATTAGTCAACTAACTCTTATATTAATTACCTAATTTATTTAATTTTTTTAATCTATCTAAAAAAATTAAATAATTATTATAATTAGGATCAGATATAATATATAATATCAATATTTTTTTAAATAAGGATGAAAATAAATAACAAGTTTTTACAAGGAACCCAAATGTTACTACTATCCATTTTTTATGAGAAGATCAATTATACATTAAACAATCAAAAGTACAAGAAGTCTAACGAGTTGTTTATATTAGCTTTTAGATAATAGATTTTAAGAAGAATAGAGTATAAAAAATAGATTTTTGAAATAATAGATTTTAAAAATGTAAATATTTGGATGGTTAGCAGTAGAATCATTTTTCATATTGATAAATTATTAAAAAGGGTATGCTTTGATTAAAAGTATTAGAGAGAAGAGAGGATAGAGAAGAAAGAAGAGGGAGAGGAGAGAGTGTAGAGATGAGAGAGAAGAGAGGGTAGAGAAGAGAAATAAAAGATGAGAGAGGGTGTAAGAAAAAATAGATGTAAGATAGTAATTTAAAAGTCTATAAACTATTTTACAGTTCTAAAATCTAGTTTCAGTAACTTATTCAAAACTATAATTTTAGTCAAAATCACTTCTGAATAAATATGATTATTTATTTAAAAAAATTTAAACTGAAATTTTTCCCACAAGAACTTTTTAAACTATAGTATCAAACACACACTAAAGTAAACACACACAATTATAAATAACAAAACTATTACATAAAAAATAATTAAAAAATAGCTTATATGTCATGATCGTAGAAACTAGATAAAAGGATTCACAAATATCTTGAATTCAATCCAAGTATAATAGCTAAACCTTCCTAAATTCTTCAAGGGATAAACAATTTCCTAAAGTCAATGTTTATTAATTAAGTCTCTCACGCTAATATATAACGAAAAAAATTCTAGAATTACCCCTTCGTTTTTGTGTTAAAAAGATTAAGTGATTGTTTGGTTTTGTGATTAATAAACACAATCACCCAAAAGCTCTCCTCACATATTTATTTTATAAACCGTAAAATTATAATTAAAAAAGTACATTAGAATTTTAAAATATCAATCCAAACAAGTACTAAGAATTTTATTATGAGAATTAGATTGTTACCATTGATCATGTTTTTAAATAAACAAGTAATGTGCATACTGATCTATGGATCAAACTTACCAAGACAATTTGCATATTAGGAATTTTACAAACGCACCTCTTAAATATTTTCTAACTTGATTTACTCTTTGTTTTTTCATGAAATTAATTAATTGTGGCCTTGTATATATAATTAATTGGGCCCCAACAGCTTAGAAGATGCTGATTAGAATTTGGTGGGGCCCACAGGGAGATACGAGCAAGCATTCGTCGATGAGAAGGAGTGGAGTCTAACGTGGAAACCGCATCGCGTTCGGGGATGATAGGGCCCACATAAAGGATGACGTGGACGGAAAATGTTGACGTGGCATGGGTTAATGGGATGTTTGGAGGGTACGAAAGAAAGAGATGTGAGTGAAAGAACATGTGATGTGTTTTCGATTAGTGGACTTGTGGGGGGGTATTCCCCATGTGTTCTTATTACCTTCCTTCCTTGGCTCTCCCATTTTCACGCCCCACCACCCACAAGACTCCCACGCTCTTTCATTCTCCACGCGCCACCGTAAGGCTTGTTTGGAATCATTCCTAAGTTGTGAACAACGATCATTTCTTTTTGAACAATGAGGATTGATATAAATTTTAGTTGTCAAGTTTTTATATTTACCGACAGACGGAATTGGATTTAATAGAATAAATTAATTCTTTATATTATAATATAGTAAACTAATATTTAAAATTTTATTAAAAAATATATTGTTTAGTATATTTAATTTTAAATAGAATTACATATAATAAGATGATACGTATATTTAGTAATTTTGTTATACTTATATAATATTAAAATACATAATTTAGTATATTTTTTTATTCGTGGGCAGAAAAATAAATTTTTAAATTTTTACTATTTATTTTTTGTACAAAAATTTTTAGAAAGGGGTTAATCTCACTCACAATCCAAGGGCAGGACGAAGTCTCCCTTCCTCCTAAGCGATACCAATATCGGGCAGGGCGAGCTATCTATTACCCTCAGGCATAAACCTAGGCACCCAAGAGTTAGGATACCTCTTCAAGAGCCGTGACTAGAACCACAATAAAGTAGTACTCCCTAGAATTCGAACACGCTTCAAATGGTAGCGTGTCTTACCCCTTTGTCAGTTGAACTCACGAACGATAGGTAAATTTTTACCATTAAGAGTACTCTGTTAAGATTCAAAGTATGTAATTACTCATTCAATAATTTTATAAGCATCCAATTCTTTTTTTTTTATATATAGTGAGAAATACTCTAAACACATTATCTTGTAGAAAAATATAGTTTTCAAGAAGATTTTTTTTTCTTGTTTTTTAGATGCTACAAGTGCTTAGTTTTTAAAAACTCACAAAAGTATGGCGAAAATGTCAAATAATTAATTTGAAAAGGATAAGTGGTTGAACTAAACTACTATAAATCTTATATTTTATATAAATCTTTCTTAAACTCTCATTCATCCTATTTTAAAGCTAAATATATTATTATAATCAAATAATTAAAAATAAATTAGTTCCTTGATACTTTGTTCTTTTGTTACTTCTTTGACTCAACCTCTCCTTTTGATACCGACAGGTGGTTTCATTCCCCAAAGGATAATATCTGGAACCTGTTTGTTACATTGACTTTAAAAGCTTACCTAATTAATCACCTTCATTAATTAATTAATTAACTAAATGATTACTTAGTTATATAATTCTTTTTATTACATTACCTAGTTATCCGGATTCCCTTAAAGTTGAAGAGATGCTTAGATTTTAAAAACGACCTAGTTTTGTTAATAATTATTTCTCTTTATTAATTTGGGGAAATTCTATTTGAATTCATAGACCTTCAATTTTAGATAATTATAATACAATATAATGAAACACAATGTAATGATAATTATATGAATTTGTGTGGTACGTTATTAAATAAAGATGATGCATGGCATAAAAACATTTGGTTAGATTATCATATATAGAATTAAATAACAAGTGGGTTGAGTTGTCCAATAGTTAGTCTATAACCTGTTCATTTCTCTCTCAACGAGCATAAGTTATCCCATGCCAGTTAAGGGTCTATTGAAACCCATAATAAATAGGATAAGTTAAACCCATGCAAGTTTAAATGCGTACATGATACCCTTTTATGATTTATAAAAAAAATCAACTTTTATTAAAAAAAAAATCATGTTTCCTCATTATAAAATCATTATCCTAATTTTTCAATATTCAATTATCCACTCACTTTTTACCACTATTTATCAATTTGTCAAAATATAAAATCATAAACAATAAACAACAATATTAATAAATTGATAATTATTCATTTATCAATATAAATCAGTGATTTAAATTCACAATCAGCACTAATAATAAAATATCATAATCTTCATTAGTCATCGGGTGTGTTTGGATTAGCTTTTGGAGAATAGATTTTGGGAAGAATAGATTCTGGAGAATAGATTATGGGAAGAATAGATTTTGAGAAAAAAGTGATTTTAAAAATTGGAGATGTTTGAATGATTAATAGCAGAATCACTTTTCCATAGACAATTACTAAAAAATACATAATATGATAATTACATAAAGAATAAATTTAATTTTAAATTTTTTTATTTAAATGATTACAAAATAATACATATACATATGTATTTGAATAAAGTAAAAATTTATAATATTTATCTAAATTTTAATTTTTTTATACTAAAAACTTTATTAGAGAACTAACTAGATGACCAATTAAAAATATGGAAGATTGTAACTTTTATTGGCAAATTTATATTTTTTTTCAATATTTTTAAATAAAAAATTAAATTAGATTTTATTTGTTTTAGCTTTTTTTTAATTAATAAAATTTAAATTATTAATTAATAAAAAACTCACCATGATAAGGGGCACCTAAAATTGGAGTACTTGCTACTTGTCCTGCTGGGACATTAATTCAAATTGGAGTATTTTCAGCTGGAATATGAGATTTAATAATTCTCTTGGGGTCAGTAAATGCATCTGACAGTTAATTTGTAATATTTTACAAATAAATTATTTTTTGAACTTTAAGCTCACATATTTGTGTTCGAGGATCTAAATGAGATAACGATAATGCTTTACATGTGATTTCTTTATCCAGCTGCTTATTATCTCCCCCTAATGTTGGAAAATTTGTTTCATTAAAATGACAATCATCGAAACGTGCCGTAAACAAATCTCCCATTGACGGTTCTAAATACTTGATTATGGAAGGAGATTCATAACCAATATATATCCCTAACCTTCTCTGAGGTCCCATCTTTATGCGTTGTGGTGGAGCAATTGGGACAAATACCGCACATCTAAAAATTCTAAGATGAGAAATATTTGGCTCCTGACTAAAAGCCAATTGTAATGGGGAGAATTTATGATAACTTGTTGGCCTGATGCGTATAATTGTTGATGCATGTAAAATTGCATGTCCCCAAGCTGAAATGGGAAGTTTTGTTCTCATGAGTATTGGTCTAACAATCAATTGGAGGCGTTTAATTAATGATCCTGCTAAACCATTTTGAGTGTGGACATGAACAACAGATTTTTCCACTGTTATTCCAGTTGCCTTGCAATAATCATTAAACTTTTGCGATGAAAATTCACTCACATTATCAAGACGAATTGTCTTAATTGCATATTCTGAAAATTGTGCTCTTAATCGAATTATTTGAGCAAGTAATCTAGCAATGCTAAATTACGTGTAGATAACAAACACACATGTGACCATCTTGTAGATGCATCTATTAAAACCATAAAATATCTAAATGGTCCACATGGTGGATGAATAGATCCACATATATCCCCTTGGATACGTTCTAGAAATGTAGGGGATTCTAGCCCAACTTTTGTTAATGAAGGTCTTGTAATTAGTTTGCCTTGATAACAAGCAGCACATAAAAAATCTTTAAATTGAAGAATCTCCTGGCTCTTCAATGGATGTCCATGTGAATTTTCAATAATCCTTCGCATCATAGTTGATCCGGGATGGCCTAACCAGTCATGCCAAATAATGAATGTATTTTTATTAGTAAACTTCTAGTTTACTGTAGCATTTGTTTCAATTATACCAATATTTGTATAGTACAAACCAGAAGATAATGCAGGTACTTTTTCAAGAACACATTTTTCTCCATATCTAATAATTATAATATATAGATATTCAATATTTTTTCCATCTATAGTCTCAATATGATACCCATTTCAGCGGATATCTTTAAAATTTAACAAATTTCTTTGAGACTTAGAGGAATATAAAGCATCATTAATTAAAAAATTTGTCCCTTTGGGTAATATTATCATTGCTCTTCCAGAGCCTTCAATTAGTTTTGTATTACTCGCTATAGTATTGATACTTGCACTATTCATTGTCAAATAAGAAAAATATTTTTTATCTTTGAGTATGGTGTGTGTTGTAACACTATCTATGAGACATATATCTTCATTCTTGTGCCCAATAAAAGAGAGAAGAACATCTATATTCTTCATCAAAAGAAAATAAATGTATCAAAATATATTATTAGCAATAATGCTCTTAAAAGAAGAAAATAAAAGTAAACATAAATAAAACATAAAGCATAACTACATTAAGATGAAATATAGATAAAGTATAGACTAAATTTGTTTCTCTAATCATGATTCTCAAAGAAATCAGCCACTTCTAAGTGTGCCATAGCATCAAGGTCATCATATAGCTCATTGGTATCATTATTCTTGTATGTAAAATTTGCCTCAACATCATCATCTTGAAAAGTTATATTTACTTCCATATTCTTTGAATTCTTTTTTATGGAGGCTTAATAAAGCTTTGCCAGATGCTCAGGCGTACGATAGGTACGCGACCAATGCCATTTCATCCTACACCTATAACAGATTTTTCACAGTTTTTGAGGGACCACCCTTGTCTTTTTTCTGCCCTTCATTATATTTCTTCTTTTGGTGGGTATTTGGATTATAATTACTTCCACCACCATGATGACGGTAATTGTCACGTCCCTTACTACGGCCACGACCACGGCCACGACCACGACCACGACCACGACCACGACCATGGGCATGAAAATTAGTGCGTTCAGTCACATTCACTTCAGGGAATGGAGCTGATCCAGTGGGACGGATCTCATAATTTTTTATTAACAACTCATTATTTTGTTCAGCCACAATAAGACATGAGATTAGTTCAGAATACCTTTTAAAACATTTTTCACGGTATTACTGCTGCAGGAGCACATTTGAAGCATTAAAGGTTGAAAAAGTTTTTTCTAATAAGTCCTCATCTGTTATTTTCTCACCACACAACTTCAGTTGAGAACTTATTTTAAAAACAGTTGAATTATATTCAGATACAGATTTAAAATCTTGCAGCCTCAAATGCAACCATTCATAACGAGCTTTGGGCAATATTACCGTCTTTTGGTGATCATATCGTCTTTTTAAATTACTCCACAATTCTAACAGATCTTTCACCATTAGGTATTCAGCTTTTAGCCCTTCATGTAAATGGTGGCGAAAAAAAATCATAGCTTTAGCTTTGTCTTGACTGCTTGCTTCATTTCTAGGTAAAATGATATTCCCTAGACCTTTGGCATCTAAATGGATTTCAACATCTAAAATTCAAGATAGATAATTTTTTCCCGAGATATCAAGAGCAGTAAACTTGAGTTTCGTCAGATTAGCCACGGATCAAATAAAATAATAATAATAATTAGAATTCTGATAAAATTAATTAAACAAAATATGATAATAAAACATAAGTTAAATAAACAATATATATTAAACATAAATATAAATCAAATAAACAATATATATTCAACATAAATATAAATTCAATAAAAATAACAAAATATAAATGGTATAAATAAAGAAATAAAATAAATAATAGTAGCACATAAGAAAATAAAATAATGAAAATAATATAAATAATATAGAGAAAATAATACTACAATAGAAATAACATAAATTAAATATATAAATAATAACATAGTATAAGTATTTCGTAATATAAATAAATATTATATAACTGTAATAAATATATAATAATGCTAAGAATACAAATAAGATAAATAAATCAATTGAAATATAAATTAATAAATATATAGGGAGGGGGAATTGGAAATGTAAACAATATATATAAGGAGAAGGAAAAATGTAAACAACATATATATATAAATATATATAAATAAAGAATCAATCATAATATTGTATCAATATATCAAAAGAAGAAGAAAAATTAAAATAACACAATGTTTTATATAAGAATAAAGATAACCCATACACACATATCTAACAACAAAAATTAAAATGGACAAAAAAGAATAATAAATAACGGTAAAATATATAATAATATTTACCCATAATAATTAAGTAAGATGATAATAGAAAATAAAACATATATGATAATTAGATAAAGAAAAAAAACTAATATCCTTTGTACATAATTGAACATAATAGTATATGAATTGATAAGGAGTTCATACCTTAAATTTTTCAGAACAATGTCGTGCTGATAACGTGTTATAAAAATAAGAAAGTGAGATAGTAGAAAAAATAACAAGACAAGATTTAGAGATGAGAGAAATGGAAGGACAAGAGAGAATTCTTCATATGCTTGTATATTCACTTGTCCAAATGCCTTCTACATAGCCACTATTTATAGGCCACAACCATTAAAAATTAAACATAAGGTTATAAAGGATTAAAGATGAATAAAATACATTTAACCACAAGAAACCCCTCTCAATTTATTCATTGAGGAAGTTATAGTTTTATGGCATAAAGGCAAGAAGGAATCTTAAGAGGAATCCCAAGAGGTAGAATGGATATCTACATATACAATAATATTTGCAATAAATTATTAAATATTTTTAAAATGTGGTGGTACTGGTGCCATTGGCATTTTCTATAAAAAGAAAGATAAACTGATAATAAAAACTTACCAAATATATAATACATCTAAATCTTGTGTGGATATACATATACATACATACATACATATATATATATATATATATATATATATATATATATTATTTTGTTACTCAAAAGAGCTTGAAAGTTAAATCTTCATTTACACTTTATTCACTCATATATCACCTGTGTTAACATGGTAATTAAGTGCATGTTTAGTTAATCAGGAGAAAAGTGGTTTTTCGGTTGCAGGGAGAAAATATTCATAAGTGATTCTAAAATAAATTATAATTTTAGAGTCTAAAATTATAGTTTTAAATAAATTTATAAAATTAATTTTTGAGTGGATAAAAATATTTTTTAGATTGTATAATAATAATTTTATCTTTATCTTTTTTATCTATCATTTTATTCATAACATTTTTAATAATTTACTTATAAAAAAATTATTCTAATAATAATTATCTAAATATTTATTTTTTAAAATTATTCTCTAGAATTACTTTTTTCTATAAACTATTTTTCAAAAGTTAAAGTAAATCTTGATCATATTTTATTATGTGTTGATTAACCATCATGTAAATAAATAGAGTGCTATTTATTTATAATTAAAAAAACTTGTGCTCTTTTTAAAAATGGTTAAAAAACAGCTTACAAAATTCTCATTTCCTCATTACAAAACAAGCTAATATACCGATTCATTAGCCCGCTAAGATCATCAAATGATATTAATACTGTCATTATGAATATTTTTATGGAGTAAGTCATTTTCTTAGAAGATTTTAATATGGTGTGCGTTTGGTTAGACATCTAAAAAGTACTTTTAGACTCAAATCATGGGTCTAAAATTAGCTAAACATATATATATATATATATATATATATATATATATATATATAAAATTGATTATGGGGCAAAATTGTTTTTGGGTATATGGTTTGAAATTTTTTTTTTTGAGCAAAACCTTGTTTTGGATAAATTTTAAACAAATAACTATATTTATCCAGAAATAATTTTAGCAAAAACTATAGTTTAAAATAATAGTTTTAAATAAGTTATTGAAACTAGTTTTTGAAATAATAAAAGAGTTTATATATATCTAATTACTATTTTACTCCTACTTTTTCTTATACCATCTCTCATCTCCACCCTATCTCCTCTTTCCTCTCTATTCTCTATACCCTCTCCTCTCTCTCTCTTTTTTCTACCATATCTTCTCTCTCATACTTTTAATCAAATCATATATATTTTTAGTAATTTATCAATATAAAAAATGATTATACTACTATTCATCTAAACATTTCTATTTTCAAAATTTATTTTTTCTAAAATATATTTTTCTCAAAATTTATTCTCTAAAAGCTAATCTAAATAGGGCCTAATACTTGAAACTATAATTTTTAATAAATATCTCTCATAATGCTTTTTAGATTATAAATATGTGAACTATTAATTTTACCCTTTTTATATTTTTGTCATATTGTTGATTTATATAATATCATTTTAACTCTTTTTTTTTTTTTAATAATTTTAACTTTTATCGATTTATATTTTCTTTTTTAATAATTCGTCTAAATATATGTTTATAAAAATAATTTTAAAAAAATTATAAATTTAAAAAATAAAATAAATTAATATTTTATGATTAAAGTAATCTTTAACTAACCAACTAACTTTAAAGGACTAAACACTTTTGCTTGTAAAAAAAAACAGAGAATGTAAATCTAAATTTCAAAAGATGTACTTATTTGTTTGAAAAAGTAAAAATTTTTACACTTTAAAATTTAAAATAAATTAGTTTAATACCCTTACCTGAATCAAAAAAATAATTCTTTAGTATTTTAAACATTTTTTGGAGCATCTGAAGAGAATCCAACTCTTCCCCTTGGATGGAAACAAAGGTTAGTAGAAGAATATAATCAGTTATTCACTGACTAACAAGAATCAACTTGCATCTTCCTGTTCAAACTAGTAATCTAGTTTGGAAAAAGCAATAGAAACAGTAATACTTCAATTTCAATTTCAATTCACAAATTTATATGATTGAAGACATAGGCACCATCACTCACTAGACAATTGAAATCTATGACTCCTCCGTTTCAAAAGTTGATTTCCATTTCCCCATCCAAATCCCTTTCCCTCTCACTCCCTCCTACCAAACTCCACGCGCCGCCCTCTTCTCCTCCACCACTACCACCATCTCCGTCAAATCTCTCTTCTCCTTTTTCTCTCTTTATCTCTCCTTCTGTCTCCAGAGTTTCTGAGGAGGGCGAGGATTGAGCAATCCTCTGTCTATGTGTCTCTAGAAGTAGAAGATATGGGCGGAGTTACTTCTTCAATTGCCGCCAAGTTCGCCTTCTTTCCGCCTAACCCTCCTTCTTATACCGTGATCGCTGACGGCGAAGTTGAAGGTCGATTCTCTATTCCTGAGGTTACCAAGAAGGATAACGTTGACGTGCTTAAGCTTCGGACTCGTCGAGGAAATGAAATCGTGGCTGTTTATGTCAAGCATCGCAAGCCGACTGGTACTATGCTTTACTCGCATGGGAATGCCGCTGATTTGGGTCAGATGTTCGATCTTTTTGTCGAATTGAGCAATAGGCTTCGTCTTAATGTTATGGGGTACTTCTCTTTGATGTTTAGTTTTAAGCTCGCTTTCTCTGTCTCACTATCTGACTACCTGTTGGTTTTTACTCTAGATTGGAAGAACTAGGATAATATTTCTTGGGCGATTCATGGAAAGATGCTCCTAAAAATACGAATTAGCTTGATTGCCTCGTTTTGAAATTTCACTTTTTAATGATGCCTTGAATATCGTACTGTGCTAGAATTGCCTTGGACAGGAGTACGTACTGTAATTAAGCTCGGATTTATAGGTTTATAATGCAAGTATTATGTGGTTTAAGTTCGAAATAACGTGTTTGATTGCTCTGCTAATGAAAGAAGTAGCATGCAGGGTTCTAGGATCTTAAGATAAATGATAATCACAACACTCTTACCGGGGTAATAATGTAAAAATTGTGGTATTTACCGTCTCCGTGTTGCTGCTACACATATAATCACAGAAGTAATAAGCTCTGTAAAAGTCAAGGATTACCTTGTCTACTTGAACCTGGGTCTGAAATTGGAAGTTCAGTTGCATTCTTATAAACAGATCGTGGCCTCTTACTTGCTAGGAGCGTTGGGCTGCTTCTGCTTAGATAGTGTACCTGTTGGTGTTGGTGGATCATTTAACTTGTTAGGAGCGCTGGTGCTTCTTTGATTTGCTTATATGTTGATATGTTCTTAACTTCTTATTTAGAATTTTATTGTTGTTAAGGTTAGTAGTAGATGGGCTTATAGGTGCTTTCATTACTTGAAATTAACTAGTTGAACTTCCTATATCATTATATGTTATGGAAGGTTGAGGTTGTTCATTAATTGTTAAGGGTATATGTCATTATATTTCTAGTACATGTCACTAAATCTGAAAACAAAGAAATGTATAAATTTGTAAAGCAGACAGGGGACAAATCTAGACTATGGTACTAGAGGAGAGATGAAGTTGACACAAATGTAGTTAGACCATTTAAGTGGCGTACTATTTTAGTAGTAGCATGGATAGTATGTGTGTCTTTCATGTTTTGATAGAACATGAAAACACACAATTAATGGCTTTAGCCCCACAAAATATAGGTCAGATGTAAACAATTATTTTCAATGGCATCCAATTAAAGATGTGCTTTTATATGGCCAAACTAATATGCTGAAGAGATAGCCTTTTAGGACAAATTTGACGTGTTAAAGCAAAATTTTGACAGGCAACTTCTTCACATTGAAATAATTAGTAAATGCCATTCAAGGCCTGGTTAGATTAGAGCAAATAACGGATAGATATATAATGTCACGAAGGACAAGTTTGTGCTTTTGTTTGTTTCAACTGAACACCGTTTGTCTAATTGTTGAACTTGATGGAACTCCCTTTCTGGCTAGATTGTATATGTATGTTGTGGCAACCATTTGAATTTGGTACTTGAATAAGTAAAAAAGTACCTCTTGAGGAGATACTTCAATTCAACAGCACACGTTTTCTTTTCTGACGAGATAAATTCAGTGGTCTATCTTGGATGTTAACAGAGAAAGTGGTTCTGTTTTAAGACAGGACTTTGAATTTGGTACTTGAATAAGTAAAAAAGTACCTCTTGAGGAGATACTTCAATTCAACAACACACGTTTTCTTTTCTGACGAGATAAATTCAGTGGTCTATCTTGGATGTTAACAGAGAAAGTGGTTCTGTTTTAAGACAGGACTTTGAACAGATCGTTCTACATTAATCTGCAGTATTGAATGAATTATTTTATCAAAAAGAATAAAAATTTAAGCTCAAGAATATCTTTTATGTTCAAAATGCATCATCTGTGACAATTTATTATTGTATACAATGCATGACAATCTTCATATTGCTATTTCTGCAGTTACGATTACTCTGGCTATGGACAGTCAACAGGAAAGGTAGGTTCCTCAACTTTTAAATGCCTTTCAAGTATAAGAAATTAGTTATTTAGACAGAATTATTGTCATTGTTCTTCATGAATATTAAATTTACTCTGTTTAAAATTAAAATCTCTTTTTACATGTTCTCTCATAAGCTGATTTGTTATAACAGTTCTCTATTATTATTTGTTTTTTACATTTATTTTTATCATTTTCTTTGTAGTTGTGTCTTCCTTTGATTGGTAAATCCATAAAGAGATCTAGGATATTAATAATTTAGCAGTTAGGGTTGGGAACTAGGATTCTAGTACTCGTGGATTTGATTTGATTAATTTTCACATTTAATGAGGTTTCCTATCCTTAGTAGGGCTATTCCAGTTATAAGTTTGTATCTCTTGACCTGCAAAAAAGAGTATCATCTACGGTTTGCTATTATTTCAAGATCATATAATAAATTTCAATCTTTGATGAGTAATTGTCTTTGGTGATAATACATATGGTTCATTTTCTTGTTTGTCTCTTATTCCCGCACCCCTGTTTGTCTATCTTCACAATGCGCCTTCACTACTTCTAGCCCAGTCTGCAGAAGGCTTATTGTAGCTACCAACTAGGGATTCCCTATTTTATGATTGCTATCCAATCCCATCTGATGAGTATTATGTCTGTCTCTGCAATTTTGATATTTTCACAATTATTAAATCATCATCATGCAATATCATTGGTTTTGCAGAAATGCAGAAACCCACAAATTTGACTTGGAATGTTTTTGAAAACCTTAAAATTGCCTCCAGGGCCAACTGTCCAAGGAAAGCCTGTCGAAATAAATAATCATTTAGAGATCAGTAGAGTGCTTGTACCTTACCTACTGGTGACCTGCCTTGGCTTGATTCCTTACTCTTGATTTTAATTTTTAAGAAGTGGACAATACTACCACATCCTTGCATTCGGTCAAGTCATTTGCAAAATACATGGTTTAAATATCTGGGTTATTCTTGTCTAGGAAATACAATAGCCTCATCATCGTGGTACTTTTGTCTATCTGGTATGTTATGTGTTATATCAGAGCTGTCAGTAACCAAACAAGTGTTGCTGACATTTGATTTTATACTTCTGTCTTAAAATGAATGGGACAAAATGCATACAAAATATGCTTTAATCCACTTCATCATGAGCCTTCAAAATTTTGAGGGTCATCTCATTTGTGGATATTATCTCAAATAATCACGAAAACTTGTTTGACATCTAGAGTGGCTAAGCTGCTTTAATAGAAGTAATTTTCTTTTTCTTCACCATTGACATTTCATTTGATTTATAATTAACTCCTCTGATGGGGGAACAATTTTTAGAAGCTGCATGATAGCTCTGTGGTTCTACCTAGTTGTTGCTTTACTATATCTTGATTAAAGGAATATTGTATTGTCTGACTAATGTATTTTCTGTTTATTTTGCCTCGACCACAATAAGCCAGTTTTACATTCTTGCCTGTAAGTTAACAGCTATCCTTTCTGTTGAAACAGCCGACTGAATATAATACATACGCGGATATTGATGCTTCTTATAAATGCTTAAAAGAGAAATATGGTGTGAAAGATGAACAATTGATATTGTATGGTCAATCTGTTGGGAGTGGTCCCACAGTTGATCTTGCTTCACGGCTACCAGGGCTGAGAGGTGTTGTCTTGCACAGTCCAATTTTGTCTGGGCTGAGAGTACTGTATCCTGTGAAACGAACATACTGGTTTGATATTTACAAGGTAGGCTTTTCACATTGAATATGTTCCAATCTGTTTTATCCCCAAGATGGAGACTCGTGCAATTTGTTTTTCCTTTCAGAATATTGACAAAATTGGCATGGTGAACTGTCCTGTTTTGGTCATACATGTAAGTAGCCCTCTCTTCCTTGCTTGTGGCAAATAAGTATTGGTGTTTCTTTTAAGATAAACAAGT
Source organism: Leucaena leucocephala (assembly GCA_037074615.1). Classification (NCBI taxonomy): domain Eukaryota; kingdom Viridiplantae; phylum Streptophyta; class Magnoliopsida; order Fabales; family Fabaceae; genus Leucaena; species Leucaena leucocephala. The sequence goes on along the minus strand of CM073561.1, from coordinate 4,156,344 downwards.
ATTCTAGTGTTCCACCAAGTTGTTAATGTATCTGTTTTCCTTTCAGTTTTCAACTAATTAAACTCCCATGCCTTATTTATGTTTAAAGGAAGTTGTTAACCGGTCTTAGCAGAGTATGCTTAGTTGTCTATTAGGTTAGGATGCTATCCTCGATTTGTTCTTCCAATAATACCATTTTCTGGCTTCTTTCCCCATATTCTCTTCATTTTTGGTGCAGATTCTTTTTCTCGAGGCTTTGTTATAATTATAAGGGTTAATACAATCTTTGGTCCCTCAAATTTATACAGATTTTAGTTATAGTTCCTCAAGTTTCAAACTATAGGTTTTGGTCCCTCCAGGAGCAAACTGGTCCAGGTTTTTATTAAATTATAGGGAACAATGTTTAGATAGAAAGAAATTTGAGGGATTAAAATTTATAGTTTGAAACTTGAGGGACTAAAACTAAAATAATGACAAACTTGGGGAACCAAATATAATATTAACCCTAATTATATACTAGTGAAGATAACAATCTTTTATTTTTAAGGTCAGGGCACAACAGATGAAGTTGTGGATTGTTCCCATGGGAAGCAGCTTTGGGAGCTTTGCAAGGAAAAGTATGAACCCTTATGGGTAAGTGGTGGGGGACATTGTAATCTAGAGCTTTACCCAGAATTCATTAAACATCTAAAGAAATTTGTACATACAATAAGCAATTCTAAAGCAACCGCGAATGGTTCTCGGAAGGATACCACAGAAAAAACTGAGAATCAAAGCAATGCTGCCAAAGAATCTGAAGGTGGAACTTCAGATGCGATTGAATTGGTAGCTGATCTTCCAGAAGCTTCTAGAAACAGTTTAGATAGCCGTCTGGAGAAGTCTAAAAAATCAAACAAACCAGAAAAATCTCGAATGAGCACTGACCATGGCGATAGGTTTAGGAGGAAAAAAGGCCTAATTTGGTAGTTCCTATATACAAAGCCATATCCAGAATAAATTATCTACAAGTAATACTTGGCAGGTATTCTAATTGCCCCCTCCTTGAGGAATCATACCAATTCTAAATGAATATATTGAGTGAGATTTGGATGGTTTTTTTTTTCCTGCATTAGGTCCATAATCCTGCTGTATGTATGTTAAATGATTGAGAGTAATGTGTATCTGTATGTTTTGTAATACCAATAGCTTTATCTAAATGCAATTATTAAGCTCAATTTGTTCTGTAAATTTTAAAATTGCCTCGGGTATGTATCTTTTCAAGAGGATTGAGTATAAAGAATATGGCTGATGGGACATAAGAAATTATCTACTAGTCAACTTGACTTTTTAATCTATTGATGAATTTCTTGGTTAATCAATTAATCTTTCTTACCTAGTGTGCTACAAAATGTGAGCAATATTATATCTTCTATCGAAGTTTGTTTTCTAATTGAATTAGATATTGGGGTTTCATATTTATTACTCATCTAATTTTAAATTTAAGACATATTTAACTAATTAGATTAAAAAAATAAGTTAAATTAGTTAATATGATATGTTTTTAAAAATATTTTAATTATTTTCTTTAACTCCTATTAGCTCTTGATTATTATTGAGGGAATATCAATAGAGATAATTTAAGAAAAAATTGATAAGTATAAGAAATATATATTATATTTAAAATTAAAATTAATTTTTTAATTATATTGTATATTAAAGGCGGGAGAAATAAATTGGTTGTTTATAGAAAATGTCAAGCTGAACACTCAAGGAAAAAAGTTGTACGAGAATATGATCATGTAAGGAAAAAAGTTTGCTATGAATTTTGTCAAATCAAAATACAAGATCAAAGATTACTATCTTTTCTAACACTCAAGTATTAAAAATTGAATCAATCGTTATACTAGTGAGTCAAGGCAATATTTTAAAGGTTAGTGGTCTAGTTACATATGGTTCAATCGGAATCAACCCACCCATAATTAAAATAATATATTTTAATTAAAAAATATAAAAATATTTATATATATTATAACCTTAGAAAGAGTAATATTTAAATGAAAAAGCATTAATCCACAAGTAAATAAAATATCTATATATAAAATACACATAGTCCAACAAACAGAATTTACTAAAACATAAATATAATTGATTGCTATTTTTTTATTACACAAAATGACATGGTATCATGCTTAATAAAAAGAGAAAAATAATATAAAATTCAATCCGGAAGATCTCATGTCTCAAACACTTGACTAGATAAGATTAGAGATGAGAGACTGGTTTACCAATTTATTGGTTTGACCATTGGATCGGGTTGAATTTTGATATCATACTTGGGAATTGAACAAAGACTTGAAGAGAATTGTTTAATTTGTGTCACAAAATCCTTAATTATTGCGCTTGAGGATAAATAACTCTCCCAAGTCCTTGTATCTTTGGTCTGTAAGGAAGTTGAGTCCTGATGCCAATTTCTTCTCAAACTCCAAAAACATGTCATCCACAATCTCTTGCTCACCAAATTGTTCCTTCAAATCTCCTTCCCACACAGCTCTCATGTGCATCATAGCACTATGAGCATCTATTTGTTGCTTATCGTTAAATAGACGACATAATAATTCTGACTTCTCAATTTTGAATTTCCCATTCTTCTTAATCAATTCATCTACCTCTGCTGATGCTGGAACGTACATAGGCAAGTTGAATGAATCTACCTGTTCTTCGCTTATTAAGCCCTGCATTCATTTGCAACATTTGAAAGGAGTAGCTTAGCTTATCGATAATCATTTTATGTAACAAATCAAAATCAATAATGATGAAGATTAACAGCTAAATAATCATTTCTATATCATAGATCATATCATTTGTCCAAAACTTTAACAGCTTTTTTTGTTGCTTTCTTGGAATTAGCACAATTAGGACTGCACATGGACTAAACCGGGCTAGGCAGGACATTAGTCTGGTATGGTCTTTAGGCTTGTTATTCCAGCTCGAAGCCCAGTCTACCCCAGTGGAGAACCCCGATGTCTACCAAATTGGGCAGACTAGACTGGATTGCACAATCATTAATCATCTTAGAAAACTATAGATACAAATATAAAATATAGAGTAACTGTTTATTTTTATTTTTTACCTTATTGGCCATCTCCACAAGAACGTCGCCCAATATATTAACACAAGCTTGGAAGCTGTTCAAGGAATTTGGTGGGACGCAGAGAATGGTGAGAGTCATGATACCTCCAGGAACAAGCTCTAAGGCTCTTGAATTCAGGAAGCTTTCAAAGTCACTTTCAAATTGTGCAGAATAAGCCTCTGCAACTTCTTTGTCTTCACTTGTAAAGTAAATTTTACCTTTATTATAGGCACCAGAGTTCTTGTCAACTATTTCTTCAGGTACCTTTGAGAGCCAATGAGCCGCATAAGATGAGTTGAAAACATGAATGCTTGATTCTGGAAACAATCTGCCATGAAATGAACCTGCCACTGCAGCTGCATAATATTGCTTGTTCTCTGGAAGAGACTTGAAAAGTGTGTTGAAATCATTAGCAGCATGATCATTGAAGAACACTTGAAATTCAACTGAATCTAACAAACCATGAGATTCAAGCTTGAGGTTCACAGAGTCTATAATGTTTTGAACAGTGAAGAATGTGTTAGGTCCAACTGAACAACCCAAATCTGCTATACGGAAAGTATTATGAGAGGAATTTTGTAAAAGTGTTTGCAGATGGAGCTTCTCGAGAATGGTATGTTTGATAATGCTTTTGGTAATATCTGTTCCTCTTCGCTGCCAAACAAGATCAAACTTAATTAGCTTTGCACGAAAGTTAGCTTAGATAAATTTGTTAATAATAAATGTGATCCTATCTTAAAATACCTTCCTAATGTTAAATCATATTACCTCCTATACTAAATATATGAGTGAGACACAGATTTTATTTCAATCTTAAACATAACACTTTAATATACTTTATTTTCTATTTTTTTTTTCTTCAAAATATCTTATCGACTATACATAGCAAGGAAGTTTTAGGATAATTATAATACACGAAATGTCTAATATCTATTATAAATAATTAATTTACCTACTATTTTTAATATCCACAAACTAATTATTTAACTTTTATAATAGGGTATTAGGTTACAAGTTAAGTAAATAAATATGAAAAACTTTGAGCATCCGGATTGACCCAACTAGCTCAGGTCAAGAGGAGTAATATAACCAAACATGTTCTGGCAAACACTGAGATTGAAGAAGAAGAAGAACCTGATAGGTGGAATTTTGAGCATAGCTAGCCTCATGAGATTCGGAGCCATTTTGGCTTTCCATAGCTGTATGGATAATTTAGTGATTTGCTTGTTTGTTATTCGTAGTCTGAATCAACTTCATCCAACCTTCTGGGAACTTCGTTGGCTTCATATTTTTCATTTGCAGTTTCGCCATTGACTTAGAAACATGTCCGGTGCAGTGATGATGTAAAAGCAGTTCAGAGTCATCACAAGAGCTATCAAAATAATGTATTTAGGAATTCATTGCATTAATTGCAGTTTGGAGGGCAGCTGTTACAGTGACGAAGACATTATCATATTATACATAGACGGGGTGGGCTGATTCAACACTGAAAAATAAGACACGTAGCCCTAGAGAAGAATCTGGAATGGACGATATAATTGCAGATGACAATGCACCTGATTTTTGTAACCCAAAAAAGAAAAAAAACAAAACAATGGACTTGAGAAAAATAATAGTTCTATAAAACATTGGTTCTCAACCATTCAATTTTCATGATAGGGATGGGATGAGGAGAGAAAACCACAAAAAGAGATAAGCAAGGGATCCAAATCGGTCATATTGTCCCCCTCCCACAGGTGTAGTTTCTTATTGGTTGAAATAAATATTTATTTGTCCAATTAAAATAAAATAATTTAATTAATAATTCATTTATAAGAATTTATAAATTTTTTAAAAATATTTTAATTTAAAAAATTTAAAATGTATTTGAGCTAAATTAAAAGTTTATTTTTTAATAAAATAAAATATAAATTATTTTAAATGAGTTATTAGATAATTATAATTAAAATATATTAAATTACAGTATTTTAATTGGATATGTTTATGTTCATGAAATATATATATATATATATATATATATATATATATATATATATATATATAAGTACTTGTTATGTCACGTACCAATAACCCCCAACAATTGTTGTCCGTCTCTCAGCTGATATTTCGCCATACAGATACAACCCTTTCTTTATTATGATCAACTTGGCAAACTACTCAACTAATATTTAATCTAACAGCCACTTAGTTATTTAAATTAACTTTTAAAAATAAATTTTGAAAAAAATAGATTTTAAAAATATAAATGTTTAGATGATTAGTAGTAAAATTATTTTTTATATTAATAAATTATAAAAAATGATATGATTTGATTAAAAATAGGAGAGATGAGAGGGGATAAAGAAGAAAGAGGAGAAAAAAGAGAGTGTAAAGAAGAGATATGAGAGATGAGATAGGGTAGAGATGAGAGAGGAAAGATGAGAGATAGTGTAAGAAAAAATAGGGATAAGATAGTAATTAGATAATCCATAAACTCTTTTACTATTCTAAAAACTAGTTTCAGTAGTTTATTCAAAATCATGATTTTAGCCAAAATCACTTCTGAATAAATATATATATTTGTTTAAAAAATTTTCAAACTAAGATTTTGCCTAAAAGGACTTTCCAAACTATGATGCCAAACACATATTTAATTAATTTAAGTAGATTAAAAAGTCAGATATTAATTAAAAAATTATATGATATGATCTTTCTTAAATACCTTTTATATAATATTATATTATATATCAGTTTATAAGTTATATAAATTAATTTTAAAAAATAATAAATATTAAATTAATGTTAATTAAGGTCTTAATATATATTTAAAATTAAAATTAATTCATACATTCAAATAGGATAAGAGGAGTATACAATATAAATCGAGATTCAGAGGCTACAGCTGCATTAATTGTGACCAATGAAAGAGTGAAGAAACATTATTGTTTTGGATTACCGGTTAATTAAATGAGAACCATTCTGACTAATCAAACATTATAAACACAATTACTAGCTGCCCTTCCAAATTAGGAGTTATAAAAAATCTAAAAGCTTTAATGGAGTTACCAGCGTATTTTAGTCTTACAAAAAATTGAATATATTTAATATAAATGTTAGATAATTAATTATAGATATTAAAAAAATTAGTTAAGGTACTTATTTATAAAAAATACTTATTGGTTTCCTAACATATCTTTTTTAATAATGTGCAGTGAAACTGTCTCTAAATAAAAACTCTTTAATATGTATAATTAATACAGATATTTTAAGAAAAAATATAAATTTTAAAAAAAATAAATAAATCGATATCTTATATTTATAACCTAAATAAATCTTATCTCTATCTCTTCCGTGGAGGTATTGTGTGTATGTATATAAATATGAATTATATATACAAGGTATAGCATTTTTCCAAAAATTGCAAATAATCACTACAAAAAACTAAAGTTTTAGCGACAATTTTTTAGCAGTAACTTTATTAGTCGCCGCTGAAAATCTTAAATTTCTACGACGATAAGTAAGACTTTTAGCTACAACTTCATTTTATCGCTGCAAAAATAAAGACTTTCAGCAACAACACATATTATAGCCGTAAAAGGTTATAATAAATGTGGCGACATACTTATGTCGCGACAGAAAATCTATAATTTTTGTTGTGACAATATTTTGTTGCTATAGAAGATAGGATTCAGTGACTACTTTTGTATCATTTAGCAGTGACAATAAAGTCTGCATACAATTTTTTTCAACTTGGACAGGTTTTAAGTAACTATATAATATATAGAATTAAATTATTGAATAATACTATTTTTAAATAATGAATAAAATAATTAATAACAAGAAGAGATTATACAGATAATAATGTTATATTTGTGAAAGAAGGAGATGAAATAGGGGTATGTGTATGAGAGTTATTATGTATGTGTTATAAACAATGTGGGGAGGAAACAGAGAGAAAGAGATGTGTGTGTGAGAGAGAGATAAGGAAAAAGAAGGAATATAAAATACATACATATATTCTTAGTTACTATTACATATGCCCTATAAAATTGCATTTCATGTAACATCCCAACTTTTATAAAAAAAAGATTTATAAGATATTATTGAGTTTAAAATTATTTTTCTGAAATTAAAAAAATGTCAAAAGTGAAATTTTAGAGAAAAATTAATCTTTAAAAATATTTTAGAGTCAAGAAAAATTATGAAAAAAATAATCAAAAAATGAGTATTTTGGGGGTTTAAAAAATTATGAAAAAAACTTTTCCCGACAAGAGACCTAAATGATTTAATAGTTATTTTTCAGAAATTAAAAGACTATTTTTTAAAAAAATTAAAGAAAAATAGTTAAAGGTTATCATTTGACCAAAAAATTTTATAAAAGTTCCCTAATGAGTAAAAGAAGCTATTGGAGGAAGAATATCATTTTTTATTAAGAGGATTATTTCCTAAAAAATAGTTGGTAAAATTAAGACTTTCAGCGATGACTTTGTTTGTCGTCGCTGAAAGTCGAGTTTTTGTGGCGACTGCAAGTAGACTTTTAGCGTTATTCAAATGTGATATCATTGTTTACACAAAGCCATGTGAGCTATGAACTCATAAGTTTATCAATTGGTCCATTAACGATGGTTAATCGTTATTCAATGTTCATAGGCAATTGATTTCGTTTTCATACAAAAGATCGTGCTATAGGGAAAAAAACCCAAAGTAATAGTATTGTGGCTAAGGGTGATGACACTAATGCTGATAAATAATATTATGGTGTGTTAGAATATATTTATGAGTTGTCTTACATAAGCAATAGAAAAGTATACTTGTTTAAGTGTCATTGGTAGGCTGTGGGGTATTATGACAAAGGATATAAAGTTAATAAGTATAGGTTCATAAGTATCAACATGCGATATTCATTACAAATTAATGAACCATTTATTCTAATATTTCAATCTGAGCAAATTTTCTATGTAGATGACATTGTTGTACCTAGTTGGCACTTGTTTAATGTACCTTGTGAGAATGATAATGGGGTAAATGGCGCTATGGCTAATAAAGAAGCTTATCAACATTTAGTAATAGACTTAAATATTTATCATGCTAATCCTACACAACTTGATGATATTTTTATTGACTTATATGGAGAAAATAACCAAATTCAGACCTTACCTCAAAGAAAACCACAACAAATAAATAAAAATAATGCTATTGAGATTGAATTTAGTGATGAGGAGGATCTTCTTGATGACTTTGATAGTGGTACTAAAGAAGAAAGTGATATAGAAAATGAAATAGAACAAATTGATGACTCAAGATATTGATAGAAGTGATAGTATTACGGAAGATTCAATTGAATGAAATTAATCCAATGGTAGATTTTATTAATATGTAGATTGATTATTGATTTCTTCATATTTAAAATTTGATTCATTGCTACTTCCTAAATAAAATATATATTTTTGTAGGATATGTCAATATTAAAGAGAGGTCGAGGTAGGAAATGTCTTCCTGTTACATCTCATGACAACACAAATAACCGAGGTACATGCTCTATACCTCTATCAAGATTTATTATTTCACCTCGATACTTACAACAACAATTTGAAGAAATGCTTGCCAACTCTCCCCCACTCCCCATACTCAAAATAGTAGTGCAGGTAAGTTTGCTGTAATTTTATAATAATTTATTTACATGGCATGTAACATTTAATTGTATAGTATTCAACATGAATGATAGGCTCTTCTAGTGCAACCAACAAGCGCAGAGGAATTTACAAGTCTATTAATGTGAATTTGAGGACTGTACAAGGAGTAAAGATTCGAGTCAAATTTTCAGATTTCATGTCAAGAGCAATTGGTCCAGAAGCAAGAGACTTTTCTAATTATTGTGGTTTAACTCTTAGAACCACTGTCTCTTTCAGGGATAGTAGAGGTAATTGGAAGAATATTTTTGAAAAATATGGTCAGGATATGATTTTGAAAAGAAAGGTATTCTTTATGTTAAATTTTTTTACTTATCGTAGTTATTTATATTATTATATAAAGTGTTTATATTAATTTATTTTAGGATAAATTTAAACCTGCTAATGCAATTACTGAAGAAAAGTTTCATATAGCTATATCAATTATTTTACAAAATATATTCAGAAATTAGAAGATCAATCTGCACTCTCATATAAGAAATATGAGACTGATGATGATAGGTTGACTGATTCTCCTCAAACTATTAGTTTTCAAGATTGAGAATGTTTATTAGTATATTTTAAGACTGACATATTTAAGGTACCTCACTATCATTCTAATTGAATTATATTTTTTGTTTCAATAATTAAATTCTTATTGCTTACCAAATGTAATTGTAGAACAAAAATGCAAGAAACACAATAAATAGAGAAAAATTAATGACTAAACACACTTGTGGTCCTCGATCATTTGCAGAGATTGACTATTCTATAATAAGTTCAATCTATCACTACTATAATTTAAGTTTTTAATCCCCTTTATTTTAAAATATATTATTTACGTTTTCTTATATGTTATTTTTTTGTAGAAAAATCCAACTACTGGACAACCTGCCCCTCCTAACCAGTCGTGAGAGAGAACACATACTAAGAAGACATTAGATAGACAAGTAGTATGGGTTGACCCATAATCTGAATAGATTCATGTATGTATTATAATTTTATATTTTATTTTGATGTAGTTTTATGTTTAATCTAATAATTTTATATGTTTTTATTATAGAGTCGTATGCACAAACTTTCTCAGTGGCAAGACCAAAATTTATAAAGTGATACTCGAATGACGTCAAAGAAAATATTGACGACTGCTCTTGGTGAGAGGTCAGGGTATATAAGAGGGAAAGGGTATAGAGTGGAGTCTTCAAGGAAGAGAAATCACCATCAATCTAGTCATAGTTCAGTTGTGCAAAGTGTGCGTGTCTAATTGCAAGAAGAGTTTGATAAAAAAATTTGAGAGAGAGAAAAAATAGAGAGGCAGAGCGTGCAGCTAAGCGTGCAAAGTTAGAAGAAGAGATTGTGCAATTCGAGCAAAGACTAATAGAGCAAATAATTCAAGCTCAATTCGCTGCCTTGATATAGAGGGGGCAACTACAGGAACCTACTTTTTCTACTCATACTATTGATCATTCCACATAATGTTTATATATAAACTAAACGATTTTATTTCTTTTCAAATATGTTTAAGTAATTGAAGTAATTTAATATTTTATATGATGATTTGAATTATTCATCAATATTATTATATTTTAATTTATTTAGTTATTTATTAATTTTTTTATTTTTATTATTATATTACATGTTTTCATATAAGAAAAATGTGACAAGAATTTAAAAGTTAATATAAACTTTTAACAACGATTTAATATCGTTGTTGATTGTTGATATTCAGTAGCGACTTAGTGTCGCCGTTATTGATGACATTTAGTGACATTTAGCTATTGTCACTCATGTGTATAGGTGACAGTCTCCTGTATAGCGACTTGATGGTGACAAAATATTGCCGCTAAATATATTCAATGGCAACAAATCCTTAAAGAAACTTTATCATGATCGAGAGATATAAATAGAATAGTGATAATTAAATATTGATAGTTTAAAACTATAGTCAATGATCATAGTTATTGCATTTGAAATCTTCATATGTTATATTGATAATTAAATATCATGATTGAGAGACAAATCCTTTCTTTTCTTTTAGTTGCCCACCCGGTTTATCAGAACTTTTCCCCGACTATATTTAAATCTGACCCGCGTTGCGTACCTGGCTATGATGAATGAGTCTCCTAATGGGAATTTTCTGTATATGTCAATGCTCAAACTTGAGACCTCATTTAACCAATATCGAGCCGCTTACCACTTGGATCTACCCCCGTTGGTGAGACAAATCCTTTCTATCTTCATATGTTCTCTTACTACATTTGAAAACAGTTATTGCATTGGATCTCTTACTGCCCTGGATCAAAATTCCAAAGTCTGTCAGGCTGTAATATGAAAACCTTTAACAAACCCTAGTATTCATGAGCTATAAAGAGTACAGCTTATTTCTTAGACTCCATGCATCACACGGCCTTACTAATTGCTCATAATTTAGTACCCATCTGATCCTTAATATAAAAGTCAGTTAATTTTTTAGATAAATTAAAAAAATTAATTAATTATAAATAATATAAGAGTTAGTTGATTAATTGGATAGATTCAGGAGGATATAATATGAATTTGTCATAAGGGGATAGATTTGGTGTTAATTAGCTAATTTATTTAGCTCCTTAATCTATATAAAAAAGTTAACTACCTCTTATATTAATGATAGGAGGAAATAGTTTGATTTGTTTGTGGGTTGGATTTTCTATACCTAATGTGAGAAGCTCACAATAATCGTTGTTGTTAAATTATATGTGGATATATCTCGATAGAACTGGGACTAAGGAAACCATGAACTGACTTCAATTTGTTTTGAAAATGGTTGTTGAAGCTTTGATGGAAGACATAGAGCTTCTAAAAGTGATGGCGTTGCATATGTAATGCATATGGAGGAAACGGCAACAATTGTCCATGATCTTGTACTTAACGTATATTCCTCATATAATTGTGATTACCGTTGTTTTTTGGGTAATTATAATGTGTATGAGATGGAAGATCTTGTGCTGGATACTGATAAAGGACTGCTGGCCAAAAAAAAAAAAGTGATACATCAAAAGGACTAATATTACTATGGAAAGAAAGCTAGATATTGTGCCTTTGGATGGTCCTAAATCATAGTTTTAAAAGGGATTTTGGTTTGGGCCAAAAATTAAATAAACAACTATCAAATATCCATAAGAGCTTTTGGATTAAATTATAATTTAAAAGTATGATTTCAGATATGTTTGTGGGAATAACTTCTAGGTAGAGAAAATTGTCTTTGGGTCTTAAAATGCTATTTTACTCTTACTATTTTTTAACACATCATCTCTTCTCCCTCATTTGCTTCATTGATCTTCTAGCTCACTCTCTCTTCTAGGACGGTGATAGCGAGGTTCCAACAAAGGTGAAGACGGAAGCTTCCATTTTTTTTTGGAGGGGAGGACGACAGCTTCTATTTCCTACGAAGGTTGAGGCTTCAGGATGAAGGCGACAACTTTTTTGGGTTGCAGATTCTGTCGAAGAGGAATGGCGATGTCAGAGGATGATTCGATAGGTGAGGACTGCTACTTCCATTTTTGATCTCCATCTTTACCCACATCAGATCTGCAAGTTTCTTCGATTTCTATAGGCATAAGCAATGAACTCGACGATAGAGGTGTGCGCATTGTAGAGGTTCCTAGGAAGTTGAATAAAGAAGAATGAGGTGACGATGGAGAGGAAGAATCCAGTGGTAGGGGGATGGGAAGACAAGTCTATAAGCTTTTGTGGCAAAATATCTTTATATAATTATCATGTTACCCCATGTCCTTGCCCCGAAAGCTTGCAAGTTTCTTCGATCTCTATAGGCATAGGCAACAAACTCGACGATGGAGGTGTGCGCATTGTAGAGGTTCCTACGAAGGTGAATAAAGAAGAATGAGGTGACAACGAAGAGGAAAAATCCAATGGTCGGATGGGAAGAAGAGTTTGTAAGCTTTCGTGGCAAAATATCTTTATATAATTATCATTTTATCCCATGGCCTTTCTAGTAATTTACCTATTAAAAAAATTATTATGATAATAACTATTAAAATATTTATTTCTTTATAATAAATTTTCTTCCAAAAGTTTTTCTTTAAAAGATATTTTTTAGAATCACTTTTAAATCATTTTTCTCCATTTACTCTTCTTCCAAAGTTAAACCAAATAGGTACATTATACAACATTCAATGTTTATTTTTTTCCATTTTTTTAGTTCATTAATTTAGATGACTTTGGTAACAAAGGTTAAGTTATTTTCATGTGATATAGAAGTTATTGATTCAAATTTTAGAAATAGTATATTTCTTTCTAGGGGTAAAGATGCATATATTTATCTGCCCCTAGACTCTAATAGAAGCCTTGTGTGTTATATTGTAGTTATATATATTTATCTTTCCCTAAACTCTAATATAAAAGCCTTGTGTATTAGATTGCAGTTATAGTCGTTAAAAAGACATTGGGTCTATTATAAACCTAAAGAACTACATTTGTTTACTATTAGTTACAAAAAAGCCACAAGAGAAAAGTGTTTGGATAATTAATGAGAGAAAAAATTAAAGAAATTTAAACTAATGGTATATTTTTACAAGTCATTGTCAATAAGTTTACAATAGAAAAAAGTCTTATTATCTCAATTTCTTAATATATAATTAAATAAATTAATTAATTATAAATAATATATGAGTTAGTTGATTGATTTAAATAAATTAATGAGTATATAATATAAATTTATGTTAAATTATTAATTTAATCATAACTAAATAATTAATTTAATTTTTTTAAATTATTAAAAAAATAATTGAGTTATATATTAAGGAATAAAGAGAGTATTTTATAAATTGATATCACTGTACAAATTATACTCAACACCGCCATGTTTAACATTTAATAAGACCTCACAAGTAAAATAAATAATTAATTGCCCCGATGTGAAAGCTTTTCTTGCCACCTCTATTTTTTAAAAGTTAAACTTGTTAGAATCTTTCCTCCTCTCTCTCTCTCCTCTATTTTCCTCCAACCAAATTGGAAAGAGAGAGTAAATGTTGGCACAAGGAAAAAAACTATTATGTCAAAAGAATGTGTTATGTCCTCATCAATAATTATAATTTAAAAAAATTATTAAAAAATTCTTTATTAAAAAAATATTATTTAAAGGAATCTAAAAATCTATGTTGTCAAGCTGATGCATTTTTTCTTCATATGCAATATATATTCAGTTATATATAAATATTTTTAATTTTTTACATAATTAAAGATAAGTGAGCATAATTAAAGAGTTATAGATTCTAAAGATTTGCTATTTTTAAGTTCTAAAACAAATTTTAAGTTCTTTTATATAATAACTTTTTCAATTGAGTCTTTTTCAGCAATTTTTTTTCCTATAGTTTTCCATTTTGTAATAATAAAAAAGATTCAGGAACATGAGTGCAAAACAACCTATCTCAGTCGAAGCACCACTTCTTGGAACTAGCATGCATTGGCCTCTCCGTTTTTTCTTTAGTTTGTTTTTTTAATATAGCAAACGAAAACGAAAACAACAACAGAAGGAATATAGCCAATAAGTAATGCCATTTAAAAATAAAAGGAAAGGTTAAAAACGAGTGATAAATAAACAGACTTATTAAAGTAAAAATATAACCTTTTTATGAGTTGAAAAATTGTTGTTGTTATTTTGAATTGGGGGCAGCTCTGATAAATAGAAAATAAAATTACAAAATTTACATTTCTATTGAATTCTCTTAATATCTCCTTCAATTTTCTTGTGGTTTTATAAGATTATTTACATGAAATTTTAAAACAAAGGGTGTTAGTGTAAATAATTTACTCTAAATATATTATAATAAATTAATAATACGTTATAGGTAGCATATTTAAAGCCCTATGCCTATCTTGCAACAGCAGATTTTTTCCCCCCAGTCCTTCTGAACTCCCTCGCTAGCAGGCTGAAGTTAATCCTTCTTCTCAATTTATCAAACTTATCATCAAAAGAGTCCAGGAAAACCAAGGAAGCTTCAGAAGTTGCAATCTTTGCATCTTCCATATCAGGTTAGCATCTTCTTTTTCTTTTTCGCTTCAGTCTCCGCCCTTTCGTGCTTAACATGCAGCCCCCATAGGAGTTGCTGTGGGTAATTTGTGGCGAATTTTGAGAATCGAAAACTAATCTCTCTGTTGTATAGCCTATTACTATTAAATCTTACCTGCGTCCACCGGTGTTGTCTTGAAATCCCGAAACTCTTCTTTCATTGAGACTTTTTTTTTTTCCCTGCAAACAACCTGCTTATTGGAGGCAGTAAAAATTCTTGATAGCATATTTGACGATATTAGATATCCGAGCAAATCCTGGGTGAATGTATAGGAAGCTGTGAAACATGGAGAAGAAAGAAAGGAGCTGCTAATGTTCTCAATTCGTGCCAGACACTTGAAATTTTGGTGGTGTCACAGTGTTAGTTATAATGTCACAGTCTTAAAACGACATCAAATTTCATATGAACACTTCAAGTTTTTGTGTCTGTTTTACTGTGGTGTCCCGTGTGTTTCAGCGTCCATGCTTCCTAACATTTTCTTGACTCTCTCCTAGCACTAGCCCCAACTTTCTCCATTTACAGTCTTCCCTTTTAAGTTTGTGTACAGAATAGTTCTTTGTAGTTTGTACATTTAAAGAGATTGAAATGAATGAAATAATAAAGCTGCGCTATTTTTAATTTGAGCCTATGCAAAACCATTTGCAACTAAAATATAATGGAGTAAGTGGCGAATTTGAAGTATTACCCATTGTTGACAACAATGGCAGCCTTTGGGGAATGCATGGGTTGCTTGTGATCTTTTTCCAGAGGTATATCCTGAAAATCAAAATACGATGTGTGTTCGGATTACCAAATACTTGCTTTTTATTCTGCCCAATGATGGTTCAAATCAGAAAGCTGGGAATTTAGTTATAAATGCACAAGAAAATAGGATCTTTTAGCTTCACAGGAGTGAGAAACTTATCCAATTAAACAATCCAATGTGTTTTAAGTGATGAATCTGTGAGAGATAAAATCAATTCTAAGGTAAGCTGATGGCAAGGAAACTCTGGAATGAAGAAGTAAGGCCATGTTGACAATGTTTCTGATGTGGTAAGAAATTGAAAACAATGTACCTTGGTGGAACTTATTGATTTTCTACATAGGATCTGAATAATCAAATTCTGCTTAGTTTTTATGATAGGGCTAGGGTCCAGGACAAGTTTGCAATTTGTTTAGGAAAATGGGGCTTGATTGAAAGAAATATAACATTTGGGATGAAATTAAGATTTGCCTTAAAACGAAGCTGCCGATAGGTTGGGGAATAAAAAAGAGGGCAGGACTTGGAGATGTCTACCCTATATACTTGTACAAACTGTATTTTTTCTTATGTATTACTCAATTTTCTCATCTTGGAATGTCTCGGTGTGGTATAATTTAGAGGGATCTGAACTGCTTGATCAAATGCTTTTTGATCATCCATTGTACTTTTCATTGTAGGTTAGGTCCATGTTGTTTGCAGCATCTGCCCCAAGCTTTTGTGTAACCTATCCTGGCAAACTGCATTGTCCTCGCATAACAAAGCATTCGATTGCAACAAGGTGCTCAGTTCCTTCTACAGTGCTGGAAAACAACAATGGAGCTAAAGTGGAATATACCCCTTGGCTCATCGTTGGCTTGGGTAACCCTGGAAATAAATACCATGGCACTAGGCACAATGTAATTATTAGCCAATATAAGATGTTGCTTGTTCTGTTGTACTTTTTGTATGTGTTGGGTCTTATGGTTTTCTTTCTTCTATTAGGTTGGATTTGAAATGATCGACAGAATTTCTCAGGCAGAAGGGGTTTTGATGAACACAATTCAATCTAAAGCCTTGATTGGAATAGGTGCATCACTTGCTTCCGTTATGTGTATGTGTTTATAGTTTCTTTCCTATTTTCACCTCCCAGTTATTGATTCAGATTTCTTCTTGTGATCAGTACAGGTTCAATAGGAGAAGTACCAATTTTGTTGGCAAAGCCTCAAACATACATGAATTTTTGTGGGGAATCGGTTTGTTTTCCATCATATATTGTGTCTTCTTATCATATGAAGAATATTTGACCTGTCGCTTTTTAGGCTAATTTGAGTCCCTGACATAATCTTCTTTGTCCTGTACTTAAAGGTCGGACCACTTGCCGCATATTATAAAGTACCCTTGCGCCATATTTTACTAGTATGTTTTTCTGTACCTTGCTACAATCAAAATTGTGGTTACCAAAATAGTGATAGTTTACAAGTGCGTGGTATTTTCGATATAGGTATATGATGAGATGAGCCTTCCAAATGGTGTTTTAAGGCTTCAACCTAAAGGAGGACATGGCCATCACAATGGGTAATATTAGATTGCCTAACATGTTTTAATACAATTTCTTATCATCTCTTATTTGGCAAAACTTAATACTTCCTCTGTCCCTTAATATAGGTCCCAATTTTCAGCTTTTTTTTCCTCTAAATATAAGTCCCACTACAGATATCTAGGTGTGACAAATCCTGACTTACCCATTGAAACAGAACTTTCTAAATTTATTGACATGAGGGACAGGTGGTTCGTGAGATAGAGCTTAATCCTTAGCAATCTGATCAAAGAAAGAAAGAGCTTAATCCTTAGCAGCTTCAGACAAACTGCATCCATTAGGGTTCTCATAGTTGATTGAATGTTTGAATATAAAACCGATTGCCGTTCGTTCACTGCTGATATAAATTCTACTGCTGCCTTAAACTGGTTTGCTGATGCAAATTTTGTCATGATAACGTTAAATGCGCTATTTGTAAATTCTTCTAAACTACCAGAAAATCATACCAGAGAGTTATGTAACTTGTGTTAGATTGTTACAGAGTTAAGAATGTAACTGGCCATTTGGATGGCTCTCGTGCATTTCCTCGACTTTGCATCGGTAAGTTCCTTATATTACTGAAAAATGCTGTAGTTATAGCAGTTTCAGCAGTATTGGATTTATCAGGTTATGTATTTGTAGGAATTGGAAATCCTCCTGGAAACATGGATATGAAAGCGTTTCTTCTACAAAAGTTCAGTTCAGTTGAGCGTAAACAGGTGATACCTTCTGGCAAGAATAATTGCATGGTGTTTATCTTGGAGATAAGATTTAACGGTCAAGATTTTATCTGGATTAAATAGTGTAGATTTCAGATTTTATGTTATTATTTAAGTTTTAATCATCATTTTTTTTACTTGGAAATTAAAAACTTTTTTTTTCATTTTACTTCCATTTTCTTTAACATATGAACAGTCTGGATTAAGGATGAACACCCTTTTTACTCATCTTTGAAAGAAGCTGAGAATCTATTTTCTTATAAGGAAGGTAACTTCCTGTTAAATAAAATATTCAGCTCATACATCAAACTAAACGCACGGATTCTCTGCTGTGCACTATGAGCCATGCTTCTTACTCTATCCAGTTCTAAATATAGGAGTTAATTAATTAATTTGTAAAGATTAAAAAATTAGTTAGATTAGTTATTAAGTATTTTGATTTCTCTAAAGTCTTTTTAAGCATTTACATCGGATATTACTGCCTTGATGATAAGCCTCTTATTATGTACAATCAATAAGAAAATTTTAGGAAAAAATTATAAATTATTGGAATGTTATATTTAGAACTAAGATAAACTGTTATACTACCTCTTGTAATTAGAACTAGAAAGAGTATATTTTATGAATAGTATGGATTCTTATAAATTTTATCTGTATATTGATATTGATGATTGATTTGTCGGTACTGTTTTGATTGCCGCATATCATCTTGTCTATTTTACATTGGTTTTGCTGCTTTAATGAACAGATTGATGATGCATTGGACCAAGGAGTTGAAGCCGTAAGAACCTTAGTTTTCAATGGTTTCAATCATCATGTCAATAGATTCAATCTAGGGCAGAAGTATAAGTATCACAAAGTTTAAATTTTTCTCAAATATTTTAGTTGAAATCAACTCTTTTATCAAATGCATGATTAATCATTTTCAGGACAGATGGAATTCGCATCCTTCTTGTACATATCCCTACAGTTTTATCGTTCAGGGTCAAAGTTCTGGTAGAACTTTCCATCCTCTCAATATTTAAAGAAAAATTACATATTTTTTTTTCCTGGCCATAAAGAAAGATTACATGACTTCAAAAAGAAATAGAATTTTAGTATATTTTGGTTCCGTTGAATGATGAATCGTTGGTGAGTGGGGAACTCTGAAATTAATCCTTAATTTTCTTGAAAGATTGAGAAAGTCCAAGTTCTTTTACATGGAAAAGATCTGATGATATCAAACAGTTAGAAAACTTAGCGCGTAGTCTCTTTAGTTCACTCAGTACAATAATCTAGTCTTTGAATTAAGTTAAATTATACTCCTCCCTACTCAATATAAAATATAATTAAAAAGTTAATAATAAAACATATTTTTTATATTTATATATATTTTTTAAATTATTTTTATTAATATTCTCTTAATAATAATCAAATAAATGATCGAGGAAGAGAGTTAAATATATTATGATATTTTAGAAAAAATATCATATTAACTAACGTAATTAAATTTGTTAATATAATTAAATTAATTAAATATGTCATATATTAATGATCATATAAGTACAATTTTAGGTTATGTGTAAATAATTTTTTTGACCTTCAAAACTCCTTAATAAATCCTCTTAACCTTCTATATTTATGTAAATAACTGTTTAGCTGTTAGTTTATCCCTTATTTTTACTAAAATAATATAATATGAGGTTTGTTTATGTAAGGTTTAAACTTCAGGATTTGTCTACATATAAAGTTTGAAGGAGTTATTCTGATAAAAATATATAAAAAAAATTGAATTTGATCAATAATATATCCCTGCTTTGTTATTAAAATAATGGCATAAGCTAATTGGAAAAATCCTTGTACTTTTTCCGCTTAATGGTTATTATAATAATACTATAACAATTACTATAATCCAAGCATGGGCTCGAGGAAATGGTTCAACATGGTGGAAATATTTCTAGAGCGACATCTTATTAAATATGATAATTCCATTTCAAAATACATGACAATTAGGTATTAAACATTTCCCTCAATAGTAGTATCAACGCACGTTAGCATATATAGTAGAGGATCTGTGTCCCTTAACTATTTTTTTTTTTGGGTTCAATCTTTAGAAGATAGAAATAAAGCTATTGTCTTTGGCATGGTCACCCCCATAACTGGGCTTTTCTAGTGCCTGAGAGATTAGTCTCTCTCCTATCAGGTGGAGATTACTCTGGTATACATAAAAAAAAGTCTCTCAGTAGATAGCTCTTAGATCCTAATTCTTGGATGTTTAGATTTACGCTTGAGGATAATAGACAGCTCGCCCTACCCAACATTGGTATCGCCTAAAAGAAAGGGAGATTTCGCCTTACCCTTAGATCGTGGGTGAGCCTAACCCTTTTCCAAAAATTCTTGTATAAAAAAAAAGTCTCTCGATAGTTTTTTTGGATAATTTTTTATAATATTAACTCGATCATATTATTAGATATCTTAGTTTTGAGATCCTTGTTTATCCCTCTTAATATATATATCTCCTCTAAAAATCGAACTTAAGACTTAAAGAGAGCTAATAAGACCTTATACTACTAGACTAATTTTACATTTCAATATTATTTATAAGATTATATACTCATACTTTTTATAAGTAATATTCTCTCTTATAAGGATAATCTTATATATAAATAACAATTTGTCTTTGTCTAAAATTTTAATATATTTTTTATCTATAATTAATTACATGTCTCCCTTATATTTTTTTTTGCACTCATTCTCCGTTATCTCTTTTCACACTCATTATCTCTTGTGCATCATTCTCATAAATAAGAGTATAGTTAAAATAAATATATTTCTAATATATTTATTATTTTTAATTAATATTTTAATCTACTTGATTTGATTTAGATAGTTTTTATTAAGAACTACTTAACAAAGGTAAAATGTGTGATTTATTATCAATATTATATTCAACATTAATAATTAATAATGGATATAATATATTAATAATTGATGTGTGCTTTTTTGGCCAGAAAAAAATATTAATAGCTTAATATTAATTGACACCCAGTAAAATAATTGAACAGTTAATATAGAATCCAATGTCCTCTCGTTAAACTTCTTAGATTCTAACTATGGGGCCCACCTCCAATTAGAACGTTGCAACGTAAACCTTAGAAAAAGCCTCTTTCTCCCGCCCTCGTTGAATTGATTATTCATTTGACCGTTGCAAAAAAATACACAGCTTCTTACTTCTGAGCCCCTCACGGAAAGGGCCAAACCTGTTAAATCACTCTGCCTCATAGAAAAAAGCTTCAAATCCCATCAACAATGGCAGAGATGAACGTCTCTCTGCAACAACGACAACTATCCCACGAATCAAATCCCTCTCTTCGAGCTGATCTCTTCCACGTCCTCGATCCCATTTCTCTGATCCTCAATCAGAATTCGAACTCCGATCACCCTGCTTCTCTCAAACTCATCACCACCGATAGCTTCATCATGGAGCGAGGTCCCAGATACGAAGCCTACGCCGAACTGAGAGAAGCGAAACTGCGAAGGAAGTATGCGAGAGATTTCGAAGAAGATGAAGAACCAAAACGAGCAACCCCACCCAGAAAACAGGTTAAATTTCAGAAGAACTTGACCTCAGGGCGAAAAGGGTCCTCTATTCTTGCTCAATCGGTGCCGGATTTCTCTGCGGCGTTGCGGAAAGAGAACCGGAAGCCGACGAACACACTTCCCTCGTTGCCGGAGATGACGCCGCCTACAAAGAGCTTCTCTAAGGTGAATAATGGTGTTTTGTCAAATTCGAGAGGTAGCAAATCGGCGAGCGCAGGGGAGAAGAAGGGTGGTGGTGGTGGAAGGATTCTGATGGCGAGGAAGAGCTATGCGAACATAGATGAACTGAAGAGTTTTTCTTCGTACGCTGCGAACGCCATTAACGGCGAAGCAAGAGGAGGAGGAGGAAGGAGCAATGGTTATGGCAGTGGCAGAGTGATCGGAAACGGGAAGAGTGTTTTGGGATACAGACAGCATTGATTATGGTTTGTTGAATTTGGATTTGGCCATTGATGAATAGTGAGTTATTTGATCTGCTTTATGGTGTTTTTTATTCTTTCAATCTGCAATTTTCTTTTCCTTTTGCTGGAGGAATTTACAGTAGTCTATCTCTGTACAGCTATAATTTGTACACCTATGGATTGAGCATTTATATTCATAACACTACTGTTATATAGCAGATGTTTTGTTTTGAAGATGAAGATGAAGATATCTGTGTCTGTGTGTTTTTGTTTTGATGATAACAAGCGTGTTCTTATGAGAACCAGATGTCCGCGAGTGATTTATCAAGTCCTTTAATACCAGATTTGTCTGTCATATTATTCGTTCAGTTCAATTTTCTTGTAAATCGTGATGTTATGAAAAGCATACTTAACAAAAATAGCATATTTTTTTTTAATAAAAATTATGTCACACATCTAATAAAAATCATGTTACACATCTTTTGTTCAAGACATTTCTACTATTTTCATCAAAATCAAGAAAAATTCTTAAACTTATTAACTCTATTAAAAAATATCTTATAAAAAGATCAAAAATAAAATAAAAACAAACTATAACAACTAAACATTGGATTGACTTCTTGAATTAAAAACCCACGTTTTCATGAGAAAAATAACCAAATTAAGAAAAATTAACAAGATTGAAAATTGGTAATAAATACTTTTTCTAGCATTTTATAATTAGGACTACATATTCCTCAGGATAGGATAAGATAGGATCGGGGGAAGTTTTAAATATGTACGGCATCTTACTATGATGGCATTAATCCCCACACAATACAATTACAACTATCTCTAAAGCCAAATTGGTTTGCCAATTATTCAGCTTTACAACACGGTTAGCAAAAGATAATAATCAACATTTGAGAGATAATGCTGTTATGAATGAAAATATGCTTAGGACAACAATCAAAAGACTATTTATAATTTGGCCCTATGACAAATACCATCTTTCCATTTATACAAGGACAAAAGGCAGAGAGGATTTCAGTGGCAACAATCCATAAGGTCTTCAACAATTTCATCGACTAAAATTTGAAGTATCTCCCCATCGATTTCAACACCAGCCTCGAATGCTTCGACATCAAAATCAGTCCATTTCCCTCTGGAGTGGCTCATCTCCCATTCTATTATTTCATCTGGTATCATCACAGCCATGCATGCCCACTTCTTGATCACCCTCTTGACCTCTTGAACTAACATCCCATCATTCATGGATAAAGGCAGATTGCTCCATGTCCTGAATCCACAATTGCAATATGTGCAACAATTTGATTCCAGATATTCTATAACGAAGTCAAAGAGAAATCCCTTGAATTGGCTTCTCCCTCTAGAATCCCCGTAACCCACAGAGCCGTTAAAATCAATCCACAGGGTATCGTCGTCAGCCATGGGATCCAGTTTATCAAGGAGAAAGCGAGAAACAAAAAGATTTGGCACACTATCTTCACTGTGCATGGTGGTGGTACTTTCAAGCAACAACTCAGCATCCAAGATAACATCTTTCACATGGTCAAGCTTGCTTCTTGTCAATGTTGTCCCAAATGAGCTTAGACTTTGTAATATCACAGAAATTTGATTAACAATTACATGCAATAACTCACAACCTATCTTCCCTTTGTTCAATGATGTTACAGAATCTAAAAGCTGAGAATCATATTCCAATTGATCATATGAGCAGTTCATAGACTCTATGTGAAGATCATGCCCTGGAATAAGATCAAGGATAAGATCTATCAACAGAGGAAATACACAGATGACAGAAAAATCGGAGAGGTTAAACAGATGAAATTAGAAATAGAAATTTAAGGAAATCAAAAATAAAAATCTGTTTACCTGAGCTTTCATCTAGACTACTGGAAGAAAATGAAGCTTCCAGAACAGATCCAGGGCTAAGATGATTAACATTGCAAGAGGCTCCCACTAAACTTCCCTTTTGTGCCCCACCCTGATCAGGGTAGAAACAGAAGATGGTGTCAAGCATAGTTGTCCGCTGATGCGGCTATAAATTTTTTGGGAAGGAAAGAAAACAATGAAAAGGGAAAACAATTCTCAAAATTCAAGCCAATTCAGTACTCGTTAATCAAGGATAACAATGCTGGTTTCATCCAAATAATTTGATGAGTAAACTACCCCAGTCATCAACTTCATTAAGTTCTAATACATCATAAATATGGCCTCACCATACATAAGTGAGAAGTGTGGGTCAATTTAGCGATAAAATGCAATGAAGAGATCCTATTGCTGAGCTTGAAGGTGATGGCATTATTTATACAAGAGATTCATTTGCAAATGAGTGATTTGAAAATCAATCGATTGAGAAAGTGAACACAAGGGCATGTAAAACTGGTACTGCAAAAATTCCTTTAATATTTAAGAGTGCTTTAATTCTTGTTCAGCTATGCGTTTCCAAAACAAATAAATTAGCACAGGTGATGTCACCAGGAACATTATTCAGAAAGCTACACATCGAATTTGGCCATTCAGTGGGTTAATGACTGATAAGAGATCACATCGGACAAGACAAAAATAACTTTATATAGGAACAGAAAGATAAGACTTACATGGAAACCTTTGTTAACATTGACGATATGCCCATAATGACAGGTCAGCTGCTCCGCACTTAGAGCAGATATCAGCTCCTGAAGAATCACGGCAGGTGATTTTTTTGGTGGACCACCAATAGGCAACCTCTCATCTTCTTGAGAGGTCAATTCCCTCAATTTCTGTTCTAGAAAAGCAGCTAAAACATCTCCTCTCAAATGTAAAGCTTGAGCTTGCTGGGAATATGTGTTTATCTCGTTCTTGCTGATTGTCTCTTCCTTTTTGGTGGTAATTCCTGTCTTGTGCTTCAATGGGGAATTAAATGCACATGAAACTACATCATTGACCTTGTCAGGAGACTTGTATGATTTTCCCTGAGTTGCTTGTTTCAATTTAACATTAGTACTGTCAAAGGAAGAAGCACTGATGTCCCTGCCCTTTCCACCCAATGCTTCACATCGAGCATTTCTCTGCATCATGATCGCTGAATTAACAGAAGCTGTACTTTCAACTTGCGCAATACTAGGGATCCTTCTTTTTCGTTCCATTGTCCTCACACGAGGCAAGGAATCAACCTGTCTATTGCAAGGTTTTCTCTCTAGGTCAAACTTCGAAGGTTCCATTTTGGTAGGAGACCTCAATCTGCTTCGGCCACTTACGCTTCTGTTCAAAGCAAGAAAGTCTTTGGTCCTACGTACTTTAGATCTAGGTGAAGTTCTTTCGCTGCTTAGAATCTGTTCTTGTGTTTGAGATTTGTGCCTGAAGGTACCAGAAGATGCATCATGCTCTAGGGTCCTGCATGGTTGGTGCAATGAATTCCATGGTACAGGACCTTCATGGGGCAGAGGCACTTTTCTGGTAGAGAGTTCATGACCAGACTGAGTGTTACATCTTCCATCTTCCGCAATATGTCGTTGAGGTCTTAGAAGAACCACATCACTGTCTTGTTCGTGAGGGGTCACAAGTGATCTAATCTTCCTCTGTTCTGCTGCTAAAGAGGGGGTAGTGATCACTTCTGAAAAGGTAGGCGGAGGAACAGTTGGATGCTCCTCAGCATCCAGATTGCAGTCAATTACATCAAGCAAATTACCACAATTTTTGCAAGAAGCCTTCCCCATTGATCCCAATCCCATGGAATACACAGATTGACTTTGTACATTTGCTGACTTAGTCCCTCCTCTATCTGTCACCATGTCATTCTTAGGAGCATATGTGGAACTTGAATATGTAAGAGAGCATTTTGCTCTGCTTGTAGCTTGCAGCCCAGGTTCCAAAATCTTAGTTGCTGCTCCTATCAACCTCGAGCTTCGAGACATATTCTTTCCCGAATTAATTTTAGGACCCTTCAAATGAGGAGCAAGCTTTGGGTGGTGATGATAACTATTATTATGCTTTCTTGCTCGTGAGAAAACACTCTTAATTTGCAGGGCTTCGGCTCCAAACTTGGCCATTGCCTTTCTCTCACACGGCCCAGTTTTCTGAAGCTTTTGAGGTCTTGATTCATGTCTCACGATTCTCATTTCTGAATTACTAACGTGTCTGTCTAACTCACCGTGGCTACCCAGAGATTCATCCTTCACATCACCACAAGTACCAGAAAAAGAAGCTTTCTCAGACTTGTCTCGCTGAGCAGCTGGAATAGATTCCAGACCCATCAGCCTAGCCACCAGACCAGGGACTCGCATATCGTGCTTTGGTTCTAAATCTAAGCTACGATTCCCACCTTTCTTGGCACTTGGGAAGCCTCCTCTATTTTCATTAGCAATCTATAATCC
This sequence comes from Leucaena leucocephala, assembly GCA_037074615.1. NCBI lineage: Eukaryota > Viridiplantae > Streptophyta > Magnoliopsida > Fabales > Fabaceae > Leucaena > Leucaena leucocephala. The sequence goes on along the minus strand of CM073561.1, from coordinate 4,130,186 downwards.
AAAAGTAACCAATCAAAATGTGTTCAGCACTTGAGAAAACAAAAACAAAAGGTAACAATACAACAAAGATCAAACACGAAATTTGGCATTTGACATTCTCTCAGCACTTACCAAGTGGAGCTTGGAATTTGGCATTCTTTCATCTCCTTTAAACTTTTTAGAAGCTTGTTTTGCACGAGCTGATAATTCAACAGAAAAGATCAAACAATTTATCAGTACTTTCCTCAAAACATGAAGCAAAAATCCAGTAAGAACGAGAGACCCAAAAATACGAAAGAGAAGAAGAAGAAGAAGATGGACTGAAGAAATGCAATTCATGCCAACTACGAAGAGACTAACCAGGAGGCAAAAGTTTCTTAGAGAAGAGCTTCTTCTTCGCGAGCTTTCCATTCCAATCAAAGAGCTGAAAGAAAAGGCCAATGCAACCTCCGGGTCTTTGCTTCTTCTTCTCAGTGATTGCCAAACACGAAGAAGTCTTCCCAGAAGAATCATTCATTTCGGAAACACTTACTAACACGAGAAACAATCACCTTCCTTGCTAATAACCAGATTTGTTATAAAGCTCCAGAAATCTCACAATGCACAGAAAACTTCTTGTTCAACATTACCAAAAGAAAACTACGAAAACCCATCTTTCGTTCTTCCAAAACTCAAACCTAACATTTTTTACCCCAAATTGCACCCCATTGCCGAACCTCCGGACCCCAAACAACTAAATCACTAGGGGAAACTCCGTACAATAATGTCATGCGCAAAAGACATGAAACAACCTGCAAAATCCTTGTGTGCCCCACGATAGTCTGAAGCAGAAAGCAACACTTGAGCGAGAGAGAATGGACCCACTGACTCACAAAGAACAGAACAGACCCGTCACGCTTTCTTTCTATAGTTCCACAAGCAAAAGACAGACAGCGTTTTCGGTACAATGCAACAAACAAGGCTCCCTTGTGAGGACGCCAAAAATCAAATGCTCTGGAAAACAAATAACACTGGGATAATTGGGAATCATACAATTCGATGTAATTTTTGCGAACCCCGAGAGAGAGGGTCAGCTCGAGACTCTGCCATTGACAGCGGAACGAAGCTTTTTATGACTCTTCTCTGCTCGTGGCGCCATCTAATGGGGCCTAGTTAGCCGTAGTGATAGTGCGTGTGTACCGCGTGTAATGAGGTGCGCGTGGGAAGTATTAACGAAAAGAGACAAAATGGACTCCCACGCGCATCGAAGCCCTGGTCAACTCAACAGCACATATTAAATTATATACATGAATTAATTTATAGTAATAAATTCTTAAACTTTACTCCACATATATAGAATTTCATTGCTTTTCAATCAAAGATTTATTAAAAAAAATTAAGAATTCAACAACAAAAAATTCTTTAAAAAATATTATTTAATAAAAATACGTATAAAATTATAAATATATTATATTTTTAAATTTAAATTATAACTTTCCAATATTTTATAATAAATCCGATAATAATATCACAATGTAGTAATAGTGTGATATCCACTGTGTGCTATTTTATAAATCCCTTTCAACTAATTTTCTTTTGCCAATTAATTGTTAATATTTTGGGAGAAAGACAAAAAAACTTATTTAAATTTTAAAAAAAATAAATTAGTTTTTTTAATATTAAAAATGATAGATTGGGTAAGAGGTATAATCTATCATTTGTAAATTTGTGTGTAAAGATCAAATTACCCTTTACTTTTCCAATATTTTAACAATACGATTTACAACTTGGTCAATGGTATTTACAACTCTAATAATGATATTTATAATTTTGACAATAGTATTTATAATTTTGACAATGGTATTTATAGATTTGACAATGGTGCTTGTAACTTTGCCAATAGTATTTGTAACTCCCGTAATGGTATTTGCAATTTCAACAATGATATTTACAACTCACGCAATAGTATTTGTAACTCCTACAATAGAAAAGAAACAACTTTAACAATAAGATTTACAACTTTGCCAATAGTATTTATAACTCTGACAATAGTATTTGCAGCTTTGCTAATAGTATTAGTAAATTTATCAATTATATTTATAACTCATAGCATTTGCCAATTTCACAACGGGATTTTCAACTTTACCAATAGTATTTACAATTTTCACAATGATATTTACAATTCTCAAAACAGAAAAGAAGCAATGGCATTTGTAATAACTTAAACCATTGACCGACTGATGTTCTAATTTAGTTAATCACTTTTCAATGTTCAATTTTTATAGAGTTCTCAAAGAATGAGATTTATAACAGTATTTTAGTGTTCAATTTGGTTAATATTATTTACAACTCTCCCAATAGGATTTGTAATTTTATCAATGGGATTTACAACTTTTTCTAGAGGATTTGCAACTTCACCTACAAAATTTACAACTTTTTATAATGGGATTTACAACTCCACTTAATCGAAGCTACATTGTTTCTCCCAATTGTCAAAATTGGATTTCTCCCAGTTGCAAATATCATTCTCAAAGTTATAAATATTATTGGCACAGTTGTAAATCGTATTGTCAAATAAGTTACAGTGTTGCTTCCAATTGCCAAAATTAGATTTCTCTCAATTGCAAATACCATTGTCAGAGTTATAAATACCATTGAAAAAGTTGTATATCGTATTATTAAATAAACTACAATGTTTCTCCCAAATGCCAAAATTGGATTTCTCCCAATTACAAATATCATTATCAGAGTTGTAAATAATATTGGAAAATTTGTAAATCGTATTGTCAAAGAAGTTACAGTATCAGCTACAGATTTTCTCCCAATTGCCAAAATTAAATTTCTCCCAGTTGCAAATACCATTGTCAGGGTTATAAATATCATTGGCAAAGTTATAAATCGTATTGTCAAAGTTGCTTCTTCTTTATTGTGGGAGTTATAAATACTATTGTAGGAGTTGTAAATATCATTATTGAAATTGTAAATACCACTATAGGAGTTATAAATGCCATTGACAAAATTACAAATACCATTGTCAAAGCTACAAATACTATTGTCAAAATTACAAACACCATTGTTAAAATTGTAAATATTATTGTCAAAGTTATAAATATTATTATAGGAGTTATAAATATCATTGTCAGAGTTATAAATATCATTGGCAAATTTATAAATCGTATTGTTAAAATATTGAGAAAGTGAATGATAATTTATTCTTTACACATAAATTTATAAATAACAGATTAGACCTCCTGTTAAATCTGTTATTTTTAATATTCAGAAGCCCAATTTATCCTTTTGAAATTTAAATATTTTTTTTTATCTTTCTCCCTAATATTTTTTATTTTTTTTATAATAAACAAAATGACATAATATGTAAATTTGTAAATTACCAAGTGCTATGAACAGGAGGAAAGAGAAAAATTGTTGAATATAACTTTTATTTAAATTTAATAATTGGATGTAATTTTCTTTGGGCAAGCCCTATACCATATAAATACTCAATTACTTCGCTTTAATGATATCATGTGAAATAAATATTAAATAATCATATAACGTATGATTACTTAGATCATACTGAAAAAGGTCATTATTATAGTTAGATTCAGATTCTCATGCATAAATATTCCTGAAAGTTACTAAGGTTCTATTCAAGAGGATGCCCCCTTAACCTGTAGTTGCTACTAATGTTAATATTACTTTCGGAAAAAAAAAAGTAATTTAAGAAAATTATATTTTTTATATAAAAAAAATCAGTATTAGTAGACAAAAAATAAAATATAAAATATTGGGAACAGTTGAAAATAGGTAAAGATCACGTGAATTTGACCACCTTTGTCTTTAGCATACATCATCAATCTTTGCAAATGGCGACATTTTATCTACAGTTTAGAGACTGTTAACATTTTTTTAATTTATCTTATTTCAAACCTCAATGCCTCAATAAAATGTTTTGTCATCTTCTACAATTTATATATTTATTTTTTTAATCAGGATTTAATTTAAATATTAAAATGTAATTTTTAATAAATAAATATTATGCTAGTTATAAAAAATAAATATTATGCTCAATTTTAAAGATAAATTCTTGGGCTTCCTAATTTCACTATTATTACAAAAATTAATAAATTAATGGTATTATTTTAAAATAATAAAGTAAATAGAATGTATTAAATAATCGAATAATAATAACAATAAAATATATTGTAAAAGAAAAATTGTTTACGATGATATGCAGTTCCCTTTACTTGTTATAATAAAGATAAAATTAGGAGACATGTCTTAATTTAGATAAATTTCTAAAATCTAACTCACTCAATTTTTTTAAAAAAAAAAGAGAGGAGAAAACTAATTTATTAAATTAAGATTTAAATATTTTAAAATAAAAATTAGAATAAATATGAATAAAAATATTTTATAAAATAAAGAAAAATAATTGTCTATAAATAAAAATAAAAAATACTTGTGAGATATTTTTTAAATTTCCACACTCACACTCCTTCTCCTTATGGTTGTTAATTGTCTCTTTCACAACCTAAGCACTTCATATATCTTTTACTTCTTTTTTTGGGCGGCCAAATCTTTTACCTGACTTAATAAAGAAAAGGATAAGCGTATATTTTGATTCTTTAATTTTATATGAAATTTTATTTTAATTTATTTTAATTTTATAAAATATATTTTTAATTCTTTAATCTTAATACTGATAATTTTATTAGTAAAAGATATTAACGTTAAGATTTTAAATGTTAACAAAATATCCTTAAATATCAACATATTAAAATTAGTTTTTTAAAATTATAATAATTGATTGAAAAAATTATCGTTTGATATTGATATTATTAGAATTAGAGAATCAATTTTTTTATAAATTAAAAAATAAACTAAAATCTTGTACAATAAAACTAGAAAATCAAGTAAAAAAACAGTTCAACTTCAGTTACTTTAAAACAATTGTGTGGTTGTCATTTTTGCTTTGTGGCTTGGACGGCTCGATGTAACTTAGCCTAATTAGGTGGGGTCCAGTCCAGGAAAAAAATAACAGCGTGCCGCAAGGTCTAGGGGCCAAGGTGGTCCGAGCAATTGCCAACGTATTTTATGCATTGTCGCATACAGTAAACTATTTATGTGCAGTGTATCTTGAATAAAATTTAAAATAAGTTACAGTAATTATAATTTATGGGGAATGTGACATTTTAATTGATTTTATGTTGTACACATGGGATATATTCTTAAGAACTTAAATATAAAATATTTTTAATAAAAATTATATAATATCTAATATTTTAATTTTATTTTTTATATGAGTCTAATATTTTAATTTTATTTATGGTATAATTTTACACATAATCTTTTTAATTTAGTATAATTTTATATATAATTTTTTTAATTTAGTACAATTTTATATATAATCTTTTTAATTTTATATATAATCTTATTTTTTGAGTACCAATAATTATATCAAATTAAAAAAATTATGGGTAAAATTATACTAAATAAGATTAAGATATTGGATATATATCTTATTTTTAAATTTTGAGTTATATAGCACTTAATATTATGATTTTATTTCTTATATATCTAGTATTCTAATCTTAGTGGTACAATCTTACCTATAATCTTTTTAATTTAAAATAATTTTACCTATAATTTTATTTACTTTAGTGTAATTATTGGTACTTGAGAAATAAGATTAAGTATAAAATGACATTAAATTAAAAAGATTATAGATAAAATTGTATCCAATTAAAAAAATTATAGGCAAAATTGTATCATAAATAAAATTAAGATACTTGATACATATAAGAAATAGATCAAATTATTTGGTGTTATATAACCCTTAAATTTTTACAACTAAATATTTGGGATTTGCAACTAAACTCTTGAAATTTATAATTTTTTTTAATTTGAAACATATTTACAGTTAATATTCTAAAATTTATAAATAAATTTATGTAATTTACAATTGAATTATACAGTATGTTTGGTAAACTACTAAACTTAGGTTTTAAAAGTTATTTTGGGCAAAATTTAGGTTTGAAGAAATTTTAAAACAAATAGTTATATTTATTCAAAAGGACTTTTGAACTAAACTATGGTTTAAAATTAAAGTTTTAGATAAGCTATTGAGACTAGCTTATAGAATAGTAAAAGAACTTATGGACTAACCAATTATTATATTACTCATATTTTTTCTTACACCCTCTCTCATATCTCTTCTACACAATCTCTCATCTCTTTTCTATATCATCTCTCTTTTCTTTTCTATACCATCTATCCTCTATCCTCTCTCATCTCTCATCTCATCTCTCATATATTTAATAATCATATTATTTTTAATAATTTATCAATAATAAAAGTATTTCTAGAAATAACTATATTTATTTATTCAAAATCACTTTCTTCCATAAACTCTTCTCCATAACCATTTTCTATCATTTGTTTCAATCTTAATCATTTGCTATCATTTATGGTGTTTGTGGTATTTTTAGTCATTGTCATTTTAGTAATACAATGCCAACACAAAAAATAGTAATACAACCTCTCACCTCTCTATAAATACTTGGTGTGATTTGAGCACCATGTAAACTTATCTTAACATTTTATATTTAATTATGTATAATAACTTTATATATAAATTTTATAGAATTTTTTGTAAAATGTTGATAGATTTAATTTCAATTATTTAAATTTAAAATATATTTAAATTAAATTATTATAATTTTTAATTTGTTGTAACTATCACAAATTGAGTTATGATGAGCGAGAATTATATAGACAAAAAAGTTAATTTTTTCCTGTATTTCTTACTTCCAAATTTTATTTTTATTTATGTATTTCTATTTTAATAAAATGCCTTGATTGGGGAATAACAAATTGAAATGAAATGGGAAAAGAAAGAAGAAAAAGAGAACAACAGATCTTGAGAGATTATATTGCCTCCTGGAGTTTCATCCAAATGGGTAGACATATAGTGTGGGGCACCTTGAGAGGGAAAAGTCCTACATTCTATCAATCATACAAAGCCACCACATGCTTTGCTCCCTCTTCAAAATACAATCATCACAATTTTAAGGAAACAATCACTTGAAACCATAGACAATATACATAACACCTCATGGCTACATACAAAACCCTTAAATTAAAATATTATATGGGCAGTCAGTAACATTTGATATATAAATTTTCTTATAATAAAAGGTCATATATTGATTATATTTGTAATCTCATACTATTAATATATTTTTTTAAATAAAAAATATTACCCTTTTAAATAACAAAAATATATTATATAACTGTTAGCATTTCTCTCTTTAAATAAAAAGAATTATGTGTAACTACAAGCTATTAGTTTTCAAATAAGTGATTATAGATTTAATTTTCAACTCTTTTGTGTGGTTGGGAAGAGTTAGGGGTTATCTATTTTAAGAGAGAATATAACTTTTAGTCCTTAAACATTTTTTAATTATCAATTTAATTTCTAAATGCTAATTCGATATCATCTAATCCTTATAATTTTTTTAATTAAAAATAATTCAATTCTTATAATTTTATAGCTCAATATAATTTAGTTGTTATAATTTTTTAATTAAATAAATTATAAAAATTAAGTTATATTATGTAAAACTTTAGAGACTAAATTAATAATTGAGAGAAAGTTTAGCGAGTAAAATTTATATTGTCTTTTTTTTTTTGAAAAAAAATAAAGTTATGGAGGTAAAAAAAGAAACTAAACCCGTCCATTTGTTCCAAAAATTCCAGTGTCATGAGACTCAACAGAAAATAAACCCACTTTGAGTCATTAAGCCATGTATTTCCGTAATTTTGATTTTTTCCGATATATATATTTTCTCTTTCACTGCATAATTGCTTAACCAGATCTTGCTTCTAGTTTGTAACATTTTATTTAAAAAGAATTAAAATCTGTACAAATCAGGCTACTCCAATATATTATCTATAGTATCTGTTTAGATAAGAGTTTAGAAAGAGATTTATAAAAAAAATAGATAACTTTTAAAAAATAGTTTTTAGAGAAAAATTTATGAAAAAAAATTATTCTGAATAAATGAGTATTTATCTAATTATTATTAGAAAGACTTATGTAATTAAAAAATTATCAGAAACTGTATAATTTTATTAAAAATATGATAGAGTAGAGAGAGGAGGAGAGAAAAAAGATGATAGAGAAGAGAAAAGAGAGGGGGGAGGGGATATAGAAAAAAGAGGAGAGAGAGAAGAGATGAAAAAATATAAAAAAAATAAAAATAAAATGGTAATTAAGTATTCTATAAACTATTTTACTATTCTAAAAGTTAATCTTAATAGTTTATTCAAAATCTTAATTTTAAATTATAATTTAATCTAAAAATTATTTTAGATAAACATAAATATTTATTTTAAAAAAAATTAAATAAAATTTAGACTATTTTTTTTTTAAATTTTAATTTTATTATTTTTCAAACACTTAATAATTCTATATAGCCTTTGGGATAAGAGAAGAAAAGAGGGGACCAAATTTGGGATAAGAGAAGGAAACTGAAAAAGTATTGCAGCTTTGTGACACAGAATATGCTTCTTTTTGGATGCTGGCTGAACAAAACAAAGAACAACATTATGTTCAGGATGACATTAATCTTAATTATGAATCTGAACTATCTTTTCACTTTTAGGATTTTCTTATGAAAATCTTATCAAAATATTATTTAAATTTTAAAATTTTAAATTAAAAATGCTTAGATAATGTATTATTATTTACTTATTAAATATAATTAATAGTTATAAAAGTGTATGAAACAAAACCAACAAATTTTAGTATAGTTAATAAACAATTGATCTTTTTAACATGATGCTATATGTTTGAAAAAGGTCCTTATATAAAAAATCTTTATTAAAAAAAATATTTTAATAGTTTTTATATCTTAAAAAAATTAGTCTATAAACATTTAATTTAAAATTTTAAAATTTAAGTAGTTTTTTTATAAAATTTTCTCACCAAATACACTCCTTCTTTTTAAATTAGGCCTATTAATTTGAAGAACGTGAATTTTCCTAAGCAATAAGGTTGTGGCTTTAAATGTCATTATTCTAGGACTCTCTAAATGTCATTTTCTCTTGAAAGGAATTTAAATCTTTTTTTTTTTTTAATGAACATCTATATCATTGTAAAAAGGCGCCAATTACAAAGTGTGTTAGGGACTGAAAATCCCTTTCTATCCTTTTCCCGATCTCAAAAGCCCTTGAACACCCAAAACACCCGGAAAAAAAACATAGGGGCTGGAAATAATAAAAAGCAAAAGGCAATTCACGGTTTTTTTCTCCCTTTATGAAAAAATAAGTTCAGTTGAGTTGATGTCAAGGCTCATCAATGTCATACTTTAAATTTAAAAAGTATTTATAAATTATTTATAAATAAGATCATCTAACTTTTACTAAATATATATATTTTTATATTAGAGATAATTATATTTTAAATATTATTAAATATTAAATATGTTTTTTTAATAAAGATTTAAATTTTAATTTATTATATTATAAATAATTAATTTTTTTACGTTAAAATTAACTCATATTAGTTGGCTATAGGGCTTTTGATGTAATGTGTTATTAGGGCAACTGTTACCTTATCTGCATATATAAAGTTAATATGAAGAGTCTAATCTAATCTGCATTCAAAAGACGGCAAGCTTTGTGACTATGTCTTCAAAAGGTTGGGTCTCGCAATGTCATTTCTGATAGGGAGATTGATTGCCTTCACAGTTCACACAACGGCACCATACTCCTGTCTCATGAATTGTCATATAAGTTCTTAAATACAAATTTATAATAGAAAAAAAATTATTTTCTTGTGTTTTAATATAAAATTCAATTAATTTTTTTTAGATAGATTAAAAAATATAATTAAATAAATTAATTATAATTAAATATAACTTCTCAAAAAAAATTATAGTATATACTCCTTAATATATTTAATTTAATTTATTATCTTTTATATTAATTAGAATTAAATAGTCTATTTAATTTTTTAAATATATATAAAAATTAATTAGATATTATATTAAGAAATAAATATAATATAATTAAGTAATGAGTACACAAATATAATATATAAAAAAGAGATTAACTTTTCTGATGGGTTTTAAATGTGTGATGTTTTTTTACATAGACATCTCTTAATATCAAATAGAAATATCATAGTTATAAGTTTAAGTGAGGCACTTGGTGAAATAAAAATAGAGTCCCTATTAAAACATTTATTAGAGAAAGGGAGCTTATAAAATTTTATACTATTACTCGATAAATTTTGCGTACACATAATATCAATATTATGATTTATGGCCTTCTCTTAATAAACATTTTTCAATGGGAGATTTTCCCCAATTTTCTCCTAAACTATTGGAACATTTAAATAATTCTAACAATCTATTTCTCCAGTCCTTAATATAAAATATATTTAATTAATTTGATTAAATTAAGAAAATTAGGGGTGAACAATAGGCGAGGTAGGCTAACTAGATAGTCAGCCTGTGCCTCACATGTTTATTTGTAAATGGGCACAAGCTAGCCCATGCTCGTGCACCAGCTTGTTTACGCCTATAATAACGGGTTGAGTTGAACCCATTTGAGCTACAACGAACATGGGCAGCCCGTCAATGAAGGGAAAAAATTTTCTGTTTGAAAATTCAAATAACAATTAATGCTCATAAACAACACAATATACATTGATAATAAAACAATAACAGTGCACATATGATATGATTATACATCCTAAAATCACAAACAAAAACAATGACAACAATAAAACTTCTTGAAAACATCATAATCATAATGTTCATCACTCTTCACTACAAGTTTACAACCACACAATCCACAATGCACATGATTATTCATCATCTTCAATTAGATTATGATCATGCATAATTTTTGTTAGATTCACTTGTGATGATTGTAAATAGAGTTGTCTCTACCTCTACAAAATAAATTTGAAAAAGTATACTGGTATGTAATAAAAAATATGAAACAATACAAGTTGATAATGCTATTGAAATTACCAGCAACAAGAGTTGTTGACTGCTCAAAATTATCAACATCAAACTCTTGCAATTTATGGAGAGTCATACGTAACCAATTTTGAGCACATATGAGTCCCTCGGCCATGCTTAAGGATAAAGAGTCCTAAACATATCGATGACTCGACCCCCCGTACTAAAAGCTAATTCAGTAGAGACTGGAGTAGCCAACAAATCACAGGAGATCATACTTAAGACTTTATACTTGCAATAATACACTTTCCACCATATCAAAGGTCAAATTTTGATTCACAATAGTCAAGTAAATCGGCTTGAAGATATTCATCCACCTCTAAAGGTTGTTCAACCTTTTTAGTCACAATCTTTGCATTGGCTAAAAACTTCTTAAAAGTGGGATCAATGGTTGATAATGACATTCCAAGGTCAACCTCTGGAACTAGCATATTCCCAATACAAGCTTGACATCTACTTGCTCTAATGATGGCTCAAACTAAGATGTAGAGGCTTCCTTGCTAGAAGGAATGAAGTTACTTGCATACTGATCATGTAATCGATACAAGACATCCATAATTACCTTCAACTTTGTTTCATGCTTTATCATATAAGGAAAAATTGTTTCAAAAGCAACTTTGACATAGGTCAGCTTGTATCTAGGGTCTAGTATTATTGCTATAACCATAAATTGATTCAATTTCTCCAAATTCCCCCATTACTTATTATACTTTGTTAGCATCCTTCTAGCCATATCATCCAACAGAGAATAGGAACTATCTACACTTATGGAAATGTTTAATTGAATGATGACTATATGTTGAAAACAATAATTAGTTATCACATAATTTGACCCAGAAAATTTTAGGGTCATGGAGTAGAACACCTTCAAAAACACAAGAAACTCCTTCGCAACACCCTAATCATATGCAGCAGGAGGTTGAATTGTACAGGCAGTAGTTGTATTAATGGCATGATCAACATCAATACCCTAACCCCAATCATTATAGTGCATTGAATCAAGTTTAACTTGCTTATTGAAATAATCCTTGTAATATGTATCTTCTTCCTCCATCCTAGTGCAGACTTTGATGAACTTAACTGCACTGTCCAACATAAGGTATGTCGAATTTCACCTAATAACAATAACATAAACAAAGTATGAGTAATTAGATACCTGTCAAGTTAACAAATATTACATAAATAAGACAATGACACTATAACAATTACCTGGTAGGACAATACAAACATAATAGACTCTTCGAATCAACTCTCTCTTTTTCAACTAGCTCTTTAAATATGTGTTGTCTTCCTAGAGAAGATCTAACAAATTTAATCACATGCCAAATGAGCTCAATGGACTTATTCATTTCTTTTAATCCTTCAGAAACAACTAAATTTAAAATGTGAGCAGTACACCGCATTTACAAAAACTCTCTATCAACTAGACCATTCCAAATCTAAGCGATTTTTTTAAATAAGTAACCGCAGTATCATTGGAAGAAGCATTGTTAATTGTAATGGTAAAGACTTTGTCAATGCGTCACTTCAATAAACAATCCTCAATTTGCTTGCCAATTGTATTCCCTTTGTGGTTCTCAATGACACAAAAATTTAAAATTATTTTATGTAAAGTCAAATTATCATCGATCCAATGAGCAGTCAAACACATGTAGTTTGAGTTTTGAACTGAAGTCCAACAATCTATAGTAAAGGACACATGAACTTTAGATCGTTTAAAATATTTTCTCAAATATTTTGCTTATTTAGATACAACTTGTAGCAATCCCTAGCAACTGTCTATCGTGAAGGGATTTGAAATCTAGGTTGAAGCTCTTGCAATGGTTATGGAAAACCTTCCCCTTTTATAGTTTTAAAAGCTATCTCATCCTTAATGATGAACCTTGCAAGTGCTTTTCTATATCGCTTTTGACTGAACACGTGTTTGATTAGAACTAGAGAAAAAAACTCTAACAAATTTTTTGCTCTATTAGGATTTTTTTGGCATTGTGCCAAATGTCTCCAAAGTTAGTTTATCCTATGCAGAGTATGATGACTTGCATAATCTACACCATAATAGTTACACTTTGCCCAATGTTTACCTTTTGTTTTACTTAGTGACCTCATAGTAAAATGTTTTCATGCATAAAATGTTTGCTTCTTTTTTTTCTTCCTTGTGCTTGAGTTGTCCCTTCCTTGTTTAGTGATTTCGTAGTAGCTTCAATGTTATTCACCTCTTCAATAGCTTCTTTTATCATTGATATTGGAGATTTTTCTGAGCTCATTTTCCTTCCTAATCCAAACCAACAATAGAAGCAATACATGGCAGCAATACGAACAATGACAACAATACACAATATAAATAGACAATACACAATAGACAAAGAATGACAGTAATACATGGCAGCAAAACAATAAAAGCAATACATGGCATCAATACACAATCTCATGCTTGTTTCAAACGGATGACAATAATTTAACCTAGTAATACATGGCAGAAATAACCACGAATGACCGAACAGTTTAACCTATATACCCATCCATCAAACATCAATAGAGATAACAATTGAATAACAAAAAACCCTAAATATTTTTAAACAACCATATGACCAGCACGAGTTGTCTTAAGCATTAGGCAAAATTTCACAACAAGGAATGATCCTACTGATCGTCCAACTTGGAATTCTTGATTGCTATCATATCATGGCAGCAACATCAATTTCACAACAAGGGGATATGGAAATACATATTTTTCTAATTTATCTTATAGTATAGAAAATATAAAAGAAAATGAAAATAAAATAGAAAAATAATCAAACCACTAAGGCACTAACTAAAAGAAGAGAAACGGAGTGTGTCACCAACGCTCTTGAGTGCTGAAGTTTTGTCGAGTGTTAGGGGTGTGCAAGATGCCCATGGCCCGGTGCGCCCACCCGGGCCTAGCCAAAAAATATCCTGCCCAACCCTGTAAAAAATAGCCAGGAAAAAAATAGACAATTTTGGGCAGAGTTAATATTCGGGCAGGGTTGGGCACCGGGCAGGGGGTGCTGCCCTGCTCGGTTGGCCTGGCCTGGTGTTAAGTAATAATACATACACAATTACACATTAGCGAAGGGTTTACACATCAGGGTTCTCGGCTTCTCGCAGTCGCATACATTGGCCTCGTTGCTCGCTTAGGGTTTATTATTTTCTCCAACTGAGGCGCTGACTATCAATTTATCTCCGTGAACCGTGATCGCTATATCTGCAGTCTTATTCTCGCTTCTCGCAGACATTGCCCTCGTCTCTGTTTTCCTTTTCTCCGATGACTGAAGTGTTGTGGATAGGCCTCCTAACCTCCGCTGTGATAAAACAGCAGATTCACGTGAAGGGTGAGGCAAGTTCTTAAGCTTATCCTTGTTGTTGATGGTTTTTACTGTTAGCACAGTGTACACAGCTCCCTTCCAGGTGTGTAGTCTGATTGTTCTTGCAGAATTTACTTTCGTCTTTGAAAACTGTAAAATATGAACTTCCAATGGCTGCATTCTTTTTCTGATTATCTATTTTAGTAGAGTTTGACTCCATAAAATTCATTGGATCACTCAGTTCCTGAAACTAGAATCATTGCTTGATGACAGTGTCAACAAGAACATTGAATTACAGATTGAAAGGGGTCACATATCAGTTCCTCACAGTTATAGTCATTCTTCTCCTTCATGGTACAAGAGTTCAAATATATTTTATCATGCCACTGTTGCTTGGGCCTTTATGATTCAAGAACTTTACCGTGGCCTTTAGGAAGAAAATGAAAGAAAAGAGAGGTTTCTGATGCTTTATCTTACTACGCATGGCTTCCAAAATGGCATTTTTTGTATTTTAGAGAGATCTGTATTATATGTGTTATGCTTTTCAATTATTCTTTTCCCATTTGTTTTATTGCCAATTGTTGCTTGAAGATCTAAAGTTGGATTATTTTTTGTTTCTTTTTGTCTATAGGCGAAAGTAGGACATCGTTTGAAGTTGAACAGACTAGTGGCAAGAACAACTGGGCACCCTCTACAAACTGCAGTGTTTCTCTTGCAGAGGTCTATTTTTTATCCTCTCTTGTCTTTGTCCATTGTTCATAAAAAACAGACATAGATACCAAAACCCTTTTTCTCTTTTGTCAAACATGATGAGAAAATCCCTTTTTAATCCCCAAAAAGTTCATTAGATCCCATTAAGCAAGTGATTATTTGCATATGATTACTAGAGATAAATGACTTGATAGTTGGAATATTATAGAAAAGATATATGGTAGAAGCACAAGTTGTAAAAATCCACATATTTCTTGAATTCCAAATTATGTAGTACATGTTGTTGCCTCAACACATTGTTGAGATTCCTACAAAATTATATTTTTTTCTAATATTTGTGATAGGTCATAGGTGCAAGATTTTCACTCAATAACTCCTGATTATTTCTTAGAAGTTAGTGGTGCAGTAATACATCCTCTTTCTTATCAGCAGGTTGGTTGGACTCTACTTGCTATGTTTTGTATTTTAGTTCCCTTTTCACTGGAATAAGATAGTTTTTGCTGGTTGTGATGGGCCGAGTAAGTTGAATATTGAATGGATGTGTTTTGAGCATGTTTGATGTTCCTATTACCTAATAAATGTTGAATGATATAGTTTTTTTGTAACATCCCTATTTTATTTTAGGATTTAAGTAGTATTAGGAGAAATTAATTTCTAATAGATAAAATTTTAATTTAATTACATAAATTAAGATAGTTTATCTAAAAATATACATATTGTTTCTATTGATAGTAATAAAAATATAATAAAAGAAAAAAAACAAAGAAAGAAAAGATAAGAAGCAAAAGCATTCTGGTGATATATATATTATAAAAAAACAAAGAAGAAAGAAGGCGTGCTGGGGAAAAAGTAATGAATTGAAAGAAAAGAGAGAGAGAGAGAGAGAGAGAGAGAAGCACATGCCATACGCTGAAATCATTTTATATAATAATATTATAAAAAAAAAAGAGTAGGGCCCACATCCATTTTAAATTTAACACACACACACATCGTCCAGAGCAACACGCAAATTTCTTTTTCTTTTCTCCTTCTTTCTCCTTCGGCTTCAGCTCGCGGGTTACTCCTCAAATACTCCATTAATGAATGGTGGATCCTTTTGAGCTCTGGTTTGTTCTCATAAAATCTTTTAATTACTGTAGTTATTTTCTAATTATTTTTCTATACTAAGAGAGCTATTTAGAAATATAATTTTTGTTAGGAGCAAAGAAGTTTGAGGATTAGGGTTTGGAATAAGTGTGATATTTCAACAAATAAGAACCATAGAATTATAGAGATAAGTAAATACTTGCATTTAATCGGTTTAGAATTTTTCTATTTGTATTATTTGAGAGAGTTAGAGTTAGGGTTTAAATGTTAGGGAGTGGAGATGATTTAATATGGAAATTTTGTTGATTTAATTTGAGTTTAACAATTGAGGCATGCTTATTGGAGGTATAATTGATATTTAATCGGTTTAGATTGTTGTTAGAGTTTATAAATTAAAAATGGGTATTTTTGTTGAAACCCTAGATTAGAGAAATTGGGGATTTTGGTCAAATTGAATAATTATGGATTAATTGATAGGTTAAATGAGTTATTAAAATTTAGAAATGATGCGATTTAATATTGAAATGAATATTTGGATATTGTGAGCATTTGAAATTTTGAGTGAAACTTTAAAGATTATAAATTTGGGATTTTTGGGTTGTTTAAAGAGTGTAATGTTATATGAGAATATATATTAGTAGAATAAAGTTGAGGCAAAATAAGATTATTATGGGAATGATAATTTAGAAAATAGATGTGTAATTGTGAGAGAGAAATTTAGTTATGATATTGAATTAATAATTTGTAAACAAAATAAAGTTAAAAGAGAAATGTGAGTATTTATTTAAAAGTATATGTTGTGTCAAATTAACATCTTAATACATATTTATATAAACTATGTAGATTGACGAGAGAGTTGTGACCTAAGCCCGTGGCTACTCATTTGTGGTATTTCTATTAGTTTTGGAGAAAGGTAACCACTTTCCACTCCTTGTGTTTGCTAATATGATGTTTGTGAGTGATTTGATATATATATAAATATACTGATGATGATATGATTATATTGAGAAAAGTAGATTGCTGGTTTTATTAAAAATTGTCTTGTGGGAATTAGAAAGTTTAAATAGAGATTAAAAACTTGTTATATCTTGATATTGGAATTTGAAGAAAGTTATTATTTTGAGTAAAACTCCATTGTTATTTATTGATGTTATTGATTATTGAACTATTGAGCTTTTGATTATTATGACTATCTTGAGAATTATGCATTGGGGATTAGTAATGATGGAGTTATATTTCTACCACGTGGTATAGCCTCCATTGGAACTCGATGGTTGGCTTTCGTCCCACTAGTTTACCGAGGGACTTGCCCCACCAGTTTACCGAGGGGCTGCGACACCCCCACTAGTTTATCGAGGGGGAATGAACCCATGGTCCAATCTTGTGCTCTATGGATTTTGGCTGATCCATAACACTCGACCGGTTAGCTTTTAGAGTGGCCATTCATATGGTAGTTATCACTAGCCCATGGGTTTGGTCGACAGGTATAAGGCGGTTCGGTTGGTTTGATGGGAGGAATTGGGATGATATTTCTGTTTGATTATATTATGATAATATATTGTTGTCTATCTCGTATATTTTATTAATTGTCCCACTTGACACCTCACGAGCACATATTAGTATGCATAATGAGTAGGATTGTTGGTTACTGAGACATTTGTCTCACCCCGTGGTTATTAACATTTTTTAGGAGTTAGTTCAGTTGCTGGTTCCACGGGAAGGTGCCAGAGGCATAATGGTGCTATTTGACCTGTATAGCACTATCCTCTATATTTATGTGCTGAATAGATGTAAATTGCCACTATAGGGCATATTTTTGTTTATACTATGATAATTTATTATTTTGATGGTTATATTGTACAACGTGTGCTGGTAGAAGGTCAGAGACCTCTTAGGGTTATGCATGCGAATTTGTGGATCCACAATAGCTATTTTGTCATATTGATTGTATCATACTGTATGTTGTCGTGTTATGGAATTGAGGTGGTTTACTCAAGTTCAATGCTTGGAGACTCCTTTTAAAAGTTGAAATTGATAATTATGATAGTATTGGAAGAGTAATTTGGGATTTCCAATCATATTTATTGGTTGATTAAGAATAATCTTTTATAACCATGGTAGTGTTCATTTTAGAATCTTTGCAAAGCTCTTTTTCTACCATGGTTAACTCTGTTAAAATTATGATACTCATTTATAAACATGATTAGTTTGTAGTCAATTATGGTACAAATGATTTTAAATGATTAATAGTTATTTTAATGAAGGAGAATTTTACATTTTTCCTTTATTCTATTAGTCCAGCCCCATCTATATATGTTTATCTTCTATTAATTTTTTCTATAAATTGTGAAATTGGTGTCTTTTTCTCATAAATTGTGACATAGTCTTGCTGTTTATCCATGCTACAATAAAAAACCATCATGCTTGACTGAAGAACACAATCTTTCATTTAATTTATACCAAAGGTCTCCAAAATTTCCTAGCTTCTTGCTCCACTTTTCACTTTCCATTTTATTTCACACCTTTTTCAGTTTATTTCTAAAGGAAAGGGAAATTAGATGGCATCCAACTCAAAGATCATCAATATGTTAGAATGCCATTTGAACATCAATATGTTGGAATTTTGGAGTATAAAATTTGTAAAAATCCACATATTTCAGAGAATCCAAATCCAATTTAACTATGCATTAGAGAAATATTGAAGTAATTTAACAGGATATAAACAATAATTTAACTATGCTTAGTTCACTGTGACAGAGTTGTCTTGACTTTTGATAACAATGATTCTACACCCCTGATGTTAGATTCTTCATGCTTCAGCCCCTAGATAATATGTTTGTTCATCTCTTTGTAATGGATGCTTATTTTTTAGTTGAGCTACCTGACTAATTAAGCATTTGTTTATGTTCAACAACGCAAGCTAGAAACTTCCATTTCCATTGCGGTCTTGTTTATGTGGCTGAACCAGGGTATGCATACATTGAGGAATATCAAAATTCCATAACTTGTAATTATTTACCCTTTCATGTAAATAAGAAATAATTACGGATAACAAAATATTGACATGCTATAGTTTATATAGTTATAGTTATAAAAACAATAACTAAGGATGGCTGAGAATCATGAAATTTATTGATTGCATGTGGATCATTCCTCTTTCATGTTAATTTGCAATAAATTTTACAGTTATATTACATTGATTAATGGTTGTGTAAGCTTTTTTTATCAATTATTATTTTAATGATCAATTATAAATTATTAATATCACTATGTCCATAGAAATTACATGAAACTGCATTGTTCATCTTAAGTATACGGAACTATTATAATTTTCTACAAATGATTTTAGTTGAAACTTTCTCCAAAAAAAAATCTAATTTATTATTTAAGTAAAAGAAAAACCATTGAAAAAATTGAAAGGAGATTGGTGATTAATTAAGAGAGGTTTTAACTGCATTGGTGATTAATTCGGGTAAAGAGAAATAAGCATTTTCTGCAATAACTACCATGCAATATAAATAACATGATGTTCATTAGAGCTTTATTGTTTAATTGTTTCCCTCTTTGTTCTCTTCTTTGGGTTTGAAGAGATATATAATGTTAGTTATGTTATGTTATTGTTATTATTTATTTTAATATTTTAATAGTTAATTTCAGGTTAAATGGACGATCAAGCTTCTAATGTCTCGCCATTGTCTACTGAAGATACTTCAACTTTAACATCTTTTAAAAATTTTAATGCATCACCAAGTGAAGGTCTTAATACTCCTACGCCTCCACCTCCTCCTCCACTTACCTCTCAATCTCTCCTCCCCCCTCCCCACCCTCCTACTTCTCATGTTCCCACTCCCACCACCCAAACACAAACAGAATTTGTCACACAAGAAACAAATGTTGAAGGTGGGTGTACAAAGAGAATCCAAGCACACATCAGAGGTGTGGAATCACTTTGTTAAATTGCCATTAGAAGAAACTAATGGGGAGCACTTAGTAGCTTGTAAGCATTGCCATATGACTTATAAGGCTGATCCAAATCATCATGGGACACATTCTTTGTTGAGGCATATCCCAAAATGTAAACAAAACCCAAACAAGGCTACTACAGATAGAAGGCAATCTATGTTAACTCTCTTGTCTTGGGGGTCAAGTGGTCAAGGAAGATCGGTGGTGGTACATCTATATAATGAGAAGCGATGTAGAAGAGCTTTAGTTGAATTTATTATATCAGATGAGCAACCATTCAGAATTGTTGAGTAGCCTACATTTAAGAAATTACTGAATGAGTTTGAGCCCCGCTTTCCAATCCCTTCAAGAACAACAATTGGAAGGGATGTGTGGTAGTTATATCTTGGAGAAGTCAAATTATTGAAGAAATTCTTACAACAAAGTGCTAAGCGTGTTTGCCTTACCACAAACTGCTGGACATCATGCCAAAATTTCAATTATATGTGTTTGACAGCACATTTTATTGATGAGGATTGGAAGCTTTACAAGAGGATCTTGAATTTTGTTATGATTGAAAATCATCGAGGTAATACTATAGGGAAGACTATTGAGCAATGCTTGTTGTAGTGGGAGATTGAAAATATCTTCACCATAACTATGGATAATGCCTCGGCTAATGACACAGCTTTGGTATATCTAAAGAGGCGTTTAAGTTGTTGGAAAGGGTTACTTTGTGATAGGGATTATATACAATTAAGGTGTTGTGCCCATGTCCTTAACTTGGTGGTTAATGAAGGTATCAAAGAGATGAAGGATAGTTTTGAAGCCATTCGAAGTGTTGTTAGATATGTTCGTTCTTCTCCTTCACGCTTCTTGAAATTCAAAACTTGGGCTGAAGCTGAAAAAATGGACACTAAAAGCCTTATTTGCCTTGATGTAAACACTCGATGGAACTCGTCATACGTGATGTTGGAAGCTGCGATGAAGTTTCAAAAAGTATTTGATCAGATGCTTGATGAAGATAATGACTATATTTCCCACTTCAGCTCAAGCACTTCAAGCTCTAGGCGTGGAGCTAGGCATGGCCAAGATGACTTCTCTGGTCCTATTAGTGATGATTGGGATAATACTAAGATCTTTATCAAATTCTTGAAGGTATTTTATGACATTACATTGAAATTTTCAAGCTCTCTTTTTGTAACATCAAATGAATATTTCCACCAGATTGCACGTGTTCAAAAAATATTGCAAAAGAATATTACGAGCAGAGCTAATAATTTTTTGGTAGACATGAGCATCAGTATGCATACAAAATATGACAAGTATTTGGGTCAAGCAGATAATATGAATCCATTACTAGTTATGGCTGTAATTTTGGATCCTCGCTATAAACTAGCCTATGTCAATCATATGTTTGAGGTCCTTTACATTGACCCTGAAGTATGTTCACTTATGAAGAAGAGGGTTAAAGATTGTTTGTATCGGTTGTTTGATGAGTACTCTAGAAGGGTTTCAACTGAATTAGGGATTGTTTTAACAGGTACAACATGTGCAACTTCATTGCCATCTTTTGATGATGATGATGATGATGATGATGATGATCCTGGTCATAAGTGGTTAAAATCTATGAAAATAAGAACTTCTACAGATCCTCAAACTGAGTTAGATAGATATATGTAACTGACTCAAGAGATGAAATCCCTTCTGCATCTCAGTTTGATATACTGTTATGGTGGAAAGCTAATTCTCAAAAATATAAAATTCTCTCCCATATGGCATAAGATCTATTGGCTATTCCGGTTTCTACAGTTACTTCTGAGTCCGCCTTTAGCACTGGGGGACGTATAGTTGATCATTACAAGAGCTCTTTGTCTTATAAAATGACAGAAGCACTGATTTGTAGCCAAAATTGGCTACAAGCTGGCCAATCTATCAATGATTTAGCTGACAAGCTTCGGGAGTTTGATAATTTTGATGAAACGGAAAATGTCATTCAACTTGCAGGTAATTTTTTATTTTGGAGCTCATAAATTTCATTATATATTTTACTTCATAATATGTAAATGCTTTTCTTGTATTTTTTCCTATAGATGCTACGCTTGGAAGAGAGAATATGATAACTACTGATAACTGAAGATCATTTTAATTGTAATAGATTTTAAAACTTTTATTATTATGTTATTGTCGCCTTATTTTAAGTTGATTATTGATATTTTTTTAAGTCTTGAAGACATAAATATGGTATTATTTTATAAATTTATGATTGTAGATTTTTTTCTTATAATATGAGCAGGATATCGCTATTTGGGCATGCCCAGCCCGTCCATACCTAGCCCGCATATGCCCAGCCTGAAATAGTTAGGGCTTTGACTGGACAGGGCCGGGCATCGGGCTGTATTTTGCAGCCCATGATTTTTTTGGGCAGGGCACCGGGTTGCCCTACCCAGCCCTGCCCATGCACAGCCCTATCGAGTGTGGCAAAGCGACGATAAGTACGGGAGCCTGTAGGGGAGATGAGTGGCAAGAACTGGAGGCAAACACTAGAACTATAAGGGAAAACAAATCACGAGAAACTCAACGATGATGATGATATTATGAGATCAAAGACTGTTAAAGCAGAGGACGGGAGGTTCAACACCAGGAGCCGGGAGGAGGACAAGTGGATGACGGTGACACCATAACAGTGACATTCTGAGATCGAAGAATCAACAAGTGAAGAACAAAAGAGGGGCAATTGTCTCCCTTCTCTCTCTCTCTAACTCTTTTCATGCTTCAACTTAGTGTAACCGTGTAAGTGTGCAGGTGTAGCAATGAGACTGGGAACCCTAATGAAATAATAAAATTAATTAATTAATAATATAAAAAAATATATGGATGAGCACGGTCCACCAATGGTAAGCTCGTAGCCTGCCTATATATTTCACTGTTCTTGCCCGTTACGGTCCTATTTTGGATGGACTTGAAACGGGAAAACTGAAGGAGGGGCTAGGCGGGTGCATCGTATTGCAGGCACTTGCTTAGCCATAAAGGAAGTTAGTTAATTTTTTTTTTTAAAACACCATAATTATCTTCTTTAACTCCTTTCCTCTCTCCCTTACTTGATTATAGTTGTAAGAGTATCAATATAGCAATTTAAGAAAAAGTTAATAAATATAAAAAATAAATCTTATATTTAGAACTAATATTAACTCTCTAAATATGTCATATATTAAAGACAAGAGAAGGGGTATTTAATAATCAAATATTGTTGGATGGGCTCCATTGTAGATATAGCACGGAAAAAAAGCATTAGAAAATTTAGGCTTAATTTCTAGCTTCTCTTTATCACAACCACAAACGGGCTAAGCCTCCAAATAAGCTTCATATGTAACTACAAGAACCCATTTTCAGTATATAAAAAACAATGAACCCATTTTTTTCCTTATAGTGTAAGAAATTTAAATGTTGCTTTTTTTATTTCTTAAAACAACATTCTAAACTTCAGATAGTGTGTTGTATAAAGAAATGTTTTTTGGTATAAGATTTTTTGGAAAAAGGTTGGGTTTACCCACGATCAAATAATATGGTGAAGTTTCCCTTTTTTCTAAACAATACTAATATTAGGTAGGGCGAACCGTCAATTACTCTCAGGCGTAAACTTAGGCACCTAAGAGCTAGGATGTCTCCATAAGCGCTGTAACTGGAACCACAATAAAGTAGTACTATCAAGAATTGAACACACTCTAAATGATTGTATATCTCGTTTCTTGCGGAACCTTCTTCCATATCTAATTACCTTCAGCCCTCTCTAAAAAGCCCATTATTTCTTCCATATCTGGTGCGAATTTTTTTTTTATTTCTACTTTTGAACTCCAACAAAGTATTGGTATTTCTGTTCTGTTTTTTTTAATTGATTTTTAATCCAGGCAAATAACAAAGTATTGGTCAAAAACTAAAAAAAAAAAAAAGAGCCAATGAAAGGCCGAACTCAGAAAGTCTACCAAAAACTGGGCCGAATGCTCCAAGCACAAAACCTAACACTAAATAGCACAAGGCTAAGGACATTAATTTCCCCCTTTTATCATTATAGAGTTTATCTTGTACCAATATATATATATATATATATATATATATAATTGATCTAAAGGGTAAAATCTTATTAAATCTCTTTAGATTTTGAGTTCAAATTTTAAAGAAGACATTTATATTGGAGACAGCTAGGCACCCCGAAATTATGATAATTGTTAATATAATCCAGTTAATATTATAATAAAAATTTATCCATTTTTTTTAACTCAATTATACAATTTCTTTTAGGTGAAATTATATATAATTCCCCTAAATTTTATGTTATATATAAATAACCTCTTTAAGCTTGGAAAATTTACAATCAATCTTTCTAAACTCTTATATTTATGTAGCTAACTTTCCTAATAGTTATTTATTGAGAGTTTTGTGTAAATCGAACTTTCTTTTAATAACAATAGAGTTAATTATTATTGTTCAAAGACAGTATTTGTATTGGTCAAAAGGTTTTAGGAAGATCTACCTCCCTTTTGATTTTATTGATGTCCTGAACTTGTTAACCAGGCTGTGATTTAGAGATATTATAGATGAAGCTAGATTACTTATTTATAAGAATTGCAGGTAGAACCCACCCATAGCCCTAGAGAAGGCATGTCGTTTGCCGATTGTTACTAAACTCTCTCATAAATTCAATAAATGGCAATCTTTGCATCTTTGATCACAATCCATCTGTTTAGTAAAGTAGATGTAAGATGATGAAGGAGCCCAGGCTACTTTGATCTTTATATGTTATGGATATCAATTCTAGTTAAAAAATAATATTCCTCTTATAAGAATTAATATTGATCTTAAATATAAAATATATTTTTTATATTTATCAATTTTTTTAAATTATTTTTATTGATACTTCCTCAATAATAATAATATAAGGGGGAGAGAGAGTTAAAGAAAATTATTAAAATATTTTATAAAATACATGTTATATTAATTAATTTATTTAATTTAATTAAATATATTATATATTAAGAATCGGATGAGTAATAATAAATAAATATCTCTGTCTCATTTTGTTTTCTATTCTAGGTAGCCCTAATGAAGAGAAATAAAATCTCATGTCACCAATAAAAGTTAACACATATTGTAAGGAATATGTTTATATCCCATAAAAATACGAGTTCAATTTTAGCTATCATTATGAAAGTTTATTTGATAGGTGATTTCATAAATCTTCTATAAACATTCTTTAAATCATAAAATTATACTTTAACCTTTAAAAGAAACTAATATCAAATATATCTAAATTTGTTTATACTAAAAAAAAATCCCATGCATGACGGAAGCGCACACGTAAAGTTTGTAGATGTTTAGAGATATTTATTACTTTTTTATTTAAAAGGGTAAGTTTTAATGATACGAGGTCACGACATTAACCCACGACTTTTATTCATACAAGCACGTTGCTAATAAAGCCTTAAAATATTTGACATGGCATGGCACACTAATCAAATTGAGCTAAGCCGTTCTTTAAGTAGTAGAGTATTTTAAACCAAATAACTTAAAACACTAATCTAGCCTGTATATACAAAAGTAGAATATATATATATATATATATATATATATATATATAGATATATATATATATATAGCATGTTTGGTGTGGGTTTGGAACTGTGATTTGTTGTAATTAAAAAATAACAGGCACGCACAATATATCAAAACTAAAAAGAAATGACTAAATTATTCATTTTGTTTAAAATTTTAAAAAATATAAATTTATTATATTTAAAATCATGACTTATAGTCATAAGTGAAAATTGTATTATACTTTAACTAATTAATTTATAATAAAGACCATACATTTTCTTTTAGAATGTGGCTTATAATAAAGAGGAGAAAGAGTCAATTTTACAAATGGTTTGATTCATTTAGTTATGATATATCACTTTATTTTATTATAAAAGCATAAGTTAGAGTTAGTTATTATTCTTTTAATTCCTAATTATAATATTTATTTAATTTATTAGAATATATTAAATAAATTAAGTAATTAAAATAATAGTGTTTTTATTTCTGTTAAATATATAATTTAATTTTATATATTTGAACTACCTTTGATATATACTATTAATATATGTAATTATATAAGAGTATATTAGAAAAAAAATTATAATTTTAAGAGATAAAATAATTTATTATTTTATATTTAGAAATAAATTTAATATTTTATCTAATTATTATAATTAAAAATAGAAGAAATAGAAATTTATAAATGATAGGGTGAAAATGAAAAAGTTAGGCAAGTGTCTGTAAAATTTTAGCTCCAATTGATTTTTGGAGCATTCAATGAACCAAATGCAAGTGGTACTTCCCATTTGAGTCATGTATCTGCAGAAAAACATGCATTTATGAACTGAATCTCTCTTCCATTGTACTGACTACTACTGACTATAGTCTAGAGTGGTGAGCTAGGTAAATAAGAAATTATTTTTTTTACCAACAAATAATAAATTAACTGTACATATATATATATATATATATACACTCTTAAATATATATAATTTAATTAAAAAATTAATTATAATTTTAAATATAAAATATATTTTTTATTTTTATTAATATTTTTTAAATCATCTATATTAATATTTCCTAACAATAATTAAGTAAGAGATATATTGATTTATAGGAGATTATTATAATATTTTAAAAATATTATATTATATTAATTAATTTAATTATTTTTTTAATATAATAAAATTAATTAAATATATTTTATATATAAGACCGAATATATGTATATGCCGTGTGTGTGTAAGAAATTAACTCATGGTCTTATTAATAATAGTTTTTCATTTATGATATATGTTAATATATGAATAGTTTAAAATCATGTATATATGAGTCATGTTATATAAAATTATGAATTACTTATTTTTCTATAATTTTCTTTTTAAATAATTTTTATTTTATCTATTTACTATTCTACAATTTGAATTTATAAAGTTAAATTTTATTTAAATCAATGTATTTTTTTAGTTTAAAAAGTTCTCACCTTAAAGTAATTAATTGAATATAATACTTTAAATTTAAAATCTCTTATTTTTTTGGGGGAAAACTTGCAATAAATTCTCTCAACCCTTACAATTTGTACACATAATTTTTCTGCGGTCAATTATTTTATTAACACAATGTGATGGTTTAATAGTTACCTCAAAAAATTTATAAATTATATTATAAATTTTTAAAAATAATATTAAAAAAGAAAAAAAATGTATACTTTTAATCTTTTAACTATATATAATATTTTAGATTTGTTCTTTAATTAGAGAAAATATCATAAAAATACCACTTTCATTTTAAAATTCAAAATCAGTTTTATTTTGTAGATTTTAATACCTATTGACCAACACTTGATAAATAAATAATAATATATTTATATAAGAATTTCTAATTTAAGATTTTGAAAGGTTAAAGTATATATTTGATGCTTTATATTTGCACAAAATTTTATTTTAATCCCTTAAATTCAAAAAATATACTTTTAGTTCTTTAAACTTAACATCCATAATTTTATTAACTGAAAATCTTGACTCAAGAAATTTTAAAGGATGATACAAAGCATATATAAATTTTAATTTTAATTTTTTAATATATTATTTTTTATATTTTAAAATTAAAATAATCTTTATGTAAATATAAAAATCTGAATTTGCTACGTGTCTATTTCTCTTAAATATATTTTAAATTAAAATTAATTTATAAAAATTTAAATTTTGAGTCAATATTTTTTATTTATTGTCAGCCTGTTAGTAAAATTAATAGTGTTAAATTTAAAAGATTAATAATATTTTTTTTAATTTAAGGGATTAAAATAACATTTAATACAAATATAAATAATCAAATATATATTTTAACTATTTTAAAATTTGTAATATTTTTATAATTTTTTCCTTTTAATTATTTAACCCTTACACTATTAGTATTAAATGATATTTTTTTTATGTGTCAATTGTTGTTATATTTTAAAAATTCAATTTAATATATCAGTATTTGAAATTATTTTGTTTACATTTAAAATTTTTAATATTATCATATTTAGTTAATAAGATTAAAATTAAATGACTAAAAATATACCATATAAATTTAAAGGGTAAATAAATGAGATTTTTTATAAAGTTGTAGGATGAGAATTGCATTTTGCCAGTTAAAAATTATCTACATAAATTTTTATAAAAAATGAAAAAAATCAATAATAATTTGTTTCTAATAAGGTCAGAGTTACATTCCCATCCCAGCTAACAAGAAGATAGATAATGTCTCAGTGAAGCGAATATATTATTATTGAAACAATCTATGAAGGACAAAAGCAACCGAATGCAGAAGAAGATGATCATGAACAAACCAATCTCTTACATCATAAAATTGCACAGAAGCAGCGAATCTCTATCAGTCTCTTGTTTCAGAGACTGCAGCATCAGCAGAGATGAAGAACAACAACAAGAAGAAGAAGAAAATAAAAAAGAAAAAAGAAATAAAAAAAAAGAAACCTGAATCAAAATCAATGTGTTTACACATTGTCTGACCAAATAACAAAAGTACAGCAACAAAAAAACAAGCAAGGGACAGCCATGAAAGCTACCATTACCTGTCTTTTCTGTGCCCCAAACCATGTGCCTGGATTATGTCGTTCCTGACCTTCTTTCATCTCTCTCTCTCTCTCTCTCTCTTCTTGATCCTGCAAATTTCATATCCTTTTTCTTTACCTCTACCTACCTAATTTTCCTAACCACATCATGGTCAAATCAAACCCACCCAGAAAGTACAAGCAACATGGAGACCAGTTAATTTGCAGATTCAGGGTTTTTTTTTGGCTCAAGAAGACTTGAGAGAGACAGGGAAGAGGAATCAAATTGTTCTTATTTAGATATATATATATATATATACTTATCTGGATATGTTTAGACTAAGGAGAATAACAGTTAAAAGGAAATGTTAAAAGTGAATCATTCTCCTCAATTTGAATATACCCTTTATGGAACTTTCTGTGGATTCACTTCTTCTTGGACTTATCTTTGTTGCTGGAGAAGATAGAACCCAGACCAAATAAATTTGCAGAAGGAACATTGATAACAGGGTTGACTCTAACACCATTATGAACGTAAGATCCATGGATTTTCTTCAATGGAGGCTTTTGATAAGGTCTTGTGGCTGTAGGAGTATGCTTGTGGTGGGGATTTTGCTTCATGTTGTTGTTGGGGCCTTCCTTTGAATTAAGTGGCATCCTCTTAACACTTGGGGTAGGAGCAGAACCAGTTGAATTGCTTCTTGATAAAAGTGGTAAAGGACATAAGCTTCTTCCATAGCCACCACTACCACAACTGCTACTTCTTTTGAATCCCCAGAACGACTTGTTAGTATTATTAGAACTCTGCTTCTCATCCACTTCATCATTATTATTCACTACAGGTTGTTGTTGTTGTTGTTGATGCTTCATCTCTTTGAGGCTTTCGTTGTTCTTGGTTGTTTTGCTGGTTGAGGCATTTTCACGAACAGTTTCTGTGTGTGGAACCCGCGGGGTTTGATGAAGTGGTGGACACAGGTCTTTCTTCTTCTTCTTCTTCTTGATCTCAGATGGAAGCATTTTGCCATCAGAGAATAGCTCATCTGCAGAAGATGACTCTTGCTCCAAGCTCTCACGAACACAGACATCAAAATCAAAGCTGGAGTTCAAACCAGAGGAGTTTGATCTAAAAGGGGTTTGCTCAATAGGGATAACATCTGATTGAGAGAAATCATGCGAGAATGAAATCCTTGGGCTCATGGTAGAAACCGAAACCCCACAATCCTCAGAGCAAAGTTCGACTGCCATTTCGATCAATCTTTGGGAAAAACTAGGAACCTCACAGACCCACAAATCAGATTTGCAGAGGATGATGGATTGATTGTACTGTTGAATAGAATAGCTTGAAACAATGTAAACAAAGGGTAGGCTAGAATAAAAGGCCAGTGAGAGAGAGAGAGAGAAGTCAGGAAATAAATAGGAATAACGTAACAAGACAGGAATTGGGATTTCAGAAAGTTAAAAATAAAGAAGGAATTGAGTTCTCTCTTTCTTGCTTTCTCTTAGTGATTCTGACGCTTGAAAATCAATCAACAACAAGTCTGCAACTTTAGGTGGTCCAAAGAGGAGGAGGAGGAGGCGGCGGAAAGGTGTGAGAATGAAAATGGCGTAAGGGGTTGCAGGAAAATGAAGGAAGCTGATGGAGACCTTGGCAATTAGCCTTAACCTTAACCACCATTGAGTGATGTGTTTGTTGTTGATTTAAGCTAGCTTTCTGGAGAAGGACAGAGAGAGAAATGAAACAACGTGGAGAGAGAGAGATTATGAAAGGATTGGTTGATAACTAATAACGTCCGCGTTTGTCAAATTAACAAAAACCAAAAAGACAATTTGAGAAAATTGATGAGGTAGTCCTTGTAGTTATATCCAATTTTAGGGCAGGTCCTTATAATTTTTGTTTTCTTTTTATTATATTTTTTATTATCTACTAGAGGTGGGCATAGTATTGAATGAGTCTAGGACAAAATTGTCCCAGTCCTATCTTAAGATAGGACATAAGAGGCAAAATATGTCATGTGTCCCATCCCAAATATGCCCAAATTCCTTTTAATACTGGGACGTGTCAGGATAAGTTCAGAAATTCTTAAACTCTATTTAAAAAAATAAACTATTAGATATTTTATATACATCCTATCTATTAGTAACATATAATTAAAATATAAAAAATAATAGAAGAAATCAAATTCTCTTTATTATAATTAGCAACTTAAAACAATAAATATCATTAATTATACTATAAATATTATTATTTTTTTAATTTTTTCACTTTACTAACTGAACTTACTACTTCATATGTAAATAAATAAATACATATAAAAATATAATTATCTAATAAATAACATGATATGATCAATATTGTTTTCTATTTTTATTTTTTATAAAAAATAAATAAAATAAAAATATTTTTTATGTTTTTAAAAAAATATTTGGGACAAGACGGGAATCCTGAGAATTAGATTGAGATTCGTTTTGTCCTGACCCTCTCTCTTATCTCGTTCGAATCTTTCACAGAATGAGATAGATCTATCTTAAATTATTTAAGCCCTAGTCAAGACAATATAAGATTAGAAAAAATGTGCACCTCTATTGTCTACTATGTTAGTAGTGCAAGCCCTTCCGTTTATGAAGCTTTTATTTCAAACAAAGAGGGATGATGGGGCGCAGATCATCTGAGCACATTCTCAACTTTTCTCTCTCTCTACCCCTCCTCCCACTGGTCCAAAGAAAAGAAAATATCTTGGAAAGTTTCTGTTTGAATTTTATTTTTTTTAAATAAAAAAACTTAAATGAGTTAGATGTGGAGAGTTTATGAGAATCAGGACATATAATCTCAAGTTTAGAGAATACTTATTAAAATACTTATATATTACTTATCAATAAAATTATTATATTAATCTTATGAGTTATGACTCAATTTTTTATTAAATAAATAAATTTTTATTAATTTTTATTTAAAAATTATATTAATTAAAAAGATTTGAATTTGAATAGAGATAGTTTTAATATATAAATTGTTTAGTAGGAACTTTTCATTGAGGCTTTTTTTTAAAAAGAAACTCCCATACTTTTTTATTGCTAGGCATAGAGGGTATATCTGTCAAAGTAAAGACTATAGTCTTCCCTAATGTCCTGAATATAAAAGAAAAGTCTTCCCAATGAAATTGTTACATACACAAGAATTGAGATTTAAATTATTAACCAATTATTTAAGTAACAAGCTTCTATCACTTGGGCCAATTTGAATTCAATAAAAAATCTATGCTTATACAAAATCCAACATTATTTAAAAAATATTAAATTTATTAAGAATAAATTTAAATAAAACTTAAAAATCAAATTATGAATCATGCAGATTCATTTAAATTATTATTTATTTAATAGAGCATTTAAATTTTATATTGATTGAGTTATTAATATAGTATCATTATTTTTTAAAAAAAACAATTACACTTTTTTGAGGAATTTTATTATTAAAGTATACTAAATTATTCTATAAATTAACTATAGAAGGCTCATTTACTGCTTCAGCAATTTATGTATGAGCTTTGGAATGGAGTTAGGTTGAAATTACAATTTATATGGCTCTTAATTTCTTATTATTGAATCTTAAAAGACATTGATTAGTGTTTTAATGTCATAATATGCGCATTTGATTGAAATGTAAAGATCTTTTTAGGGTTTGTTGAGAACTCAAACATCTGATGAACTAAAAGGAGAAAAAGAATACTAATAAATAATAATATAATGATTATTATATAAAAATATTCAGTACTAAATAATGAATATGAATATTTTGTGAATCATAATAAATATCTAATAGTTGAATTTTATAGTTATTTTATCAAATATACAAAGATAAATACTTACGGATTCTAGAAATACTATATTATCTAAATTTTATTTAATTAAAATATAATGACTAGATACATTTTTAATTTAGTTGGCTGATGACTTATATAAAATAATTTATATTTTATTTTATTTTAAAAAATAAATCTTTTAATTTAGTTTACATGAGTTTTTGTTTTTTTAAAATTAAAATATATATTTTTTTAAAAAAATAAAATAAGTCGTAAATTTTTTATATAAATTATCAAATAAATTATTATATTTTGATTGTAAATAGTATATAAATATTTTTCATATGCAAAACAACTTGTGTCACACGTTGACATTTCAACCACGACATATAATTTTTAGTCAAATTTTTTAAAAAATAAAAAAATTGAAGTTAAAGTATGGCTTAGAAATTTTAGACGTCTCTACAGATTTAGATTTTCCATGAATTTATATTTATTCTAAAAATAATTATTTCTAATAAAATTTTATAAAAAGTATTGTGAAAAGAAGTTGCGTATTGGCAAAATCATGCCATATATAATTTTTTGCCCACAAATCTTTATCAATCGAAAACAACTTTTCTTTATCCTCCACTTTTTAAAAGTCAAATACTGGAAAAAAAAATTTTAAACAATAGTTTTATAATAAATTGACCAAATAGTAAGAAAAAATTAAATTTAAAAGACTGAAAAGTCAAAATAAATAGCTTTAATTTGTTATGTAAAGTCGAATAATCCATTTTTGCTAATAACAAAAGATGAAAGATAATCTAACCCCAATAAAAAATTACCAGACAAGAAGAATATGCATCTGGGCATACTGGTAAAAAAAAAAGATTGAATGTAAGTGGGAAACAAAAAGCAATGTGCCAATAAAGGAAAAAGAGTATGTGTCTATAATAATTTTATTTTATTTATATGATCTGATTATTTATTCATTTTTCCTATTATATTCTATTGCTAATACCAAACATAACTCCGCCTATGCATGTAGCCGGTCCTAAGCCCGGGTAAAGGAGGAGGGTTGTGTTAGGCCCCGACAGCCAACGTAAAACTCGTCGAATCTTATGAACATGGACATACAAAAAAATTGTGCTAATACTAGGTCGTTGCCTGTAAGTAATGCGCTGTATGGCTCAAGTACAGTGAGAAGTGAGCAATGGTCGCTGCATCGTCGCCCGGATGTAGTGTTAAATGAGCAAGGGCTACCACACTCTTATGGACGGAGGCGGCTAAAGAAGCTAGTTCAGGAGAGAAAGATCAGATTTGGTACTTGGAATATTGGAACTATGACCGAAAAAGCGTGGGAGGTAATGGGCGAAATGGTAAAGCGAAAGATTAACATCTTGTGCCTTCAGGAAACTAAATGGGTTGGAGAAAAATCTCGAGAATTCAATGAGTTCAAATTTTGGTACACAGGTAAAACAGGTACGAGGAATGGTGTTGGTATCATTGTGGATAAAGAGTGGAAGACGAATGTGGTGGATGTTAAAATGATTGATGATAGAATTATATCTTTAAGAATAATTGTTGGTAGGGATATAATCAACGTTATTAGTACTTATGCACCTCAAGTGGGAACAGAAACACATCTTAAGGAAAAATTTTGGGAAGATTTGGAGGGGCTGATTCAGAGCATACCACTTACTGAAAAGATTTTTATTGGTGGGGACCTTAATGGTCATGTTGGTAATGAAGCAGGGCAATATGCAGGGACTCATGGTGGTTTTGGTTTTGGAGAAATTAATAATGAAGGGCAATCTATCCTTGAGTTTTCTTTAGCTTACAACTTTAAAATTGTCAACACGTGCTTTAAGAAGCGGGAGGAACACTTGATCACATACAAGAGTGGGGTCCACAGGTCACAGATCGATTTCTTTTTGGTAAGGAGTCATGACAGAAGACTTTGTACAAATTGTAAAGTGATTCCAGGGGACGGAGTGACAACCCAGCATAGGTTAATGGTCCTTGACGTGCGAATTAAGTGTAGGAAGGAAAAGCGGCGACAGGTTTTAAATACAAGAGTCAAGTGGTGGCAGCTAAAAGGGGAGAAGAGAGAAACTTTTAAGAGAACTATGTTAAATGAAAGGATTTGGGAGGCGCAGGAAAATGCTAATATGATGTGGAAGGAAATGGCTGAGAAGGTCTGAGCAGTTGCTAAAGTAATTTTGGGAGAATCTAAAGGTTTTGGTCGACAAGATAAAGAGACTTGGTGGTGGAATGAGGACGTACAAGCGAAAGTTAAGTCCAAGAGAAACTGTTTCAAAGCTATGCACTTGTGTAATAATACCGAAAATTGGGAAAAGTATCGTTTAGCTAAGAAGGACACTAAGAAGGCGGTGAGTGCAGCTCGTTTTAAGGCGTTTGAGGAATTTTATAAAGAGTTAGGGACAAAGTCGGGAGAACGAAAGATTTATAAGATTGCAAGAAACAGGGAAAGGAAATCGAGGGATTTGGATCAAGTACGATGTATTAAAGATGAAGAAGGCAATATTTTGGTTGCAGATAGTGATATTAAAGAACGGTGGGAGACCTATTTTTACAAATTGTTTAATGACAAGGGAGGAGGGTCGAGTTATGAGCTAGAGGATTTAACAGGAGAAGTTGAACTAAATTTGGCATTTTACCGTAAGATACGTGTTGGCGAGGTTAAAGAGGCGTTTAAGAAAATGGAAAATGGTAAAGCTATTGGACCTGATGGTATTCCTATTGAAGTTTGGAAGTGTTTAGGTGAAATGGGGGTGGTGTGGCTTGCTAAACTTTTTAATGTGATATTAAGTTCTAAGAAAATGCCGGATGAATGGAGGAAAAGTACTTTAGTTCCTATTTATAAAAATAAAGGGGATATTCAAAATTGTGCAAACTACAGGGGGATAAAGCTTATGAGTCACACTATGAAGTTGTGGAAAAAGGTAATTGAACACAGGTTGAGATTAGAGACTGATATTACTGAGAATCAGTGTGGTTTCATGCCAAGTAGGTCTACAATAGAGGCGATTTATTTATTAAGGGGGTTAATGGAAAGGTACCGGATTAAAAGAAGAGACTTACATATGGTCTTTATTGACTTAGAAAAAGCATATGATCGAGTGCCAAGAGAGGTGCTTTAGAAAGCTTTGGAAAAGAAAGGTGTACGTATGACATATATCAAGGCAATAAAAGATATGTATGAGGGGGTAACAACTACTGTAAGAACGTCTGGGGGCGAAACAAAGGATTTTCCCATAAGGATTGGTCTACATCAGGGATCAGCCTTGAGTCCTTATTTATTTAATCTAGTAGTGGATGTTCTAACTAAGCCTATTCAAGAAGAAATCCCTAAGTGCATGCTTTTTGCGGACGATATAGTTCTTGTGGCGGAGTCAAGAGAAGAGATTAATTTTAAACTTGAGTTATGGAGAAGTACTTTAGAGTCGAAGGGTTTTCGTCTGAGTAGAAGTAAGACGGAATATATGCATTGTAACTTTGATAAGAGACAAGTTAGAAGTAACTTGGAGGTCAGATTGGGAAATCAAGTTATTCCACAAAAAGATAAGTTCAAATATTTGGGATCAATAATACAGAAGGACGGTGAAATTTTGGAGGATGTTAATCATAGAATTCAGGCCGGGTGGTTTAAATGGAGAAAGACTACTGGGGTTATATATGATCGAAAAGTACCAGATAAAGTAAAAGGAAAGTTTTATCGCACTGCTATAAGACCAGCAATGCTTTATGGAAGTGAATGCTGGGCTTTAAAAGGACAGTAAGAGCATAAAGTTGGGGCAGCTGAGATGAGGATGCTGAGATAGATGTGTGGGCATACAAGAAAAGATAAGATTCGTAATGAACATATACGGGGAAGAGTTGGAGTGGCACCTATTGAAGAGAAAATGGTAGAAAACCGTCTTAGGTGGTTTGGACACGTACAAAGAAGGCCAAGGGATGCGCCGGTGAAGAGGGTGGATCAAATAGTATGGACACCGGTTAAAAGGGGTAGAGGAAGGCCAAAGAGAACGCTCAAAGAGGTCATTGAACGGGATCTCCTGGTCAATAACCTATCTAAGGATTTAGTTTTCGATAGAGCACAATGGCGTCGTATGATCCATGTAGCCGACCCCATTTAATGGGATAAGGCTTGTTGTTGTTGTTGCTAATACCAAACATGATGAATGTATCCAATATGACAAGGTCATGGGTCAAGTTGAATGCGTAAAAGTTATATTTTATTTGATTATATCTGATTTTTATATAAATGTTCTATTAATACTTTTAATTAATGTCTTTTTTATTTAAATATTACTTTCTCAAGCTTATATATTTTTTTTATATTTTAATTAAATTATATTATTTTAATTATGATTAAATTACGGTTAAACCACTAATCCTTAAATAATTATCTTAATCAGTTTAATAATGTGTGTATTTCAATTGAATGTGTGTGTTGAATTCTAGCATGCCATTTAACTATCAATTTCCAATTATGCTTAATCATTAGGCTTATTTAAATTTAATTTCTAAAACTTGGTAAATATGTAATTATTCTCTAAAAAAAATAATATCCCTGTCTAATATTTTTATTGACTCAGTGATACTGTAAAATACAACAAATAACAAAATTATTATTTGTATGTATGTTTTGTATTCTAATCAATTCAAAACTAAAAATAAATGGCCTAATATTTTTATCAAGGCAGTAAGTTTACATTTGTAGGTAACTATAATAATATTTTAAAATAACTTTGATAATCACTAGCTTTCATAGTGACATGATTCTTTCCCAAAAATGGATATTCATTGGGAGAATAGCATTGAGGAGCCATAAAAGACAATTAATTATTAAAAAAAAATCTCATTAAATTATCAAATAATTAAATAGTCTAACAAGAGACTTTGGAGAATATATTCAAATTATAAAAAGACATAACTATCCTTAATATAATAATACACAAACTCTCACAGAAATCGAAGAAACATGCTATTATAGCAAGGATAATTATGCATTTTTATAATTAGAATATATTACCTCTAAATCTTTTAAAATTATTTAATTGTTTAATAATTTTATAGGATTTTTTTATAATTAATTATCTTCTATGGAGATCTTACTGCGATTCTCCCATATTGATTTAAGTTATACATAAAACTATTGCTTTACTAATAATTATGTTAATTGTTTAAGTTTTTCAAAATGAAGTGACCTTAGGTATAATGAGGACAAAGATGATAATGCACCTAAATATATATAATTGAGGTAAGTCATCTTGGCTTTTGAAATTAGAGCTTAATAAGTGTGGTTTCATTCATATAATACACAATTAAAGGATTTGATGTTTGTGATGAAAATTTCATGTTTATCTAATCTTACTGTCATAATCTCTTTCAATCACATTTGTATCATCCTCAATATTTCTAGAGATCAATCAAACTATATTCACTGCTTTTGGGTTTAAATTCCATAAAATTCTTCTGAACTTTAAATCATATATAAATATCTTTCTTAACATTTAAAATTTAATAATAAATCACTTTAAACTTTTAAAATTTGTGTGAATTAATAATTATAACCATTAATTATATATCCCTTTAAATATTATGTTTGTGTAACATAACACTCACAAAATTTTGAATTATATGCATATAATTCCCTTAAATTTTAAGTTGTGTGTAGATAAATAATGAACAAAATTAATAATAAAAAAATAATTATCTACGTATAAATGTAATATTTTTGGGGGCAAATACATAAATATAAGAGTTTATAAAGGTGTATTATAAAATTTTAATGATGAAGGAGGGCATAAAGTTAAAAGGAATTATATACAATTTAGCCCTTCTCTATTTTTTTTTTTATGACTAAAAGACTTCCTATTGAAAATTCAGTAGTAAGATACTAGCAAGGGAAACCAAACCAATTATTGAAACAATATTGAGACATGGATTTATGTACTAGTAATTTGACGGTGGTTAAATAAGAATCAACTTAATTATAATTAAAATAATATAAGTTAATTAAAATATATAAAATTATTTGTATATAATCTTAAAAAAAGTAATATTTAAATAAACAATATTAAATTAAATGTAAATGAAATATTTATATATAAATCACACATAATAATTACTAATGAATAAATTTAATAGATTGTTTTTTTTTAACTTAAATCAACGTTCAATTTTAACAATAGGAGAAAAAAAAATATAAAATTCAACTTAGAGCGATCTATAAAAAATTCTTGATCTAATCAATTAAGGTATTTTTTCACTAGTCTAATTAGTCAATATATGTTGAGTTTTGATATCATAAATACTACTGAGTTAATTATTAATTAGGTTAAATTATACAAAATTCCCCTGAACTTTAGAAAAGTGTATAATCTTTCCAACATTTTATGATTTAAATTTAGCATCCTTAATCTTTTATTTTTTTTATTATGAACCCTTACCATTAACTTACTAATATCTTTTTGACAGAATTTACCATGTCAGGTCAATAGAAAATATTTGGCATCCTTACATAGTATCCTATATAAGCTAATAATTATATTATTTTTATATAAGGATTAAAATGCCATTTTACTATTAAAAAAAGTTTCTATAATTATGTTGTTATTTTAAAAATTATAAGTTAATGGCTAGGGGTTTATAATAAAAAAAATAAAAGATTAATAAAGTTTTTAAATTTTAAAATATTAGAGAAATTATACGCAATTATCTTAAAATTTAGGGAAATTTTATATAATTTAATCTATTAATTATAGCGCGCGCATGTTGATTAAGAAATGTGAAGATAAATAGTGGCAAATAGAATTAGAAGGGTTTATGGGTTAAATAAGGTGGAGTATTACTTTGGTCCAATGCTTGATTTGATGACACCCTGGCCGGGCCACCTACTCTCATCTCATGAATAACCCTAATTGCATTAAAACCTTATTATTTAGCTAATAAGAATTATTATATATAATAAAAAATAAATTTATATTTTATAAGAATATAAGTTCAATTCTTACTACTATTCTGATAGCTCATTTGATAGATAATCTTATAAATTTTTTATAGATATTTTTTAAATTCTAGAGTTATATCCTAATTTTAACGAAAATTTAGTATCAAAACAAAAAATCTTATCGTTTAAGAATGTGGCACATGATTTTGCTTTAAATATTTGATATTTATTTATTATAAAAACGAAGCTTTTTATTCTATTTCCTTGACAGCATGTTGGTTGTTAACAATGTTTCATTATTTCACTTTGCGCGCATGGCTTTGTTGTAATAACAATCTAAATATGTACCAAATATTTGTTCCATGTCACATTTATATATATTAATAATTTTTTTCTTTCTATTTTCTGTTTTTAGAATATCATCATTTAAGTATGTTTGTTTGTATGTGGAGTCAAATGGATTTTTATTAGTATATTAGTCAAACCAAGATTGCTGTCATTACATTAGGTAGAGATATTTCAATTTCATGAAAAAATAGTGTTTTTTGTATTTATAAAAATCAATTTAATAAATGGTAAATTAATAGTGATGAATAATTCAATTTTATATTTGTGTTTTTATTAATAAAATATGCACTGTTTTTGCTACCAACATGATGTTGATATGTCTTCAAAATTATTCATCACTATTAATTATTTTTCCCAAGTTCCTATTTCTTAAAGTGTGGATACTTTAGTTATTTTTCCTAAGTAAATTGTCAACTTTATTTCCAATTTTTTTTTTATTTATTGAGATAGGTATGGGAAGGGAAGGTGTGCGTTTTCATTTTCTTTCACAATGCTTTTTAATATAAAATAGAAAATATTTTTATTTATGTCATGGATAAATGGTATAATTCTTTTCATGTTTCAGGAAATTATATTTTACATTTTTAAATATTTCTTTCATATATTTTATTGGACTTCATATAATTTTATTCTTTAAAATTTAATTAGAGCTAGCTGCAAATTATAAATGATGAAGCTTCCTATATTTTTTTTTCTATTTTACTCCTTCTATTTTTAAATATAAGTAACATATATATTGATACACATAGACCAATAAATATAATTAAAGGTAATTGATATCTGAAAACTATTTGTTTACTGGTTTTACCCATAATTAATATAGTTAGTAGTCATTCATGCATGGAAAACCAACAAATTCATGGAAAGTCAAAGTTAACTTCAATAATTTAGAGTATTTTTCATGAATATTTTTTAAAAGATAATATTAAGTATTTTTAATACTATACAAAATTACTTATATTTGACAACAAAGATATTCCCAAAATGTGAATTATATTTTAGATAATAAATTAAAATTAAAATTTAGGAAAATAGGTTAAAGGTACATACCTGTCTAAAATTTTTATTAATTAGAATGATATGAATTTGAGTTTATGCAATTCTTTTTCAATTGTATATAATATAACTTTAATTATATATAATATATCTTTTACTATGTAGCCGTTGAAGATGAGTTGTATTAGGTCTTTTGACGAATAAAATTTTTAAATAAGTATTTTTAATCAATTTTCTTTTAACCATCTCCCAATGCAATTTATTTTAAAAAACTTTTTAGTTATGTTTTTCTTGTGCATTGCAAGAGAAAATATACCTAATTTTTATTGGGGCTAAATATCAATTATCTTTTATTGGGACTACTATGGATTATCCTATTTATAGATTTACATTGTTAATTTTTTGGGTAATTTTTTTTAAATATATGAACAAGTGTATAGAGAGATCCCAATATAATTGTAGTATTCCTGATTCTACCAATTATTGGATCAGCCCTTTTTATGAATTTTGTTCATTATTCATATATTTAGTCTAGGTCAAAATGAGGGACCACAAGAAATAAGCATCACATGCTTGTCATCTCTTTCTCACACCTTTTGAAATTTAAAATGGTTTTTTAATTTCATCTTCAACCATCTTATGCCACTTGCCATATGATTAAAATCCAGTACTTCATTGTCATATCTGACTCATAATATTACATATAATTTCTTGTAAAAATCCCACAAAAATATTAATTGAAATAATTAGTTTAGAGGGAGTATTTAAATTTTAAAGAGTTATAATAATAAAATTTATTTGGATTTGGATAAAATTCAAATCTAAGTCCGAAAACCCCTCTGATCCAAACACATTATTAAGGGTTTTGTACAAAATCTCCACTCTAATTTCGCTTCATCCCTTAAAAGATTTTTTTTATAAAATAATGCATATAATAATAAACACATGTTAGAAAAGCTTTCTCTTCGTTCAAAGTCAGTGACTTGGTGAATCAAATCTAGATTAACCTGTACTATCATATGCTAGATTTTTTTTTTTAAAAAAAATTGATACTAATTTTAATTTTGAAAAAATAATTCAAAATCCAAGCGTTTTTATTAATGTAAAATTTGAAAATGAGTGCCTTTGCCATAGAAAAATCTGCAGTCAAATCTAGATGAACCAATAATATATAAGGATACTCCATCCCTAAATCTTGTCATTGTCCCCACTGATTGCAGCTTTTTTTAAATGGTTCCTTATTTTGTGTCTGTCACAAAGCAAAAGCAAAATCCCATCCCTCTAATTGTCTCTCTGTGTTTGAAGATGAGTGAACAAGATCCAAGAATATCATGTGGGTCCTTTATATTATATACATATTGGCAATCTCTCTTCTTAATAAAAATTATTTTAAATAATAAACAACTTAATATTATTTAAATAAAATTTTAAATTTAAATTTTAGTATATATAAAAATATTTATTGAGAGACTCACTTATTATAACTAAATATGCGATGCGAATCGTATCCAGATATAGTCAGAGTAAAATTCTAATAAATTAAGTAGATAATTGAAAAAAACATGTTTTGGAATCATCACAATTCCATCTTTTATTTACAAAATTATATATAATATATTTCGATTTATTCTAAAATTAAATATTTCGTTCAACAATTGTTTTTGATTCCATCCGAAAGAATCAATAGAAAAAGTATATCCTTAGGATACATCGTATTCGGCATCATTATTATTAATAGAATGAATAGATATGTCATTTCTTAAAGTCTATCTTTTAAGTCAAAATCGTGTGTATCTTTTTATAAAATAGATGAAATAAATAAAAAAAAGGTCTTTTCTCAAAAATAAAATCTCATTGAAATTATCCAATTTACCCTTAGTAACCACATCACAACTCAGAATAAAATATGAAATAGGACGGATTGAGACATAATTTTAAAAATACATAATCCTCTTGAACCTATTAACTATTTCTTTATTTTCCAACCACTTGGGAAAGAACAAAATAAATGTCTTCTTCTTTCTTCAACAATTTCTGATCTCTAATGTGTCTTCAGTAGGAGGATTCAAACTTAGATGAAGTTTTAACCATCTCTTTTAGGAAGAGAAAAAAAGATCTAATGGATCTTGTAGAATTCTCATGAAATTATATATATATAGCATCTTATCTTGCACTCGAGAAGATTAAATCGGGGACGAAAGGGGATAACATTAATTGACTCCCACCTTTTCAATAGTGCCCACTTAAGAAAAAAAAAACTGCATATATTTCTTCTTTTAATAAATTTAGCCATCTATAGGTTTTATAAATTGAGTATATATTTTTAGAATATTATTTATTTTTTAAAATATTTTTATTTAAAAATTTTATATTCATCTCTTGAAATAAAAAGTAAACTATACACCTTTCTGAATTTTATCCGAAAATAGAGAGCTTAACTTCGACAGAACATATATGATTGTGTAGTATTTTTTTTTATGTTGGAGAGATGCCCATATAAATTTTAAAAATTAGACATATTTTTACTTTTTATGTACTTTGTACAATATTTGAAGAATGGCTTAATTCAGCTTATCATAAATTTAAATTATACAACTTTGATCGTAAGTAGAAAGCGTCCGTAAGTTCAATGACAAAAAGGTAAAACATATGACTATTTAGAACATAATCAATCTTTACAAAATACCATTTTAATGTAGTTTTAATCACGATATTTGGGGAAATATCATAACTCCTAGTTACCTAAATTTATGCCTAAAAATAAATGAAAATTCACCCTACCTAATATTAATATCGTTTAAGAAGAAGAGAGACTTTACTCTAGAACCTTTTTCAAAAAAATTTCTAAAAAAAAAAAACGAGAAAGTATAAACTTTATAACGTGTGTAAAACGAAAGAGAGTAACACGAGACAACAAAGTTGCATATGAGGCCCAAAGCCAGGCCTTATAATTAAGGCTAAAATGCCCATTACTCTCTCAACTTTAGCGTTGCATATAACTCTCTTTAACTTTAAAAAGTTTACTTTACCAAAAAAAAAAAACTTTAAAAAGTTTAAAAATCACACCCTCAACTTTTAGATCTTAACTATCAAAACCCTACCATTAGAATAACCATTAAATTTAATAAAGTGTAAGTCACGTTAGATTATTTAACATTACTTAACAGATAACATGTAATTTTTATATTTTATTAATTTATCCTATATTAAAATTTTGGACTTCACTAAAAAGGCAATTTATCATTCTGCCCATACAAATCCCTACTTGCTAATTTCTCCGCGGCATTGTCTCAACTAGTGATGAAAATTGAGTGTTCAGGACGCAGGTTTCATGCTTTTATGGTTTTCTGGTGAAGGAGGATGGAGGAATAGGTGATCCAATGCAGTAGCTTAGTTTTGCATCACTTGATTGGTGGATTTAGAAGCGTGGCGTTCCTCAGAAAAGCAAAATAGGTCATTTGGTTATCAAATTTATATCGTAGGATACTGGGTAATGTGTGACGA
This sequence comes from Leucaena leucocephala, assembly GCA_037074615.1. Classification (NCBI taxonomy): domain Eukaryota; kingdom Viridiplantae; phylum Streptophyta; class Magnoliopsida; order Fabales; family Fabaceae; genus Leucaena; species Leucaena leucocephala. The sequence continues at coordinate 4,085,889 of CM073561.1, read as the reverse complement.
TGGATATTTGGGGTGGGAAAGTTATAGAAAAAGAAGAAAATGAGAGACCTTTCCAGAGAAGAGGCAGATGATAAAGACTAGCAATTCGCAACTGGGGATTGTTATAGTAGAATGGCAAAATTGTCTTTCTAATGAAGTTCTAAATTTTAATTTATGATAAATTATAAAAACAAATTACAGATCCTCTTCCAATTCATATAGCTTTGCACACAGTACCTTCAGTGCTTTGGCTTTGTTCTAAGCAGTACCGGTAAGGCAAATATTGAATGTAAGTGAAGAATAATGACAACATATATAGAAGAAAAAAGGCACAGAGAACATATATAAAAGGGAAAAAATGGCATTATCAATAATTATAATTAACCAAATCAGCAAATAGAATGTCAGGATGTATTTTTTCATAATATTTTTAACTATAGCAAACACAAAATCAGCAATCATTATCAAGCTAAATTTGAGAATTTTTTCAGAAAACAATATAAATATGCCATAAACAAACTTTCTAAACGAATGCTGTCCATGAGCATGAAGTGTATTCCTAATTTCACTCTAAGCCAACTCAACTAAATGAAATTTGTTAAAAAAGAACATGTGCAGCAGACAACTCAACTGCTACATTGCCCTTTTGGCTATCAAATACAAATAAGGTAGAAGTAACTGATAAGGCCGATAAAACAAGATTAAAAAGTCAATCAATGGAAATATCACCTCCTATGCTTATTCTTTTATATTCAATTAAATCTAGAACTGAAACAAAAAATAACGACTGGCAACTAGTAAGTTTTGTAAAACTTATAGCAATATTCACCATATGTTGGGAACGCTCATCTTGTATTGCCACCACCCTCCCAGTTGGAATGTGAATTACTCTAACAGCGCTGTTGGTTGTATTTGCATGCTGACCACCAGAACCACCGGATCTATAGGTATCAATTCTTAAGTCTTCATTCTTCAATTGAACATCAACCTACATAAGGCAAAGGCGTGTGATAATGTAAGATAATGCAAAAGGAGGGAAATGAAACAACATATTGTATTGTATAAAAAAAAAAGTGAACATACAAAATATAAATTTCATAATCCAATTAAAAAGAACCAAAAGAAAGAAAGAGAAAAAAAGATACACTTTAAGGAGAAAATGACGCCAAATTTTGTTATTATAAAGGAAAATCTGTCTCAAATACCATGATACATTCTTTGATAAAAGAAACATTCAAGTACCAGCGCACTGCTGATTTTTCCCCCAACAACACAGTGCATTGATCTGTAAGAAAATTACCTCATCAGCTTGAGGGAGAATGGCTACAGAAACAACACTGGTGTGAACACGTCCTGACTTTTCTGTAACAGGAACACGCTGTTAAAAGAAATTGTCAGTAATTTATGAAAGTAGTCACAACTTGTGCATAATAGGTAATAACTAAACCTGCACTCTGTGAATTCCACTCTCAAATTTAAGTTTCCCAAAAACACTAGCTCCTGCAATTGCTGCACTAGCCTCCTAAGAATTTGAGGTCCAAAAAGAAAATATATCAGCTATATGAGGACATTCAATTTTAGTATCAACCACTGATGCAACACAGTATAACCAAAAGTGAAGAATGAATATGCACATTGTATCCTTTTAGATCAGATTGAGCTACATCAACTACCTCAAACTTCCAACCGTTTTCGTGAGCATACTTCTCATACCTATTTTGCATCACGCAACATCCTTGTCAGAAAGCTTTAGCAAACAGTTTCCAACTAGTTCTAAGAAGCGTGTGTAATCTTACATTTTAAAGATGTCCAATGCAAATAAGGAAGCCTCCTCCCCGCCAGAACCTGATGAAACACCTTAGTCTAGAAAAATGATAAAAACAAATGCAGGGGGGTTGGGGAGGAAGTAAATACATTATGGATAGACATCTTAGCAAAAAAGTGAAGTTGAAGCAGTTGTTTGATAGGCATCAATATAAGATGTTCAGTTCCAACAATGATCCTTTACCTGCTCTCACCTCCAAAATACAGTCCCTTTCATCAGCATCATCTTTGGGAAGTAATGACTGGAGTACCAACTTTTGCAGTCTTGTTTCTTCTTCCAGGGCCAGGCCCATTTCTTCTGTTGCCATCTTAACCATCTCTTTATCTTCAGAAGATTCAGCCAATAATGACTTTAAGCCATCTATTTCCTGCAGATAGTGAGGAGCCTGTATCAGATGAAATAGGGAAAAAACAAAAATCATAGTAACTAGTGAACGATGGAAAGGTACATTTCTATAACATATGAGCAATTGAATGCAGAACTACCTAAAGGAAAAATCTGTATAGCTTCTCAGAATCCCCTCTTATGAAGGCTACACTCTCGCACCATGAAGTTAAAAATAGCACTTTCAAAGTTAACTCGTTAAAATAAGCAGTTAGGTCTGACTGGCACCTTAGCAACAAAATTAAGCGGTTCCTAATTCCTATCCAATGAAAGCAAACCTCTGTTATCAGTACACTTTTAAGAAATCATACATCATACACCAAATGCAGTTTCATGTCTTAGCCATACTAGTTTCTTTTCGAACTTTGGAATTAATATATGCAGGATCTGCATCAATCAACTCATTACCTTCTGTTTGGCTCTCAATTCATTAATAAGGGCCATGGAACCACTTAGCTTCCGAAGTTCCTTATTAGCTCTGGCATACTCCGTTGGTGATGCTTCTGGCTGTCTTCAATAAACAACAAAAATTGAACAAGTGAAAATAAACTCAATTATTAATGACGCCGAAGATTATTTACACACGCGAGTAGGGCTATGCAAAGATGTATACTTCAAAATTTCTAGAATTTCAAGAAATAAGAGTAAAAAGGATCACCTGATTCAGAAAATTCTGAAGACAAGCAGTCCTGTGTTCAATGGCTGACAGTCTTTGTTCCATTATCTTTAGGAGGTCCATAGACATTTGAGGAAGTATTTCTGTTCAAAATGAAAAATAGAATGAATCACAAATTCCAAGAGTTTTCCTTAGAACAAATTCTACGCCGCATTTCATGCTCCTCCTCCTATCAAAGTGGTTAGTCATTACTTACCTTTTTCCCTTGTAACAAGAAAAATGAAATAATGCAAACTACTTCCAATCAGTTCAAGTATACTTAACGTCATAAAATATATATTAGCCTAAATATATAATGCAAGAGTACAGTGGTAGAAGTTTAGAACGGAAGTTAACAATTAAAAACAAAATAAAAAAAAACAAAAAAAACGCACCGGTAGTGTAAGAGCGAAGAATGGAGGTGATCGAAGTTTGAAAGATTGAGCTTCGAAGCTGAAAATTTGGATGTAATGTCGAAGAGATTGATTCATACTGCGTAAGCGCCAGAGAAAGACGACGCCAATAAACCCAGCCTGAACTCTCACTGCCATTTCGTTTCACCCAAGCAACACCACAACTACATTAAATCTTCCTACTCCCGACAAGCAGTAATTTCAAAGAGATACTTAAGATGAGATTCTTTTTGTAACAGCCCGAAAATGGACAACACAATCTAACAGAGAATCTGCCAATGGAACTGAAGCTGTGTACTGATTCGTCGTCGGCTCCGCTGAGGAGTGCAATTAAGGCTGTGATGTTGGAATGAAGGATTCAGAAAATTTAGGAACTGTGATGGAGAGGACCGAAGCTAGATTAAATTTATTAGGTAAGGAATCATATGCTTTCAACGTCTTTTTCTTTTCCAGAAGAAGAGAAGCTTTAGATACTCTCCTCCATCTTCTTCCACCGCATGCAGGAGTTCAGCACCAACCTTTTCACTCTTGTGCAATGACTGACGGCGACGCAAACGCAAAGGCCGAAAAACAAACCTCTAACAAACGGCTACGATCTCTTCTCAATGAACGGAGAAGATTCTTCCCTCTTATATCCTCGTGTTTGAATTGAATTTTTAGAAAATAACTTATAATTTTTTTTAGATAATTTTTAAAAAATAGTTTATAAAAAAAATAATTTTAGATAAATAAGTGTTTAAATAGTTATTATTAAAAAGGTTTTATGATTAAAAAATTATTAAAAATGGTATAATTTTGTTAAAAATATGAGAGATGAGAGATAATGAAAAAGAGATATGAAAGAGGGTGAAGAATATAAAAGAGAGATAGTGAAAAAAATATAAGAGAAAAGAGAAATAGTTAAAAAAAATAGAAGAGAAAGGAGAGAGGAGAGAGGAAAGATAATAGAAAATATATATGAAAAAAGAGAGAAGGTATAAGAAAAAATAAAGATAAAATAGTAATTGATTAGTTTATAAATTTTTTTATTATTCTAAAATTATTTATTTTATAATTTTTTTAAATAATTTTTTTTTTAAAATTTAAATATAGAGGTTTGGCATGCTTTAAAATGGTGCTCATCATTTAATTTGAGGTGAAAAAAATGACTAGCCACACAATCTGGAGGCTGTGAGGGAGTGGCTGTGTAACCTATTATAAAAATGGATTAATATTTTATCAGATTTAATTTATTATTATTTTTAATATTTTTAAAAAATTATTTTAAAAAATTTAAAATATTAATAAAAATTTTCTAGTGTATATATAAAGTTAATATTATACTTTTAAAATTTTTTATTTTTATAAAAAATCTTTAATTTTATAACTATAAATTTAAATAAAAATTAATATAATATTAATTAATTATAATATATAAACACACATCAATAAATAAATAATAATATTTATTTATATATAATAATAAAAATATTTAAATAATATTTAAATAAAATAAATAATAATATTAATAATTTTTTTCAAAATAAATTAATCTACGAGTGGACATGCTATGAAGTCCGAAAAAAAAAAATAAAAGCTAGAGTCTGGTTGAGCCTATTTTACTATCCGATACAGCATGAAGATTATGCGGTATGGAAACTAGGGTGTATAATTAATTTAAGAAAAAAAAATAAATCAGATTTAAAACAAATAAAAATAAATAAACTGAATGGGGCCTTTCTTCCTGAAAAAAATATTGATGGGCCGGGACCATCTGAAATCCCATGTTGGGGGTGTGGACAATGCCCTCCTCCTTGCAAGACAAATTGAATTCAAATCATGGCCGAAAAAATAACTGACTATTTAATATATATTTAATTTTTAAAAAAATATTATTTTATTATAATTTTAATAGTGATATTTAGATATATATTTTAGCTCTTAGGTATTTAAATTTATATTTAGAGATAATTGACAATACTCTATACCTAATATTAATATTATTTAAGAGGAATGGAGATTTTTCCCTATAATGAATCTAACTTATTTTAAAAAAAATTTACATAAAAAAAATTATAGTTTTATAGTAAATTGGTCAAATACTCGTTAAAGCTTGAAATCTATTTGAAATCCTAAAACTATGCTTTCAAATAAGCATATCAATCCAACTTTTGGCTAACTCTATTCTTTTAAAATGAAGTAATTGGTGTGTATGGTGTGCATAGAGAAGATCATCCCCAGTGTTAAAAGCCTTTTTGGAAAATTTATGATGTGAAGGAATTAATTACTACTTCCAATAGTAATTGTCTTAAGCTTAACTAAAAAAATATGAGCAATATAAATTAGAGAGTATATAATATAAATTTATTTTAAGAGTTAAATTTTATTATAATTAACTTATTTATTTGGCTTTGTTAATCTATACAAAAAATTAATTATCTCTTATAATTATGATCGGAGAGAGTACTCATTAATATATCAAAATTAATTAACTAATTTTTATATTAGTTATAATTAATTAATTTATTTATTTAGCGTACTTAATTTATTTAAAAAAATTAACAAACTCTTATATATTAGATTGGAGAAATATGTGTTTTGATTTAGCAAGTACAAATTTGTTGGTGTCGGTAAAAATCACTATGCAAAAACCTGTTTTCAACAGTTATTCATGTATAATTAAGCTAATTCTTTTCAAATTGTGATTGCTTCCAATGTGCTTCAAAATGAAAATGGGGATCAGAATGAATAGTAAAGACAGGCAAGAGCACTAAAAAGATTTTCTTTTATTATAACTCACACATCCTTTAAAAAAGATTTAAGACAAGAGTTTGGTGTCATTGGATTAAAAAGCCTTCACAAGAAAACAAATCCTTACTTACAAAGCAAGCAAGTCCTAAAAGAAATAAAAGAGAAAACTTGCATCCATATGAGAAATATCTTGCCATAGATTGCCCTTTGGTGAGAAGTTATGTTGCTGGGGAAGATGACGATGATGATGATGTCTTTTAACACTTTCAAAATAACATTGAGCTAAATTAATTCTGTATATGTACTACTCATTTGCAAATATTTTTGGGATAAAATTGTCATTTAATCTAAAGAAGAAAATATGATCATTCCTAAGTAGAATTATATGTGGTATAAGATTCCACGTAGCATATATCTATTTGAGTTACTGTTTGATTAGAATGACATTGTTACTTTTTTTTTTTTTAATATTTTTGAGCGACATTGAGTAAACAAAGACAACTTTTAAAGATACCATAGCTCATTCATAAATATTTTCAAGACAAAAATAACCCTTACCCCATATATGAATTAAAATGTGGTGAGAGGCTGAAACATTTTAAGAATAGGAAATAAACAAGAGAGCAAATCAAAAAGACGTCTTCGTCAAATGGTGAGGGTCGCGCAATTTATTTTTATACAGAAAAAATTGAAGTGAATTTGATTTTAAGAGATTATGACTCCAATAAAAATACTTATAAATTACTTACTAACAATGTCTTTAAATTATCAATGAGATTTAAACTTATAATTTTTTATAGTATGAATTAACTTTTTATCAATTAAACTTATTTTTATTTAAATTCAATAAACTTCCACACCTTCGTCATAGAGGAAGATTGGAGCATGAACATGAACCATTATACACTGCAAAAATATTTTAAAAAAAATAACTAATAATATTTTTATAAATAAAGTAAAATATTTATACTAAATATATAAATAACCGGTGCAGAAAAAATGAGTAGTAATATTTTTATAAATAAGGATAAAATATTTATACTTAATGTATATATTATCGGTGTAAAAGAAATGAGCAGTATTATTTTTATAAATAAGGTTGAAATATTTACACCTAACATATACATGACTAGTATAAATTAATTTCATCTGAAGTAGAATATTGTCACATTTACTGCTTATATATCTTGTCACGCTCCCAAAACCATAACTTCCCTCTTCCTTATCGTTGGCTTCTACTTCCTTTAGCCTCCTTGATGTTATCTCCCTCATTGCTGGCTACTCCTTCCTTCGCCCTCATCGTCAATTGCTCCTTCCAGGCCTCTAACTCTTTGTTCTCCCTTTTTAGGAAATTTTGGTTTAGTGTATCAAAAATCCAATGGGTAGGTCATAGTTTTTTCTATTACTTTTCTTTTCACTTGTTTTAGTTTTTCGCAATACTATTCTTAGATTTTCTCTCTATTTCTTGGTTTTGGGCGTTCGTTATTTTCTGTTGTATTTATGGTTTTCTTGTTTCTTTCTTTTGGGCTCTGTTTAAATATATTTCTATTTGCTTTTAAGGAGGGAAACTGAAGGAATTGGTACACGAATTCTGGTTTTTTTCCCTTTTTATATTTCATTTGTTTTTATGACGTCTTCAATTAGATGACAACGTTTTTTGGTTTTTGTTTATGTGTATATATCTGGGTTTTTGTTTTTTTTATTTTTAGGTTCTCTAACTTTCTTCTTTCTACTGTTATTCTTTATGTTTTTTTTTTATCCTTTTACGATTGGTCACTTCTTTTTCTCATTCATCCACTTATGTTTTATCATTTATGATATAAGATAATATTCTAAGGAGGATTTTCTCTTTTTTGTTCGCCGCTTAAGTTTTACAGGTACCTGTTCTTGTTCATCACTCTCTACCTCTTTCAGATTTGTGAAGAAGAAAGAAATAACTTCGGTGCTTTAATAACGAAACTAATTTAGGATCTTATTTAATATGAATATAGAGTTTTTTTATTCTAAATTTTCTTTTTATTTTTTACATTACTTTTTAAACTAGTTGTAGGGAGCAACGAGTTTAGGAAAACTGACGATTTTAATTTTTTATTTTTACATTGCTTTTTAAATTGGTAGTATGGAGTAATCGGTTTAAAAAAAACTAATTTTCTACACTGATAATACAATCGGTGTAGAATATCAAACTTTCTACATAGGTTGTATCTACACCAGATAAACTCATTTTCAACCGATTTATAAAGTCTATTTTCTAGCAGTGATATATATATTTTTTTTCAGTTTTTGCCCAGTTGCTTGTGATTTTTTTCTTGGCTGATAAATGTTTCTTGGATTTTCTATCATTTCATTTTCAATCCAATAAACAAAAAACATCAGACTTTTGTGGAGTAGCAATTGGTAACATGTTACCATGGTGTAAGATGGTGGAAAATAGTATAACGACTGTAATTAAAAAATTATATAATAATTCTAAGCATAATTATTAAGGACTAAATAACTTGTTTGAGGCTATTTTGGGAAAATCCCACAAAATACCTTCTCAATTTCAAAATTTCATATAGTTATTGACAACACTTGATAAGTAAATAATAAAATATTTTTGTAGGAATTTATTATTTGAGATTTTAAAATTCAAGTGGTATTTTTATAGAATTTTTCCTATTTTTAATCATTTTTGACAAATATGTTTTTTTTAATCATTTGTTTAAGTATAGTGGTAGGCTAGATTTAAGTATTGTGACACTTAATCTCAATGTATATTTTTCTATTCGTCAAATAATTTTAATGTAATTTTTTTCTATTAATCGAATTTCATCATGATTAAAGAGTCAGATTTTTTCTACTTAATCTATCAATCATTATAAATTATTTTTGTTATTTTGCTGAATTGATATTTTCTTACTGGGATAGATTGAGTAGGGGTGTGCATAGGTAGAGTTAGGCAGGGCAGCCCCTTGCCCGGTGTCCTACTTAAAAAAAATATGGGTTATATTTTACAGCTTGATGCCTGTCCCTGCCTAATAAAAGCTCTAACAATTTTGGGCTGGGCATTAGTGGGTTGAGTATGCCTAAGTTATGATGCTATATTCATGTTGTGAAAAAAATCTATAATTATGAACTTCTAAAATAATACCATATTCATGTCTTCAAGAGTTAAATAATATCAATAATTCACTAAGAATAAGATAACAAAGATAATAATTAAAATCTTAAGATCCATTATATATAAAAAATAAGTGTTAAAGTCTAAATAGTTTGTAATTGTAACTTTGTATCAATCTCCTTAATATTGACAAATATAAAGCATCTAAAAATAAAATAAAAAATTATAATTTATAATGTAATCATATGATAATTAACAAAATTTAAAAAAAAATTAGTATAATTATAAATATTAAAAGATAAAACTTATCTACGTAACTATTTATATTTTTAAAATGACATTATAGTCACCATTAACTATCATATTCTCCCTTCTAAAATAGAGAAATAAAAAAAAAAGATCGGGTGCTCATGGGTAGAGCTGGGAAAATGGGCCCAGCCCGCATTTTCCCTCAAAATGGGGCGTGGGCGGGCTGGCCAGTTTTTAAGCGGGCCAGCCCGCCAGCCCACTTTTTTTTTAATTTTTAATATTATTATTTATTTTACCCAAATATTACTTTGAATACTTTTATTATTAAATACTAGTAAAAATAATTATCTATTTATTAATATATGTTGACATATTATAATTGATTAATATTATGTTAATGTTTATTTAGATTTATAGTTATAAAATTTGATATTTTTTTATAAAAAGTAAAGAATTTTAAGAGTATAACATTAATTATATTTTAATTATACTAATATAACATTAGAAATTTTTTATTAGTATTATAAAAGTTTAGAAATAATTTTTTAAAAATATTAAAAATTAAAAAAAAAAAGAGGGGCGGGTCGCGGGCTGGCCCGCCCCCTTCTGGCAAAATGCCAGCCCGTTTTGGGGCGGGCCGCACAGCCCGCCTCGTAAAACCCACCCCCTAAAGCGGGCTGGCCCGTTTTTGGCGGGCCAGCCCGCTTTACCAGCTCTACTCATGGGCAGGGTAACCCCTATGCTCAGTGTCTAACTCAAAAAATATATGGGTTATATTTTACAGCTCGATGTCTAACTTTATCTTATATTTATTAAGTTGGACATTATACTTTTATTATGGGCTCAAATAGCGATACTGGATAACAGATTTTGTGTACAGTCGAGTGAGATCATTGTTCTTCACTAGCCAAAAAACAAAAGCAAAAGGAAACCTTTGCTCTTTCGTCCAACACCACACCCCCCATATAATCAAATTTACAATCTAGCACTTATGAAATGCTCAAAATACTAATAGGCAGTGGTTTAAGTAAACTTTAGCCACTAAACAGAAAATTACAAATTTGAGACTCTGTGAATATTCGAATATGACCCTCAACAACCATATCAAAAAAAAATGTTCAAAAAAGTAGTTAATCCATTCCATTGTAGCACATAAAATCAGGAAATCAATCGAGCCTGACTTGTTCAAGTCTTTATAATAGTTAAACTTTTTTTTTTTAAAAAAAGAATAGTATGATAGAATAAGTGGGTTTAACTAATAAAAATTGATTTAATTGATAAAAAAATTAATTTATAATTTATAATATTATAAATTTAAATTTTATTATAAATAAACAAATTTATTTATAAATAATTATATAAATACTATTTAAACTTAGATATAACTTGAAATGCCGCCGCTTATCTCAATTTAACTTTGTCTACTTATGGAGAAAAAAAGTGGGCATATAAGGAGTGAATAATTAATTATTAATTAATTTATAAAAAAATATCGTTGAACATGCATCGTTGAGTTAGAAGATCCCACGAGGTAGAAAGTGGGAAGGTTCGTAGGGGATGTAAAACGTTTGATGATGACAAGGTCAACAATATCGAAGTCCGAAGCTCAATGAAAATTCAAAATACGAAGAGTAACGTTCCAACATGAAACACGATTGGCTGGTTCTCCTGCTTCTTCTTGGCTTTTACGCGTTGGATTGGCCAACGCCTTCTCTGTTTTTTGTCTTCCGTTTTTATTTATTTTTTCAAATTTGTCTTTCCAGTTTCTATCCCCTTTCTCTCTCGCTTTCCTGGCGACCCAAAATAAGCTTTTACAACACAGATTCCATTTCTGTTTTTTTTGGTTGAGACTGGAGATTGAGATTCTGCCCCTTCTTAGCCTCTCGATTTAGTTGTATTTGAGCTAATACTTGCCGTCAATGCCGAATTGGGAACTCAAGAACTGTTGCCAGCACGACCAGGTCGTGTTTTTGGCCTGTGTAGGTGCCTTCACCGTTGTCATCCTTGCGGTACGTTGTCACCGTTGTCATTCTTTCTTAGTCCTCACAAAGGAATGGTGACTCAATTTAGGATTTCTGCTATTGTTTCTTCTGAACTTAAGTCGAATATCCTTGATTGTTCAAATAGCGATTTAGTTCAACTACTGGGGTCCATTGTTCTTCGTCTGAGTTTTTATGAGTTTCAGTTCACGGTCATGATAAGTTCCCCATCCAACATCACAGTTTGATTTTGTTACTTCTGTTAAAAATGAAACTTTATGTTATGAGTAATTTTACTTGAATGTTGGTGTAAGTTGACCATAGGCTGTGTTTACAGTTGAAAACAGTCTAAAATGGACGTAACATAAAACAGAATCCAGATTGCGCAAGCCTAATTTTAGTGCTTGGCACGTATTACAGACGCAATACATGTTGAAAGAGAAATGAATGTGGGGTGCTGAGGAGTGAAGATACAATAAAAATGATTTTGCCATGACGAACCATCTGTCCATAAATCCTAGATTTTCTTTGGTAGGAAGTTTTCTTGAGAGAATCATACGGTTAAATAGGAACAAGATTGAAGATATATGTCATTGTAGTGCCTAACTTATTTCTAAAGTAGTATTGTGCGAACTTTCTGCTTTATGGATGGAATCAAAATTAGTCTGCTGGGATGCGCTAATCAAAGAAATATTTCTGAAGGAAGTCCTTTGTTTGATTATTATACACACTTAGTTTCTATATCATATCTTAGTAGCTTTTGGCCTACAGAGAAAATTTTCAGGTATTTTATATGTCACACTCATCAATTGGTAAAGTTGGTCTATCTGCAACTGGTCATCTAATGCGCATACTTTGTTCTTGTGGTTATAGCTATGGAGGACTATACTACTTACACCTTTTAAGCTTATCACTGTGTTTCTTCATGAAGCAAGTCATGCAATTGCTTGCAAGCTCACTTGTGGTCAGGTAATGTCAATGCCCAAGCTTCTGGTTCCTTGGCGATACAATTATAAAGTTCGAATATTTTTCTTTTGAAATTATTTTTTATGAGCGTTTAACTATATGACATCCGAGGCTTACAAGGTCCTGCTTGTATTTTAACCATCACATAAATGGAATGTTATCATAAGAAATGGGTTATGGCTTACCAATTTCATACTGTTAGGAATCCAACAAATTATTTAGTCATTGATGGCTCTTATGGATCATATATTATCAAGCATGTAGCTTCTGGAAACTAATTTGACTAGAGATATTGAACTTCCCGTGTCCATCTGATGATCTGATTTTTTGCATTTCCAACTGATGCAACCAGTATTCATCAATTAACGCATTCTAACGGCAATTGGGTAATGTGATTTAAAGATGGAAAATTTAGTTCACTGGGTTAGCTAGTTATGAAGGATGAATTCCTTGGCTTTAATGCTCTTTGAGGTAAATATGTTGCAACCTGGTTCTTTAAGTACAGCCATTACATTATATAACTTCCTTTCTCAGAGTCAGAATGCGACTGTCTTGCCACTTTATTAATAAATTAGAAGAATGGAAACAACAATAATTGTTTAAATTATCACTTTGATTGATGCAGCTTATAAGTTATCACTGATGAATTTTCTAGATCCCATTTTCTTGTTCGTAGTATCTTAACTGCTTTTAAAGCTTTTGAGAATCATGGTTATTACAAATCTTGTATCTTGTCTAAACGTGTTTGTAAGTAATGTATCAACTATATCATTTCTTGCTCTGTACATTGAGATTATATACACATATGAAGGATATCAAGGCTATAATGACTAAACCTGATTTCCCAGGATATACAATCATTTCTAATGAATAATTATAATGCTAATCCCTACAATCTCTCTTGATCCTACAATCTCGGCATATTTACACTCCCCCTCAAGTTGGACCATAGATATCGAACATGTCCAACTTGCCAATGAAGTAATCGAATTTTTCTTTACTCAGTGCTTTTGTGAGGACATCTGCTGTTTGTTCTTTAGAGGAGATATATTTGAGCTCAACAATCCCTTCGTCAATTTTTTCTCGTATAAAGTGCTTATCAACCTTTATGTGTTTCATCCGATCATGTTGCACTGGATTGTGAGATATATTTATAGCTGCCATATTATCTGAGTGAAGTGTAATGGGCAAGTTTGTAGGTACTTTCAATTCTTCTAGTATCCATTTGATCCAAATCCCCTCACAGACACCAAGTGCAATGGCTCTGAATTTAGCTTCGGCACTACTTCAAGCTACAACACTTTGTTTTTTGCTTCTCCAAGTCACCAGGTTTCCCCAGACAAATGTGAAGTAGCCAGAGGTTGATTTTCTGTCTTCTTGATCTCCTGCCCAATCAGCATTTGTGAATATCCCAACTGATCTTTGTTCTGACTTTTTAAACAGAAGACCACGTCCCAGAGATCCTTTTAGGTATCTGAGAATCCTGTATACCTCGTTCAAATGTTTCTGCTTTGGATTGTGAGAGTATTGACTTACCATACTGACTGCCAAGGCAATGTCTGGTCGGGTATGTGATAAATAGATCAGTTTTCCTACCATGCGTTGATATCTTCTGAGATCTACTTCCTTTCCCAACAACCCAACATGCCGGTTTCTTTTAAGAGATCCATAATGTATTTCCTTTGTGAGATGTAGATTCCTCTTTTAGACCTTACGACCTCCATCCCAAGGAAGTATTTCATCTGTCCTAAATCCTTAACCTGGAAGTCCTGGTTTAATGCCTTCTTAACCCATTCAATTTCTCCTGAATCATCACCTGTGAGAATAATGTCATCCACATATACTGCTAGTATGACTATCTTCCCTTTGATGTGTCTGAAGAATAGAGTATGGTTACTTTGCCCTTGAGTATATCCCTATGTTCTCAAAACACGAGTAAATCTTTTAAACCATGCACGAGGAGACTGTTTGAGTCCGTATAAGGATTTCTTGAGTCTGCAAACTTGATTACCTTTGTCACTAGGAAATCCTGGAGGGAGCTTCATGTACACTTCCTCCTTTAGTTCTCCATTCAGGAACGCATTCTTTATGTCTATCTGATGTAGCAGCCAATCTAAGTTAGCAGCTAAGGATAATAAGACTCTGATAGTGTTTAGTTTTGCTATTGGGGCAAATGTCTTTGTGTAGTCCATACCATATACCTGTGAGAATCCTTTTGCGACCAGGCGTGCCTTATATTTGTCTAGATTCCCATCAGCAGTATATTTGGGGATGAATACCCACTTATAGCCCACTGGTTTCTTTCCTCTTGGTAAATCAACAATCTCCCAAGTGCCATTTACTTCTAGAACTTTCATTTCTTCCATAACGGCCTGTCTTTAATGAGGATCAGCTAGTGCTTCATGTATGTTGTTAGGTATTGTAACCTGATCCAAATGAGAGATGAAGGTATAATACTGAGAGGCAAGAGCCTTATAAGAAACAAACCGCTCAATGGGGTGTTGGGTGCACGTCCTGGGTTGTTTCTGGAGTGCAATGGGCATTTCAAGATCATCTTGTGTGGGTACATCCTTTGTTGAACCTGTTTCTGGATCTGAGTCATGAGTTGCATCATTTGTTTGAGGAGCTTTACCTGTCATGTGTCGGCGTGTACAAGTCTTGCCCCACCTATTTGTGTCTCCCCCTGAGTTAGTGGGATCTTGGCTCTCAGGTGTAGGTGTTGGATCAGGTAAGGTAACAAGGTTAAGATCTAGGTTATTGGGTAGATTGGGCTCGGGTTGACTTGGCTCAGGTTGGGACGTCAGAAATTCTCTCCACTTCTCCCCCTGAATTGAAGACGGAGGATAGTAAGGAATGGTTTCATGGGAGGTAGTGTCACAGGTGAGGAAGAGACGTTTGGAGATATGATCATAGCACTTGTAACCTTTTTGTGTCCCTGCATGGCCCAAAAAAATGCTCCGAGTGGCTTTGGGTTCTAGTTTGGTAGTATGGTGAAGATGGACGTACGTGGTGCATCCGAAGACCCGTAGCGGAAGGGTGTTTTCAAGGTAAGGAAGATTGAAGTGTTCTTGTAAAACCTGTAATGTTGTGCGGAAGGTGAGTGGTTTACTAGGCATGCGGTTGATGAGAAAGGCAGCTTGAAGGATAGTGTCACTCCAATAAAAAGAAGGGACATTGCTACCAAACATCATAGCTCTAGCGGTCTCAAGAAGGTGACGATTTTTCCGTTCGGCTATGCCATTTTGTTGGGGACTATGAGGGCAAGAGCTTTTGTGGAGGATGCCATGGTTGGTTAAGAAAGTGGATAGGGTTTGGTTAAAATATTCAGTCCCATTATCAGTGTGAAGAATCTGGATTTTTTCATGAAATTGAGTTTGGATCATGTTATAGAATCGAATGAAGGTCTGTGGAACTTGGGTTTTATCAGTGAGAAGAAAAACCCAACAAACTCGAGTATGATCATCAATAAATATTATGAACCACTTGGAATGGGTGCGATTCGGGACACGAGTAGGACCCCACAAGTCACTGTGAATTAGAGAAAATGGTTTGGACGGACGATAGGGAGTACGATGAAACGAAGTACGATGGTGTTTAGCAAGTTCACAAGATTCACAATGAAAGTTGAAGGTCTTTTTATTATTGCAAATGGAGGGAAACATAGTAGACATGTAATGAAAATTAGGATGTCCAAAACGTTGATGCCACAAATCTATTTCACTAATATGAGGAAGGGACACAGCCTTATAGGATCTTAAAGGTTGAATATCACAATCATTTAGGTAGTATAGCCCCTCAAACTCCTTAGCAACGCCAATCGTCATCCCCGTGGACAGGTCCTAAAAAATACATTGGGAAGCAGAGAAGTTAGCATGACAGTGCTTATCTCGAGCCAATTTGCTGACAGATAATAAGTTGCATTTTAAATTAGGAACATGTAGGACATCATTTAGAACTACTGAGTGATTGACTTTGATATTCCCAATACCAGCAACGACCGAGGTAGAGGCGTTTGCTATCTTAACTGTGAGGTGTGACTTTGCAGAGGCATAGGTGGCAAATAAGGAGTAATTATCAGTCATGTGATTAGATGCTCCTGAATCCACAATCCATATAAGTCCAGAGTTCATACCTTTAATGGTAGCTAAAGCCTTAAAAAATTTACCTCAGTTTGCCACACTTGCAGTCGACTGTTTATTTTCCAGAGCAGCCAATCTTTCCAAAATTAAGCTAAGTTGATCAGGTACAGGGGCCAGAGGCACTCTATCTTGATTCATGATATCAGCAGTATACCCTTTTGACTTACTCTTTTTTGGTTTCCAATCTGGTGGCTTGCCATAAATATCCCAACAGGTACTTTTTGTATGGCCCACCTTTTATTCACATTGTCGTTTAATAAATTGCATATCTTACTCATATTAAGTAAACTCTTCCTATTCTAAATGCCTAATGCCTTAATGCTGCATGCCTTTAGTGCAGTTTGATTCTGCTTTATGCTTCTTCATAGTTATATCATACTCTTCTGTTTGCTGAATCATATCAGCTTGATTGCAACAGGTAGAGGGCATTCAGGTTCATGCAAATGAGGGAGGGCTGACACAGACTCGTGGTGGCATATACTGGGTGATTCTGCCTGCCGGATGTAATGCATTTTACCTCTCAATTTCTGTTAACACTAATTAGTTCTTCATATTGTTCTAAATGGCTTCTTTATTTATATGATATTTAACATGGCAAAAGCAAACATTTTCAAGTTAATTGAGAAGCAAATCCTTAGCTGGATTAGTAATTGAGCAGAGCTGAGCTGATTTGAAAACTAACATGCTCAAACTTGTCTAATATATATCAGTTAATCACAAAGTTGCTTGTGAGCTAAACAAGCTGCTCACTAAATTTTCATGCTTGACTCATTTAATTAGGTAACCTTACTGTTTTGTTTAAACTTATTCATTTAACATGTGAGCTAGCCTAAATATGAGCTTGTAACAAATCAAATTTAATTAGGTTACAGATATCTCAATCAAAATAAATCACTAATTTAGTTAAGATTTGAAAATTCAGGTTCATGTCCATAAATCATGTAAATTTAAAACATATAGATGTTCTATACACAGGCACAGACCATTTATTGCCATGACTAAATTTTGATAATAGCTTCTTCTAAGATGCACTCACAATTTCTGTAATTGGTTTTTGCAACTAGATCTTGGTTCATCGTTTTGGGGGATGGCTTTCATACTTGCTTCGACAGATCTTCTCGCTGCAAGAATTGCTGCGGGTTGTTTTATTGTTGCTCTGGTTGTTGTGCTCTTTATTGCTAAGAATGTAAGGCATTTATAGATGCAGATATGCAGATTGTTTTTCTTCTAAATTTATTATATTTGTGGGCTGACTTCTATTCCATTTGGTTGTCTTGCTAAAAAAAGTGGACACTTCGAGGACTCTGTATTGGTGCGTATTCTGTGATCCCTGTCAATGGAACGAAAGGAAAAATAAATTCACATGATTTCTGATATTATTCATGTTTGCAATTAAATGACAGGATTTATTTTATTTATTGCCATAATTTGGCTTCTGCAAGAGAAAACAACTGTTCGTATTCTTCGCTATGTCATTCTCTTTGTTGGTATGTTCTTCCGCTTCATATCTTTGTTAAAGTGATTTCAATATGCTTTTGGTTGCCAATGCACGATCGTGTAATGTCCATGAGGTAAAAAAAATGTGACTAAACCATAATTTGGTCAATTTCAGGGGTGATGAACAGTTTGTTCTCAGTTTATGGTAATATTTCATTCAACTGTGCTAAATGCTTTTTATTGTCTTTTCAATTTTAACTATTTTTCTGACTCATTTCTATTGAAATTTGTCTGGTGTAGATATTTATGATGACTTAATATCTCGAAGAGTCAATTCCAGTGATGCTGAGAAATTCGCTGAGCTTTGCCCCTGCTGTACTGGGTGCGGATGGGGAGTTATATGGTAAACTTTGTAGAATGCAAAATGCATGAATGCACGAGAAGAAGGCGACACAAACACCCCCACAGGCATTCTTGTTTTGATAAAAGATTCAACTTTCATTACAACCGAAAAGAATTAGAAGAAGCACTAACAGTAGCTAGAGAAAACCATAAAACATGATTAACTAAACAACATAAAACAGAGAACATTGACCAACATCCTCATCGGCGGGATACCCACATGCACTTGAAGCCCTCCTTTTATTTTGTCACTCTCAGAAATTATGATTGAATATTATGGCAGAGTTATTTATCTAATCTTGTTAAATTCCAATTTCATTGTTTGCAAAATTTTGGTTGAAGTGAGTCAGTGAATTGTAGGGAAAAAAGTGGCTTACCACTCTGAATAAACTGATTTGCCTTTATATATCATTTTTTGATTTCATTATTCTAAGTTTTTTTTATGCCCTCCATTTACAGGGGGATGATATCTTTTGCATTTCTATGTGCATCTTTGTACCTTGGACTTGTCATATTATCATGAGGTAAGTTTACAGTTATATAAATTTGTCTAAGCGAGGGAATTAGTTAAACACTTGGATATATCCCTATGAAGCTCAATTGAAAATGAAAGGCTTAGTCTGTTAGTTGTGTTTTCTCATTAATCGATACCAATATAATTATTTATGATGATAAATGCAGATTTAGAATCATACTGATAAATGCATGCACAGATCCATTATTGGAAAACAAATCTTTGGAAAAGAGATATTTTAACTGAGAGTCTGTCATTATGGATTTTTCCGTTGTTGAGAAAGATAAAGAATGAATAATTCCTTAGAGCATTCATTTTATGCTAAATATATGGAGTTGTAAATTCTGCTCAAATTTGATAATTTACAATCAATGCAATCATATATTTGGACAGAAACAGAATTGATATAAAAGTATGTAAATGCTTGAGACCCACTTCCTTTCTTCATACCAATCCTTTTCTTCTCTCTAGTTCTCTTTGAATAAATTATATTTGATCATTTTTATGACTGCAGTGCATTGAAATTACGTTGTTGAAGAGGTCTTGATAATATACAAAGAACAATTCAATGTAATAAAAAAAACTTGAAAATTGGACACAGATTAAAAGTTAATTTTCATACTTCATTAGAAAAAAGAGATGTTGTCTGACTACTTCCTGAATTGTCTCAATATAAAGTCTGAACACACGCATTGTTATTTTTTCATCGTACAAAATTAATTTTTTAATCTCTATAATTTTGATTCAATTTTTAAACTTTATCTCATTATAACTTAATTCTTATAATTTTAATTTGATTATAATTCAATCCTTAAACTTTAGCATGACACAATTTAATTTCTATAGTTTAATTATTTAAAATGTTAGTTTATATATTCTAAAAAATAAAATTATATATTTATGAAGCTTGTGTACTAAAATTTTAAATAGTTAAAATTATAGGAATTGAAATGTATCAAGTTAATTTAAGAAATGGATTACAAGTAATTTAAAACTGGAAGGATCAAAAGATTAATTTTTTTTAACCTAAAAGCTTCTGCACCTTTATGTTTCCAGATTAAGGATATGGCTTGCAAACAGCTTTGGCTTCGCAGGGAGTTTTGCCGATTCTTGTTTTGGTGGTTTATACACTGATTCTTGATGATGCTTCATAGTTCATATTGTTTGTACCATAGCTTGCTGCGTCATGCATAAAAATTTCTGTACGGAATTTATGCAGTCATGTATTTGATTATTTGCACAAATTAAGTTCTTTATGAAAGGGGGAAAAATTGTCATTCAGTTGCAACTTCTAATTTCAACTCGTATTCCTGAGTACTCGTTATATCTTTGACAAGTGACATTGATATTGAACTAGGATTCTTTTTCAAATGCTTGGTAATGGAGTAAATCTAAAATTCAGAACTCTATCATTTTCATTGTAAGCTTACAAAGACAAAATGTTCTAATTTTTCTGATACTAACTATAATAGTTGCTTTTGCAAATATTTAACAACGTGCTTGTTTGGATTCATGATTTAAAGTCTAATCTAATTTTTTTAATAGTGATTTTACAATTTATGAAATAAATAGGTAAAAATATTTTTTTTAAAATTTTTTTAAAAAAGAGTTGAAATCACTCACGATCTAAGAGCAGTACGAAGTCTCTTTTCTTTCTACGTGATATCAATATCGAGTAGATGTAAATCTAAATACCTAAAAATTAGAATACCTTCTCAAATATCGTGATTAGAACTATAATAAAATAGTATTATTTAGAGATTAAATATATTTTAAATGATCGCGTATTTTACTCCTTTACCAGTTAAATTCACAATGGGTAGGTAAAAGTAATTTTGATTGGGTTTGGGTGAATATGTTTATCATAAGCAAGTTCAAACAAGATGGTTTTGCTACGAGTTTGAGTTAGTTTACCACCATTTAATTATTTTTTTGGTTACTCACCCAGTTCACTAGAACTTTACTCTAACTACATCTAGATTTGACCCGCATCACGCACCTGACTATAGTAGATAAATCTTTCAACAGAAATTTTTTACATGCACTAAAGCTAAAATTCGAGATCTTACTTAAATAATATCAAACAATTTTATCACTCAAATTAACCCCCTTACTACCATTTAATTACTTATTGTCAAGGAAAATTGTTCAAATGGCGATTCCCATATTTGACTTAATTTGGGCTGAGGCATTCAATATCCACACGGGCGAAGTATTATCAAGAAAAATAAAAAATAAAAAATAAAAAATATTTTTTTAAAATATGAAATAAAATTTATTTATTATCAACATAAAATAAAAAAGTATGCAAATAAGTACTAACATCTTTCATCTTATATATAATTCATAATCTAATTGATTTAGATTTTATTTAGATCCATATAACAAAATTAATATAAATGTATATCAATAAACTACAAACATAATTTCCCTTGCAACTTAACAAATTATAAGATCTATAAGAACCCAATAAAAAAACTACAAAAACTTAATTAAAAAATAAGATAAAATTACAAAGACTTAATATATTAATTTTTACTGGTATAAACACTAAAATACATCTCTCAAGTAAAAATGTCCTCTATCCAAAAAGTAGAGGAAATTTAGAATAAATTCTTTGTCCTTTTATATAACTATGCGACAAAAATTTCTTACAAGCTAAGTTCATCTAGAAAGGTAGAGAACCATCTATTAGGGATCAGGTAAATGCACCTCAATTGCAGAATTATCAGAAATCAGAGATCTAAGTTGTCCAAAGTAACTCCCAAGATGAGAGCAATCTGATGTTTGCTCCTGCAAATCAGCTTTTTTCTTGATATCTTCTATATGCTCACTTGGTTCCGAAGTTTCTTTGACCTTGAAATCTTCATAAAATGATTTAAGAGCATCATTTGTTGACAACAAATGCACAGATTCATACAACCCTCGTAGTTCATTTCTCTTATCATGTGCCTCAACTAATTTCTCTTTCAGTTCTTCTGGAAGGTGAGCAAACGCACTTCACAAGATGCAAATAGCAAGCAGACAAGAGAAACAAGAAATTGTTAAGATCAAATAAGACTACTAGAAAATGTAAACAAATAATCCTATTAAAAAAAAATCTAAAGATAATGCATATCTCCTTGAGTTGATCTTGATCCTAAACCTATTTATTATATTTATCAATTTTTTCCCAAATTACTCCTATTAATACTCCCTCAACAATAATCAAATAAGAGAGAGAAGGAAGAGGTTAAAAAAGATTATTAGAATGTTTTAAAAACATATTAACTAATTTAACTAACTTCTTTAATCTAATCAAATTAATTAAATATATCTTATATTAAAGATTGAAGTAGTACCTCGTAACACCTCTCACAAGTCCCCATCTATAAGCAGCAAGGACTGATTCTTTAAAACCGATATTAAACCCCTCCTGTGAAGAAGCTTCCTTCCCAGCTATGAGACCATCGCGATATCCACGCTACATCACATCACAGAGAATAAAAATTAACAGTTAATTTTTTTTATAGAGTGAAACACTCTAAAATAAAGGGCTCTAAATTATTTACTTACATTATGGAATTGGTCATACCGTGACTTCCATTCCCTGCCCAAATCTGACTCATCATCAAAACCATCCAACAGAGACCCATCTTCATGGCTCAAATCATAGCTATCACTATCTGAAAGCATAACATACAATTAGATGTCTCAAAATACAAGCATGATAAAAAAAATGTCAATGCAACATAAAGCCATAGGTCAACTATAAAGTCATACAGAACAGAATAAATATGATGTCACAGAAGACAAAGGCGTTTCCAATTTCCAATAAACGTTAAAGAGTTGATAAACTAATGGCACATACAGAGGATATCTTCACGTTGAACCCAGATGTTTATTTAGATGATTTGATAGCTGCCACTCGTTATTATCAGTTAGTTCAATGTTAGACATAACTCAAAATGGGGCTTTTTGTGGCTACATACATCCAATTAATAAAGTTACAAGTCAACTCTACTATGGGCTAAGAATACAGAGAAATAAATTGGTGTCCACTACAATATGGAAAACATGAAGCAATTACAAAATCTTCTTGGAATTTCCACTTTTTTCACCCAACGAATTTGAATGATAGAGAAAGTAGTGACCTTTAGTCTCGTGTCTTTTTTGGTAACAACTGTGGCATCCAGTATCACTAATCCAAATTTGAGTATTGTTCGGCCCAAACAGGAATAGCTTTCTTGGCATGGAATTTTTGATTTCTTTAATTGATTCTGTTATTTCTTTATTCATGATATGAGATCTTGGAATCTTGACCCTTCTGATATATTTTCCTTTAACAATTATTTTCAGTTCCTTACACATTTAACTCCAGGGAAAGCTTTGTTCTTGATAAGCCATAATGAGAATCGAAGTCTAATTCAAAAGTTGAGTCCTTAATACTCAATAGGGTAAACACAAGCGGCATGTTATAGGTTTGAAGGTCTCATATGGCTCTTTTCCCCCACTTATGTGAGTGTGGGGATGAGTTAGAAACTTTGCCCATTTAATTCTTCTTCAATATCCAGAAGAGAGTTACCATGGAGATAAGCTCTTTGGTATTCTTGGAGGACACTGGGCGTGTTCTGATACTTTGAATCAGCTTCTCCAAATTCACTTTACACGATTAGGTAATAAAAAGAATAACAAAACCTTGTGGCCATGAGCCTTTATGGGACTCTATGGTTTGTCTAGTTAGAGAGGAATACCCTTATATTTAAGGTCATATTTTCTCTTTTAAACAAATTAAGGGTTAACAATGTTTGATCAATGCTTTCTTCATTAAAGGACAATATCTTTCAGATATCTTCTAAATCATATTGTACTCATCAGATCGACTAAACAAATCTATTTAAAGCATATAGTAATAGAAGCTCCATATATACTCAACATGACATATTCTTACCATTTGAATTATTTTGTTGATCCTTAGTGCTAGGTGTTAGTTCCAATTTTGAAAGCTGCAAACTTTCCGAGTAAAGTTCATCAGCAAATCTATTTTCCATCTGCAGAGGAGACAACCATAAAAAAATAAAGCAATGTTGCAAAGTTTCAGAGTAAAGTTGATGAGCAAAACAGGAGGTGATTGTTGTACAAGTGCTCAATCCACGTTATAATAGTAAAACAAATCATAAAGGAGAAAGAGAGGAAGGTAACTATAATGTCAATTAAAATTCAGTCTAAATCAACAAAGCTCCAGAAACTGGATGCATGCACAAATGGAGGATAAACTTAAAATGTGTATAGTATTATGCTAAATAAAATTAGGAGAAAAGCATAATGAACACATCCATTTTCTCTCCCACAAATATTCAGATCTTTGTTCTTTGGCAAAGGACAAAATGAATATCTAGCAACAGTTAGACATGCTAAATGAAAATTTCTATTTCATTTCTCAGAAAACAAAGTTTATTTAATTGTAAGCTGTAACCATAAGAAGGAAAAGCTGTACTCCAATTAGCACTGGGAATACAGGTCGCAGGCTGCCCAGCAATGGCCACCAGTTTAGCGGGCTGGTGTGGTCTACTTCTCAAGCCAGCAATCTAATTCTCAAATAATTATCATCAACAACTTTCGTAATAATCTCTAAATGATCAACAACAACTTCAACACATAACTTCTCAAATTATCACCAAATGATCATCAACAACCTCAACACAGAAGAAGAAATACACCGACTGCAATCTAAACCATATTTGTTACATCATACATCATCATTCGCCAATTTTCAACTTGCTGTAATTTTAATAGAAAAACATCTATAACTAATAACTGATTGGTTTGACTCAATTTTCAGTTTACTGTAATTTTAATCAAACAAGCTTCAAAATGAAATTTATAATAAGATTTCAGAGTTATCTATCAATGCAATTATCAATCAATGCAAATTAACAAATCAGATTCAAAGATTCAGATTTCAAAGCTGAGAAGTGAGAGCTGAGTAAGTGAAGCACCTGAAAAGCCGAGACCGGAGGACGATTTCAACCTGAGCACTGAAGTCGAGAAAGACTGAGCGAGAGGGAAGAAGAAGGTTAGAACGACCGCAGCATGAAGCTAATTCAACACAAATATCAACAAATAATAAAAGATACAAACAAAAACCGACATCTGAGACTCGCCGGCGAGAGTCTAAATTCCAATGACGTCGCCAAACCCCAATTCGAAGCGCATCCCGGCGAAGCTTCTCTCCGATGTCCGTGAAGAACACACCAGAAGGAAAGAAAAATGAGGACAATTCATATAAATAGGTAATAGGATTATGCGAAATGCTTACTCCCTTGAGGAAGTATGTGTAATTAAAATATAAAAAATTTAATATATTTTAATTGTAATTTAAGATAATTTATATGAAATAATTTATATTATATTTTATTTTTTTAAAAGATAAATATTTTAATTTAACTTAAATAAGTGTTTATTTTTTAAAATAAACATATTTTTTTTAGAAAAATAAAAGGATAGAGTTCAGAACATAATACAGTATATAAATATTTTTCTATATTTTGTCAAATTTTATTTAATATTAATAAATTTTAAAAGATTTAACGTTTATAAATTTGATTTATTTTGATTTGTAAATATAAAAATTTGACTCAAAAATTAAATTTTAAGGAACTATTAATGTTAAACTAATCTAAAACTTTATTTGTATTTAATTTTCTTATTTGGTAACTGTGTGTAAAAAAAATTATGAGCCCTGATTTATTAGGTAAATACTATTTTATAAAAAAGAAATCATTTTTTGTTTAAATATAATAATAAAATACAATTTATTATTTAATAATTTTTTATTTTATAATTCCCGACCTTTTTATAAATTACAATTTTATGATATCTTTATGATGTATTTCCTTGAACATTTTAAAATAATTGGAAATATTTTGTTTCACATTTTAATTTTTTTTTCAAAAACTTATATAAACATCATAAAACCTTTTATAATTTAAAAAAAAAGTGATTTTTCACTAAATGACAATATTCCTTCTTTTCTCCAACTTTAATGTTTATTTTGGATTGAAAAAAAAATTGAGAGGAAAGAAAATAGAAGAGAAGGTAGAGAGATGAGAAAATTATAAAGAAAATATTATTATTCCTTCTGGATGGATGAAGGAAAATAAATAGAATAGAAAATAGATAAATGAATGAATGACTGAAATACCTTTTGCAATTATATAAAAATGTATCATGTCAAAAATCAAATTAAATATAGACAAATTATATCAAGATTATCATCATCAAACAATTTAAAATTAAATTATTTGATAAAAATATATTCATGTTATTCTATTTTTAAAAGCAAATGTTAAACAAAATCTAATTTATCAAGGGGGAAAAAATACAAAGAAGTGGATAATCTTTTGAAATTTAATATAATAAAAATAAATAAATAAATAATATTATTATCTAATATTATTAATAAATACTAAAAATATAATATAAAAATGCAATGGTTAACGTGGAATATAAGAGTAAGGGGTGAGGATGGGTAGAGCAACCCCTGCCCGGCGCTTTGCCTGAAAAAAATATCGGTCTTATCAGATAAAAGTCTTAAGTATTTTAGGCTAAATATGGATGGGTTGACATGTTCAAATCGGGATGCATTACTTATATTGTGGGAAATGAATATGCAATTATAAACTTATAAAATAATAATATATTTATATTTTTAAAAGTTAAATAATATCCATAATTCATTAAAAATAAGGTAACAAAAAGATAGTAATTAAAGTTTTAAAGTATATTGCATATATAAAAAGGCTTGAAATATGTAGCGGGATCAGATATTTATGGTGGTATTGCAACACTAATAATTGAATGTTTGGCAAATAAAGTATGGGAGCAACTTTGATATCTAAATAAATATAAGATTTATGTTCAAGATTTTAAAAATGAGTAAATAAAATTGTCAGCTAAAGTAAAAATTATAGAGTTACAAATAAAATAAATTAAAAAAAATAATATATATATATATATATATATATATATATGACTGAGCTAAATGGACAAGGCGGTGTATCTTGTCCAAAGCCCTGCCCAACATTGGCCCAGCCCGCCCCTACCCAAACAATATTTTTTGGGCTGAGTTGAGCAATTTTTTCTCAAGTTCAGAAGGGCAGACCAAATAAACATGCACAATCTACAACCCTAATAAGAGTATGATTGGGGAATGGGTGGGTTTTATCCTAATTTTCTCATATGTGGAGAGAAGAGTAGGAAAGAAAATGAGGACCTCATCCCCCCCACCCCCCATCCCCACACACTTTTCTTCCTTTATATAAACAAGAGAAAACTTGTCCCCAACCATTTTCTCTCTTAGTTTTTTTCTCCCTCATTTTCTCTTAATCCAAACAAGGGTTAAATGACAAAATTCCTACCATGAACCTAATCCTAATTCAATACTTTATGCTATCCTAATTTTAAGAGTTTGTTTAATTTGATTATAATTATAAGACCAAATTCATTTTATCTCTTAAAATTATAATTTTTTTCCTAAAGTATTCTTATATGATTACGTATATTAAGAGATTTTTATTAATAATAGTTAATA
Source organism: Leucaena leucocephala (assembly GCA_037074615.1). Lineage (NCBI taxonomy): Eukaryota > Viridiplantae > Streptophyta > Magnoliopsida > Fabales > Fabaceae > Leucaena > Leucaena leucocephala. The sequence goes on along the minus strand of CM073561.1, from coordinate 4,058,542 downwards.
ATACACATCATTAAAGATAATATTTTAAAAAAATTAATACGCAATCATTACAAATAACTAATTTAACTAAATTTTTAGTCTACCAAATTAATTAAATAAAATATATATTAAAAAAATAAATATTATATTAAACACTAGAGGTAGTATCACTTTAATCAAGAATATCTTTATATTAATTTTTATATAAACACTATAAAGAAATCAACTTTAATCATCATTGATATTCTTACATTATTTTTGAAAATTTGTTTAAAACTCAAGTTTTTCATATAATTCGTTTTCTATTGAATACATGCACAATTCATTTTGGATTCGATACATTGCATGGATAATCATACCCAACCCACACATCCATAATCATTCGTCTTTTTTATGATTGTTTTCAAAGGAGGGAACATACGATAGTTCAAGAGTTTGCTATCCTTTTTTTTTTTTTTTTCAATTAACAAGTTGTTAGATTTTACTTGATATCATAAACGACCTCACCCCTCCCACCCGTATAAAGAAAACAAAAATTCAAGTTCTAAAAAGTACACTTGTTAAAAAAAATGAAGATATTTTACATTCTAAATTCCAAAAAATTATACCCTTAATAAAATAAAAACAAATAAAATGTATTAATTCTATTATTATTTTATATTTCATTACATACTACATTATACCAATAAGCCTTAAAACTATATCAATGACGGGTTTTATCTTCAAAAGTAACTTGTTCAAGCTGAATCATGCCCAATTAGCAATTAGGGAGAGCAATGACAACTCAAATTTTTGTAGCATGCTACTATTGGATTAGCTCTGATTATCAATGATCAATAGATCGGAAGTTACATCATAAATAAGACATTAAATTGAAAATTTGATATAAGGACTAAAGATGACGGACAAATACATCCGAGAAACCAAAGGATCCAAAATGTTCATCCAAAATTTTGGGCAAGACGCGCCAAGACCTTCCCTGCATTATTTCTCACCCTCGCCGACCTGCCTCAGAATAGATAGCTTTACTAGAGGTGAGTTCTAGACAGCAAAACTTCATTCACTCCTTGAGGTGAAAACAAGCTTCAATGTCTCCTCTGCAAAGAAGCCAAAAATGTCAATTCCAAAACTCTAATGATAAGGTTTCATCAAGTTTCAATGTTGGAAACCCAACGGGAAAAGATTTTTGTAACTTTTTTTTTATTTAAAGGGATATGTACTAATAGCTTGAGGTTGCTAGTGGGATCAAACCCGTAAACTCCCACTTACAGAGGAGCTTTCAAACTACTAGGTCACAAGGCTATTGGCATTTTTTTGTAACTATAGATACAAAGCTACTCCCACACAACTTTTAAGTCAAAACATGATTTTGACTAAGACTAATGGTTTTCCATACATACTTTTTGAAGGGCCATAACAGGACATATACTCACCCTTGCATCTAGAGAACAAAACTGTTATAGGAAAATGAGGTGAATGAAGAGGCAATAACATTGTTAAATCCCATTCAGATGGGATAATGAATGAAGAATTAAACATAAAGCATGAGTCGTAGCACAAGTAACACGAAAATTATGTGATTTAAAAGGTAAGTAAAAGTGCATGCCTTTCGCTTTTTCAGTCCCCCTTTCCTGCTACCATCATTACTAGAGCCCATCATTTGCTCTCCAACTTTATCCCCAAAGGGTAATGTTTTGATTTCGTCAAAGAAACTCTCTGTCAGACCTTGCAACCTGGAATAAAATTAACAATTAACATTAACATTAACAGTTAACGATGAGGAGGGAAAATGCATGCATAAAAATATCTTCACAAGCTCAACACTTTTTTATGTTTGCTATAATGATAAGAGCACAATCCCGGCAATTTTCATACCCATTTCTTGATTTCTTCAAGTATTTATCTCTCTTCCTTTCCATCTTTGAAAGTGGAACTCGAGTGAAAAGCTCCTCCTCTTGCCGGGAACGCTCCTCCATCTTGGCAACATGTCTTTCAACTTCTCTGCTAGTTCCCATAAAATCTCTGATCTGTGCAATATGCAGCCAAAACAATACAACAACTAAACTCATTGAATCATTATCATTCAAGCCTCAAAATATAATATTACGTTACCTCTTCAGGCCGATCCTCCATATCATTCATCATTGATCTGATATAATCACTCTGCCTAGCTTGCCTCAGAATCTCTTTTTCTCTTCTCATTGCATTTCTTTCCTGCTTTGATGTTTTCTCTAATTCCATAGAAGTAGGTGCAATTTTTACAGGACGATACACAGCATCGCCATCCTAAAGTATGAAGTAATTATGTCAGACAGGACAAAACAAGATGTCTAGCTTCTTATAATGCCACCATTTCTGCACTCTATTATTACATTCACTCACCTGAGAAGTGTTATCTAACTTGCTAACAAGCATGTCAGGGTTTGGACGATACTTTGATACATCCTCACTCTTATTGGGTCCTGGCTCCTCACTTGGAATAACATTTCCCTTCACATTCTCACTAGCCTTTGTTAATTTTTGGATTTGGTATTGTTGTTTTTTGTCAATTGGCCGAATCTGCAGTAGATGAGGATGTGGAATTTGTTATATCTGGAATACATATATATATATATATATATATATTTCTAAATGACCTTCAAGGGTAAGACAGAGAATTGAACTTGACCTTTTCCAAAAATAACCGTATCTCTACAATACTTCTCACAACAGGATGTCCTTCTATTGAGAACCCTTTAGCCTTTCGGAGCAAATAATAGACAAGGGATTGACAATAGTTCAGGAGCAGCAAATTTTTAGCTTCAAGATAGCTAAATCCATCTGCAGTAGGGTATTCATTTTGTTTGACCTGATATAAGAGACATGGAAACAAATTATTTTGGACAAGCTAAAGGGGCAGCGGTAGAAAGAAGTGTTGACAAAAATAGTTTGAGTAAGAACCGATGTGTTAACTCCAAAATGATAGCATTATCAATTTTGTGATAAAGTCAAGAGAATAAAAGCATCAAAGGAGAAATGGCGCTGAAATACAATAAGCTCTTTTATTACAGATGCCTCCATACCTTGACAGTTAAAGATTGAATTTTACTTCTTATAGCATCAAGTCCTTCTTTCATTTCTTTCAATAATGCAGAGAGCTGAGGTGCTTCACTGAAAACAAAGTAAAGAAATTAGAAAACTAACCTTACAAAGTTCCAACCATTTCCCTATATGTTAGAACAATTTACAAAACAAGTTAAACTTGTGAGCAGTAAGAAATGTTAATTTGAATATCTCGTAGTCACATATTTAAATGCTCTTCACGGCTATTTTTGCCTACTGAAAAATTAGAAGCACAGACAGTAACTAATATAAAAGCAGGCACGTAAAATGAGAACGCAATAGCAGTTAACTAGCTAGTAGATAATAAAAGCATTGTTCTAATTCACCCTCACTTAATTATACAGTACATAACCACCAGAAGGTACTAAATCCATATGTATAGCAGTGGTCCTCATCAGATACAGAAAACCTTCACATTTGAAAGTCTCTGAGCTGCTTCATATGCATAATAACTATATCTATAAAAACATAATACATAAGAGTAGCAGCTTATTAATTAGTAGACTCTAGTAAAATTCATACAATTTAGTTTTCAATGCGCACCAACAGAGACAAACTTACTCTTTCTTGCCATCACCATCATTTGCGTGGTTAGCAGTTTCCTCCATGGTTGATGAAACAACTACTTGTAACCTATTATTTTGGAGAAACATCAAGTTTTATTAAACAACAATGAACATACACAAATCAAATTATGGAATTAATCCATTTTTCCAGGAGAAAAAAAAATGCAAACATTCCAAGTTCATTAGCACTGATGCCGAATTCTAAAATTCCAAAAACTAATTGACCAACCATCTTCAGTTCTTAATATATAAAGAGCCGCATAAACCTAAGGAGGTTATCACAGTGGGCATCGAACAGAGCAAAACAGATGCATAAAATATTTATAAAAATAAACCGAGGTCTTAGAAGCTAAATATACATAACTAAACGAGATATACAGAAATTTAGGCTTTCATTTGAAGAGGACGAACAAAAGGGGGGTGGAAATCTCAGTTTAGTATGATTTTCCCATACACAGCCCATTAACTCTTTCATCTCCACACTCAACCAAGCGCTCAAAACAAAACGTTAAATTAAAAAACTAGTAGTGAAACCTGGTGATATCAGATTGGAACAATAATAATAGGCACATCGGGAGATAGAAGAAAAGGGGGAAAAGGGAAGAACAGAGCATGAACCTTGTGGCTTCAGCGTCAACGGAAACAGTGGAAAGGCTTGGTGAACGGCGAGCTTCCACGAAGGACTTCCTCGGCGGCTTGTCCTCGCCTGCCTACACGACGGTGTTCTCTCCTCTGCGTTTCGAGTAGTTCATTAGAGCGAGAGCGACGAAGATATACTACCGGGGCTTATTCCAGGGTTACACTAAAAGAGGTCTTTCGATGTTATTTCCGAAATTGAAGGTCCTTAAATGATATTATTTGTGTTAATGAAAAGATCCTGAAGTTACTTTTTCCGTTCAAAGATCCTCAAGTGTTATTCTTTGTTCCTTTTTATAAAAAAAATTTTAAAAATAAAAATTTCCCTTTTCTTCAAATAATAATAATATCAAATATAATAAATTATCTATTATTTTTAAATATAAATTTAAAAATTTAAAAATTAAAATATCTTTTTAAATATTATAATTAAAATTATAATAAAATAATACTCTTTAGATATCAAACACATTCTCGTATATCTCAATAAATTTTTTTGAGTGTTATTCACTTATTCTCCTTGAATCCTAACTTTTCTTCTTGGGCGATCAATCCGACTCCACTTGTAGAATGGGCCAAAAACTTCAGCTCTCTTAGTCCTAATTCTTAAGGGCAATCCACAAATAAAAACTTTTTTTCCTTATAAAAGATTCAATTAATAAAAAACTAAGATATATAACTATTTAAAGTATATTCAATTATTAAAGAATTTTATTTTATTGTGGTTCCAGTCACGACGTTTAGGAAGATATCATAACTCTTAGTTACTTAAGTTTATGCTTGAAAATAATAGACAGCTTACCCTACCCAATATTGGTATCGCTTAAGAAGAATGGAGACTTCACTCTGCTTTTATATCGTGGGTGAGCTCAATCACTTTTTAAAAATTTTTATACAAAAAAAACTTTTTTTTTTTGGATAAAGAGCAAATAACATAGCTATTATAAATAATTTTCTTTAAGAAAGGGTTTAAAAATATTAATTTCTAAAATTCTTTTTTGGTGATGACGACTATCATAATTTTTTTTAATAATATGTTGAAGAAATTCATGTATTTGAAGAGTCTTGTTTTTTGTATATGATTCAATACTTTTATTAGGTTCTAGTTTCAGAACTAAGAAAGTTGAAAAACAAAATGTTGAATTTGTTTGAGACTGTAAGAGTTATTTCCTTTGGTAAAAAAATTAATAATTTAGATGTAATGATGAAAACTAATAGAAATAATTTTCCTGAATTTTACGAATTATAATGTGTATATTATGTACCATTAAAATTAGAACAATGGTTATAAATAATATTACTAAAGAGAGAGAGAATTACCAATCAAATTTCTGTATTTAAAAGTATTCGAGACCTATACGTAATTAATTTTTATTTTGGGATCTATATATAATTTCTTTAGAAAAATCTATTGATTTTTTTTCTATGTCACCGAGTTTCTTACGACTAGTAACCATGGCCTTTTATATATATATATATATATATGATATTCAGTTAGATTTAAATATTGCCGTATTAATTAAGAATAACTTTTTTAGTAACCATGACTTTCACATGCACGAAAGATATAAAAAAGTACTAACACGTATTAATCTTAGTAGAAGAATTTTAACTATTTAAGTATGAAGTTTTGAGTATGAGTTCATCTGAAATTTATAAGTAACAAGTTAAAAGCTAACTTTTGAAAAATATGATTTGTAAGCTCCAAAAGTTCCATCAAATTAAAGAGCCTCCAATGTAACAAACAATATTGGAAGCCTTTGGAGAACTTGGAAGCTTAATCCACTTCTAATTTGTAATTTTTGACTAGTAATGTTCTCTTAATAATGCAACGAGAAACAATGGCTAACTTATTAAAATAATCATATATATATATATAAGCTCACCAAGTTCTCTCAAAGGCTTCCATATTCAAATGTTAATTGCGTTATGAGAAAACAAAGTCTAGGTCATGGCTTTTATATAGAGTTTTTGCTGTAACAAATAACTAAAGCTAGGAATTTATTCTCATCTTGACAAAAAGTCAAAAACTTGCCTCATTTTTTCAGATTCGTTGATCGATTGGCATTTATGATCTCAATTGTGGATTTTGATTTGTCTTTATCGTTGACATTGGGAAGGAATATGTATGTGGAGAGTAAGCTGACTTTTTTTGGGGTCAGAATTAAAGAAGGAATGGCAGACTTTCTATAATTGTTTTTTATAGGACTATATGATTATATTAATTTAAATATTATGAGAACTAATTAAAAATAGTTTTTATAAAGAATTCAAATTTAAAACCCCGTATGACTAAAGTCTTTCCACTTAGATCAACACTAATTGGTATATTAAAAAATTCTCTTAATAATTCGTTCGTGGGAAAGATTATATATAGTTAAATAATACATTAATTAAAGTTTTTTTTTTAAAAAATAGCACTTGAATTTTAAAATATCAAATCAAGAATTCTTATAAAAATGTATTGTTATTTGCTTTATAAATGTAGTCAATAATTTATAAAATGTAGGAAACAAATTGATTTGAGATTTAGAAATTCAAGTAATATTTTTTTTTTAAAAAATCCTTAATTAAACTAGCTTGAATACAATTTGGATAAATAAACTTAAAAAAAAATATAATTCTTGAAACATTATAAGGATGGATCCGAGTTAAAACTAAATATTACAAAAACTTGTTTAAATTATATTCTTCCTATCTTAAATATAGAAAGTATAGTTAAGGGTTTTGAACTCAATTAATTCTATCTTCTAAATTTATAATTTTTCCTTTAATATTAATTATACATATTAAGGGGATTTCTATCATCAGATAATTCTAAGAAAATCATTAATCTTTGCTAAAAAAGAAAACAAATAATTAAAGAGGGTATTTAAGGATAATTAATATATATATATAAATAACTAATTTATCCATTTTTTTTAATTTTTATAAATTAATTATATAACTCTTATATTAATAATTCAAAAAAGTAACGTGTGTAGGCTTGAGGTTCTAACTGATTATTACATAATTAACATATTGGCATGCAAATTGTTGGGTAAGCTTCCTTTATCATATCGACATCTTTTCCTGTAAATATATTCAGAGAACAAACACACACATTCAGATAATGAAATCGCGTTTGTGTAAATTGGTCAACTTTAACAGGGCACAACTTGTATATATTGTCCTCCACTCGAGCCAAAGGTCATGGATAGATGCTTTTTATCTTCAAAATAGAAGGCATATTGGGAGAAAAATAAAATGATTTTGGAATCACCTTAGTTCTTTTCTTTTTATAAATAACATTCTCTTTCATCTTTATTATCTATAAGCAATAATTTATGATTGTCTAAAAATTTAATATACTTTTTCTATCTTTACTATCTAATTAATTACATGTCTCTCTTCTACTTATCTCTTATATTTTTTCTCACTAATTCTCTCTCACATCTACGTACTATCAGTATAAATAAGAGTATATTTTAAAAGTAAATAATATTTATAAAATATTTATTATTTTTAATTACCCATTTAATCCACGTAATTTGTGTAGTTGTTTATAAAAAGGATGGAAGGGATTAATTCACTTTGACTACCCTTTTTATTCATATTGATTGTAAAAAGAGAAACTTTTAGTTAATTAAGGACTAAAATGACAAGTCTTTTTAAGGGAAAATAAATATTTTAGTCCCTTAATTTTTACCTTACTTATAATGGATAGGGAATTTACTTTTAATTTTGAGAATTCTCCATATGTGACTATGAAATTAGGGGAAATCACAGAAAAAACTTTAGAAAATGATCAATTTTGAGTTAGGTATGTTACCAACAATAAATCAAGTATTACTAACACAGTATCCTACTTTGACATTTATCATTTTTCAGAGTTTTTCTATCGTTTTCCTTTAAAATTATTTCCTTCGCATTAAATTCCTTACGTGGCTAGTAAGTGAAGTAAATTATTTGTAGTATTTAAGTTAATATTGATTCTTACAATTTGATTAAATTTTTGTTTTGATCTCCATACGTATCATGATTTTTCATTTTTATAATTTCATAATTCCATCCAAAACATTAATCCTTTTTCATAAAGATTGGGATATGAGTTTAACGGTATTAATAATGCCATTAAATATAGGAACCAAAATCAAAACCTGTTAAAAGTACATGCACTAAAATCAAAATATATTAAAAGTATAAATAAAAAAATTCTCCAAAATTTCCCCCTTTTTAGGGAAATTTGGGGGAAACGCCCCATTTGGTAAGTTATTTTTGTCAAAGGGAACTATTCTTAATAGGAACAATTTTTTTAGCTATGTACAACCTATTCTCAATTACCTTTAAAAGTCTTCAATACCAAAATTATTTATACATAGGTAGATATATATATATATTGTATATAGTTAAAAGAGTTGTAATTGCTGGAAATGATTGCATACTCTCAAATTGATGAAATCATATTTAAAAATAAAATAATAGAGTATGAATTCAAATGTTTGACTTAACAAATGATTTTGTGGTGTATGAATATTCATGAGGAAGCCCATCTGATAGATTTGTCAGGATTACCAATCTCGCGGCATCCCTTGTTTGGAACTTATATAACTGAATTATATTTAAGGATTAATTTTCTATATTATACAAACTTGAACTTAATACCTATGCTCTCTTGTTTAATTAGAGGTATATCTTTTAAAAGATATTTTTTATATTCACAAAAATTCAAACTTAATACCTATGCTCAAATGATCAAAGTTCCTTTTACTAAAGCTAACGTTTATTAGTAAGATAATGTATACGTCGTTTATACATTGTCGTTTTTCAAGGCTTCGATCAGTACTTAAATTTTAAGAAGAGTTTCATCTGTTGGCTTTCAGACATGTGTTCCTCATGTTCAGAAAGAAAGAGGTAGGTAGAATTTTCAATTTCAAGAAGAGCCAATTAAACATATGTTTGTCATAAGTTTTGTTTTTGGTAGAAACTTGGCCGCATGTCTAGCTAATAATTTAAAAACTAATATTTATAAGGTGTAGATATTACTAAAGTATGTTTGTCTCTCGTAATAATTTTTTTCTATACCCATGGCCTAATTTAAAACCAAATATCATATTTAAAAGATCTAATTATTTACTAGTTTTGCTAAACTTTGTTGGTATATGTTTGTCTTAGGTTAGTCACACTCCCTGGTATGATTATTATAAAGACCTACAGAATGTTTTACAATATAGCATATTTTATTTAAGATATTAATTTTTTACCTAAATAATGATTTTTATTGAGAAATAACTAATTTCAATAATTAACTTTCTTAACTTATGTGAATTAATTAATTGGAGTTTATAAAAAATATCCAAAGAAGAAAATGATTCATTTTGTTAATTGGATGGATTTATGAGAGTTAAAACTAAATATTTGAATACATTATTAACTAAAATGTCTTGTTTAATTAAAACTTTATTAAATGTTGTTTTTTATCTTCCTTTATCTATTTTCAGATAACTATATGTTGCCGCTTGATATAACATTTTCATTAATATCCGATGCCCTTATTTGAATACTTTTAAATTACTTCAAATGATGTTTTTATAATTTTTTTAATAGAAGGAACTCCAATTTTAAGCTATATATATCTAAAACTTAGAATAATAATATAATTTCAAGATAGATATAATCATACAATGGTATCAAAGCTTGAAAATCTGGAAAAGTGAAGCTGTTCATATCTATGCGTGTTATATATTTTCATGAGTGCAGTATGAAACTCATAATTTGGTTATATAGCCAGTAGAAAATCAAGAGACTAGATAAAAAGAATTGATAGAAATTATGTATATAATTAAATATACATGATTAATGCACATCATTTTCACCTACCAAACAAAAGAAAGTAAATGATTCTTAGTTATGGTGTTCTTAATCTAGAGTGTAATAATTATATAACCGTGAGGCCAAATACGTAAAAAAAAAAAAGTTGCCATGTTAAGCATATTGAATCACAAGGGAAATATTGGTCAAACCTTGAATAATCTCCCCCAAATTCCATCTAGATCTTGCTTTTCAGACGCAGCCACTAGACCAAAAGCTATAGTAGTCATTACGCAACTCTATTTCTCTAAGCCTTCCAAATGAACTGCACCAATTATCATGGATTGGGATGTTAAGCCTATTGAATCACAAAGGAAGTCATTGACCGAACCTTCTGCATGCAATAACTTACAGATGAGAAGCCACAGAAAGCAAGCCCAGGAATTCACAGAGAAAAAATAAGCTCCTAAAGATCTCTCAAGTGCTTGCAGCATTGACAATACTGGAAGCCTTTGAGGAACTTGATTAAGAGCTTAATTAATTGGTATTAATCTTCCTTAGCGCTCTTAATATAGAGAAACCTTGTGCTTGTGTGCTTTATATAGAGAGATCATAATTGTCACTGTGCCTTGGTTCATTCACAAACACAAGAACTGGAATCCCACGTATTCAAGTTCAACAGTAGTACTGTTTCAAGAAAACACATGTTCCATATATTCGATTCTCCATTATTATTTTGCACTACAACATTACTTTCTGATTTGTCTTTATCCAAATAAGAAAACACTTATATTCATCTATAATATGGAACATGTTGACTTCCCCTGCCAATTGTCCATAATCAATTACTCCTCCGATCCTTAATATAAGAACTAGTTGATTAATTTAGGTAGATTAAATAAGCCAAATAAATTATCTAATTATAAAAAAATCTAAACCCTCAAGACGAATTCATATTATATACTTTTTAATTTATCTAAATTAATAAACTAACTCTTATATTGGTTATAATTAATTAATTTATTTTAAATTAGTTAATTAATTTTTATATTAAAAATATTGTGTCTGAATTTTCTTAAATTCTAAGTGATAATCTTCGTTTAATTTATTCATGATTGAGACAAGTCATATATGCACGAAGTACAGTTCAAATACATATATAGAGAAGCCAATAAACGAGCCAATAGAAAGTGAGATTCCTTTTGTTTAACTTGTGGCAATTGTGACTAACATAATTAATCTCTTTATATATATATATATATATATATATATATATATATATATAAGGCCACAGTTCTACAATGGCAGCTGTGATCTAGGAATCCAAAACATTAATAAAGCACTGCATGCAAGTCCCTCAAAAGTTTCCAATATTGAGCAAAATATATATATATATATATATATATATATATATGTTGCTCAATATTGGGGCCTTTGAGTGACTTGAGGAGCTTTTGGAGGAACAAGAAACACTTGCTTCTATATGGTTATGATGATGTGGAATTTCTTATCTTTAATTTCTTCTTGTCTATTAATCTGGAATACCATTGTCAGTTGTAGACCTGTAGTTTATGTCTAGCTAACTCAATATCAGACACTCCTCGAGTCTTTATTGTAAAACATATTTAATTAATTTACTTAAATTAAGAAATTTAGTTAAATTAATTAATATGATATATTTTATCTAAAACAGTTTAATTATCATCCTTAATCTCTTCTTCCTCTCTTACTTGATTATTGTTGAGGGAGTGTCAATATGAGTAATTTGAAAAAATTACCAAATATAAGAAATAAGTCTTATATTTATGACGAATATCAACTTTCTAATTATGTCCTATATTAAGAATTGGAGGAGTATTAATTAAATCCATTAAGCTACAATTATGCCAGCACAGTAAATCTAGATGGGCTATTTTTAGAATTTGAACCCGTGCCCTCTAAGTCACACGCTATCAATCTTACGGATTATAACTGAGACATACATTCCAAATTAATACTCCTCTAGTCCTAAATGCATGACTAGTTAGGTAGTATATTTTGGTATTAATTAAATATAAAACCCTAATCTCCTTTATGTCTCATATTTATCAATTTATAAACTAAATTTGCTTAACATATAAATTAATATATAATCTAATGTTATAAAAGCATATTTTAAGGAGATCAGGTTATATATATTATAATTAAATAATTTATTTAACTTTTTTAATCTCTTTAAATTAGATAAATAGCTCTTGCATTATGACAAGGGCAGAAGGAGTAAGTGCTATTGGAAGTTGCTTTAAAATCAAAGGAGATCAAACAACATTGAATTATAGTCAATTAAACAAAGTGTGTTACACTCCACATACATATTCAATCTCACTCGGCTCTCCTTCAACTTTCTCGTAGATTTCTGACTTCATTAGACTTTGTTTTAATCCATCCCCTCCTAAGTCAAGATAATGAACCACCTAGAGTTGTGCTTAAAATTTGAAGGGCTAGCAAAAACTAGCTTGACTACTAAACCCTGCTCAAGAGATCAAGCGGGGTTAATTGTTAATGTTAGACATCTAGGTTAGAACGAGTTAACTGATTTATTTAATTTTTTTAATCTATTAAAAAAGTTAACTGAGTCTTATATTTAAAAATGATGTAGTACTCTATTACTATACATTGACTAAAACACATTCAACTAATCATGTTATTTAAGAGAGAGAGAGAAGGAGAAATAAATGTGTCTATAGCTAATAAGAGTTGACATATATGATAAGAAACAGACTTGTATCCCACAAGGACGTGAGTTCGATTCTCACTGTCATTGTAAATGCTCATTTAGTAGATGATCTCATAAGTCCCTATAAGCGCTCTCTGAGCCGCTGTGCCCTGTCCTTAGTGGAAAACTGGAACTGAATACACGTAAACTTTTTTGTATAAAAAAATAAGTGTCTATATATACAATGAAATTTTGGGTTGAAACTAGAAAAGTTTAATTACCAAGTATTGAATTTCCAAAACAACAAAAGTTCTAAAACAAAATTAAAAAATCTAAAATAATTTATATGTCATGCAGGTAGTACATATATTGTTGATCGAGGCGTGATTTTCTAGTACGAAATATAAAATAAAGGAGTAATGGTAAGAAAATAAGAATAAAGGATCTCATTAAAGAGAATTAATTTGTAGAGTATCAATGTGTATTTTTCTTTATTAAAGTCAGATAATTATATATGCTTCCAATATTATTCCTTGTGACATTTTGCTGCGTCCCAATTGACCTCTTTTGTTATGGCTCTGAAAATTTAATAGATAAAATTTATTTAGCAAGTGATATATATATCTTGGTTGTAGAAAATTTCAAATGGGTGGCTTTAGCTGAATGGTTGGAGGCGCTGGTGTAATTGGTGAGGTCCCGTGCTCGAGCTGGGGAAGTTGCAGGAAAAGGAGGTTTTATTTTTTTTTCAGCTCGTGAAATGTCGATATTACCCCTCCTTCTCTTTTTCCCTGCGAGCGCCGTACTCTTTCCCTTATTTCTTCTGCAATGTATCAGCGGCTGCAGAGGAAAGTTGACGGCAGGCGAACGACGAGGCAGGTTATTGCACGCTATCGATGCCGTATACTCAAGCTTTCCTTCGGTCAGTATCCTTATCGTGTAGTTCCATCATCGCCGGCAGTCATCACTCCTCTGCGGATCTATTTCAGGTATCCTCTGGTTTCAGTTGATGGTAGGGGGAAAGGAGAGTGGAAACAGAGGGACTGTGGGGTCAGGTTCTGCTTTGCCGCCGAATAGTCATCACTGCTTTTATCTGGATTTCTGCTGTCGTCGATGCCGAGTATGCTCTGTTACTGTAGCAAATTCATTTGCTCAGTTTCCTTTTTCGGTCGCTGACATTGTAAAAGGAGTTACTGGGGTAAATTGCTGCCGTCGTGTCCCCTCTGCCGTCACCGTGGAAATTCCAAACTATTGAAGCTCTTCTCGGAGGCCATGGCTGAGCATTTTGAATTGAATAAGAGAGGTATGATTCTGTAATGCCCCTACTTTGTCTCCTGTGGTTGTGCTAGTTCTTGGGTACAGTTACTGTGAATTGCGTGAGTTGAGCATTGTTAGATTTCTCTGTTTTGGGAAAATCCGATGAATGGACAGGGACAGAGGCTGTGAGGTCGCCTTTGAACTTGAAGTTGTGTGCGTGTATCTATTGTCTTTATTAGATGCTTACTGCTATGCTGTGATGTTATTGGAATTGTTGTTGGACAAGGGATGTCGAGGGTATGTATATTTACATGTATAATGTCTGGTTTAGGAAGTTTTGGCCAGGGGTTATTGTTTCAGACTTGAAAGCTAACTGGAATGTATTAACTTGCATTGCTATGTATGCTTACCGTAGTGGCTATGATGTGGGGTATGTGGATGTTGGGGTGTTGGTGCCTGGCTAATCTTTGGTTGTGTGTATGTATGGGAAGCAGAGAGGAAAAAGGGGGTGCGCGAATGGTGATGTTGTTGTGTGGGTATTACCATGGTTATATATGTATACTCTGTTGTTGTCAAGTTATGGTGCCCTGGGTTGAATAAGAATGGGTTATTGAGGTTATGCATTTATGCTGTTTGAATAATACATTTTGGGTATGCATGCGCTGTGTAAGAATATATATAATATGTGATAATGTGGTCAATGAAAGAGGAGACAGAAGCACGTCATAAATGGGTTGTGTGGATTGATTGGAAAGAATATATATATATATATATATATCTATCTTGCTATGTGTATGCTTATATGATGGCATGAATTAGTACTCAGAGAATTCTGTTGCTATCTTGAGGTGTATATGTGTGGTTATGTTGCCAAAAAGAAGATAAAACAGGAGTACTGGGTCTGAGTCATGATGTTGCTATTTTGAATCGGGAAGAAAGAAAATAGAAGTTTGGGTGGCTGCTGTTAAGCCTGTTTATATAGATGTATGGGAAATTTGGAAAGTTAATAGGGTTCATGAGAGATGCGGATATTGCTGGTTGATTTGAAAATTTTGATTTGGAAATTTAAAAGTATGTTTTAAGAGGCTAAAATGATTTATTTAATTTAGGTTTTGAAGAGGTGTTGATATGGGATGATGGCCTTGAGCCCATGAAAATAAAATGGAGGAGTGTAGGATAGAGGTTTAAAAGACAAATGAGTATATGCCTTTGTGAGGTGAGACTGTCATGGTGGTGGTAAATAGAAATTTCTAGTGGTTATATATATATATATATATATATATATATTTATGGGTATGCACAGAGAGGAAATTGTGAAAGTTATAAAGTTGTGCAAGGATCGGGTTCAAGGTGTAGAAATATATAAGTATTTGCCTTCATGATTGGTTGTAGTTTAATGATGATTATTTTTATTGAAATGTTGAATTAGAATGTTCATATATTGTTTCGGGATATCAAGGAATTGAGAAGTGAGAATAATCGAAAGTGATCGACGGAAAAGAGTAACTGTTTAGGAGCGGGACAGGTGAGTGAATAACGTTCCCTACAAATTTACATTTTCAAATGCATTGTTATTTCAAATGATGAATTTCAAATATGGATTTCAAAAAGCAAGTTTTATAAAATTATGGTTTAAATCGTTAGAAATGATTTTCTTTCGATCGATTTACAAAAGATTACGATTATGCATGAAAATGGATAAAGAGGCTTTAGAAAAAGATTTGACAGTGAACTGATGTTATTCATGAAATATTCCTACGTGAATTGCATATGTTTTTACAGTAACTTGATTTTGAATGTTCATGCTGGGGTTTTTAAAATTCAAAATGGCTTTATCAATGATTATGGTATTTGAAACGATTGAGATCATTACATGTGAAAAGGACCCCACGCATGATGGAAATATTTTAGGACGGAATACAGAACGCTGGTTGCTAACAGCAGTACTGTTAGCCCTTGGTGCACCTTGGTACTCGAGCTCGATAGATTTCACCGTGGGTTTCGTACTCGCGAAGGTTAGTGGCCTTGAGCCACCGACAGTTAGCAGCTTCAAGCTGCCAGATTGGTTAGTTACCCTCGTGGACTGTGTGTCCACGTCTGTTTTCGTTCTGTTGAAGTTCTACAGAAAAGTTATGATTTTGAAAGAAATGGTTATTTCAACGATTGATTTGAAAAGGTTATTTCAACGATTGGTTTGAAATGGTTATTTCAGATTATTGTTTTTCTTGAAATACAAATATTTACAGAAAGACTTGCATCAGATTACAAAATATTATGAATTACATTTTTAACATGATTATGCATTGTTTATTTCCGCATTCTTTTAAATCATATTTTTTTGGGACGTTATTCACGAGTAGATTATTTGGCTTCAGATAGTGCAGGTGACCTTAACCTTTTCGCTGAGCAGTGAAGAGCCTCGTTGCCGATCCAAAGCGTCGTTTTTGACAAAACTACTTTTGATGAAATTATCATTTAGAAAGTGTTTGTATTATTTTGAAAGGAAGGTAAATGCTCCACATAGTCCTTAGAAAAGATTCTGTTTATTTTAGGAAGATATTATGGAAAGTTTGACTGTTCTATTTAAAGTATCAGACTTTCAGAATGTGAAATTTTTCATATTCTGTGCCGGTCATGGTCCAAATTTTGGGACGTGACAGTTTGGTATCAGAGCCAAAGTTTTTCTATGGCTAAGTGGAGCAGGGATACTTCGGTAGGGTCTCAATTATCCTTATGAACCCGGGCATAACCATAGTTGAGGCATTTCTGAAGATCTCTATAGAAAATTTAAAAGTATTTTGGTTTTCTTGTGATTTTGAAACCATATTTTTCTCAGAAATTGAATATTTTCTATGTTGTTGGCGTATAGTTAAATGACGCCTAGACATTCACTATGTTGGAAGAAGTTCTATAAGTGATAAGATTTCGGATTGAGGCGCTGCTCAGCAAAGAGAATTGTCCCATAGAGGGAGAGGATAGAGTCATAGCGAATTTAGGTGTCGGGGAAAGTCGACCCCTTAGACCTCTAAAAGAATCTTATTTAAAGTCAAACTATCAAATCAAATGTCCCTAGTTATTTCTATATTATATAGGCATGAAACTTATGAAGGATAATGTATTAGTCAAGTTATTAGAATGCATCAAGTTGGATCTTCCTAAGTTCACATGTTTTTGTTCTAGAGAGAAACCTATAGAATTTTGTTTGAGGGCATTGAAAGGAGGAGTATAAACCTGGTTTATTGGATTTTGAAGCTTTGATTAGATGAAATCAAGTTAATGATTAGTGTTTTAGTTATTATGATTTCAGGTTCTCCTAGAAGTACTTTAGAATGTTAAAGGCTATGAGTTTTGAGCTTGAGGATTGATTTCAAGCCCTGTGAAGTTAAGTTGTTAAGTTAAAAAAAGAAAAGAAAAGAAAAGATGAAATTGTTTTATATATTAAGTCGATGGTATAAACGTATTTACATGTTTGTTTTGTGCTGTAAAGCATTGATTACCCCTTATTAGTCCAGGCCTAAGTATAGGTCAAATAATTGAGGATAGATAGCTATTGATTTTAGATTTGAAGTGAAGTGTTTTTAAGAGGGAACTAACGCATTGTGAACACCTAAAAGCTTAAAGGTGTTGCTTGGTATGAATTACCTGGATGGTTTATGGATAGTTTCAAAGTCTGAATTTTTTTTTAGTTAATAAAACTTATAATTGATTATTAATTGCTATTTTAATATTTTAAGAAGGTTTAAAACAATGTTCAAGTGTTACGGTATGATTAAGGACTTTAGAAGGTTAAATATAAAGATGGAGATTGGTTTAAGGATTTGATATACAGTGATCTTAATAATCGTTCAATAGCTCCAAGAGTACGAAGAAATGCGGACATCATTTTTGGATAGTGTTGCAAAGGTTGCGAGAACGGCAGCTTTATGCTAAGTTTTTTTAAGTGTGAGTTTTGGTTGTTTGAGGTCACTTTCTTGGACACGTGGTGTCAGAAGACGATGTTTAGATTAATCCAAACAAGGTTGAGGCAGTCAAAAGTTGGCTATGACCTATTGCGGTCACGGAGATTTGAAGTTTCTTAGGTCTTGTAGGATATTATCGTCATTTTGTTCGGGATTTTTTTTCAAGAATAGTGGCTCCGATGACAAGATTAACTCAGAAGAATGTGAAATTCGTTTGGGATGATAAGTGTGTAGGATGTTTTCAAAAGTTGAAAGATTCATTTCAAAAAGTATTGCGTACTCAATTGAATTCAAGCATTGCTTTTCATCCTCAGATTGATGGGCAATCCGAAAGAACTATCCAAATAGCGGAGGATATGTTAAGGACTAGTATCATGGTTTTCGGTGGAAGTTGGGATAAGCATTCTAGTAGAACTTGCTTATAATAACAGCTATCAATCAAGTATTCAGATGGCACTGTTTGAGGTATTATATGGAAGACACTGTAGATCTCCAATTGGATGATTTGAAGTTGGTGACCGAGACATTAGGATCAGATTTAGTTCAAGATGATAAAGAGAAAGTTAAAGTGATTCAACAAAGGTTATTGATAGCTTAGAGTCGATAGAAGTCTTATGCGGATTATTGTCGTAGAGAATTGGATTTCATGGTCAGAGATAAAGTATTTTTGAGGGTGTCGTAAGTAAAAGGTGTTATGATATTCAAGAGAAAAGGCAAGTTGAGTTCAGGGTTTCTTGGTTCCTTTGAGAGTTTGGATAAAGTAGGTGAGGTAGCGTACAGATTAGCCCTACCACCAGAATTACAGGGATATATCCGGTATTTCATGTATCGATGATATGGAAGTACTTGTATGATCTATCTCATGAAGTGGAATATCAAGAGGTTCTTGTAAACGAAGACTTGTCATATGATGAGTATCTTGTAGCAATATTAAATAGGCAAATAAAGGGATTAAGATCTAAAGAGATTTCTTCAGTAAAAGTAGTGAAAGTGTTATAGCGTAATCATTCAGAGGAAAATTTACATCTAAAACAGAGAGTGAGAGGTGGATCAAGTATCTACTCTTATTCGAGATCTAAGATGAGCATAGTTTTAAATTCGGAGGACCGAATTTCTTAAGAGGGGAAGAATGTTATGGCTCTGAAAATTTAATAGATAAAATTTATTTAGCAAGTAATATATATATCTTGGTTGTAGAAAATTTCAAATGGGTGGCTTTAGCTGAATGGTTGGAGGCGCTGGTGTAATTGGTGAGGTCCCGTGCTCGAGCTGGGGAAGTTGCAGGAAAAGGAGGTTTTATTTTTTTTTCAGCTCGTGAAATGTCGATATTACCCCTCCTTCTCTTTTTCCCTGCGAGCGCCATACTCTTTCCCTTATTTCTTCTGCAATGTATCAGCGGCTGCAGAGGAAAGTTGACGGCAGGCGAACAATGAGGCAGGTTATTGCACGCTATCGATGCCGTATACTCAAGCTTTCCTTTGGTCAGTATCCTTATCGTGTAGTTCCATCATCGCCGGCAGTCATCACTCCTCTGCGGCTCTATTTCAGGTATCCTCTGGTTTCAGTTGATGGTAGGGGGAAAGGAGAGTGGAAACAGAGGGACTGTGGGGTGAGGTTCTGCTTTGCCGCCGAATAGTCATCGCTGCTTTTATCTGGATTTCTGCTGTCGTCGATGCCGAGTATGCTCTGTTACTGTAGCAAATTCATTTGCTCAGTTTCCTTTTTCGGTCGCCGACGTTGTAAAAGGAGTTGCTGGGGTAAATTGCTGCCGTCGTGTCCCCTCTGCCGTCACCGTGGAAATTCCAAACTATTGAAGCTCTTCTCGGAGGCCATGGCTGAGCATTTTGAATTGAATAAGAGAGGTATGATTCCATAATGCCCCTACTTTGTCTCCTGTGGTTGTGCTAGTTCTTGGGTACAGTTACTGTGAATTGCATGAGTTGAGCATTGTTAGATTTCTCTGTTTTGGGAAAATCTGATGAATGGACAGGGACAGAGGCTGTGGGGTCGCCTTTGAACTTGAAGCTGTGTGCGTGTATCTATTGTCTTTATTAGATGCTTACTGCTGTGATGTTATTGGAATTGTTGTTGGACAAGGGATGCCGAGGGTATGTATATTTACATGTATAATGTCTGGTTTAGGAAGTTTTGGCCAGGGGTTATTGTTTCAGACTTGAAAGCTAACTGGAATGTATTAACTTGCATTGCTATGTATGCTTACCGTAGTGGCTATGATGTGGGGTATGTGGATGTTGGGGTATTGGTGCCTGGCTAATCTTTGGTTGTGTGTATGTATGGGAAGCAGAGAGGAAAAAGGGGGTGCGCAAATGGTGATGTTGTTGTGTGGGTATTACCATGGTTATATATGTATACTCTGTTGTTGTCAAGTTATGGTGCCCTAGGTTGAATAAGAATGGGTTATTGAGGTTATGCATTTATGCTTTTTGAATAATACATTTTGGGTATGCATGCGCTGTGTAAGAATATATATAATATGTGATAATGTGGTCAATGAAAGAGGAGACAGAAGCACGTCATAAATGGGTTGTGTGGATTGATTGGAAAGAATATATATATATATATATATATCTATCTTGCTATGTGTATGCTTATATGATGGCATGAATTAGTACTCAGAGAATTCTGTTGCTATCTTGAGGTGTATATGTGTGGTTATGTTGCCAAAAAGAAGATAAAACAGGAGTACTGGGTCTGAGTCATGATGTTGCTATTTTGAATCGGGAAGAAAGAAAATAGAAGTTTAGGTGGCTACTGTTAAGCCTGTTTATATAGATGTATGGGAAATTTGGAAAGTTAATAGGGTTCATGAGAGATGCGGATATTGCTGGTTGATTTGAAAATTTTGATTTGGAAATTTAAAAGTATGTTTTAAGAGGCTAAAATGATTTATTTAATTTAGGTTTTGAAGAGGTGTTGATATGGGATGATGGCCTTGAGCCCATGAAAATAAAATGGAGGAGTGTAGGATAGAGGTTTAAAAGACAAATGAGTATATGCCTTTGTGAGGTGAGACTGTCGTGGTGGTGGCAAGTAAATAGAAATTTCTAGTGGTTAAATATATATATATATATATATATATATTTATGGGTATGCACAGAGAGGAAATTGTGAAAGTTATAAAGTTGTGCAAGGATCGGGTTCAAGGTGTAGAAATATATAAGTATTTGCCTTCATGATTGGTTGTAGTTTAATGATGATTATTTTTATTGAAATGTTGAATTAGAATGTTCATATATTGTTTCAGGATATCAGGGAATTGAGAAGTGAGAATAATCGAAAGTGATCGACGGAAAAGAGTAACTGTTTAGGAGCGGGACAGGTGAGTGAATAACGTTCCCTACAAATTTACATTTTCAAATGCATTGTTATTTCAAATGATGAATTTCAAATATGGATTTCAAAAAGCAAGTTTTATGAAATTATGGTTTAAATCGTTAGAAATGATTTTCTTTCGATCGATTTACAAAAGATTACGATTATGCATGAAAATGGATAAAGAGGCTTTAGAAAAAGATTTGACAGTGAACTGATGTTATTCATGAAATATTCTTACGTGAATTGCATATGTTTTTACAGTAACTTGATTTTGAATGTTCACGCTGGGGTTTTTAAAATTCAAAATGGCTTTATCAATGATTATGGTATTTGAAACGATTGAGATCATTATATGTGAAAAGGACCCCACGCATGATGGAAATGTTTTAGGACGGAATACAGAACGCTGGTTGCTAACAGCAGTACTGTTAGCCCTTGGTGCACCTTGGTACTCGAGCTCGACAGATTTCACCGTGGGTTTCGTACTCGCGAAGGGTAGTGGTTGAGCTACCAGATTTCACCGTGGGTTTCGTACTCGCGAAGGGTAGTGGTTGAGCTACCAGATTTCACCGTGGGTTTCGTACTCGCGAAGGGTAATGGTTGAGCTACCAGATTTCACCGTGGGTTTCGTACTCGCGAAGGGTAGTGGCTAAGCTACCAGATTTCACCGTGGGTTTCATACTCGCGAAGGTTAGTGGCCTTGAGCCACCGACAGTTAGCAGCTTCGAGCTGCCAGATTGGTTAGTTACCCTCGTGGACTGTGTGTCCACGTCTGTTTTCATTCTGTTGAAGTTCTACAGAAAAGTTATGATTTTGAAAGAAATGGTTATTTCAACGATTGATTTGAAAAGGTTATTTCAACGATTGGTTTGAAATGGTTATTTCAGATTGTTGTTTTCCTTGAAATACAAATATTTACAGAAAGACTTGCATCAGATTACGAAATGTTATGAAGTACATTTTCAACATGATTATGCATTGTTTATTTCCGCATTCTTTTAAATCATGTGTTTTTGGGACGTTATTCACGAGTAGATTATTTGGCTTCAGATAGTGCAGGTGACCTTAACCTTTTCGCTGAGCAGTGAAGAGCCTCGTTGCCGATCCGAAGCATCGTTTTTGACAAAACTACTTTTGATGAAATTATCATTTAGAAAGTGTTTGTATTATTTTGAAAGGAAGGTAAATGCTCCACATAGTCCTTAGAAAAGATTCTGTTTATTTTGGGAAGATATTATGGAAAGTTTGACTGTTCTATTTAAAGTATCAGGCTTTCAGAATGTGAAATTATTCATATTCTGTGCGGGTCATGGTCCAAATTTTGGGACGTGACATCTTTGTTGCTCCACCAGTTAATAAACTTCTACACATATATTCCTATTGGCCAACTTTAAGAAGCTTCAAGTCAAATAGATAGACACAGAGAGAGAGAGAGAGATATTCTGATGTCAACCATTATTAACCATTATTGGTAATTTAGATTCTGGATTGATAAGCTTCGTTTTGGTGTGGATTAAGACAAGTCATAATGAAGCACTAATTCAAAAGGTTTCCAATTGCATTAAGTTCTGATGCAAGTTCTAAAAGGTTTCCGATATTCAACAATACTCCCTTCAGTCTAAAATGCATAAGTCATTGTCAACTACCTCACTTGAACTAAACAGAAGAAATTAACTCACTAAATATGTCTTAATATAAAGAAAAAAATTCAACTATACCTATATTAAATAAAGTTTTCAATGTGAAAGAGAAAATACAATTAATTACAGTGCAAAATTGATAAACAAACATTAATTATTCTCTAAGTGATTTATATTATAGACTAAAGAATTTAAGGTGATTTATATTTTGAACGGAAGAGTTTATATATTGTATTGGTTATATACACAAATCAAATGGGATTCGCACCCTAACCACCTAATAACACCTAATACGGATCTCTTCAACAAAATTAAAATAAACAAGCCCATGAAGGACCTTCCGCATCATCTCCCACTTCCTCTCTATCTTTTTCATAAAACTTGAAGGATCGCCAAGAAACCTGCCAGAAGATCATCGTATCCCAGTCAAACAACTATTATATGTATATATATATATAATCTAACTTCAAATTTCAGAGATAGTTATAATTATTACAGAGATTTGGGATGATAGTGAAGAAAAGGATGTGATCAAATTATACATTAAAGAAGAGGGGTGTCCGCAAAAAGCAGGATTTATTTGAAATAGAAAGAGATATAGTTGATACATGAAAATCTAATGATCCCATAGGCCTGATGATTAAGTTATATATAACTAATTCACACCAACAGTAAGGCAATCATTCGAAGATCATTGTGGTGCATGAAAAGCCTTTCAATTTTTTCAAAGTCACCCTTATTAAATGCATTTGGTTCATGAATAGGGTTGTATTTAGTAAAAAGAGTTAGTTACTTACAATATAGTAAATCAATATTCAAATCTCTATAGAAAGATGTGCCATATTTAGTGTCTGAGTTTACTTTAAACATGATAATTGCCTCCAATAAAAGAATATATGTTCCTTTAAAAAAAAGTATTTTGTTCTCCCACTCCACCATGAATTATTGGGTCCAGTTATTTTGAAAAATTTCGGCATCTATATTTCTAAAAAAGAATTAATATATTAATTACTCTTAAAGTTACTAAAAATATGACTTATAATAGGGAACAAATGGAGTATCAGCTTAATTATACAATGCTACTTGTACCAAACAAAGGATAAGCTCATAATGTCCTTTTTAAATCACAAAGTATGATTTCTTTCGTGATTATATTCTTCTTCTCCTTTATTTTCTTGGTTGATACTTTGCTCCAATCACTCCAATAGATTCTCTCTTGTTTATTGCAAGATGAAATGGTGATGTGTGTTATTATATGATTTGCTTTGATCACTTGTTCTTCTCACGAAACGTTTGATGCAAATCCTTCTGTTTATTTGCTCAATAGCCACGTTTATATCCCAATATGCCTTCAATATTAGTGAATACCAACTATGAGTGATTCTTGCATTTGGATGCTTTATTTTTTTACATAAAATAATTAAATATATTAATAAAAGAACTATAGAAATATAGAACACATAATACGACTTCACACAGCGGACACCAACTAAAAGTAAAGCACACAAGGCTAAACTTAAAAGCTTCATACTCGACTATTACAGAAGTCTGATTAACATCCTAATTCGAAAGATACAAAAACCTACAACCAGCAGCAAGATGAAAGCCATATTTATAATCCATCAGCAAGACATGAACAAGTAGAACATCGTCTAAAAAAAATCCTCATACTGAAACATCACAAATGAAAGACACATTAACAAGAAGTTGATGAAGAAGCTTATGCCACTAACTTCACTTTCAAAAGAGGAAAAACATGCATCTGTCCAAATTGGATTTGAATGAAATGGGTTGAAAGCTTTATGTTTGGCTTAACTTGCTTCCTTCAGTTTCTCCTCATGGCATCCTTCTTGATATTCCTTCCTTTTCTTCTCTTAGTTAATGACACGACCAATTAAATAATTCTCTCCATATATCACTATTATTTACATATTAATTCAAGCTCCTTGAAATATTTCTCAAACAAATTTCGAACAATATACGTTAGTTAGGCAGGAAATGTAAAATCCAAGATTTACTTTTTACATTTATTAGACTCTGAAAACCCAACCTTCTTGATATTGGAAAAATCATAAAAGATATGTTTATATTAGAATACATATAATCTCTTCATCCTAAATTTAGGAGCTAGCAAGATAACTAATTTTTTTTATATATTTATATATTAAAAAAATTAGTTAAGTTAGTTATTTATTTAAAAAAATGTGTGTTTCCTTAAAGTACCTATTTTGATAATTTGTATTGGAAAATACTCCCTTGACAAAAGATACCCTTAATATATATCCAATTAATAGAGAGAATTTATGGAAAAAAAATATAAATCTAAAAGACAAAAGAGTAAATTAAGGTATCATATTTAGGGTTAAAACTAACCCATCTACCAACTCTTATATTTGGGGCTAGAGCGAGTAATTAATTACTATAGAAGAATTATTACTATGAATCCTATAAAAAAGTTGAAGCGAATGGGGACTTATATGCTTGTGAGATTCAGAGAGTAATGTAAATCATCAACACCAACCAAACTTATACCGGTTTGGTTTCTTTATTATTCTCAAAGAACCATATGTTATAGTGATACTTCTTTAAAGTAATTATTATGAAGAAAATAATTAACAGTAATTTTTCTTCTCCTTTCTAATTATTTAAGAGCTTCATTATTCTG
This sequence comes from Leucaena leucocephala, assembly GCA_037074615.1. Classification (NCBI taxonomy): domain Eukaryota; kingdom Viridiplantae; phylum Streptophyta; class Magnoliopsida; order Fabales; family Fabaceae; genus Leucaena; species Leucaena leucocephala. The sequence continues at coordinate 4,032,920 of CM073561.1, read as the reverse complement.
ATCCATAAATTTGGACAGATAGAAGTTGACTTCAAACTACCTATCACAATCTATTGTGTTAGGAAATACTTCATTTGTGTTCCTGCACAATCCTCTTTCTTGTTGAATATCATTTTGGCAAGAGATATTAGTATTTTTCTTTCATTTAAGACCATTACTTGTCTAATTTTCTGAAGTTTTTTAGTTTTCATACTGATGTTTTAAGTTTTAATTATATATATTTATAAAACTCATATTTACTTAATATCATTTTATCTTGAATAAAAAAAATAAGGAAGTTGGTGACTTGATGATATGAGAGCTACTGATTGATAATGAGATAGAATGAAATTATTTCCATATAATAACAAGTATTAACTCATACATTAATTATAAGAGCAAGTTAACTATTTTTAACATATTAAGAAAATTAAATAAATTAATTAATATAATTAATATAAGAGTTAGTTGACTAATTTATGTAGATTGAGTATATAATATGAATTCATCTTAAGAGGTTAGATTTGGTGATAATTGGCTAATTTATTTGACTTTTTTAATTTATCTAAAAAAAATTAACTAACTCTTATATTAGAGATATGATAGAAAACAGTGGTGAACAATGGTAGAACTACATGAGGGGTAGGGGCGGTCACCTCTCCTATCGTACGGTGCTTCAATTTTATCCTCAACCTTAGACTTTTTTTTTGGTCAGAACAGTGCTTTAATTTATGGCCTTTTCTATTCTCTCTCTTGCCAACAAAAAGTGGAGAAACATATTATAACATCTCAATTTTTATTTCTAATATTATTATGATGCGGTTTTTAAAATAACTTGAGATTTGGAATTTTAATATTAAAAATTAAAATATTAAGAAAAATAATGGAATATCATTAGAAATGTATTTGAGTAAAATATATAAATAGAGTTTGATTATTTGGACTTAGAGATTTTTGACAAATGGTGATTTATAAAGTAAAATGATTTAGAAATTGAATAATTAGATTTTTTATAATATAAATGAGGGAGAGATAAAATAAAATAACAAAAGAAAAGAAAAGAATGAAAAAGAAAAAAAATGGAAGATAGTTACCAGTTCGGAGTCGTTCGAGGCATGATTAACATTGCTATTGCAATTTTTATTACTACCATGCTAGAAATTTTTATTGCCGTGATTAACTTAATTGCTATCGAAATGAGCAATTGGTTCACTGAAACATCTATAGAAGCATACTTCTTTAACTAGATCATATTTACTCTAATGATTTTTCCGCGTGTGACTTTTTGCTCTTAAAAGAACAACTTTGCACATATGTTTATAATGTAAGATCGTTTTCAAATTGCCATGACCTTGCACGTCTTTTTAGTGAAGATGGTTAAAACTTATTTTCATTTTACTTTTATATTACTTTATCCCCTCATTGAATTAGTATTTATCTTACCGGTGGCTACAACAATAGTTGAAAGAGCTTTCTCAGTAATGGATATTATCAAAACAGATTTACGAAATAAAATAGATGATTAATGGTTGAATGATTTAATGGTATGTTATATTAAACAGGAGGTATTTGCTAGAATTGACAAAAAAAAAAATATTTTGTAGCGTTTTCAAAATATGCAAACTCGCAGGATTTAACTTTTTCGTTGTAGTTATTAATTATATTTAGTTTTTATACTCAAACTATTATATTTATAATTTTATAGTTTATTTGTTTATCTGATAAAAAAATTATAATAATTTTGTCCCATCCCAAATTTCTGGTTTTTCCACTGATGGTGAATGCAAATTCAGCCCAACCAAAATCATTTTAAAAAAGTAAACATGTTTTAAACAATTCAATGTTAAAAAAAATCTATCAAATATATATACTCCTCCCTCCAATGCTTAATACATGACTTAATTAGAGAGTTGATATTAATAATAAATATAAAATCTATTTATCATATTTCTCCTTTTTTTTAAATTACCCATATTGATACTCTCTCAATAATAATCAAGAAAGAGAGAGAGGAAGAGAATTAAGGAAGATGATTAGAGTATTTTAGAAAAAATATGCTATATTAGCTAATTTTATTAAATTTTTAATTTAATCAAATTATTTAAATATGCCCTATATTAAATATTGTAAGAATATATATCTTCTATTCACTGGCCCTAATTTATAGTATAAATTATACTATAAATTATATCTTATATTTAAAACATGAGGAGTATTTAGGACTTGATTGGATCAATCTCATATGAATAGGATCAATCTCATATGAATAGTAAGACTTCATATGAGTTTATAAATCTAACATAGAAAAAATGAATGGACGACATGTAAATTTGTCAGATCATCAAATTTAGTCAATTAATATTTAAATTTAACATGTATAATAGATAGAGAGAAATTTATGTAATTTGAAAATTTCTAGATATTTAGTGCTCATAAATAAAAACTTTTGCGGCCAATTTACACTTTAATCTAAAACAAGGCATTCTACTAGAATACCAATGAGTGGATTTTTTTAATATATGTTCTACTAAAACTACAAATTTTTAGGGTTAAGGCTATATTTTGCCCTGAAAATTTAATATTGTAGCTATACTATCTTGAAATTTTCTTTAGTTTAATGTTGCCTTTAAAATTTTTAAATCGTAGCTATTTTACCCCAAACACGTGTTTGTATTTCACCAATTAATCTTTAATTTAAACCGTCCTTTTCTTAATAAAAATTATTAATTAGAAAACTAAATTTAGTTTACATGCCAGATATTATATTTAAACAAAAAAAATATTAGACTCTAGTGTGATATGAAGCTCCGTATCGTTGATGATATATACCTAAAAGTAAAAATAATATAAAATAAATTTATGAAAAAGATTATATTACAAAAACGGATTCGATTAATCTATACTTATATAAAAAGTTGATGAATTCTAAACTAAACTAGAGGCCAAGGATGCATCTAATTGTCACAACGATAACATCACAATGGCATATCTGTTCCTCATTAGCAGCTTCATAACTTCCACATATGTTTTTCATATTTCTAGAGGGTTAGCCTTGGGGTGAGATTTTTTTTTAAAAAAAAATCGTGCATGGTCACTCACGATTAATTCTTTTGCTATAGATTATATATTAATAGGCACACTAATGTCTCATACATTAACTATAAAAAAAAATATTGTTTGCAACTTGTGAAAAGTAAAATTTATAGACATATTATTTTACACATTACATAAAATCATTTTGGTTGTCACTCAAAAGCTGCAAGCATTTATTATCTTATTATATACATTTTTGAGATGGTTTGGAAATTTACAAAAGAAGGTTATTGGTGGTGTTGCTGAAGATGGTAGATGGTACAAGTTATCTGAAAAAGGTAGAGAGACTAAAAAGAATGCATAATAAAGTTGTTGAGTAGGATGTTTTTAGTTAATAATTTATTTAAAAATTTAGTTATTGATAAAGTTCAATAGCACTATGTGATTCATATAATCAATTCTACAAGCTGACTAGATATATGGATTTTAAGATAAGTTGATAGATTATAATAAGATTTGAACTTATACATTAAATCAGAAGCATCCAACAAATGTTAGTTCTATTAGTAAGGAGTTGGTTCGTAACACAAGCTAGTAAGTTCAAATCCTACTCCCACTATGAGAACCTTATTAGTGAATGATATGTAAGTATTATTATAAGCGTTCTTTGAGTCTAGAGGTATGTCCTGACTCTAATCAACCTTGGACCAACTCACCTAAGCTTTTATAACCACAAAAAAAAATCAGAAGCAGAATCAGAATCAGCTCTATTGATTCTTAGAAAGCTCCTCAAGTTCTCAAAGGCCCCAATACTGAACAATATAAACATATGCCATTGTTCAATATTGGAAACCTTTGAGAACTTGCATGAGAGCTTTGATTTGTAGAAGCCCCCAACTCATCTAATGAACTTTTTCTGAGCTAAGAAGAATAAATATGAAGAAAGCTGTGTGTTAATTTGTGTTGGTGGTTGGAAAGCTCCTTAAGTTCTCTCAAAGGCTCCAATATTGTTCAATATTGGAAGCCTTTGAGGAACTTGCACACAGAGCTTTAATAATAATCAACGTCTTGGACTAATTGTTTTCTCAATCAAGCTGAAGAAGTGGGTTTATATAGAGATTATATGAGTCACTGTTGAATCGCAAACAGAATTAAGGAATCCCCCATATTGCAAATGTTGCCTTATTCTATTCTAGATTCCCTGTTGAACTGTAGAAAAGGAAGCTTATCAATTCAGAATCTAATTGTTTATCAGTGTTTGACATCCTATAGATGCAGTTATTTATCTGTTCACTAACTAACTGAGTAGTGTCTCAAGAGAGAGCCATATCAGGAGGGGAATATGTTCAAGTTAATTAATTACCACGGTTCACAGACACAGACACACACACACACACACACATGTATTTTAATTTATAACTAACAATAAAATTAAAAGCAAACGGGATCCTTATCTAAATAAATCAAAAGTACGGTTAAAAGAGTAGTCCCCATTCGCTTCAACTTTTTATAGGATTCCTAGTAATAATTCTTCTATAGTAATTAATTACTCCTTTTAGTCATAAATATAAGAGTTGATAGATGGGTTAGTTTTAGCTCTAAATATATTTGTTTTCCATTTATATTTTTTCATAAACTCCCTCTATTAATTGGATATATTAAGAGTGTTTTTTTTATTAAATTATTTTCCAATTAGTTATCTATAGAGGGAAAAGGTATAGAACAGAGCCTTCAAGGAAGATAAATCGCCCTCAATCTAGTGATATATTAGTTGTCTAGAGTATGCGTACCCAATTGCATGAAGAGTTTGATAAAAATTTCAAGAGGAGAGAGGAAAAATGGAGGCAGAGCGTGCAGCACAACATAAAAAGATGGAAGAAGATCGTGCAGCAGAGTGTGAAAAGATGTAAGAAGAGCGTGTGCAATTCGATCAAAGACTAATGGAATAAATGGAGCAAAGGATGCAAGCTCAATTCACTGCCTTGATACAGAGGGGACAACCATATGCGCGTACTTTTTATACTCCTAGTATTAGTCATTCTATATAATTTTATGTATAAACTGAATAATTTTATTTTAATTTTAAATATATAAATAATTGAAGTAATTTGATATTTTATACGATAATCGAAATTCAATGTTATTATATTCTAGTTTATTTAGTTATTTATCATTATTTTTGTGAATAAATTATATTTTTTATATAAGAAAAATTATAGGAAAAATTTTAAAATTAATACCAACTTTCAGCGGTGACAAAAGCGTCGTCGCTGGTTCAACTTGTCACCGCAGATTCACCTTTATGCTACGACAAATAGTCGCTACTGATTAAGTTTTAGGTAGTGACTTTTGTCCTTGCCTTTGACTTACCTTTGTTGAAGACAATGGTGGTGACTTTTAATTGTCACCGCCAATATATATAGGCAACAGTCTCATAAGCGGGGATTTGGCGGCAACAATATATCGCCACTATAGGTATTCAGCGGTAACTTTTGTACCTTTTGTCACTGTTGAAAGTCAAATTTTTTGTAGTGCCTAGCTAGCTCCTAAATGTAGGATGGAAAGAGTATAACATATTCTAATATAAACATATCTTTTATGATTTCTCCAATATCAACAAGGTTGGATTTTCATAGTTAAATAAACGTAAAAAGCAAATCTTTGATTTTACATTTCCTGCCTAAATAACGTATATTGTTTGAAATTTGCTTTAGAAATATTTCAAGAAGCTTTAATTGATATGTAAATAATAGTGATATATGGAGAGAGCTAATTAATTTCTCGTGTCATTAATTAAGAGAAGAAAATGAAGGACTATCAAGAAGCATGTCATGATAAGAAATTGAAGGAAGCAAGTTAAGCCAAACATAAAGCTTTCAACCCATTTCATTCAAACCCAATTTGGACAGATGCATGTTTTTCCTCTTTCGAAAGTGAAGTTAGTGGCATAATCTTGTTCATCAACTTCTTGTTAAGGTGTCTTTCATTTGTGATGTTTCAGGATGAAGATATTTTTAGACGATGTTCTACTTGTTTATGTCTTGCTGATGGATTATCAATATGGTTTTCATCTTACTGCTGGTTGTAGGTTTTTGTATCTTTCGAATTAGGATGTTAATCAGACTTCTGTAATAGTCGAGTATGAAGCTTTTAAGTTTAGCCTTGTGTGCTTTACTTTTAGTTGGTGTCCGCTGTGTGAAGTCGTATTATGTGTTCTATATTTCTATAGTTCTTTTATTAATATATTTAATTATTTTATAAAAAAATAAAGCATTCAAATGCAAGAATCACTCATAGTTGGTATCCACTAATATTGAGGGCATATTGGGATATAAACCTGGCGATTGAGCAAATAAACAGAAGGATTTGCATAAAACATTTCGTGTGAAGAACAAGTGATCAAAGCAAATCATATAATAACACACACATCACCATTTCATCTTTCAATAAACAAGAGAGAATCTATTGGTGTGATTGGAGCAAATTATCAACCAAGAAAATAAAGGAGAAGAAGAATATAATCACGAAAGAAATCATACTTTGTGATTTAAAAAGGACATTATGAGCTTATCATTTGTTTGGTACAAGTAGCATTGTATAATTAAGCTGATACTCCATTTGTTCCCTATTATAAGTCATATTTTTAGTAACTTTAAGAGTAATTAATTCTTTTTTTAGAAATAATGATCCTGAAAATTTTCAAAGTCACTGGACCAATAATTCAAGGTGGAGTGGGAGAACAAAATGCTTTTTTCTAAGGCAAATATATTCTTTTATTAGAGGCAATTATCATGTCCAAAGTAAACTCAGTACTACATGTGGCACCTCTTCCTGATTCGAATATTGATTTGTCTTATTGTGAGGAGCTAACTCTTTTTGCTAGCCATAACCCTATTCGTGAACCAAATGCATTTAATAAGGGTGACTTTTAAAAAATTGAAAGGCTTTTCATGCATCACAATGATCTTCAAAGGATTGACTTGGTGTTGGTGTAAATTAGTTATATATGACTTATAATAAGGAATGGCTTTTAACGTATAATTTAATCATCAGGCCTATGGGATCATTAGATTTTCATGTATCAACTATATCTCTTTCTATTTCAAATAAATCCTGCTTTTTGCGGATACCCGTCTTCTTTAATGTATCATTTGATATGTCCTTTTCTTCACTATCATCCCAAATATCTGTAAAAATTATAACTATGAAATTTGAAGTTAGATTATATATATATATATATATATATAAATTTGTTTGACTGGGATGCGATGATCTTCTGGGAGGTTTCTTGGCGATCCTTCAAGTCTTATGGAAAAGATAGAGAGGAAGTGGGAGATGGTGAAGAAGGTCCATCATGGGATTGTTTATTTTAATTTTGTTTATGAGATTCGTTATTAGGTGATTAGGGTTCAAACCCGTTTGATTTGTGTATATAACCAATACAATATATATATATATATACACACTCTTCCTTTCAAAATATAAATAACTTTTTATAAAGGAATTCTTCAGTCCATAACTTAGAAAGTAATTAATGCTTATTTATCAACCTTTTCCTATAATTAATGTTTGAATATAGTTCATTGTATGTTTTCTCTCACATTCAAAACCGTATTTAATATGGGTATAGTTAAATTTTTTCTTTAAATTAAGATATATTTAATGAGTTAATTGCTCTTTTTTAGTTTCCGTGAGTTGTTGAAAGTGACTTGTATATTTTAGACTTGAGGGAGTATTGTTGAATATCGAAAATCTTTTAGAACTTGCATTAGAACTTAATGCAATTGGAAACCTTTTGAATTAGTGCTTCATTATGACTTGTCTTAATCAACACTAAAACGAAGCTTTATCAATCCAGAATATAAATTACCAATAATAGTTGACATCGGAATATATATATATACACACACACACATATATATATATATATACATATATATATACATATATATATATATATATGTCTGTATCTATCTATTTGACTTGAAGCTTCTTAAAGTTGGCGAATATGGAATATATCTGTAGAAGTTTATTGACTGGTGGAGTAACAAAGAGGTCAATTGGGACGCAGCAAAATGTCACAAGGAATAATATTGTTGGAAGCATATATAATTATCTGACTTTAATAAAGGAAAATACACATTGATACTCTACAAATTAATTCTCTTTAATGAGATCCTTTATTATTATTTTCTTACCGGTATTCCTTAATTTTATATTGTGTACTAGAAAATCATGCCTTGATCAACAATATATGTATTACATCCATAACATATAAATTATTTTAGATTTTTTATTTTGTTTTAAAACTTTTGTTGTTTTGAAAATTCAATACCTGGTAATTAAACTTTTCTCTTCTAGTTCCAACCCGAGATTTTATGGTATATATAGACACAACCACATTTATTTCTCCTTTTTTTTTTTAAAATAACATGATTAACTGAGTGTGTTTTAGTCAATATATAGTAATAGAGTAATACATTGTTACTAAAATATAAGACTCATTTATTTTTTTTAAAATAGATTAAAGAAGTTAAATAAATTAATTAATTATAATTAATATAAGATTTAGTTGACTAATTTGGATAAATGAAGGAGTATATAATAAGAATTTATCTTAAGAGATTAGATTTAGTCATAATTAACTAATTTATTTAACTTTCTTAATTTATCCAAAAAGTCAAATGAATCTTATATTTTAGAATGGAGGTAGTATATTAAGTTTTCTAAAACATTACCCTTTTCTATTTAATGTTCTTAACTAACTATAAAACTTTCTTAATAATTAACCAAACTCCTCTATCTAATAATTTTTTATTGAGGGTAATTTTAAGATTTTTTAAGAAATGACTAATTTTAACTAACTTTTAATTTACATAAAGCAATTAATCATATCTTAATTATAAAAAGGATCCAAGGGAGTATATAAGAAATCCCATGCCAAGTTAGACAACTTAGGCAAAAAGGATAATTTGAAACTTGATATGATATAGGTGTCTAAGTCTAACATTAACGATTAACCCTGCCTGATCTCTCGGGCTGGGTTTAGTAGTCAAATTGGTTTGTGCTAGCCCTTTAAATTTTAAGCACAACTCTAGGTGGTCCATTATCTTGACTTAGGAGGGGATGGATTAAAACAAAGTCTAATGAAGTGAGAACTAGACGAGAATGTTGAAGGAGAGCCAAGGGAGATTGAAGAAAGAACATCATCATTCACCAACTAACCCAAAGTTTGCTTCTCTATGTAGCTAAATCTCCGAACTAGTATGTGAGTGTAACCACCACCAAAAAAAAAAAAAGTATGTGAGTGTAACCTACTTTGTTTAATTGACTATAATTTAATGTTGTTTGATCTCCTTTGATTTTAAAGCAACTTTCAATAGCACTTACTCCTTCGGTCCTTAACATAACATAAGAGCTACTTATTCAATTTGAAGATATTCAATAAACTAAATAAATTATTTAATTATAATATACATAATATGATCTTCTTAAAATATGTCTTTATAACATTATATTATATATATTTTTATATGTTAAGCAAATTTAGTTTAAAAAAAATAATAAATATAAGAGATAAATGGGATTCGTTTACATTTAATTAATACTAAAACCCACTCCCTAACTAGTCATACATTTAAGACCATAGGAGTATTAATTTGGAATGTATGTCTCAATTACAATCAGTAAGGTTGATGCCGTGTGACTTAAAGATCACGGGTTCAAATTCTAGAAATAATATCTCTACTTGCTAAGGGAAAGCCTCACTTAGTAGAAGTCTTGTGTACTAAGCTGCCTTTTTAGTATGTCTCAATCACAATATAATATTAGGACCCTTTTAGTATGTCTCAATCTCAATATAATATTAGGATTCGTTTGAAGTCCTGACGGGTGAAATGCAAATAAAAGCCTAAGGGATGCAGTAGACCTAGATTTAGTGTGTTGGCATTAATTGTAGATTAATAGATTTAATTAATACTCTTACAATTCTTAATATGAGACCTAATTAAAGAGTTGATATTCATTTTAAATATAATCACTATTTTTTATATTTATCAATTTTTTTTTAAATTACTCTTGTTGATACTCCCTTAACAATAATTAAGCGAGGGAAGGGAAATTAAGGAAGATAATTAGGATATTTTAGAAAAAATATGTCATATTAACTAATTTAACTAATTTTTTTAATCTAATTAAATTAGTTAAATATATTTTATATTAAAGATTAAAAGAGTATCTAATATTGAGTTAGCTAGATATAAATTGCTGGTCGACAACTGACAGTGGTGTTCCAGGTTATTAGACAAGAAGAAATCACACATCATCATGTTTCTTGTTCCTCCAAAAGATCCTCAATTCACTCAAAGGCCCCAATATTGAACGACATATATATATATATATATATATATATATATATATTGCTCAATATTAGAAGCCTTTGAGGGACTTGCATGCAGTGCTTTATTAATGTCTTGGATTCTTAGATCACAGCTGCCATGTGTAGAACTGTGGCCTTATATATATATATATATATATATATATATATATATATATATATATATATATATAAAGAGATTAATTATGCTAGTCACAATTGTCACAAGTTAAACAAAAGGAATCTCACTTTCTATTGCCTCGTTTCCTGATTGGCTTCTCCATATATGTATTTGAACTGTACTTCGCACATATATGACTTGTCTCAATCATGAATAAATTAAACGAAGATTATCACTTCAAATTTAAGAATATACAGACATAATATTTTTAATATAAGAATTAGTTAACTAATTTGAGTATATTAAAAAAATTAAATAAATAAGTTAATTATAACTAACATAAAAGTTAGTTGATTAATTTATATAAATTAAAAAGTATATAATATAAATTCTGGAGGATTTGGATTTGGTTATAATTAGTTGATTTATTTAGCTTATTTAATCTATCTAAATTAGTCAACTTATTCTTATATTTAACAAGACAATTGTCCGGGGAAGTCAACTGTTAATGTATTATAGATGAATATAAGTGCTCTTATTTGGTTAAAGACAAATCAGAAAGTAATGTTGTAGTGCAAAATAATAATGGAGAATCGAATATATGGAACGCGTTTTCTTGAAACAGTACTACTGTTGAACTTGATCACGTGGGATTCCAATCCTTGTGTTTGTGAATGAACCAAGGCACAGTGACAATTATGATCTCTCTATATAAAGCACACAAGCACAAGGTTTCTCTATATTAAGAGCTCTAAGGAAGATTAATACCAATTAATTAAGCTCTTAATCGAGTTCCTCAAAGGCTTCCAGTATTGTCAATGCTGCAAGCACTTGAGAGATCTTGAGGAGCTTATTTGTTTCTCTGTGAATTCCTGGGCTTGCTTTCTGTGGCTTCTCATCTGTAAGTTATTGTATGGAGAAGGTTCGGTCCATGTCTTCCTTGTGATTCAATGGGCTTAACATCCCAATCCATGATAACGGTAATTGTTGCAGTTCATTTGGAAGGCTTAGAGAAATAGAGTTGCATAATGACTACTATAGCTTTTGGTCTAGTGGCTGCGTTTGATAAGCAAGATCTAGATCGAATTTGGGGGAGATTGTTGAAGGAGGTTTGACCAATATTTCCCTTGTGATTCAATATGCTTAACATGCCAACCATGGCAACGTTTTTTTTTTTTTACCTATTTGGCCTCAAGGTTATATAAGTATTACACTCTAGATTAAGAACACCATAACTAAGAATCATTTACATTCTTTTGTTTGGTAGGTGAAAATGATGTGCATTTATTTATTTACAGACTTGAAATAATGTATATTTAATTATATACATAATTTCTATCAATTCTCTTGAGTTTCTACTGGCTATAAAACCAAATTATGAGTTTGATACTGCACTCATGAAAATATATAACACACATAGATATGAACTTCTTCACTTTTCCAGATTTTCAAGCTTTGATACCATTGTATGATTATATCTATCTTAAAATTATATTATTATTCTAATTTTTAGATATATATAGCTTAAAATTGGAGTTAGATCTATTAAAAAGAAAATTATAGAAAATCGTTTGAGATAATTAAAAAATATTCAAATAAGGGCATTTGGATACTGATGAAAATGGTAGATCAAGCGGCAATATTTAGTTATCAGAAAAGAGGTAAATGAAGATAAAAAAACAACACTCAATAAAATTTTCATTAAACAAGATCTTTTGGTTAATAAATTATCCAAAAATTTAGTTTTAACTTGCATAAATCCATCCAATGAAGCAAAATGAATCATTTTCTTCTCATCACACGCTCCCCAAAAGAAGACCGCAACTAATATATACTTCTTTGGATATTTATGAACTCCAATTAATTACTTCACATAAGTTAAAGAAGTTAATTATTAAAATTAGTTATTTCTCAATAAAAGTCATTATCTAGAAAAGTTTGGTCAATTATTAATTAGAAAGTTTTATAATAAATTAGGGATATATAATATAGCTAGGTAAAAAAATTAATACTTTAAATAAAATATGCTATATTATAAAACATTCTGGAGGTCATTATAATAATCATATGTGGGAGTGTGACTAACTTATGATAAACATATACCAACAAAGTTTAGCACATCTAATAGATAGTTAAATCCATTAAACATGATGTCTTAAGTTTGAATCAGGTCATGTGTGTATAAAAAAGTTTTGTTAGGAGAGGCAAACACACTTAAGTTATCTTTATACCTTGAAAGAATTAGTTTCTAATTTATCGGCTAGAGATACTGTCTGGTTTCTACCAAAAAAACAAAAAACTTATGACAAACATATGTTTAATTCACTCTTCTTGAAATTGAAATTCTACCTACCTCTTTCTTTCTGAACATGAGGAACACATGTCTGAAAGCCAACAAATGAAACTCTTCTTAGAATTTAAGTACTGATGTGAGGTGTTGAAAAATAACAACGTATAATCGACGTATACATTATCTTACCAATAAATGATAGTTTGAGTGGAAGGAACTTTGATTGTTTGAGCATTGGTATTAAGTTCAATTTTGTGTGAATATAAAAGTTATCTTTAAAAGAGATACGTCTAATTAAATCAGACAATACTTAAATATAATTTAGTCATATAATCATATAAAAACAAAATTAAAAGATATAGAAGAGTTTGAGTCTATCCAAAAAAAAGATATAGAAGAGTAATATAATGTGGTATTTATAAGTAACAAATTAAAAGCTAACTTTTGAAAATATCATTTGTAAGCTCCAAATTAAAGTTCCATCAAATTAAAGAGCATCCAATATAACAAACAATATTGGAAGCCTTAAGAGGACTTGGAAGATTAATCAACTTCTAATTTGTAATTATTGATTATTAATGTTGTCTCTCAATAATGCGATGAGAAACAATGGCTAACTTCTAAACATAACTATAACTATAACTATATATAAAAGCTCCTCAAGTTCCATCAAAGACTTCCAATATTACAATATTGGAAGCCTTTGAGAGAACTTGGAAGCTTAATTAATCCACTCTTAATTGTACTCTGATTAATACAATTATCTCTCAATAATATTGCCTTATGATGAGAAAGCTATGGCTAGCTAGCAAGGGTTTTTATATAGAGGTTTCGATGTGACGAAGGAATCTAATCCCATCTCTTACAAAGTCTCGAACCATCCTTTTTAAGTAATTTGCCTCATTTTCTATATTCGTTTATCTAGTGGCATTATTGGCTTAATTTTAGTTTTATTGATCTGTCTTTATCACTGAAGTATAGAAGGAATAGTAAGTGCTGGAAATTATGTGGACTTGTGTGTAATTTTATTAAATTATATAGTTAAGTGCGTTAACCTTCAAGTTAACCCCTCATAAGCTGTAGGTTAACTATCCACTAATGACTTGAAGTTAAAAATGGAATTAACTCCATGACTTCCTATTTGCATAGGGTTAATTAACTAGGCTGAGTACTTTTACTCACCTTCTGATTATTGCAAATCAAAACCAAAACTCACCAAGTGGGTTCGAAAGGCTTGAACTAATCCAATGAGAGAGAATTTCTATATTTAATCAAAGCTCGAAAGCCAATGCTAAAAACTCTACGGATTGTTTGGATTAATATTGGTAAAATTGACTTTTATTTCAACATAATTTTGTAAACTGAAGTTAAGATGAAAAATAATTAGTATAATATGATTTATGTTTGGATAAATTTTATAAAAAAGGTTTGAAAAAACCTTATTTGAAAGATATATTAAAAAATTAAGTTTAGAAGGTTCAAATATATATAAAAAAAGTCAATAATAAAAAAAAAGTTTATTCAACTTTAATTTAAAGTAATTTTTGGGTAAAAAGTCAATTGCCCTAAAAGTTATATCAAACATAATTTTTTCATCTAACTAGCTCTTTTGTCTCAACTGATTTCTAAAGCTTCCAATTGCTATCTCAAACGAGTGCCTTTTTCTTTTCTCTTTTTTTATCAACAAACAAGTCTTTATTCACCGGATAGTGATAATGATACTAAATAATACTCCTTTTAGTCTGTAATATAAGAGTTAGTTGAATAAATTAAGAAAATTAAATAAAATAATTAATTATAACTAATATTAGAGTTAATTGATTAATTTAGGTATATTAAGGACTACATAATTTGAGTTCATCTGGAGAGGTTGAATTTAGTCATAATTAACTAATTTATTTAGCTATTTAATATATCTAAATTAGTCAACTAACTCTTATATTAAAAATTGGAGCATTTTTTCGAGTGCAGGAAGTTGATATTTTTCCTTTAGATATTTCAAGATATTAAGTTATCGAGCTTAACTCATTTTCTTGAATGTTTACCTTTTGGCCAAAATAGAAATAACTCAATTGAGTAATAAGTAATGATATTATATTAACATTGATTAATACATTAAAAAGATTAATTCAGCCATTATTGATTCAGATGTTCATGGATTGCTCCAAATTTTTTGCTTTTCTGTTGAGAATCAATCAACAGCTCATTATAAATCAAGTATTATATGCATGCCTCATTTTCCAGATTTGGTTCTCCATTATCAATTGTGATTCGTCTTTATCTTTGGGAATAATAATGATCAGATATCATACATGGACGTGGCTTTCCATGTTTAATGGTTATAGATTAAAATTTAAAAGTTTTTTCTTTCTTTCTTTTCTTTTAAAGAGCTTTGGACAAACCCTTGGAGGAGGTATCCAGAAAAATTAAACATGGGAAAAACTTCTTTGTCGCATTTCCCCCTGCTTATTCTCTATTGCCAATCACTAGCACACTTTACATAAATTAAAAAAAAAACAGAGAGAGGAAGGGAGAGTGAAAATCACAATAACAATGTTTAGTATGTGGAAAAATGTTTCCAGAAAGCAAATGAAAAATGTATATAAAAAGAAAATGAGATAGGTACATTTTTCATTTATTTTTTAGAAAACGTACACTTTTCTATGTTCCAAACATTAGATGAAGACCTTGAGATTCCCACTCAAAAAGGCCTTGAAATTTGGAAAGTGTAATAATATACCTATATCTTTGATAGGTTGAGTTATGAATTTGATCCTTAGATTGATTATAAATGGTTAAATATAAGTAGTTGTAAATACAGAGAAACACCATGCTCATGATTTATAACAAGCGTTTGAGTTGTAAATTCAAGAATATTAGTAGCAAACTGCCTAAGCTTTGTTACTATAATTAAAAAAGAAAATGACATATAGGTCCATTGTAAAGAAACTAATGATAGATAGATAGGTTTTCAAAATTTGTAAAATAATACAAGTCCCAAGGTCTTTCATTGTCAAAATAAAAAAACTAATAGATAAAAATGTTCTTACATTGATTGACAAAATAGCTTAGCTAAAATTTTGAAAATTAAAATAAATTGTAAATATGGAAGAATTGACTTATAAATGTTAGATAACATGAGTTATAATAGATTATACCAAAACATGTATTTCAAATATCATGTCATCTCAATTAGTACTAATCTTATAAAATTTATATGCCAATTTTCACATCATATCTCAATTAAAAACTTTTGCGGCCCAAAGACTATAGAATGGTAAAGAGCTGATGTTGAGAAATAATTTGAACAGTTCTCATAATTTTTCAATGATATCAAAACCCAACTCTGTCATATATGGCTTTATTTCAATAAAATGAATTATTTTAAAAGCACATTAAATTAGTAGTGTCTATAATTTTGCACTCAGATGAGGCCTAATCAAGTAAAAGAAGTAATCTTATGGGAGGTGAGCGGGGAAGGAATAATTGAGATATATACAAAAAAGTCAAAATACTCTCCCCATTATATATATATATATATATATATAAGTGTCTATACAAAATAATTTAAAAGAGATGAGGAAGTGAACTCATTGGGTGGTTAATCACAAAATTGGAATAAATTCAACATATGGGGTCACACAAAAAGATATTAAAAATATATGGTCATTATTTAATAAAGTCTAAATAAAGTGGCCTAATTTAAAATTAAATTTTTAAATCTTAGGGGTATAATGGTCATACAAATATAAGAATAGAGAACAAAATAATATTGCTAATGATTTGATAAAGGGCCAAATTGTAAATCATAACTTAAGATTTTTTATGCATAGGGGTTGTGGTCATGAGATTATATTCCACGGTATGTTAAAACACTCTTTGACACCCCGTTCCCAAATTAAAGAACAACCAGTACTGCCATAGGTTGCCAATTAATTTAAAATTAAAGCTTTTAGGGTGCAAAGAAGATTGTTAAAGGTATTGATGAGGAGAGAGGTTTTAAAAGGGTTAATGGCCTAAACATTGGTTTCAGAAAATTTTAAACAAACAGTCATATTTGTTCAAAAGGGTTTCTAAACTAAATTATGATTTAAAACTATAGTTTTAAATAAACTCATAGGAATAACTTCTGAAATAGTAAAATAGCTTATAGACTGCTCAATTACTATTTTACCTATATTTTTATCAACCTCTCTCCTCCCTGTACACACGTCATCTTCTACAGTTCATTTTCCATCGTCCGTTGGTGCTTTAGCTTTCTGTCTTCTGTCATCCCTTGCTGCTTCGGTTGACCATCATCCCTTACTGCTTCTGTCGTTCGTCATTTGTCGGGAAGAATAGGAAGAAGATGAATGGCGAAGAACAAAAATGGAGCAACTTCTTCCTCTATCTTTATCTTCTCTTTTTCCTCCGTCAGTGCTTCTCGGCTTTGCGTATTCTTCCTCCATCTTTGTCTCTATCTTCTCGCTTGATCTCCTCCGTCACTATCACCGTAAGAAGATGAGAAGATAGCCTACGGGAGAATATGAGAAAGATGAGATAAGAGAGTGAAAAGATTATGGTACAACACCTGAGAGATGAGGAGTTTTTTTCATCTCATACCCTTTATGATAATTTATCAATTATAAAAGTTATTATGGTAATAACTATACAAGCACTCATTTATTTAAAATCACATTTTTTTCATAAGTTCTTATCCAGAAGTCATTTTTTAAAAGTTGTCCAAAAACCCTTTTTCAAAAGTATATCTAAATGGGCCCATAGTATAGAGTTTTTTGAAAAGTGGTAGGGAAAAATTGAAAAAATACTTAATAAAGTTATTAAATAAGACCTTTTGATTAATAATAATATATCTAAAAATTTAATATTTTATATATCATAATAACAACATGCAATCTATATAGTCAATCTTACCCCATAAAAAAATATTTATTGTTGTTGTTGTCTAGATACGACTCCACTATTAGTATACCTTGTTCCCAAGAATTGATTAGAGATTTTATTCAAGGTTAAGGATTTTGTTTGATAATTAATTAGGACATGAAAATTCAAATCCAACAATAGAACACTTACCATAAATGAGAAACAAAAGTTAACTTAAAATAACCATATATAAGTTCCT